>CAWUFW010000461.1:1265000-2530000 GCA_963921515.1 Calotriton arnoldi
GAGCGCTTTACATGAGCTCCGGTTACGTTACACAAGGGCACATTCAGGCAGGGGAGATTATGTGATCGGCCGGCAGGGCTGCTCGGGAGGAGCTCTTGAGGCAGGCTGGCACGGTGTTTCTTTTTAATGCAGATTTCTATAGCGCGAACTCTACCTGAAGGTATTGGAGCGCTTTACATGAGCTCCGGTTACGTTACACAAGGGCACATTCAGGCACGGGGCGATTATGTGATTGGCAGGCAGGGCTGCTCGTTAGGAGCGCTTGAGGCAGGCTGGCACGGTGTTTTATTTTTTGTATGCAGATTTCTATAGCGCGAACTCTACCTGAAAGTATGGGAGCGCTTTACATGAGCTCCGGTTACGTTACACAAGGGCACATTCAGGCAGGGGGAGATTATGTGATCGGCCGGCAGGGCTGCTCGGGAGGAGCTCTTGAGGCAGGCTGGCACGGTGTTTCTTTTTAATGCAGATTTCTATAGCGCGAACTCTACCTGAAGGTATTGGAGCGCTTTACATGAGCTCCGGTTACGTTACACAAGGGCACATTCAGGCACGGGAGATTATGTGATCGGCAGGCAGGGCTGCTCGGGAGGAGCGCTTGAGGCAGGCTGGCACGGTGTTTTATTTATTTTTTATGCAGATTTCTATAGCGCAAACTCTACTTGAAGGTATTGGAGCGCTTTACATGAGCTCCGGTTACGTTACACAAGGGCACATTCAAGCACGGGGAGATTATGTGATCGGCAGGCAGGGCTGCTCGGGAGGAGCGCTTGAGGCAGGCTGGCACAGTGTTTTATTTTTTTATGCAGATTTCTCTAGCGCAAACTCTACCTGAAGGTATTGTAGCGCTTTACATGAGCTCCGGTTACGTTACACAAGGGCACATTCAGGCACCGGGAGATTATGTGATCGGCAGGCAGGGCTGCTCGGGAGGAGAGCTTGAGGCAGGCTGGTACGCTGTTTTATTTTTTTGTATGCAGATTTCTATAGCGTGAACTCTACCTGAAGGTATTGGAGCGCATTACATGAGCTCCGGTTACGTTACACAAGGGCACATTCAGGCACGGGGAGATTATGTGATCGGCAGGCAGGGCTGCTCGGGAGGAGCGCTTGAGGCAGGCTGGCACAGTGTTTTTTTTTAATGCAGATTTCTATAGCGCAAACTCTACCTGAAGGTATTGGAGCGCTTTACATGAGCTCCGGTTACGTTACACAAGGGCACATTCAGGCACGGGGAGATTATGTGATCGGCAGGCAGGGCTGCTCGGGAGGAGCGCTTGAGGCAGGCTGGCACGGTGTTTTATTATTTTTTATGCAGATTTCTATAGCGCGAACTCTACCTGAAGGTATTGGAGCGCTTTACATGAGCTCCGGTTACGTTACACAAGGGCACATTCAGGCACGGGGAGATTATGTGATCGGCAGGCAGGGCTGCTCGGGAGGAGCGCTTGAGGCAGGCTGGCACAGTGTTTTTATTTTTTTTTATGCAGATTTCTATAGCGCGAACTCTACCTGAAGGTATTGGAGTGCTTTACATGAGCTCCGGTTATGTTACACAAGGGCACATTCAGGCACGTGGAGATTATGTGATCGGCAGGCAGGGCTGCTCGGGAGGAGCGCTTGAGGCAGGCTGGCACAGTGTTTTATTTTTTTGCATGCAGATTTCTATAGCGCGAACTCTACCTGAAGGTATTGGAGCGCTTTACATGAGCTCCGGTTACGTTACACAAGGGCACATTCAGACACGGGGAGATTATGTGATCGGCAGGCAGGGCTGCTCGGGAGGAGCGCTTGAGGCAGGCTGGCACGGTGTTTTATGTTTTTTTTATGCAGATTTCTATAGCGCGAACTCTACCTGAAGGTATTGGAGCGCTTTACATGAGCTCCGGTTACGTTACACAAGGGCACATTCAGGCACGGGGAGATTATGTGATCGGCAGGCAGGGCTGCTCAGGAGGAGCGCTTGAGGCAGGCTGGCACGGTGTTTTATTTTTTTTTATGCAGATTTCTATAGCGCGAACTCTACCTGAAGGTATTGGAGCGCTTTACATGAGCTCCGGTTACGTTACACAAGGGCACATTCAGGCACATGGAGATTATGTGATCAGCAGGCAGGGCTGCTCGGGAGGAGTGCTTGAGGCAGGCTGGCACAGTGTTTTTTTTTTAATGCAGATTTCTATAGCGGGAACTCTGCCTGAAGGTATTGGAGCGCTTTACATGAGTTCCGGTTACGTTACACAAGGGCACATTCAGGCACGGGGAGATTATGTGATCAGCAGGCAGGGCTGCTCGGGAGGAGCGCTTGAGGCAGGCTGGCACAGTGGGGTTTTTTTATGCAGATTTCTATAGCGCGAACTCTACCTGAAGTAATTGGAGCGCTTTACATGAGCTCCGGTTACGTTACGCAAGGGCACATTCTACACGGGGAGATTATGTGATCCGCAGGCAGGGCTGCTCGGGAGGAGCGCTTGAGTCAGGCTGGCACGGTGTTTTTTTTAATGCAGATTTCTATAGCGCGAACTCTACCTGAAGGTATTGGAGCGCTTTACATGAGCTCCGGTTACGTTACACAAGGGCACATTCAGGCACGGGGAGATTATGTGATCGGCAGGCAGGGCTGCTCGGGAGGAGCGCTTGAGGCAGGCTGGCACTGTGTTTTTTTTATGCAGATTTCTATAGCGGGAACTCTACCTGAAGGAATTGGAGCGCTTTACATGAGCTCCGGTTACGTTACACAAGGGCACATTCAGGCACGGGGAGATTATGTGATCGGCAAGCAGGGCTGCTCGGGAGGAGCTCTTGAGGCAGGCTGGCACACTGTGTTTTTTTTATGCAGATTTCTATAGCGCGAACTCTACCTGAAGGTATTGGAGCGCTTTTCATGAGCTCCGGTTATGTTACACAAGGGCACATTCAGGCACGGGGAGATTATGTGATCGGCAGGCAGGGCTGCTCGGGAGGAGCGCTTGAGGCAGGCTGACACGGTGTTTATTTTTTTATGCAGATTTCTATAGCGCGAACTCTACCTGAAGGTATTGGAGCGCTTTACATGAGCTCCGGTTACGTTACACAAGGGCACATTCAAGCACGGGGAGATTATGTGATCGGCAGGCAGGGCTGCTCGGGAGGAGCGCTTGAGGCAGGCTGGCACAGTGTTTTATTTTTTGTATGCAGATTTCTATAGCTCGAACTCTACCTGAAGGTATTGGAGCGCTTTACATGAGCTCCGGTTACGTTACACAAGGGCATATTCAGGCACGGGGAGATTATGTGATTCACAGGCAGGGCTGCACGGGAGGAGCGCTTGAGGCAGGCTGGCACGGTGTTTTATTCTTTTTTATGCAGATTTCTATAGCGCGAACTCTACCTGAAGGTATTGGAGCTCTTTACATGAGCTCCGGTTACGTTGCACAAGGGCACATTCAGGCACGGGGAGATTTTGTGATCGGCAGGCAGGGCTGCTCGGGAGGAGCACTTGAGGCAGGCTGGCACAGTGTTTTATTTTTTTTTATGCAGATTTCTATAGTGCGAACTCTACCTGAAGGTATTGGAGCGCTTTACATGACCTCCAGTTACGTTACACAAGGGCACATTCAGGCACGGGGATATTATGTGATCGGCAGGCAGGGCTGCTCGGGAGGAGCACTTGAGGCAGGCTGGCACGGTGTTTTATTCTTTTTATGCAGATTTCTATAGCGCGAAATCTACCTGAAGGTATTGGAGCGCTTTACATGAGCTCCGGTTACGTTACACAAGGGCACATTCAGGCACGGGGAGATTATGTGATCGGCAGGCAGGGCTGCTCGGGAGGAGCGCTTGAGGCAGGCTGGCACCGTGTTTTTTTTAATGCAGATTTCTATAGCGCGAACTCTACCTGAAGATATTGGAGTGCTTTACATGAGCTCCGGTTACGTTACACAAGGGCACATTCAGGCACGGGGAGATTATGTGATCCGCAGGCAGGGCTGCTCAGGAGGAGCGCTTGAGGCAGGCTGGCACAGTGTTTTTTATTTTTTTTATGCAGATTTCTATAGCGCAAACTCTACCTGAAGGTATTGGAGCGCTTTTCATGAGCTCCGGTTACGTTACACAAGGGCCCATTCAGGCACGGGGAGATTATGTGATCGGCAGGCAGGGCTGCTCGGGAGGAGCACTTGAGGCAGGCTGGCACTGTGTTTTATTTTTTTTTATGCAGATTTCTATAGCACGAACTCTACCTGAAGGTATTGGAGTGCTTTACATGAGCTCCGGTTACGTTACACAAGGGCACACTCAGGCACGGGAGATTATGTGATCGGCAGGCAGGGCTGCTCGGGAGGAGCGCTTGAGGCAGGCTGGCACGCTGTTTTTTTTTATGCAGATTTCTATAGCGCGAACTGTACCTGAAGGTATTGGAGCGCTTTACATGAGCTCCGGTTACGTTACACAAGGGCACATTCAGGCACGGGGAGATTATGTGATCGGCAGGCAGGGCTGCTCGGGAGGAGCGCTTGAGGCAGGCTGGCATGGTGTTTTTTATTTTTTTTTATGCAGATTTCTATAGCGCGAACTCTACCTGAAATAATTGGAGCGCTTTACATGAGCTCCGGTTACGTTACACAAGGGCACATTCAGGCATGGGGAGATTATGTGATTCGCAGGCAGGGCTGCTCGGGAGGAGCGCTTGAGGCAGGCTGGCACGGTGTTTTTTTTTTTTAATGCAGATTTCTATAGCGCGAACTCTACCTGAAGGTATTGGAGCGCTTTGCATGAGCTCCGGTTACGTTACACAAGGGCACATTCAGGCACGGGGAGATTATGTGATCGGCAGGCAGGGTTGCTCGGGAGGAGCGCTTGAGGCAGGCTGACACGGTGTTTTATTTTTTTATGCAGATTTCTATAGCGTGAACTCTACCTGAAGTTATTGGAGCGCTTTACATGAGCTCCGGTTACGTTACACAAGGGCACATTCAGGCACGGGGAGATTATGTGATCGGCAGGCAGGGCTGCTCGGGAGGAGCGCTTGAGGCAGGCTGGCACGGTGTTTTTTTTTATGCAGACTTCTATAGCGGGAACTCTACCTGAAGGTATTGGAGCACTTTACATGAGCTCCGGTTACGTTACACAAGGGCACATTCAGGCACTGGGAGATTATGTGATCGGCAGGCAGGGCTGCTCGGGAGCAGCGCTTGAGGCAGGCTGGCACGGTGTTTTATTTTTTTATGCAGATTTCTATAGCGCGAACTCTACCTGAAGGTATTGGAGCGCTTTACATGAGCTCCGGTTACGTTGCACAAGGGCACATTCAGGCACGGGGAGATTTTGTGATCTGCAGGCAGGGCTGCTCGGGAGGAGCGTATGAGGCAGGCTGGCACAGTGTTTTATTTTTTTTTATGCAGATTTCTATAGCGCGAACTCTACCTGAAGGTATTGGAGCGCTTTACATGACCTCCGGTTACGTTACACAAGGGCACATTCAGGCACGGGGAGATTATGTGATCGGCAGGCAGGGCTGCTCGGGAGGAGCGCTTGAGGCAGGCTGGCACGGTGTTTTGTTCTTTTTTATGCAGATTTCTATAGCGCGAACTCTACCTGAAGGTATTGGAGCGCTTTACATGAGCTCCGGTTACGTTACACAAGGGCACATTCAGGCACGGGGAGATTATGTGATCGGCAGGCAGGGCTGCTCGGGAGGAGCGCTTGAGGCAGGCTGGCACGGTGTTTTTTTTAATGCAGATTTCTATAGCGCGAACTCTACCTGAAGATATTGGAGTGCTTTACATGAGCTCCGGTTACGTTACACAAGGGCACATTCAGGCACGGGGAGATTATGTGATCCGCAGGCAGGGCTGCTCAGGAGGAGCGCTTGAGGCAGGCTGGCACAGTGTTTTTTATTTTTTTTTATGCAGATTTCTATAGCGCGAACTCTACCTGAAGGTATTGGAGCGCTTTTCATGAGCTCCGGTTACGTTACACAAGGGCCCATTCAGGCACGGGGAGATTATGTGATCGGCAGGCAGGGCTGCTCGGGAGGAGCACTTGAGGCAGGCTGGCACTGTGTTTTATTTTTTTTTATGCAGATTTCTATTGCACGAACTCTACCTGAAGGTATTGGAGCGCTTTACATGAGCTCCGGTTACGTTACACAAGGGCACATTCAGGCACGGGAGATTATGTGATCGGCAGGCAGGGCTGCTCGGGAGGAGCGCTTGAGGCAGGCTGGCACGGTGTTTTATTTTTTTTATGCAGATTTCTATAGCGTGAACTCTAACTGAAGGTATTGGAGCGCTTTACATGAGCTCCGGTTACGTTACACATGGGCACATTCAGGCACGGGGAGATTATGTGATCGGCAGGCAGGGCTGCTCGGGAGGAGCGCTTGAGGCAGGCTGGCACGGTGGGTTTTTTTAATGCAGATTTCTATAGCAGGAACTCTACCTGAAGGTATTGGAGCGCTTTACATGAGCTCCGGTTACGTTACACAAGGGCACATTCAGGCACGGGGAGATTATGTGATTCACAGGCAGGGCTGCACGGGAGGAGCGCTTGAGGCAGGCTGGCACAGTGTTTTATTTTTTTTATGCAAATTTCTATAGCGCGAACTCTACCTGAAGGTATTGGAGCGCTTTACATGAGCTCCGGTTACGTTACACAAGGGCACATTCAGGCACCGGGAGATTATGTGTTCGGCAGGCAGGGCTGCTCGGGAGGAGCGCTTGAGGCAGGCTGGCACGCTTGTTTTTTTTTATGCAGATTTCTATAGCGCGAACTCTACTTGAAGGTATTGAAGCGCTTTACATGAGCTCTGGTTACGTTACACAAGGGCACATTCAGGCACTGGGAGATTATGTGATCGGCAGGCAGGGCTGCTCGGGAGCAGCGCTTGAGGCAGGCTGGCACGGTGTTTTATTTTTTTTTATGCAGATTTCTATAGCGCGAACTCTACCTGAAGGTATTGGAGCGCTTTACATGAGCTCCGGTTACGTTGCACAAGGGCACATTCAGGCACGGGGAGATTTTGTGATCGGCAGGCAGGGCTGCTCGGGAGGAGCACTTGAGGCAGGCTGGCACAGTGTTTTATTCTTTTTTATGCAGATTTCTATAGCGCGAAATCTACCTGAAGGTATTGGAGCGCTTTACATGAGCTCCGGTTACGTTACACAAGGGCACATTCAGGCACGGGGAGATTATGTGATCGGCAGGCAGGGCTGCTCGGGAGGAGCGCTTGAGGCAGGCTGGCACCGTGTTTTTTTTAATGCAGATTTCTATAGCGCGAACTCTACCTGAAGATATTGGAGTGCTTTACATGAGCTCCGGTTACGTTACACAAGGGCACATTCAGGCACGGGGAGATTATGTGATCCGCAGGCAGGGCTGCTCAGGAGGAGCGCTTGAGGCAGGCTGGCACAGTGTTTTTTATTTTTTTTTATGCAGATTTCTATAGCGCAAACTCTACCTGAAGGTATTGGAGCGCTTTTCATGAGCTCCGGTTACGTTACACAAGGGCCCATTCAGGCACGGGGAGATTATGTGATCGGCAGGCAGGGCTGCTCGGGAGGAGCACTTGAGGCAGGCTGGCACTGTGTTTTATTTTTTTTTATGCAGATTTCTATAGCACGAACTCTACCTGAAGGTATTGGAGTGCTTTACATGAGCTCCGGTTACGTTACACAAGGGCACACTCAGGCACGGGAGATTATGTGATCGGCAGGCAGGGCTGCTCGGGAGGAGCGCTTGAGGCAGGCTGGCACGCTGTTTTTTTTTTATGCAGATTTCTATAGCGCGAACTGTACCTGAAGGTATTGGAGCGCTTTACATGAGCTCCGGTTACGTTACACGAGGGCACATTCAGGCACGGGGAGATTATGTGATCGGCAGGCAGGGCTGCTCGGGAGGAGCGCTTGAGGCAGGCTGGCATGGTGTTTTTTATTTTTTTTATGCAGATTTCTATAGCGCGAACTCTACCTGAAATAATTGGAGCGCTTTACATGAGCTCCGGTTACGTTACACAAGGGCACATTCAGGCATGGGGAGATTATGTGATTCGCAGGCAGGGTTGCTCGGGAGGAGCGCTTGAGGCAGGCTGGCACGGTGTTTTTTTTTTTAAATGCAGATTTCTATAGCGCGAACTCTACCTGAAGGTATTGGAGCGCTTTACATGAGCTCCGGTTACGTTACACAAGGGCACATTCAGGCACGGGGAGATTATGTGATCGGCAGGCAGGGTTGCTCGGGAGGAGCGCTTGAGGCAGGCTGACACGGTGTTTTATTTTTTTATGCAGATTTCTATAGCGTGAACTCTACCTGAAGTTATTGGAGCGCTTTACATGAGCTCCGGTTACGTTACACAAGGGCACATTCAGGCACGGGGAGATTATGTGATCGGCAGGCAGGGCTGCTCGGGAGGAGCGCTTGAGGCAGGCTGGCACGGTGTTTTTTTTTTATGCAGACTTCTATAGCGCGAACTCTACCTGAAGATATTGGAGTGCTTTACATGAGCTCCAGTTACGTTACACAAGGGCACATTCAGGCACGGGGAGATTATGTGATCCGCAGGCAGGGCTGCTCAGGAGGAGCGCTTGAGGCAGGCTGGCACAGTGTTTTTTATTTTTTTTTATGCAGATTTCTATAGCGCGAACTCTACCTGAAGGTATTGGAGCGCTTTTCATGAGCTCCGGTTACGTTACACAAGGGCCCATTCAGGCACGGGGAGATTATGTGATCGGCAGGCAGGGCTGCTCGGGAGGAGCACTTGAGGCAGGCTGGCACTGTGTTTTATTTTTTTTATGCAGATTTCTATAGCACGAACTCTACCTGAAGGTATTGGAGCGCTTTACATGAGCTCTGGTTACGTTACACAAGGGCACATTCAGGCACGGGAGATTATGTGATCGGCAGGCAGGGCTGCTCGGGAGGAGCGCTTGAAGCAGGCTGGCACGCTGTTTTTTTTTTATGCAGATTTCTATAGCGCGAACTGTACCTGAAGGTATTGGAGCGCTTTACATGAGCTCCGGTTACGTTACACGAGGGCACATTCAGGCACGGGGAGATTATGTGATCGGCAGGCAGGGCTGCTCGGGAGGAGCGCTTGAGGCAGACTGGCATGGTGTTTTTTATTTTTTTTTATGCAGATTTCTATAGCGCGAACTCTACCTGAAATAATTGGAGCGCTTTACATGAGCTCCGGTTACGTTACACAAGGGCACATTCAGGCATGGGGAGATTATGTGATTCGCAGGCAGGGCTGCTCGGGAGGAGCGCTTGAGGCAGGCTGGCACAGTGGTTTTTTTTTAATGCAGATTTCTATAGCGCGAACTCTACCTGAAGGTATTGGAGCGCTTTACATGAGCTCCGGTTACGTTACACATGGGCACATTCAGGCACGGGGAGATTATGTGATCGGCAGGCAGGGTTGCTCGGGAGGAGCGCTTGAGGCAGGCTGACACGGTGTTTTATTTTTTTTTTATGCAGATTTCTATAGCGTGAACTCTACCTGAAGTTATTGGAGCGCTTTACATGAGCTCCGGTTACGTTACACAAGGGCACATTCAGGCACGGGGAGATTATGTGATCGGCAGGCAGGGCTGCTCGGGAGGAGCGCTTGAGGCAGGCTGGCACGGTGTTTTTTTTTAATGCAGATTTCTATAGCGGGAACTCTACCTGAAGGTATTGGAGCACTTTACATGAGCTCCGGTTACGTTACACAAGGGCACATTCAGGCACGGGGAGATTATGTGATCGGCAGGCAGGGCTGCTCGGGAGGAGCGCTTGAGGCAGGCTGGCACGGAGTTTTATTTTTTTTTATGCAAATTTCTATAGCGCGAACTCTACCTGAAGGTATTGGAGCGCTTTACATGAGCTCCGGTTACGTTACACAAGGGCACATTCAGGCACCGGGAGATTATGTGATCGGCAGGCAGGGCTGCTCGGGAGGAGCGCTTGAGGCAGGCTGGCACGGTGTTTTTTTAATGCAGATTTCTATAGCGTGAACTCTACCTGAAGGTATTGGAGCGCTTTACATGAGCTCCGGTTACGTTACACAAGGGCACATTCAGGCACGGGGAGATTATGTGATCGGCAGGAAGGGCTGCTCGGGAGGAGCGCTAGAGGCAGGCTGGCACGGTGTTTTATTCTTTTTTATGCAGATTTCTATAGCGCGAACTCTACCTGAAGGTATTGGAGCGCTTTACATGAGCTCTGGTTACGTTACACAAGGGCACATTCAGGCACTGGGAGATTATGTGATCGGCAGGCAGGGCTGCTCGGGAGCAGCGCTTGAGGCAGGCTGGCACTGTGTTTTATTTTTTTTTATGCAGATTTCTATAGCGCGAACTCTACCTGAAGGTATTGGAGCGCTTTACATGAGCTCCGGTTACGTTACACAAGGGCACATTCAGGCATGGGGAGATTATGTGATTGGCAGGAAGGGCTGCTCGGGAGGAGCGCTAGAGGCAGGCTGGCACGGTGTTTTATTCTTTTTTATGCAGATTTCTATAGCGCGAACTCTACCTGAAGGTATTGGAGCGCTTTACATGAGCTCCGGTTACGTTACACAAGGGCACATTCAGGCACGGGGAGATTATGTGATCGGCAGGCAGGGCTGCTCGGGAGGAGCGCTTGAGGCAGGCTGGCACGGTGTTTTTTTAATGCAGATTTCTATAGCGCGAACTCTACCTGAAGATATTGGAGTGCTTTACATGAGCTCCGGTTACGTTACACAAGGGCACATTCAGGCACGGGGAGATTATGTGATCCGCAGGCAGGACTGCTCAGGAGGAGCGCTTGAGGCAGGCTGGCACAGTGTTTTTTATTTTTTTTTATGCAGATTTCTATAGCGCGAACTCTACCTGAAGGTATTGGAGTGCTTTTCATGAGCTCCGGTTACGTTACACAAGGGCCCATTCAGGCACGGGGAGATTATGTGATCGGCAGGCAGGGCTGCTCGGGAGGAGCACTTGAGGCAGGCTGGCACTGTGTTTTATTTTTTTTATGCAGATTTCTATAGCACGAACTCTACCTGAAGGTATTGGAGCGCTTTACATGAGCTCCGGTTACGTTACACAAGGGCACATTCAGGCACGGGAGATTATGTGATCGGCAGGCAGGGCTGCTCGGGAGGAGCGCTTGAGGCAGGCTGGCACGCTGTTTTTTTTTTATGCAGATTTCTATAGCGCGAACTGTACCTGAAGGTATTGGAGCGCTTTACATGAGCTCCGGTTACGTTACACGAGGGCACATTCAGGCACGGGGAGATTATGTGATCGGCAGGCAGGGCTGCTCGGGAGGAGCGCTTGAGGCAGGCTGGCATGGTGTTTTTTATTTTTTTTATGCAGATTTCTATAGCGCGAACTCTACCTGAAATAATTGGAGCGCTTTACATGAGCTCCGGTTACGTTACACAAGGGCACATTCAGGCATGGGGAGATTATGTGATTCGCAGGCAGGGCTGCTCGGGAGGAGCGCTTGAGGCAGGCTGGCACGGTGTTTTTTTTTTTTAATGCAGATTTCTATAGCGCGAACTCTACCTGAAGGTATTGGAGCGCTTTACATGAGCTCCGGTTACGTTACACAAGGGCACATTCAGGCACGGGGAGATTATGTGATCGGCAGGCAGGGTTGCTCGGGAGGAGCGCTTGAGGCAGGCTGACACGGTGTTTTATTTTTTTTTATGCAGATTTCTATAGCGTGAACTCTACCTGAAGTTATTGGAGCGCTTTACATGAGCTCCGGTTACGTTACACAAGGGCACAATCAGGCACGGGGAGATTATGTGATCGGCAGGCAGGGCTGCTCGGGAGGAGCGCTTGAGGCAGGCTGGCACGGTGTTTTTTTTTTATGCAGATTTCTATAGCGGGAACTCTACCTGAAGGTATTGGAGCACTTTACATGAGCTCCGGTTACGTTACACAAGGGCACATTCAGGCACGGGGAGATTATGTGATCGGCAGGCAGGGCTGCTCGGGAGGAGCGCTTGAGGCAGGCTGGCACGGTGTTTTATTTTTTTTTATGCAAATTTCTATAGCGCGAACTCTACCTGAAGGTATTGGAGCGCTTTACATGAGCTCCGGTTACGTTACACAAGGGCACATTCAGGCACCGGGAGATTATGTGATCGGCAGGCAGGGCTGCTCGGGAGGAGCGCTTGAGGCAGGCTGGCACGGTGTTTTTTTAATGCAGATTTCTATAGCGTGAACTCTACCTGAAGGTATTGGAGCGCTTTACATGAGCTCCGGTTACGTTACACAAGGGCACATTCAGGCACGGGGAGATTATGTGATCGGCAGGAAGGGCTGCTCGGGAGGAGCGCTAGAGGCAGGCTGGCACGGTGTTTTATTCTTTTTTATGCAGATTTCTATAGCGCGAACTCTACCTGAAGGTATTGGAGTGCTTTACATGAGCTCTGGTTACGTTACACAAGGGCACATTCAGGCACTGGGAGATTATGTGATCGGCAGGCAGGGCTGCTCGGGAGCAGCGCTTGAGGCAGGCTGGCACTGTGTTTTATTTTTTTTATGCAGATTTCTATAGCGCGAACTCTACCTGAAGGTATTGGAGCGCTTTACATGAGCTCCGGTTACGTTACACAAGGGCACATTCAGGCATGGGGAGATTATGTGATCGGCAGGAAGGGCTGCTCGGGAGGAGTGCTAGAGGCAGGCTGGCACGGTGTTTTATTCTTTTTTATGCAGATTTCTATAGCGCGAACTCTACCTGAAGGTATTGGAGCGCTTTACATGAGCTCCGGTTACGTTACACAAGGGCACATTCAGGCACGGGGAGATTATGTGATCGGCAGGCAGGGCTGCTCGGGAGGAGCGCTTGAGGCAGGCTGGCACGGTGTTCTTTTTTTATGCAGATTTCTATAGCGGGAACTCTACCTGAAGGTATTGGAGCACTTTACATGAGCTCCGGTTACGTTACACAAGGGCACATTCAGGCACGGGGAGATTATGTGATCGGCAGGCAGGGCTGCTCGGGAGCAGCGCTTGAGGCAGGCTGGCACGGTGTTTTATTTTTTTATGCAGATTTCTATAGCGCGAACTCTACCTGAAGGTATTGGAGCGCTTTACATGAGCTCCGGTTACGTTACACAAGGGCACATTCAGGCACGGGGAGATTATGTGATCGTCAGGAAGGGCTGCTCGGGAGGAGTGCTAGAGGCAGGCTGGCACGGTGTTTTATTCTTTTTATGCAGATTTCTATAGCGCGAACTCTACCTGAAGGTATTGGAGCGCTTTACATGAGCTCCGGTTACGTTACACAAGGGCACATTCAGGCACGGGGAGATTATGTGATCGGCAGGCAGGGCTGCTCGGGAGGAGCGCTTGAGGCAGGCTGGCACAGTGTTTTTTTTAATGCAGATTTCTATAGCGTGAACTCTACCTGAAGGTATTGGAGCGCTTTACATGAGCTCCGGTTACGTTACACAAGGGCACATTCAGGCATGGGGAGATTATGTGATCGGCAGGCAGGGCTGCTCGGGAGGAGCGCTTGAGGCAGGCTGGCACTGTGTTTTATTTTTTTTTATGCAGATTTCTATAGCGCGAACTCTACCTGAGGGTATTGGAGCGCTTTACATGAGCTCCGGTTACGTTACACAAGGGAACATTCAGGCACGGGGAGATTATGTGATCAGCAGGCAGGGCTGCTTGGGAGGAGCGCTTGAGGCAGGCTGGCACGGTGTTTTATTTTTTTATGCAGATTTCTATAGCGCGAACTCTACCTGAAGGTATTGGAGCACTTTACATGAGCTCCGGTTACGTTACACAAGGGCACATTCAGGCACGGGGAGATTATGTGATCGGCAGGCAGGGCTGCTCGGGAGGAGCGCTTGAGGCAGGCTGGCACAGTGTTTTTTTTTATGCAGATTTCTATAGCGCGAACTCTACCTGAAATAATTGGAGCGCTTTACATGAGCTCCGGTTACGTTACTCAAGGGCACATTCAGGCATGGGGAGATTATGTGATTCGCAGGCAGGGCTGCTCGGGAGGAGCGCTTGAGGCAGGCTGGCACGGTGTTTTTTTTTAATGCAGATTTCTATAGCGCGAACTCTACCTGAAGGTATTGGAGCGCTTTACATGAGCTCCGGTTACGTTACACAAGGGCACATTCAGGCACGGGGAGATTATGTGATCGGCAGGCAGGGTTGCTCGGGAGGAGCGCTTGAGGCAGGCTGACACGGTGTTTTATTTTTTTTTATGCAGATTTCTATAGCGTGAACTCTACCTGAAGTTATTGGAGCGCTTTACATGAGCTCCGGTTACGTTACACAAGGGCACAATCAGGCACGGGGAGATTATGTGATCGGCAGGCAGGGCTGCTCGGGAGGAGCGCTTGAGGCAGGCTGGCACAGTGTTTTTTTTTTATGCAGATTTCTATAGCGGGAACTCTACCTGAAGGTATTGGAGCACTTTACATGAGCTCCGGTTACGTTACACAAGGGCACATTCAGGCACGGGGAGATTATGTGATCGGCAGGCAGGGCTGCTCGGGAGGAGCGCTTGAGGCAGGCTGGCACGGTGTTTTATTTTTTTTTATGCAAATTTCTATAGCGCGAACTCTACCTGAAGGTATTGGAGCGCTTTACATGAGCTCCGGTTACGTTACACAAGGGCACATTCAGGCACCGGGAGATTATGTGATCGGCAGGCAGGGCTGCTCGGGAGGAGCGCTTGAGGCAGGCTGGCACGGTGTTTTTTTTAATGCAGATTTCTATAGCGTGAACTCTACCTGAAGGTATTGGAGCGCTTTACATGAGCTCCGGTTACGTTACACAAGGGCACATTCAGGCACGGGGAGATTATGTGATCGGCAGGAAGGGCTGCTCGGGAGGAGCGCTAGAGGCAGGCTGGCACGGTGTTTTATTCTTTTTTATGCAGATTTCTATAGCGCGAACTCTACCTGAAGGTATTGGAGTGCTTTACATGAGCTCTGGTTACGTTACACAAGGGCACATTCAGGCACTGGGAGATTATGTGATCGGCAGGCAGGGCTGCTCGGGAGCAGCGCTTGAGGCAGGCTGGCACTGTGTTTTATTTTTTTTATGCAGATTTCTATAGCGCGAACTCTACCTGAAGGTATTGGAGCGCTTTACATGAGCTCCGGTTACGTTACACAAGGGCACATTCAGGCATGGGGAGATTATGTGATCGGCAGGAAGGGCTGCTCGGGAGGAGTGCTAGAGGCAGGCTGGCACGGTGTTTTATTCTTTTTTATGCAGATTTCTATAGCGCGAACTCTACCTGAAGGTATTGGAGCGCTTTACATGAGCTCCGGTTACGTTACACAAGGGCACATTCAGGCACGGGGAGATTATGTGATCGGCAGGCAGGGCTGCTCGGGAGGAGCGCTTGAGGCAGGCTGGCACGGTGTTCTTTTTTTATGCAGATTTCTATAGCGGGAACTCTACCCGAAGGTATTGGAGCACTTTACATGAGCTCCGGTTACGTTACACAAGGGCACATTCAGGCACGGGGAGATTATGTGATCGGCAGGCAGGGCTGCTCGGGAGCAGCGCTTGAGGCAGGCTGGCACGGTGTTTTATTTTTTTTTATGCAGATTTCTATAGCGCGAACTCTACCTGAAGGTATTGGAGCGCTTTACATGAGCTCCGGTTACGTTACACAAGGGCACATTCAGGCACGGGGAGATTATGTGATCGTCAGGAAGGGCTGCTCGGGAGGAGTGCTAGAGGCAGGCTGGCACGGTGTTTTATTCTTTTTTATGCAGATTTCTATAGCGCGAACTCTACCTGAAGGTATTGGAGCGCTTTACATGAGCTCCGGTTACGTTACACAAGGGCACATTCAGGCACGGGGAGATTATGTGATCGGCAGGCAGGGCTGCTCGGGAGGAGCGCTTGAGGCAGGCTGGCACAGTGTTTTTTTAATGCAGATTTCTATAGCGTGAACTCTACCTGAAGGTATTGGAGCGCTTTACATGAGCTCCGGTTACGTTACACAAGGGCACATTCAGGCATGGGGAGATTATGTGATCGGCAGGCAGGGCTGCTCGGGAGGAGCGCTTGAGGCAGGCTGGCACTGTGTTTTATTTTTTTTATGCAGATTTCTATAGCGCGAACTCTACCTGAGGGTATTGGAGCGCTTTACATGAGCTCCGGTTACGTTACACAAGGGAACATTCAGGCACGGGGAGATTATGTGATCAGCAGGCAGGGCTGCTTGGGAGGAGCGCTTGAGGCAGGCTGGCACGGTGTTTTATTTTTTTATGCAGATTTCTATAGCGCGAACTCTACCTGAAGGTATTGGAGCACTTTACATGAGCTCCGGTTACGTTACACAAGGGCACATTCAGGCACGGGGAGATTATGTGATCGGCAGGCAGGGCTGCTCGGGAGGAGCGCTTGAGGCAGGCTGGCACAGTGTTTTTTTTATGCAGATTTCTATAGCGCGAACTCTACCTGAAATAATTGGAGCGCTTTACATGAGCTCCGGTTACGTTACTCAAGGGCACATTCAGGCATGGGGAGATTATGTGATTCGCAGGCAGGGCTGCTCGGGAGGAGCGCTTGAGGCAGGCTGGCACGGTGTTTTTTTTAATGCAGATTTCTATAGCGCGAACTCTACCTGAAGGTATTGGAGCGCTTTAGATGAGCTCCGGTTATGTTACACAAGGGCACATTCAGGCACCGGAAGATTATGTGATCGGCAGGCAGGGCTGCTCGGGAGGAGCGCTTGAGGCAGGCTGGCACAGTGTTTTATTTTTTTATGCAGATTTCTATAGCGCGAACTCTACCTGAAGGTATTGGAGCGCTTTACATGAGCTCCGGTTACGTTACACAAGGGCACATTCAGGCACGGGGAGATTATGTGATCGGCAGGCAGGGCTGCTCGGGAGGAGCGCTTGAGGCAGGCTGGCACGGTGTTTTTTCTTTTTTTATGCAGATTTCTATAGCGCGAACTCTACCTGAAGGTATTGGAGCGCTTTACATGAGCTCCGGTTACGTTACACAAGGGCACATTCAAGCACGGGGAGATTATGTGATCGGCAGGCAATACATATAAGATCCTAATGGCGAGACCGATCGGCATTGCCAATGCTTGTTTGTTTTTTTTAAACGGGAAGTGGGCCATGCGGACACCCTCCCGAGGCCAATTTCAGCCCCGAGGACCCCATCCCCTGGGGCATGGCAAGGAGGGGGCTGTGTGGCCCCCCTGCTGAGGGCTCTATTGGCCCCGGGGACCCCATCCCCTGGGGCTGTGCCTCTTACTTTTTTTTTTTTTTATTTATTGATGGAGAGGAGCCGCGTGGCCCCCCTCCCGGGCCGCTTCTGTTGGGGACCATGGGGGGAGCCCCAATGCCCCCACAGTCCCGCCGGCTCCCCACCTCCTGCGGGAGCCAGCATTGCTTTTCCACAAGGGGAGCTGCTGACATGCAGCTCCCCTTGTGGAAAAGCAATCCTGCTTTGCTTCATTGAAGCGAGAGCAGCTCCCGCCCTGCCATAGCAAACAGCAGTGTCCCGGGGGTGGGCACCCCGGGACACTGCAGGAGCCGGCCCTGGGGGGTGGCGGTCTCCAGGGCCATGGAGGGCTCCAGGAGGGGGGCTGCACGGCCCCCCTCCCAACTATTTAAAGCCCCGGGGAGGTGGTGGTCCCCGGGACTTGGGTGGGCCTACGGGGCCTCCGCAAATAATTCAAGAAAGCCCCGGGGAGGTGGCGGTCCCTGGGGCTTGGGGGGTCCGTGAGGCGCCACCACTCTAATTTGTTTTTTTAAAATACAAGCCCCAGGGAGGTGGCGGTCCCCGGGGCAGAGCGGGGGCCGTGTGCCCCTGAGCATATTTAAGAAAAGCCCCAGGGGGTGGCCCCCCCACAGATTAAAAAACAAGCCCCGGGTAGGTGGCAGTCCCCGGGTATGAGGGAGGGCCGTGTGCCCTCCCGCATATAATTTACATAGCCCCGGGGAGTTGGTGGTCCCCGGGGCTACATAAATAAATTGCCCCCGGGACTTTGCCCACCCGGGGACTTTAAAAACGAAGCGCGGGAGACCGCGCTTTGTTTTTTTAAATTTTCGGATGGATTCGCGCACCCCACGCGACCATGCCCGAATTTGTTTTTTTAAATGCTTTTTTTGGGCCTGGGGGTCCCTATGGGACATCCTGAGCAGGCCTGGGGTGTCAGGGTATTTTTACCCTGCCCCCTTTTCTTGTTTTTTTATCTTTCTCTTACCTTTTTCTTTCTCCCTTGGTCCGAGGCACAAGATGGCTGCCAACACTTCCTGGTTTGAAGTGTTGGCAGCCAATCAGAGGCAAGCTCGTGCTCGGGAGGAGATGTGTGGTTAGGCTCTGCCAATTTTTTCTTTCTTTAATTTCTCAGCAACTACTGAACGGATTTACACCATTTAAAAAAAAGGTCGCTTTCTGAACCAAGCGCTACCTTTTTGCCAAATTTGGTGTAATTCCGTTCAGCAGTTCATGCAGTAGCTTTGTCTAAAGTTTCCTATGGAAATTAACATGGGGAAAATGCGTTTTGGGACCCCCCTTTTTTCTCGGCCCCTGCTTGATGAATCACCCCGAATCTTTCAAGACAGGAGCTGACCGGAGCACCCCACTAGTTTTAAAAATTTCGCGAAGGTTCGTCAACCGACGCCAAAGTTATTGGGAAAAGAAAAAACGCTTTTTGAATAGAAACGAGGTCCTAACTATAACTACCTACTGGCGACCGCCAGTAGGTAATATCTATGTATATATATGTAGAACCGAGGCACAAGAAAGCAGAAGAAAAACTCGCAAAACGCAAAAAGGGGGCAGGGTACAAACACCCTGACCCCCGAGGCCTGCTCAGGGGGTCCCACAAGGTCCCCCAGGGCCAAAAAAAGCATTTTTTTTTTTTTTTAAATCAGCGAGATTCGCGCACCCAGCGCGAATTTCGGCCGAAAAAAAAAAAACGTGTTTGTATCTTTTGTACATGTGTTGTCTGGTTGCTATTGTAAGTATTGCATTTTATGTTATTCCTTTCGATTTAATGAATATTAATAAATTGCTTCATTTAAATAACAAACCTCCTAGAGGAAGGCTGTGCATTACTCATTAATTCGTGCTGCATTAGATAATGCGTGCGCTTGAGTAGTCCGCCTTCCATGCGTGAAGAGCTCAGACACTCCCTTGGGGAGCGCGCGGCATTGACACCGGTAGTACTACAGGGCATTCCGGTGCGAGCACAGCCAATGCCGAACATGTCCTCACAGGTCCTCGCGCGCGTGCCGGGGGTTACGGCTGGCGCTGGCCTGCTTCCTCCTGGGCGCTTCAGCAATGAACAGCCGGCATTGTGGAACTGTCAATGTTAGTTCCTTCTGACAGAGGCCATCCTTGCGTTTTTCCGTTCAATCAGACGCAGTGGCGCTGCTCAGGGTCCGCGTGGATGCTCATGGAATAGAAACGTGTCCATGTGCGTTAAGGATGTGTGCTTGTGTAGTACTGTAAACGTTATCAGAAAATAGACTGATCGCTGTGTGCAAAATCAGCAGCATCACATTTGCATGCATGCAATCAAAATGGTGCTGTCTTTATTTTTTTTTTATTACCAAGCCCATATATCCTCACAAATGGAATTTTGAAGTATTGTTTTAAAACCACATTTTCAACGTTTCCGGTCTGAGACGTAACCAGTGGAGCACACTGGCCTCCATGTTGGTTGTGTGTCATGACTGCCATCCTCATTCATGGGCAATGGAACCCTTAGACAATGAGACCGAGGCCGGAATGTTGCTCATAATCTCTGTGGCAGTACACTGACCTCAGAGTGAGCGATAGCGCAGCGGCGCTGTCTTCGGCCTTTGGTATCGCAGGTCCCTAAAAGGCAAGGGTTCAATCCCCAGCAGTGACGGCAAGGTCATCTTTCCCTCGCAAAATCTATAACAATTGTTTATTGGCAGTTTTTGACTTTTTGACAGCTGACACGGTTTTTGACAGCATAGCAACTGGCTACATGAACTACATACAGCGGCAGCCACATCCCGGGCTCCTCCATTAGATGTCCCTGCATCGCTCCAGTCAGTACAGAGAAGAAACCTGCTGAAGACAGCGCGCGCACTGCAACCGGTTCAACAAACCCACTTGGAGCACACAGGAGCATCACAGTGCAGAGGTAAAGTGTGAAACATCCCCGGAACCCATTAGCCGGAATCAGGCTCTCAGATTTAACCCCCCAACGTAACAGTTGTTTTGCTTTTCACTTACTGCTTCGTGCCTGGCAAACACGACCCCCCCCCCCAGTTCATTTAATAGTGGAAGGGGTGCTCTTTATTCCAACAGGTCCATTTCTTTATTCCCGCTAACATTGGTTGCAAATGTAGAAGAGGTTTGCAATCACTTAATTATTTAGTCAACATTTTCCATAAATAAATTCTTTCTGTTGTTTCAGGCACAACAGGTACATTATCCATTACTCGTATTAATGAATACAAGTAATTAGGTTTTATTTATGTGTAGCAGGATTGATGCATATTCTAGTATGGACTAATATAGTCCGTTATTCCCCCCATGCTCCTCTGCTTAGTGGCATTAAAACTATTGGCAATAAATAATGCTATATAGACTAATTATTTGTAAATCACTTCTGACTTTGTAGCTACATGTCAAAATATGTGATTCAGGTTGGGGGCGCATGATTATTTTTTAAGAAAAATGGCTTAATTTATTTTTCTCCTGCCAAAAAATGCCTCCACTTCATTGCAAGTCAGGTGGGAAAATAATGAACCCTGATTAAAAAAATAATAATAATAAATCAATCTTTCCTGTTTCTAGATGTTGGCATGAATGTATTATGAAAAAGCAAAAATATTCAATACATTGCAGATTAAAATAGTAGATTATCTGTTGGTATTTTTATACTCTTATTAACGAACACTAGTTGCGCTTCACTACTGCACATTTTCTCATGCTGAACCAAAGAAACCTCATACCACACGGTTGACGTGGAGGTTCATGGCCCTGTGAAAGCCCAACTGAAGTAAAGTCAAAAAGGAGGTGCAGTCCACATACAGAAACAAGCATTGGCATAGCCAATAGGTCTCGCCTTTGGGACCTTTTAAGTGTTTAACCATGCAACAGTTGATGTTGTTGCACCAAGGATATTGTGCTGCATAACTAAATACTTATGAGGTCCCAAAAGCGAGACCTATTGGCTATGCCAATGCTTGTCTGTAAAAGTCATGGCTAAAATTTATATTTGGGGGATTCCACGTAGTCATCAAATATGATTATCATGTGCTGCCTGTTCCGCATGCAGCAAAAATATGCACTGGTGCAGCTTATAGAATGGCAGGAACGTTTTCTATAATAATGGGTGTGAGAGATCTGCTGAATGCAGCTGGCTCACAGGCTGTGTATTGGGCCACTATGATTTAATATTTTGTCCCCCAACATCATCCTATTAGTTTCCGAGAAAAATACCCACATTTTCCTATCAAATACCAGCTTTTAATTTAAAGTTAATAAACTCAGCCATATTAAAGCTTTTGATTTTTATGCAAAAACACTATTTATTTTCCAAAATACCAGTGTTATAGGTGTTGGCATGCTGCAGAAGCAATAGAAAAGGTTATTGAGTCATTTTCTATTAAAGAATCCATCCAATCAAATTTGTATATCACAGGTGGAAGGCCAGGCACTGCATTCACCTTGAAGAGTGAGTTGTCCAACTGCCGGGCTATCATTATCCTTTGCACTATATGTTTCCCGCCACCACCGGTGCTCCTAGTCTCTTTAGGGGAATATTGAAGCAAAAACAGACAATGGTATAAATTACCCAAATGCCACTGTAATCTTACTAACAGATGTAAGTGGCCATCATATTGGAATGGATCAGTGGACAGGTAACTACAGAATTTAAAACAATGCTTCAGTAATGATTTTACTGTTGATTAAAGTATTTCTAAAGGGTGACTTTCCAAATATTTTGCTGTGTTTTCTTTTCATTATTACAGACATTTGTAGCAAATGCATAATAGCATTCAAATTGGCATAGCATTCTAAGAAAGAGAAATACACCACGGGGCGCATTTGCACAGTAGTGAAGGGAAGGGGCGGGGCCTGAGGTGACATGTGTGCAAACACGCACTGTGGCGCTTTTTAAGTTGGAGAATTAATTCCTCTTCAATCCTGAGGTCCCCTCGGGGCCAACTAGCCCACCAGGTACCTCCAATAAGCGCCACAGAGCTGCGTTGCAGAGTGTTGTAAAAAGGGGCGTGGCCTCTGAACACCTCTCTGCAACGCAGCTCCCTGGCGCATACTGGAGGTACCTGGTGGGCTAGTTGGCCCCCAGGGACCCTCAGGATTGAAGAGGAATTAATTCCCCAACTTAAAACGCGCCACAGGGCGTGTTTGCACACATGTCACCTCAGGCCCCGCCCCCTTCCTTCACCACTGTGCAAACGCACCCCCTGGCGAGTTGTAAGTTGGGGAATTAATTCCCCTTCAATCCTGAGGGTCCCTGGGGGCCAACTAGCCCACCAGGTACCTTCAGTATGCGCCAGGGAGCTGCGTTGCAGAGATGTGTTCAGAGGCCACGCCCCTTTTTACAGCTCTCTGCAACGCAGCTCTGTGGCGCTTACTGGAGGTAACTAGTGGGCTAGTTGGACGCTAGGGACCCTCAGCATTCAAGGGGACTTAATCTCCCAACTTAAAACGGCCACAGGGCGTGTTTACACAGTGGTGAAGGGAGGGGACGGGCCTGAGGTGACGTGTGCAAACACGTCCTGTGGCGCGTTTTCAGTTGGAGAAATAATTCCCCTTCAATCCTTAGGGCCCCTGGGGGCCAACTAGCCCACCAGGTGCTTCCAGTAAGCGCCACTGCGCTGCGTTGCAGAGAGGTGATCCAGGCCGTGCCCTTTTTTACACCTCTCTGCAATGCAGCTCTGTGGCACTTACTGGAGGTACCTAGTGGGCTAGTTGGACCCTAGGGACACTCAGGATTCAAGGGGACTTAATCTCCCAACTTAAAACGGCCACAGGGCGTGTTTACACGGTGGTGAAGGGAGGGGACCGGGCCTGAGGTGACGTGTGCAAACACGCCCTGTGGTGCGTTTTAAGTTGGGGAAATAATTTCCCTTCAATCCTGAGGGCCCTTGGGAGCCAACTAGCCCACCAGGTGCGTCCAGTAAGCGCCACTGCGCTGCGTTGCAGAGAGGTGGTCCAGGCCGTGCCCCTTTTTACACCTCTCTGCAACGCAGCTCTGTGGCGCTTACTGGAGGTACCTAGTGGGCTAGTTGGACCCTAGAGACCCTCAGGATTCAAGGGGACTTAATCTCCCAAATTAAAATGGCCACAGGGCGTGTTCACACAGTGGTGAAGGGAGGGGACGGGGCTTGAGGTGACGTGTGCAAACACGCCCTGTGGCGCGTTTTAAGTTGGGGAATTAAGTCTCCTTTAATCCTGAGAGTCCCTGGGTCCAACTAGCCCACCATGTACCTCCAGTAAGCACCACAGAGCTGCGTTGCAGAGAGGTGGTCCGAGGCCATGCCCCATTTTACACCTCTCTGCAATGCAACTCTGTGGCACTTACTGGACATACCTGGTGGGTTAGTTGGCCCCCAGGGACCCTCAGGATTCAAGGGGACTTTATCCTCCAACTTAAAACGCCCACAGGGCGTGTTTGCACACATGTCATCTCAGGCCCACCCTCCCTTCACCAGTGTGCAAACGCACCCTGTGGTGTGTTTTAAGAGGTAGTTTTAATCCCCCTGCCCTATTGTATACTAGGGGCTTACAGAGGAGGTCATGCTAATCACAGGGGTACCCCAACGCATAGTGTTCCCTAGTGTATGTAGGTGTTTACACTGTATTCTAAGTGTCTTTTAGCATACCACTGGCTCTAGGTCTGGTTAGTCAGAGTCAGTTAACACCAGTACCCATCTGAAAAAGTTGTGGGCACTGGATGATTTTGTAACAAGGCCTCTTTCTGCTCCTCTGTTGGTTCTTTCTGCACATGTCTTGCTTCTTCATGCACTTTTCTTCGTCTTTGAGGACTTCTGTTGCTTCTTTCTGCATTTCTTTTGCTTCTTTCTGTGCGTTTTTCTTCTTTCTTCACATGTCCTACCTCTGTAGGCATAGTTAGAAACTAGCATTTAAAAAACCTTTGAAATTCACTTAAAAAACCATAGGTTTCAGGCACGTTATAGTTTGAAATTAGCATTTAAAAAACCTTTGAAATTCACTGAAAAAACCATAGGTTTCAGGCACGTTATAGATAGAAATTAGCATTTAAAAAACCTTAGAAATTCACTGAAAAAACCATAGGTTTCAGGCACGTTATAGTTAGAAATTAGCATTTAAAAAACCTTAGAAATTCACTGAAAAAACCATAGGTTTCAGGCACGTTATAGTTAGAAATTAGCATTTAAAAAACCTTAGAAATTCACTGAAAAAACCATAGGTTTAAGGGACGGTTATAGTTAGTTGCACATTTCACTCGTACAAAACCCATGAAAGTCCCCCGTTATAGTTAGTTCAGCTAACTATAACTCGCGCCCCTGCAATGCACTGCTCATGACGTCACATATTACATCACTCATGACATGGTCAGTGACATCACTGATGATATCACTGATGACATCTCAAATGACATCACTGATGACATCACTGATGACATCATCCAGTGACTGTGTGTTTCTGTAAAGTTTAAATATGTTTAATATATATAGGGAAAGGCATATTGAAGAATGAGTGGTGTATAAGTGTCTGAATGGATGATTTACTAGGTACGCGACTGACTCTATAAGTGAGTGTTTAAACACATCTTATTGAATGCATGGGTTAGTGACTAAACTGTGTGAATGTCAGTATCCGTCTTTGTGTTGGTGTGTAAGTGGATGCATGGATTTGCAAATAGCTACATGAGTGTTTACATGGGTTATTCATTGGTTCTCTGAGTATCTGTATGGGTGCCTGAGTGTTTGTGTGCATAGATGTGTGAGTGGGTGATTCGCTGGGTGCATGGTTTCAAGAGTGCATCTGTGATGGTCTGTATGGGTGGGTGAGTGTGTGTATGGGTGTGTTAGTGAGTGAATGTATATCTCAGTGGTACATGTGTGAGTAACTACATATGTGAAAGGCAGTATATATGTGTGTTGGAGTATATAAATGGCTATAAGTGAGAGTGTGTGATTGTGAGAGTGGCTGTATGGATGAGTGTGTACTTGTATCAGTGATCGTATAAGAGCGTAAGAATGTGCTAGTATTTGTATGAGTAAGTGAGCTGGTGTGTGTATAACTGTATAGGTGAGTAAATGGCAGTGTGATTAATTATTTGCATGACTGACTAGGTGTGTGAGTACCTCTATGGATGAGTGGCGGTGTGAGAGTGTCTATGTAGGTGTATGAGTGCATATGATAGTCCTGTACTGAGTGACCGTAAGTATGAGTGACTGTACGGGTGAGTGAGTGGATGTGTGTGTAGATCTAAGAATCAGTGAGTGGGTATGTAGTTATTGGTGTTGGAGTGTCTATGGTTTTGCGAATGGCAGTCTGTAATTTAGAGTGGGTGTATCAAAGGTTATATTAGGGTGTGAGGAGGTGCATCAGATTATCACGTGGATGATGTCATCAGTGATTTCATCAGTGATGTCATTTGAGATGGCATCAGTGATGTCATCAGTGATGTCACTGACCATGTCATGAGTGATGTAATATGTGACGTCATGAGCAGTGCATTGCGGGGGCGCGAGTTATAGTTAGCTGAACTAACTATAACGGGGGAATTTCATGGGTTTTGTACGAGTGAAATGTGCAACTAACTATAACCGTCCCTTAAACCTATGGTTTTTTCAGTGAATATATATATATATATATCCAAAGGTTACAGGCACATTATAGTTAGGAAATGGAATTAAAAAAAACTTAGAAATTCACTGAAAAAAAACTAAGGGACATTATAGTTAGCTTCAGGTTTCACTCGTACAAAACCAGTGAAGGTCAGCAGTTATTGTTAGCTGAGCTAATCACTCATGACATGGACAGTGACATCACTAATGACATCTCAAATGACATCATCCATTGACTGTGAGTGTTTTTAAAATGTTTATGAGTTTATGAGGTTTTATCACAATAAAAATGCATAGTCCAAGTGCACATAATTTCAATGTTAAAAACAGTCACGTATTGTGAAGGAGGCTCCATAATTGCAGTTCTTGCTCATTATACTGCCAAAATCACATCTTGTTCAAAAACACAGGTTTCTCAGAAATGGCAAAAGGAGATGCTTCTCCTCCTGGCTCCCTTTCTCACCTCTGTGCTACTGCTCCCCAAATTTGAACACTACAAAAACTCTCCACTTTGATGGGAGCTCTCATCCCTGCAGGGCGGCTTTGTTTAGACAGGCATGGAGTGTTCTGTCATTCAAATCACCAGAAGAAGAAATATCAAAGCCCAGATCTGTGAAACACCAGTGTTTATTTTAATCAAAGTGCCAGTATTTCCTTCTCTCTTCACTGATGTGTTTCGGCTGCAACATCAGCCTTGCTCACAGGTAAGCTCGATCATAGTGCATAATCTTGGAGGCCTTAAATCCAAATCCATACGTGACCTTAAGTAGTAGCATACATCGTCCACAATGCACTTGCTATGTAAGTATGGTATGTACGTTAACTTTCACCTTTGTTTTCATTTGTCGAAAAAACAACATCAAAAATTAACTTTCCTTCTTCACAGTGGCACCGGAGGTCGCAATGACATCAGTAGTCACAAATACAAATGACAAAGTGTAAAACAGTTATATAGACATATGTTACCCAAAGTTTGAGTGTAGCTGTTTAGCAACATAACTTTATTTTCACAACACATTTGTCAAAAACAAGAGTTTCAAAAATAACTTTTCGCATCGGAACTCGCGAATAGAACATGACTACCAAATAAAGAAATTTGATTGGTTTGCACAGTTTCCTTTGAAAAAGGAAGTAAACACCCATGTCTGTCTTCTTGAACTTTCCAGGTACTTTTTTATAGGAGCTGTCCCTTCCTGATTTTGACAATTGTTCTGCTCTTTACCTTTATTTGGCTATCTCTACAAAAATAAAATGGCGTCAGAAGAACCAGAGGAAGACCTACAACTGATTGAAGTTGTTGAAGACCAGGAGGACTCAGCTGCACATGAATAGTCTTCTGATGAAGAACCACCAATAAAGAAATAAAGCATAGCCTGGGATTTTTTCACTATTCCATCTGGTGAATCGAAGCCCACAACTAAATTGGTGAGGTGAAGCATATGTGAGAAGACATTATCTTGGGTCACAGCAAAAAAATATTCATGTGGTACAACAAGCATGTTGTACCACTTGAAAACATACCACATGAAGCAACTTAAAATTGCACATAGAAAAAAAGGAGAGGGATCATCAGCCTGCAGACCTCCAGCCCCTGCTCCAAGGCAACAAAGTGGAGAGAAGATGCATTGAAATGTCCCCAGAACTAAAATGTTTTGCTACCTTCTGCATGGACTGTAACACCATTGTAATAGACAGGGAGAAATGTGTGGATGTAATTTTGCAGAATGTGAAAAACCATACTTATAATTATTTTTGCTTTTTTATTGCAGCAATTCAACCACTGTGAAAAAATATAAACAAAGAAAAATGTATTAGAATTTTTTTTTGTACATTAGGCAACCAAAACAATATACAATGGTGAAGTAGTGAAGAGACTTCTTAGATACAACTTAAGGCTGCTGGTATTATACTACTTCCATTTAGTTTTCGTCTGTAGTAACAGAATGTAGTCCTGTAATGGGAGAGATTGTTTACAACACACACATTATAACGTGTGCCATTACAACACAATTGTTACAATGCATGCCATTAAACCGCATTCTCCGGCGGAGTTAGAATAGTAATATGTGTTGTAATGGATTATGCGTTGTAATTGCTTTCGTTGTAAAACTTTCGTTTTAATGGCACGCTTTGTAAATGCATGCGTTGTAACATGCCCTATTCCCCTGTAATTGTTTATTAATTCCTTTCCTGCAGTTAGAAAGAGTCTTTCATTTCTAACAGCTTGCTGTAAACAATACCCCTAAGACGCCGAAAAAATTTCTCAGAAACACATTATTCATATACATGTCCACACAATACCACATTTTGTTATCCTAAATTGTCCTTAGAACTTCAGTTCTACAAATAGCAGATATGAGTTTGGTAACTTTTTAGGTATTCTCGATTTGAATGTCATTTATATGTCATTGCACTCTGTCTATCCCCTTTGACATCTTAAATATATTGTGTAATGTGTAGAGGGTATATTAACTCTGGAATGGGATTCAGTACTAACTTGTTAAGCACAGCTCTAGCTGGCATTTTATTATCCTCAAATTTATTGTAACAGTACTTACATATAACTTGCTGTGTGGACAAGTCAAAGCGTTCCTCTACAAATAAGTACACAGCAAACTTTTGCCAGTTATCATTATTTTCTCTTTCATTTTTTAAATACAAGTCAACAGTCCATGTTTGAATCTGGTAGTGAGTGGGTCGACAAGATATACAAACATACTCTGGTTTTTCAGAGCACACTTTGTTAAATTTTCTAATATCTTATTTAAAAAAAACCTGTAATACCTGTGTCCTATTCTGCAACTCCTCCTGTTCTCAACTCTTCATTTTCTGTAGAGTGCTTTTCTGGGCAAAAGAAACAAAACTGCACATCATCACAAACCTTTTCTACCTCTGTCACAGTACCATGCAAAAGTGCTCTACTCATTTCTCTGCAGGAGTTTTCACCTAGTACAGCCTCCTAACTAAAGTTTGCATTGTTCTGAGGTGTACAGCTTCCATCTTGAAATGATGAATGGTGCTTTGGCACACTTTCTTTGATAAGCAAACTAGTGAGTGTCCCTCAAATTGTATATGGTTTCTAACCTTGCAAAGATCCAATTCTTGTAAAGTACGTATTTTGTGTTTTAAACTTTGCCTTGCAAAGATATGTAGAAATGTTCTTAGTATATTAATGGATTGCTGACAAATACTAGATACACTACTACAATTCCATTTGTATACAGGGCCTGACTACGCCTTCCCTGCACCTCTTCTGCATAAACTTGTTCTACTTTTCTAGATACCATCACCTCTTTCACTATAGGAGTGCCATTCTTCATTTCATAACATCGTCCTCTTTCATCAAAAGCCAGAACTAATGTGTTATCCAGGAGGTAGCTTTCTTCATTAAAGAAAGGCTTTGTAGTAGAAGTATGTATCCATTCTCCATTAAAAAACTGTACAAAAGTTACATATATTCACTAATATTTTCTTCTGGTTTTGTTTCCACATGTACAACACCATTTTGTCAAGAATCTTCATTCTATTTAGAATCAAAATGAAAAGCTTCCTCTTCAAAGCAAAGGCCCTATCAACTGCTCCCACAACTTGTTCTTTCTGTTTTAATGCCACTCTCCTTCTTCTATACTTCTTCATATTTCTCAGTAGATTTACAACCACTCTAATACCAAACATCCTGGCTCTGATTTCCTTAAACTGCTTTTGTCTCCCGGTTAAGTGTGTCCATCTTTGTTACATTCGTTCCTGTTCCTGTAATATAGATTTTGTCCACTCTTATTCTTTCTCATAGTTTTAAGATCTGCTGCATTGTGCACAAGGCACTAAATGGCAATGGCCCTAAATGGCAATGGCCCTAGTTACTTAGCAGATAGACTCACCAGTTACCAGCCTTCTAGAACACTCTGTTCAGGCTCTAAGTAGCTACTTCTGGTACCTCGTGTTAAGAAATCTCGCACAGGTGGGAAAGATTTCTATTACCTAGCCCCCATCTATTGGAACCAACTTCCCAGCCACCTTCAGAAATGCCCAGACTATTTACTATTTCAAAAGCTCCTTAAAACTGAGTTTTTTTTAAAATCTCTTCCTCTCCCTAACTATAGCACCTCCGTAGCGTGGAGATATCCCTCTGGGGTGATTCGGGCGCTTTACAAGATACAAATATTAATAATAATAATAATAGTATGCTTTTTATTATAATTATTTTGTAATCTTTGCAGGTGTCTACATATATTTTAAAGAAATGGCTTTGTCCTCTTACCAGTAGCTCTTTTTTCTTCACCAATTTTTCTGCATTTTGCTCCTTTGGTGTCTCAGTTCTGCATAGATACTGTAGTTGCTTCTGTTGCTTTTTCCTCTGAACCTTTGTAGACATTCTAACATTCTGTATTTATGTAGATATTGATCTGTAAAAAAATAAGTATATTTTAATGTTTACTCTAGCCAACATACCAACTGCTTTACTACTGACCTACACATAATACAAAAACAGTTTTTATGTTATGTTGCAATTTTAAATGTACAGTTGAACCTAGCTATATAACTACATTCACTTACTTAAATATACCAAACCCAAAGCAAAACACAAAACTTTATTTATTATTTACCTTTTAACATTATAGCACCATCTCCTACAACACAGCTGCACCATATCTCAGTTCTCACTTATACATGGTAAAAGACCTGTTAACCCTTTCTGCAGTAAATTTTAAAATGAACATCAACCAAAGTGTAGAAGTACATACAGTGTTTCAATCCTGTAAATCCGAAAACACAACATGAGAGCGATTTGTGTGTCTCTCTATCACTGTGTCACTGGTGGATTTAGTATCTCAGTAATTTTCTACTTAGATTTATCAGATTTAAATTTTGGGAAACTGTGCATATACAAATCTGCACATTAATCTCTATCAGACCATATAGCTCACTAATTCTTCCGAGTTCAAGCAAAGAGTGTGTGACAGTTTGCATATATAATTAACCTAATATTTCTAAAAGTCTACATATTCATCACTAAAACTTGTAAATACATGGGTTTGTGGTTGAGTACATCAATACTCACTGGATGATTGAATGAGTGCATAGGTAGTGCCTAGGTGATTCCCTGAGGATACAGGACCTTCGTGGATCATTCCAGATTTGCATAGTTACTGCCTGCATACTTGCATGAGTATATCACCACTATCTGGGTGGTTTCGATGAGTGAATGAGTAGTGCCTGAATGATTAAATAAGTGCATGACTAATGCCTCAATAATTCAATACATGCATAGATAGTGGTTGGGTGATTACATGAGTGCAATTCTAGTGCATGGCAGATTGCAGGAATGCATGCATAGTATATAGGTGATTTACAGCCGCGGTCCGTGCAAGTAACAGTAGTGGGGCAGGTGGGCTTGGTGGGAGGGTTTCGAGGGATGATGCTGAGGGAAAATTGATTATTTATTTAATTTTCCCTCAGCATCGTCCCTCAAAATGTCACCCCTCCCGGCCCCACCGCTGTTACCTGCATGAACCGCGCCTGGTGATTTATAGAGTGCATGGATAGTGCGTACGTGATTGTTTAAGTGCATGCATAGCACTTGGTAGATTGGATGAATGCATGAGTAGTGTTTCAGTGATTGGACGAGTACATGGCTGCTGCCCATGTGTTTTTGGTTGAGGGAACAGGTAATGTCTGCGTAATTTGAAAAGTACATGGGTAGTGCCTGGATAACTGAATGAGTGCGTCAGTAGTGCCTGGCTGATAAGATGAGTGCATGACTAGTGTCTGAGTGATTGCATGAGTCCATTGTTAAAGCTTTAGTGATTGTGTACTACTGGGGTGATTGTATTAGTGCAAAGGTATTGCCTCAGTAATTGAATGAGTGCATATGTACTGGATGGGTGATAGGTTTACTGCAATGGTACTGCCTGCATAATTGGATGAGTGCATGGGTTGTGCATCAGTATTTCGATGAGTGCATTGGTTATAAGTGGGTGTTTGGGTGACTGCATGGGTTGTACCTGGGTGTTTGAATGACTGCATAGTTACAGCCTTGCTGATTGTATAAGCGAATGGTTAGTGCCTGGGTGGTTGGATGAATGCATGGGTAGTGCCTGCATATTTCAATAACTACATAATTAGTGCCTGAGTGATTGCAAGAGTGCCTTTGTAGTACCTGGGTGATTGAACAAGTGTGTGGATAATGCGTGAGTGATTCGATGACTGCATGAGTAGTGGCTGGGTGATTGGATGAGTGCCTGAGTAGTGCGTGGCTGACTGTGAAAGTACCTCCATTGCTGTTAGATACATAACAGTTGTGACTAAATCGGTGACTCATTCTTTGTCATTCTGTCAGTATCAAACTACCTATTTTAGTGTATCAGTCCTTTTCTACAGAGCTATGTGTGAGTGAAGTCTAGATATCACACTTGTTATATAATTGGCGGCATGGCTGTCTAGGAGCATACATTGTTCTGTTACTCAGCATGCACATACATCAGAAAGTTTCTAAAACTGAAAACAACAATTCTCACTTTTTCAAGCACAAAACCTTTTCTGAATGGCATACCTACATCATTTCTAAAATATTTATTGATTCTTTAAAAGATAAATTAAGTTACATAGCAAGTGAAGTTAGCACAAGAACTCTCAACAGACATTCTGTACTATTAACTTTCCTCAAATTTAAACACAGCATGTATAAAGAAATACACCACCCTGAGCATATATATGAAATTCTCACAACCTTAAAGAACATAGATCACCATGTAAACATATATGTGATTTCATAATAGATGTACACCTTCAGGCCATCTTTCCAAAAATATATAGTTTTCTTACATCTTTAAGTAGACTCAAGAGTCTCATCGTACATAAAACTATCTGCAACCAGAAAACCATATCTCATCCATCTAAACATGTGCAAACCGGTCATATAAGGTAAAAACCACATTGACAACCACTTCCCAATACATACCTAACAAGTATTACTACTTTATAATTCATATATAGGGGCAGCACATTTTCTGATCTTTTTTTCATGTCTACACTGCTCCTGCTTAATAATGTGGCTAAAAGAACTACAATTTCCCAGAATGCAAATAGCATAGATCAGTCTGTTCTGCACATGATGCTTAGACATTTAAAACATTGTCATTTTTAAAGGCATTGCTCATTGTAACTTCCAACAGTACTAACATGTTAAACACATACCCTTTGCCAGATACAGTTCATCTGACATATTTTTTTTTCACACCACTCTGATACTATTTTTTTTCAAACTCTCATATACATCTTCATTTCTAATGTACATTTTTTAAATAATTAAAAACTTATGCACATACCAGTGAATTGAGTTTGTAGATTATATGTTGTTTTAGCTCTTTCTGGATAGTTTTGACACTGTTAGGATTTGTAAAAAGTAAGCACAAGAATGGTACACCAATCTCATACACAGCAGCTATAAAATGGCAACCTCTTCAACTTTCCACTCTGTGATCAGGTGAAAGTCAGCAAATGACATCATGTGCTTCCTTTTAGACTACTCTATCTCCACTTGGGAATGGTTAGCATCTGTTAACCCTTTCCCTCTCTTTCAAAAAGAGATTCCTGTCTATGCGTGTACGCAAGGTTATTGCAATGATCGTGGAGTAATTATGAAAGAAAATGGGAGCCCAAACCTATATTTTGCTTGTTTTTTTTTAAATTTAAATACTGCACAACAGTTTATTACATAGTCCTGAATTGGAAATTAAAGTTTATCATTACTTAAATAACTCCACCCTTCCCCCAATACACTCTTAGCTCAGTGTATCTAGCAGCCCAGTGGAACCAGTAGGTCACAAGTTCACAGCACATTCTAGAAGGAACATCCTACTTCCAAATCAGATACAGAAAGTGTGTTTTACTCCACAGATTCAAAAGCATATCCATGTCTGCATTGCATTTCTTTTTTTTAAACAGCCAATAAAAGTACTTCTTGCTAATGTATCCAGCACACTACCTAATTTTATTCGCTTACATGATGGCAGAATCCATTAAAATATATATTTTTTTTTTTTAAAGAAAACACCTGCATTTGAACTATTTTTCATTTGGAAAACTACCTCATTTACCTCCACCCTTGTCCTGACTGTTATTGCTCCTTCACTTCAAAATGCTTAGAGTGTGGATTGTTGGCCACAACTATGTGTATTGGGCTAAAGAGGCTGCAAAAAATTGAGGTTTATTTGCCAAATGTGAAGATTGCTTGGATTGGCCAGAGAGGATTAAAGTTTCATCAGTTGCTGGCTTTGGTTAAAACCATTGTGGATTGCTGAGCTCCTCACCTAATGATTGTGCACTGTGGTGGAAATTACCTAGGTACACTAATTTGGGTATGGGCTTGACATCCTAATGAAGGATACCTTTACTGAATCGATGATGCTTTTCCCTCACCCTGTCTTGGTGTACTCTAACATATGCCAAATGCAAAAATGGAAGTGGTCTAATCAATTCTGTTCACAAAGCCAGGAAACATGTTAATAAAACTGTTTCTGCATTCCTCAGAGACCATAACACAGGCTCAATCTATAACAACAACCTGCGTTTTGACATGCATGGAATTTATAGAAATAATGGAGTGCACTACAGAGACGAAGGCAACAGGATGTTTCTAAGTAACCTGAAACTCTTCATCCAATCTTATGAGTAGCTGTCATATATACACAATCAACGCAGAGGCTCTTGTCAGAGCCACCCTAGTACCCAACATATTATTAATTTTTTTATAAAGGTCAATTTTTGGGGGAATCTTCCATTCTAAACATTGCACAATGCATATTACTATGTACATGCTTCTTTAAAAAACATGTTTAAACTCATGTTTTTGTTGTGCTAAGTTTCTTTAAAAAGCATCTTTAAAACCTACTTTCAGTTCTCGCGGTTATTCAGAGCGTCATGACGGCCTTAACTACAGCGAGCGTGCCTTTTTCATAAAGTGTAAAACACATATATGAACACATTTCACAGTATTTTACACACTAGGGGGTCAATTAGGATGCTGTCCGGAAAGGCTCAGAACGTGATTCGGATTCGGCGAATCCAATTTGGATCCTATGTTTCTGACCGAATCGCACACCTTTCCAGACGACTGATTACGATGCAAGGAAACTGTTTGGGCTGTCCAAATCGGTTCCGAACGGCATTCGGACAGCCTGAGTCATTTGGAGCTGATTCGTACAACTCTCTGGACATGGTTTCCAAATGAGCGATTACGATGACCGATTCGTATGGCTGTTGCGATTCAGTCTGCCCGAAACGGTTGTTGGAATCTGAGGTCTCTGGTTGAAGATCAACCAAAGTGTAGAAGTACATACAGTGTCTCAATCCTGTAAATCTGAAAACACAACATGAGAGCTATTTGTGTGCCTCTCTATCACTGTGTCACTGGTGGATTTAGTATCTAGGTACTTTTCTACTTAGATGCATCAGATTTACATTTTGGGAAACGGTGCATATAAAAATCTGCACATTAATCTCTATCAGACTATATAGCTCACTAATTCTTCCAAGTACAAGCAAAGAGTGTGTGACAGGTTGCATATATAAGTAACCTGATGGTTCTAAAAGTCTACATATTCATCACTAAAACTGGGTTTGTGGTTGAGTACATCAATACTCCCTGGATGATTGAATGAGTGCATAGGTAGTGCCTAGGTGATTCCCTGAGGATACAGGTAGTGCCTGGATGATTCCCTGAGTATGTCGGAACTTCGTGGGTTGTTCCAGATCTGCATAGTTACTGCCTGCATATTTGCATGAGTATATCACCACTATCTCGGTGGTTTGGATGAGTGCATGAATAGAGACTGAATGATTAAATAAGTGCAGGACTAATGCCTCAATAATTCAATAATGCATAGATAGTGGTTGGGTGATTACATGAGTGCAATTCTAGTGCATGGCAGATTGCAGGAGTGCATGCATAGTATATAGGTGATTTATAGAGTGCATGGATAGTGCATACGTGATTTTTTAAGTGCATGCATAGCACCTGACAGATTGGATGAGTGCATGAGTAGTGTTTCAGTGATTGGACGATTACATGGCTGCTGCCCATGTGTTTTTGGTTGAGGGAACAGGTAATGTCTGGGTGATTAGATAAGTACATGGGTAGTGCCTGGATAACTGAATGAGTGTGTCAGTAGTGCCTGGCTGATTAGATGAGTGCATGACTAGTGTCTGAGTGATTGCTTGAGTCCATTGTTAAAGCTTTAGTGATTGTGTACTACTGGGGTTATTGTATTAGGGTGTACCGAAGGGACCCCCCTGTTAAACCATGCACAGTGGAAGCGAGAATAGTAAAAACGCTCTCACTTCCAGGAAGCGAAGCAGAATTGCTTTTGGACAGAGGGAGCTGCATGTTAGCAGCTCCCTCTGTCCAAAAGCAATGCCGGCTTCTGCAGGAGGCAGGGAGCCAGCAGGGACCATGGGGGCCTTGAGGCTCCCCCGTGGTCCCCAACAAGAGGCCATGCTCCGGAGGTTGGGGTCCCTGGGGCAATATCAGCCCGGGGAAGGGGCCTCACTGGCCCCCCTCCCCATTTTCAAAAACAGGTGAAGGCCTGGCCCCCGGCGATGGGGTCCCCGGGAACAAAATAGGTCTGGGGAGGGGGGTGCATGGCCCACTCTCTTTTAATAAAAATAAATAAATAAAGGGCAGGCCATAGGAGATGGGGTCCTTGGGGCAAAAATTGGCCCAGGAAAAGGGGGCCACGCATACCCCATGCCTTTATTTTTATTTTTTTTAAAGCTGGGCCCTGGGGGATGGTGTCCCCGGGCCCATAATCAGCCCAGGGAGGGAGGCCACGTGGACCCCGGGGGATGGGGGCTTGGGCAGAAATCGGTCAAGGGAAGAGGTGCTACGCAGCTCACTGACTTGTTTTTGTTTGAAATTTCCTTCTTGACATGAGTCAGCAAACATGCAGTTCTGTGCCTGCCATCCACTGGTATCAAGGGAAATGTGGTCACACTTAGTGACAAAGAACAACAGGCTGGGTCCTTCATTATTCATGAGCTTTAGGTTTTGTGCTGGTACTTTAAAGCTATCATAATAGCTTGCTTCTGGTCAGGAGCCAAGTCAGTAATTTAGCAGCTGTCAGCTGCCCACTCATGCAGAATTGAAAATAATACTGTGTATGCCACCAACTACAGGGACCACACATTAGCAAAAATTAGTGGCCTCTTTTGCAGGAAACTTTCCTTCTTTCTGACTCAGAAGTTCTCAGGCAGAAGGCGTTGCGTAAGGAGAAATCAATCAGCCAGCAGAGACGCCGCACTGGCATGGATGGCACCCATCCATGGAGAACTACAATGGAGCACTCAGCATGCACACTATTAATACATTTGAAAAACAACTTCTGAATGGCCACTGGTCTAGGGATACACGCAAGGTACCATGTCTTGTGTAACCTTGACATGCTCTGTTGACAAAGTGCTGGGGTGTAAGTTAACTTTACTGTGCGACTCAGACACTGTCTGGGACTATGTAATGTGTGACAGCCACTGGCACAATCTTGGAGCTGTTCAATACTTTGAAGTGGGTACAAGCATAGCACAAAGTCCTGTGTGACCTTGTGCAAAAATGCACTATCGACAAAGCACTAGTTGTCTGTATGAATGCTCTAAGCCACAGACAAGGAACCTAGAGCTATTGTAGTTCTGGTTTCTGTGCAACACTGTGCTGTGCAACATTTACAAAAGTCATACAGCCTCAGAGCTGTGTAAAGATGTGCTTCCTGCACTCAGAGTTGTACACTCTGTAATTAATGACAGAACACAATAACTTGTTTTTTGTGACCATAAAGTGACTAAAGAAGATCTCGAACTCTGTTGTATATCATAAAGAAACTGCCTAGAGCTGTGTAACTGTGCTTTATTCCACTGACAAAGCTCCTAGTGCAAGGTAATGTGTAACCTAACTTTGTGCTTGTAACTTGTACCGCAGCCACAGACAAAGCACCTAGTGCGATGTTATTACTCCGTACTCTGTGCTATTAATAAATGGCTTAGAGCTGCATCTTTGTGCATGCCACCACAATCCAGACAAAACTCCTAGTGCTATATAAATGTGTAACCTAATTTTGTGCTTTTCAACCTCTGCAAGACTCTCCTTTCTGACACTGAGGCCTCCTTGGCTAGCGTGGTCACAATTTGTTCTGTAGAAATTAGTAGAATACTCACGGTGTGCATAGGTTGCTGCGCTCAATGGCCACAGTCTTGATGCTAGCTCATGTCACCACCATATAGCAGCTCTGTAAGCCCACTTCGATGCTCACCATGGACATGGTGCATGCAGGTCAAGCGGTGCTATGTCTGTACTCGATAGCAGGTCACCTGGGTTGGTACACATTACTAATCTCTCATCACGCAGTGCACCAAGTCAAGTGTCATCACCCTCCACCACATAGCGTGTAATTCTCAACCAAACTGCATAGATCCCTAGGCTAATGACTGGAGACTTACATATGAATGACAAACAATCCAGCCAATCAAATGAGTTCTTTTTAACTTTCAGCCCTGAAGGGGGATAGAGGCACGGAGACCATTCAAAACTAATCACCTACATGTCTACATGAATGACGGGACACTCTGCCAATTTTCTTCTGCATGCTGGAGAAGAAGGCAGCTCCTGGACATGGTTTGGCAGCAGGTTGCCATTGGTGACGCAGGCAGGAGTGGTTGCCAACCTCTGCCATGTGGTGAAGCATGGAGTATTTGCCGAACTCCGTGCTCCAAACAGAGCGCGGATTGGCAAAACTCTGCAAACTCCACTAACGAAACGGAGCAGAGATTACTGTCCAGCCCTACTAACTCTAAATATATACTTTCTTTTTTATTCACACCAGAACCTTTACAACATCTAACCCCTTTTACCTCTACCCACCTTTTAACCCAAAAGTTTCCCTTACTTCCCTTTTTCTCTACCCAAACGTTATCCCTAAAATAACCCTTACCTATCATTACTTCTTCCCACCCTTTAACCCTAAAATCAATCTTACCTCCCTTTACCACTACCCACCCCTCATCCCTAAAATCACCCTTACCCTACCTTACCACTACCCACGGCCTTTAACATTTTTGTTTTGTTAATATAAAAAAATATTTAAAAATATATTTATGTAAACTTACCTGCATTGTGTGGTAAAGGTAAAAACCCATTATATATCCTTACCTGGGTGGTACTTACAAGCATGGTATTCATTATGAGGGCAATCAATGACAAAGGGTGCGAACATTTAATACAATTTCAGCTCAGCTATCTGACATTTTATTTGTGAGATAACACACATTTGTTAATGTACACAATAATACAGATCTGATAAATATTTATTTGTAAGAGGCTCATTATCTTAAAGTGGTATAATTATAACAAACAGGAGTAAATTTGCACTGCCACTCAACATTAGGTACTGAACTCCTGGAAAGATGAACAATTATCGGCCAGATGTGCAAAGCCATTTAGTAGTCACAAATCCTGATTCACTAAACCGCAGGGTCTGTGACAACTAAATTAATTTTTTAATATGTACTAAACTCATTTTGCGATATTGTAACAGATTACCAAATCACAAAATAGGTTTAGAAAGGCATAACCAATTTCTACTTAGAAGAGGCGTGTTTAGGGCATCCCTTGTAAATAGTGATTGATTATGGTATGTTTCAATGTTTTGAGACTGGAATCTGGTTACAAAACATTAAAAAGTTACTGAGTTGGGATGGTAAGACATCCTCAAAAGTAACGGGGTCCCCTTTATGAATAGAAAAAAATGTTTTCTGGGCCAGATCACTGTCAACTTTCAAGCAAATTTAAAAATGTATTAATGCAGACCCAAGGAATTGGCCAGCAGTAGATTGGCGTTAGCCAATCTACTGCCGGGCATACTCGCCGCCGTTACAAAGAAGACTTTCGGGATTAATTTGCCCGGAGTCTACTATTACTTCATCCGCACTGTGGGACCGTTCACTACTATTTTTAAACGTTTGGATCCTCTCGTTTACAATATTTAGATTACCCTGGCCGGAGGCTACTATTACTTTACCGTTGCGGTGGGACCTTCTACTACTAATTTTATACATTTGGATTCTTTCGCTTACAATATTTTGTCCTGATGAAGTTCCTTTAAAAGGAACGAAATGCGTTGGCTGTTGTCCTGTCATCTGTTATACAAAGAAGAATAAAAGATATTGAAACGACTATATCTAACAGAGTGTGACTTCCTTCTTGGTGCTCCCTCCATTTTTCTTCAGTCAGTATATAATATATCTAGGATGATTGCTAGTGCCGATCTTGTGAGATTTCCATCAATAGGCATCGGAGGATTGTCAACTGGCATGCTTACTTGTGCTGAAAACCGAAAATGCATCAAATGCTGAAGGTTCCTTTCTGCAAACAGTTAGTAGAATTTCCTGAAGAATGTGAGGCACCACTGGACCACTCATTTGAACTTGACTGAGCTGTATATCTCAAGTAACATGGTTCCATTAACCAAGGTGACATATGGATGGAGTTTCATCACGGTCATGGTCAGACAGGCCACTGTTGATTTTTCACAGTAGGTTTGAGGCTTGCCGGCAGATTTCAGAGCAAAATGGGCTTTATTGACCTGGCCATGAAAGTCCCAGTAGCCCCATTCTATTCAAGGGCTCCTGCAGTATAGGACTAGTCTGATTGAACATTTTTGCCATGGCTGATTCTGGTTTCCAGTCCTAGTCTGATTGTGGTGCAGGAAGTGCCAGCAGCTCAGATGTGGAGTGGTGAGTATTGCTGATTCCTAATGGGAAACAATTCACTAGACCCTCAATGAAGGATTAGAGGCACTAAAAGAAAAGCATGCCATCACAGGGAAACATAAATGAAGTCTACAAAGAACAAGGCAACTGTGCTGCAAAAGAGGATATCCCATACATAAGAGTGCTATTGTCATGAATTCCTTTAATTCTGTTAAATTGCTTATCTGTTTGGAGTACCCCAAATATTTGTACTAGTGCACTTTACCTTCAATCAAACTAAATGATTAATTAAATAATTTTAGGCTTGCCATGGATGCCAATCAGGGGTCAACAAGGGAAGCAGCTCCTGCTTCTCTATTCTTGACTGTAAGCCCTGGCTTCCTTCCAGCGACCTTATTGGCAACTGGGCTTTTAATTCACTGCAGTAAAGCTAGAAATAAACATGTCACGTAAGAGTCGAGCAAGAACATAGGGCCTTATTTATGTAAAGGTTACGCTACTGCATTACAGGGAATGGGCAGAAATATGCCATATTTAGTACAATATAGCGCATTCCTCTCCTTTCCCCAGTGCTGGTGCACAATGGGCTGCATAGTGCCAACGCAGACACCCTTGAACCATGGTGCAAGGGTGCCTGCATTGCATGCGGGATAGGTTTTATGCAGAAATGGGCATCTTCCTGCACAAAAACAATCCCCTGAGGCATTGTCATCTATCTATGTGTGCTGCAGAATAGCAAGAAGTAAATAGGAGAAATGAAGATATTTTTCCGCGTTACACCTCACCTGGGAAGGCGTAACATTTTGCTACATTCACAGGTCTACCAGCAATGGTAGACCTGTAAATCAAGTGGAAGGGCCAGCGGGCAAGATGGCTGCTTGCTAGGGCAGCTCTGCCGACCGAGCGCTTTGATCCGGCATTATCCTGTGATGAACCGTGATTCCGCGCTCACAACACACAGTTCTGTGCATTGGAACGCCTGGGGAGATAACTGGCTGGTCGCGGGTGCCCGCAGACGCTGGAGGCTGTGAGAACTGGCGTTCACGAGCCGCGATCGCGGCAGCTCCTCAAGATGGCGGCCGTCGGCGGTGCCGGGCTCTAGCGGCTGAGCGGTGCGGCCGGGTCCCTGATCGCATAATCGACTGCTGAGGCGATCGGAACTCTGGCTATCGCGCATATCGCGCGTATCTGATGCCGGTAAGCATTGGTGACTGGAGAGTCAAGAAAGAGGGAATCGGAGGGTCCTGCTTGGGGGAGTACTGAGTGGCCGGGAGCGGGAATTGTGTGCGGCCCGATTTCATCGGCACTGAAGTGTGGGTCACGCACTTTGGCATAATTACCCCTGCTGGGCTGAGGATCGCTTGATTAGAAACGCCATGAATCGACTGGCCTGTCGGCTAATGATGCAGGGGAACCTTCCGGCTCCAAGACAGTCAGCAGAGCTGTACGAGGTGCAGTTTGTGGGACTTTTATTTTGAAGGCCCTGGAAGAGTTTGGTCCCGTGGCGGTTGCAAAGAGAGACAGCCTTGTGCAGCTGCGTGCGAGCAAGTCATCACCTGAAATCTCGATCTGTGCGATAAGACGTCTGTTCTCCACGTTGGCTCCACCCCCCTCCGGTTGCAACCGTTTGTTCTCAGTCTGCTTGTAGAGTGTCAGGGGCAGGTGCACCCAGCCACGACTTCTATCTCAGTCTCTAGCACCCGAGCTGCCTGCCAGACACTCGTGAAGTCCACTGACCCACGTCCCCCCTAACCAATTAACCTGTGATGTCTCTTCCATATAACTGATGTTGAGCTGTTCTTGGCATTCATCTAGAATGGCCAATCGGCATTCATACAGGCTGCCCCCGACTTATTGGGGCTCCTCCTGCTGTAAAGCACTGTGTTCCTTACCATTGCGCCCGGGATGGAACAGACCCGCGTTTGAAATACCGGAGCTGTGTGGCCCGTCCGCTGCGCGTGTAAAACATCCCTTGGCCGCAGCGGACATGCCTGTTTGTCGGCCCTGAGCCTAGAGGCACCTGTTTGCCGAAGATCGAGGTGAGCGGTCCCCCCTCCCCACAAAGCTCTGTCGTACTCTGCGAGCACTCGGTTTGGAAAAGGGTCCCAGGATGCCTGACCCCCAACATGGCCGACATTGGTGACTTCTTCCCCCTTGCTGAACTTTTACTTACTCAACCCTCCTGGACTGTGCCTGACCTCAAGAGGACTTCTAAATCTCTTTATGACCATGGCCTCCCTCCCCCTCCCCCACCCCCCCGCACCACTCTGACATTCCCTGAGGACACATGACATCTTTCCTGACAGCGGAGTCCGAGGATTTGTCCGACGCCCGGTGGAGCTGCTCTGTTCAGCTAATGAGGAGATCGGACTTGGTTCACCCCTGACCGTCACCTGCCCAGCCGGACCTTGGGCACAGTTTCTCCCTTTCTCCCTGTCTTGCCCACCCACCCCCTCGCCCACCCCTGTTGGTGCTTCCTTGAGAGCTATAGGGGAGACTGGCCTCGGACTACCTCACTGGCCGTCACCTACCCATTCGGTCTTTGGGCTGACTTTACCTCTCTCTTATTCCTTCCTCCCCCTCGTCCTCTCCCTGAGTGAATTTACTATTTGCATAGTTACAACTCTAACCACTAGTATACGCAGTAGTTCTTTGTATTTAATATCACTATTTTGTGATTCTGAGCTCTCCCGTTTGCATCTCTCTCCTAAGTGACTCTACAATGTACACATTTCCTTTTCTGCTATCTGTTTCTCTTCTTTGTGGGACTCTTCAACTCGCTGTCTCCCTCCCTCAGTCCCCCCCTGACCCTTGCCTTTTGCGGATCCTGTCTTTTTCTAGATCGCTAATTTACCCTGGTATTGAATGTGTTATCTTTTTGTATTAATGTGATTTTTCTTTTGCCGTCTGTTCCCTCTCTGTTGACCTGCCAGTTCCGACCCGAATCCTAGCCCCCTGTCCCTTGTTGCCCTTTAACTAAGCACTCCTTCTCCTCTTGTTGGGGAAAGATCCAATATTCATACTCTGGAGTCTCAGGGACCCCCTCTGAGAGAGTCCACAGTGTCAAGGGAGCCAGGCACAGTTGAGGTATGGTATGGTGCCCCTTACCAAAGCACTCCCTCTCCCCTTGTTGGAGAAGGATCCAGTAGGTAGGCCTTGGAGTCTCAGAGACCCCTCTGAGAGAGTCAACTGCGTAAAGGGAGCCTCACGCAGCGGAGATGTGGGAATGATACCACTTCCCCTGGGAGCACAGCTTACCGGACCTTGGATGCAGCTTTTACTCGTCCTCCGGTTTGTACCCCCTTCACCCTCCCCCTCCTCTTTCATGATCTGTCTCTCCCCCTCCCCCTCCGCTTTCCCTCTTTCATTCTTTGTCTACCTCCTCTGCTCCTATCCCTTCTCCCCTGAATCTCTCCCCCTGTCTGCTACGCCGCCTAGCCCCCTGTCCCTTGTGCCCTTTCACTAAGCACTCCTTCTCCCCTTGTTGGGGAAAGATCCAATATTTATACTCTGGAGTCTGTGTTCCCTCTGAGAGAGTCCACTGCGCTAAGGGAGCCACTCACAGTTGAGGTTTGGTATGGCGCCCCCTGCCAAAGCACTCCCTCTCCTTTTTTGGGGAAGGATCCAGTAGGTAGACCTTGGAGTCTCAGAGACCCCTCTGAGAGAGTCCACTGCTTAATAGGGAGCCTCTCGCAACGGAGATGGGGGAATGATGCCACTTCCCCTGGGATCACAGTTTACTGGACTTTGGACGCAGCTATTACGCGTTTACCGGTTTGTGCCCCCGTCACCCTCCCCCTCTTCTTTCTTGCTGTGTCTTTCACCCTCCCCCTCCTCTTCCCCCCTTCATTCTATGTCTACTCCCCCTGCTCCTACCCCCTCTCCCCTTGTATCTCTCCCCTTGCCTGCTTTTTTCCCTTACGTATATGTCCTTATTGTTTGTCTCGACCTAACATGTAATTATGTAGCTATGCTCTAATAACTGTGTAACCTTTGTAACGAAGTAACCTGCAACTATGTTCTGATTCTCATGTAAAGCGCTCTGATACCTCCGGGTCTAGCCAGCGCTATATAAATCCTATCAAATGTTGACTACTAGTCACCTATGCTACCCATATACTACTATCTACCTCTTTTGTACTGAATGGCGAATACCGAATGTATGTATACTACCTCAACCATCTAATGTTTAATAACTGTATATTGTAAAGCGCTCTGATACCCGCGTGGGTCATGTTCGCGCTATATAAAACCTTATAAATAAATAAATAAAAAAATAAATGGTAAATCTGGGATTGTGTCAAAATCCATGGGAGTTGCATAGGAAAACACACACGCAATGACCATGAAATGCTTTCCTGTGGCAGAGTAACACAATGCAGCCATTTCTGCTGTGTTGCGTTATTTCTGATTTATCAAGCCACTCAGAGCCATGCAAAGTGGTCTTGGGTAGATTGATAAATTGCATTTTAGGGTTTGTTTCGAGCATGCACCATGTTGCGTGGTGCAAAGGTGACGCAAACCTTTGATAAATATCCCCCATAGTGTGCAGTTCAGTGGCCATCTGTATAGAGATGCGATTGCATTTTTCACTTTAAATAGACAGACCTGTGACCATCATATCATTGGTGATTTATTTTGCTTGAAGGGTTTTTGTCTTAATAGGTTGTCAAGTTTACAGAACACCTACCTGAACTTCCACATGGACAACCCAAGTGACCGGAACACCACCTCCCTACTGGGGAACCTTGGTATCATCGGACTCAAGCAGCTGGTCACTGCACCAACCCAAACAGCTGGACACATGCTCGACCCCGTCTTCTCCACCAGCAGGAACATCACCTACAGCCACACCACTGAACTCCTCTGGACCGACCCACTGCATGCACTTCACCTTCGCCACTCCCACCATACACCACCGCCCTCACTGCCCCCCTGTCGCAACTGGACCAACGCCACTGAAGAACTTCTTGTCGACTCCCTCATCACAACCTCTCCGCCAATGCCAATGGATGCCAACACCGCAGCATGCAACATCCACCAATAGATCTCCTACTGCGCAGACACTCTGGCACCCCTCAAGGAAAGACTAGGCAAGCAAGAACTCCAAGAAGGTCAGCTGGTTTATTCCCACCCTCCACAAGTCCAGACGCACCTACAGATGACTCAAGAAGAGATGGAGGAACAGACCACTCAAGAAGAGGTGGAGGAACAACAAAACCTGGGAAAAAAATGTCACCTTCAAATCCGCCATTAATGCACACCACCTCCTCTTCAAAACCACAAAGAAACTGGCCCTCCAAGACAGAATCAGTGCCAATGCACACAAAAGCAAAGAACTCTTCGCCATCGTTAACGAATTCTCCAGGCCAAACATCGAGACCACAGACGTCCCTCCCTCCCAAGACCTCTGCAACAAGCTCAGTGCCTTGTCCCACAACATGATACCCTGGCATTAAGCCCGCCACCACCGCACGCAACCACGCCGCACCCCAACAGACCATGCTTTGCTGGACCCCGCTCACAACAAAGGAGACATTCAAGACCATAAAGAGCACCCACTCAGGAGCCCCATTGGAACCTTGCCTGCACCACAACTTCCACAGACTTTGCCACACCATCAACTGCTCCATCGAAACCACCACCTTCCCCTATGACTGGAAACAAGAACTTCAGACCGATCTCCCTCCTCCCCTTCCCAGGCATGGTCATCGAGAAGGCCATCAACGCCAAACTCTCCGCATTCATAGAAGTGAACCACATCCTGGACACCACCGAATCCGGCTTCTGTAGCAACCACAGCACAGAAACCACGCTCATCGCCACCACCGATGACATCCGCTGCCTCCTAGACCGTAGTAAGACTGCAGCCCTCATCCTACCTGACCTTTCGCCTGCTTTTGACACCGTCTCCCACCGCACACTAATCATGAGACTCCATGATTCCAGAATCCGCTACAAGGCACTGGACTGGATCCACTCCTTCCTCACCAGCTGGATTTAGAGAGTCCGACTACTCCATTCCTCTCAGAACCTACAGAGATCAGTTACAGAGTGCCTCAGGGATTATCCCTGAGCCCCACCCTCTTCAACATTTACATGCCCCTCATCGCAGCCATCGTCAGAAGCCACGTACTCAACATCCTCTCCTACGCCAATGACACCCAGATGATCCTCTCCCTCCCTCACTAACAAACCCACAACTGCCAGAACCAACTTTCACAGAGTAATGAAGGCCGTTGCCACCTGGATGAAAGACAGCTGCCTCAAGCTCAACTCGGACAAGACCGAAGTACTCATCTTGGGACCTGCCCCCTTTGCCTGGGATGACTCCTGGTGGCCAGCTGGTCTGGGACCCCCTCCCACCCCGACAGACCACACTCGAAACCTCGGCATCATACTGGACTCATCGCTCACAATGAACTGCCAAATCAATGCAGTTACCTCAGCCTGCTGCCACACTCTCTGCCTGCTTTGAAAGACATTCAGGTGGATACCCTCAGAATCCAGAATGACAGTCACCCACACACTCATCACCAGCAGACTCAACTACGGCAACGCACTTTACGCCAGCGACACCCAAAATCAGCTCAAGAAACTATAAAACATCCAAAACGTTGCAGCCAGACTGGTCCTCGACATCCCCCGCCACAATTACATCACTCAACACCTCCGACAATACAACTGGCTCCCAGTCAACAAGAGAATCACCTTTAAGCTCCTGACACACGCCTACAAAGCTCTCTATGATGAAGGACCAGCATCCCTAAATCACTGCCTCGTATTCTACGTACCGTCACACAACTCCGCTCTGCCCAACTCACCCTAACCTCTGTTCCCAGGATCCAAAAGACAAGAACCGGTAGAAGTTCATTCTCCTACCTCACCCCCAAGACCTGGAACACCCAGCCCCGCCACCTCAGGCAATCCGTGTCGCTAACCCAATTCAAGAAGGGCCTTAAGACCTGGCTCTTTGAATGATCCTACTCCCGGAGGGACCAGCAGACCCACCCCAGTGCCTTGAGATCATCACAGGTAAGTAGCTGCGCTTTACAAGCTATTTATTGATTGATTGAACTACAAATATTTAGAACATTTCTCAGGTGTTTTCATCTCATTGGTCAATCCTCAGTTAACATGGCAAAATACCAATGCAAGGGCACATGCCATACACTTCCTCAGTCACTCTGTCTTCTTCACCATTGCGATTTATCTTAAAATGCTTGTGTACACTGTGCAGTCAATGCGGTTTAGTGTAAAAAGCAGAGAAACCAGAAGCAGATGACAATAAGAGCTTCAGACTTTCCAAATTATACAGCTTTTGGTAATGTGCCCACCAATTTTACAAATAAATTCTCATTTTTAAATGTGATATCTGTTAATTAATCTCCTTCCCTCTCACTCTAAAATGAACCCAGTGTTTTGTAATAGAGTGCAAAATATGCTGTTTATTTGCAATTTTTGTTCATACTCTATGCCATGAGAGTAGAAGGCATTACAATACTTCCTGTGACCTGCTTAATGGGTTCCAGGCTATGTGATGTCACACCCTGTGATATAATCGAAGTTAGACTGCACATGATGTCACCTAGTAATTTAAATGAATTGATATTGCTTTTAAATCCAGTGCCTTGTACAACTTAAGGTCAGATCAATTAATAGGGTGGGTAGCATACGGAAAATCATAAGGAAAATAAAACCCACCTTTTCAAGGATCTCTTCACTGATCCAGAATAAAGTCAATTGTCAATACTGTCATTGTCCTGACAACAGAATGTCCTACCTGCACCTCATTATTTTTCACAATCTTGATCCAGTGTGATCTCCCTTCAATGCTTCCCCTAATGAAATCCTATACAGTTTCGCTCAGCACTCTGTTGCAGTGGCAGCTGGTGAAGTTTGAAATTGGTGAGGGGTAAATTTTTCCTTCTATTTAGAGGGTCTGGAAGTTCTGCACCGAAAAAAACTGGAATAGTGCTTTGAGTCCTTTGAGGACATAAAGCACAAATATGGGGTTCCTGAGTCTGAACGTTTCAATTACCTCCAAATCAGGCATTGGGTTGCAAAACCACATAATAAGGTTGGTGCCACAAGGACTCTCCGACCATTTGAAAAATGTCTCCAACTCTTTACATCGATTAAGCTCTTTGTCTCCCAAATATATAGCATCCTCAACACCCCAATGCTTACATGTAAAGTGCCTTTTCAAAGCAGTGTGCAACAGACACCCTTGGCATGGTTTTGCCTTCAGACCTCTTGTTTTTGCTAACTTCATTTTTGCTGCCCTTAGGACTCTGCACACTTTACCACTTCTAACCAGTGCTAAAGAATTTCTGCTCTCTCCTTAAAACATGTTAGATTGACTTCTACCCAATTGGCATATTTCAGTTACTTGTAAGTTCTTAGCAAAGAGGCAATATCTGTGCCTAGGACCTGTAAATTAAACACTTCTAGTGGGTCTAAAGCACTGATTGGACCACCCACTTAAATAGCACTTTAAACACGCCTCAGGCTTGCCATTGTGTGTGTCTGTGTGTGTGCAGTTGTAAACTGCCATTTTGACCTGGCAAAGTAAACCATTCACCCCTAAAGAAGGCCCTGCATAGTCCAGAGGGCAGGGTGTGAGGTATTTTCAAAGTTGGGCATGCACGTTTGAGTTTTACATGTCCTGGTAGTGAAAAACCCATCAATTTGTCTGTCATTAATGCAAGACTTATGTCTCCCATAGGATAACATTGGAGTTGCCTTATTAGGTTTTATATGTGTAATTTCCAAATGGGAAGAGATAACCCCTTCAAGTCTGGTGTCTCTGGAATCACAATTTGACATCCTCACGTATGGTGAAGTTGGATTTTAAATTGCAATTCTGAAAATGCCACTTTTAGAAAGTCGTAATTTTCTTGCTTTAGCCATTTGGTGCCTCTGGGTCACATGACAGGGTGTAGTTGACAGTTGAGCTTGTGTATTCCTTCTAGACGGCCACACACAATAGGGAGCTCAGGTGTGACCGGATGGGCCATCACTGGAAAGATGGGAGGAAGGAGCTGGTAACAATCCCCTGAACTTATGAATTTGTCCAGGTCTGGCGCGACCAGATATTCCCAGTTGGAGATTTGTGCTTTTGGAGCTATTTTCACTGAAATCTTTCAAACACATATCTTCAGTTCTACTGATTGGTTTTGTTGCTGTTTTGGCCTTGTTTTATTTATTTAAGAAAGCTCTATTTATCTAGTTTGTTGTGGGATACTTTTTGTGTGGTATTGTTCACTTCATTAACTGTTTAAAGTATTGCACAAATACTTTACACATTGCCTCTCAATTAAGCCTGACTGCTCCATTCCAAGCTACCAGAGGGTTGAGTACAAATTAATTTAGGGTTTGCTTGTGCCTCACCCTGACAGGGATTGTGGTTGCTGCTTGACCATGGTTCACACCCCAATCAACTACCAACTCATTTTCTTACACTTGAGATCAGCAGTGAGGATTAGGAATTGTGTTTGTGCAGTGTCATACAGTGTTTTTGGGCACACTACCATATCATATCTAAAACCAACATTAATTTTAAATTCTCCTTGGAAGGCTGTTTTGCTTTTTCTAAATTTCCTCCCTGATTGTTATGCCTGAAATCACAACTGCAGGAATGTAGTTTGAGCTGGACAACATGGATACCTACACTGTGGCCCTGGGATGATGAGATGGAAGCGATTGGAGAAAACCTTCCTAAGGTGCCACCCAAAGTTGAGGGAGATGACTTGACCCCTGAAATAGAGCCCCCTGCTAGGGTCCAGAGCAGTTTGTCTTTGAACAGCCTATCCCCAGAGGAGCTGGTGGAAAAGAGGGAGGAGAGAGTGTTCAAGCTGCAGATGGCCCAGTTGAGAATGGAAGAGAGGAAACTGACCATGGAGGAAAAGAAGGCTGGGATGGTCTTCTGGGAAGAAGAGTTGTTACTGACTCATGAACTGAGTCTGAAGGAGCTAGACCTCAAGGCCAGGCAGGCAGAGTCCAGCAGTGATGGTGGCAGCATTATTACCGTGTCCCCTGGAGACAAGCAGGTCCATTTTACCAAAGGTCTGGTGCCTGACTTTGTTATGGGGGACAACATTGACAAGTGATTCGAAGCTTATGAGATTGCTTTACAGATGCACAGGATCCCTGAAGGAGATTGAGGGGCTAATCTTTGGATGCACATCCCAAGCAAGGGGAGGGACACCCTCCTGGCCCCAAAGAAGGAGGATAGGATGAGGCGCACCCCCATGAACAAAGCCCATGTTAGGAAGTATGGCCTTACCCAAACAGAATTCATCACCCCGCTCCTGCAAGCATTGCAAACATCAACAGCTATCTTGATAATGCAGTCAGATAAATTGGACATACAAATAGATCTAATGAACGTCATCGCATCATATATAGCTGGAATAAACACGAAACTCGATAATCTAATCAATCAAATTAAAAGAGTTCAATCCATTAATTCCCCACAGGAACCAGCCTGCACATGTGGGCCAATACTAGACAAATTAAGTTTCCTACCAACAATGCTAGAACAGATACTTAGTCTGAACAAACGCTTGGTCACTCCGGCTATTAACTTAGAGACTGTTCATATAAAACAATCAGAGGTAATTACAAGTCAGATTCAACCACAGGTAGCTATAAATTCCACCTTAGAACACAAGAACCAATCTCATCTTCCCTTTGCTGTGACGGCGGAACATACAAGAACCAAGCAAGCAGCAGCACAGAATGTCTCAACTGGGCAACCTGAAAAGAAGCCGACTCAATCGAGAAGACAAAAAAAGAAAGAAAGGAAAGCAAGAAACAAAATGACTGATCCCAAGCCTCAGCTAGGCATCAGAGTACATTCTATCTTCTCCAAACCCAAAGCAGGAGATTCCCAAGAAGAACACCTCACCGAAACTACATCGGATAGACCCCCATGTAACTCTACTTCTTCTAATGAAGGGTCTGGAGGTACGTATATAGACAAGTCTCAGGCCTCCAGAAAATACACCGAGGACACAACTTCAACGGAAAAAGAGGTCTGCCCCTTAACATCATTTAAAAATCCCCTGAACGTGGAGTTACTGGGTAAACCCGCAGTTGACTTAGGAAAGCGGGAAAAAAACACTTGGGGCCCGATTCACAGAACTAATCTGAGACAAAATCCTAAACTTACTACTTTTGGTATTCACAGAATGGATTTACGACTACTAACTTTACGTCCGCACTCGGGCCGGAATTTCCGCACTCGGGCCGGAATTTCCGCACCCGGAGCAGGAATTCCCGATTCCGGGCCGGAATACCCGCACTGTGGCCGTTGATCATTTTCCTCAAGGGTAAACACCTGTCCAAGTGTCTACCATCCCCCACCATGCATCAGCTGACACACTGCAGCCAATCCCAGCCCTGCAGCATGTATGAATGCAGAGCAGACACACACAAACCCTTTCAACATATCGCTGAATGTGTTTGTTGCTCTGCCCCTTGCCATGCGGCAAAACTACTTGAGGAGGAGGAGGAGGAGAGTAGAGAGGATCTTTAGACAAAGGATCAACCTATTTGGAATGTCCAGCCAAGATGTCAGGGCCAGGTACCGTTTCCCTCCAGAAGTCATTTTGGAGATGGTATGTGAGTGGGAGCAGGAACTTGACTCTGTGACCTGCAGCTCCCATGCCATTCCAGCCTATCTCAAGATCCTTTCTGCTCTCCATTTCTTTGCCACTGGGTCATTCCAAAGGGTCTCCAGTGACCATGTGGGCATTTCCCAGGCAAGCCAGTCGCGGTGCTTGCATCAGGTACTGAGATGCATCACTGCTAGAGCCCACCACCACATACAAATGCCCCATACACTGGCCAGGAGACAAAGGGCAGCTCGAGATTTCTATCTCATTGCTCGCTTCCCACGTGTGCTAGGTGCAATTGATTGTACCTATGTGGCCCTTCAGCCACCCCGCCGCATTGCACACATCTTCTGCAACAGACACCGATGGCATTCCATCAATGTGCAAGCTGTCTTTGATGCCAGTGGGAGATTCATTGATGTGCATGCAGTGTTCCCAGGCAGTACCCATGACAGCTTTGTATTCCGCATGTCACCTCTTGCCCGGCGGATGGCTGTGGGAGAATTTGGCAACATGTGGCTACTGGGTAAGTACCAAGCACCAAAAATGAGGGATATGAGTAATTGAAATGTCTGAATGCACCCTAACATTAACCATTGTACAATAAGAATCATAAAGCAACATACATGGTCTCAACATACACTGCATGTACCAAAGTATAGATCATGTCCTGTGTAAATCAAAGAGGGAAATGTAACCAATTGCCCTTTCTTCCCTCCTCAGGCGAGGCTGGGTATGCACTCTCCCCACAACTCCTCACCCCTTACAGACGTGCAAACACTGTACCTCAGCGTAGGTACAATAGGGCACACATATGGACTAGAGCCATCATAGAGCGCACTTTTGGTCTGTTGAAGTCGCGATTCAGATGTCTTGACCGTACAGGGGGTGTGCTGCTGTACTCCCCTGAGGTCATGTGCAAGATCATATTAGCCTGTTGTGTTTTGCACAACATTGCTTTAACGCATGGCTTACACATACCTCTTGAACCTCGACTAGCTCTGAATCTGGGAAACCGGGTCATTGCACATAACCGAGGTCAGGGTATGCAAGTCCGTGATCAGCTCGTTGCCACGTTTTTCACATGAGCAACCTGTAGTGTCATGGACAAAATGTGGTTTGCAGTCTGTTGTCAATGATGAAAGTTGGATATTTACGACTGTGTCCAAAAATTCCATCCTGAGACTACTTTGCAAGCCACACTAACTGCATATAAATCACAGCTGTTGACAGCAGTCAAAAGGTTGACCGTGCTTCAGGTCATGTGCCCATGTCAGCGATCAGTGGAGTGGATGTCCCTAAAGAATCTATTGACGCAGATAAAAAAGGTACATGTTCTGAGAGACCTACCTGGACCTTATGAGGATGGGTTACTTAGTCACAAAAGGGCATAACCATTGCCTTCTCAGGCCTGTGCCCTCAACAGATTTGACTCCCCCACAAATGATGGGCCCACAACGTGAGTGACGATGTCATGGGTGAATCAGGCACTATGTGTCTGTGATACACAGCACTGCTTCCATCCAATTTTCCATAACACAATACACAACTCTTGTGTTGAGCACTAAATATGGACTACATGTACCATATTGTAAAGTAGGAGAAAACGAAACTGGGGTTTGATGTTGTGTCAGCCCCCCCCTGTCCGCGCCAAAATGTCATTAAATGGTCTGTTCCCCCTTTTGTTGCATGTTTATGATTCTCACTTGCACTGTCAATTCAGATTTTTCCACAACAGAACAGCAGGATGGCAGTGGATTTTATTTGTGATTGTGGATGGATCAGGATGAATACAAAATGGCCGTCAAACTACTTCCTGTGATGTATTTCCTGTCTCCCACTTCCTGTATATCATTTCCTGTATGAAATAATGTGTTCCGGGTCAATTTTGGAGTTTACGGGCCGAAAACGTAATTTCCGGTCCCGGAGCGTAAGGCGCGCATGCGGACCCGCCGCTCCGGAACCGGAAACTACGTTTTGGGCCGTAATCTCCGGAAATAAACTGGAACACATTATTCTATACAGGAAATGATATACAGGAAGTGGGAGACAGGAAATACATCACAGGAAGTTGTTGACAGCCATTTTGTGTTCATTCTGAGTCATCCTCTATCACAGATCAGATCCTCTGCCATCCTGCTGCTCTTCTTAAACTTATGTCCCCCAAAATGGCTGAGGGTTATGAGGAGAAAGCACCCCCTTTCACTGAAAGGGAATTAGACATCTTGGCTGAGGGGAGGTGCTGTCCAAATATCCTCAGCTATATGGGGACCCTGAGTACCAGCTGAGCAATGCAGCCCGGGCCAGGCTATGGGCCAACATCAGTGAGCGCTGCAGTGCAGTGGGCGTCCACACCAGGACTGCGAGGGCATGCCGCAAGCGCTGGGAGGACCTAAAACGCTGGGCCCGGCACAAGGCTGAGGAGCTGCTGGGCCAGTCTTCCCAGCACCATGTGCATCGTCCTCGCCTCTCCCCACTGTACAGGAGGGTCCTGCGAGCAGCTTGGCCGACCCTCCATGCTCAGCTGGAGGAGCATGAGCAGCAGAGACCTGGTAAGTGCATTATATGCAATATGTGTCTGGAAGTATGATGTGAGTGAAGACAGTGCTGTACCATTGTGTGTCCCATGCCTCCATTCACCTATTCTGTGTCCGTGCAGCAGTCATCATGAATAAAAAGGCTCACTGTGGCATATGGACTGTACAGGGCAGAGTGCATTTTCGGAGTTGTAGTTTCTTCATGACAACTGGGGAATTGAGCCACACTTGTGCATTTGTATTGAAATTTGCACTGCCAGCACCACTAACAGTGAACCAAGGGAATCATAACTGATGTGTGCATTGGATGAGGAATGGTACAGACACTGTCCAGTGTGTGTATGAGAGGCCAAAGGGTATTGGATGCTGTGACTTGCATTGCATTTGTTGAGTTTGGGTTCTGATTGAGACAGATCATAATGTGCCATGGAGTCAAGACAGACTTTGAGATCCTTACCTCACTCTTAAGTGTTTCCAATTTTGCCAAGTGTGTCCACTGACACAGGTCTTACCCTCAGTGGCTTGTATGCCATTTTACATGTACGACCCACTACTGGTCACCAGTGCACTGCACTACCTTATCAGTCACCGAAGCCAATATGTGGCACTGGATTGTCAGCTTTTGTGAGGGGACATCAAAAGGCTAGACTCACAACGTAGCAAAACAAATAGCCCAGACCCTATGTGGATGTGTGACCCACATTCGGCATTTGTCTTGTCCCATACAATGCTACACAGCAGATGATATTTGTCCAGACGTAAAAGAGCTGAGACTCCATATCACAGGCCAATTTCAATGAAATCTGGACTCTCTCTGATCTCCTTTGGTAGACTGGTTTTGGAACCTGCCCATGTAGCAGTGACTGGACACACAGATCACAAGAATGCCAAAGTTGAGGGTTGGCCAATACAGTTGTGTAAGCCACAAATATTCTTGTGAGATGTCCATGTCAGACTCAAATCAGGAGATGACAGTGAACATACACGTAATTTAAGCTCATATACACTGACAACTGTATAGTGTGATCAGAGGAAAACAAAGTATGACCTTGGCTCATCTAGGTATGTGTCTTGTCCTGACATGTACAACCACTACATCATGATTTTGCTTACATTTCAGTGGGCACAGCTGGCCAAATGGTAGAACAGCAGGACCAGGTTAGGAGCGGGAAGAACATCAGTGCGCCGGCGGCTACGACCTCTTTCTACCAGTGAGGAAGAAGAGAATGAGGTGGGACCCTCAACATCTGGAGGCAGGGGAATTGCGCCAACCCGGACTGACCAGGAAGACAACTCTGGTGCTACGGACCGGGTGGAGGCTGTGGATATTGAAGTGGGGGGGGAGAACTGGACACCTCTGGCCAGGGGGTGGTGGAGAGCTACTCCCCCCCAGACCATTCACCTGTGGGTTCTGTCGAGGTGTCCCGGGGCAGGCCAATACCCAACCTGGGCCTGCCATCAGCCCCTCCGTACCTCTAGAGGCCCCTATTCCATCAGGGCCTCCAGCTGCATCCCCTGCAACCAGTCCCCCTCATTGTAGCTGCCAGGTCAACCCCAACATTGGCTCTGAACCTGAGGCACCACACCCCTCCTGTCTCACCCAAGCCCCTCCCTGTGTTGTTCCTCCTGTGGCTGTCCTAGAGGACTTGATGTGGGTATGTGAGGGTCAGCCAGACATGTCCTCTCGCATCATGCTGCAGTTGTGTCTAGAGATACGCATGATGCGAGAGGAGATTGCCCAAGCTCTGGCCACCCTCACTACCAGCGTCAATTCCCTGGCCACAGCCATGTCTGTTGCTTCCCAAACTCCTTCCCATACCATCGTCAATGTCTCCCCCTGTCCGTTGCCCCACACTGTTTCCCCCATACTCCTCGTGTGTCCCGACCCCGTGTGGTGCCTCTTCCTGCACCGGCCAGCTATGTGCCTGCATCGGACTCAGAGGATCTGGCCATTGTGGTAGTAGAGGATGACCAGAAGGACACTTGACTTTTTGACAGAATTTTCTTTGTGGACAATTATTTACTTTTCCCCTTGTAAATAGACTGGTTCCCCTGACACTCCCTGACGTGCCCCACCCCAATCCAAGTTCCCGTCTCCTTCTGCATTAAGATCATCATTTGTTTTCCTTTCTCCCTTCCAAACGGACGGTTGTTCTTCAAATCATTTATAAATATCTTTAAGAATCCTACTTACTTTCACTTGGTTGACTTCATTGTGAATGTCTTGTACAAAATATGGACACGTATTTTGTGAGTCATCTGCTATGCACATTATGGCTTGTTGCAATGATGGGTTACACTTGTAACTGTGTCACACACACACATACCTCCTCACATCTCTAGGCCACCTACATTGGTATACATTTGCCTATCAGGACATGATACACAACAGAATCTTGACTTGTGAAGATCTTTACTTTTTCTTTACACATATTCACAGTGGTCAATTTGTTTTTGGGATGTTGTCAATGGCGATCGTGCTTGCGACTTCGCAATTTCGGAGGTGATGATCGCTGTGAGGGATCAGGTCTGGCTTGTCGCCTATGTGTAGGTGGGTGTTGTGCATGTGCCTGTACAGGGTGACGTTCATGTGCAGGGGCAGATGGTGTATGTACAGTTGGTGTTTGTGCGTGGACAAGGGCTGGTTGTGCAGGTGGTGGGAGTGCCCGTTCAGGGGGTGGTGGTGGTTGTGCAGGTGGTGGGAGTGCCCTTCAGGGGGTGGTGGTGGTTGTGCAGGTGGTGGGAGTGCCCGTTCAGGGCATGGTGGTGGTTGTGCAGGTGGTGGGAGTGCCTGTTCAGGGGGGGTTGGTGGTTGTGCAGGTGGTGGGAGTGCCCGTTCAGGGGGGGTTGGTGGTTGTGCAGGTGGTGGGAGTGCCCGTTCAGGGGGTGGTGGTTGTGCAGGCGGTGGGAGTGCCTGTTCAGGGGGGTGGTGGTTGTGCAGGTCGTGGGAGTGCCCGTTCAGGGGGGGTGGTTGTGCAGGTGGTGGGAGTGCCTGTTCAGGGCGCCGGTGTGGATGTGTACCCTTGCTGTGGTCCTGTGCAGTTGGTGGTACAGGTGTGTGGATGTGATGTCTTGCAGGCAGATATGATGGCTCCCCTCCCTGTGGTGACCGTGAAGGGAGACTTTGGATCACTTTCAGCATGCCCTCCATCATCTTCATGGCCAAGGCTTGGTGTCTTGCACTCTCTTCCCTTTGGATGGATATCATGTCTCTCATATTTCTGGACATGTCCTGCCAAGTTCTATCCATCCTATCCAAAACATGGGTCAGTGTGTCCACCACCTGAGGGAATTGGAGCATGTCCTGCAGGGACTCAGACATGTCTGACAGGGTAGCCCCTATGGCACGAATATCCTGCCTCACATCTGTCTGCTGTTGGAAGAAGTCCTGCTCCCACTGGCCACCATAGCCAGGTGCAGGCCCTCTCTGCAGGTGTCGGCCATGGATGAGACCAGCAGGTCCAACAGCGGGGGGGGCAGGTGGAAGCCTGTGGGCAGGAGAATGGTGCCCAGGGGATACCTGCACCACAACAGGGTTGGTACTTCCCCCAGATGGTGGAGAGGATGCCGGGGATACACTGTATAGGGAGGAGCGTGTAGGGGAACCACAATGTCGGTCCTGGATGTGAGGGCTGTGTGGGAGTGATGTCTGTGTTGGGATGCATGACAGCTGTGGCTGGTTAGCTCTATGCTGGGGACAGGCAATTGTTTGTTTTGGAGGAGGCTGACGAACGTTGCTGGGCGGAGGATGTGATGCCGTGCAAGATTTGGGCAATGTGATAAGATTTCTGTCCATGGCATCAGAAACGTCATCCCCGGAGAGGATGGACATATAGTCACCATCATCTTCCAAGTCTTCGTCCTCAGGTACTTCCTCCTCCTCTTGCGCATGACTTGCTGCCGCCATAACTGCCTGGAGGAGCAGTGGATTTTCCCCTCTGATTGCCCGTCGCCCAACACTGGTTGAAGGTCCGTCCTCCTCATCGTCATCATCCCCTGGAACACAGAGGTTGCAACCATATTAGTAATTGACCTGGTATAATATGTGGTGCAACACAAGGGTTGGATTAACTGTTCTTTGCATCAACAGATGACGATCATGTGACCTGGTTTGGGTACCACCACAAATGACAGCTCACACCATAGCACTGAGGTGTTAAACGGAGATGTACATTGCACAAGCAAACTCACCAGCTCCAGCCACAACTTTCTGTCCCTTTGCGATCCCCCCTGATGTCAACTGCTGAACATGGCTCCTCATAGGTTTGGTTGACATAGCTGTCCCCGATCCAGCAGCTGTAGAGGGAAGTGACAACATTCTCAATGATCTGCATTACTAATTGACAAACAGGCACATGTGACACTCATAATATGTATGTCACTTTGTAAACAACAATTGCAGATTCTATACAGAAGGGGATTTTGATCTTTGTCATGGCTTAGTAATCTAAGCTAGTGACACACTTGATGCCACAATTACCTGATGGACAGGTGCAAGAGGGTTTCACTGCTGCAGCCAGGATGTCATGCATTCCCCGGGATGGTGTACGCTGCACTGGTGTCATCCTGTCAGCAGCTGTGATGAGACATACATGTCCATATTTCAGTACACCAGATGGTAGCTATGAGCTAACATGTCATTCTCAATGACCATTGACAGGATAATCCTGGACAATGTGCGGCATGTTTACCTCATGGACTTTACATGTGGGCCCCTGCTCACATGCAGCAGTTGCCAGCTGTTACCTCCACACAGCACTGACATCAATGAGATGACACATCAACAGACAAACTTGTATGAGAAGGTTACTGATATTTCATGGGAAAGGGGATAAATGATCAGGACTCCTACGCATTACACTGAATACACCTTCACCATTAAGACTAACATGTTTCATGAGTGTAATGTTGTCTGTTGACAAGTCAAACGGAGTGTACATCACCAGGCTGACCAATATCACATTTGCACATCAGTTCAAACATTGAATTGCAGAGTTCATGTATGAGATGTGCAATAGTCAGGTACATAATGTGGGTCATTTGTGCTTCCCTACCCATGAAGTCACAAAGCTCATTTTGGAATGAGAGAACACACATTTCTTATGTCCATCCTTTGAGTGTCCTCTGTTTGCATACTCCATTTCCAACATCATGGTAGTACTTAGCTGACAACGGATGGTGTCTTGTACAGCAGACATCCTAACCTCATATGTCAACCCCTCACCTATATATGTGAATACAGTAGAAGAGGAGGCAAGCAGAATGCAACATTTGGCTATGATCCCACATTGCGGCTAAGTTGAGAAGCTTTGATGGTTGTCGCCTGCACTGGATTTGCGTTGTGCTTTTCAGCCAAGTGATTTGAAAATTTCACTTCCTGAAGATTCACCTTAGCAGCCCATACACCCATCTCAATAGAACCCAACTGGCATCAGTGCGAGCCTCATCCACACCAATTTCAATATGATTTTACCATTGATATTTTGCTAGAGAGTTTTCATATCATTGAATTGCAAGCCAGTTGTGTTTTGGACACTTCATATGACACAATGTACCATTTTATGTCCATTCTGTACTCACTTGGCATACATTTTGTGTCATCCTTTCATTAGCCACCAAGGTCTGATCTGGTATGTGGTTAAATGCCATATGTGAGCATATTGTGATGCAGGACAACAGTGTTGTACAACACATACAACATACAGTGGAGATTAAAGGCACATTTCATGAGCATTCAGGTACATTATTCTTGGCTTTACTTACCATGGCCCAGCACCTGCCCAGTGTGTGGTCCCTGACCAGATGTCACATCCAACCTTGTAGCAGAAGTCAAAGTGGGTCTTTGAATCTGGGATGACCTCATTGGACCTACAATGATAAGTGTGTTTGCAACTTTACATTTCTGCTGCCACATGTGATGCATTCAATTTCAGGCCCAAAGGATAAGCACAAACAGTTGCGGGCACCACCGTTGCAGAAGTGTGTAGCACTTAATATCATGAGTGATCCCACATATAACTTATAATGGCCCCACTGCCTAGAAGCGACGTCTATCAAAATGACATGACTACAAATCCTGAAGTAAGGTCCACTATCGTGTTTTGTTGATGGCCAACAAACAAGCCATCCAATGAAAAAAGTACATAACCAGCTGGGTGGACTGGGCGATTTCATGTATAGTGAAAACATTCTAAGTTGGACAGTGGATGCATTGTCAATACTCCTGACAATAGTATCTCACTTCTTGTTCATCATTGTCATATTTGTTAACATTGGGTTTCTTGATTAGGTCTACAAAAACAATTACAATATAGTGGGGACCCCCTTTTGACTTGTTGTGGCACTCGATTCCAGGATTGAGTTCCCAGGTCTGGGACTGTTGGTGGAATACATGTAATGTTCCCAAATTACAAAGGTATGATGAGCCAAGACATATTATATTTTGTCTTTCGCTATTCACAAATGTCATTTGCTAAAGGTGAATGTCCATTGACAACTCCAATAGTTATTAAGCTAGTTTTTCCTCTCTGGTTACCTTTCATATTCGGGCACTATATGTCCCTCTGTTGTCTCCTGACAATGTGTGCATTTTGACCATCTCCTGACCAGTTTGACTTACTAGTTAGTGAGGGTGGTAAGCGTTGCTCTGGATGAAGTTGTTTCCTCCCAGAAGATGCAGGGACCTCTGCTACTGCGGTTGTCTGTGCTCTGGCTGAATGTGTCAATAGGTGATAAGAGAGAAAAGTCACCAAATGGGAAATGTACATGTACATGTGGAACTTGTCAGGCATTTCCCCATATCTTCAGTATTGTGAAGTACTGCCGCAGCCGGTGCAGGTAGGATCAGTGGGGCGTTGGGGATGTAATGGCGTGGCAGGGTGGGAAATAGACAACGGAATATGTGAATGACATATTTTGAGATGAGGATTTTCTGAACTTCTGCTTTGTGATTTTGGCTGGCACAGGGTGAGTTACTTTTTGGATAATTTGTATTTTCCCAATTCCGTTGTCAGTTGATTTTCCTATGCTCCGCAACCCCTACCCCCTTACGTTTTTGACTGACCCAGCCGCATCTGGATAAGTGGAAAGGGCACTTTGTCAATTGCTACTTACCAGGGTTAGGTATATACGGCAGCAGTACTGGGCCCATGTTTTCAATAGTGGGAGAGGGATTTGCCACTTCTAATACAAAGGATTCTGGGACTTGTGGTGCAACATACAGAGGGTAACACATGAGTCTCTGACTGACTATATTTTTATATACACTTTGGACAACTTCCTTACTCACAATGGCAGTGCAACACAGACAATCTTTTCATATACTTATTCTTGTCATCCCATTTACCTGGTACCACGTTGCGGACATCACTCACAGGCAGCCCATGGAGCATGTGGGGGTGGATTGTGGTGAGGATATCCTCCTCTAGTGGGGTGAGATGGAGGCGGGGTCCAGAGTGTGGGGCAGGGAGAATCCTGTTCAACTCGATCCTGGAGTACTTCTCCTTCACCCTCTTCTTTTCGTCCTGCTACTTCTTCTTGATGTCCCGGACTGTGCGCCTCTCCACCCCCAATGCTGTGACAGCAGTGGCTAAATGCTGCCATATAGATGCCTTCTGTGTGCCACTGGTGCAGTAAGGTGGGAGACCACATAGGCGTTTGTGGTGCCTCACTATAAACTCCACAACCATGGTGTCTCCTCAATAGTGAAGTTCTTCTTACTCCTCATTTGTTCCATTTTCCTCTGGCGATGTACAGCGATTGAAAACAGGAACTCTCTGTGGCCAAACCTGTCCCTTGAATGTGTGCTGCTTTTATATGGTTTGTGGTGCTGGTCTTGCAGTTAGTGTTAATTGACTTCAGCTGGAGCATGGTGGGGGATGGTCGGCACTTGAAACGATCATCAGGCCAAAATGTAGGTATTCCGGCCCAGAATCGGGAATTCCGGCCCGGAATCGGGAATTCTGGCCCAGGAGTGGACATTCCGTCCCGGGAGCAGAGATTCCAGCCCAGGAGCGGAATTCCCGCTCCGGGTGCGGAAATTCCGGCCTGAGTGCAGAAATTCCGGCCCGAGTGCGGACGTAAAGTTAGTAGTCGTAAATCCATTCTGTGAATACCAAAAGTAGTAAGTGCATTCTGTGAACACCAAAAGTAGTAAGTTTAGGATTTTGTCTCAGATTAGTTCTGTGAATCGGGCCCTTGGATCGCTAAAGTGGCTGATGATGCGGTTAGCTACAAGGAGCCCGAAATACATATGTCAGCCACTCCAACGAGACCGCAGTCACAAGAAGTTAAGAAGGATGTAGGCAAAGGTAGAATCAATACAGAGGAAAACTTAAAATCTCCAAAGATACAAGTTGTATCGAAGTCACAAACCCAGTCGAACGCCCAAAAATCGACACTGGAAACAGCAGTGGGCAGTAAGCAGGAAATAAATAATACAAATAATCGAATAATTGCTCCTATGGAAGTAAATACGTATGTAGAGAAAGTGGACATAATATCTTCACCTCTACAGCCATTAAAAGAAGTGATAGATCAATGCTATCCAGAAGTACTTCAAAATCCAATACAACAATGTAATTCAACAAAGCAGTGTTGCTCGTCTCAAGGGCAACTAAGTTTTCGTATTCCAATTCAGGTCAAACTTCATTCGAAGAACTGCGATGATAAAGAAATAAAAAGGGGAATAGCACAATGTACTCAGGTAACTCAACAGATAATATGGACACCAGAATATGAAACGCAGGGCAGTCACGACATCTTGAATAGAAGCAATATTTTGAAACTCATGGCTGAAATTCTGGAACTAAAGAACATACAATCGTCAGACCTCGAAGCAGTCCAATTTCTTCCAGGGAACAATGAAACAACTAAAGAACAAACACTAACCACATGGCAGACGCCAGAGTTAGCACACCTAATATTAAACAGCTCTGATCGATTTTCAGCCTGGGGAATACAAATATCAGCACCTACTACACCCCGTTACCCATTTCCCCTGAAAGAAATTCAAATGGATTAAATCAAAAGGAAAGTAAATCAGACAGCAGTACCTACACAGGTCTATTAAATTTTACAAAACGCAAAAAGTAGGAGCGGTATAGTCAAGACCCCAGATAGATCAGTCAAAGATCCACATGGGGAGACTGACTCAAACTCAGACTAATGGAACTGGCTTCCCAGCATACTTAGCAATAAGAGGAGTGACTGACAAAAGAAAGATAGGGTTGGTAGCTCTGAATGTGGTGCTATACATATGCTATCCTGGAATATAGCTGGGGCAAGGCAACTACTTGAGGAGGGCCTTCCACTTAAGGAGTGGGCAAATTGTGATATAATAGCTCTGTAAGAGACGTGGTCGCAGGAAGAACTCCCGATAGCAGGCTTCACTCATTATACAGTAGCAGCAGAAAAATGTAAGCAATATGGGCGGGCAATAGGTGGATTGACAGTCTACGTATCTACAGCTCTAAAAATTAAAACAGAATAGTTGGAATCTCCTGATCCTAGCATACAACTTGTTAAATTTTCAGACCAATATTCAGATAAAAAAAGTATAATAATATTGATCAATTATTACACACAACCGAAATTCCGAACTAAAAAGGAGAAAAATGCTCTCTTAAGTAAAACAATATCAGGTCTACGTTGGGCCGAGCCCACATGAAATCTAATAGTGACAGGAGATTTTAATTCTAACCTGATATTCACGCCGGACGAAGATGAAATCCTGACAGCAGATAACACGTACTGGTGTGTTCAACAGCAATCTCAGGCTGGGACGACTCGCGAGGACCGTATTGGACAGCAATTAGCAACAGACCTCGAATATCAAGGCATGCGAGTGCTTAATGGAAGAACGGAAGGAGACCGCCCGCCAAACAAAACATATTATGGCCCAAGGGCGCAAACGATACTTGATTTTACAATTATAACTCTCCTTTTAATGCCACTGCTGGCCCGTTTTTACATAGAGTATACCACCCTCAGGGGCGTGGCTTGGGCGCCGATGTAGTCAGAAGCGGTCCTCGGAGCTCCCCCGTGGCCGCCCTCCGTACTAAGTGATCCTGTTGCCTTGTAAGGGGCCCCGACACCGCAATCGGTTGCGGAATATCCGGTGCCCGTTTGGGAGGAAGATCGGGGCATTAGCGAGGAAGGAAGGGAAGAAAATTGAGTTTTACTCTCTCGCTGCAGCCCGCCTGAACGGGACCCAAAATGGCGGCCCCGCACGGAAGAGTGGACGTCTGGTGAGGAGGACGGCTGCTGCGGACTGTGGGTGTCCCGGGAGCATCTCCGAACGAAATTGAAGCTGTTCGGGAGGAGGAAGCGGCTTGCCTGATGACCCGGTGAGCGGTGGCACCGGGGGGCGGCGGGAGCGATCGAATGTCCCCCGACTGGCCGGCCGAGGCTGCCTGACTCTAAAATGGCGGTGCGCGGGACACCGACTGCACCACGGTGAGGCTGCTCGCATTTGAACCATACTTTCACCATAAAGCGCATCCTGGAGTGAATCGGAGCGCTAGCTGGCCTGAAATGACAAGGGGGCGGCACCCTGTGACATTGATGCCTAGGTGTGGAGTGCAGACCCAGTAAGCGGTGCAGCGGCTGAACAAGAGCACGTGGGCTCTGTGGCGTGGTAGGGGCGCAAAGCGCGCGAATGGCCAGGGGACCAGCGGGGCGATCCTGGATGGTGTGGCGCTCCCTGGTACAAGATCAAGCAGACAGAGGCGAGAGCACCTGATGACCGGAGATCCCACTGAGCGCTGAGTGGAACACCACCGGGGGATGCCTGTAGGCACTGAGCAGGTCTTCATTGCACCCATCTGGATACTGAGATAAGTGTGGGAGCGGATCAGTGTCTGATTGTGGAGGCCCGCTTTGAGGACTGAGCTGCTGTTAGTGCAGAGGCCCTGCGCTCGGGAGCGTGGAGAGCTGGGGCTATCTGCTAAAGGGGGCATGAGATGCAACTTCCCTAGAAGCATGTATACGCCCTGATGTTGTAGCTGGGCATCGTCCACACCGCTGTGCAGGCAAGGAGTACTGTCTACGGTAGGGAGAACGAAACAGACCTACCTCAGTACTGATCCTGTACAGCGGCGAGGGTCTTTGCTCCTGGAGTGTCCGCTTCCTGTATACTTGAGGCACTTAGGGCGACTCCTTGGGGAACCTACGAGGGGGGACCATCTGACCAGCAGACTTTTGGCAAAGACTGGGCGACACCACTCCGGCGGGAGTGAAGCTGCAACACCATCTAGCCGGGGAGGGGGGGCTCATAGACCCCCCTCACACAACTTACTACTGCCGCCACCGGGTTGCATGTTGGGCAGAGTATCCAGGAAAAAGGGTTTTGAGGCCCTGCGGATGGAAGAGTCAGAACAGCATACTAACGACGATGACGCTGCCACTGGGGGGCGAGGGCCTGGTCAATCCGGAGACCCCTCATTGGGGGATATCATGCAGGCCATTATAGCTTCGCGAGAGGCGCTTGAGGCGAGGATGGACGCCATCGGATCGGATCTCACCCTATTGAAGGATGACCACCGAAAACTCAAAGAGAGAGTAGCGACCAACGAAACTAACATGAAAGACATACCGGACACGGTCGCCAACCTACGGGACTCCCTGAAAGAAGTGGTGAACAGGGTCAAGGTGCTGGAGATGAGGGCTGAGGACAGTGAAGGGCGCTCAAGGCGAAATAATCTCTGCATCGTAGGCATTCCGGAGCGTGAAGAGGGAGCTGATGCGGTCCAGTTCTTAGAAGCCTGGTTCAAAACGGAGGTGCCACCGGAGGGTCTATCCCCCTTCTATGCGCTGGAACGTGCACACAGGGTTCCAGCACGCCCGCCTAAGCCTGGGGCTCCGCCCCGTCCATTGGTGGTGAGACTGCTGCATTATCGGGATCGTGACTTCATACTGCAGAGAGCCTGGGAGCAACAGAATCTATAGATCGGGAACAGTAAGGTGATGATATTCCCAGACTATACTCGGGAAGTACAACGGCAGAGAACCTCCTTTTTGGCTGTCAAACGAAAATTACGCCAGCTTCATCTCTCCTACGCCATGCTGTTCCCGGCCCGCCTTAGGGTAACTGCAGAGTCGGAAACGCACTTCTTTCTCACCCCGCAGGCTGCTTGGGACGGGTTGGAAACCCGTTGTGGTGCTGACACACGCTCGCCACAATCGACCTCTCCTCGAGCTCGGCTGTCCACCTCGTCACCGGTACAGAGGCCCATCTCCCCTGCTGATCGTCGCCAGGAACGAGACAGAGCAGTCCTGGCAGTGGCGGCCATTAGTCATGGCGAAGTCAGTCCGACTAGCAATGACACGGACAACGAGAGGGCCGGAGTGGAGAGTTCGGGATCGAGCAGTGCGCAGGGACTCTCCGATACTGAACTTCCGGACGTTACTCCGCAGACAGCGGATGGGCTATTTGGGTGATCGGACTGCAGAGGATATGCGGTACAAGATGGTAGGATACCTGTTGTGACTCCGGGGCCTAGAGTCCCAACCGACACACTGAGGGAGAGCCTACATGAGTTATGGGGTCCCAACGGGAGAATTAGCTACAATGGGGGGAACCGGGGGGGGTTCTGGGGCCAACGGATGCGAGCCATGCACCACCTTCTTTTTATGGTTCTTTGTATGATTGACTTTGTTTGGATGGGGGCGTGTTTTTGTGTACCTGTCTTGGGGAATGGGAGTTGGGTAAAGTTTGAAGATAGGGGCGGGTGGGAGGGGGTCAGACATGTCGCTATGGGGGCTCTCTGGGGTCAGAGCCTAGAATTGGAGCCATGGGTACCTCCGTCGGAATCAAAATTATGACCTGGAATGTTAGGGGGATGCACACTATGGGCCGGCGGCACAAAATACATGCCTACCTGGTAAGAAGAGGAGTGCAAATTGCATTGCTACAGGAAACCCACTTGACGAAGGCAGAAGGGGCAGCATTACAACGCCGTTGGAGGGGGCAGGTGTTTCATACTACATATTCGGCCTTTGCAAGAGGGACCTTGGTGTGGGTGCGGGTGGGGGTGCCATTTCAGTGTGTCAGACAGATTATTGACACCGAAGGCCGATTCACCGTAGTGGTGGGGCGCCTTGATGGCCGGGATATTACAATAGGAAGTATATATGCTCCTAATATCGAACAACCTGCTTTCTTTGCACAGTTATCGCAGAAATTGGCAACGGTCTTGACGGGACCTGTACTTCTGGGGGGAGACTTTAATTGCATTACTGAGGTGGCCCTAGACCGCTCCCATCCACTGCTTCCTGACGCTCCCACGCATAGGATTGCAGAAGCCCGACGGGACTGGCAACGACACTGGGGACTGACGGACACTTGGCGGGCTCAGCACCCGGGGGAACTGGACTACTCTTATTTCTCAGCTCTACATGAGCTGCATGTATGGCTGGACTCTATCCTTTGTTCCCCAGATGTGCATATGGCGGTCACGCTGAGTGAGTACTTAGCCAGGACGATATCTGATCACAATCCATTACTGGTGTCCTTGAATTGGGTTCGAATTAGGTCCACTATCCCCAGTTGGCATCTTCGCCTGGAGACACTGGAAGATCAGGGGGCATATTAGCAAGACCCACGTTAAAATTATCGCCGTTTTAGCGGCAGGAAACTGCAGCTAAAACAGCGATAATGGGCTTGCTAATATGCGTTATGGAATTCCAATAGAAGCCCAGGTTAGATGTCCTGCACATCTAACCTGGGCTTCTATTGGAATTCTATAACGCATATTAGCAAGCCCATTATCGCCATTTTAGCGGCAGTTTCCTGCCGCTAAAACGGCGATAATTTTAACGTGGGTCTTGCTAATATGCCCCCAGGTCTTTAGAACCACCATAGGTACTGCTATAGAGGAGTACTTTCAGAACAACACTAACACGACCACTAGCCTCCATAATGAGTGGGATGCATTTAAAGTAGTGATACGAGGTCGATGCATCGGGGAAGCGGTGGGAGTTCGTCGAACCTTACTGAATGATGTACAGAAGGCAGAACAACGGCTCAGGGAGGTAGAAAGAGATAGACCCGAACGGGAGTATAGAAAGGAGGATCTCATGGCAGCCAGGGAAGAGATGGCGGCACAGGTAGAGCGGTTAAGGTGTTTTGATCATAGGGCACACACGGCACGGACACACGCGGAGAGGGACAAATCTGGGGCACTATTGGCTTGGCTGGCCAACCCGGCGCGCAGAGGGACACCGATTTTAGAGCTGCGGGGCGATGATGGCACAACATACTATGGGCAGCAGGCTATCAACACACAGTTTCTGGAATACTACACTACTCTGTATCAAAGTCGGTTAGATCCCAGAGTACTGGAGGAGGAGGGATTCCTGGACATAGAACTCCCGCAGGTTGAGGCGGAGGATGCAGAGATCTTAGGCCGGGCAGTGGAGTTAGGAGAGATCAGAGGAGCCATAAAGCGTATGGCCAAGAACAAAACCCCCGGCACCGATGGGCTACCGATTGAGTTTTATACCACGTATGTGGACCTGTTGGCACCCCATCTGTTAGCCCTCTACAATAGATCAAAGCAAGATGGCTGCCTACCTTGCTCAACTAGAGAAGCAGTAATCATACCGCTCCTCAAACTGGATAAGCTGACGTGGGATCGCACCGCCTATCGTCCTCTCGCTATGCTTAACCTAGATTATAAGATCTTGAGTAGTATTCTGGCCAGTCGATTGATGACCCATATGACTACACTTGTACATGTGGACCAGGCTGGGTTTATTCCTTCCCGGAATACGGCTATGAATGTGCGCAGACTGTGTCAACTGGTACATGGCTCAGTGGGTGAGGGGGGAGAGGCGTGCATTCTATCGATTGATATTGAAAAGGCCTTCGATAGTCTCCAGTGGCCATATCTGTTCAGGGTCTTGCGGGCATTTGGATTGGCCGAGGGATTTGTGGCTTGGACGAGGATTCTGTATAACCTCTCGACTGCCAGGGTTCGTACGGGGGGAGTGATATCAGAAGCCTGCAGCGTGGGCAGGGGGACGAGGCAGGGATGCCCGCTGTCTCCCCTCCTGTTCGCTCTGGCAATAGAGCCACTAGCTATCCATGCAAGATCGGGGCGGTATTACAGGGGCCTGGCTGTGATGGGTCAGGCACACTACATTGCCCTATACGCAGACGATCTTTTAATGTTCCTCGCCAATGCTGATGAGGAGTTACAGGGTGCCCGAGAATTGCTGGCCAGACTAGGGCGGACGGCGGGGCTCAGAGTCAACTGGAATAAGACGTGCCTTTTCCCGGTCCGTGGGGGTAGAGACGAACCGCCAGAGGGACTGGATATGCGATGGGAAAACAGCTGCTTGCCATATTTAGGAGTTAGAATTTATCATGAGCCTTCTGACTTGTTCGAAGGCAATATTGGACGGGCATTGAGAGCTACCAGGAGCAACTTTGACTTTTGGGGGACCCTACCTCTCTCAGTAGCGGGGCGAGTGGCGTTGCTAAAGATGGTGACCCTGCCCCGACTACTTTACTATTTTGGCTCACTGCCTCTATGGATACCTAGAAAATATTTTACCCAACTAAACACCATGGCTACGGGATTTTTATGGGGCTCTGGGAGACGTAGAGTGGCGCTAACCACCATGATGCGCCCTAGGCAAGAGGGAGGGTTTGCAGCCCCTGATTTTGAGGCATATTATTACGCGGCCCAATTTCAATGGTTCACGAAGTGGATGGCAGGGAGGCTGCGTGCAGATGAGGACCAAAGGGGCATGGACCCGGGACTCCGCCAACTTTCTCGGACTCTTCTCCAGCTGCCGTTACGCGAAAGGGAGGTACCGAGGGACCTGTGGGTGGTGCGTCAATGCTGGAATCGTGCCAATAGGAGAATTAAGACGGGCCCCTCGTATGCCCCTGAGATTCCATTATGGCTTTGCCGCATGGAGGGGATTGGCAGAGGTTACGGGACTGGGGAGATCTGGGGATCTCCAATATTGGAGACCTCTATGAAGATGGTACTCTTATACCCTTCCAAGACCTTATGGAAAGATATGAACTACCCAGGCAAGACTTTCTCTTGCATGCAGCATTGACGGCAGCCATTCGCAAACATTGGAAGAAAGGGATGGCGGAACCGCCGACCTCTCTCCCCTGCCAATATGTAGTCTCTTCAGCGGGGACGGTCAAGGCGGTTACCTGTCTGTATCGGCGAATTACGCAGGGGTTCAGAACTCCTTTAGAGGGGCTGCGCATTAAATGGGAAGCGGACCTGGGGACACCTATAGGGGAAAAGCCGTGGGAGGCGCTGATGGAACGGGCGTGGAAATGCTCTAGAAACGCGAGATTTCAACTAATACAGTTTTATGTGTTCCATCGGGCGTATCTCACCCCTCACAAAATTAACGAGTTTTTCGGATCCCGCACAGCCTGCCCACGGTGCAAACTAGAAAATGCCACATTTGTACACATGTTCTGGGAATGCCCACTGCTACACGGGTTTTGGGGGAAGTCACGGCCAAACTGGGTGAGGTAACAGATAGAGATATTCAGCAGACCCCGGGTTTTTGTCTGATACACTGGTTCCCCCACACTGCCCGTAATAAGGTTACCAGTAAATTTATAGATTTAGGATTAGTCCTAGCTAAAAGAGAGATTACTAGCCATTGGAAGGTGGTCACTGCACCTAATGCTGCACGATGGCTGTGAGAATTTATAAAGTGGGCTGACTGTGAGGGGATTTTTAGACTACAAATGGCTCAAAGAACCAATAACGACAAATTGTTGGACGCGGCTAGGACATGGGTAGCGATGGTGGACTTGCTCAAGAGCCCGACAGATGACGATGACTGACCCTCTGATGGGGGGGACCCGTACTTGTGATCTGGAACGTTGCCTTTGTTGAGTAGGAGGTTTGGATGTTGGATAGTGAGAATGGTAGGAGTGCATTCCCCTAAGTGGATGCTTACTTCCTGACACAGTGGTTCCGAATGGTCTGGGAGAGGGAGTGCGGCGCGACGCAGTGGGGTACGGGGTAGAACGACATGTCTGACGGGGAGGGGGGGTGGGCAGGGCTTGTGGGGGGAGGAGGGCAGGAGGGAGTTGTTATCTTGTTAACCCATTGACTGTTGAGATGGACCAGAATATGATCAAGCCTGGAGCGGTAAGGCTTCGACAAGCTAGATAGAGTTGTAGATCGCCAATATCCTAGCAATGCCAGCTAGGCGGACAATTGCAGAAATATGGGCGGAGGTAAGGACAACAGCGAGGAAGAAATGGTTAAGAGGGTGGCATTATATCTGCCCAAGATGTTAAAGAATGTAATTTTCTGTGCACTGTGTCCTGAGTGGTGATCATTATGTACTTGTGATAAATGAATAAAATTTGTTTACAAAAAAAAATAGAGTATACCACCTTGAGCGATCACTCGTTTCAACACATCATATTTAATTTTAACGTGGCAAGATTTCAGTCTACTAACATACCAGAGGGCCAAATCAACTCAACAAATTTAAAACGCCTTAAATGGACAAACGAAACTAAAACAGATTGGTTCTCAATAATAAAAGATCTCCTGGCTGAATTGGGAAACAAACCTATGAATAGGATCCAAGCCTGGTCTCTCTTTTTAAACAAATTAACCACGAAAATGAAAGCACCCCAAGTTAAGGTTAAAAGACACGATCCAATTAAAGACTTACCAAATGAAGTGCAAGAGTTAAAAAGGGACCTAAAAAGAACACAAAGGAAGTTGCAATCAAAAAATACCGAAGGGATAACGTGGGAGATATTTCGACTATTAAAAAAACAATACAAAAAGAGGATTTGGGAATTTTAAAAAGTGAAAACGGAGAGCTTTTGGTCCAAATTAATTTATAGCGTAAGGCATCCAAACTCGAATAAATTTTGGCAGACGATAAATCAACTGACCAGGCATCGAAACATCCTAATGTCAAACGTTCATGAGCAGGAATGGGCCAACTTTCTAATGCAGAAATTTAAACAGAAGTCACCTAGCGTTCAGCTGAAACAATCGAAAGCAGATATTCCAAATAAGTTACAATTCCTGGACGTAGTGGAGAGGTGTGGTGCAGCGGCCAGGGCAGCTGACTTCGGAGCACAGGGCTCACGGTTCGATCCCCGGCTCTGGGCTCAGCTCAGCACCATGTGACTCTGGGCAATAGCTCACTTAATTTCCACTACGGCCCCTAGCGCCTTGAGACCCGTAAGGGTGAGTAGCTGCGCTATATAAAAACGGACTTTTACGTAGGCGACTGTCAATCACTATCAATGGGCATGATTCAGACACCAGTGCAAGAATTAGTCCCATTAATAAACCACTCCCATTATACAACAGAGGATATAACAAATATAATAAATAAGGCAAAAGCGACAGGGCTCCTGGCCCGAATGGTATTCCGCAAGTCACTTACAAATATGACTCTAAATACTGGAGTATACATCTAGAGAAGCTTTATGCTGATGTTGAGATCAACAATCAAATTCCTGACAGCTGGCAAGGATCAATTATAGCCCCTATTTATAAAGGAGGAGATAGAACTAACCCTTCAAACTACAGCTAATTGCCCTACAGGATGTCGAAGCTAAATATTTTGCCTCACTAATCCTTGAAGATCTGGTCAACTGGTCAGGGGAACGCAATTTGATCTCCAAAAAATCAAACATGCTTCATAAAGGGAATTGGAACTATCTCTAATATTCTATCAATCTCTCTGATAGCAGAAAAATATAAGAACAAGAAACAAGATCTGCACCATTGTTTCATAGACCTAAAAGTTGCATTTGACAGTGTGGACCGGAAACTATTGTGGGCAAAATTAAAAGCCTGGGACATACCGGAGAGAATATTTAGGGGACTATTGTTATTTTATACAGATACTTGGGTTCGAGTGAAACTTGGAGACGGTGCTAGAATCACAAGAAAAGTGTATACTACCATGGGCCTGTTACAGGGGTGTGTGCTGGCTAGGGGTGGGCGGAATTTGCGTAGTTGTGCTACGCAAAGCTCTGCGAAACGGTAAAAAATCTCCGCGAGCACGCAAAAGTTCCGCGAACACGCAGAATTGCTTGTTCCACCCGTTCGCGATGCTTTTTTCCTGTTCGCGAACGCTGTTTGCGTGCTCGGGGAGAAATATCTCGCAAACACGCATTTTGAAAGTGCGAACAAGCAAAAAATTCCGCAAAGCCGCGGATCGCGGAATTTTGGGCAATTCCGCGTTCTCCGCGGAACGCAAAATTACCCAAATTCCGCAAATTCCGCGAGCGGAATGGAATTTACTGCCCAGGCCTAGTGCTGGCCACGCACCTGTTCAACTTATTCATATCAGACCTATCTGGAAAGCTTGATAGAATTAATTCCCATTCACCGTACTTAGGTAAGCTACAACTCTCGCACCTTGCCTATGCAGACGACATTGTTCTTTTGAGTCTAACTAAGGTTGGTCTGACCAGGTTATTAATCGAACTTTCTGAATTTCTGTCCACAAACAAGCTGGAACTCAACACATCCAAAACAAAAACAATGCTTATTACCAACCGACTAGCCCCACAACACAACATCTGGCTAGAAGGCAAACTATTGGAGATTGTATCCAGCTACAAGTATTTGGGATATTATATAGATGACAAGTTATCCCTTCGTGACCAGAAAAACTATATGACACAGCGAGCGGGGGCCTTAACATTCGCCTTTAGGTCATTGGCAAAGAAATTGGGGGGGCCATCACTAAGGCCGCTCCTGTCGACCATATCCGCCAAAGCACTGCCAACCTTATCTTATGCTAGCGCCGCTATGCATGGGAAGGATTTGGAGATTCTTAATAACCTAATAACAAGGATTTATAAAAAGGTTCTTCAGCTCCCTATGACCGCCTCGCCAGTGCAAATGCGCTAAGAATTCGGGCTAATGAATGAATCATTGGGTAGATTGTATACATATATAAAGGTGTGGTACCGTATAAAACAAAACGCGGAGGAAAACAGCCTCAATGAATCATTATGGTTGGAACTGGAAAAGGATAAAAAATCGCAGGCCAACCAATTTTTGGACAGCGCGCTTATGGCAACTTGTACTATTGATCTCTGGAATAAAAACATGCCTTTTCCAACATTCAAGCTGGCATTAAATAAAGCAGCAAAATTTCATTCGCTGATATTAGACAAAGCATTTTCTCTCAAAGATCTCACTCGTGGACAGTGATTAATTACTACAAAGTCCTTAAACCGGCGGCCTACCTAGATTCTACATTCTCTATCCACATAAAAAGACAACTGATGGCACTACGGTTCGGGAAGTTCCCTACATTGGCTGATGCACCGCACTGGAAGCACATTGAGTCAAAAGAATGCCGTCTTTGCGGCAGTCAAAGGAAGATTTTATTCATCTCATATGTCACTGTAAGAAACTGCAACCAGCGCAAGTCACTTTCTTAAGGAGAGCTTTCTTGGATAGAGGAATAAGCTCGTGTAGAACTGCCATCATTAGAGGATTGGATCCAACCGACTCCCAAATGAACTGTAAACTGGTAAAGTTTTTACGTGCTCATGACCAAGCACTGAAAGCAGAAGCACTTTAATGAGGTAATCTTAACAGGGGATGAAAGCTACTCCCACTAGCCATTGTACAGAGGAGGAGACGAAATAGGCAGTCATCTCCGATTACTTGAACTAACAAAGTATGCCCCCCTTCAGTAGTATTGTCAGTACAATTTGTTAGTTACGGGACTAAGAGACTTACAGATGTAACTCATGGTCAGATAGGAAGTAATTAATAGACTGATGCCGATAATGTTTACTTTTATCACATGCACTTTATTGGTACTTTTGCATGTTCGGCTAGTAAAACAAGGAAGTAAGAGCAAAATTGATGCGCGTTACACACTGATTTTATACTTGCTGTTTTTTATTCACACTGATTTTTATTCTGTAAAATGTTAACTTGTTTTAAATTTTGAGTGAAGGATGTTGTTTATGTAAAATTGTTATCGTTTTAACTAACTATACAATAAAATAATAATAATAATATTAATAAGTATGGCCTTACCCCAGAGAAGTATAGGCAGAAATTTAGGGACAGTCAGAAACTGGCCCGTCAGACTTGGGTAGATTGTGTGGATTCCTTTTGCAAGGCACTGGATGGTGAGTGATGAGCAGTGAAGTAATGGATTATTGACAGTAAGCTCACTAACCCCAGAGAGCTTGCTAAGAAGGCACACCGCTGGGTCAGCATCAGGGTCCACAAGACAGTAGCTGGGGGATCACCTCAAGGGTGGGCAGGGTTTCCATCAGAAGGAGTGGGAGACAAAAAGAAAAGTAAGGTGTTCTCTAAATGCCCCGCAAAATAGTTTCACAGGTCAGGACTCCCAACCCTCAACTGAGAAAAAGAAGAAGTTGTAAACTGACAATATGTTCTCAGGGAAGGCAGCCACAAAGTGATATGAGTGCCCACAGGAAGATCACTTTAAGGGGCATGCCAAATGTCCCATTTGAGCACAGCTCGCCACAGTTAGCCAGACACTGGGGCTTGCTAGTGTAGAACTGGGGGAGGAGATTGTCCCAGTTAGTGGGGGGCAGTATAGAAGTTACCCAAGTATCCCTGGGGGACAGAGAGATGGCGCAGAGAACTCCCATGCCTAGTAATACTAGGAAATACAGGCAGTGGGTCACCATCAATGGGAAGAGGGTGGAGGCTCTGAGAGACGCTGGAGCCAGCATGATAACCAATAGATGTCATCTGGTGACCTCAGAGCAGGTAGCCCCTAATGTATTCCACCAAGTTGTTGCAGTCGACAACCATGAGAATCACTACCCAGTGGCTCTGGTTCCCTTTGAATGGGGGAGTATCAGATTTTTTTAGGGATAGCTATGATGCCTGTGGATTATCTGCTTAGCAATGACCTGGAGCACACCATCTGGTAGGAGGTGGATCTCAGGTCGCCCTTGGAGATGTTAGGGTTGCCTGAGTGGGTCTGTCTGACCAGATGGCCCATTGCTGCCAGAGAGGGCAGTCAGGAGGACCTGGAGCCTGGAAGCATGGCCCAGGTGCCTGCCAAAAAGAAGAAGGGGCACTGGAAACCCTCTCCTGAAAATCCTATGGTATGGGAGGAGGCTGAACCTGAGGTAGACACTCTGGAGCCCACAGGGGAGGATGTTGCCACCCTGAGGAATATACCTGAACTGGCCAACTGGAAGCAGGAAGGGGTCCCACCATGGAGAAGTTCTTCAAGGCGCAATGGATTGCCCCTCTCTTGAGCGCTTACAGCGGCAGGCCAAAGACCATGCAGCTGGTGACACCTCTGGTGATCACCTTATTTACTGGGAGATTGGTCTCCTATATAGTGAGCCTAAGGTTCATGAGTCTGGGGCAACATGTGTGTTGGTGGTCCCCCAGTGCTAAAGGCCCTTCTTATCGAATCTGGCTCATATTGTACCCCTGACTGGTTATCCAGGACAAGACAAGACCTTTGACAGGTTTGTCACCCACTTTTATTGGCTCCAGATTAGGAGGGAGTCAGGTGCTTTCTGCAGATCATGTCCTACCTCCCAGGCCAGTGGGAAGTCAGGAGGGAAGTGCAACGCTCCCCTGCAACCTTTTCCTGTCAATTTCACCTCCTTTGAAAGAGTGCGTATCAACATTGTTGGACACAATGCCTCTGAGTTAAGCCTGACTGCTCAGTGCCAAGGTACCAGAGGGTTTAGAACAGGTTAATTTAGGGATAGCTTGTATGTCACCTAACAAGGATTTTGATTGCTGCTTGACCAGTACTCACACCCCAGTCAACCAACAACCCAATTTCTTACAAGACCTTAACATTTCGTCTTGTGGTCCTGCTGTTGTATTCCGCTTTAGGGTTCCGTATATAGGTTTTCCTGAATCATGTCCTTATATAGGCACAATTCACATTGCCCTTATATAGGCATAGAATCCCTGTCCTTATTTAGGCATTAACCGTGCACTCCAAATACAGGCATGGTCACCGACATCCGTCCACCCTAACGTCACAACGAGTTCTTAGAAACCAGACCCTTAAGCTTCGGGAGTTCCCCTAGCACAGGACTATTGATTTCTCCAAGAACTCATCTATTATGTATGAACCGTTATACCTTAAGGGTTCATTCCTGACGTCTTCCTCTGTCCGACTTCACGTCAATGCTAACATTCCAAGACACCTACCAGGTATAAATATACCTTCCCTTGCCAAAGCAAGTTAGAGGAGACCTCAACTTCAGAGGAGCCCGTATCCCGGCCTGACGCACTGAGAAGACAATGTCATTCCTGCACGCAGACGAATCCAGCTTCCAGTGTTCTGACTCCCTTCGCGGGGTGTTAGAGTTCCAGATCCGGCTAGAGATTCCCACTTCTCTCATTCTCAAGGTATGGAGCTGACTAGAACCTAGAGGGACTCTTGGCATATCATACTTGGCATACCAGACTTAACATACTCTTAGTATACCAGACGAGAGAATACTCCGCCTACTTCTACCTTTCCCTACACCTAGACCAGGTTAGGTACATTGGGGTAGAACTAGTTTAGGGACGCATCGTATGAGTACTCGCATTTTTAGCTCATGTTATTTATGTACGTGAATATATGCTAAAAGATAATGCTAGCGCAGTATTATTTATTTCTACTGCTTACGCTGTACATTATTTATCTTGCATACTGTCTTGTGATCATAACAGCACATATCTCTTACACGAGAAACAAGACTGTTCAATAAAACCCTTTTATTGAAACGCCCGTCTTTCCTTTCTGTGTAACTCTGTAGAAACTAAGCATGCACGATTGACTGAGTGAAACTGTTATCTATTGTTTCCACGATTCTGAGACGTGTTCCGATTCTAAAGGGAAACAAAGTTGTCATGTTTTTCGGTTGCCAGAAACTACTCCCTTCTTGTTCTCAAGGAGTTTCTAGTGGCCTCTGAGCTAGCTGGCACAAGTAATTAAGTTTAATATACTCGATAGGGACATACCGACCTTAGTCCTATGTCAAGCTTATAGGTTATATTATTCCAATGTGCAGAGCCTATTAGGGGAATAGGAACTACACTACATGGCGCCCAAACGTTTGGTAAGGCAGTAATTTAATGCTAGATACTGAGTAATTCAGTCGTGCTTTTCTCAGAGACCCCTACTCACATACTCCATAAGACGTCTGGAGTGGGTAGGGTTAAATATCCGCCATAACTAAAATAGAGAAGCACCCTATATATTAGTTGTTTGGTTTGCTCAACGTTGAAGGATACAGTGTTCCAAAATATTGGGCACCTTATCTTTTTGTTTCCTTGAAACTTGTTCTACATTTTTCAAAAAACAAAATGTCCACCAACGGGGACAATAACACCGGGAACGGTGGAGCTGCGGCTGACCCAGCCATAGCAACAGTTTTTAACTTTACAGGTTTAAATGAACCTGAGGAGGGTGTTATAGACATCAATCCAAACTTAAGAAGAGCCATCACTCTAAAACTTATAAAACATGGCCTACCACCAAGAGGCGGTAGAGCAGTTTTCGTGATAGAGGCACACGAATCCTTTCAGACAGAGGTATTCTATTCATGGGTAATATTACCTGAATTAAATTCAGTAACAAGACTGTTTCACTTCTACAAAGAAGATGAACAACCAGAGGAATATATTCCTTTCGAGGATATTGAAATTCCACTAACATACCAGGAGCATCAGCTCTGGTTTAAAGGCGCCCTAAAACATCACAAAAACATTACCAGGCTCGGTCCACTAGGTAGACCAGGAGCAACATGGCCGATTCTAGCCGGCTACACACCTCATCCTGACATCGAAATAATGTCAGACGAGGAATTACTTACTCAACTTACAGAGTTAATAAAAATTTACAGACAATTAGTCCAATATGTCATGCGGACTTTAACAGTCCAACCACCATTAACCATTCCAAATCAAACTCCTCAACAGGGGAATACACTAAAAATTACACCACAGACTCTATACGCAGTCATGGGTAAAATGCCCACAAAACGTGAGCAAATTCCATTCTGGATAGCTCAAAAAATTACTCAAATAGAAGCAGTATTTCCTAATACTAGCCCTTATGAGAAACACAGAATCCTAACAATCTGTTTACCAATGGGGATCACACCACAACTGGAAGACTGCACCACTTGGGGCTCAGTCTTTGCTGCCATCTATACTAAAACACATGGTATTCCGTCAATTGCAGTAATACCTGATGTCCTGAAACAAATTCAAAACGAATACGGGGCCGAGCCTGCTCTGAATTTAGGTATGAAATTACTGAAAAATTTCGACCAGGTCTCAACAATAATATTATCTAATATTAAAGGGGAGGCAGCAGCAGTGGCGATCCGCCAACGATTAAGGAATTCGATGTTACAGAACATCAAACAGAACTACCTAGAATAATAGAACAATCTTATGCAGAATTAGGCAGAGATAGTTTGGGTGGAAGACCATTGAAGCCAAAACTATCTGAAAGTCCTGAGAAGGACTCTATTAAACAAACTCCTACATCTTCTAAAAAGAAGTGGGAAACTAATAAACAAAATTCAAACGAGAAACGTTCTCAATCCCGAGGTAGGTCTCCTCAAAAGGAGCCCTCTGAAAGGAGGTATAACCTCAGGAATAGGGATAATTTGAAAAAGCCTGACAGGTATCAAGATACTGATACACGTTCCTCTCGTTCCTTTCAGATCTCGTCACAGACATTGTTAAGAAGAGGACGGTCAGAACATAGAGAAGAACGCGTGAAATGGAAAGACGACAAACATGTTCCAAAAAATAAATCCAAACCTCAATTCTCAAAGAAGAAGGTAGCAGGTCTGAAGGTCAGACATGCCGAGGATACTGAGAACACAACTCAAGAATGGAGAATGGGCTCAGACAATGCTGGACAGTGCAGCAGAAGTCACAATAGCTCGCCAGAACCTGAAGGAACTTCTGGAGATAGTGGACTTGAATGAGTACATTACAGTTGAGACTGTAGACACCAGGGTTAGTACTCCACAAAAGTTATATGAAATAACCCTCCGGATGGAGGGAGACATACCTAGACAGGGGAAAGCACTCTTTTGGGAAAAACTTTCAAGGGGCTATGACATACTTCTAGCAGAAAAAGACTGGCCACCACAATTTGTCAGGGAGTGCCCACATGGTGAGGACATCATTATGCCTGCCTTCTCCAACCACATTCCAATTCATCTAAAATATACTTATGCCAGGAAATGGGCAGTTGCCCAGGCCCCAGCATTATACAAAAATCATGTAGGATGGTGATGAGGACTCACGTCACCATAAAATACATCTAAAAAATGAACCTACTGCACAAAGGCAGTACCCAATAAAGCAAGAAGCTAAAAAACAGGTCAGGGAGATCTTAGATCAACTTGAATACCAAGGGGTGATTGAAACATGCACCTCTTCAATGAACAATCCTTTGTTTCCTGTCTCCAAACCAGACAACACCTATCGTCTAGTTTTGGATTACAGACATTTAAACACTGTTCTAAAACATTTACAGTGCAAAATGCACACAGTACAGCATTAATGAATAACATTGTGCGTAAAAAATATAAAACCACATTGGATATCTCAAATGGTTTCTTTTGCCAAAACATAGCACCTGGAAGCAGGTACTTAACAGCTTTCTCAATAATGGGGACCCAGCGTCAATTTTGTCGACTCCCACAAGGGTTCAAGAACAGCCCGGGGTTATTCTCAGCGAGAGTAACAGAGTTACTACAAATTTATGATAATGAGGCATTGTCATATGTCGATGACATCTATCTGACAGACGATGACCTGGATAGGCGCTTGAACAGGGTGAGCACCATTATACTGGGCTTCGCCTCTGAGGGCTACAAATTCAACTTCAGAAAGTCCAGAATTGCCCATCTCAATGTCCTTTTTCTAGGATATGAGCTTTCAAGTGAAGGCAAGAGCTTGGCAGCCAACTTTTTAGAAAGGTGTGCACTGCTCCAACCTCCAAAAACGCTGAAAAATGTACAATCCATCCTGGGTTTCCTAAATTTTGGAAGAACATACATTCTAAATTATGCAGAAAGGGTTAAACCTCTCTACGCATTAATCAAACCTGATTTTTCAATCAAAAATTGGACACAGGAACACACAGAAATCTTGCATTCACTCCAAGCTAACATGTTAGCAACAAATCACTTACAAACACGCGTAAGTCAATGCAATTTAGTGATCCGAATAATTTCGGGTCAATGCGGATTCGCCTACTTAACATTTAATGAGGGTGAAAAAGTACCAATTGCATACAAATCACATTTGTATACACAAGCAGAAATGCGCTTCACTTCAACTGAAAAAATACTGACAGGAGTTCAAACTGCAGTAGCAAAAGAAAGAGCTCTAGCCCAAGGGAAACGCATTATTGTCGTAATCCCAGTTCCGGCCTTAGAGGCGGTAACTAAAGCGAGCATTCCAAATGCTAAAGCATTACATCCGAGATGGATACAATGGGTTAATTCTCTTGCTGCAACAGATGTTGAATATGTTTTTGATCCTGATCTAAAAACACAAGCGTTCCTGCAATATGAACATGAATGTCCTCTGCCCACTGAGATTCTGCCTCTCGATCAGTACGAATTCATAATTTACACTGACGGATCCGCACAACCCGCAACAGGGAGTAAGCAAGCTTACAGGGCAGCGTGCGCAATCGTTAAAGGTCGCATGCGCAATGGCAACTTCAGACCTATGGTCACTAAAACTCAATCTCTAGGAGATTGCACAGCTCAGCGAGCTGAACTACAAGCATTCAAACTGGCACTTGAAAGTACAGATCGAGAATTCCCCACACTAATAGTGTGCGATTATTTCTACTGTGTACAGTCGTATAATGAATATATACAAACTTGGCTTGAAAACGGGTTCAAAGATGCAAAAGGTGGCACAATAAAGCATAAAACGCTTTGGGAACAAGTAGTTCAGTTAAAAAACGAACTACCAAAGGCTCACGTGATCCATACACTGAGTCATCAACGTGATGGCGTTCACGTTGCAGGGAATTCATTGGCTGACGAAGCCGCAAAGGGGGCTGTTCAGACGGCTTCCGTAGCTGCGATCACTCGTTCAAAAACGAGAATAGACAGTGAGATAATGTTGGCTGTCAATGCTACGAGCAAAGGCAGTGGTGCAGCGTTACCAAAAAAGTTTCCACTCAAGTACTCTGATGTAATTGATGCGAACAACGTTCCTTTTGCTCGAATCCCTGGAGTGGGGGATAGGGTAATTCCAAACAAGGAACGCAAATTAGGACTAATCCTAGCAGCACATGAAGGGATAGCCTCTGCCCATGCAGGTATTTCTGCAACAGTATCTTTACTGAAACAAAGATATTGGTGGCCTGGCATTAGGAAGCAGACCAAGAACTATGTTCTGGAATGTGAAATATGCCAACAGATGAAAGTCTCCACAGTGAAACGTCCTGCGCAGACACCCCTGTTAATTTCAGACAAACCATTAGCTTGTGTTTACCTGGACCACTGCGGTCCCTTGCAAAGGGACGGTAACTATAAATATATAAAGGTCGCAGTGGATTCTTGCTCTAGGTTCCTATGGATATGGCCTCAGCGCTCGGCTGACGCTCAAACTGTTATAAAAGATTTGCGAGTCTTTATCGGCACATACGCAATAGGCACGCTACATTCTGACCAGGGCCCTGCGTTTAGCTCTCGGGCTTACAAAGAAGCCATGGCCAGTCTGGGCGTTGCATTGCGGTACTCCTCTCCATTTCATCCTGAGGGAAATTCTGTTGTGGAAAGGAAAAACCGGGACATAAAGCAGTCTATAACAGCTAGGGTATTAGGTTCGGGTGATGGGTGGGTCAAACATCTTTATGGGGTCCAACGCTCATTAAACAATTTGCCAAGAAGTTCTCTAGCGGGAGTCTCTCCATATGAGGTCCTATTTGGGACAAGAATGTGGGTGCCCGATCTAGAATGTAGTGGCACAGTGGTGGAAAATAAACCCTTTGATATCAAAGATCGTTTGGCTGTTTTACAGGATCTAAATGAACTAAGATCAAAACAAAGCAACGTATTCCTGCAGCCAACCACCACTGGGGAAAAACTGGCGGTCCCAGCAAGGCCTGTCTGGATTCCAAAAGTTGGGGTTCTAGTCAGAGAAAAAATTGCGGACAAGAAGGAATTTGGACCTTCTTACAGACAACCAGTACCTGTCCTAGCCATACACGGAACAAGAACAGTACTTCTGCCGCCCATTGCTGGAAAAAAGGAGAAAAGATTTGTGTCCATCGACCTGATCAAACCACAGTATGTGGCCAATACTAAATAGTAGGCCTCGTGGAGTCCGACCTAGTAGCAGACGCACTCCTCTCGCTACTATCCAAGAGGTACAGACCGAAAGAATGATAACCATCGAGAATTCAGCAGTAACAGATGAAGGACTGAGCAACAATGCTATGGAACTCATCCCTCTTGAAACTCAAGTAACAGTTCGTCCAAATACACCTGTCTACACCAATGTAACAAGTGATCAACTGGTTCCAGCGATTTCTACAAATCCTGATGCAATTCCAACAATTGACAGAACTGCTTCTGGCTATTTCATTAACTTTGATACGTTTTCTGAGGATCTGAGTGAGCCCGAGACATCGCCAGCATCAAAAACTTTTAAACAGCAAGTACAAGACTTTTTACATTTTTTGAAAAAGACTTATCTGGTTTCACCATGGATTGAACTTTGGGTTATTTCTGGAATATTTTTCTTCCTGCTTTGGCTAGCTTTGGTTATGATTATGAGCGTGCTTATAAGTGGCAGATACATCCATTTGGACACTGAAAGAAAAGAAGTGAACTTACTTTTAAAACCTCACAAATCCTCCCATCGTGAAACAAGAGACTTGTCTGCAGTGAACATCACAGCCATTCCTATACAGGATGGTATAGTGTGGGACAAAACAGATTTCGATATTTTTGGCCCGACGGAACATTTGAACATTCCACATTTATTTAAGATCTCACTAAGTGATTTTGTTTCATCCAGTACCTACTCTGATGATTGGGACTTTGAAACTGTAAATAACATGATGTTTGACCTAGAAAAATTTGCTGCATTTTCTAATAATGAATATTTAGAGGGTTCATCAGACTATTAACAGCTGTATTGCTATAACCACTATGGTCATCATGTTTTGCATAAATCTGCAACACCTAGAAATGTGCTTATGTTTAACCAATGGGAGCATTGTCCTACACCACCAAAAGGTAGTTCAAAAACGTTTGCTAAAAAGTTTCCCTATTTCTCAGGGTACAATACATCTGATCCGGAAACATTTTACTATAAAAATGTAAACAAAACAGGACAGAAAATTATTTTAACAAATACAAAACAGATTTTCTCTGCAGCATTTATTGCCCAACTGTCTAGACATGGTTTCGACTTGTGGAAAGAGACAATAGACACAAAATCTGTCTGGGGTACCAAATATTGGCAAGTACAGGGGATGGAAGCTTTGTTTAGAGCCTGTATCGTCCCTCAACAAATAATGTTTTTGAATGACACTGCGCAACAAACGTCTTGCCTTGGGTTAGCCAAGATTAAAGACATGAAAACACCTTCTGTACCTACACCTGCAAGTAATAATAATACACAGGGAGCGGTTACAGTTGACACCATACTACAACTCAACAGAACAAATCCTGATTGGAGAAAATGGTTGATCTGGCCCACAGACACAAACAACTGTCAAGAGAGATTCCTGAATAAAACACAGGGGTTTACTATTCATAGGCCAGACCCACGATACATCCAAAGACAGCATCCGGGGGTAGTAACGACATACAGTGTAGGAAAATTATGCCTCGATTGGCTGCATTTATGGTGCTTATAATGAAGCATGGAAGGTGTCAAAGATGGAGGCCGCAGAACGAATACGTGAACTTGATCGTATTAACTTAGAGAAAACTCTCTCTGTGGTCGACAATGGGTTAACAACTTTGTCCTCCAGAATTTATTCATTGGACAGTATTGTATCCTCTGCTATCGACATACTGGAACAAGATTTAGCCATGTTACAGCAAGGCCAATCTCAATTACGTTCTATTATGTTATTAAGCTGGACGCTGCAATCTTTGCGTGCGGGCTATGTGTCTTGGCGTTTTATCAACACAACAGCTCTGTTTGCAGAATACAATCTAACTGATAAACAGATCGAACTGGCACAAAGGGGAGCAAAGTATACAGTACTGAGCATTGAAAAACTTGAAAAATTACCATTCACAGTAGCAGAAAAACCAGCTACAGAATGGCTTATTCATGGCAAAATCAGTCTACCTGTGACTACTTTCCAGTTTCAGTATTGCCTTAGACAGATGCAAGCAGGCAAATATGAAAGGTTGGGTAAAGAATTCTGAAGAAACAAAGGCCCCCCCTAAAATACTTTTAGGTCTAAGAAGAGGGGGGAAAAACAAAAGCTAACGAACCACGAGACCTCTTATCTGACCTATATTGCTTTGATATGACCTACTTAGGTTCTGACATGCCAACAAACCAACAAAACACTCCTGAAAACACAGTACTACCAGAGATATTTTTATTATTCATTGTATTTCATCTCTGACAATTTTATTTCATAGGTATACAAAACATTTTTTGGGATTTGTTATTTTTCTTTCTTTTTTGTGTACATTTACTAAAAAAATACATACATATCTCCATATGTCATTCTCTGTACATATAATTACTTAGATTCTTAACTAGTACAGTATTAATTTCTTAAAGAGAAACATATGCATTACCCACAACAGATTATTCACAAACATTCATTCTTACCAGTCAAACACCTCTCATACTGGCCTCAATCATACATAAAAGAAGAAGAGATTCAACCCTTTAAAGGGGTCCACAAAGAAATGGAGAGAACACAGTTTGCTGATGATAAATCTCAAACAACAGTTGCTTGTGATGACTATGTCTCTGGGACCACTCCTCAAGGGTATGGTGTTGGTCTACGCGCGTTTCAGTGGCAAAAACCACCTTCCTCAGGACCAATGTTTGGCTTAAAATGAATCTCAACAACGAACTAACTGGATTTATCTGTGGGGCAATAAAGAAATAATGATGGGTGATGGCATGTATAGACTTTCAATTGCAAAAATTACTTCAAACCATAACTGCCTCATCCTCACCTTCCCGTAATTATATTATTGTGCATTGCATAACAGGTTTATGAAAGATTATAAATATTTATCAGATTCCTTAACCCTTTGTATGTAGCAAGCCCGTAGGTACCGCCACATCTCTGGGATTCTGATATCATCAGTGAAGAAAACGAAAAAGCAAGAGTGCACATTACATAAAGACCATATCATAGACACCTGATAGTTGTGCCCCATCAGATAGAGCATGCAAGAAATGCTCAACAAATCATGCAAAGAGACAACCTTTTCAGTCAGCAATTAGCAACATCTAACAAAGTGAGAAAAGAGAAAAGAAAGAAAGAAAATGTCAAAACCTATTCCCCAAAAAATCCAAAGATAGGTGGTAACTAAAAACCCTCAACCTAGTTGGTTCCCATAATAAGGATTACCTGCAGCTACTTAATCCAGTGGAAATAAATTCAAATTCGAAAACTCAGACATAGTCTGGGAGGAGCCTGCATCTGAGAGATAGCACACTGTCTGTGCCGGCAGGCGAAATTTTATCTAAGGAATGAGAAAGACCTTATTTGAATATCCATAACACAACGTTCTATTGTTCAGGCTAATACATTTTACAGAAAAACACTGTATCCCAATTTTTGATATCACGAGGGTCTTACCCTATATCGAGACTATAAATCTCCTTATTTCTTTAGTAAGCCGACATAAGCTTAGTTTGCTTTAATTGTTGCACATTCTCTTTACGAGTTTTTGTCCAAAACCGCTTTCCCAACTAAAAAGAAAAGAAAAAAAGAGAATAGATGTAACAATCTCGATTGCACTGTTTGGTTGCCAAACTACCATAGAGAAAAAATCTCATTAAGTTCAGAATCCGTGCTATGTGCATCTACCACTATGATAGTCTGTATGGCCTCTTCTCTGTGTACTGATGTTAAATTGCACTCATCTGAGGCAGCAACTATGTCAAATACACACACGTTCTTCTCACCTACTCGAAAAAAACATTGCAATGTCTAACCAGATAGCTTTATTAATTTTACGTTATATGCCCTTCGCTACTCTACAGCCTTACATATTGATATTAGAAGCTCCAGTCTATAACACGGGCTGGCTCCAATCAAATGAACTACAAAATAGCAAAAGTCACAGGCAAATAGACCCCAACCGTACGAAGAGGAAAAAAGAAACGGTAAGCAAGGAATTGCAAACTGGCTGACAAGAAGTTTTTAATAACCGGAGCCTCTCGTTACTAAATAACATACAAATACTGATGCACAGTGTATTAAAATACATAGGGGGGGGAGGGAGAGTGTTTTTTTGTTTGTGTGCACTCTTCTATCTAATCCTACCCCAGCATACTTAGAAGGTAATGCGTCGCTAATCCCTACTATATATCCTCGTCTCCTTACCTCCTCGGTGTTTATTCTGTAGAGAAACGTCGACAGGCTCTCCTGCTGTCAGGCTCTGTACCGGTGCAGAACGCTACTAAGAAGGTGCGTATTGCCTATTTAAGTATCATTACCAAAAGCGCGGGAAACATCTAAAAACTCGCGATATAATGATGTCATCGGACCCAATAGGTTTCCGAATTACTCGCGGCCATATTTAAGAGGTATTTCTCAAAGATAAAATGAGACCTCCGTACTGATATTTCTAACAACGTGTGCAACATTATCCTGATAACCTGAATAAAAAGTATGTTTATTTCTAAATCGTATAATGAAATTTGAAGTTTAATAGAAAGCAACGAAGGCTCAAAATCCTTCGCAAACGCTCTATGTTTTTTTGTTTCAATTGTCCTTTCTTTTTGGCGGCCATATTGTAATGGTGCAAACGCAACTCGTTTTCTAAGCACTCGTGATATGTTGATGTGATCCCACATCAAAAAAACTCCCGATTACTGTAGATCATATGAAACAAGATACAGGCTAATGAAAGAAAGTTGTCCTCAAACCTCATAATTGTGACATAATATGATACTGTGTGCCATGATAGTGTCATGCACGAAAAAGATAATTATAGATAACTATCTTTTATAAAGAAATTTAGGAAATGCACACAAAAACAAAGGATTCAGAAATCCTTCGTAGTTGCGATATAGTTCACCTTTGTTTCTCATTTATTTTAATACGGCCAGGAGAATATATATAATAAGCAACATATGCCACAAACCAATGCCAAACTACTAGTATATAAAACCACCGATAAGGGTGGCAGTTCTCTCTGCTAGCTGCAACATTGCCATTATGTTCCCAAACGCACAATGTAACACTAAAATAATTTTTAGCAATATTTCTTCGAGTCAAAAAGACATATGGGTGCAGTTAGTGTAGCAGAGGATCAAAATACAGAACGAAGGATATATTATTTATAAAAAACTGCTACCTCTAGAGAAGTAGTAAAAAAGAGAAAACTAGAACAACAATTTTTATAAAGTTTTAACAGGCTGGTAGAGACAGAACACGTAGAAAAATGACATCAAATGTTAACGTGCTGTACCATCACTAGTAGCATGCCAGATATACATCTTGTACCCAAATTATATGGCATCTATGTGGAGGTTCGTTGAAATAACCTTCCTACATATATAGTTATTGCTTAGTACTCACCATTTCAAGATTGTACTTGTGTATGGTATATTTATGTGACTATCCATGTGATCTCTTCATTTAGCCCTTTGCGGACTGTATCACAATGGAAAATCCAAAATGTTTCCCTATTTTTCCTGATTTTCTCAGTGTCATATCCAGGTTTAATTTAAATTTTTTCCAAAATGAGCCACTTCAGATCATTCTCGCTGTGTTGTCTATCCAAGCAGTGTCTTACCATTGGTGCCTGTATTTTCTCAGTCCTACCTGCTGATTTATGTTCGGACAATCTTGTACGGAATTCCCTCCCAGTCTCACCTATGTAGCCCAAACCACAGGGACAGAGGATGAGATAAACTATGTTGCTACTCCTACAGTTAGTATGGCTTTTAAGTTGGCCTGACTTTATACCATACGACCAAGTTTGAGTGGTAATAGCTGATGCACAAGTGTGGCAGTTTCCACATCTGTGGTTTCCTAAAATCAGAGGGAGACCATCTATTGTCTTTTGCTCCGACATTTTAGTAGATTTAAATCTGCTATGTACCAGTTTATCTCTTAAATTAGGATTCCTTCTAAAGGCCACAATAGGTTTTGTCAGTTTTGTCTCTTCCTCATTAATATTAAGGATCTTCCAATTTCTATAAAGAATTTGTTGGATTCTATTATTGAGATTGGTATGATTAACGACACAGACTAATCTGTCCAAGGATTGTTTTTCTTTACCCTTAATGAGACTGTCTCTGTTGTAATATTTAGCACGTTTCAATGATTGTCTCACAAGGCATTTAGGGTAACCTCTAAGAAGTAATCTCTCCTGAAGCTGTTCTGCATGTATCATAAAATCTTTGATATTAGTGCAATTACGCCTAATTCGCAAAAATTCCCCAAAGGGGATAGAGTTTTTCTGACAGGAGGGATGATAACTACTATGGTCTAGTATAGTGTTCTTAGCGGTCGGTTTCCTATATAGACTTACCTCAATGCAGCCTTGCCCACCCGTAATCCATATGTCTAAAAACTCTACTTTCTCAGATGAATATTTGGCTGTGAATCTGAGGTTATTGTCACTCAAGTTCAACCACTTGATAAATTGGATAAGATCTAACTCTTCTCCTGACCAGATGAAAAAAATATCATCTATAAACCTATGCCAGGTATCAATATTCTCATAAAAAGGGGCTATCTCGTTGTAAATGTGTTTGCGTTCGAATTCCCGCATATAAATGTTCGCTACACTCGGAGCACATGAAGCTCCCATACTGGTGCCCTTTATCTGATGAAAAAGATTATCTTTAAAATCAAAAAAATTGTGATGTAAAACAATATCTAGACATTCCAGAATGAAATTGTTGGGTCTTTGCCCAGGAACTCTGGCCAATAGAGTTGCCACCGCCTCTATGGCCAGGTCCTGGGGAATGTTGGTATATAATGACTCAATGTCTAGTGTCACCAGAAGCTGTCTTTCATGATTGAAAGGTTTGTGTTCTATGGTCGCTATCATGTGCCCAGTGTCCTTAATGTATGAAGCATATAGTTTAGTCAAAGGGCACAAGAAAGCATCCACATATTGGGAAAGAGGTTCTGTGCATGAATTAATAGATGATACAATTGGTCGCATAGGGAGATCTGATATATTTTTGTGCGTTTTAGGAACACCATAAAGCGCAGGGGTAATTGCATTACTCTTATTAAGAAATTCCAGTTCTTTTTGGCAAATATATCCATCCCTTAAAGCTTTCTCTGTGCTTTTCTCTATTTTGATTTTAAGATCTAACAGAACTGACTTCTGTGTGCGTTTGTAATGTTCCGGGATTTGAAGCATGGTATCTATTTTCCCTGCATAATCTTCAGTATCCATAATAACAATTCCACCTGCTTTGTCGCACGGTTTAATAGTAATATGTGTGTTGTTCTGCAGATCTCTGACAGCTTGAGGTTCTGAAATAGTAAGGTTACATGTTACCTTCGGGACATATTTGGTCATTCTTTCTATTTCTTTGATGACTGCTTTTTCAAAAACAGCCAATTCTGGTCCTACCATCTCTAACGATGGTGTGAATTTAGAAGGAGGCTTACAACCAGAAAGGTTAATTTCCTGCTCTGCTGGTATATTCTGAGACATGAACTTTTTTAATCTGATTTTACGAAAAAAAGAAAAAGGTCTTTATTAAGCTTGAAGATGTCTGGCTGGGTACTGGGAACAAATGACAAACCCTTACTTAGTATGGTAATCTCCTCTGAGGAAAGATCATAACTTGAAAGATTATAGATAGGAATGGTATCTGCATTTTGGAGTTTTCTATCTAAGATTTCCAATACTGCTGGTTCCTCGTCCGCATGTAAGGTTGCGGATGTTGAGGCTCTAGCTGTGGATAGAAATTCCTTTCCTTTCTCTGAAATCTGACATGGCCTCTGCCCCTGCCTTGCTGTAAAAAAGGGGACTGTCCTTGCTGGAACTGATTTGTATATTGTCCTCTCCGATTTCTGGAGCTAATGGAGGGCCCTTCATTAGTTTCAGGACCTTCAAAATCTGATTCTGATGAATTAGTATCAGAGAAAGTCAGAGTTTTTTGTCTTTTATAAGTCCGCGAGTTGTATTGCCCTTCTTCATAGCGATCTTCTTGATAATAATTGCCTTGAAGATAGGGATAAACCTTTTCCTGCGTGAACCAGCGTATATCTTTCTTTAATTTGTCTGTTTTTTTCTTTGTAAGATAGTCTTGAAAATCATCTAATTCTTGATTTATTTTAGATAGTTTGTTTTTAGCTTCCTCTACAGCTGTATTGGTTTTGAGCTTTTCCTCTAAGTCTGAGATTTCTTGGTTAAGGATCTGAGTCATCTCTTTCACAGTCTCTATGATGAGGATCATCCAATCCCTGGAGCAACGGTTAGCAATCTGCGACCATCGCTCCAGGAATTTGCGCACCTCAAAAAAGAGTGCTGGAACATTTCTGACTCTCAGACCAGATGGTATTGCCCCTGCTTTCAAATATTCCAACATATAGAAGGCATGCGACTCCATTCTTTTTGCTTTTTTCTTTAAATTTAACAATTTCAACCATTCACCATTATCTCCTGTTATAACACTATTCTCTCTATTTGTGCCTGCTATTTGCCCGATGAGTGCAGAAAACACATCATCTGTGAAGCCAAAAGTTTTGAAGCCTTCCATCTTATCGCGTTTCAAAAATGACAAATGCACAAAAAGAGAGAGAAAGAAAAAGAAGAAAGAACCCACACAAGAATGTTCCCAAGAATAACGCAAAAAAACAAAAATAGTGAAAAATATATCTAACTTATAACAAAAAATGCCTGTTATAGCATTGCCAAATAAACGGGAATTGAATGAGGGAGGATTCTACAAAGCTAATATGCTATTGTGCCTGTGGTAAAAACCGAGAAAAATTCTGAAGAAACAAAGGCCCCCCTAAAATACTTTTAGGTCTAAGAAGAGGGGGAAAAACAAAAGCTAACGAACCACGAGACCTCTTATCTGACCTATATTGCTTTGATATGACCTACTTAGGTTCTGACATGCCAACAAACCAACAAAACACTCCTGAAAACACAGTACTACCAGAGATATTTTTATTATTCATTGTATTTCATCTCTGACAATTATTATTTCATAGGTATACAAAACATTTTTTGGGATATTTGTTATTTTTCTTTCTTTTTTGTGTACATTTACTAAAAAATACATACATATCTCCATATGTCATTCTCTGTACATATAATTACTTAGATTCTTAACTAGTACAGTATTAATTTCTTAAAGAGAAACATATGCATTACCCACAACAGATTATTCACAAACATTCATTCTTACCAGTCAAACACCTCTCATACTGGCCTCAATCATACATAAAAGAAGAAGAGATTCAACCCTTTAAAGGGGTCCACAAAGAAATGGAGAGAACACAGTTTGCTGATGATAAATCTCAAACAACAGTTGCTTGTGATGACTATGTCTCTGGGACCACTCCTCAAGGGTATGGTGTTGGTCTACGCGCGTTTCAGTGGCAAAAACCACCTTCCTCAGGACCAATGTTTGTCTTAAAATGAATCTCAACAACGAACTAACTGGATTTATCTGTGGGGCAATAAAGAAATAATGATGGGTGATGGCATGTATAGACTTTCAATTGCAAAAATTACTTCAAACCATAACTGCCTCATCCTCACCTTCCCGTAATTATATTATTGTGCATTGCATAACAGGTTTATGAAAGATTATAAATATTTATCAGATTCCTTAACCCTTTGTATGTAGCAAGCCCGTAGGTACCGCCACATCTCTGGGATTCTGATATCATCAGTGAAGAAAACGAAAAAGCAAGAGTGCACATTACATAAAAGACCATATCATAGACACCTGATAGTTGTGCCCCATCAGATAGAGCATGCAAGAAATGCTCAACAAATCATGCAAAGAGACAACCTTTTCAGTCAGCAATTAGCAACATCTAACAAAGTGAGAAAAGAGAAAAGAAAGAAAGAAAATGTCAAAACCTATTCCCAAAAAAATACAAAGATAGGTGGTAACTAAAAACCCTCAACCTAGTTGGTTCCCACAATAAGGATTACCTGCAGCTACTTAATCCAGTGGAAATAAATTCAAATTCGAAAACTCAGACATAGTCTGGGAGGAGCCTGCATCTGAGAGATAGCACACTGTCTGTGCCGGCAGGCGAAATTTTATCTAAGGAATGAGAAAGACCTTATTTGAATATCCATAACACAACGTTCTATTGTTCAGGCTAATATATTTTACAGAAAAACACTGTATCCCAATTTTTGATATCACGAGGGTCTTACCATATATCGAGACTATAAATCTCCTTATTTCTTTAGTAAGCCGACATAAGCTTAGTTTGCTTTAATTGTTGCACATTCTCTTTACGAGGTTTTGTCCAAAACCGCTTTCCCAACTAAAAAGAAAAGAAAAAAAGAGAATAGATGCAACAATCTCGATTGCACTGTTTGGTTGCCAAACTACCATAGAGAAAAAATCTCATTAAGTTCAGAATCCGTGCTATGTGCATCTACCACTATGATAGTCTGTATGGCCTCTTCTCTGTGTACTGATGTTAAATTGCACTCATCTGAGGCAGCAACTATGTCAAATACACACACGTTCTTCTCACCTACTCGAAAAAAACATTGCAATGTCTAACCAGATAGCTTTATTAATTTTACGTTATATGCCCTTCGCTACTCTACAGCCTTACATATTGATATTAGAAGCTCCAATCTATAACACGGGCTGGCTCCAATCAAATGAACTACAAAATAGCAAAAGTCACAGGCAAATAGACCCCAACCGTACGAAGAGGAAAAAAGAAACGGTAAGCAAGGAATTGCAAACTGGCTGACAAGAAGTTTTTAATAACCGGAGCCTCTCGTTACTAAATAACATACAAATACCGATGCACAGTGTATTAAAATACATAGGGGGGGGAGGGAGAGTGGTTTTTTGTTTGTGTGCACTCTTCTATCTAATCCTACCCCAGCATACTTAGAAGGTAATGCGTCGCTAATCCCTACTATATATCCTCGTCTCCTTACCTCCTCGGTGTTTATTCTGTAGAGAAACGTCGACAGGCTCTCCTGCTGTCAGGCTCTGTACCGGTGCAGAACTAAGAAGGTGCGTATTGCCTATTTAAGTATCATTACCAAAAGCGCGGGGAAACATCTAAAAACTCGCGATATAATGATGTCATCGGACCCAATAGGTTTCCGAATTACTCGCGGCCATATTTAAGAGGTATTTCTCAAAGATAAAATGAGACCTCCGTACTGATATTTCTAACAACGTGTGCAACATTATCCTGATAACCTGAATAAAAAGTATGTTTATTTCTAAATCGTATAATGAAATTTGAAGTTTAATAGAAAGCAACGAAGGCTCAAAATCAACCACTTGATAAATTGGATAAGATCTAACTCTTCTCCTGACCAGATGAAAAAAATATCATCTATAAACCTATGCCAGGTATCAATATTCTCATAAAAAGGGGCTATCTCATTGTAAATGTGTTTGCGTTCGAATTCCCCCATATAAATGTTCGCTACACTCGGAGCACATGAAGCTCTCATACTGGTGCCCTTTATCTGATGAAAAAGATTATCTTTAAAATCAAAAAAATTGTGATGTAAAACAATATCTAGACATTCCAGAATGAAATTGTTGGGTCTTTGCCCAGGAACTCTGGCCAATAGAGTTGCCACCGCCTCTATGGCCAGGTCCTGGGGAATGTTGGTATATAATGACTCAATGTCTAGTGTCACCAGAAGCTGTCTTTCATGATTGAAAGGTTTGTGTTCTATGGTCGCTATCATGTGCCCAGTGTCCTTAATGTATGAAGCATGTAGTTTAGTCAAAGGGCAAACACATTTACAACGAGATAGCCCCTTTTTATGAGAATATTGATACCTGGCATAGGTTTATAGATGATATTTTTTTCATCTGGTCAGGAGAAGAGTTAGATCTTATCCAATTTATCAAGTGGTTGAACTTGAGTGACAATAACCTCAGATTCACAGCCAAATATTCATCTGAGAAAGTTGAGTTTTTAGACATGGATTACGGGTGGGCAAGGCTGCATTGAGGTAAGTCTATATAGGAAACCGACCGCTAAGAACACTATACTAGACCATAGTAGTTATCATCCCTCCTGTCAGAAAAACTCTATCCCCTTTGGGGAATTTTTGCGAATTAGGCGTAATTGCACTAATATCAAAGATTTTATGATACATGCAGAACAGCTTCAGGAGAGATTACTTCTTAGAGGTTACCCTAAACGCCTTGTGAGACAATCATTGAAACGTGCTAAATATTACAACAGAGACAGTCTCATTAAGGGTAAAGAAAAACAATCCTTGGACAGATTAGTCTGTGTCGTTAATCATACCAATCTCAATAATAGAATCCAACAAATTCTTTATAGAAATTGGAAGATCCTTAATATCAATGAGGAAGAGACAAAACTGACAAAACCTATTGTGGCCTTTAGAAGGAATCCTAATTTAAGAGATAAACTGGTACATAGCAGATTTAAATCTACTAAAATGTCGGAGCAAAAGACAATAGATGGTCTCCCTCCGATTTTAGGAAACCACAGATGTGAAAACTGCCACGCTTGTGCATCAGCTATTACCACTCAAACTTGGTCGTATGGTATAAAGTCAGGCCAACTTAAAAGCCATACTAACTGTAGGAGTAGCAACATAGTTTATCTCATCCTCTGTCCCTGTGGTTTGGGCTACATAGGTGAGACTGGGAGGGAATTCCGTACAAGATTGTCCGAACATAAATCAGCAGTTAGGACTGAGAAAATACAGGCACCAATGGTAAGACACTGCTTGGATAGACAACACAGCGAGAATGATCTGAAGTGGCTCATTTTGGAAAAAATTAAAATTAAACCTGGATATGACACTGAGAAAATCAGGAAAAATAGGGAAACTTTTTGGATTTTCCATTGTGATACAGTCCGCAAAGGGCTAAATGAAGAGATCACATGGATAGTCACATAAATATACCATACACAAGTACAATCTTGAAATGGTGAGTACTAAGCAATAACTATATATGTAGGAAGGTTATTTCAACGAACCTCCACATAGATGCCATATAATTTGGGTACGAGATGTATATCTGGTATGCTACTAGTGATGGTACAGCACGTTAACATTTGATGTCATTTTTCTACGTGTTCTGTCTCTACCAGCCTGTTAAAACTTTATAAAAATTGTTGTTCTAGTTTTCTCTTTTTTACTACTTCTCTAGAGATAGCAGTTTTTTATAAATAATATATCCTTCGTTCTGTATTGTGATCCTCTGCTACACTAACTGCAGCCATATGTCTTTTTGACTCGAAGAAATATTGCTAAAAATTATTTTAGTGTTACATTGTGCGTTTGGGAACATAATGGCAATGTTGCAGCTAGCAGAGAGAACTGCCACCCTTATCAGTGGTTTTATATACTAGTAGTTTGGCATTGGTTTGTGGCATATGTTGCTTATTATATATATTCTCCTGGCCGTATTAAAATAAATGAGAAACAAAGGTGAACTATATCGCAACTACGAAGGATTTCTGAATCCTTTGTTTTTGTGTGCATTTCCTAAATTTCTTTATAAAAGATAGTTATCTATAATTATCTTTTTCGTGCATGACTACTATCATGGCACACAGTATCATATTATGTCACAATTATGAGGTTTGAGGACAACTTTCTTTCATTAGCCTGTATCTTGTTTCATATGATCTACAGTAATCGGGAGTTTTTTTGATGTGGGATCACATCAACATATCACGAGTGCTTAGAAAACGAGTTGCGTTTGCACCATTACAATATGGCCGCCAAAAAAGAAAGGACAATTGAAACAAAAAAACATAGAGCGTTTGCGAAGGATTTTGAGCCTTCGTTGCTTTCTATTAAACTTCAAATTTCATTATACGATTTAGAAATAAACATACTTTTTATTCAGGTTATCAGGATAATGTTGCACACGTTGTTAGAAATATCAGTACGGAGGTCTCATTTTATCTTTGAGAAATACCTCTTAAATATGGCCGCGAGTAATTCGGAAACCTATTGGGTCCGATGACATCATTATATCGCGAGTTTTTAGATGTTTCCCCGCGCTTTTGGTAATGATACTTAAATAGGCAATACGCACCTTCTTAGTAGCGTTCTGCACCGGTACAGAGCCTGACAGCAGGAGAGCCTGTCGACGTTTCTCTACAGAATAAACACCGAGGAGGTAAGGAGACGAGGATATATAGTAGGGATTAGCGACGCATTACCTTCTAAGTATGCTGGGGTAGGATTAGATAGAAGAGTGCACACAAACAAAAAACCACTCTCCCTCCCCCCCCTATGTATTTTAATACACTGTGCATCGGTATTTGTATGTTATTTAGTAACGAGAGGCTCCGGTTATTAAAAACATCTTGTCAGCCAGTTTGCAATTCCTTGCTTACCGTTTCTTTTTTCCTCTTCGTACGGTTGGGGTCTATTTGCCTGTGACTTTTGCTATTTTGTAGTTCATTTGATTGGAGCCAGCCCGTGTTATAGACTGGAGCTTCTAATATCAATATGTAAGGCTGTAGAGTAGCGAAGGGCATATAACGTAAAATTAATAAAGCTATCTGGTTAGACATTGCAATGTTTTTTTCGAGTAGGTGAGAAGAACGTGTGTGTATTTGACATAGTTGCTGCCTCAGATGAGTGCAATTTAACATCAGTACACAGAGAAGAGGCCATACAGACTATCATAGTGGTAGATGCACATAGCACGGATTCTGAACTTAATGAGATTTTTTCTCTATGGTAGTTTGGCAACCAAACAGTGCAATCGAGATTGTTGCATCTATTCTCTTTTTTTCTTTTCTTTTTAGTTGGGAAAGCGGTTTTGGACAAAACCTCGTAAAGAGAATGTGCAACAATTAAAGCAAACTAAGCTTATGTCGGCTTACTAAAGAAATAAGGAGATTTATAGTCTCGATATAGGGTAAGACCCTCGTGATATCAAAAATTGGGATACAGTGTTTTTCTGTAAAATGTATTAGCCTGAACAATAGAACGTTGTGTTATGGATATTCAAATAAGGTCTTTCTCATTCCTTAGATAAAATTTCGCCTGCCGGCACAGACAGTGTGCTATCTCTCAGATGCAGGCTCCTCCCAGACTATGTCTGAGTTTTCGAATTTGAATTTATTTCCACTGGATTAAGTAGCTGCAGGTAATCCTTATTGTGGGAACCAACTAGGTTGAGGGTTTTTAGTTACCACCTATCTTTGGATTTTTTGGGAATAGGTTTTGACATTTTCTTTCTTTCTTTTCTCTTTTCTCACTTTGTTAGATGTTGCTAATTGCTGACTGAAAAGGTTGTCTCTTTGCATGATTTGTTGAGCATTTCTTGCATGCTCTATCTGATGGGGCACAACTATCAGGTGTCTATGATATGGTCTTTATGTAATGTGCACTCTTGCTTTTTCGTTTTCTTCACTGATGATATCAGAATCCCAGAGATGTGGCGGTACCTACGGGCTTGCTACATACAAAGGGTTAAGGAATCTGATAAATATTTATAATCTTTCATAAACCTGTTATGCAATGCACAATAATATAATTACGGGAAGGTGAGGATGAGGCAGTTATGGTTTGAAGTAATTTTTGCAATTGAAAGTCTAAACATGCCATCACCCATCATTATTTCTTTATTGCCCCACAGATAAATCCAGTTAGTTCGTTGTTGAGATTCATTTTAAGACAAACATTGGTCCTGAGGAAGGTGGTTTTTGCCACTGATACGCGCGCAGACCAACACCATACCCTTGAGGAGTGGTCCCAGAGACATAGTCATCACAAGCAACTGTTGTTTGAGATTTATCATCAGCAAACTGTGTTCTCTTCATTTCTTTGTGGACCCCTTTAAAGGGTTGAATCTCTTCTTCTTTTATGTATGATTGAGGCCAGTATGAGAGGTGTTTGACTGGTAAGAATGAATGTTTGTGAATAATCTGTTGTGGGTAATGCATATGTTTCTCTTTAAGAAATTAATACTGTACTAGTTAAGAATCTAAGTAATTATATGTACAGAGAATGACATATGGAGATATGTATGTATTTTTTAGTAAATGTTCACAAAAAGAAAGAAAAATAACAAATATCCCAAAAATGTTTTGTATACCTATGAAATAATAATTGTCAGAGATGAAATACAATGAATAATAAAAATATCTCTGGTAGTACTGTGTTTTCAGGAGGGTTTTGTTGGTTTGTTGGCATGTCAGAACCTAAGTAGGTCATATCAAAGCAATATAGGTCAGATAAGAGGTCTCGTGGTTCGTTAGGTTGGGTAAAGAATACATTAAGAGATCCTGGAATTTACCATACACATATAGATGTTGGAGTGGGGATCGTGAAGTGTTTCTAAGCGTCACCAACTTCGGTGGACGATATTTTGGCTACGGACATAGATGATCTAATGTTTACGCCAGACCCATACACTGACTTTGATTCGGCTCACAGTGTACCAGGGCACCATTGAAATTTGGCCTTCATATTTTCAAAACTTGGAACTATTCCCAGAAAACATGGCAAATGAACAATCTGCTTACAGTAGAACTAGTCTTATAAAACGGACTTCTTTGAATACTTCCAGGGACACATTGTCACCTTACTTGTCTAACATTTCATTTAATTCTATGTTATGCAATGGCTTTGATTTTGAGAACTTATCGACCATTTCGTCATATGTATATATTTCTGTTTTCATTCACGTTGCATTTTACTTCCGTTATATGCTTAGAATGCAAACGATGCTTTAAATGTACAGTACCTATTGCATTTCAACAGTTTTGAGCTTCTTTTACAATGCTTTTAGAAATGTTTTTAGCAACATGTGGTACTCGATTTTATGTTTAGCATTTAAATGTTTAGCATTTAGTATTATCGTTCAATCGAAGATGGAGTGGGTGTTGTATTACGCTTTAGGGTTCCGTATATAGGTTTTCCTGAATCATGTCCTTATATAGGCACAATTCACATTGCCCTTATATAGGCATAGAATCCCTGTCCTTATTTAGGCATTAACCGTGCACTCCAAATACAGGCATGGTCACCGACATCCATCCACCCTAACGTCACAACGAGTTCTTAGAAACCAGACCCTTAAGCTTCGGGTGTTCCCCTAGCACAGGACTATTGATTTCTCCAAGAACTCATCTATTATGTATGAACCGTTATACCTTAAGGGTTCATTCCTGACGTCTTCCTCTGTCCGACTTCACGTCAATGCTAACATTCCAAGACACCTACCAGGTATAAATATACCTTCCCTTGCCAAAGCAAGTTAGAGGAGACCTCGACTTCAGAGGAGCCCGTATCCCGGCCTGACGCACTGAGAAGACGCTGTCATTCCTGCACGCAGACGAATCCAGCTTCCAGTGTTCTGACTCCCTTGGCGGGGTGTTAGAGTTCCAGATCCGGCTAGAGATTCCCACCTCTCTCATTCTCAAGGTATGGAGCTGACTAGAACCTAGAGGGACTCTTGGCATATCATACTTGGCATACTAGACTTAACATACTCTTAGTATACCAGACGAGAGAATACTCCGCCTACTTCTACCTTTCCCTACACCTAGACCAGGTTAGGTACATTGAGGTAGAACTAGTTTAGGGACGCATCATATGAGTACTCGCATTTTTAGCTCATGTTATTTATGTACGTGAATATGTGCTAAAAGATAATGCTAGCGCAGTATTATTTATTTCTACTGCTTACGCTGTACATTATTTATCTTGCATACTGTCTTGTGATCATAACAGCACATATCTCTTACACGAGAAACAAGACTGTTCAATAAAACCCTTTTTATTGAAACGCCCGTCTTTCCTTTCTGTGTAACTCTGTAGAAACTAAGCATGCACGATTGACTGAGTGAAACTGTTATCTATTGTTTCCACGATTCTGAGACGTGTTCCGATTCTAAAGGGAAACAAAGTTGTCATGTTTTTCGGTTGCCAGAAACTACTCCTTCTTGTTCTCAAGGAGTTTCTAGTGGCCTCTGAGCTAGCTGGCACAAGTAATTAAGTTTAATATACTCGATAGGGACATACCAACCGTAGTCCTATGTCAAGCCTATAGGTTATATTATTCCAATGCGCAGAGCCTATTAGGGAAATAGGAACTACACTACACTGCTCTCATTTTTGGGTATTTCGGGGATAAAATATTACTTGCCATCTCTCAGATCCAAGGTCAAAAGATTGACAAATACCTGAGCTGGCCCTGCTTGGCAGATTTCTCATCTCCTATTGGCGGCTAAACACACCATCCTTTCCTTATGGGGGGAAGTGTGCTGCTCCTACCTATTATCTCTGGCTTCATAAAGTTTGACACCTTCTGGGCCACAATAAGCTGGCCAATGACATCAATATAAATCCAGACTCTTTATTAAATTGTGATGCCTAATTATCTCTTATTTGAGCATGGACTTTAGGGGCCTGGCCTTCATCAGACATTGAAAGCCCTTCGTCACCTCGATCCTACACTGATTCCACAATTTGGCTCCTCCATGTCCTCAGAGGACTGATGCTTTATGAGTGTCTTCTTAATTATAGGGATGACGCAGTGCAGGAAGGGGAATTTGGGGGGGGGGCAATTATGTTGGTTCACTCTTTTTCTGCTTCGCTTGAAGAACCCACAATAAAAACCTTTTGCAACAAAGATGTAACAGAATTTCCCAATATTTTTACATTGTGCCAATCAAGCCTTACTCTCCCCACTGTTGTTGGGCTAGATAGCGTTATGTATTGCAGGGAGTTTAAAAGATCTAGTTATACTGTGCCACATTAAAAATGTACGTAGCCTCTTTCTTCAAATCATGTTCCATCCTTCTTCTTCCAATAAGATTCTCATTCATATGTTACAACATAGAATCTCCTACATAGAGAGGGAGGTGGAAAACTCAAATGCTACACAAACCTCTCAATCACAGGCCATACACAGCAGAGCTGGTCAAACCCTACAGTGTCATACATTAATAATGCAGACAAATGCTATTCTATTCTATTACCCCTAGATTTATAAAGTGCGTGGCTACCCAGAAGGGCCTCCCAGGGCTGACCAGTCATAGGACCACTACAATGCAAAGCATATTTGAACAACCTAGGGGCCGATTCACAGAACTAATCTGAGATAAAATCCTAAACTTACTACTTTTGGTATTCACAGAAGGCATTTAGTAGTAGTAAGTTAGGACTCCTAACTTTACTACTACTAAACTGAGACAAAATCCTAACTTCACGACTTTCGGTATTCACAAAGGCATTTAGTAGTAGTAAAGTTAGGAGTCCTAACTTTACTACTACTAAATGCCTTCTGTGAATACCAAAAGTAGTAAGTTTAGGATTTTATCTCAGTTTAGTAGTAGTAAAGTTAGGAGTCCTAACTTTACTACTACTAAATGCCTTCTGTGAATACCAAAAGTAGTAAGTTTAGGATTTTATCTCAGATTAGTTCTGTGAATCGACCCCTAGTCTTTAGCAGTTTGCTAAATTGCAATTCTGATTCCATTAGTCTCATTTGTAGTGGGAGAGAGTTCCAAAGCTTCGGGGCAATTTAAGCAAACAAATGACCCCCAGCTATGGTTTTCTTGATTCTAGGAACTGTGAGTGGCATCTGGTCAATGAAACATAATGATCTCACAGGATTGTGAGGAATGAGGAGTTCCTGAACCAATTTAGAACTTTTTAAAGGAATTCTTTGTGTACAAGGAAAACTGTCTTAAAATTAATTGTTTTGACCACTGGGATCCAATGCAGGGCTGCCAGTGCTCTCCTTGCTGACTGGTGTTTGGGTATTTTTGAGAGGATGTGTGCTGCAGCATTTTGTAGGACCTGCATTCCTTTCAAGACTGACATAGGGCTTCCAAGGTATAAGAAGTTGACATAGTCGAGTCAGGAAATTACCAGGCCTGGTACCACCCCTCTCTGCGTTGGGTCTGGTAGCCATCTCAGACGTCTTATTAGAGTGCGAAGCAAGCCGAAGCATGTGGCTGCTAGTTTCTTTACCTGGTTTTCCATTGTCAGTTGTCTATCCAACCAGACTCCTAATATTTTGACCTCCGTTTTGGGGGTAGGATGACTGCCCAAGACAGTCGGCCAGTTTAATTCCATTCACCTAGTGGGATTGTTACCCACTATAATCACCTCTGTCTTATCTCCGTTAAGCTTTAGGCTACTCGCTGCCATCCAGTTATCTACATGTTTAAGACAGATGTTAAGGTTTTTGGAGGTCTTTTCTGTTTGATGAGACAGACTAATAATAATTTGCATGTCATCCACATAGGAGATTGTGGTAAAACCATAGGATTTTAAAATCTCTGCCGGGGTGCAACAAGCAAATTGAATAGGGTCAGGCTAACGGACGAGCCCAGCGTTACTACGCATTTGAGGGAAAAAATGTTTTATTGCCTATCTTCTTCTTGTACTTGATAGGTGCGATTGTGAAGAAAAGAGGTTAGCTATTTCAAAGCTGTGCCCCCAATGCCCCCTTCAACTAGTCTTTTAATCAGTGTTGGGTGTGATACAGTGTCAAACATGGCACTTAGATCAAGTAGGATCAAGACTACGGTGCCACCCCTTTCCACAATTTCCCTCAAGTCTTCTGTAGCAGCTAGGAGGGCGGTTTCTGTACTACTCCATGTTCTGAAACCGGTGTGGGAGGAACAAGTCTGGGAGCAGTGCAGGATACCATTGGACTCTAGGTATAAGGAAAGATGTTTGTTCACAAATTTCTCCAAGATTTTACTGGGGCATCGTAAGAGGGAGATTGGACAGTAGTTTTCGCACAGTAATGGGTCAGCCAGCGTTTTTTTCAAGAGAAGTCTAACTATGGCATGTTTCCACTTAGGTGGGACTCCACCAGTTTTTAATGACTGATTAAACATATTAGTCAGGACGGTAACAACTGGCATCCCTCTTTTAGAAATAATTTCTGGGGGTGCTTGATTTCGAGGGGAGCACGATTTGAGAGACGACAAAATATCTTGAGTATCTTCAATGGTTGTTCATATTTCCATTCCCCTGTTCTAAGGGTGTGATAGTCTACCTATATTCTCCTAGAGTATGAAGGATAGTGTTAACCTTTTCTAGGAAGAAATTGGGCAGTTGATTGCAGGGTGCTTCTGAGGGGGGTGGCCTGGATTTAGTGTAGGTGAGATGCATTAAACTACTCACCAGATTGTAGGGTTCTTTTGAGGAGTTTGGTACATTTGGTATTTTGTTAGCAATTTAGTTGACTCCTGCTTCCCTGATAGCATAGTGGTACTTCTTGACAGTTTTCTTTATAGTTATTTTTATTTATGCTATCGCAGTTTTTCCTCCGTAACCTGTTTGGAGTCGTTTTTAGTTCCTGGAGCTCACTTGAGAACCATGCTGCTTTCCCTCCAGTGCATGAAGATTTTTGTTGTTTCAGTGGCACCAGGAGATTAGAGCCATTCAGAATCCATGTTTTGAAACTATTGTATCTGTTAGTTATGTCTCCAGTCATTTCAGGAATGGAATTGGAGAGCATGTTCTCCCATTCTTTTGTAAGCAGTTTTGTCCAGTTTCGACGAAACCTAGAATTGGTATGATCCTCAGCAATGTGGCTGAGTTTAGACAGCTGGAACTGAATCATTTTATGGTCATATAATTTCTAAGGGCTTTCCAATGATTAGGTTGGGTATATTGGAAAAGATGGGATTGAGAAGGTGCCCTTGATTATAAGTAGGGCCATTCACTTGCTGTGTTAATCGGACCGCTTCAAGGTCCATTAAGAAGCTCCTAATCTTTTTGCAGTTCTTATTTTCCAAGCGAGGACTCCTAAGATAGAAAAATTGGCTGCCGTAAGAATATATTCTGCCCCAAAATCTGGGAGCGCTTCTATGAATTGTGTGGGAAGATCCTGGTGGTTGGTAAATGAGTAATCCTGATAAAAGTGAAGGTGGGTGCTAATTCAAAGGAGAATAGCAGCCCTTCACACCCGGCAAGTGGTATAGGGTTGGTTTTAACTTTCATTCTCTCTTTGTATTTAACTACGACCCCCATTTCCTCCTTCTCTGTCCCTTCTAGCGATAGCATATCCCGGGGGAAGTGTCATGGCTATGTCAGGCATAGAGCCTTCCTGAAGCCAGGTTTCTGTAAGGAACATGGCTTCTGGTTTTTCTTCCTCTATAAACATAAATAGATCTAAACTATGTTTGGATAGCAATCTGTAGTTGAGTAAATACATCGGCCAGTGAAGCCTTTTAAATTTCCCCATTGTAGGTGGGTCAGTGGTCACCATGTGGTTTGATCTCGCTAGATTCCATTTGCATTCTACACATCTCAGTTCTGAATTATCAGGGTTAAGTTTGTAAGTACAGGTCCTACCTTCAATTGGATTAAGTGCTCAAATTTCCTCAACAGTGTAGCTGATCCTGCTTCTGTTTTGGTTAAGACGGTCAGGGGTTCTGCCCTCTGGTCCAGGCCAGGCGGGGATGGGCGCAGACAGGCTAGCCTTTTGCCTGCCTTTGGAGTGCCTGCGGCATGTCCACACCCCGGAGCTCATTAAGTAGCCGGGCCGGCGTGTGTGGTGCGTGAAGCAACAACTAAAGCACCAACCAAGATGGTAGCCGCTAGTGGAAATCGGATGAGACACTGAACACGGCTAAACCTAATAATGTGCAAAGGGAGACCAGAGGTCTCTCCTTACCAATTGCTATCTCAATTAAAATAGTAACAGTGTACCCCGCAGTGAAACCAGTCCCCAAGTCAATCGCCTCACAATAACGATCTCTGTATTAAGTGCAAGTTCAATTTTAAAACAATTTTAAAACATAAAGAGATTACAGGATCAAGCAGGCTCCTACATGCCCAAGCCTCAGACATCAATAGAAGTAATTAGTATTATCAATATAGATAGTGAAATCTCAGCAAACAATTCTTGGACTGACAGGCATAGCAGTAGATGCTTTCGGGTGCCAAGGGACCAATAACAGTGTGAGAAAGTGATTTTTTTAGGAGGGGTGGATGGTAGTGTACCATAAGTAATCAGGGGCCACATCTACTAAGGCTTTTTGCATTTGCAAATGTTCCAATTCCAAAATATTGGGCCATTTGTGATTATCAAAGTGTTTTTATATGTAGCATAGACAAATTGCACTTTAGTAACATGTTACACAATCGTAATTTTGGTTTGCGTCTACATACAGAATCAGTATTTATAAGGGGCTTGTTTAGGTTGTCCCTTCCAAATACTAATTTTGAATGGGATGTATCAATGTTTTGAGGCCGAAAAACATTAATATATTACCAACTACACAAAGGTAGTAACAAACCATTCATAAACGGAGAGAGCTTTCCAAGGACACCTTCCTCTTTGTGAATTTTGACAAAAATATTTTTAAGAGCAAGAGGTAATCATAAAATGACTGTAATTTTTTTATAAATGTATCCCGTTTTCCTTCTAGGAAAAATGTCTACGTTTAAAAAAAAGATTGCTTTACTTTAAAGCAAAGACATGATGGTCAGCTGACCCTAGCAGGCTACCATCCCAGTAATGGTAGAGAAACACAGTGGGTCACAATTTGTGTCCTACTTCATTAATATACATAAGGTAGGTTGAATTGCGACCCACTAAGATTCAGTATTTGGAAACAGACCTATTAGTAGGTAGGTGGGTATGCAAAATACCACACTGGTTTCAAAAGTACTATTCACAAATTGTGACTAGAATTTTGTCACCATTGCTTAGTACATCTGGCCCCAAGTGGGTACTTATGAGTGTCCAAAAACTCTTTGAAAGAAGATGACACAGAATTTCTTTTTCTCAAGGAGTGGAAACCTGTGTTTGAGCCCCTGTTTTCCCACACATATTTGATTTCCAATTATTTCACTGCTCTATTTTGACTACCCTCCACTTACGTGCCTGCCCAGAATTTATTATTATTAAATCTTGCAACATTAGTTACTTCAAGCTAAGGGTTACTGATATTACGCAGAAGAAAACAGTATTTCATAAACAGGGTATCTAATAGTCATGTCATACTCGTTTGTTCCATCTCTAATGGTAGTTGACTTTTTTATTCTTCTCCGCCTTCGGGGGGAAGAATATAGTTTTAATACATTTACAATACGGGTTTTCTAATCCAGCACTCGTCCCATTCTCAAAACTCACATCCCCATATTGAGTGATGGTACAAGCGTTGCTTTAACCCACCACAAGGACACCATGGAGGGTCTAATTAGATTCAACTGAAGCTTTCTGAGTAAGTGCTGTAAGGATGCCACCTTCAGCTTCACCACATGCTTGTGAGTTCTTATGCTTGTCCTTCTGTCCTGCCGCCTGCTCAGATTGTTATACACTTCAAGCTGGTCATTTTTTGATGTACACAACCTCCAACCAAAATTGGAGTTTACTCTTACATTATTTCTTCTTCAACTTCTATGGCAACGCCCAGTTGTTCATAGAGAATGAGGATCCTCTCTTTAACCTTCATGGTAAGGAGAAGGTTAGGAGTCTGCCTACTGTAGTTCTGAGCAGAAAAATTCAGTCATAAAAAGTAGTTCATTCAAAAAAGCATTCAATGACCTCCCCGCCACATTGCTAATGAGTTGCTGGATGGTTTTGCTGACCAGTATTATGATTACCTTTGGAGTCCTTAGCCATCGTCTTCTTCGCCCAGACTTTCTTGCCAATGGCATCACGGATCTGTTTGTTTTTTATGCTGTAAACTATTGGGTTCAAAGCTGGCGGTATCACAAGGAAGAACAGGCCCATGAGAATAATGAGAAGCGGTGAAGAACTCCTGCCATATCGATGGGCCAAGGTTACACCGTAAAGTGGGACGTAAAATAGAAAAACCACACAGAGGTGGCTCACACAGGTATTCAGCGCCTTTGCGCGTTCCGCTTGTCGGGCTGCACTCAGAACACTCTTCAGAATCATCACATAGGAAAAAGCGATGAAGCTTGAGTCTAGAATGTACGTGGTGAGTACTAGGATCAAGCCATACATACTATTAATGGTCGTATCTGCGCATGCAAGCTTCATTACATCAGACTGGTAGCAGAAGGCGTGGGAAAGAGCCTTGTTGTCACAGAACGGAAGCATGTTTAACAGCACTGGTATGGGCACATGAATACCCGCACCTCTGAGAACCGCGACAAGCCCTACTTTGCCAATGATTGGGTGCATTAGTGAGGCGTATCTCAGTGGGTTACATATGGCAATAAAGCGGTCGTAAGCCATGGCCACCAAAATGGCTGACTCTACTGAGCAAAGACTATGCATGAAGAACAACTGAACCAGGCAGGTATGGAAATTAATTATTCTATAGTCAAACCAGTACACCCCAAGCACTGTGGGTAAAGTAGAGAGCGCCAGGGCCAGGTCTGTGGCTGAGAGCATGCAGAGCAAAAGATGCATGGGCTCTCTAAGCTGAGAGTCTGTCTTTATGGTGAACAAAATGAGGCCATTTCCAAGAACAGACTGAAGATACAAGAAACTCAAAGGAAGAGAAAGCCAGATTTTTGCTGCCTCTGCTCCAGGAAAGCCCATCAGGAGGAAGGAGGGAGCACCGCTGCTGCTGGAGTTCACGGTGGACATGGCGGATGTGGACCCAGTTAGACGGCACCTGCGGTTAAAAGTATTATACAATGCAGTTATTGAGGCAGTTCTGTCAATGTGTATGTAAACAAAACCGTAATCTGGTAGAAAAGGAGTGATTTATACCATTGGGTGTTTGTGGTGGTTGTTAGTACAAGAACACTTTAAAAGCGGCTAAAAGCATTAGACACATTATGTAGAGAACACCAATACCTAAACACAGGAGCTGACTGTAAAACAACTAGTTAGTGTAAACATGTTCAACCTATAGCAGTGAGTGTAAGAAATGTCCAGGACTGCCTGACAAATATCCTTACATTGTGGATATACTTACATTTTCTGTAATTAACTATGTGCTTTTTTTTAGCTGGAAAACAATTTTCCACAAAGAGGCATCCCTTTGCAAAAACGGAACAAATAACTGTTTAGGATACTCTCTCGATCTAATTGCATACATATGCCATCTATTTCTGCAATGAGTGTGTTAATATCAACAGGGTTCTGACTTTTACAATAAGAGGCACTCTCTTTGCTCCAGGACCAGCGATTTCTCCAAATTAACTTTGAAACCCGAAACTTCCCCAAACGCGGCAAGTTCGTCTAGTAATGCTGGAATGGTCGTCCTGGGCTGGGTGAGCGAGAGAATCACGTTGTCTGCGTACAGACTAATTTTATGGACGTCCGCTCCAAATTTAAGCCCCCTGACCTCCTGATTGGCCCGGATCCGCTGAGCGAAAGGCTCCATGTAGAGCGCAGATAAGAGCAGGGACAGAGGGCAACCTTGCCTCGTCCCACGCTCAATAGAGAAGAAGTCAGATCTACACCCATTTACCCACACGAACGCTCTGGGGGAGTGGTATATGCACCGGATCCACTTTAGGAAGTTCTCACCTATCCCATACCTGCGCAGCACCGCGAATAAATAGTCATAGACAATGTTTAAATGTAATCATTCTTGTGCAGTGTCCTATTCTGTCTCCTCATCATTAGGTGAATGTTGGGATGGAAATGTCCTCCGCATGGTAAAGATGTACTGGTGACAGGCTACCACCTTCACCAAGAGTTAAGAGCAAAAGTGCGTTGCTGGCAGCGTACTGTGTAGTGATCAGTACAGAGAACAGGTCCTTTTATCCTGCTTCACCCGAGTGATGCCTACATGCTCACTCACCTTTTTAAAAGTTCTTCTGCTCTGTGCATAATTCACCCTTGTCCTCCATCAAGTAGATGTGTAGTGCTGTGCAGTGCAGGAGTAATAACTCTGCGCTGGATGTGTGTGAGCCCTGGAAGGGTACAGTACAAGGATGGAGCATTGCTATACAGTATATGTATGGTTAGTCCATGTACTGAGTCTATGTATGCCTGCTAGAAATACATAATGAGAGATGTAGTGCTGTGCATTGCGTGCGCAATGGCAGCATGTGCTTGGTGTATATGTGCTTGCTTGAGGTGCAATACATGAAGGTTGAAGTGTTGTGCAGCTCGCACATGGTGTGTTTGCTGGCAGTGTGTGTTTGCAAATAGCACACCCTGGTACAATACTGAAAAGCTACAGTACTGAACAGTGCACACAAACTGAATGTGTGAGCTGAATGTATGTGCGCCTGTAATGGCACAGTGCATGGAGGAGACAATGCTGGACTATAAGTGTGTTGTGAATGTACACTGAGTGCAAATGTGCCTGCAATGGTACATTACGTGGAGGACCTTGGGTTCATTGTTGGGAAGCCAGGCCACAAAGGTGAAGCTATGAGGAGTAGAGGAATAACCCAGAAAGATTTGTGTATTGCTGCATTCCTGTGAGCTGGGTGCTGTGCACAAGTGGCCGTTCACAGGATGTCCCACCCACGAGGTGCAGGGCATCCTGTGACTGGAAAACCAGCTACCCTGCCCTCTGTCCCTGTGAGTGGAACACCAGCTACCCTGCCCTCTGTCCCTGTGAGTGGAACACCAGCCAGCCTGCCCTCTGTCCCTGTGAGTGGAACACCAGCCACCCTGCCCTCTGTCCCTGTGAGTGGAACACCAGCCAGCCTGCCCTCTGTCCCTGTGAGTGGAACACCAGCTACCCTGCCCTCTGTCCCTGTGAGTGGAACACCAGCCAGCCTGCCCTATGTCCCTGTGAGTGGAACACCAGCCAGCCTGCCCTCTGTCCCTGTGAGTGGAACACCAGCCAGCCTGCCCTCTGTCCCTGTGAGTGGAACACCAGCCAGCCTGCCCTCTGTCCCTGTGAGTGGAACACCAGCCAGCCTGCCCTCTGTCCCTGTGAGTGGAACACCAGCCACCCTGCCCTCTGTCCCTGTGAGTGGAACACCAGCCACCCTGCCCTCTGCCCCTGTGAGTGGAACACCAGCCAGCCTGCCCTCTGTCCCTGTGAGTAGAACACCAGCCATCTGACCCTGCCCTGTTCTCTTCGGCTGCAAGACACAGCTCCCTCCTGCGTATACAATACTTGCCTCGCTGTCTTTGATTGGAGTATCTTGCTTTAGCTGGAGGATTTGCAAGAAGCTGGTTTTAGTTGCCTTCTGCCTCACAGGTTTGCTCTCCCAGTCTGAAGACAGCTGTTGTAGGACCTAGATATGTCTTTTAGGAGAAGAACAAGCTTTGTATGCTTTCCTGACAGGCATCTGGACTAATCACATGCCTTGCCCCATGCACCGGCAGGGTCGCATAAGCTTCCCATACCATACTACATGCACCGGCAGGGTCATACAAGCTGCCTCCATGCATGGTGCTAACATTAAGTGCCCTGATCACTCTGCCTAGCCATGTCACCTTTTTGAAAGTTTATAAATTCTGCCCAGTGGCGGCATTCTCTCCCCTACACCACGAGAGCTATGTTGCGAGCAATTAGACCTATCTCAAAGGCACTTGCGAATTAGCCAGAGGTGCCCCCAGGTGACTGTTCTTTCGATTAACTTTTTCATGTTTTTTTGTTATATTCGCCAAAATATTTCATTCACTTTAAGACCGCAAGATTTTCGCTGCCCAGCCAAACACAGCAGTGAGTTTTTAATGTTATAGTCAGAGAAGGTGATCTAAGGTCAGCCATCAAATACTAGAAAAGCAAACTTACAGCCTGACCATCTGCTGAATTCTAAACTTATTATCAGCCTGGATTTAGATTTAGGGAAGATGAGAAAGTTGGGGCACGCACCTCATAAAAGCTGAACACAGACACACATCTAAAACAATTGTAACATGAAAGTCATTGACAACAGCGATGGAACTGGTTTAGTGGATACTCCAATTTCAAACAGAAGCATGTCCAAAGTATAGAAAAGAACAGACTGCGAGAGGTCTCCGGAGCATCAACATGGCGAAAGATTTAAATAAAATATACACCTGACCAGCAGCAGGTTTTGCAATTGTTTTAGGATGGAGGGTAAGTCTACTCTGGTGAACACTAGCATTTGTCAGTAACAGGGAGAGGCCACAGGGAGATGTGATACGGGTCGGAGTTGTGACAGGGAGATACAGAGCTTACTTTAGAACTGGAAATTAAGTATGTTGTTGAGATACAATACACATCGTAGAATAGGCAGGGAGATGTGACAGGGACATACAGTATATGAAAATAAGACAGAGGGATGCAGTACGCTGTAGTGTCAATAGGGGAAAAATATATAGTAGAAGAGTTTGGATAATGTGATATGCTACTGACTGTAAAACTGTAGAGGGGGCATGATAGGGGAAATACTTCATTCAATATAGAAATGGTAAGAGGGAGTGGCACTCACTGGGCAGTGGGGATGGACATAACGTGCTCACTGACAATAGTGAGATGTGCTGCAATACTCACTGTAGAACAGGTAGTTGGTGGTGACACAGCAATGCATTGTTCACTGTAGAAGTGACATCATATTACAATATAGAGATAAAATAATCACGGTAGAATCAGTAGGAAAAAATGAGATGCTAGGATAGGCTGGGTAATGTATCAGGGAGAGATGCTACTCACTATAAAAATGGAATGGAGGAAATACATCACTCAATGTAGAGAAGGGAGGAGGGTGTGAAGGTCACTGGGCAATGGGTATGGAGATAAATTACTCACTGAGAATAGTTAGGGAGATGTGAAGAGGTGACACAATACTCACTATGGAGCAGGTAGTTGGCGGTCATAAGGCGATACATTTTCACTGTAGAATCGAAAGCACATTAAAATACAGAGCTATCATACCCACTGTAGAATCAATAGGGAAAAAGGTTAGGGTGGAATAGGTTGGAGAAGGCGATAAGGAGAGATGTCACTCCCTAGTAGAATTGGAATGGAGACGTGTTAGTGACATGTAGCCAGTGGCGGTCGCTAGCAAGGCAAAGTGGTGGGGCAGCGCGAGTGGGAATAAAAATACAACTTACCTACCGCCTCGCTTTTCAGCTCCCGAATCCCGATGCACACAGGCTCCCAGAGTCCCCTGCGCCAGTCCAGACGCTGCTCTCATGCTGGTATTACCGAGTGTGAGAGCAGCACCAGGATTGGGTGGAGCAAACTGGTTTAACGCTCCAGCAGGAACTGGGAGCCTGTGCTCACAGGCTCTGCTGATATCTCCAAGCAACAGCCTGGAGTTATCCAAGTGCGCATGTTGGTTTGGCCGTCCTAAAATGGCCGAACAAGCTGACATGCACACTTGGAGCCCCGTGCTCACTACTCCTCCTGCTGCTGATGGCCCGCCCTCAAGACTCAGCTGCTGCTCCGGCTCCTAAAAGTAAAATAAAATGATAATAAAGCAGTTGTATTAATTGCTTTCTTATCATTTTATTTTACATGTTTTGATCTGCTGGTTCCAGCAGTGGAGAGACCCTTCTTCGCCATAACGGAGGAGCTGCCCCTGCATATAGCACTCAGTGTGGAACAGTAGTGTCCTAGATAGACACAATGTGGCAGTTAGATACGGTACTCACTGGGGAACGGGTACAGAAATACAGTACTGACTATAGCAGAAGTCGGAATTAAGCAGTGATAAGGTGATACAACACTCTCTGTAGAATAGATAGGAAGGAACAGTATACACTGCGAGGGGGTTGGAAGATATAACTCTGTAGAAAATGGAGGAGGATGTGAAAGAGTGATGCAATACTCATGGTAGAATAGGTTTGAAGGTAAGATAGTCATTGGAGGATGGTGATGCAGATATGTTATGGGTTTACAACACTCACTGCAAAAGTTAGAAAGATACAATTGGGAGATATGATACTGTATGTTAGGTACGAGGATGCAATACATTGGATATAATACTCACTGTAGAAGACGTAGGATGATCTGCTAGGGAGTGGTAGTACTCAGTGTTGAATATACAGGGAGATAAGATTTTGAGATAAAATAACTTCTGTCGAATTGGTAGGAAGATAAACAGGGAGCGTAGATCCCAGCAATCACTGTGGAATAAGTAAGGGAATACAATATAGAGAAGTAGGGTTGACTACAGAATAGGTAAGGATATAGTATGCTTACTCCAAAAAAGAGGTATTGACATGCAATACACAGAGGAATGGGGAAGAGACAGTACACAGCGTGTACACCTTACTCAGCAGTTTACGTATCAAAAGGCAACAAATGGGTCACTTTTGAAACTTCCTAATATGCCTGGACGGCCCTACCATCCATTCACCCTTTAATTACTGTGTTGGGCAGATCAAATGAGGATGTTTGAAGTAAGCAAAATCAGACAATTGTTGGAATTAATGAAGTGTAAAGGGCGCTTTTTTGTTTGGTGACTCAAGGTAACAGGCATTTGCAAAACCAATAGTTTTCACCTGTGGGATAGGTATTGTCTTTGTAAATATTTTTTAACAATGTTTTATGATGGACTATGCTGCTAAACATCAAGTTTTATTATTTTTGACAAAGGAATTTGTAATATTTGTAATATTACTATTTGTTGGATGTGAGCTGTGCTGAACTAATATGTTAGCAATTTTTATTTACTGTGAACCATGCCCCCATTGTATTTTACTTTATTGTATTGTAAGGTGTATCTAGTAAAGGTGATGTGTGTGTATAATGTACCTTTTGGGAGTATGCAATAATAGGAACCACATTAATTGTTGCTTTATTTGTGTTTTCTGTTTGAAAACCAAAAAGTATATTTATTATATGGAGAATACTAAATTGTTCCATGCAATATATAAATATATACATGAGGTAGAGGCACATATTGTTGCAGATTAGATGATAGGTTTCTTTTAATGGGTTTTGATTCCTATAATCCATGGTAAAAAGTGCTTGCAAGCAATAATATATTGGTTATGCAAAGAAACAAAGTGCGCTGTATTTAATATCGTGCGCATCAAATATGGTTTGCGCGAGTGCATACAATTAATGTCTGTCTTTTAATTAATAACAAAAGTGTGATAAATTTTGAAACCATTTGCATCAAATAATAAAATTATGCCCCTAGTGCCTGCAAGGCAATTGCAATTGTGACTGTTTGTTTAGTAGTAAAATACAGCAATAATCGAAGTTCAGTGGGTTCCCTAGACCTTTTGGCCCCTGTGTCTCTGCACCTGCTGCACCATTCAAATCATGAACTTAGTGCAGGGCAATTGCACTTGTGACTGCGTGTTTAGCAGTAAAATATAGCAATAATCAGTATTGTCTGGGTTTTCCTAAACCTTGTGACCCCTGTACCACTGTGCCTGCTGCACCATTCAAATCATGACCCTAGTGCCTGCAGGGCAATTGCACTTGTGAATGCTTGTTTTCTGGTAAAATATAGCACTAATTGATGTTCAGTTGGTGTCCTAGGCCTTTTCGCCCCTGTGTCACTGCACCTGATGCAAAATTCAAATCATGATGACCCTAGTGCCTGTAAGGACAAATGAGAACATTGTTTATATCCAGTGTTAGATATGAGGGCTCTTGTTGTCAATGGTTTGCACCTTTGTCCAAATAGGGGCCCTTCTTCCTAGGCAGGGTAAGGGGGATACGCTCCTAAAATAACCCCTGCTCACCCCCTTGGTAGCTTGGCACGACCATACAGGCTTATCTCAGAGGCAGTGTGTGAAGCATTTGTGCACAGATACAGTAATACAGTGAAAACACTACAAATGGACACCACACCACTTTAGAAAAATACATAATCTTTATCTAAACCAAACAAGACCAAAACGACAAAAATCCACAATACAGTAATCAAAAATGTAATCCTTAGAAGGCAAAAACAGTTCTGTCCATAGCAATCTATAGCTGCGACACTTTCAACACAAAGTACCTTGGATGCGTCAAAATCATAAACAAAAACAGCTGCAGTGAAGGTTATGTGTTGGTTCCTTACGCCCAGGGAAGGTGATGTGTTGGTTCCTTACTCCAGGGGAGGTGATGCATCGGTTCCTTACTGCCATGCAGGGGAGGTGATGCATCAGTTCCTTACTGAAGTGGAGGTGATGCGTCAGTTCCTTACTGAAGTGGAGGTGATGCGTCAGTTTCTTACTGTGCGGGGGGTGATGCGTTGGTTTCTTACTGCGGCCCTGGCATTCTTGTAGACTTGGTGCCCTGGTGCGATGCGTGGGAATCGGGGATGCGTAGGTTCTCGATGTGGCGGCAAAAGCTCTGCGTTGATCTCTCCAGCTGCGGTCCCACGATGCGTTTGTTCTTGCAGCCGCACAGCAGGACATGCGTTGGAATCGGTGTGGTGATCTTGGACTTCGGAGATCAATGCATGGGATTTGGCGTGCAGTGATTTCTCCAGCAGCGTGCAGGCACTGAGTCGGTTTTTTCACCGGCACAGCGGCGATGCGTCAGAAACGAGTGCGGCCCAACACAGCAACAGGCACCTCGTGGCAGGTCAGAACTCCCAGCCAGGAAGTTCAGGGGAGCTGGTGGTTTAGTCGTTGTGTCCCTGAGACTTCAGAACAGGAGGCAAGCTCTACTTCAAGCCCTTGGAGATCTTCTTCAAGCAGGGGACACAGCACACAGCAGTCTTTATCCTCTCGTTGGCAGAAACAGCCACTGCAGGCCAACCCCAGACAGCACACAACAAAGGGGCAGTACTTCTCCTTCAGCTTTCCCAGCTTTTCTCCTTGCAGAGGGTCCTCTTGAGTCCAGAAGTAATCTAAAGTTTTGGGGTCTGGGCCCCAATACTTATACTGCATTTTCCTTTGTTCCCTGGTGGCAGAGAAGCTCTTTGCTCAGTCAAAACCAGCTCTGTCCTCTCTGGTCCAGCTTCCCGGCAGGAGGTGGAGACAGCATTGTGTAAGGCAGACCAGGCCCATTCAAGTGAAAGGGAATCTCCTCCACCTACTCTAAATGCAGCCCAGGTCTATTCAGCCCAACCCTGACTCATCCAGGAGAGGTAGGACACACCTCAAACCCCCCAGCGGACGTCTACAGTGAATGCACATCCCCAGCCCCTGTCACTTCAAAGCCAAACAGTCAATCCACAACCCAGCAGAGGCACACAGGATGGCTAAGCAAGAAAATACCAACTTTCTAAAAGTGGTATTTCAAACACACAATATAAAAATCATCTTTCCTAAAAGAAGTATTTTTATATTCTGAGTTCAGGCATACTAAACTCCATCTTTCAATCTTGTCCCAATGGAAAGTTATACATATAAGAGTTAATAAATAAACTCCCATTCTAACCTATGGGACCGATAGCCTTTCAATAGTGAAAAACGAAATTTACTGTAGTTCACAATCAGGATGTTACACACATCAGGACATGTCCTACCTTTCACATACACTGCACCCTGCCCACAGGGGTACCTTGGGCCCACCTTAGGGGTGACTCACATGTAAGAAAAGAGAAGGTTAGGGCATGGCAAGTGGGTTCACTGGCCAGTTCGACATGGCAGTACCAAACTGTGCAAAAACACTGCAGTGGCAGGTCTGAGAACCTTTTACAAGGCTGCTTGTGTGGGTGGCACAATCAGTGCTGCAGGCCCACTAGCAGCATTTGACTTACAGGCCCTGGGCACATACAGTGCACTGTCCTAGGGACTTAGTCGCAAGTCAAACAAGCCAATCATGGAACCACCAATCCATACTCGCAATTTACATAGGGAGCACTTGCACTTTGGCATTGATCAGCAGTGGCAAAGTGCCCAAAGCATCTAGACCAGCAAAAACGAAGTCCAGCACACAGCAAAAACACAGGAGGCAGAGGCAAAAATACAGGGGAAAACCACGCCGAGGATGCCAGAACAAACATCCAGTAATGTATGTGTTCCGAAAAAGGCACAGTTGTGGACCAAATACACAATTATTGCGTTGCTAAACATAAACACAAAAGTCTTTCTTCAAAAGTGCCTGCAAGCTTATCTAAATCTCTAAAACGAGCCACAGTAAAATAATGGTTGTTATTATGCGCACATGCACTTTTCAATATTAAAACACTTGGCAATTTCTCCAAACTCACCTTATAGGGTTTTTGTTTTTTAACAGTAGAGCACATGGCGCCTAGCAAGTTTGAAGAGGAACTGAGACATAAAACATAGTTGCCACAGATGTGGTTAGTAAAGCACATGTTTTACACATCAAAATAAAAACCAAGCATTGTTAAATAGTGTTACACTCTGGCTGTCTCTTTCCTGTAAAAAGATCTTATCCTGCGCTATACAAGTTGCTAAAGTCTCAATAGTGAATGGGCCATAAACAGTGTAAATTGCCCAGCTCTACTGGTAATTGCACAATCTGTATGAGGAACTAATATTATGCCCTATACACTTACACATAGTGCATTGATTGTATGTGAAAGGAGAATTCCAAAAATAATAGACACTATAAAAAGCAATACTTGTGGCTCAACATAAATGCGTATATTGTACTTCTACCCAGTGCATGTGCAAAATGTGCAAAATGTTTGCTTAACCGTGAAAGCGTACATGCTTCAAAAAAATAATTCCGAGAAAGAACAGAGAATTTTTTACAAGAGTGTAATACATAAATAGGCATTTGACTCAAAAGCTAATTACGGAAATGTTCTTAACAGCTTACGAAACGTGCTGTCATTACTATTGTGAAATTATATCTGGCAAAAATAGAGATGTTCTTGAAAGGACAAATATTTAATTACAAATATTTTCTAAATAAGGAAAGTGTTTTTGTGACAACAAATAATTAAATCTTTCAATGCAATTAATGCATATGTTCCGAAAAAGACAGAGTGCACAAATTACATGCAGTCACCAAAGAAGCGGAATGTCAAATGTAATGGTAATATTGACATCTGTGAGCATGCTAGGAATAAAATAATTAAGCCCATAATCAAAAATAAACAAACGATCGATGTGTTCCTTGAAAAGCACAGCTGCAGTCACCGAAGAAGCAGAATGTTATAAATAGTACAAATGGTAAAATTTGTGATAAAAAATAATGAAATCTTTTGTATCCAAATAATGGATGTGTTCCTAAAAACAAAGTCTCACAAATTAAATGAACTCACCAAAGAAGACAAATGTTAAAAGTATTAAAGCACAGCTTCGATCACCAAAGAAGCTGGATGTTATCAACAATGCAATTTCGAAATAAAAAAAATAAAAAAATGGTTGTACTATACAAAACGCACCGCTGCATGCTCGATCACAAAGAAAAAAGTAGGTCCTTGAAAAAAAAAGGCGTATGAAAAGTTCAAAGGAATGAGTACTTGGTCCAGTTCCACTGATAAGATAAACACACAAAGAGAAACCTGAACACAACAGGAAATAGCATGGTACGACCAACAGAAAGCAAGGAAAACAGACTGGCAAGCACACAAACAAATGGAACGTAAGGGCAGGCCGTATGCCCTTTTTAGGTCTCGGCCTGCACCAGCGCTTGCGCTGGTCTGGCCGAGAGTTTTAGTAAGCGGGTTTTGGAAGTGCAAACACTGGCTTTTGGCTGGCGACCAGCTTGAGTTCACGATGGCGTGCACGCGCAGCTGGCATCTGGGTTTCCTATCTCTTCCACGTCATGGCTCATTAACTCTCTGGACTCTGATGTTTCAATCGCAGCAGCAGCTCACATTACCAACTGAGGGCCCTGGACTACAGTCACATGAAAACAACAGCGATTAGCATTGAAATGCAAGCTTTTTTTTGTCTAGTTAGAAATATTGCTTCGGTGGGTTCATTTCACCTTATATCGCTATTTGTTTTATATTGGGAGTCACAGCCTAATTACCAGTATTTTTGTCTCTCACTGTTTGTTTTTTTTTATATTTATTCGCACAAAGCTATATTTAAGGTTACTTTTTCCGCGTCACTTCTTCACTCTATTTAAACTCCACACCCCCCACTCTTATTGTCTCTCTCCTTCTCTCTCCCTACTTAATTAACTCTCCCCTCTCTATCTTTTTTAGCCTTTCATTCTCTCTCACCCCTTTATCTGTTTCTCTTTCAAACTCCTTCATTCACTCTCTCTCCCCTTCTTTCTCTCTCTCTATCCCGCTCCACTCTTTATTCTATGTACACCCTTTCTCTCTCTTTCTCTCTCACCACCCTCTCTAATTGGGCATTATATCTTCACTCTATCTCTCACTCGGCAACACCACAGCATCACTCAGCGCAACCACAGCATCAATCAGAGCCAGCCCAGCATCAATCAGAGCCAGCACAGCATCACTCAGCACCAACACAACATCTCTCAACGCCATCACAGCATCACTCAACGCCATCACAGCATCACTCAACGCCATCACAGCATCACTCAATGCAACCACAGCATCACTCAGTGCAACCACAGCATCACTCAGTGCAACCACAGCATCACTCAGCACAACCACAGCATTACTCAGCACAACCACAGCATCTCTCAGCGCCACAACAGCATCACTCAGCGCCACAACAGCATCACTCAGCGCCACCACAACTTCACTCCGCGCCACCACAGCATCACTCCGCGCCACCACAGCATCACTCAGCACCACCATAGCTTTACTCAGCGACACCACATCATCACTCAGGGCCAACACTGCATCACTCAGCACCACCACAGGATGACTCAGCACCACCACAGCATCGCTCAGCACCACCACAGCATCACTCAGCACCACCACAGCATGGCTCAGCGCCACCACAGCATCGCTCAGCGCCACCACAGCATCGCTCAGCGCCACCACAGCATCGCTCAGCACCACCACAGCATCGCTCAGCGCCACCACAGCATCGCTCATATATATATATATATATATATCTAGGAAACAGTGGTTCAGGTGTGGCCTAAATGGTCCAAAGCGAGAAAGTGACCCAGCAGGGAACACTTGGTTCTAAGATTTTGAAATTAATTCATGAGGGAGCAAAGGAAAGATCAGAGGAAGGTCATGTAGGTCAGATAAATGATAGACATTTATTTTACAATTTTTTGTATAGTATTCAGGTGCTCACATACATTTAGGTGAAAGGAAGCGTGACATGCAGGGTGATAGTGAGGTTTAAAAAGGCATCGCATTGACAACAGTACAATGAGCTCCACAGTTATTTTACAAGGAGTAATAGGAGTTCATGTTGTATGGTGGTCGACGGCGTTTCAAACCCAATAAGTGGGGTTCATCTTCAGGACAAGGGTGAGCAAGCTGAATTAGAAGAAAGGAAATTCATCCTTGGCCCATTCGTCTGTTAATGATGTGGGCAGCTGGTACTGATTTTTAAAATGGGCTGAAGGCGTGAATTAATGGCGCCAAAGAACTGAGTGGGAATGTCTGTCCAGGACTCGTGTTTGCTTATTTGGAGGGAACCCGGGATGGAAAGGCAGCTGGCCGGGATGATTGGTTTTGTATTTTTTAGAAAACGAACTGCAGGGCCTTTAAATGGGAGCCTGGAGCTGTGCAGACGGGAGCGTCCTGCTTCTGCCTTTGCACAGCATCGCTCAGCGCCACCACAGCGTCGCTCAGCGCAACCACAGCGTCGCTCAGCGCCGCCACAGCATTGCTCAGCACCGCCACAGCATCGCTCAGCACCGCCACAGCATCGCTCAGCACCGCCACAGCATCGCTCACCGTCACCACAGCATCACTCAGGGCCACCACAGCATCACTCAGCGCCGCCACAGCATCACTCAGCGCCGCCACAGCATCACTCAGCGCCACCACAGCATCACTCAGCGCTGCCACAGCATCACTCAGCGCCGCCACAGCATCACTCAGCGCCAAGACAATATCACTCAGCACCACCACAGCATCACTCAGCGCCAAGACAATATCACTCAGCACCACCACAGCATCACTCAGCACCACAGCAGTATCACTCAGCACCACAGCAGTATCACTCAGCAACACCTGAGTATTATTCAGCATCACCTCAGCATCGTCTCCGCAACAGTCACCACCACCACCACCACCACCACTACCACCTCAGCATCACTCAGCACCACCTCAGCCTGCTCTCGGAATCTGGCATCTGTTGATTCTCCCCTAGCGTCTGGCCGCTGCTAGTGTTATAATACAGGTACTAGTTCCCAACCTTCACCCTCCGATTGTTTATGCCCCCTCAAAAAAAAGCTTTAACAAACAACCATTGCCAGCATTGCAAGAACAAAAGAAAACTGAGGAAATTTTTTATTGTAAATACTTTTTAATATGGTCGTTCAGTTTTACATAATGCCTTCTTGGTCATATATAAAGTAACAAAAATGCTTCTGACACTTTTTTATTATAACTTTTCAGCATGCCGCACAGCAGCCACACTTCTCTACAGCACAGCTTGAAGACAATGGCAAAGTCAATAGCTCTGGCTAAACACTTATAAGGCCCCAAAGGCGAGACCTATTGGCTATGCCAATGCTTGTTAAGTTTTTTGTTTCTTTCATTACCAGAGTTTTCATAAGAGAAACCTAAAAAGCACCTGTGGTGGACACAGGCAGCAGAAGTAAGCCTTCCTGCTGTGCTGCCGTGCATCAAAAGAAAAGGGCAGGAACGTGCCGTATCTACAAGATACGGCGCATTCCTGTCCTTATCCCCTGCGCTGGCGCACAATGGGCTGCCATGTGCCAACGCCATGGTGCAAGGTTGTCTGCGTTGTAGTGGTGATTCTTTTTGTGCAGGAAGGGATACTTTCCTGTACAAAAACCATCACGAGAGGTGTTTTCCTCTTTCTATGTGTGTGCAGCACACAAAACAAAGCAAAGGAATTTCCCCTTGTTGCACCTCCCTTACGCCTCCCCTGGGAAGGCGTAGGAATCTGACGCATTCCCAGGTTTACTAAACCTTGTAAATCTGGGAATGTGTCTGGTTCCATGGATGTTGCGTGGGAACACCCACAGCAAGACCCATTGGGCATCCCTTTCACGCAGAGTAATGTATGAAAGGGGGCCATTTTAACAAGACCACGAAAAGTCACTAAGGGTGGCTTTACGTGGCCTGGTAAATATGAGCATGCACACTGCGCCGCCGGTGCATCTTTAAAAGTGACACACCAGCAGTGCAATGGGCTTGTAAATAGGCCCCACAACTTGAAAGAAGGACTTTCCTACTCTCCGTCTGCACGTTTCAATGGCACGGGCTGTGTCACGGTAGTAGGGTGTGCATTTTTAAGGTCATACATTTGATCCATGTGTCTGCTGTGAGCTCTTGTTTATTCCTTAACTTCTAAGTTTCTTTTGTTTAAAGTACTAGCCTTTCACCATTTTTTTTTTAATTATTTACCAATGCTAAGTTTGCACACTTCCTTTTCAGAACCGAGCCTTTCCTGCCTCCTCAGTTACTTCTCAGTCATTACTTGTGTTTCTCTGTGTATGGTCACAGCTCCACCTAGTGTTTTATTTATTTTTTATGGCCACTCTGTGATTATTTTACTAACTTACAAAAAACGTTGTTATATATAGATATATTCCAACGGCAATGCTCCGGTTTTACAGGCCAAAACCCTAGATATAAATATACAGAGATAGAAAGAAATACTTCAGAAAAACTTACAAGAAAACTTTGTCACTTATCTTTACAACAATATAACTCTCTTTAGTAATGAGCAATTAAGACACACACTATGGTTCGTAGCAGAGCGGAGTTACATTGTTGCTATAAATTGTGCTTTTAATAGGACTAAAGGCAAACTAGAAGCATTTATTGTGAAGTCTCCATTTTCGAAATGATTGTCAAAGGAACAGAAAGGATCCTTTGAACATTGAATGGTCCCAGTTGTTTATTGAAGATGGCAGAATGACGTTGTGTCATTTTCTAAAGCTCCATGGTACAATTAAGCTAGCAATTCATTCGGTAATTTGAGGTGATGGCATTTATTTTTGTGGATGCTTGTCAGTTCGGTTGCACAATTATTGTGTTTAAAAAGACACACACACGCACACACACAAACACACCCAAACACACACACACGCGCATTCAGCCCACATGATTTTTTATCCTTCCACTCAATTCTGTATATTATATGTAACAACTGAGCAGTAATATAATTTTCACAGAGAATTGGTCCTGCGAGGCTGAATGCTCCTACAGGTTGCTTCCAGGATTGAAAACTATTTCTGGCATACTCGTCATCTTGAAGAATTGGGTGAATTTGTTTGTAAACTCCAAACTTTGACAATGCAGCATGTCACCAAACAGAACTATGAAAGGGCAGAACATACATTCAATATTACTGACTTTGAATTTCTGCCTCTTTCCAATTTGATACCGAAATTTGTTTACCAGTAACGTTTGCCATAAGACAGAGGATTTTCATGGGTCATTGGCTCAGAGCTGCAGATATGAACCACTGGCAGTGTGATAATAACATCTCTTGATTGTCACTTAGATACCTTGATGCCCCGCAACATCACTCAGTGACGCAACGGGTGGAAAAGTCTTGACAAGGTATTCATTTCCAGTGCAGAAGGTTTTTGAGTAGAACAAGTGCCTTTGTTCTAGCGCTGTGTTCCACTTTGCATCAATGGGACATTACAAGGGGGTAGTTGGGCACTCCAGTGCAAGCATCTATGATTTTGACCCAAAGTCTTATCTTCTAAAATTGTGAGACCGGGCTTTGAATAAAACAATAAATAAATAAGCAAAAGCTTCACTGAGGCAGATGCGAAGTTTAAGAAATATATATTTATCTCCAAACAGTTCACACATTGCATGTGTGATGCACTGTACGGCACACATCCAAAATGTGAAATGTTTGAACTATTCTCAGGGCATAGAATTTTGCACTGGGAGAGTATACTTCCAGTACAACACCTGTACTAGACCACGCGCACACCTCTGTACCATGGGGCAAAGCTGTGTGCTTTTTTGTCAATATGGCTCTGTGGTGCGCTATATTCAAGTACATCTTCTCCATTCTGTTCGCACAGTTGTGCTACTGTTCAGTGACAGACATTGTGTAAGAACAACTGTATTCACTGTTCAGTGAGGTCCATGGTTCACACCTTGGCTGACTGAGTTACAGATGCACAATAAAATAAGGCACAGTAATGCTTCAGGCTGGACCTGTGTATTCTCACAATTCCCTACTACTGTCTGAGGGTTCAGCCTGCATGACTGATGTAACTTCTCTGCATCTATCCTTGTACTCACTCACCCTTTCGTCCAGCCCTCCATCCATCCATACACTCAGTACCGAAGATTCATTCATGCAGTCACATGGCCGTGTCATTCACTCATTCATCCATCTATCCATCCATGCCCTTAATCATTCCTCAGCCACTGATTTATTTTCACATTCAATCAATCAGACAGCCACACAACAAACACCCACACTCACAAATCAATCTAGAAGCAACTTTGGCCTTTAAAATAGCCAAACAGATTGATTTTTCCAGTGCTTGTTTTTCAATTTCAGACAATTAAGAAATGAGCTTGTTTTCTGAATTTATTTGCCAGATTAGGAAAGGGACACTACAAAATAGGTTCTCTCATTCGGAATACCAGCAGTAGTCTTTAAATCAGCCCAAACCTTCTGGGCAGGGCTCCTCACGCCGCTCTTCAACCGCGCCTTCCTTACAGCCACAATTCCACCAGCATGGCAGGGATCAATTCTCCATCCAATCCACCACAAAAAGGGAGACCACTCAAACTCGGCCAGCTACCAGTGAATAGCCCTACTGGACCTCAAAGCTAAGGCCTACCCCCTCATTCTAATCGCCGAATTGGAAAACCTGGGCCGCAGAAAAGAGCGTCCTCCCCTATACCCAGTCAGGATTTAGATCAGACTGCTGAACAACAGACAATATAATAGCGCTGGTGTAGTTATCATGAACAGCCACTCAAGAGAAGCAGCCACCTTTACTCTGCTGCTACGTGGACTACTGCGCGGCGTTTGATGGATTGACCGATGAATTTTATGGCACAAAATACACTCCTGGGGGATCCACCCCAAACTTCTCACAGCAATGTCTCTTCACCAGGGGACCTGGGTTAGGATCAAAACCATTGCTACGACAATGACTGCAAACATTCCATCAAACAAGGGACTAAAACAAGGCTGTGTGTTAGCCCCGCTGCTCTTCAAGCTCTACACCGCTGATCTGCCAAACACTCTGGAAGGCGCAAGTTTAGTTACCCCAAGATTTGGGAGTTTACGCCCCCGACTGTGCATTATGCTGACATCCTCATCATGGAACAAAGAAGATCGGGTCCACAGAGAGCTCTCAAAGCCCTCTACACGTATAACATGGCGAACAAGCTCCTGGCGAATCAGCCAAAAACCAAAGTAATGGTCTCCGGCAACTACCCTCGAAAGAAATCCGTGCACTAGCAAATAGGAGATGAGCGAATAGAAACCTGCACCAGCGACACCTACCTGGGTGTTTGGTTTAACGCAAGGACAAATCGAGCAGCTCACCTCAAACACCTGAGGTCCAAGGGAGCCGGGTCATACACAGCCTGAGACGCTTCAACCGGCAACTACACCGAGCAACAGCCAATCCCACATTGAACTCTTTACGAGCCAAGCTGCTGCCGGCACTGTCCTATGGTCATCATGCCTTGCCAGGCAGGTAAAGTGGGCCCATGCCTTAGGAACTACCAAATAACGCATACAACAAATATTCTCTGTCCCTCGGCACACAAGGAGGGCCAGGATGAGGCTGCAGCTGGGCCTGGTAAGCGCAGACCTCCACTGTTTGAGACCTAGTGAAATATTCCATCCGCATCCTGAGCGCCCCAGCCCTATCACTGAAGCTCAATCCATATTTGCCAACGATCCCTCCCCATAGTGCTCGCAGCTGCAACTAGCCACCAGCACATTAACAATCGAAAAAACAAACATGTCCAATCCAGCCAATCCCCTGTCAATGTGGAAAAAACAATAAATGAGCAAACCACTCAAGCATCATACGAAAGGGACATTGAAAGGCTTCAACGCAAGCCCCTCTTTACAGCTCTGGATGCCTTGTAATTCATGGGGAAAGCGCAACCGTACTTAAAATACCCCCTTCGACCGCAGCCTCGCAATAAAATCACCTACATGAGGCTGCTAGCTCTCTGGGTACGCAGGGGTGGGCAGCAATCGTGCAGGCTATGCAGCTCCCGCATTGAGTCTTGGCTCCATCTGCTGTGCTGCTGCCCCAACTTGGCGAACGATCGACGCCGCCTCATTATTCCACTTTGCCGGGGGCGACTCCACGGATGCTGCATAGAAGCATCAGACTTATGCTTCACCGACAACACAGCACAAACCCTCACAAGGCTGGGGAAACTCACCATCATCCAAGCGGCACCGCACACAGCCTAGCACTGCACACAGCCTAGCACTGCACACAGCCTAGCACTGCAGACACTGATAAAGGTAGGAGGAGAGATATTCCTGCGGAGGACCATCCAAGCCCCCTTTAATATCTGAGGAGATGCAGACCCTGACGCACCACCTGTTACATTCAACGTGCATTATAACTTTATATGGACTGCCTAAATTGCAATTTGTCTTACTAATTTATTTCAATTTTATAAAAAAATCCCGATTTTAATGAATGTTTGTAAAACTTTTTTAGTGGCTTTTAATTACTGACTGGCTATCTGTTTTTATGGGCAACGGCGTCATCCTGTTTACTCACATGTAATGATTTTTAATAATCGAACATGAATAAACGAATTCCTATTTAGAATCTCTCATTAGAAGCTACAGCTAGAAATGATATATGTATGTTTCCAGCACATTTTCCAGTAACTTTTGCAGAATTGTGGCAGACTGCCTCTCTAACCTACCCAAAGGGTCCTGCAGTGACGGGTGCTCTGAATGATGCTCAAGCAGCAGTAACAGGCGGCGCCTTCTCTCATCAGCACCAGTGCAGCCGGGATGGACCGGTTCTGTGGCATCATTTATGAATTCTCAGAAAGCCCCCTGGGGTCACTTAAAGCAGGTCCACGTGGGACCCACAGCCGAGCCTCGTTTGTCTTAAGAAATAGCCTTTTACAGTTGGTTTGGCACTAACAACACTGACGTCTCTTTGCACCGAGGCATCACAGCATCACAGCAATGCACGCTGGGGTCTCTTTCCCCTTGACGTATTTTGACTCCTGATAGTTCCAACAGCAGTAAAAATGAGATATACTCCCTCCAACTCGGGATCAATAGAAAAACAAAGGATCAATAGGAAACATTTTGTTAAGTGGTTAACTTATGATGGAGGTTGTAGGTGGTGGGCACCGAAGCCATTTTCATCATTAGACTTTGAATCAGAGGATAGACACGAAAGGAACAAAGACAGACAAGAGAAAGAGAGGAACACAGCGGCAATGGGGCAAAGCAGGGAAAAAACAAGAATGAGCAAAGTTAATATTTCTGGCTGTGGCTTCTGTACCTTTGGCTCGGTCAGTTCTTGTTTATTTACATGGTTTTTGTAAATGTTCTGTAGCGGGGGAAGCTGCTGGGCCTCGCCAATATAAGAAAAAAATAGTAAAAATATATATATTAAGCAGTGTTTGAGGATACGGTGCCACCCTCAGTTACCAGTTCATGCCTCTTGTCTTGGGAACTGTGTGAATGATTCTATTCGACGACATTCCACTCTCAGGTGCAGACATCTGGCCCCAATGCCCCTGCTCTCATCATGGTGGCTGATTGCACAACGTAATTGTGTACATGGTAAATACCGGGGGCCTCATTTTTGAGGTTTTGCCCTAGGGCAGCTCTGCAGGCCTTCCTGCTGCGCTGCCCTACCGTAAAAGAAAAGGGCAGGAATGCTCTGTATCTATCAGATATGGCTCATTCCTGTCCTTTTCCTCTGCGCCGGCGCACAATGGGCTGCCGTGCGCCAACAGGTGCACCTTTGCATCATGGTGCAAGGGTGCCTGCGGTGCAGGGATGATTATTTTTCTGCAGGAAGGGAAATCTTCCTGTACAAAAACAATAACAAGAGGCTTTTTCCTCTGGAAAAACGAGGAGAAATAAAGATATTCCTCCTTGTTGTGCCTCCCTTACGCTTCCCTGGGAGGCGTATGATTTTGGCACTGCCTCAGATTTACGATTTCTCGTAAATCTGGGGCAGTAACAAAATGCCATGGATGTTGCTGGGAACGCCCCCAGCAACACCCATGGAACTCCCCTTTAATCCAGAAAACTGCATTAGAGGGAACCATATTTATGAGGCAGCATTAAGCCAAAAAAGTGGCTTAGTGCTGCCTCGTAAATATGGAGCAGGCTCCTACGGCACAGAACGTCACAAAAAGTGACGTTCTGGTGGCGCAAGGGGCCTCATAAATGAAAGTTTACATGTGTACCAATGTTTGCAGAGTGGGGTAGACATTGAGAGAAATTAAAGGGCATATTTACAATATTTTGGCGTAGGGCAGCGCCACATACCTTCTACCTGCGCCAACCTAAATCAAAGAAAAGGACAGGAATACAAGTTACAGCGCATTCCTGTCCTTCCTTCCAGCACCAGCACACAAACTGCAGCCGAGCGCCAACGCAGATACCCTTTCACCATGGTAGATGGGTGTCTTTGTCATTGGAATGCTTGTTTTTATGCAGTAAGGGACACCTTCCTGCACAAAAACATTAAAAGGAGGCGTCTTCCTTCTTCTTTGTGTGCTGCAGAATATGCTTTCTCCTTGTTACGTCTGCTTTGGGAAGGCATTAATTGTGGCGCTGCCCCAGATTTACGCTATGTTCCAAATCTGAGGCAGTGTCAAAAACCATGGGTGTTGCGTGGGAACACCCACAGCAACATCCATGGAGCGCCCCTTCCACGCAGAGTAAAGCATTGCCTTACTCCATATTTACAAGGCGATTAAAAGCTGTGCAGGGCGGCTTTGTGTGGCCTTGTAAATATGGGCCAGCACACTGCACCTCCGGAGCGTCACAAAAGTGATGTTCCAGTGGCATAAAAGTGCTGCAGGGACATTGTAATTATGCCCCCAAGTAACAGGGCAACAAGTGAGAGAGAGGCTACACTCTTTGAACTCGATTCACAAACACGTATGTGCAGCTAGGTGAAAAGCAGGTGCTAAGTTTTCATTTTTGTTTCCTGAATGATTCACTGAATCAATATTAGTGAGATTTTTAATGGAGTAAAATACACTGATCGTTGTGGAAACCCTTCTGTTATTGTGGATTCTGCAACTGTCCTAATTTTAGATGTGGTTTGAGAAAGAGAGAGTGACAGAACACTTAGCCACCCATAACACAGTTAACAGTCCCTTTCTCATAGGTGTGTGGCTGTCCATGAACATTTTACCGGGTTTCTCCCACCCTGAAAAAACATTTCTATTCAACAAGAAGACATACACATCCAGGACAGGAAAAGGAAATGAAAAAGTAAATTTCACGAGGAGATACAAGGCAACAAGTTTATCCAGAGGTAAAAATATTTTCCATGTGAAGAAAAAAATAATGTTTAATGAGCAAATACATTGATCCGATTGAAATACTCCTGTCACTATGTCTGCTTTTTAACTGGTGGGGAATCCACATAAGTACATTTTGTTAAGTAGAAGTAATGCTGGAATTCAATGACTGGAGCAGATTTTCAGGTGCAGTTCTTGAATTCTTTGTGACTCTTCAAGTAACTGAAGCCCTCACCCACCATGGGACATCATTAAGAGTTGCTCCGAAGTAAGTGTAGTATTATTGCTTCCGGAAAAAAAACTGTAATTTCGACCTGGCAAGTGCACACACTTGCCAGGCCCAAACCTTCCCTTTTCTTACATGTAAGGCACTCCTCAGGTAAGCCCATGGTACCCCTCTGGGCAGGGTGCAGAGTATATGAAAGGTAGGACATGTCCTAGTGTGTGACATGTCCTGATAGTGAAATACAGTGTAATTTATGTTTCACTATTGAAAGCCTATCTTTCCCATTGGATAGAATGGGAGATACTTTGTAACATCTTACAAGTATAACTTTCCATTTGGACAAGATAGGAGAATGAGTTTAGTATGCCTGAACTCAAAACTTAAAAATAGATCTTTTAGTAAAGCTGTTTTTTAAATTGTGTGTTTGAAAATACCACTTTTAGAAAGTAGGCACTTTCTTGCTTAAACCATCCTGTGTGCCTCTGCTCAGATGTGGATTGACTGTCTGTCTTTGGCGTGACAGGGGATGGGAATGTGCATTCACTGTAGACAGCCACTGGGGGCGGGGGGTTGAGGTGTGTCCTACCTTTCCTGGATGAGTCAGGGCTGGGCTGAGTAGACCAGGGCTGCCTTTAGAGTAGTGGGAGAAGATTTGCTTGCACCTGAATAGGCCTAGTCTGCCTTACACAATGATGTCTCCACCTCCTGCCAGGAAGCTGAACCAGAGAGGACAGAACTGGTTTTGACTAAGCACAGAGACTCTATGCCACAAGAGAACAACGGGAAATGTGGTATAAATATTGGGGCCATAATTTTAGATCTCTTTTGGACCAAGGAAGCTGCCAAGAAGAAGAGCTGGAGAAGCTGTGAGGAGGACCTACCACTTTGCTGTGTGCTTTGCTGTGTTGACCTGCAGTGGCTGCTTTTGTCTTGGGCAGACAAAGGACTGGACTGAAATTTCTGCAACTTCTTTGTTTTGAGTTTCTCCAAGTGCTTGATGTAGTGCTTGCCTCCTGTTGGAAGTGTCAGGGAAATCAAAGACGTCAACTTCTTCTGGATAACGGCTTCTGGAACTGGATATTTCAGTTGCCACAGAGGAAAAAGGTAACCCAACACCATCAACCAGGCTGCTGCTGGCTCTGTGACCTGAAGGCACTGCAGGGAGCACCGCCGCCCTTTGCCCCGCAACCCTGGTCTCACCGACAACGACGCTCGATGCTGCCACCAGGCCACTGCTTGCACCATGGCCTGTGGGCACCGTACTCCGTACCGCTTCGCTTCACACTGCTGCCTTTTTATCCTCCACGATGCTGCGATGCCGTCACAGATGCTGCTGCATGCACCGTGATCTGTGGACACCACTTATGGAGAACACGGAGCACCGTCCTACTTTGCACCGCACACCTGGTCTCACCAACGATGCCACGCCACGCCGACCTCGATGCCACTGCTTTCTCTGTGGTTCGAGGACAGCGCTTGTAAGTTACATGATGCACTGCACTCATCCCTCACCACAGCCTTGGCCTACCGATATCTGCGCCATCGACTTCAGTTCATCAGCTGACGACAGCGCTTCAGCAGCCACAATGCCGCTGCTTGCTCCGCGACCTGCCAGCACCTCAACGAGCACTGCATCACTTCGCACTGCAGCCTTGTTCTCACTGATGCCGCTGGACGACCGTCACCAAGCCGCTGCCTGAACTGCACCCTGAGGGCATCACACCCCACACCCCTGCACTTCGCACCACAGCCCTGACGCCTGCCGACACCAGCGCTCCCAACTTCAACTGCGCGGATTTCGATCTGCAAAGTATGTGACTTTAAGGGCCCAAAGACTCCTGCACCCACCTCTGGAACCGACCTCCGGAACCGACGCCGCCGAGGCCAGCTCTTCGGAGCTTATCGTGAGGTTACCGACACCCTGCATTTCTAAAGGTACTATTTTGCGGGTCTTCCTGGCTCCGTAGCTGGCCCTCGATGCTGCGGTCATCCAGAACTGTTTGGATTTGTTGTTCACGACGCCGTGATAGCGACTATTTTTGATTACTGTTATTTTTGTGAACTATATGGTGGATTTTTTTAATCGTTTTTGGTCTTGTTTGCACAGATAAAATATAGGATATTTTTCTAACACTGGTGTGGTGTCCTTTTGTAGTGTTTTCAATAAATTACTGTTGCTTATGTGCAAATGGTTAACACACTGCCTCTGAGATAAGCCTGACTGTTCGTGCCAAGCTACCAAGGGGGTGAGCAGGGGGTATTTTAGAAGTGTATGACCCTTATCCTGACTAGGAAGAAGGGTCCTTACTTGGACAGGCTAACAACCTACCAACTAGAGACCCCCATTTCTAACATGCTATTGCAGAGTGCCAGTAGCCACCGTGTAGTACAGTTAGGATTCCCAGCCATTGGAATTCTTTGGATTTTTGACTGTTAATACATTTGTGCCCCTTTGACTAATCGCCACAAAATGCTGAAGACCTAAACTTTTTTTACATTGGCGGATAATGCAAGGTTTTACAGTGATTGGTCAAGGGGCGCAAAGAAAAAAGGGGGGACCCAAAATGCATATTTCCACCAATGCACTTTCCATAGCATTTCTACTCATGCTTAATCGGTCACACGGCCAGTCAGATTTCCATGAAATTTGGCAGAATTATAGACAATGGTGTGCAGATGATCCTTTTTTTATAATATTGGTAAGTAGAATATTTTTAATGTTATAAGTAAACAAAACGAAGTGCCGTCTCAGGCAAGGGCATATCGCTGTAGTTTGGCAAAAACGTTGCAATACTACTTTAGTAAATGCCGATGAAAAGGCATTATATGATTGGCTAACGACTGTCTTCACATAAGTTAAAGGCAGCCATGTTGTTTTAGGCACCCTTTGGCTGTGTTCTGGGTTAGGGACTTAACTCTAGGTTAGTAGTAGGCTGCATATTTTTTTCTCTATCAATTTCCAGTTTATTAAAGTGGTAATAGGAAGGAAAAATTATTTTAAAGATTCTATAATTTTTTTTAAAAGTAACGGAGTACCACAGTACTTTCTAGGAAGTACCAAGGTACTTAATTAAAACATTAATAATAATAATATGTAAAAATATAAAAATACACTCTACTACACTATATTTCACAAATATAGGGAACTACAGTATATTTTCAATGTATGACATATTTACTTTTAAAAGAAATCGAAAGTATTTCGACTACTTAGAAATATTATAACAAATTACACTGTGATTCACTATATTTCTCAAATATAGTGTACTGCAGTGTATTTTAGATTTTTTTGCATATTTTATTTTTTTATTTTTTCTGTAACTATTATGGTACTTTGTAGGTATGAGAGCGGTACTTTGTAAACTTTTTAAAAAATATATCGAAAAATATTATTTATTTTCCCTACCTATTGTCCCTTTAATAAAGGGCCAATAGGTAGGGAACAACAATGCAACCTACTACCTGCCTATATCTAGAGCCAGAGCACAGTCAAAGTGTGGTGAAAACAACATGACTGTGTTTTACTTTTATAAACGCAGCCATTAGCCAATCATATACTGCCTTGTAATCGGCATGTACAGTGGTTCACTGCAAAGTTACTGCAGTATACTGCTGCACAATATATAAGTAAGTGTTTTGACTCTTATAACTTTATTACAACTTAACCAATTTAAACTTAATAGCAAACGTTACCCTTTCCACCACATAGTATATATTTCTGCCAATTTGATCTACATCCGTTGAGCCACTTTCACACTACACCTTTTAAACCACATTCTACTACACCACACACTTCTGCAAACTACAGCACTACTCTCTACGCCACTCCACTCTCCACTATTTGACTCTATGTGACTCCACTCCATGCCACTCTACTCTACTCTATTCCATTGTATGCCACTCAACTCTAAGCAATACTATGCCACTCCACTCTATGCTATTCCAGTCTATGGCACTCCACTTTATGGCACTCCACTCTATGACACGCCACTGAATGCCACTCCAGTGTACGGCATGCCAGTCTATACCAATCCACTTAATGCTATTCTACTCTGCACCACTTCATGTGACACCACTCCATAATACACACTGCAATGCTATGTATTACACTTTACGCCACTCCAGTCTTTGCCACTTCATTCTACACTAATCCACTGTATGCCTTCATTCCACTGTATGCCACTCCACTCTACCCACTACATTCTACAGCACTCTACTCAATACACCATTCCGGCAGTGGGGACTGCAAGCCCCATACATCACTGCCATGCCTGAGAGGAGGGGCCGAGTATCTCTTTGTGGTATATAGCGCTGAAGGATTCCTGCGGTGCAAGATGTGCCATATTGACAGTGGGGACTGCAAGCCCCATACATCATTGACAGGCCTGAGAGAAGGGACTGAGCATCTCGTTCCTCTAATTAGCATTGGAAGATTCCTAACGGTGGGGGACGCATCATAAGGGTAATGGTGACTGCAAGACCCATACACCATTGACAGGCCTGAGAGGAGGGGACGAGCATCTCAACGCGCTATATTGCTCTGGAAGATTCCTGTGGTTATGGGACAAGCCATAATGGCAGTCGGGACTGCAAGCCCTGTACATCATTTCCAGACCTGAGAGGAGGGGCCAAGCTTTTCATCGTGCTAAATAGTGATGGAGGACTCCACCGGGACATGCCATATCAGCACTGGGGTCTACTAGCCCCATACATCATTGCCAGCCCTGAGATAAGGGTCCAGGCATCTCATCATGCTTCATAGCACTGGAGGATTCCCACAGGTGCGACACTCGCCTGGGTGCATACCCAGATGAAGACCGGGCCAAAAGAGGGCCCATCTTTGCCCATCATTGACCAGCAGAGGCCGGGCTGGGCCACCCCTTTTGGCCTGAGGACACACAACGTATTTAGATGAGCAGTATTTTTCTTGCTGTTCTCGCTCAGTAAGATTGGTCTTAACTTGGCCAACTGTGATGGGTCTAATCCTCCCTTAATAGACGTTTAGGTTTGGGAGTTCATGTTTTGTTTTGTGAGACTGAAGATTCAATTCCCTGCTTTCAAATGGGTAAAAGAAAGACACCAGGGACAAAGGCCCCCGCATGTGAACTCCATGGCCTATAATAGTCCATCTACTGAATTATAGGGATTGAGATGTGGTGTTAAGCAAGTCGAGAAAGAGATGGCTGTTGCGATACCAGTGAAATGAAGTGTCAGTATACCCAGATTTTACGCTGACGGTACAGGCCGCTAGGAAAGATATCCTACCAGTGAAGCGTATGATCCAGTGCGCTGAGACGAAATATTTCCTGATATACCCTGCAAAGCTGTGCATATTGCACCAATGGAAGACATGCTACTTTACTAACCCTAAAATAGCAGAAAAATTCACCAAGACCATTCCGGTGAATGCGGGAGGAGCAGCACTGATGGCTTGCAGGGAAGACCACGGAAAACCTAAGTGAAAACGACTAGTTGAATGACCCCGCTGCACGAGATGGATGCTTGACCAAGGACAAGGATTACTCTGGAACATGTAAACTGCTGGCAGAAGCCACCCGTTAGGGGTGGTCCCCTGGAGGATGGTGGCAGGAACCCTGAGAGGCTGTATTGGGATCTATTGGTGCAACTGTGATGCTCCACGCCTATTTTCATTGGCTTGGCCGGTATGAGTGAGAGCCATTGCTCCTACCCTGGATATGACTATGCTTTGAGGTGCGAGATTACCATCTATGAGGAGAAGTGACCGAATGGGTGAGGTACAGTATGATCTGCAGTCCTCTTAAGCTGTCGCTGGTTAGAGAGGTAAGGGGTACACCGATGGAAAGTGCTGCACCTTCATCAGAGGAGGATGTGTGGGAGTGTATTTTGATGACTGTCCCCCTGAATCTCATGTTTGCTATGACTTCTGCATTTATGCAATGTTCCCTCTGCCCACCGAGGTCGCTTTAGCTGGGAGTACACAGGACCTCTAGTTTGCCCTCATGGGATGAGTCCCTGGAGATCTTCATTGTCACACTGTTGGGGGTTGCCGAAAGGGAGGGTTAACTGAATTTGGTCCGTTTGGGGGGCTAAAGTGTGAGTTGAGGAGAATGTTTTCGGGTTAATGCTGTTTAAAGTAGACTGATTGCCCTTTGGCTTCCCTGGCCCTTTTCCTCTAACTACTCAGCATATAGGGCTTACATATATAGTTCGACGGCAAGCTCTAGGTGGCATGCACGAATGGCGAATGATTCCTGTGCAGCGCGATCTCTCTGGTAAGCTCTCCTTCTCACATGAATCCAGTTAAGGTCCTAACTTGGAGTGTACATGGTCTCACTGACTGACATAAGATGCAGCACTTCCTGGGCTACCTCCAGCACCACTCGATAGATGCTTGTTTTCTACAGGAGCTCCATCTTGCAGAGGGTACACAGGCTCGTTTGCAGATAGGATGGGTAGGCAAAAAACACACAACATACTTGTCTAATTATGCATTTGGTGTGGCCATACTCATCTATAAAGGATTACTGAGGCACACAAGGCAGGTACTGCAAGACCCGGAGGGAGCCTATGAGATGCTCTCTGGCATCTTGCAGGGCCGCCTGATTAACTTTATTGCAGTGTTCGGACCTAATGTTGATGACTCCAGTCCTTTGAAGAGATGTGGCGATTGGCTAGCTCTTTGGGCCCTGGCGCAATCATATGGTGCGAGATTTTAATGTTGTCCTAGATTCGAATGTGGATAGATCAAGCGATATAAGGCACCAGTATCAGTGAGCAGCAGCTCAGCTGCGCATGATTATAGATGACTTTGAGTTGACTGACATCTGGCGCTACGGACACCCAAAGGCTTCTGAAGGCACATGTGAGGCAGCAGTGCACACCACGTGGTCCCTCATAGACTACTGGTTGACATTGCACAACGTTGATGTGTGGACCACAGGAATTGGCCACTTGACTCAGACATTGACCAACCATTCCCCTATCCTGTTTGAGTTGGTAATACCAGACAGTCCTTTGTGCACATTTGCCTGCAGACTTCCTCCTGGGGCATTGCACGACCAAGCGGAAGAAATTTGGACTGAATATCGGAACACTTTCAACATAATGATAAACCTGAGATGGTGCACTCCACACTCTGGAAGGCGTTTAAGGTGGTACTATGCAACACCTGTATCACAAAGCAGGATGGGGTGCTCCGTACGCTGTGGGAGGGGGGGGAGTTGGTGAGGTTGGAAAAGGAAATAGGAGAATTGGAACTTCGTTACTTTTTGGAGGGCTGCCCAACCATGTTAGCAGCCATACATGGCAAACTGGCAGAATTTGAACAGGTAGGACAGAGGGAAACAGATTACCTAAGTAAGGAAACCCATGTGCGATATGGGGAGGGAGACAGAGCAGAAACATCTCTGTCCCAGATACTTCGGAAACGATGGGCTAGTTACTACATAGCAGAACTACACGATGAACAGCATTGTGTACATGTCGGCACTGAGGCGGTGCAGGAGGAGGTGATCACATTTTTCTCTGCATATATCAGTCATGGCAAATAGCTCAACCCTCTGATCTAGTGGACTACTTTGAATCAATACAGTTGTTGTGGCAGGAAGATGGCCACAGGAGGTACCTTGATGAACCCTTTACAGTAGAGGACGTGGTCCGTATCATTAATGCTGTGCCAGCTGACAAGGCACCAAGGTTGGACAGCCTTATGACTGCATTCTAAAAGGAGTATGCTCACCTACTGACACCACACCTCCTCGCAATGTATGTGGAATGGTTGTCCCCTGGGGTATTGCCACCATCCTTGAGGGAGGCGTTAATCGTGACAATTCTTAAACCCGGCAAGGACCCCCGACACTGTGACTCATATCGCCCTCTGTCACTGATAAATATGGACAATAAAATATTGACCAACTTAATTGCCTCAAGTCTACTGCTGCCATTGCCAATTATAGTCCGTCTGGATCAATCACGATTTGTGCCGTGCATATCCACATTGCACAATCTGCAAACCTTTTTTGCCTTTCTCCAAACCATCAAGCCATCCCTGGGTGCAGCATCTGTATTTTTAGACACCATTAAACCATTTAATTCTTGAAGTGGCCATATCTATTCACTCTCCTGGCGCGGCTGGGAGTGAGTGCTCATTAGTTTACGATTAATCAGGTTGTTATTTAATCAACCCATGGCCTGCATATGTGTGAATGGAATGATCACGACCCCCATTGCAGTGATGAAGGGCACATGCCAAGGGTGCACCCTATCCCCGATCTTGTTTGCGATAGCCATGGAGCTGCTTGCGGCTTGTCTGCATCAGCATCATGCACAATGTGGCCTTGCATTCACCACCTGCAGGATTGTGGTCTCCATGTATGGCTTTTTACACCTTGTATGGGATTGCCCAGGAGTGCAGCGATTCTGGGAGTGGGTGTTTGAGACCCTGGCAGTGATCACGGGAACCATGCTGGAGTGCTCCCCACACATTGCGCTTTTGTGATACGTGTAGGAGGCTACCGGAGGAATGTAAACTAACTGTGCAGCAGCTATTGCTTGCCAAGTGCTGTGTGGTGATGCACAGGTAACAGCCTACTTCGCCGAGGGTGACAGACTGGTTCAAGGATGCAGCCTACTGCCAGGAGCAACTAAATAACTATTGGGAATTGATGCCGGTGCGCACACGCCTCAAAGATATATGCTCTCCCTTGGAGGTGTACCTGACAGCTCAGGTGGAGATATATGTGAACGTGAGTTCTGACGAGGTTGAGGGTCAAGGTGGAGCAGCTGCGGAGATAGTGTCTGCCCCTCGAGAAGGGCTGATAAGACCAGACAAAACAGGCAGTCTGATGACTGATAAATCCCAAAGTTGAGTTTCCGAATTAGTTGTTGTACTATTGCAATAGCTGAGTAGCTTCCCCATCTATTCCCCACCTCCCTGAATTACTTTTGATGTGTTGTCCTATCTGTAATAGTGAAATATAGAAATGTGATTATTCTGAACCATTGCTCTACTGTGTACTCTGATGTCTAACCTTGTTTGAAAATCAATAAATAAAATTAAAAATCAAATCTTCTCCCAGACTGATGTCCATATGTTGCTGAATTAAGAATGGATCACCACTGGCGCCCTAAGTCGAAGAATCTATCTAACTCAAGAATAAAGTTTGTTATTGGTTAAGACAGGATTCTGACTTTCATCCCTCAGAATATAAGGACATTATGTTTGTCAGAAGGATTGGATGGATTGGCAGTTAAGGAACTGAAGGGGGATTGTATTGTCATTAACTATTGTCACCCGGGGTTAGCTTGCTGTCTGTTTTTTTCCAACACCGACAAAGTCATATGTTGAGTGATGCCAATTTGGTACAATTGGAGTTTTTCTGGAAATGCTTACATCCTAAGGCAGTGTTTGACCGATAGCGGATTCACTCTAATTCTAATGTGGTGGACAGAGGTTTCCCTATCAGGATTAGTAATATGTTTGCTGCCCTCTTGGGGTTATAGGATAATGACTGACCATCATTCAATGGCAACCCACAAGAGGTTTGAGGAACTCCCACTGTTTTCAAGCAAGCCTGGCTGATGACGGCTGGAATGCCAGAAACCGGTCCTAGGATGCTTGTTTCCGGTCCAGGGAAGACATGGCTTGGCAGTTCGGGCTGGACTGTTCCCATGAGGCACAGGGTCAGACTGATTTGCATATGGCCATGTCTGAACTGGGGTGGTGGAGTGAGCTAAAGAATGATGATGGATTAAACCCAGATCAGTTGACTGGGGGTGAGTGTTTGATTGGCTCAAACGTTCCGTCCATCATCCCCTTTTGTATCGCACTGTTTTAGGTGCTGGCGCTGTAAATACTTTCTCTTTGGATAACCTTAATAGGGAAGACTTTAGGGAAGACTCTATGCTTCATTTTGTGTGTTGAAATTTGGCAGGTTACCAGACCAAGCTGGAGGATGAAGACTGGTTTGAGTATATTTCGACCTTTGATTTAGTAATGATGCAGGAAACCTGGTTTACAGGAAATATAATATGGGATGGGTATGAGTGTTTTCTGCTGCTGCTATCCCGGTACCCAGGCATAGAGCACGAGGGGGGGCTGGTGACCATGGTCTGTATTTCAAATGTGTATAAGGCTGTCCAAGTTGCATGTAAGCATGAGGGGATATTAGTGTTATGGGTTACCCTTCCTAATATGGTGAACTTTTTATTATTAACTTTTACAACCCTGTTTTGACCACTTTAAAACACAGATCAGTCAGCACAGTCAACGCATTTCATGCTATTGTATGTGGAGATTTTTATGTCAAACTGGGGACAAACACCACCCTACAAGACACATATGTGGTAGGGGATAGGTTTTTGTATACATAGGTGGTTGATTGCAGAAGCCTGAAACTTCTAGAGGCCCATCTAAATTTGTGTTTGTTCAATGTAATTGGAATAGTTAGGGATGTATTCAGGCAGACTCCCACATTTAAGGGCCAGGGTACAATTATTGATTATAATTTTGTCACCGAGGATCTGAGCAATTAGGTATCTGCTGGGGGGAGGGGGTTAAGGATCATGAGCACAGTGACCATAACCCAATAGAATTGGCACTTGAGGTACCTGGCTGTAGGGGCCCTCAAAATGTTATGGGGCCAAGGAACCTGGGTGTCAAAGATAATGGAATTAGGATCAGTTGGAGAACAGCTTAAATTCCGTCTGTGCTAACTGCTCTAGTGAGACCAAATTGTGGACTGATGGTGGATTGTCTACTGGCACACAACTCAGCTACATATGATATTTTACTAGCTATTGGAACATTGAATAGTTCTGTCAGGTATCTGAACAATGGCAGTTACAGACCTGTTAAGAGCCCTTACCCAGGTTGGTTTGACGACTCATGTAGAGCTGCCAATAAAAGTTTAAGCCTTGCACTTAGTTGCAACCCGAGGAATAAGGCAATGGTGGCAGTTACTAGACTTGAATATAAGCAAGCTATTAAAAATAGGAAATAAGTGATCAAGATGGAAATGTGGGATAATATAGTATGGGTGTGTTAAAAGAAGGATACTAAGAAATTGTGGGATATTGTAACTAAATGGAACCTTAGCAATGTAATTAACAGGGATTACGATCCAATATTACCCCCAAATGCCTCTAGAACATTTCTGGGGGATTTATTCTTAGGGGGACAACTTGGGGGAGGATGAGATGGTTGATGCACCCCATATTCCCCTGGAGATCAGATTTCAAAGCAAGTTCTGATTATCAAAAAGGAGAACACAACTTGAAGAAGTGGTAATGGCCATCAAGGACAGTCAATTTAATAAGGTGCTTGGTCCTGATGGGGTACCAATGGACATCTATAAGGAGTGTATATCCCTGTGGGCACCCATTATCACTAATGTTCTCAATCCCACTCTCTCCCAGAAAATACCTGCCTCATGAGCAGCTTGTATAGTACCTGTTTTTAAGAAAGGTAAAAGAAAGTACCCTCCATGCTATAGACTAGTGTCATTGTTGTACTCTGTAGTCAAGATTGTGGGGCGCATTATCTTACATAAGATTAAGGGCTGGGCCCAAGAAAACAATATTCTCAGTTTTGGTAGTATATCAACAGGGTAAATCGATCTACACTCTGGGGGTATTTTACATAAACTAGGTCTGCCTCACCCGATAGTCAAATTTTTAAAGGTGTTCCATGAGGGGTTAGAGCATAAGTCAGATATGGTTTGGAAGGGGCGTGTACAGCATTTTCTTAAATCTTTTTAGTGGTATTCAACAGTGATGTGTTTTAGCTATTATTTTATTTCTTTGACATATTAATGGACTATGCCCTCTCCTGGTCACACAAGAGAAGGATTGCCCAAAAGTGAAAGCTAAGCATGTGCTCTGCTATATGCGGATGACGTGGTGCTGCTTTCACGAACACCCAATGAACTGTGGGGCCTTATTGATGCTTTTGTTAAATATACAGATGGCCTAGCTCTTGAAATAAATATATCCAAAACTCACTATATGGTGTGTGGTAAGCCTCAGAGCAATACCTCCGTGAGGTCTGTATTTGAGTTGGCTTCTAGCGTTGGTAATAACCCAATCCTGTTCTTATTGGAGGTGTATAAACTCAAGTGTTTACCGATTATACCTTTTGGGGCTTCAATATAGGGGTATCGTGGCTACCCCAGCTTACAGCAGGAAGAGAGTTGCTTTTGTAGAAGATTGCCTGGAGTTGGTCCTGGAAGCCCCTATTTCTTTTTACATGAGGAATTGGGTCTGGGTTTTGTGGAAGATTGCATCAGGCTTGCACCACTTCTTCGCTGGATTGCAGTGTAGGGGAACACACACACTGAATTTAACAGGTAGGATTATTTATTATTTATTTATTTTTGTCATTTTTAAAGCGCACGGTCACCCCACGGGTATCCTGGCGCTGTATTCTGAAAGGAAAGGTATGTCAATGAATTTCAGCAGCATGGTCAGTGGAGTGTTTTTTTTTTTTGGGGTGTGTTCAACTCGTGTGGGAAGAGCGATCTTTTAAGTATTTTCCTGAAGTGTAATAACTCCCCTGCCTGTCTCTGCGTGTTCTACTCTTTTGCGTAGAGCCATGTTTTAAGTCTCTTCCTGAAGTGTAATAACTCCCCTGCCTGTCTCAGGGTTATTGGGAGTTCGTTCCAGAGCCGAGCTGCCTCGGTCATGAATGCTCTTCCTCCAAATATGGTTTTGTTGAACCTGGCCCTGCTTGCCAGATCTTCTGATGAGGAACGTAAATTTCTTTTGGGGGCATGACATTTAAACCTATTTTGTAAGGGGGCTGGCCCAAAGCCGTGAAGTGCCTTAAATACAATAAAGAGCGATTTAAAAAGTATTCTCTTCAGGGATTGAGATGCAGATGACCTGCGTAGTCTATTAAGGTTCAGCTTGACTGCCACCATTTGTACTCTCTTTAAACTCTTGATAAGGAAGATTGGAGCTCCCAGAAGCAGAGCTCAGGATTACACTTCTAACCACTAAAGCTCTGGACGAGATTGGGAGCATTGGGAGTATCTTGCGTAAAGCTCTGATGAGAGAGAAACAGATACCAGCCATTTTATTCACTTGAGTTCTAGTTAGCAAAGATTACACCCAGATTTTAAACCAACCCGAGGGTACCCGGAGCATGTCTGATCGTATGGGCCATAAGTTAGACTGAATGGAGAACGAAATTTTCAATGCTGGGCAGCATAGAATCTCTGTCTTGTCCCTATTAAACTGTGAAGTGTTGTCTTTAAGCCATGTTGCAGTTCTTTGCATGTTCATGAAAGATATCGAGTGGTAATGATTGATCTCCTTCCAGGGACTGGATAAGTTGGGTATCATAGGCAAAGTTGATTAGATTAATGTTGTGTGGCTTGATGATTGAGATTAGTGAGCTCATGTATATGTTGAATAGTATGGGACTGATTGCTGATCCCTGTGGTACGCCATGTTTAATGTTCCTGTATTCGAATTGGTAGGGTGGGAAGGCTACAGCCTGCTGTCTATTAGACAGGTTTGATTGCAGCCACCGTGCCTCTCACTGCAATTGAAGCAAGCCTATCCAGGAGAATATCATGGTTGACCGTATCGAATGTGTCAGATAGATCCAGTAAAATCAGTATGACCGTGTGATAGTTTGCCATGTGACTTGGAGCATAAAATCCTATGGCTAAGGTATATTAGAGATAAATGCAAGTGTAAACGTTCACTTGCCCCATCCGCACTGCGAGTGGTGCAAAGCTATGTTTGATGATTTTGACAGTGTACCTGATACCACTAATCTAATATTCAAAATAAACTATTCACTCTGTTTCTCAAAAAACTGAATTCTTTTTTATTACGGATACCCTTCCGTAATTTTTCTATCATTCATGTATACAAAATCATGCACAATGCTTTACAAGTAATGTATACATCAAAGCGACAAAAAAACTTTTTTGTTCAATACATAAAATTAATGATAATCAAAAATTCTTGATAGATGATTTCCCAATGCATTTCGGGACTGAAGAATCCTTTCATCAGGGGAACTGTAATAGAACATGGAATTCAAATTACCATCAATTTGATACTTTTGCCAGGTTTCAGACATACAAGGGGAGCATCGTGTGTACATTGATTATCATACGTAATGCATTATACAAGACATACGCATGGTTCTTATCAGAATATCTGCACAACCTACTGGTGTTGATAGACTTAAGCCGTCACCAATGCACCTACTGTCCAACTATTTCCATCCACCGCTATACCTGTGATGTACCACGTGCAAATTGAACTTTAAAACAAAGAGTACTGTATATAGAATGAATAACTCACATGCTTGAGTTAAATGCAACGGATTGGATACCCGATGTAAAAAGAATAATCACCAAAACTGCAAATGCAAAATGGTATAAATGAATATGAATCTGAGTGGGCCGCTCTCATCCTGCTGAAAAAATATAGTGGCAGTTTGAAATACCTGGCTAATTGCCGAAGTGCGCGGTCGATAAATCACGCCAAACACCACAGCGTGATTTATCGACCGCGCACTTCGGCAATTAGCCAGATATTTCAAACTGCCACTATATTTTTTCAGCAGGATGAGAGCTGTCCACTCAGATTCATATTCATTTATACCATTTTGCATTTGCAGTTTTGGTGATTATTCTTTTTACATCGGGTATCCAATCCGTTGCATTTAACTCAAGCACGTGAGTTATTCATTCTATATACAGTACTCGTTATTTTAAAGTTCAATTTGCACGTGGCACATCACAGGTATAGCGGTGTATGGAAATAGTTGGACAGTAGGTGCATTGGTGACGGCTTAAGTCTATCAACACCAGTAGGTTGTGCAGATATTCTGATATGAACCATGCGTATGTCTTGTATAATGCATTACGTATGATAATCAATGTACACACGATGCTCCCCTTGTATGTCTGAAACCTGGCAAAAGTATCAAATTGATGGTCATTTGAATTCCATGTTCTATTACAGTTCCCCTGATGAAAGGATTCTTCAGTCCCGAAATGCATTGGGAAATCATCTATCAAGAATTTTTGATTATCATTAATTTTATGTATTGAACAAAAAAGATTTTTTGTCGCTTTGATGTATACATTACTTGTAAAGCATTGTGCATGATTTTGCATATATGAATGATAGAAAAATTACGGAAGGGTATCCGTAATAAAAAAGAATTCAGTTTTATGAGAAACAGAGTGAATAGTTTATTTTGAATATTACAGTAGTGGTATCAGGTACACTGTCAAAATCAGCAAACATAGCTTTGCACCACTCGCAGTGCGGGATGGGGCAAGTGAACGTTTACAGTTGCATTTATCACTGATTTACACAGGGGCCAGCTACCTCTTTCCCACCTAGCACGCACACAATTTTAAGTTGAGGACCACTGACAAACTTGATTCATGAATTTATAGGAGTGCGCTGTCCAACCCACAATTTCTAGTAAGGTATATTAGAAGCATTGCTGAAAGTCTGGGAAGGTCAGAGTTGTTCTTATCTCATCATTCACTGCATAAAAGGGAGGCTGTCTTAATTGAGAAGGAATATTTGAGATTTGCGACTGCTGCTACAGAGGCAAGGGGACTTGAGAAATCATCAATGAGAGCTTACATTATGTTTAAGACATGCCAGGGCATTGAACCCTATCTCCCAGGTCAGTAATGTCTGTGAAAGATCACTTTTGTTCAGGTTCCAGCTAGGTTCTATCAGATGCAATGTCTGTTTCCCTTTGGGTCAGTTTGATACAAAATGTATCCTTGTAGGCCCTTGCGATGGCACCTCTCTTCAGACACTATGCACTTTACCCTTTTTTGAAAGCACTTGGAGCCTTTTAGAAGTAGATTTGTATTAAAGTTTTTAAAAGTTCAGGGCTTTAGACAATGTAGACCCTCATTTTATCATCTTCGTATGTTGCCTGATCCTGTTGTGTGTTTTTCCATGGGGGCCTTTTTAAAAATACATTACGTTGGCTCAATTGAGTGAATTTTTAAATATTAACATGCATATCTCCTAAAATGCATTACTTTGGTGCAATTATGTGAATTTTTTAATATTATCATGTGTATCTCCTGTAAAAAAAATTGATAGTTTATCGTGTGATTTATTGTGTGTTTTATATGATGATTGTTTTTTATGATTATTTATCAATAATCAAATAAAGATGAATTGACTGACTGATTCCATTTGATGCCATTCCACTCTAAGCCACTCCAATGTATGCCTCTGCATTCTATGCCCCTCCACTGTACGCCACTCCATTGTATGCCACTCTACTGTATGCCAACCGACTGTGCGCTACTCCACTCTATGACACTCCATTGTACATAGCTCCACTGTATGCCACTACACTGTACACCAGTCCACTCTAAGCCACGCTATTTCACTGTATCCTATTCCACTCTAAGCCACTGGACTCTACGCCACACAATGCCACTCCACTATACCCATTCCTCTCGACAGCACTCCACTCTATGGCACTCAACTCTACTCCACTCCACTCCACTCTATTCCCCTCCACTATACACCACTGTACACCACTTCTTAACACTAAATTCCACACCACTTCATTCTATGCCATTCCACTTTACGCAACTACACTCTACGGCACTCCACTGTACGCCGCAATACTGTATGCTTTTCCAGTCTCTGTCACTCCACATTACCCCACTCCACTCTACTCTATTCCACTGTACACCACTCCAATGTAGGCCACTCTGCTCTATGCCACTCTAATCTACGATATTCCAGTTGACTGAACTTAAGGACAATCTACTCTATACCACTACACTGTATGAAACTATACTTTACAACACTCCACTCTACGCCACTCCACTTTACTCCACTCCACTCAACGCTATTCCACTCTACACCACTCCACTCTATGCCACTCCACTCTATGCCACTCTACTCTATGCCACTCCACTCTACACCACTCTACTGTACACCACTTCACTGTAAGCCATTCCATTGAAGGCAACTCCACTGTATACCACCCCACTGTACGCTACTCCACTCTACACCACTCCACTGTATGTTGCAATGCTACGCCACTCCACTCTACGATATTCCACTCTATGCCACTCAACTCTATGCCAGTGTACACCACTACTCTCTACTCCACTGTATGCCACTGTAATATACACCAATCCACTGTACACCACTCCACTCTATGCTATTCCACTCTACCCCGCCCCACTGCTTGCCACTCCACTCTGCCAACTCAGCTCTTTACTGCTCAACTCTATGCCTCTCTACTGTACACCACTCCATTCTACGCTATTCTACTCTACACCACTCCACTCTACGCCACTATACTGTATGCCACTCCACTCTACGCCACTCCACTGTATGCCACTCCACTCTATGCTATTCCACTCCACACTATTCCAGTCTATGCCACTCAACTGTATGCCACCACTCTATGCCACTCCACTCTGTGCCATTTGACTGTACACCACTCCACTCTATGCCACTCCACTATACACTAGTCTACTCTACTCCACTTCACTCTATAGTATTCCACTATACATCACGCCACTGTATGCCATTCCATTCTACGCCACTCAACTCTATGCCAATTCACTCTACAGCACTCAACTTTATGTCACTCCACTCTACTCCACCCCACTCTACACTATCCTACTGGAAGCCACTCCGATCTACACCACTCCACTATATGCTACTCCACTCTATTTCAGTCCACTCTACTCCATGCTATTTCACTCTATGCCACATGTCTCTATGCCACTCTACACAGCTTTATTCTACTCTATTCTATTGCACATCAATCCACTCTACGACACTCTACACTATTGTACTGTATGCCACTCCAGTTTATGCCACTCTTCTGTACGCCACTCAACTCTATGCCATTCTACTCTACCCAATTCCATTTTACGCCACTCCAATCTATGCTATTCCACTCTATGCCACTCCACTCTACGTCGCTGGTCACCACTCCTCTGTCCTCTGTCCACTGTACATCACTCGACTGTACACCACTTCATTCTACGCCATTCCAGTCTATGCCAAACCATCCTACGCCACTCCAATCTATGCCATGTTATTATTGAAAAAGTCGATGTCAATATGAATATCAATACATTCAAGTATAAAAATGAAGTTATATCATTATTGGTATATTCGCCCATTGTGAACTCCATGAGATTGGCACCAACAAACACACATGGCCAGAGGGGTGCGCATGTTCCCAAAACACCATAATGTCAGATGCCACATGAAGTTAGGAACACATAGTCAGTCAGGACACAGCACACACACTACACGCAGTGATCACAGGCTCCCCATGCCAGAGATCTGACACTTTACCCACTGGCCGCATTGTATCCACGCAAAGTCGAGGCTCACCTAGATTCCTCATCCAATAAATTCATTTATGACTCCAAAGACAGAGGTTCACATTCCTTACCAAAAAAGGATCACCAAAACTATTTTATTGTATTCAAAGAACTGTATAAATGCCCATGCTAGATTGATTGTAAATTGAGACAGTCCCCAGACCCTATGCCTGTGACTGTGCTCCCGACTGCATTGTTTAATTAAACTAACTGTTCCTGACTTGCCAAATGCCTCTTATCTCTTTTTGTTTCAAGGTATTTCATGTTCAAGAAACAGCCACTTGACTCTATGCCACTCTAAGCCCTTCTAGTCCATTCTATGCTATTCTGCTGTTTGTCACTCCACTTTACGCCGCACTGATGTATGCCACTCCACTCTATGAAACTCCATTCTACGCCACTCCACTTTATGCTATTCATTTCTATGCCATTTGAGTCTATGCCACTGTACACCATTACATCCTATGATATTTCACTCTATGTCAATCCACTGTACAGCACTTCACTCTACATCATTCACTCTATGCCATTCACCTGTACGCCACTCCAATATACGCTACTCAACTCTATGCACTAAACTTTATGCCACTCAACTCTATGCTTTCCACTGAACGACACTTCACTGTAGTCCCCTTCACTGTATGCCACTGCTCACTATGCTAGTCCATTATATGCCACTTCACTTTACATCACGCTACTCCACTTTAAGACACTCCGCTGTACGACATTACATTGTTTGACACTGTCCTCCACTGTACTGTATAACACTCCACGTAACAGCACTCCACTTAATGACTGTACACTCTATGACTTTAAACACTTTTTAATACAAAATGAAAACCATCAAGATTCAATGAAAAAACCAAAGGTTAACACCTAGTTGTAGTTAGGAAAACTTTTTTAGCTTCCTACACAAACTTAAACTACACAAAAATTGGAAACTGTAAAAATATAGTTCTGCCTTAATGGCATAATTTATGCACCACCTTTAATTTATTATAACTTTATTTATTCTTCCTATGCAAACCAAAATTATAAATTTAAGGCATAACTATAACTTTAGAAATGTTATTGTTTGTGGGGGGTATACAGTACAATAGCATATAGTGGAGTGGCGAAAGTGGACTGGTGTAGTGTGGTAGAGTGTAATAGCATACAGTGGAGTAGCATAGAGTGCACTGGCATGGAGTGGAGTGGTGTACAGTGGAATGAGGTACAGCATAGTGTCATACAGTGAAATAGCGGTGAGTAGAGTGGCGTAGATTTGAGTGGCATACAGTGGAAGAGCATAGAGTGAACTGTTATAGACTGCAGTTGCTTACAGTGGCATATTGTGGAGTGGATTGGCGTACAAGTTACTGGCATACAGTGGAGTGGTGATGAGTGGCGTATGGTACAGTGGAGCGACATACAGTGGTATAGCATATAGTGGAGGGATGTTCAGCGCAGTGGCATAGAGTGGAGTGTGATAGAGTGGAGTACAGTAGAGTGGTGTATACTGGACTGGCATTGAGTGAAGTGGCCTGGAATGGATTAGAGTGGACTAGTGTAGAGTTGAGTGAGTTTCAGCATAGTGGCGTACAGTGAAAGTGCATAGAGTGGAGTGGCATTGAATGAAGTGGCACAGAGTGGAGAGGGATAGAGAGGAATAGCGTACACTGGAGTGAGGTAGATAGGCATGGCTTAGAGTGAAGTGGCGTAGAGTGAAATAGCATAGAGTGAAGTGGCATACAGTGGAGTTGCATACAGTGGAGTGCCATAGAGTGGAGTGAGGTACAGTGTGGTGATGTATAGTGGAATACTATAGATAGGAGTGGCATAGAGTGGAGTGACATACAGCTCAGCGGTGTACAGTGAAGTGTTGTAGAGTAGAATACTGTAGAGTGGAGTATTGCAGAGTGGAGTGTGGTAGAGCAGAGTGGGGTAGACTTTGGTGGCGTACAGTGTAATAGCGTACTGTGGAGTGGCATAGAGTTGAGTGTTGTAGAGTGGAGTGGCATACAGTGGAATAGGTAGAGTGGAGTGGTGTTGAGTGGAGTGGCCTACAATGAAGTAGTATACAGTGGAATAGCGTACAGTTGAGTGGTGTAGAGTGGAATAACGTTGAGTTCACTGGCGTACAGTGAAACAATGCACAATATATCTTGCGACTCTACCATGCATTCTCTTTTAAAAAATGATGTGATGTACAAAGCCATAAGTGTTGTAAAAGCCATAGTTTTAGATGTTAGAACTGATATAATGTGCAAGGGTATAAGGAGTGCATGCTACCGAATTCAATACACTGTGTATTGGGGTGCATAAGTTACAGTAATTTGCAGGCGTTGCAAAAATTATAAATGAAAGGTATACGTATAACTTTAGAATTTCCAAATTTTGTGTAGTTTAAGTTTTGTTTGTACTGAAAGAATAAATAAAGTTATATTAATTTAAAGGTGGTGCGTACATTATGAATTTAACGTACAGCTATTATTCAGTCATATCTAATGTTTGTGCTGTTTAAGTTTGATTGATTTATACAGAAAGAATAAATAAAGTTTCCCCAACTATAAGTTTTAACCTTTCATTTTTTTATTGATTTTTTTTAAAAGTATTTCTATCATTATATGTGTGTGTGTGTGTGTACTTATATGTATATATATATATATATATATATTATCTACTGGCAGTCGCCAGTAGATAGTTATAGTTAGGACCTATTATCCATAGGAAATCCGTGACATTCTATTTGAAATAACGTTGGCGCCGGTTGACGAATCTTCGCGAAAGTTTCCAACTCGTTGGGGCGCTCCGCTTCGCTCCTACCCTGAAAGTCTCGGGTTGATTCGTCAGCGGGGGCCGAGAAAAAGGGGGTCCCAAAACGCGTTTTCCCCATTCATTTTTCCATAGGAACCTTTAGTCGCAGCTACAGCCCGAACTGCTGAACGGAATTACACCAAATTTGGCAAAGAGGTAGCCCTTGGTTCAGTGTCGTGCCTTTGCTTAAATGGTGTAAATCCATTCAGTAGTTCCTGAGAAAATCAAAAGTAAAGTCACATATATATCTATGGGCGAGTAGGGTCCGCGTATCCTGAGCGCACCCTGCGCGCACCGTCCCGATCACGAACTGCATGCTAATTGGCTGTCAAGTGGCTGTCAACACTCCAAATCAGGAAGTGTTGGCAGCCATTTTGTCCCTCAGTAGAACCGAGGGACAGAAACAAGTGCGCAAAGCGCAAAAAGGGGGCAGGGTAGAAACACCCTGACCCCCTAGGTCTGCTCAGGGGGTCCCACAAGGACCCCCTGGGCAGAAAAAAGCATTTTTTTTTCAAAATCGGCGGGATGCGCTTATGGTGCGCGGATCCCACTGATTAAAAAGGACCCCCTGGGCAGAAAAAAGCAACAAAAAAAAAAGACCGGCATCGTGCCGAGGCCCCACCCCCTCCCTGCAGCAGTCTGCAAACGCGCCCCCTGGCGCGTTTTAAGAAGGGGAAGTAATTCCCCTTGAATACTGGGGGTCCCTGAGGGCCAACTAGCCCACCAGGAACCTCCGGTATGCGCCAGGGGGCTGCGTTGCAGAGAGGTGTACAGAGGCCACGCCCCTTTTACACCTCTCTGCAAGCGCAGCTCTGTGGCGCTTTTGGAGGTACATGGTGGGCTAGTTGGACTCCAGGGACCCTCAGTATTCAAGGGGACTTAATCCCCCAACTTAAAGCGCGCCACGGGCACGTTTGCACAGTGGTGAAGGGAGGGGTGGGGCTTCAGGTGACATGTGTGCAAACAGGCCCCGTGGCGCATTTTAAGATGGGGAATGAAATCCCCTTCAATCCTGAGGGTCCCTGGGGGCGAACTAGCCCACCAGGTACGTCCAGAAAGCGCCACAGAGCTGCGTTGCAGAGAGGTGCAAAGGGGCATGGCCTCTGAACACCTCTCTGCAACGCAGCTCCCTGGCGCATACTGGAGGTATATGGTGGGCTAGTTGGACCCCAGGGACCCTCATGATTCAAGGGGACTTAATCCCCCAACTTAAAACGCGCCACAGGGCGCATTTGCACAGATGTCACCTCAGGCCCCGCCCCTCCCTTCACCATTGTGCAAATATTCCTCTAAAATCAGCCGAACTACCCATTCCGATTTACTCACCTGTTATCAGGAGAGACCTCAGTGCTGCATCTTTCAGCCCAGTACTGATCCTGAAAAGTAATTTTAACCGTACTTACCAGTAACTTGAATTTCCTTCCATAGGATATCATTGTCTGCTTTTGCTGAAAAAGTTTCAAAGTGTCGATTTTTGAAACATACAAATATTCCTCTAAAATCAGCCGAAATACGAATTCCGATTTACTCACCTGTTATCAGGAGAGACCTCAGTGCTGCATCTTTCAGCCCAGTACTGATCCTGAAAAGTAATTTTAAACGTACTTACCAGTAACTTGAATTTCCTTCCATAGGATATCATTGACTGGTTTCACTTGGAAATTCTTCAAAGTGTGGAGTTTTGGAACTTTATAATATTCCTCTAAAATCAGCCGAAATACGAATTCCGATTTACTCACCTGTTATCAGGAGAGACCTCAGTGCTGCATCTTTCAGCCCAGTACTGATCCTGAAAAGTAATTTTAACCGTACTTACCAGTAACTTGAATTTCCTTCCATAGGATATCATTGACTGGTTTCACTTGGAAATTCTTCTAAGTGTGGAGTTTTGGAACTTTATAATATTCCTCTAAAATCAGCCGAAATACGAATTCCGATTTACTCACCTGTTATCGGGAGAGACCTCAGTGCTGCATCTTTTAGCCCAGTACTGATCCTGAAAAGTAATTTTAACGGTACTTACCAGTAACTTGAATTTCCTTCCATAGGATATCATTGCCTGCTTTTTGCTGAAAAAGTTTCTAAGCGTCGATTTTTGAAACATACAAATATTCCTCTAAAATCAGCCAAAATACGAATTCCGATTTACTCACCTGTTATCAGGAGAGACCTCAGTGCTGCATCTTTCAGCCCAGTACTGATCCTGAAAAGTAATTTTAAACGTACTTACCAGTAACTTGAATTTCCTTCCATAGGATATCATTGACTGGTTTCACTTGGAAATTCTTCTAAGTGTGGAGTTTTGGAAGTTTATAATATTCCTCTAAAATCAGCCGAAATACGAATTCCGATTTACTCACCTGTTATCAGGAGAGACCTCAGTGCTGCATCTTTCAGCCCAGTACTGATCCTGAAAAGTAATTTTAACCGTACTTACCAGTAACTTATATTTCCTTCCATAGGAATCCATTGTCTGGTTTTTCAGCAGAAAAGTTTCAAAGTGTTGATTTTCACAAACTACAAATATTCCTTAAAAATCGCCTGTATGACTTAAACGCATTCTTTCAACTGTTTACAGGAGATGCACCAGTGCTGGATCCAGGATCCACCACTGAGTAAGAAAAAGTAACGATAACACTACTTACCTGCTAAGTGAATTTCCTCCCATAGGATAACATTGGTGATTCGATGTGAAAAAGTTTCTAAGTGTCAACTTTTAAAATACAATAATATTCCTTAAAAATCACTACTGTAACCAAAACGCTTTTACTCAACTGTTTACAGGAGATGTCCCAGGACTGAATCTAGGATCCAGTCCTGTGGTTAGAAAAGTAATCCATAAAGTAACTAATTGCATTTAGCTAGAAATTCACATTGAGCTCAATGTTGCATTGTGTTTGAAATTGTGTTGCCCATTGCAACAACTGTAACTACTGTACTTAAAAGTCTATTGCCTATTTGCAAAGTATTTAAACTAAAGTAATTCATTCTGAGAAAGTATATTTTGTAATGTAATGTATAATGTAATTACAATGTAATTTAAAAAATAAAATATCTAAAAATAAATAGTTTAAAAAAATGTAGTAAATCAGTATCAAAAAAAATAAATATAACAATTAATACATTTAAAAATTGTAATTTACAAAACCTTTGAAATTCACTGAAAAAAACCATAGGTTTCAGACATGTTATAGTTAGGAATTAGCATTTAAAAAACCTTTGAAATTCACTGAAAAAACCATAGGTTTCAGGCTTGTTATAGTTAGGAATTAGCATTTTAAAAACCTTTGAAATTCACTGAAAAAACTATAGGTTTCAGACCTGTTATAGTTAGGGTTTAGCATTTAAAAAACCTTTGAAATTCACTGAAAAAACCATAGGTTTTAGGGAAAGTTATAGTTAGTTGGACATTGCACTCGTAAAAAACCCGTGAAATTCCCCGTTATAGTTAGTTCAGCTAACTATAACTCGCGCCCCGCAATGCACTGCTGATGACGTCACATATTACATCACTCATGACATGGTCAGTGACATCACTGATGACATCACTGATGACATCATCCATGTGAGAATTTAATGCATCTTCTCACACCTAATATAACTTTTGATACACCCACTCTAAATTACAGACTGCCATTCTCAAAACCATACACACTCCAATACCAATAAGTACATACCCACTCACTGATTCTTAGGTCTACACACACACATCTACTCACTCACCCGTACAGTCACTCATACTTACAGTCACTCAGTACAGGACTATCATATGCACTCATACACCTATATAAACACTCACACAACGCAACTCATCCATAGAGGTACTCACACACCTAGTCAGTCATGCAAATAATTAATCACACTCCAATTTACTCACCTATACAGTTATACACACCAGCTCACTTATTCATAAAAATACTAGCACATTCTTACACTCCTATGCAATCTCTGATGCAAGCACACACTCATCCATATAGCCACTCTCACAATCACACACTCTCACTTATAGCCATTTATATACTCCAACACACATATATACTGCCTTTCACATATGTAGTTACTCACACATGTACCACTGAGATATACATTCAATCACTAACACACCCATACACACACTCACCCACCCATACAGTCCATCACAGACGCACTCTTGAAACCATGCACCCAGTGAATCACCCACTCACACATCTATGCACAGAGTCACACACACCCCACCCACACAAACACTGAGGCACCCATATAGATACTCAGAGAACCAATCCATAACCCATATAGACACTCATTTAGCTAGTCAGAAACCCATGCAGCTGCTTACACAACAACAGACAGACGGATACAGACATTCACACAGTTTAGTCACTCACCCATGCATCCAGTAAGGTACGTTTAATCACTCACTTATAGACTCAGTCACGCACCTACTAAATCATCCATTCAGACGCTTATACACCCACTCATTCTTCAATACGCCTTTCCCTATATATATTAAACATATTTAAACTTTACAGAAACACACAGTCACTGGATGATGTCAGTGATGTCATCAGTGATGTCACTGACCATGTCATGAGTGATGTAATATGTGACATCATCAGCAGTGCATTGTGGGGGCGCGAGTTATAGTTAGCTGGACTAACTATAACGGAGGAATTTCACGGGTTTTGTACGAGTGCAATGTCCAACTAACTATAACTTTCCCTAAAACCTATGGTTTTTTTCAGTGAATTTCAAAGGTTTTTAAATGCTAAACCCTAACTATAACAGGTCTGAAACCTATGGTTTTTTCAGTGAATATATATATATATATATATATATATATATATATATATATATATATATATATATATATATATATATATATATATATATATGTAAGGTGCGTGCCTTCTTCCCTTGTGGAACAGGATTGCTTGTTGTTATATATATATATATATATATATATATATATATATATATATATATATATATACACAAACATAGTGGCCCTTTAGCCGACAACCCTGCCTCGGTGCGCAATTCGGAAGGCATTGCTCGCACCCAGACATTTTCCACCAGTAGGGGTTTTCAGCAGGGGTGCATTCTCGCACCATTCCTATTCACTCTCTATATCAATGGGCTGGAGCAAGCTCTTATTTCTGTCCAGGATGATTGCCAGAGGGTAAGAGCTAGATCACCTCTGGTAATTGTTATACAGCGATAGAGCTGTGGGGCTTCAGCTACTCCTGGATAAGTTTGTCACCTTTATGGGAAGTTTGTATTTGTAAGTAAATTTCACCAAATCTTATCTCATGGTGGTTGTCCCGTGAACTACTAGTTCTAAGACCTTTAAAGTGGCCAAACATGCCCTGACTATAGTCCCGGCCTTTCCCTACTTAGGGGTGTCATTCGATGTGCATAACAACTGAAAGCCTCTGATTGACAGAAGGTCACCGCGTGTTCTACTTAAGGCCAAATGTGTGTCTCAGCTCCGGTATAGTAGTGAGGTCTGGGGTTACACGAGGTTTGATAGAATGCAGACAGCAGAAAATCAATTCTTAAGGTGACTTGCACAAGTACCTCAATGCTCCCCGGCCTTTTCAGTTCACAAGGAGCTTGGAATTAGTCATTTAGTCGACACAGTTGTGCTTAGACCATTGCTGTGCTGGATCAAGATCTGGATCAGGGAGGATCTAAGGCTTAACAAACTGAGGGGGATATTACCAAGGAATTGCGATAATTATCGCAAAGCGCGCTTAGCGCTGTTTTTTTTTATCGCCGGCAATCGCGGCGAAACCCAGCAATAGCGCGAGAAATCCAGCGAGAAATTCAACGCGCTAATGAAAAGCTTGCTAATAGGCAGGTGAGGACTTAACCTTACAATCCACCTCCCATTGACTAGAATGGTTAAGTCAGGTTTTTAGCAGGTGTTAGATTTCAGTGATAATCGCGGTTAGCGCAAATTTTTTTTATCGCTTCGCGGGCATTGCTAATAGGGGGAAGTTGTGTTTGCGACTGTTTTCAGTCACTTTTAGTTGGGAACGCCTACTTTGAATGTCATTAGCGATATATATCGCTGACATGCAAAGCGGCACCAAAACGGTCGCTTTCGCCATAAAGCTGTCACTAACAGCTGTTAGCGACAGCTTGCTAATAGGGCGATAGAAATATCGCCGCTTTAGCGGCAAAAAGTGCCGCTAAAGCGGCGATAAGGCCCTTGCTAATATGCCCCTGATTCTTTTGAACTGTCTGACTCTTAACTATGTGCATAGAATATCCTGCATAGCTTATGTGAAGCTTTTGCCTCTCTAGGGAAAGCAGACATATTTTCTGATCCCCACTTACTGTCACCCATGGAAATGAAAAGAGTAAAGGTTTTGTTCTTTGAACAAGCCATGTTAACTAGAGAACAGGCTGAGCTGATGAAACCCTCGGTGAGGGGACACATGCTTTTAAAGACCGTCCAGGGTATAGAGCCCTATATAGGGCAGGTACTTAACATGTGTGACAGATTTTTACTCACCAGGTTCAGATTTAATTTGTTACAACATTTCCTGGCCTCACTGGGTGGATGGGCCCAACCAGGTCTCATATTGCCCTGTGGCAGCGGCAATAGGTCTCCACAGGACACTCTACATTTTGTCATGTTTTGTGACTATTTTAGTAGGCCTAGAAAGCAGTTTATTGTCCATTTGTTGAAATCCTTGAATTTTACTCAAGTCCACCCTGCGCTTATGTACCTGAAGATGCTCCTTAACGAACATGTCATATTTGCTGTTTCCAGTTTTTTATGAACTGCATGGAGGTCTAGGCACTCTAGACCTGTCTGATTTATGCATCATTGCAAGCGGGATGCTTTTATCTGTTTATATTGTTATTTGGCATTCATTTTAACAACTTAAATTTTTGCATATGAGCCGCATAAGTATGAATTTTATGTCATGTGATTTGTGCTCTTTTAAGTAGTTTCTTTGCCACCCGAGTAAATATTTATATATATATATATATATAGATATATATATATATATATATATATATATCCGCTCCAAGTACACCAAAAACTAAGACGCGGGGGTGCTCCCGCGATATATATCCAAGCTCAATTTCCCAGCTCAATTTCCCTTCTTTTTCAAACAACATGAGTGCTGTCGCTGTGACGTTTGGTTTTTTCTTGGGACTCCCCATTATTAAAACAGAAACCTCATATACTTTTGACAAAATAACAAGTACCTCTGTCTTAACATGCTAAAATGCATATAGTCATTTCACAAAAGTGAAAATGAAAATTTAGCAAGCAGTGAGAGAGGTGATGATTTTGGGATCCTCCCTAACCTAGGGAGAGAACCAAGCAGATGCCTTGAAAACAAAGAGCACATCTTGCTGAACGATTCGGTGGTGGTCCCATCCTCTTAGGACCACCCCAAGCACAGTTATGGGCAAAAATACAATCCCAACCAAAGGCCCTGCAAAGCATTATGGGACGAGATTAGCAGAGGGCAGTGAATATTATAGTATCCAATATCAAAATAATTCTACAAAGAGCTGCAGTTCAACTAGTCGTTACTAGGTGTCCCTCACGAGTCAAATGCAAAAGCATTGAAATTATTACGTCAAGCTGCAGTTCCACTAGTCGTTACTAGGTATTCCTCACGAGTCAAATGCAAAAGCATTGAAACCCTTTTATGAAGCTGCAGTTCCACTTGTCGTTACTAGGTGTCCCTCATGAGTCAAATGCAAAAGCATTTGACTTGAGGGACACCTAGCAACGACTAGTTGAACTGCAGCTTGATGTAATAATTTCAATGGTTTTGCATTTGACTTGTGAGGGATACCTAGTAACGACTAGTTGTACTGCAGCTCTTTGTAGAATTATTTTGATATTGGATACTATAATATACACTGCCCACTGCTAATCTCGTCCCATAATGCTTTGCAGGGCCTTTGATTGGGATTGTATTTTTGCCCATAACTGTGCTTGGGGTGGTCCTAAGAGGATGGGACCACCACTGAATCGTTCAGCATGATATGCTCAAGGCATCTGCTTGGTCCTCCCCCTAGGTTAGGGGGGACCCCAAAATCATTACCTCTCTCATTGCCTGATATTTTTCATGTTCAAAGTTCACTTTTGTGAATTGGTTATATGTTTTTTAGCATGTAAAGATGCTTTATCAAAGCATTTGTGGGTGCAATTTAGTAGCTTGTTCCGCTATGGTGCGTAATTACCAAATCTCTGGAGTTCATTGCTCAGGCCTAGTTTTTTCAGTGAATATATATATATATACATATATAAATATATAAATATATAAATATATATTCACTGAAAAAACCAAAAGTCACAGAGAGGTTATAGTTAGGCTAACATTCAATTCATTCAAAACCAGAGAAATTCAGCTGCTATAGTTAGTGAGCCAACTATAACTTGCACTCTCTCGCAATGCACTGGTTATGACCTCACATACTACATCACTCATGACATGGTCAGTGACATCACTGATGACATCGCTGATGACATCTCAAAAGGCATCACTATTGACATCATCTGGCCACTGCTAGTGTTTTTAAATAATTTAAGTGTTAAATTATATACCAAGGTGTATTGGTGAATCAGTGGGTGTATGAGTGCTTGTATGAGTGATTCATTGGATGGGTGACTGACTGTATAAATGATGGAGTTGGTGTCTCAGTGAATGTATGGGTGCGTGACCAGGTTGTGTAAATGTCTGCATCAGTCTGTCAGTTGGTGTCTAAGTGGCTGTATGCGTTGGTGAGTGGGTACGTGAGTGGCTGTATGGGTGATTGGTTTGTTGTCTGAGTACCTGTATGGGTGTCTGAGTGTCTGTGTGGGTGGGTGAGGGGGTGTGTGACTACTTCTATAGATGAGTGAGGGTGTGACTTAGTGGTTGTCTGGGTTACTGAGTGTGTGAGTGAAGGGTTGTATGGGTGACTGAGTGTGTGAATGTCTGTGCTGGAGAGTGAGAGCATGTGTCAGTGGTATATGGGTAACTGGGTATGTGAAAGGCAGTATAGGTGAGTGATGGGGTATGTGAGTGAGTGTATGGGTGAGTGAGTGAATGTGAGAGTGGCTGTATGGTTGAGTGTGTGCTTATATCAGTGACTGTATAGGTGAGTGAGTGTTAGTATATTTATGAGGAAGTAAGCAGTTGTGTGTGTAACTGTATGGGTGAGTAAGTGGCAGTGTGATTGACTGTATGGGTGAGTGAGTAGGTGTGTGAGTAGCTCTGAGTGAATGATTCAGTATGAGTGGCTGTATGAGTGTATGAGTGGATATGTCAGTAGCTGTATTAGTGAGTGAGTGGGTGTGTCAGTGCTTTTTATGTCCCTGTGGGGCTCCTCTGGGACCCCACCCCAGTGTCCTAGAGGGTTATGGTGTTTCTGCCCTGCCCCCTTTTCTTTTTTTAACCTTTTTTCTTGTGACTCGGTTCAACCAAGTCACAAGATGGCTGCCAACACTTCCTGGTTTGAAGTGTTGGCAGCCAATCAGATCTCAGGCACGAGATCAGGAGAGGTCGCGGATCTACCCCAGCCTCAGTTATATATCTGAGAAATCTTCAAATTTCTCAGTGCCTACTGAATGGATTTACAACATTTAACAAAAAGGGGGCTTTCTGGATGAAGAGCTACTTTCTCCCAAATTTGGTGTAATTCCGTTTAGCAGTTCGGGCTGTAGCTGTGTCTAAAGTTTCCTATGGTAATTAACATAGAGAAAAAGCGTTTTGTGACCCCCACTCCCACTTGATGGATCACCCTGAAAATTTCAAGACAGCAGCTAAAGTTTCGTCAAACAACGCTAAAGTTATTGGCAAATGAACCAACGCTCTTTCTATGGAAACGACATCCTAACTTTAACAACCTACTGGCGGTCGCCAGTAGGTTGTTATAGTTAGGATGCAGTTTCCATAGGAATAGCGTTGGTTCATTTGCCAATATTACATACTGGCAGTCACCAGTAGGTAGTTATAGTTAGGACCTAGTTTCCATAGGAAAATATTTTTTTGATTTGCCAATATCTTTGGTGTCGTTTGATGAATCTTTGCGAAATTTTCAAAACTAATGGGGCGGTCAGGTCAGCTGCTGTCTTGAAAGTTTCGGGGTGCTTTGTCAAGCAGGGGCTGAGAAAAATGGGGGTCTAGAAACATGATTTCTCCATGTTAATTTAAATAGGAAACTTTAGACACAACTACAGACCAAACTGCTGAACGGAATTACACCAAATTTGGCAAAAAGGTAGCTCTTGGTTCAGAAAGCATTTTTAAATTCAGCGGGATTTGCAGTAGATCCCCAAATCCGGCTGAAAATGATTAAAAAAAAGAAGCGCAGGCTCCTGCGCTTCATTTTCTTTAAGCACCCAGGTGGGCCAGGTCCCAGGGGCAATCATGAAATGAGATGCAGGGGCCTGTGCGGGCCCCCACATGCCCTAGGGACCACCACCTCCCTGGGCCTTTATTCTTTAAAATAATGCATCGGGGTGTTCCTGCCCCCCACGCAGCCCCGGGGACTGCCACCTCCCTGGAGCTAATTATCTTAAATGAGGGGGGACCGCGTGGCCCCCTCGCAGCTCCAGGGACCGCCACCTCCAGGGACCGCCACCTCCCCGGGGCTAAATTCATAATGATGTGTGGGGGGCTCCAGCCCCCCCACAAAGCCCCAGGGACTCCCATCTCCCCGGGGCTATATTTAAAAGTAAAGTGTGGGTGGCTCCAGCCCAACTACACAGCCCCAGGGACCACTACCTCCCTGGGACTTTATTCTTTAAAAAAAAATGTGTGGGTGGACTCCTGCCCCTCCGTGCAGCCCCAGGGACCGGCACCTCCCCATAGCTAATTATCTTAAATGGGACATTGCAGTTCGCTATGGCTTGGCAGGAGCACTGCTCCTGCCAAGCCATAGCAAACTCTGGTCTGCTTCATGGAAGCAAAAGCAGTAAAAATTAGCTCACTTCCATGAAGCGGAGCAATGCCGGCTCCCGCAGGAGGTGGGGAGCCAGCAAGGACTGCAGGGGCCTTGAGGCTCCCCCTGATCCCCAATATCATGGACATGCCCTGGGGATGGGGTCCCTGGGCAATGTCCGCTTGGTAGGGGGTCCGCGAAGGCCCCATACCCATTTTTTTTTAAAGCATAAGGCCTGGCCCCTGGGAATGGGGTCCCCAGGGCCAAAATTGGCCTCAGGAGGAGGGCCACATGGCCCCCCACCAAAAAGTAAAAAATAAAATGGGATGGGGTCCCCGAGCCAAAACTGGCCCAGGGAAAGGGAGCACATGGCCCCCTTTCCTTTAAAAAATAATAGATTTTTTTTTAAATGGCAGTGCCTTGAGGGATGGGGTTCCCGGGGCTGAAATCGGCCTGGGGAGGGAGGCAGCACGGACCCCTCCCCTTTGAAAACAAAAGAAAATAATAAAGGTCCAGCCCTAGGGGATGGGGTCCCAGGGGTAGAAATCAGCTTCTGGAGGGGGGCTGCGCGGCCCCCTCCCATTTTATAACTCTTAAAAAATGAAAAATGGGTCAGGCCCTGGGGTATGGGGTCCCCGGAGCCCAAAAGGGTAAAGGAAAATGGGGCCACACAGCCCCCTTCCTAAAATTAAAAAAAACGCGAGCTGGCAACTCGCCAGAGGCCCCATTCCCTTTTTCCACTACTCTGCAAACATGCAAACGGGCCTCCTGGTGCGCTCTTGGTTGGCAGATGAAGGCCCCTTCGCTGCTGAGGGTACTTAAGGGCCTGCTAGTCCACCTGTTCCCTCCAGTAAGCCCCACACAGTAGGATTGCTGAAAGGTGGTCATCAGCCATACCTCTGTTTCCACCACTCTGCAACCTCGCCTCTCACTGCACTGCTGTTGGGGTGATGAGGTCCCCTTGCCTCCTGATGGCCTCAGGAATAAAGTAGACTTCATCCCCCAAGCAGCAGTGCACCAGGAGGTGCGTTTGCAGAGTGTTGGAGAAAGGGGACATGGCCTCTGATCACCTCTCAGCAATCCAGCTGTGTAGGGCTTACTAGAGGTAACAGTAGGGCTAGTTGGCCCCCAGGTACCCTCAAGAGGCAAGGGGACTTCATCACCCAACCAAGAGCGTGCTGGGAGGCGCATTTGCAGAGTGGTGGAGAAAGTGGGTGTGGCCTGTGACCACCTCCCAGAATTCCCACTGTGTGAGGCTTACTGGAGGTAACAGGTAGGCTAGTTGGCCCCTAAGGACCACCAACAGTGAAGGGGACTTCATCCGTCAACCAAGAGTGCGTCTGGAGGTGCATTTGCAGACTGGTGGAAAAAGGGGGCGTGGCCTGCTCTCAGAACTCAGCAATTCTGCTGTGTGGGACTCACTGTAGGTAACAGAAGGGTAGTTGGCCCACAATGACATCCTTGGGGCCAACTTTCCCTCTTGTTACCTCCAGTAAGTCCCACAAGGTGGATTGCTAAGAGGGCTTTGAAGGCCACGCTCACCTTCTCCACCACTCTGCAAACCCGCCTCCTGGCGCACTACTGGTTGGGGGATGAAGTCCACTTTACCTCTGAGGGAGCTTGGGGGCCAAGAAGCCCTCCTGGTACCTCCCATAAGTCCTACACAACGGAATTCCTGAGAGCTGGTCGGAGGCCCAGCTCCTTTCTCCACCACTCTACAAATGTGACTACTACTTAAAAAAAACCTTAGAAATTCACAGAAAAACCAAAGGTACAGGGACGTTATAGTTAGGAATTAGCATTTAAAAAACCTTAGAAATTCACTGAAAAAACCACAGGTTTAGGGGGCGTTATAGTTAGGAATTAGCATTAAAAAAACCTTAGAAACTCACAGAAAAAACCACAGGTTACAGGAACGTTATAGTTAGGCTGGCATTTCACTCGTACAAAACCTGTGAAATTCAGCCATTATAGTTAGCTGAACTAACTATAACTTGCACCCCCGCAATGCACTGCTGATAACGTCACATATTACATCACTCATGACATGGTCAGTGACATCACTGATGACATCACTGATGACATTTCAAATGACATCATTTAGGATATTACTGATGACATCATCCGCATAATCTCTGATGCACCTACTCACACCCCAATATAATCTTTCATACACCCACTCCAAATTTCAGACTACCATTCTCGAAACCTTAGACACACTAATAACAGTACATACATACCCTCTCACTGATACAATGGTCTATACACACATCCACTCACTCACCCATATAGCCACTCTTACACACAGTCACTCATCAATACAGCCACTGGTATATCCACTTATACACCCATACAGACACTCACACATCGCCACTCACCCATAGAGTTACTCAAACACCTAGTCAGTCACCCAAAGAGTCAATCACATTGACATTTACTCACCTATACCATTATACACACACCACCTCACTTATTCATATAGATAATAACACATACAATCACTGACACAAGCACGCACTCATCCATGCAGCCACTCTCACACTCACTCACTCACTCACTCACTCACACATACAGTCACTTATATACTCCAACACTCACATATACTGCCTTACACATATGCAGTTACTCATCCATATACCACTGAGACATCCATTCACTCACCGACACAGCCATAGGCACACTCACTCACCCATACAGCCCCTCACAGATGCACTCATGAACCCATACACCCAGTGAGTCACCCACTTACACATCCATGCAGGGAGTCACACACACCCCCACAGACTCTCAAGCACCCATACAGGTACTCAGACAACCAATCAATAACCCCTATAGACACTCGTGTAGCTACTCACCAACCCATGCACACCAACTGACAGACTGATACAGACATTCACACAGAGTAGTCACTCACCTATACATCCACACAAACATGTATAATCCCTCACCTATGCAGTCAGTCATGCACCTACTGAATCGTCCATGAAGATACTTATACACCCACTCACTCTTCAATACACCTTGGCATTCATATATATATATATATAACATTCCTAAACTTTTTAGAAACACTCGCAGTCACTGGATGATGTAATCAGTGATGTCATCAGTGATGTCATTTGAGATGTCATCAGTGATGTCATCAGTGATGTCACTGACCATGTCATGAGTGATGTAATATGTGACATCATCAGCAGTGCATTGCAAGAGCGTGAGTTATAGTTAGCTCAGCTAACTATAATGGCTGAATTTCACAGGTTTTGTACGAGTGAAATGTCAGCCTAGCTATAACGTTCCTGTATCACTTTCCTATAGCTATAACTATAAATCGCTTCTTCACCATTCACTGCTAATAGACTTATAATACATTATAACATAAATATCATAAGACCAATTATAACAATTAAAATCACATCCTTGTCTAAGCAGTGATTGGTAGAAGAGTGAGTTATAGTTATAGGTGGGTTTTTATTAAGTTCTAAACTGCGTTTATGTAGGTGTATTAGTTATAATGCTGGAAAGCAGCTGTGCATGTTGAACATGTCAGTAGCAGCTGCCAGCAAAAATTATCGGGGGGCGATGGGGGTTAGAAAATTATTAAAATGAATGGGGGTGCGGGGGGAGGAAAAAAAATTACTTACCTGGCTGCCGGCCGCCACCTCGCCTCCGTCCTCTTCTGTTCCAGCGGGAAGCACACACAGACTACCCTAAGCCAATCACGACGCTGCTCTCATCATGACAGCAGCGTGGTGATTGGTCTGAGCACTGTGGTTGACTGGTAAGACAGGGACTATGAGCCTGTGCATGTTTCTCACCAGACTGTGCATTACAGCCTGGTGGGGAACATGCAGAGTGCGCATGACTGTTTGGCTGGTGCAAGACAGCTGGCCAAACCGTCATGCGCACTTATGTGCCCCACCACTCCTCCTCTGCTGGCTGTGACGACAGACCAGCCTGCCCCGTAAACCTCCTTGTGGGGAAAAATAAAAGGATAATAATGTTTTGTTATTATCATTTTATTTTTCCTTTTTCCTTATCCTACAGTGGGGCGGCGCTCCTCTGCCTTTGCAGAGGAGCTGCTGCTGCTGGAACATGTATGCTTTAACTATAATTGTACAATTAGTAATGTTTGTGTAGTTTAGAGGTTCTGTTTCTGTTATAAAAAAATGATATTGCCCTAACAGCTGCTGAGCTTTAATCTTTGTTTTTTTAATTGAATCATATTGGTTTTCTTAATGTGTAATTTTTTATATAGAGCACTTCATTTGTAGTTGTGTATGGGTTACGGATACACTTACTTTGTTTCGGCTGTTTTTGGGCTATTTGAATAGCCAAAAAGACAAACTAGTTTTATTTTTTCAAATTGTAGGTGTTACGTGTATAGTTTGTGGGAATTAAGTATTTTTTGTAGTTATACTTTTGTATTAATATGTGTTGGTGAGGTAAGTACCTTTTTTATTTTTACATTTCACTGGTACAGTGATTTTCACTAGAGAGTGTTGTGATATTACTGCAGTATTTTTCAATTAGTAAAAAAAATTATTGGTGATATGTACAAGGAAGTGGAGGAGAGAGGGGTTAGCCTTCCTGGCTTAACGCCTCTCTCCTCCACTTCTGAAACACAAGGCTGCACCATATTTACAACGATATGGTGCAGCCTTGCGTTTCCCCTGCGATGGCGCTAAGTTTAGCAACTTAGCGCCAGCGCAGGCACCCTGCACCAGAGTGCAAGGGTGTTTGCGTGCAGGGAGGATTGTTTATGTGTAGGAAGGTGTCCCTTCCTGCACATAAACAATCCTAGAAATGCCATTCTGTCACTTTCATGTGTGCTGCATCACGCAGCACACATGAAAGTGGCAAAATGGCATTCTTTTTCAAGGTTGTTTATGTACAGGAAGGGGCACCTTCCTGTACATAAACAAACCATGGCATTTTGCTTTTTGCATGTGTGCTGCACAAGGCAGCACACATGAAAAAAGCAAAAATGAGGATAAATAATGCATTTCTCCTTGTTTTCCTGGTCTTAATTTTGGCGCTGCCTCCTATGTATGCCACCCTTGTACATAGGGGGCAGCGTCAAAATGAATGGGTGTTGCGGTGGAACGCCCACCACAACACCCACTGCCCACCCCTTTCACGCTAACCATAGCGTGAAAGGGGGCCTTATGTACAAGGCAGAGTTAAGCCATGTTAAGTGGCTTAGCACTGCCTTGTACATAAGGCACAACCCTATCGCCACCACAACGTCACTATAGGTGACTTTGTGGTGGTGATAGGGGCTTGTACATATGCCCCTAAGTTTGGTTTACAGACTGCAAGTTATATCAAACAAGAAGTTAACATCCCTTTCTCAGAATTTCTAGTGAGACTTTGAAAGAGAAGGTTGATGGCATTGTGGCATATACTTTGGAAAATTCCAGCATGCAGTTCTTTGTACAATGGTTGTGGAAGAACATCCTGATGGGCAGGAGAAAGTAGACGTGGAGCAGGCACTGGTGCTATAGGAGGAAGGGGATAGGTGTCAGAAGAAGTTAAAGGAATCTGTGGTGTGGCATTTTTTTACCAAGCTAGAGGAAGAAAAGAAGGTGAATTCACCTTTAGTGGCATGCAACCTTTGTCAAAAGATTGTTCCAAGGGGTACTCGTCAGCATTACTCCTTTGCAACCTAAGCGATTCAAAAGCATTTTCAAGCTGTACAGTCCTGAAGGTTTGCATATGCTGAGAGGAGGCAGGAGAACCAATTGGAGGAGACAGCTGCTGGACCATCTTCAGTGAGCGCTGCTTCTTAGTCTGTAAGACACTCAACTTCAAGAGTATCACTCCCCCTGCACCCACAACCACTTCCTTGTCTGCACTCTCAATACCCACTCCTGGTAGCACTGAATCAGCTCTGTTCTAAGGCAGGATCAGATGATCTATGACCAGTACAGCAGTACAGCCACATACAGTCTACTGTGCCAAACAGTTATAGTTGCCGGTGAAATACACCTCAATATTCATCAACAACTGGTGATGGTGCACAAATGAGACCCCCAACATCCATAGTTTTATTTTTGACTCAATGTTTCTTTTGTTTGTATATTGAATTAGAAAACTTTTTTTTAAACTGCAAAAGATAAAAGACATTTTTTGTTAGAACTACCCACTCATTTCAAATAATAAATAGCTTGTTATTTTCTTGTGCTTGTATTAATCATTTTTCTACAGAAGATTCTGTAGTCATGAAAGGTAAGTGGATGGGAAATGAGTTGTGAAGTAGAGGGGAATGGTATAGGATATAGTGAATAGTGTTTATTGATAAGAGGTTTTTAGTTGAGTGATTTATCGTCGTGGGTCATAGAGCGAAGTCCTGAGTAGTAGAGTATGTTTGTAAAGAGTGTGAAGAAGTGTAATAGAGTATGTAAAGTTTTTATCACAACAGTCAGCTATAACTAAGTATTATCTTCAGTATGTAACACAGGTCTTAATACCTGGAAACGTTTCTTTGTAGAAAGTGATCAGTTTATAATAGATTAACACTATAACATCTCAGTTTAACTCTAAAACACAAATATTGGTTAATCCAAATTTGCTTTTCTTTTTTATGTGTTTCTCAGACAAAATAACAACATTGTTACACAAGTATGTCATCATTTGGAACCTTTGCAGGCCAAGATGATCACCCAAGTCTTCTAATATATTGCACAAAATACAGTAGGAATTTAGTTACAGTGTTTCATTGGAAATGTCATCAATCATGTGATGCCACATTATGACATATCTACCAGGGTTTGGCACAGTAGAGCAGTGCCTGAACCTGCATTTGATCTTGGAGAAGTATACTATCACCAGGCAGTGTCCACTGTACCTGGCTTTCATGGACTTATCCACCACATTTGACAGGGTTAATAGGGCAAAACAATGGCTGGGTCTCCTTGACCTAGGAGTAAAGGTTCCCCTTGTGAACTTTTTGTATACCCTGCACGGCAACGTGGGGGTGAGGGAACGATAAGCTCATCGAGGGGAAACTATTAATGTTTTCTCTTTATCTAGTGGGGTGCATCAGGGGTTTTATCTTGCTTTGCTGCTTTTCATTAGTTCCATAAATGAGTTAAGTGCCCATCTGTCTGCAGCCACTAGAGATATATAACAAATTATCTAATGGTTTTGTTCCAACATTATTATATGCTGATGATGCTGTTTTAATGGCAGGTATGCTCAGTGGCCTGCATATTCTGGTTGAATTTTTGTTACATTCATGAGGAATTTAGATTTGTCAACTAAATTAGGGAAGTCGCACATAACGGCGTGTGGCCCTGGAAAGAGTAATTTGATGTTCCTATGGATCTTAGACTAGTCCTTGACTTCTGTGCAGAATTTCATTTACCTCAGGGTTACTTTTGACTCTGCATGCTCTTGGCAGTCCCACGCAAATGCCGCCCATCTGAAACTAAGGAGGGCGGCAGGTTCTTTATTTAACCTTCTCCGAAAGGTAGGCCGAGGCCACATTTCACCCTACATCAAGATCTACAATTTGCAGTGTGACCCTACAGCCATGTATGGTGTTGGGTATGTCGGAACCACAATAGATCCTCCATTCAGTGGAGAAACCCCGAAACCAGTCCCAAGATGCTTGTTTCCGGTCCAGTGAGGACCCGGCTTGGCAGTTTGGGCTGGACTGTTCCCATGAGAAGGAGGGTCAAGACTGATTTACATATGACTGGGTCCCGCCTGCGGTGGCGTAGTGAGCAAACAAACAATGTATTTAACCCAGATCTCCTGACTGGGGGTAAATGCTTGATTTACTCAGCATTCGTTCCATCATGAATTGCTGTAGCACTCTTTGCCGTAAGTGGGATGGGTATGCCTAGACGTGGGTCCCTTGCTCGCTGTGCCACTGGATTCAAGCTAGCCTGGCTGATTAGGAGTGAAACCCCGAAACCGGTCCCAGGATGCTTGTTTCCGGTCCAGTGAGGACCTAGCTTAGCAGTTCAGGCTGGACTGTTCCTACGAGGAGCAGAGTCAAGACTGATTTACATATTGCTGGGTTTAAACTGGGGTGGCATAGTGAGCAAAAGAACGATGGATTTAACTCAGATCTCTTGACTGGTGGTGAATGTTTGATTTACTCAGAATTCCGTCCATCATTTGTTGCTGTAGCACTTTTCACCCTAAGTGGGATGGGTATGCCCAGACGTGGGTCCCTTGCTCACTGTGCCACTGGATTCAAGCTGGCCTGGCTGATGAGGGGTGAAACCCTGATACCGGTCCCAGGATGCTTGTTTCTGGTCCAGGGAGGACATAGGTTAGCAGTTCAGGCTGGGCTGTTCCTACGAGGAGCAGAGTCAAGACTGATTTACATATTGCTGGGTTTAAACTGGGGTGGCTTAGTGAGCAAAAGAACGATGGATTTAACTCAGATCTCTTGACTGGGGGTGAATGTTTGATTTACTCAGATTTCTGTCCATCATTTGTTGCTGTAGCACTTTTCACCCTAAGTGGGATGGGTATGCCCAGATGTGGGTCCCTTGCTCGCTGGGCCACTGGATTCAGGTTAGCCTGGCTTACGAGGGGTGAAACCCCGAAACCAGTCCCAGGATGCTTGTTTCCAGTCCAGTGAGGACCCGCTTGGCAGGTCGGGTTGGACTGTTCTTATGAGAAGCAGGGTCAAGACTGATTTGCATATGGCTGGGTCCAAACTTGACTTCCTGGGATGTATTTGTGTTTTCTTATTTATTTTATGTATTAACTTTTAATGGCTGTCATCTTTTTTAATAAAAGCTATTGTACTGAGTTATATTTGTTTCTTTTATGATTCATTTTTGAAACTGAATAAATAACTTTAGATTGATTGATTTATTGATTGACATAACTACAGAATTATGAAATTTCACCTATTTTTTTATTATAACACTAACAATAGAATTTAAAATTAGGGATGTAAAAATAACAGGTAACAGACTTGTAAATGTTTAGGCAGCCTGTGCTTAAAAGTAAGAGTGGTATCATTACACTCTGTCCACCCTGTGGTATTTTTTAAGGAGCTTGTATAGTGGCTAGATGCAGCAGTCTGTCCATGATGAAATATAATAGCAGTAGTAATAACAGTGTATCTTAAAAATAGAAATCTCAGAAGCAGTAAAGTTAGAAATGTACATATTGATTTTTCTGTTATTCACAGGACATCTTTGAATCATGAAAATGACATATTTTGTACCATTGTTAACTGAAGGGATGAAACTACTGTGACTTACAGTTTGGGCACATGTTTGTTTGTACAGACTTACACATCAAATGCTTATATGAAAGATATTTAAAATCAGGTATTGGTATGCACACAAATCTTTTGAATTGTGTAACAGTGGAGCTTGAATGTAGGTAATTTAGGCCTTCATGTTCCCAATAGTGGCTCACAATGAAGTAGTTAGAACTTGGTTGAGTTTCAGTAGCTCTGATTTCAAGAACAGCCAAACAGAATTCCTGGGCATCTTGCTGTTCATTAATAGCAAACTGAACAGTATCTACAAATATCTACCATATCTCTAATGGTAATTATAGAGTGGCATATTTGTTTGTGTGACAGTAGTTGATGATAAAGGGTTGAAAAAGATTAGCATAAAAGTGTATCTACACATTCCTGTATTAGTTTTCTCACTGATGGTAAGTAGAGAAGGACATTAACAATGACAATGTTATAGCAATTAATCCCATTTTGATTTTGAACATGAAGCCCTGTAATTTCTGTTTATTTTTCGTTTCCCTTTTCTTTCTTGGTTATTCCAACTCCTCTTCATAATTGTATGTTGATAAACATTTTCTTTAGAAAGACTGTTTTTGTTTTGTAAAAATGGGATATTCACCAAGATGAGGACCATATGTGTTGCACAAACAATTGTCTTTGCTTACACGGCTACTGTCTGCATTAATTCTGGTCCCATCTAAATCAATAACAAATAGTTCTATCAAATTCTTAATGCAAGGCAGAGCAATGTATGCCATTCCTTCTGTGAATACTGTAGATCTAGTGTTAATTAATGCACTATCTAAGGTTAGTCCTTCTGATTAGTGTAGTGTAACTGTGTAAGCAAAATAGAGAGGAAACTACTCTCTTCGAACATCGAAATATTTTATAAGTAAGAATATAGCTGTAGATCGAGAAGTATTTTTTGTAGTCATACATATAGTCAAATTGCACCACAATAAATGAAATTCCTTCAAATTTTCCAGACATGATAACGTCCACCACAATTCTCATAGCTCCATTTACAAGTCCTTGTCCTAGATGTAAATCGCAACATAAAATAACGCGGCAATTTTTACACAAATATAAATCTTTTTCCAATCCTGCTGTTTGTGAAAATGATTTTCCATATTTTGTATCTAAGCTTTTTAAAACAGGTAAATTAAGTCAGTGACTCTCTATTTTATCCTTGCAAAGTAGATGTAAATGTTTTTGGTTTTCCAGAAGTAGTATTCCATTATTTATGTCAGCACATTCTTGAACAAATGGCATAAAGCAAAGCATGGGTTGTGATTGTGGAAGAAGAAAACACATCACCTCAGCAGGTGTATGAAGGTTAGAAAACAATATATTTATACTTTGTTTTTACCATCATCTTTGCTTCTTGTGTAGCAATACCAAGGAAAATGCTGTGTAATATCTCGGCATACTGTTCATAATTAGCTTGCCTCATAATTGTGTTTAGCTCTCTGAATGTAAAATCCACCCAAACGTTTACATTTTATACACTTCCTAAAGAATTATGAGTTAGTTCTGCAAAAGTTTTGGGAGATGTGTAAGTTGTAAAAGTCTTCAAAAACAATGACATATTGCCCTCCAAAAAGAACTTCATAATGTGTTTGGATTACTTCTTGCATACACAAACAATCAAAGCCAACACTAAATTTGAAACCATGCTAACTTCATCTATGAAGTTCATTTAAACCTCTCCCAAGTTCCTGACATGTATTTGTTTTCAATGTTAAATAATCTAATTTATTATAATGCTCCACAGGCACTAATAGTAGACAATGTAAAGTTATTCTGTTGATATTATATGCTGCTAATCAAGAAGGAGCAATAACAACACAAGATAAATTTGAACTGGTAGTCTTACGCACATAAGCAGTAATTACTTTAACAAGAAAACCTTTTCCTGTTCCAGCAAGTTAGCTGACATATAACAATGTGGGTTAAAAAGTAGTACAGTCATGTAATTTATTTTCATGTTGAGGTCCAAGAACTAAAGACTGCTTTGTGTCTTTGTAAATTTGTAGTTGTTCGAATTCAATTGTGATAAAAAGTAATCCAAAATCTCAACATCATATTTCACTTGGATCATTACATCTTGAACTTCTTCCATGGCAACCATAGCTTCATTATCAATAACTGGCTGTCCAAGTGGGTCAATATGTCAGGAAGTACAACTGTTATTAGTTGATGCTGTATTGCAATGTATTCCAGCATTAATGTTATTCTCTCCTGCAATTTATTGTTCCAGCATTTCTTAATGTGTATGAAATTGAGGTACAGCAATTTTAATGTACATGAAAGGCATCTCTAGAGGATTCAAAGGTGCCTATAATGTCTACTTTCTACCATGGCTTAAATAGTTGTAGAAGTGAAAAATAGCAGAATTCTTTTTCTTCTGCTGTGTCACCACTCAGGACCATTTTCACAAAGGGACTTCAACTCGTAAAGTTATGAGTGCTGAGTCTGCACTCGGGAAAGAATTTCCGCACTCGGGGCAAAATATCCATACTGAGCACTGCAATGTTGAGTTTCTGCCCCGAGTAGGGCGATTCTGTCACAAGTGTGGGGACTCCGCACTAGTAACTTTACGAGTGGTAAGTCCCTTTGTGAATCCGACTCTCAGTATAAAGTGATTAATGTGAGTATGTGTAGAATGATGTATTAAACATCCATTGGTCCCTTTAACTCGAAATTCGCCAGCATCGATATCTTCAGCCACATTATTTCAATAAGTGTACAACTGATCTACTTCATATAGAGATAGGTTTTCTAAGAAAGGACTTCTGTTTGGGTAATATGTTTCCAAGATATTGGGTTTCAAAATTTCTGCTCGTTGGATCAAAATGTGCAAGATACTCAACTTTAGGTAGGCTTTTGAGAACTCTTTGATGTACGGATGACAATCCTAAACTAAGCCAAATGATTGCCTGGGATTTATCGTATAAGTTCAAAGATTTTTTAGGCTAAATTGGTATAATCGCTTATTTAGAGATTGATCTACGGATATTTTTTACCATACTTCCTCCATATCTGTCTTTTCACCTTTTGTATTGTAGGAAGTGACATAACGTGCAACTTCTGTGGAGTTATCTGTAACAAATTGCATATCCATGTTAGCATTCCACATATGTAGAATTGAAGGGTGGTAGTCATTGATGTTTTGTAATCGTTATGATCACCTAAGATTGTAAGTATGCTTTGGCAGTTTTGATGTAACTGCATGTCTTACAGATGATATGCAATTATTGACTTCCTTTTTGAAGACGTGGTCTGAGAAATCCAAACTGACATTTAGAATAATGTTTTGATTTGTTCCGTTATTTCCTTCGGCAGTTTTTACCACACTTATGAGGCTGATAGCATAAAACATAATCAAAGAGTTTCTCATTCTGCTCCTTGTTTGCAATATCACAAGTGATATAAAATTCAATAAAATGTAAAACAGACTCATCAGAGTTATATCCAAATTTGGGTGCATCATTGATTCATAGAAGTGTCTGACTATGAGGTGCATCTCTTGCTTGATACTCTCTTCTCCCAAAACATCAACTACCTCTCCAGCAGGATTTTTATTTTTGTTGGTTAAGTATTGAAGTAATGTCTAAAATTTGTGGTTGAAATATCTGCAAATATTAGCAGGAACCAAGGAACATAATTCGGCAGGACTTTTTGTGTCTATATCTCTAAGCCAGAGACACTGAATCACTTCAATGTTGGCACTCTCGGAACAGCACTCAACCTATCCCCCAAATACCCAGGAGGTAACTCCAGGGCGCAAGAAATGTTAGACTCCAGGGCGCAAGAAATGTGAGGCACAGAGGATTCCAATGAAAAAACAGCCAATATCGTGGCTTACACAACTCACTAACAAGAGTGGCACGATCGCACACACACCTCTGGGTCAAGGCAGGCTGAGGCTACCCTCGTCCACCAAAGCTGTTCCAAAGAAGCGAACAGGATAGACACAGAAAAGCTCTGGTCATCTTTATTGGACACTATGCAGTTATCTGTCAAGTCAATGCAGTATCATTCAGACAAGATGGATATCCAACTAACCATCCTTAATTCGGTGGCCACCCATGTCGCAAACATCGACAACAGACTAACAGATATGACCAATGTGATCAAAAGGGCTCAGGAAGAAACCCAATTAATGCAAACACATTGCTCCTGTTTTGCCATAGTAGAAAAACGTTCTACTCTCCCAGCGGTGATGGGGGAGATTTTAGAAGACATCAAAAAAGTTTCAAACACAACAAGCATAACTGCTCAAGAGGACCAAACATACGGCAACACAGAAGGACCAACTGGCAGAACAGTGGCAAACACAAATAAGAGAAGGGGAAAAGCCCCTCCAAAGGATTCCCACAATAATACGAGGATCCTTAACATTTCAAGTCCCAGATGGATAAGCACAGTTAATATAACAGAAGATCATCAAAATGAGAAATCCAGGGCTGAAGGACAGAGCAAAAATTGAAACGCAAAAGAACAAAACAGAGACCCAGAGCAATTTCATCACCTCCAGCAACGAGAGGGAGCTCAATCAATAAAACAAGGAACTAAACCACAAGACCTGAACATTGGTCTATCAAAAGAGGACCTTGAAACATACCCGTAAGCAGAGGAGGAAACTAAGAAGAAAATAACGGACTACTTCCAAATAGGGAGAGCAGGACTCGGGATAAATAGCCCAGTCGACAGTCCAACATCGGAACAACTGTCTCCAAAAGTAGACAACAAATCATGCCAACTGGCCACGATAACATCCTTTGGGGGCCAAGAACTTGTGTCGGAAAGGGCTGAGGAAGAATTGCCCAAGCTATCTCATAACGCATTAGATAATAGCACAAAGACCACGAGTAGCAGCATCCCGGCCATTCCAATCAGCAATAGACACTTCCACCCTCCTCAAATAAAGCACCTCCCATTGCCAGTGAAGCCCTTGGAGCAGAAGCAAGCTCTCCTAATCCCCACCTTCAAGAGGGCCATGCCATTCAGGCCAAACCTGCAAACACCAAATACCAACAACTTAAAAGTCGCTTGATCTAATTCATTCCCGAATTTAAGTCTAGAGGCTGCGCGGATACCCTAAAAAGAGGGAACATTTTGCGATTATTTCAATCAATCAGCAGCTTGGCGGACATTAGTTCATCGGACCTTGAAAGAATAGTTTTCAAAACCATCAAAGAACTCTCAAGCAGAGAAGCAACTAATGCAACCTGGTTCCCAGAGGCAATAGCGAGGAGAATTCTGGAGGAAGAGGCCCAACTAAAAGCCTGAGGAATTAAAATACTCCCCTATCAAAACCGGGCTACCCAGATCCCTTGATTCCAAATAGACTTAATCTAGTAACTCCTTCACTGGGCACGCACCTTCAATCCGTCCTCAAATGGACCTGTAGCACGGACGCACTACTGTCAGAACGAAAAGAACAGGACGGAGCGATTATACCAGAAGACTGGACCTGGTTAGCCAGAGCAACAAATATACATGGCGAGAGTGCTTGACTCAGAACTAAACAACTTCCTATAGGCGGCCAACAAATTCGCAGCTGCTGTTGGAACATACATGGGTTAGGAAATAAGACATCAGACAGAGAACTTCTTGGTTATTTCCAAGGCTTCAACCTTATCCTACTGCAAGAGACGTGGCTAGAAAAACCTATGCACCTACTCGGTTTCAAAACTCACCACACACCAGCAGTAAAAGGAGCCAAATTTGGGCATCCAAAGGGCGGCCTAGCAATCTACTCGTCAATTAGGACCATAACGGCGACCAAAGATGTAGATACCATCACAAACCCCACAAATGGAATCAAAGCTCTCAGAGTGAATATATGGGACGGCAACACAAAACAACAAATAATAGTGCTAAACATATACATACACCCACGAGATAAAATTAAAGGAGTGAAATTGGTGGGTTTCTAAAATAACCAGATTACTCTCAGAAGAATCTACGTCCAACCTACTGCTGACAGGCGACTTCAAAATGCATCTACTAGGGCCGCAAAAAAGAGACGAGACACTGGAGGAACAATTCACGGCCTGGAGTACTCCAATCCAGGAACAGAGTGAAAAGAGAAATCAATCAGCACTCACCAGGAACTTCATACAAGACATGGAACACTTAAGCTTTGTGGCATTAAAAGGGCGTTGTCCGGGAGACCAGCCTCCCGCATCAACATTCCGTAACGCACACAAATAGACTACACCTTTGTCACCTTACCACTCTTCAGCAAGATTGCGGACTTCCAGATAGGGACACAAGACCAAAGTGATCATCTGCCACAGGAAATTACCATGAGCATAGCCAGTCTGAATCAGGACCAGCCAGTGGAGGATCCAGATTCAATCCACACTGAGAACTACAGGAGGTTAAAATGTAAAGCCAGCCAACCGGAAAAAACTGCAAGCTTTAGCATAGACAATTTGGACAACCAGGAAGAGGAACTCACAAACGTGATAACTCGCTGGGAACGCCTCACCAAAAAATTAGGAGACCCGTCCACTACAAGATCAGGTGGTGGTTTAACGCCTATGGAAACTCTTCACGTCTTCACGTCGTTTGCTAGACAACCAGAATAACCATCTCCCCACATCTAAGATTCCAAACCTTCAGGAGCTTAAGAAAGCAATTAACAAAACATTACGCAGGCTTCGGCAAACTGGAAATGACCCCATCATCCAGAATCACCTAGCGAAATTAAAAGCGACTAAGAAAAAAGTAATCTGGCAAGCAAAAAGGGAATCGGAAGACAACCTGTGGGCCAAGTTATTGTATGACGCAAAGACAAAAAGCAGCACAAGTTTCTGGTGCACAATAAACAGCTTAGAAAACCCAAATGTACAATCTTATTAAAAAATTACCCAGATTATCGGGCGGCCGCACTACTACTGCTGTTCAAACAAATCGTAGGAGGAGACATCATATCCGACTCCAGGAGGGGCTCTATAATATCCCCAATATACAAGAAAGGAGACAAGAACAAAGCAACCAGCTACCGGCTTTTAGCATTAATCGACATTGAGGCCAAATACTACGCTGGTCTCCTCTTGGACGATCTTACAGCTTGGGCAAACGAAAAATCGATCATCCATATTTATCAGATGGGCTTCTGCAAGGGCATGGGACCAATAACAAACATACTCACCCTGTCGCTACTAATAGATGGCGCTAAAGCATCGAAACTTGCCCTCTTTCTGTGCTTCATCAACTACTCCGCAGCTTTCGATAATATTGACAGGAACAAACACTGGGCCAAACTTGAGAAAATGAAAATACCATCTGCACTTTTAAATCAGATAATTCTTTTACATACCAACACATGGTTCCAAGTAAAGCTAGTAATTGGCAACTTCCTGTCCAGAAAAATACTAACAATGAAGGGGCGCTCTTTAATTTGTATATGGCTGATTTATCGATGGAACTGAACATCTGTAAATCACACGCTCCCAGGATGGGAGGGATGCCACTCTCCAATCTGCTGTATGCAGACGATCTTGTGCTGATCAGCTGAACCCCTATTGGTCTCCAACATCTGCTAGATTCAACCAGCAGTCACGCAGCTACCGACGATCTAACGATTAACTTAGACAAATTGAAGGTAATGCGACTAAACCCGAAAAAGAAAACATCAATTTACTCCTGGCATTTGGCAGGCACACCACTAGAAGTAGTGGAAGAATACAAGTATTTGGGGGTGACAATAGATAACAAGGGCACATTTAAAACACAAAAAGAAGCCATCAAGAAAAGAGGCAATTCAATAGGGGTAGCTTTAAAATCCATCAAACTCAAAACTGCCTGCCCCAGCTTTATCCCATTGTTACAGGTTTTACAAGCAAAGCTTATCCCAGCTATCACCCATGGGAGCGAGTGCCTGAGGGGAAGAGACACGGACATTCTGGAAAATACAGTCTCAAGATCAGCAAGAATGCTATTCAACCTACCCAATTATGTCTCGCCCGCACAAATCAGGCTGGAACTCAGACTACAGTCTCAAAAAATTGCTTGCAATGGCGCCTATGTGAAATGCTGGCACAGGATTAGAAAGTCCGAACCTGGAACATTGAATACCCACCTATGGAACAAAATTAACTCAAGGAAGGTATGTACAGCCATGGACTACCTGAAGCATCAATAAATCCTCTAGGCCTGGAGGACCTCTGGGCGTCCTCAGGGACTCATAACAGCTTTATGCAACTTGTATCACAAAACAGTAAAAATGTTGTCTATAGTGGAGGACAAGGCAGTGCTCAAAGAAAGGGCCCATGGATGGTTCGTGCTGCAGAGCTATGCCAGGCCTATTTATGCCCCAGATTCAAATTGATAACGAAGGAAAATTATTTACGCTTCCGAATGGGCATCCTACTAACCTTGCTGCATCTCCCTCCTTGGAAGCGTCCATCGACAGCGACTAAGTGCCGCTTATGTGGGAAAGCGGAAGAGAGTCTCCTACAGCTATTATGTATTTGCGGAGAACTTCAACCTGACACCGACTGCTTCTGAAACCCATCTTTAAAAACAAGGGGATAAGATCCTGCAGACAAGCAGTAAAGGCAAGCCTCGGAGGTGGAGATGTACAGCTGGTGTGTCGCTTTGTACGATTCATGAAGGTGGCAGGGGAAATAATTCAGAGATCTGGCGTCCAACAACCAGAGCTTCAAACCTGGTTTTGTCACTTACCGAAACTGGACCCCACCCACAGTATGCCGTTTTTCCTCCTTTTCTCGATAATCCCACAATGTTAAACATTTTTAGAATTCATTTGTATGGCTGTTTAACAAATCAAGAGACCTAAAGGTATTTATCTCCAAGCACAATGCAACTGGCACTTTATGAAATTACAATGCGCAACCTTGTCAAAATCTGTTTACGGTTAATAACAATATGGTGCATACACAATGTTAAACTTTTAAAATTCATCGGTCTGGCTGTTTAACAAATCAAGAGCCCTAAAGTTATTTACCTCCAAGCACAATGCACCAGGCACTTTAGAAGATCACAATATGCAAACTTGTCAAAACCCGTTAAAGCCTAATTAATAACTTTGTTTGCTAACTTAAACCAAGAAAGCATCCGGGATCCAAGTCTAATATCTTAGAAACTAAGTAACTTGTTTTGCACATTGAATGAACTGTTATTTCACTGAAATTTTGTATACTCATTAGCTCTAGTGGTACATTTTATGCTTGATCGTAAAATCGAAGCCTTGGCTTTTTTATTGTCTGTCATTAACCAGGAATCCGTTGTTTTAAGTTATGCTCATCGATCCAGTAATTACGGATTTTGCTGTATTTTTGTCTTTTATGTGAAAAAAATCAAGACACATTGAAGGCATTTCCCTTCATGCATAATGCACTAGGCACTTTATAAGATTGCAATATGCAAACTTGCGAAAAACGGATTAAGGTTAACAACGAAGCTTGTACTTACCTTGTCATCCTATTTACACTGGATCAGTGCTTAATTTGTAAACCAATAAGTGCCGGGGCTCATGTCGGGAGGCCACTGCAGCTTGTACCACACATTGCCCCTGGCAGCTGGCAATGACAGTACAAACAGAGGTACTAGCCATCACACACAGCTGTTGTTGTGCTAATACCTAAATTTGCCAGACAGCACCACCATGTGGCAGACTGTCATAAGCCCTGGTGCTGGTAATTAGGTGCCGGTGCTGAGCACCGGAAACCACCGGCTCAAATTAAGCACTGACTGGACTAGCCCTTAGAGGACTCATTTGCTGAGCTACCAAGTAAAATTGAACTCTGTTTGTCTATTTGAGCTAATAACATACCCAGGATTTCATGTCTAAAATCAAAGAAACCAAGAATTTCATTTTGCACACTGAATGAACTGTCATTCCGCTGAAGTTTTAGCTCGAGCTGAATATTTTTTGCATGATCGCAAAATCGAAGCCCTGGCTTTTTATTGTCTGACACTAACCTGGAATCAGTTGTTTTTAAGATAAGCTCTTCGAGCTAGTAATTACGGATTTTGCTGTGCCATGTCGTTTATGTGAATGTTGTAAAGGTTTTTATTAACTTATACAAATAAACGTACTTACTTATATCTTAAATGCTACCATTTGCCTCAAGAAGAAATTGATAAAAGTTCTCCAAAGCGTATTCTGCACAGCTTAAATAAATAAACCATGTTGGTAGTCCTAAATTTCTCAGTGGACATTTCAGTTCTCTATGTCTTCTAAACCAATATTTATTGGTTCCTCGCTGACACACCATTATGTTGCTCAAGTTGTTGTCCAGATTCTCATCTTTCTTGTGCACCTTTTTAATAAAATCCTGGGTTGTTATATTTGTAAAACAAGTTCCAGTGCTCATAACATGTGCAACAGAATAAGAAGAGACAGAAAGTTCACTTTCATGCAGGAATGTGAAAATGTAAAGAATGTCTTGCCAAAAGCATGGATCCTAAGAATAAAATCTAGTTGTTCGGTACTCTGGTGCTGAAATGTGTAAAAGACAATAATCATGTTAGCCACCTTTCCCAGTGGTGGATACATTTGAATAACATTTTGTTTTTTTTAATAATTGTATTATTATTTTTTCAGGTCATAGTATAAGACAGATATATAAAAACAATTGATACAGGGTAAACTTCAGAAAGAAACAATCCAAGCAGAGATAATTATAATTAATTAATTCATTCATTCATTAATACATTCATTAATAGATTAGCTAAGATTATATTACAGGGATTTACACACATATGAAGTTAAACAATTTTAATATAAAATTAATCATTATCGACATTGATAAAATCCCATCAAAAATGTTTCCAAATCTTATCAATCTTTAGCAGCAAGGAGGGGCCCCTTGCTTTAGCCAAAGCGAGCCCAAATTCATATATCTGATAGATAAGTGAACACTATTACGAATCTGTAGGGGCTTTCCCTGACACCCATGCCCTTGAAATGCAAAGTCGGGCGGATACCAGCATAATTATAATTAATTTCTGAAAGCCCCCTTCGAGTTCATGTTTAACACCCACCATTCTCTCTTTAACAGATAACTATACTGGAAAGCCCAGGCTTAAAGACATACAATTTGTCACCCCTTCCCAGAACTTTTGTAAACAGGGGTAGAGGGTGAACATATGCAGGACATCAGCAGCAAAAAAATTGCACTTAGGACATCTTGCTCTATCTGTCCTATCTGTAAAGGCAGTTGCTCCCTATTTTAAGATTACATCTGGGGTATGGTATAAAAGATACAGCGTATGCCACTGTTGTAGCTTAAGATTAATGAAATATATGGAGCAGTCCAGCAAAGCTAAAGCCATCTGAATCTCTCCAACCGAAACCTCAGACTAGAGAAGCCTGCTCCATTTTGCTGCTAAATAGAGGGGTGTCTTCTATAGCAAACTGTGAAAATGCCTGATATATCATGCTTATAGTAGGTTTAATACCAGGCTTAAAATAGCATGAAGAAAACTCTGAGCTATCAATATCTTTTGCATGTTCGCGGCTCATCCACATATAGTCCCTCAGTTGAAGATATTTGAAAAAGGAATGTAGAGGAAGTTCGAAGGCATCTTGTAAGTCAGAAAAAGATCTAAAGCCATTCAAATCAAATAATTGGCCCATTGTTATAATTCCGCAGCCTGCCCAGACTCTATAGGTTAGATCACGGGAAATAAGTGGAAAAGCAGGATTCTCCCATATGGGGGTATCTTTGTTGATAAAGCCAACTGAATATTTTTTACAAATCTCCTTCCAGATACAAATAATATCTTTTAGTACTTTAAAACGTACCCTTTTATGATTGTTGGGATCGTCTAGCTGATAAAAAAAGAGCCTAACTTCTGCTCCAAGAGCAAGCTGGTAGCAAAATGATGTTCAATCTGGTTCTCCTAAAGTCAGTAAACTACGCGAACGGCCAGTAAAAGCGGCCCAGAAGTACAACTTAAAATCTGGAAGTGAGAGCTCTCCTTTCTTATAGGGAGATTTCAAAAATCAACTAGCTCGCCTTGCCCACCTGTAGCCCCAGATAAAACTACCAATAGCACCTTCCACCCATCTAAAAAAAAGAATCCGGGACCCTCAGCGGGATTGCCCTAAACAAATAAGGACATTTGGGGAGAGTATTCATTTTAATAATATTTACTCGTCCAATAATGGTAAGTGGTAACTTATTCCATGATTTTAATTTAAGGACAGTTGTAGATAGAAAAGTTTTATAATGTAATAATACTAGAGACCGCAGAGCACAGCCTAATGCCTAAATAAACCGCTGAGTGAGTAGCCCCTAGAATTGGAGAATCAGGAGTAAAATTCAAAAGAACTTTGGGGCATATTAGCAAGACCCACGTTAAAATTATCAACGGCGATAATGGGCATGCTAATATGCGTTATAGAATTCCAATAGAAGCCCATGTTAGATGTGCAGGACATCTAACCTGGGCTTCTATTGGAATTCCATAACGCATATTAGCAAGCCCATTATCGCCGTTTTAGCGGCAGTTTCCTGCCGCTAAAACGGCGATAATTTTAACGTGGGTCTTGCTAATATGCCCCCTAAGTTTTAAATAAATTCAGCTTATAGCCAGAAAATTCCCCAAACGTACGTGCTTCAAGAGTGATCTGAGTGACTGCTGTTGCTGGGTTAGAAGAAAAAATTGCCACATTGTCGTCATATTCGGTCAGGTTCCGTTGTTGATCACCGAGAGCCCACGGTTGAATACCTGTATTCCAGAGGAGAGAATGTAAATATGGGTCTATATAAAGAGCAAAAAGAAGGGGGGAGAGTGGGCACCCCTGTCTTGTCCCGCGGTAGATCCGAAAGAAATCAGAGTAGCTCCCAGCATGTGCAACTCGAGCGCATGTTATCTTAAAAAGTGCCTGAATCAATTTAATAAAATCTTTCCCTATACCAAAGGCAGACAAAGTGACTCATAAGCAGTCCCAAGCAACACAGTTGAATGCCTTCTCCGCGTCGAGTAGTATCATGCCCATGAAACACCTGAGAATGGGCAGTGGACATTGAAATGCTACCTAAGCACTCTCACCGTTAATCACCCATATCATGTTTTGTTATTGGATAAGATTTCATTTATCCTTGTGTGCACTTCTCTGTATGCACCTTCTGCCCAAAGATGCCACCCTCACCAGGAAGATAAGCAGCTGCTCAAGCAGTATTGAGAGAAGCTACAAGCCATGCAGCTAACAAATCCTGGAAAGTCCCAGTTACTTGTATGGTGTTTCCAATGATCAGTAACCTTAGGATGGATGGAGAACTAACCACCCTGCCATACACACTTTGATAGGTGTCAACAGGATCGATGAGCCAACTAAGCAGCGCGGCGTCCTCCTCGATGTAACGATGTTAGCTGCATGGCCTGTAGCTTCTCTCAATACTGCTTGAGCTGTCTACTCGATCCATGCACTGCAATAATTTGTATTCTTGGTGAGACCATACAGATACCGCTCCTCGGCTCATACACCAAAGGAATGTTTCCTGATCTTGGGATGTTTTGACACTGATACATCTAATTAGCTCCGCCCTGAAGAAGTTCGGGTTTTACTAGATGAAACGCGTTGGCTGATGTTTTTATGAATTTCAAATGATGCAACAATAAAGGAAAAAACGCAACTGGATCTCGCCAGAATTTGTTATTCTCAAATTGTGATATACTTTATTGTAACATATCACCTCTTTACTTCTTATGTGGTGCAGCTCTGTTTTTGCATTTGAGTATCATGCCCATGTCTATATTACATTTTCCAGCAATATCAAAAGAAACGATTGCTGTGTTGGTATGTGCGGTGGTATCTCTGCCTGGGACAAATCCGTGTTGCTGTGGGGATACTAAGACTGAGATTACTGGAGTGAGATGGCACGCAAAGATTTTAGCAAACCATTTTGCATCCATATTAATCAATGAAATGGGCCTATATGGTCCCAGATCATCAGCCGGTTTATCCTTTTATAGAAAGACCACATTAGTTGTGTTCCAGCTTTCTAGATTGCCCCTCCTGCCTGAATGAATTGAATAACGAAGTAAAATTCAGCGCTCAATATCTCTTTAAATGTCTTATAGCACTCAATAGGCAACGATTCCTCCCCTGCTGCCTTGCCGAGGGTAGGGCCATTAGTGCAACCTCTATTTCCAGCCTTGAGAATTCTGTCTGTAGGTCATATATCTGCTCCTCCGTAAGGCAGGGTAAGTGACACTGTTGAATATATTCTAAGCACTTATACTGATCAAACTTTTGTGACTGGCTATACAACTTTCTATAAAACCGAGAGAATTGTTCCAAAATGAGTGTGGTATTTGTGTAGAGCCTTCCATCTGCTCTCCTAATTGCCTGAATTTTGGCTCTTGGTTTGTTGTTCTGTAATTTGATGTGCTAAAACTTGGCCAACGCTTTCACCATATTCGTATTGAAGCTTCCTGTATTTTTCAAATCTAGCAGCAACCTGTTCCTTTAATCTGCATCCAACACAGGATCGCATTTCTAAAAGTTGAACAAATACTTTGCATTCATCTGTAGCACCTTGAGTAGTTTTGAGGGCGTGTAATAGTTAGAGCTGGCGAACGGTTTGATGCAAAGAATAAGCTTCTTCGGTGATGGCTCTAGTTTGCTTGACCACATATTGTAATGTTATACCATGGACATATGCTTTCATGGTGCCTATCTTATTGTAGGCAAAGCCGATCCTCTATTAATAGTAAAAAAGTCCCTAAGTAAACATGAGACAGAATTTGTGTACTCGCTATTAGTTAATAGGTGACAAGGGACGGTAAACCTAAAACTATTAGGCTTGTACCAATTCAAATCAGGTGAGAAATGAAAATAAATCAGATTATGATCTGAGACTATCCTTGGAAATACAGTCATTTCCATATTATCTAGCAACATGCGTTTAGTAAAGACCATGTCTATCCTTGAATAATGCTTGTGTTGAATAACATTTTACTTTAAAACTTTTTCCCCAGACACCAATAAGCTCTCCTCTACCTTCTCTCATCTGATAACATTCCAAAGCATCACACATCATTTCTCTACAGTGTGTGTATTCTGTAGTGTTCTTATATTTGTTCAGCTTCTTCCTGATTAATTGGGTAAAATTGTCCACTTTCATCTTCTTTGTCAAAGGGTACATTGTTGGAATGAATGAATTTAGAAACGTCCAAAACTTTGTAGCCTATGCTTATTTTTAAGGCAAGCTATAGCTTTCTGAACTTTGTCTATGTTTATTTGATGTTGGCAATTTATTTTTTACCTTTATAGGAACTCCATTTACCAAAACTACTAAAGGTTACTCTATTTTGTGTTGTAAGAAATTGGATTGTTGGTTAACTGGGGTGTAAGCCCTGGTCAAACAGCAACCACAATCCTTGTCAGGGTGAGGAACAAGCCCCAAATTAACCTGTGCTCACCCCCATGGTAGCTTGGAACAGAGCAGAGCAGTCAGACTTAACACAGTGAAACTACCACAAAAAGACTTCACACTAGGTTAGAAAAATAGAGATTATTTTTATGAGTAAAACAAGACCAAAATAACAAACATCCAATCAGTAGATCTGGAGAAATTATTTTTAAAGATTAAACTGAAATATGGTGCTTAAAAGCATAAAGCACAAACTGGGGACATCTAGTCGCGCTTCAATGGGGTAAATACAAACGTTCAGGCTGACTATGATGGGGTACGTTTAGATACAGGGACCAGCCTTGTACTGCTGAAAGATTACCTTAGTTGCGCCGTTGACAGGTCCGATGCATGGAGCAGAGCAGGCAATGCATTGCAGGCGATCTGGCTGGATGTAGGCGATGCATTAGTTCCGAGCCATGCAATCCGAGATGCATCAGCAGCAACTTTCTTGATATGCAGGTGCTGCATCATCATTGAATTGCACAGCTGGCAATGTGATGTCCTCAAAGTGGGCGATGCATCGGCGTTGGAGGCGATGCATCAGTTCCAACCGGCGCAACGGCAGCAATGCATGGATTTTACTGCCTAAATTCAGCACAGCCAATTCCAAGGGCCCAGTACTGGATTGGCATCACTTGGCAGCATACAACTCACAGTTGGCAGAGTCAAGGTGTTGCAGTGGAGTTGTTGAAAGTCTTTGATATCCCTGAGACTTCAAAACAGGAGTCAAGTCAGCAAGCCCTTGGAGACACTTTGGTTCTCGGGCTATAGAGATGCAGGTCCAGTCCTTCTCACAAGGAAGGCAACAGGCAGAAGGGAAGGTACAGAAAAGCAGGATTTCAACAAAGTCCTGCAGAGTGATAGTCCTTTCAGCAGGACAGCAGTCCTTCTACCTGGCAGAATGCCCTCAGGGCCAGAAGTCTACTGAAGTGGTGGTGTCTGAAATCCAGTACATATCCCAGTTGTGCCTTTGAAGTGGGGGAGACTTCAAAGAGAGGAATTTGAATTGCATAAAGTTCCTGCCCTTCCTTCCCTGGATCCAGACATTCTGCGTTGACTATGCATCTGATTGTCAGGTGCAAGTGTCAGCTTGTCCCTCCCATCCTGACCAAGGTGACCCATAATGCTGTTAATTGCCCATCAGGATGTGGATGGCCCATCAGGCACACTTAAACTCCGTTTGTATGTGGCTGTTTAGATGGAATGCACAAAGCCCAGTTATCACCCACCCCAGACTTGTAGTCAGAGACAGGCAGAGGTACAGAATGGTTAAAGTAAGAAAATGCCAACTTTCAAAAAGTACCATTTTCAGACTTGCAACTTAAAATCCAACTTTAGGTTGTGATTTTAAATTGTGAGTCCAGACTCACCAAACCTGAAATGCCTATCTTTTCCTGATTGGAAATGACACTTAGAAAATGTAATAAAGCAATCTGAATGTTAACCTTTGGAAGAGATAGGACCTGCAGTAGTGAAAAACGAATTTAATAGTTTTTCACTACCAGGACATGTAAAACTTAAAAGTACATGTCCAACTTTTTAAATAGACTGCACCCTGCCCTGGGGGCTGTCCAGGTCCTATCTTAGGGGTAACTTATGTGTATTAAATGGAAGGTTTGGGCTTGGCAAGAGGGTTCACTTGCCAGCTCAACATGGCAGTTTAAAACTGCACACACAGGCTTTGCAATGGCAGGCAGTGGGTGGCTCAATCAGTGCTGCAGGTTCATTAGTAGCATTTAATTTCTAGGCCCTGGACACACATAGTGCACTTCACTAGGGACTTATAAGTAAATAAGCATGCCAATTGTGGAAATGCCTAATGTTATCAAATGCCTAATGTAGGGATGTGATCTGTTTAAGCCGGGGACACGGACTCTAGTTCCCAGGCTCCTTTGCACCTGCTGCTCCTTCCCGCATCACCAGTCGGCATCTGGAGATGCATAAAGGCAGCTGTGAGGTTGCGTTGAGCGGGACGCAATCTGTTTGAGTTGGGGACACGGACTCCAGTTCCCAGGCTCCTTTGCACCTGCTGCTCCTTCCCACATCACCAGTCGGCGCCTGGAGGTGCATAAAGGCAGCTGTGCGGTCCCTCTGTACGGGACACTCCCAGGCGAAGCCGGGGCCAAGGGCAGGCCCGTCATTGCCCGTCAAAGCCCAGAAGAGGCTGGGCCACCCCCCTGAAATTTTACCCTAGAGGACTGCTACCAACATCCAAAAGGTACTGTGTGTAACTTTAAAGTCGCCCTAAGGCAAAGCGGACTTGTTTTCCATGACCGCCCTGGTTGGTCATTTTTCGCTTTCCTTTCTCTCAGACATTGGGGTGACATGGGGAAGAGGAAAGCAACGGAGGCTGGACAGGGAGGCACGCACAAGAAAAAAACAAAAAAAAGAGCTTGGAACTTGAGCCCTGTGGTAGGGGCTGGCATGTTGGACCGCATTGATAATTTAATGACTGAGCGCGAGGGACTTCTAGATCCAACTGCTATTGCTAGCGCTCCAAAACCCAATGCCCCATGCCTACGTCCTAGTCCCATCAAAACTGGGCGCATCCCGAACATGTTTAAAAAGGTACCCACTAGGAAACAACTCCTGATAGCTACCAAATTGCCACCTAAGATTCTGCCCAGTCCTGATTGTACCCCACTAGTGACAATAGCCGATTTCCCGTGCAGCAATAGATTTTCAACCCTTGTAGATCCGCCAGAAGCACTGAACATCATCAACACCTCAGGGGGTAAGAAGGTTAGGGATGATACAGAGGCTGGCAGGGTAGATAATTCCCCATGAGAGAGGAATGGAGGGGTGGAAAATCCTGAATCTGCAGCACTCAAAATAGAAATTTGTAGCGATGTTTCTACCTTGAAAAAAATTGTAGGGACCTTGACTGGGCTTATCTGCAAATTGCTGCACAGATTAGATGGATTAGAAGGACCAAGTAGCTTTGATAGACTGTTGGATGCAGAGCCTTTGATGGAAAATGCCATCCTGAAACAATTCCTGCAACCCACACATACTCCCTTGTCTGTCTCCCCCACACTCCCGACAAGCAACTCAGGCCACTCCAGCATGGATTGCTGCGATATACCATCACATCTGGAGGATGGTAGGGGGCCTAAGGAGGGATACATATCTTACACAAGGGCACCTGTATAGGGGGGAAGAGGGGGCGAGCTATCCAACCAGCCAAGACCTCCCCCAACCTGCCTAGTCACTATGGTCATGTAATCTACATGACAAACATACCTAAAGGTGGTAAGTTTGCCAAGTATGAGAATGAGGAGTCCATCAAGAATAAATCCAAACACTGTATTAGGCATGTAAGGGGGTGTAGGTCTGTGATCAGAGAGGATATTTTAAGAGCTAGAAGAAGGGTTTTGATCAGTAGCCCCGTAGATACAATAGAGCTCACACTAGTTGACGAAAGACTAGTGCATAATCTACTTGCCCTAGAAACCAGGACATGCCCTCCACCCACATCGAACATACAATTCAAGCTGCAGAGGGCCAACAATGCTGCCCAGTTTATGTCCAACACAATGTCGACAGGGCCATCTCGGTCCTCGCCCTTGGCACAAAATGATTGACTGCATCAAGGGCTTCCAGCAAAATATGTCACATTCAGCACCCTCAACTCTGCTTCTAATGCAGGCCCTCTATTATCTGAGGGGAACTTAATCGAATCAAAGCAACTGATTGGCCTAGAACCCACTAATCACATCTCACAGAAGCCAATAGGGGAAGGGGACGCTAACTATGCTGTAGACACTGACATCGACACCCCCAACTACACCACAGTCGGAGAAGCTGAGCCTCATGGCACCCTTGCCAATTATGATCAAACACAGTCCATGGGCTTGCGGCAGCTCAAATTAGCATCATGGAATGTGGCTGGTGTAAGAAGGAAGCTACATGTACTATAGTGGATGGAGTTCATTAATTCGCATGACATTTGCATATTTCAGGAAACCTGGAGTTTAGAACCAATATATGTCCCAGGTTTCATGACCTTCCACAAGCCAGCAGTGGCTCTAAAACTGGGCCGCCCGTCTGGAGGCTTGTTAATCTTAATTAGTATTGCATTAAATTGCGATATTCTTATGGTAAGGTTGAGGGGTAAACTAGGCAAGAGCATAGACATCTATGATGTCTATGCGAGAGGCACAAGAGGTGGCATATTGTCCACCCTGCAAATCTTAGATGATTTGCAGGACACAAGGCGGGCCACATACCCACTAATTATATGTGGAGACTTTAACGTAACATTTGAGCCCTTGATAGGGATGACATCTACGACATCATTGAGGAGGACAAACTGTGGTCAGTTCCACCTCTTGACCTCTCACCTATAAAGAAGTTGTCGTACTCCGCCCTGCAAATGAATGCACTGACGTTAGAACATTGGTTTTGTGCCATGAATGGGAGAACACGCTCAGACAAAGGAGGGGTTTTTACTTTAATTGGCCCTTCTGGCACCAGCCGCATAGATTATATCATTGTGAATCTCATGTTATGGCCAACTGTCATCAACATGGTCATGGCCAACACCTGTGAACGCGACCATAACCCGCTAACCCTGACGTTAGAGTTCCCTTGGGGCGATAATGGTAGTCCAGTCAGAAACAAACTAATTACTAAGGAGGTGGTACCCTCGAATGACAAGCGTTGCCTTAAATGGCCAATGATCGTGAGGGATGAGCCTAAACTTGATACCATAAAAATGGAGCTTGAGGCACATCTGGTTGTGATTTGATCTCCACCAGATGAGCCGAGCTCATCAGCGAATGTTAGCGCCATGCATGCAAACTTTTTTTCCAATTAGCGCTGAACTTTATTGCCCCTCCACAGAATCCTATCTTAAAACAGAAAGAAGCGCGTAAGGCGAACTCGTTGTTTACACGGGAATGCAGGACCCTAAGGAGACAGTTGGCCACAGCCATTAGATCCAAGAATATACCCTTGACACAAGACCTAAGGAGGCTCTACAAAATATCCCAAGTAAGAGCTAAACGAGACTGGGATAAGGAGAAGTGGAGCGATCTTGGGGAGGCATGTTCCCAACCAGACACTAGGAAATTTTGGGCACTTGTAGCAAAGGGAAACTTTGAAAACTCACCACCCCCTTTCTAATAATATTGGGGCCGACACATGGCATGAGCACTTTGGTGCATTGTATGAGAATACTTTTTGCCCTGTCCTAGGCCAACTCCCCGTGGACCTAACTCATTCCATTCCAAGTCTTCTGTTCTCTAAGGAGGAAATTTATGCCTCTATAGAGGAGATTGTTTCCTCCAAAGCACCAGGGCCGGATGCGATTCCGGGAGATCTCTTCCGCTCCAATAGGGACAACTGGGCTGCATACATAATGACACTCTCTAATGACATTGCTGGGGGGGCCCTATTCCCGCTTCTTGGAAGGGAGCTGAAGTGCTTTCCATTTTTAAGATGGGTGACAGGAGCAATGCGGCCAATTATCAGCCCATTAGTCTTATTGATTGCATCCAAAAAGTATTCTGTCGCTCCCTCTTAGTGATGATCCAGGACTGGATGGCTGACAATCAGGGTTCCGTAAGAAAACTGGAACAATTGATCAGGTTTTCTGCTTTGTTTTATTATATTGGAAAGTGGTAACACTGGGCAAGGGAGCCTCTATGTGGAATTTATAGATCTGAAGTCAGCCTTTGATCTTGTGCCCAGGGGCAAGCTCTGGCAGGTCCTCATGGAGATGTGGGTGCCTATAGAAATCTTGTCACTACTTATAAATCTACATGCAGAGAACTTTGCCAGGGTAAGATGAGGCGGACAGGGACAAGTTACTGATCCTGTTAATATCAAGCGTGGGGTCCGCCAGGGCTGTGTTCTGGCTCCAACACTGTTCTCGCTATACATCAATCAAGTGGTTGAATTTCTAGAAGCAACTCCAGCTGACTTGCCCCATCTAGGGAAACAGAAGGTTGCCACTCGGCTCTTTGCAGATGATACTCTTCTCATCTCTAAAACACCTATGGGGCTGCAAACTCTACTAAATCGATTCAAGACTTTCTGTGATGAGAGGGGTCTTGAAATAAACACATCTAAGATAAAACTGATGACACTGAACCCCAATAAAACTTTCAAGGGGTGTTTAACTTTAAATAACATCCCCCTAAAGAGAGTGAGTAGTTTCGAGTATCTGGGCATTAGATTGGCCAAAGGTATGGCTTGGAAACAGCATTTAAACAAGGCCCACCTCAAGTTTTTACAGATAACCAAGGCTTTAAGGAAAGAACACTGTCGGTCTTACACAAAACCAGTAGCACCAGCCCTGGAACTATACAAAAGCAAGGCTGTAAGCAGTGCCCTGTACGGGCCAGAGGTCTGGGGCTTTGAAAAATTGAGCGACTTAACAGCATCCGAGAACAAGTTTCTTAGGAAATTAGTGTCCCTCCCATTGAGTACACCACTTTGCCCCCTAAAACTGGACATTGGCATAAAATCAATCGAGGATCTAGTGAAGCCCCGCCCACTCCTATTTTGGAAGAGGCTCGTATCCACTCCAGAACTGTCCCTGTACGTATCTGCTTTAGATGAGGTTTGCTTATTAGATACATCGAACAAAATAGGATGGATTAAAAACATTAGAAACCTCATCGCTAGCATTGGCTTAAGGGGGCATAACAGTAACTGCCCAACACCATGTACCAAGAAACAAATCAAAGTATTGTATTGGGACTGGGTAGTGCAGTTGGAATCAATGGCTAGCAACCGGGGCAGACTAACTGAGGAATTTATAGATTTCAAATCAAGTTGTTCACAGGAGGCTATCTTGACCTCATCAAGGTACCGGCTGAGAAAATGATATATGCAATTTAGGTATGGTTCCTTGCCGGTAAACCTATTTACAAATTCTTGGTCATGTAATGCTGCCTAGATTAAAGGCTGCATCTGCTGCCTTGCCCCGATCTAATTGATTGGACATGTTTTCTTCGTCTGCCCTGCTTACTCTAGACCCAGGGAAAAATGTCTAACCCCCATTTGTAAGCAGCTTGGAACCTGCGACTCCGGAGCAGCTCTGCTCATACTAAAATCAGATACTAAACTATAATTAGTGTGCGCAACTGCAAAGTTTCTGGGCCATATGTGGGAGATCAACTTTAATCTTACCCTAATACGCCCTGACTTTGATGGTGGTGTTACTGAGTTTAAATATGAGGGCATATTATTATCGAGTGAACCATTGGTCATTGATTCTATGTAATTTTATGTCTTCTTATGTAGTAGAAGTACAACTACAACAGATTCCTTGAACTACCTTTTAGCAACTTAGCCTGTTTTATTCAGGTATTAAGCATCTTGAATTGATCTGCTGGTGTTTGTACAGCGATTATTGCACTGATTTCTAAGCCGATGCCAAAAAGATTAATTATTGTGTCTTTTTTAAGCTCATAACGGGTTTTATTATTTTAAATCTTTATTGGATCGCATGTATGTACTTTGTACTTTTATGGTCTTATGACCGAATAAAGTTTATTGATGATTATCATGTTTCAAGGAAAGAGCCCAGGCTCTCCAGTGGTAAAGTGCCCCGAGTCCTAAAGCCAGCTAAAGTGCAGTCAACAAAACAGAAGGTCAGAAGGCAAAATGTCAGGGTAAATGACACCAAGCATGCCAGGTATAACATCACCCATGTCCAAAAATTCATACCAAGTATCCAGATATCTTTGCAACTGGTTCACTCACTGCAAGAGTGCATGACCATCATCATATTCCTAGGGCCAAATCCCTTTTAGAGAGTCCCACCACTTTTTCAATGCTCAGAATACAAACCTATTTCTTGTAAAGCAGGGACTAGCGGAAGGCATTGCAAAGAACATGGGACTTTGTCTCGTGCTTCAGTGAACTAGTACATCCACTTCAGAAATCCCTGTTAGACATCATGGTCACAGATGCAAATTCCAGTGGACCCACTGAACTTTTCATCCACCTGATATCAATAAAAGGAGCACCATTGGTTTGGGTAACAATACCCACTTGATATTTAGTGACAATATGTTCAAAAAGGCAATGGTGTGCTTGCCATGCCTTTCTATTGAAAAGTCTCTCACTGCCGGAAGAGGAGCCTCTCATTTCCCATAGAGTGGCAACTCCCTCATATTAGAGAAGACTCTCAATCCATATAGGATTTGATTAGGAGTCAGGCAGAGGGGTATCTTCAGAGGTGATACCACTAAACTGGATTCCAAATGTTTCCAGGCCTGAAATTAATAGGTTTATAAATACAGGACCCGATAATGTCAATCTAAAACACTGGACCTAGTTTCACCAAGTATAAAATAAATCCACATCTGGTGAAGCCTGACTTTTTGCCTGAAAGGCAGCGGCTGTGGACAGAGGCCCAGCCTACCTCTAGCTCCAGTGAGAAGAGGGGTGCAGACAATTCTTCCCTTAGACTCAGTATGCCTTGTACTAGGCCTCAAATCCCATCACATAATGGTAATGCAGTCCTGGGTCAGAGGCAGAGTACTGGGGCTTAGAGACACTTCTTGACTCCAAGCAACATGGAAGTGAGATAGCCAAAGCTTGCCTTAACTTTAAGGAATGTGTCTATACCCTACAAATCCCCAAACCTCGAATACACTGGGTTAGAGGAAGAGACCTGGCGCAACCAATCAAGCCCAGCTACAGACCACCTCTGACCACTCCACAACAGCAGCAATACCAGAGGGAGATAGCAAAGCGCCAAGCCAGAGGCAGAACCAAAGGTTCACACCAGTGACACCACAGGGAAGGATCCACAACTTCCTGCACCATTCCTAAAGACTTAACAAACCGTTGACAGCTACAAACCCTGCCCTAACAAACAAGTGTGTTGTAGTCTTCTGTCTAGAGAGTGGCAAGCTATGTTAAATTAGCTAATTTCCCAATTTTTGTACCTAGTTCTAGGAAGCACTACTGAGCTGCAAATAGTTTCAATATTTATTTCTCTGTCTCTTACTATAATTGTAATCCTCATAAAAAGCTCTGTAGAAAATCACTGGCTTTTTTCAAATTTTCAGTTCTGTAAAGAAATTACTTCCTAGTGCCTGAAACATCTGCTAAAATTCCACAAATACATGGAAGGCAAAGACTGAACAGTGTGTCTATTTTACATGCTAAATATATCATTTTAATTTGAGAAAAATCTGCTGAAATTATTTTATAAGCGCCAGACTAGCTCTGGCAGACGAGTGACTACATGCACTGTAGAAAAACTAAACAAATCCTGAGTAATGCTAATGACATTTTGAATAAATATAATCTCTTATCTCTCTAGTTTAATAAATCTAACATCGGCATTTATTGCCTACAATGTTTATTTGAAATGGTCTCGATTTACAAACCAGTAAGAGTGCGCTGGCCAGCGGAACCATAAACAGGATCTGGCACTTACCCAAACACCCTGTAATTGCGACAGAAACATTAAGACTTTCGGTTTTCAAAAAAACTTAAACAAAGAACCTTTAGAATTTTTAGCACTAAAGTTTCTGTCTAAAATGTTAAACCTCTGCACAAGGTTTTTTTATCACACCCGCGCACGTTTATTCCATCTTTTTCATGGAGATTAAGTCAATATTAAAAGAGAACGATTCTACAAATCTTTTTCAGTAGCACCAGGTCAACACAAATGACGCTTGGTAAAACTAACCAATAGTTTTGGAAGTATTTCAAATGTTACCTGGGTCCAGCCAAGTAACTGTACACAGCGATCTCTTCTTCCAACAGGGTGCAGCGGTGCATGCCCGTCCCTCCAGGCCTAGACAGGATTGCATCGACCATGAATCTAATGTACATAGCAACTGTGGGGCATATTAACAACGGCCAGCGATAATTATCGCTGGCCGTGCTTAGCGATAATTATATTATCGCAGGCTATCTCTGGTATTTATCGCCCTGGTAGCGCGTTATTAACAACGTGTTACTCCAGGGCGATAAAATTCCAGAGATAGCGAGGTTATCGCCCTTATGCAGGGAACATCGCTGGTTTTCCAGCGATATTCCCTGCAAAAGGCGATAACCTTGCTGATACGACCCACAGGGTCGTATCAGCATAATCCACCCCTATGTTAGGGATGGCTAAGTCAGGATTTTAGCAGACGTTAGGTTTTGGCGAAAACGGCCGTTTTCGCCAAAATCTAATGTGTGCTAAAATCATGTGGGCTGCCTTGTAAATATCGTGATGTAAACATCAGCGATATTTGCAAGGTAGCCCATCGTGGGTACGCCAGTAACGCCCACTTTGCATCTCATTGGAGATGCAAAGTGAGGCGTTAGTGAAAAGGGTGCTAACATGCAATTATGCATGTTAGCACCCTCTTGTAAATAGGGCGCTGGTTTTATCTCCGCTTTTTTGGCTTTGTAAGCCAAAAAAGCGGAGATAATGCCCTTGTAAATATGCCCCTGTGTATGTTAGCTGCATGTTTGCAACACTAAAAATGCCGTCAGCTGAGCACATTTTGTTCGGAAGGCCAAAAAACACAACAATCCTAAAACACGAGCCGAGGTAAAAAAAAAAAACTGTGCGCTGAAACGAACATAAGTGGCCAGGAGGGAAATGCTACATGTAACAAGAACAACACAGCAAAAAGGGGGACAAATCTAACCAGTTCACCATAGACAAGCAAGGATTTTCGGAGGGCACACAAAGGAACAAATGAAAAGTGATAGGCGGGCTCTAAGCCCACAGATTAGATACAGCATGTTTCAAAGAGACAGTGCATGCGCTGCATAGGCGAGATCTTAAAAAATGGTTACACTATATATTATATATGTCCAATATACAGACTGCAAGCAGTCAAACAAATGGAAAAGAAACAAGCAATAATAAATGCATCCATCTTCACAGGAAAACCCGCATACTAAAGAAATAGTAAAAAACAAATGTGATCTCACGGTAAAATAAAATGAATTAACACAGAGCAGTCAAACTGTAATATGTTACATATGTAAAAAATAATGCATTCTCAAACTAAGAAATCACACCATGTAGTATTGGATTTGTTGAAACAGAAACACCACTTGAAGCTGGCACAATGGTAGTTGGCAAATCTATTTTTGGCAATGTTACCCTCAGTTTTAAGAGAGTGCAAAGTGCAAATAACTTTCACCACCGTATTATGAAAGTAGATTGAGATGGTAATGTGTAACGAGGATGTGTTTTCATATGTTTGTGTGGTTATTTATTGTGATCGGTTCTCTTTTGTGTTTTTTGTCACATATTTTTAGTATGTAGTCAGTCCCACAGTAGAGAAGTTGGCAATGACATCTTTGAGACAATATTTAGCATAATTAATTATTTTCAGGCCTATCTATAAGAGCAAACAGCAATCAAAGATGCAGTTTTGCTGTGCCTGTTTGTGAAAACGAAGTACATGAGCTAGGTATGACAAGGAGTCAGGAGTATCATTGCTACACGTCTCTAGGTAACAATGATACCTCATATATCGTTAGCCTACTTTAAGAGACAGAAGAAAGTCAAAATTGCGATTGTGTGAACTCAACATAGTGTTAATGTAGTGTTCTCACGCTCATAGTTTTACCTATATGTGGTTCATGCAGCAGGCCCACAAGCACAATGTTTTCTGCTAGGGTAAGTATGGAATTGTTGGATGGTTGCACTTTTGCTGATTTCCAGGAGTTTTGGAGTTTTCCTTCACAGAAAACTTAAGAAGCTATGATTTACTTTACCTGTACTGTAGAGGCCTGGGTAGGAAAACGTGTTACTATTAAGACAAAAACATCACTCTGGATACTCTGGTCTCATTGATATTGTGTAGTTGAGATTCCCTGGCTAACAGTCAACAATCGTAACAAATGCAGCAGACATACTTCTGGAAGCTTCTCACATGAAGAACATTCCTTGGTGTCTAATGTATGGATGCCTGATCAAGCCTGTTGATAACCCACACATGCCTGATACCCTTACACTGCAACCACAGGGAACATTGAAAAGGGTCAAGCTTTGGCAGGGAAATGTTTCTGAGGAAGTAATACTCAAAGAAACTATCATGGGCTGAAGTCAAATTGATGATAAACAGCTGTTATATTCAGTGTATTCTCCTGGCCAGCCAATGAGGGTGAGGCAAGTTTGACACTCAGCAATATCAACCATACGATGTGTAGATGTTGGGTACAAAGGGTTATATTAGGGTACCAGCTAGCTCAAGGGTGACTCCTGTGAACAAAAGCCAGGTACCTTAAATAGATATTTAGTTTTGCTTTCAAAATTACCCAAATGCACTGCACTCAATTGGTCACCCGTGGTCACCCCGAAACCAACAGACAACTCATACAAGTCTGGTACCCCACCCCCAGGATTTGCACAGAAATACAAATGGAAGTCAAGTCTTGGTAGGGGTGTGTTCATGTGCGAGATAAACTGGAGTAATCGCCATGAATTCGAAAACCTTGCTACCATAAACAATCATGTACAGCACATTCTCCCAGCCATCCAATCTGGGTATAGTCAGTCTTGCACACAGCAGTAGAAATTTAGGATGTTTAGATATTGAAAGTGTATGGTTGTGGCATGTTGCCATATGGCCCATCGGTGATACTTGTGACCAAAAGACAGGCACCATAATAAGGAACTTTGCTTTTAGTTGCTTTTCAAATTTCCGGAATGCACTGCACCCTATTTACCACCTGTGATCACCCCAAACCCATAAAAATCCCTGCTACCTCCATGGTGAGAAGACACAGAGGAACACAGATATAGAGATATAGGGGCATATTACCTAGAAAAGGCGATAATGCTCGCCAGTGAAAGTTATCGCCATTGTATTTATCGCTTCCTTTCCGGGACACATTTCGCATGTTTATCGACGTATTATTAAGACGTCGATAACATGCGGTGGTGTTCGGGAAAGGAAGCGAAATCGGCCGCTAACACGCGATACACAAACATGCGATAGCATGTACTGAGACACGTTAGCGGTGCGTTACGAGAATAATATTTCAGCTAACGTGCCATGCACCCAGAAAGGCCCTTGTTTTCAGGCACAATATGTATGTTTGTTGAGACAGTAAAGCATGTTCGGTACTCCAATGAAGAATGTTTGTACGGGGTCACTGATACCATACTCTTGCAGTTATAACAATGAACGTTCTGAAATGCTTAACATAATGTGCGCATCGTAATATTACATTAAGAGGCAAATTGTGAGTTTCCTGCACCTTTGTACATGGTAAGGGCTAATAATGCAGCATGAGGTCTACCTCTTTGCTGTCTGTGGTGGACATCAGGGCTAGTCTCCCTTGTACTACCATGTTTAGTCGGGAATTTTTCAGGTGTTAAAAACCTGCGTAAATCGGGGATTAGCGTGAATTTTTTCATCGCGGGTCATCTTTGATAATACAGCGAAGTCCTGTTCGTGATTTTTACCGTGACATTTAGGTAAGTAACGCCTACCTTGCATGTCATTAGCAATACATATCGCTGGCATGCAAGGCGATAAAAAAACCGGCAGCTAACGCCGGAAAGCTTGCGCTAACGCTTGTTAGCGCAGGCTTGCTAATAGGGCGATAAGAATATCGCCACTTTAACGGCAAAAAGTGCCGCTAAAGTGGCGATAATGCCCTTGATAATATGCCCCATATTCTTTTTGAGGGAATTACCAGGTGTTGGAAACAATTGCTGGCAATCTAACAAATGTCAAGTTCAGTCCATTCTCCTGGTCTGCCAGTCAGGACAAGAGACGTCTGGCTTGCATCGCTAGATTTTTCAAGCTATACATAATTTGAAATATCTACTTTTCTATAATATAGGCCCTCATTCTGATGTCATGCAAACTGCCACCAACAGGCCGTCGGTGGCAGTCCACTCGAAATACAGATTGTCGTTCTGACCGCTGCATTAGGAAGCAGGAGGTCAGAACAATAATGTTGAGGGAAAGACTGCTGCCTCCGAAAGGATCCAAGATCCACATGGTGCTTGGCAAACGGTGTATGGATGTTTACAAAGTGCCTTTTTCTACTGCAGCTTGTGCTGCGGCCCTTTTCCTAGGCTGCAGCACAAGCAGTAGTAGAAAAAGGCACTTTCCCTCGGACAGCACAGCAGTCCCATCTTAATTTAGCAGATGGGACTGCTGAATCATTGTTGGGCGTTCTCCTGCCCGAAGCTATGCCGGTCGGCGGTCTGGCCAACCGCCATCGTGATAAGAATCATACTTCTGAATTTGATATCCACCATACAATGATTAGTGCACCATAAGCAGCATTTCTGCCCAATTTAGGGATCGCCAAATGTATTATACAATTGATTGTGCAAAATATTTTCAATAGGTAAACTCATATATAGTTGATAGTGCTGGTTGTTTAATATTCTGGGATTTATGTTTGTGCTTTTTTGAAATGCAACAAAATATTAAGGACATTTGTTAAAAAAAAATGTAAATGGCTACATATTTTTCATTATTTCTTCAGACTGCAATGAAATATTAATATCGATTTCACAGCTATGCATAGCTCTAAATATTTCAAAAAACATATAATTTATATTGGTGCTAAAGGAGCTCAAAGATTTACATAGTTTCAAAAGCCACTTTTTGTTATTAAAAAAGCTTTGATTGAGTGATGCACTAACATTCCAGAAGTGAAATGGGTAATCAAAACACACAAAAGTGCCTTGACCTCTGTCCCCTACAGTTTACAAATATGATTTTCTTCAACAGTCTAGATCATGCTGACATTTCAAATGCTAGAATCCATCCTGCTTTTTCTAAAAGGAAACAAAACAAAAAAAACTCCAGTTCAAAATGATTAGATTTTGATGCAGAGGACGCCCCATGATTTTGAGATGGATTGCAGATTCTGTTTAAAGGGAGACAAAACGTTAATCCCCATAATTATCTGATTCCTTTACTGCTATGGGTGTTATTTTCATGCTTGATACTGCCCCTTAAGGGGGGCTAGGTAATTTACCATATTTAATGACTATCATATGAATTTGTTTTTACAAATGCTGATATTTTTACCATTATAAGGGATGGAATTATTTCTGTTCATAATAGCTTTGGGAATGGGTTATCTGACATTACTGTGTTTTCAGCTTTATTTTTTGTCCCAATAAATATATACATTTAAGTTACTATTATGTGATTTTGCTATGTTGGTATAATAATTGTGCTACAGCTACTGGGACTATATAAAAAGGAAGAGAAGATATATCGTCAATTCTCTGCATCTGAATTTTCACAACACTTTTTTCAGTTTGCTTTGATCTTTGGTTCTCTTATGTAGTTTGACCAAGCTGAATGCTGAAATAGCTGCAAGAAGAGGCAATGAGCACTGGCACTAGTGTGTGAACTGCTGCCTCAGTCTAATATCTATGCAAGTGCCATCAGCTATCTTGAGTGCTTGCTGGAGAACAAGTCTCCAACATTTTCACATGTCGGGGAAATTGTAATGATCTCTAAGCTAGGAATCAACTCTTTGTTGTGCAGTTAATAAAGTACCACTGTCAAATGAGACCAATCACTCCATCATCCTAGAAGAGGTTTATAAATAGAGGAGGTCAGTTTGTAAACCCCAGTGCCAATCTGTCATCTAAATTAGGAAATCAACAGAGTCAAAAGATGGGCAGATTATAATGAACAGTTAGTCAAGCAAGACAATAATCAGCTCTGTGATTAACTCAGTGCTGGGCAGGTAATTAGTTACCACTGCTCCATAAGAACAACTATATCATCCTAGAAGAGGCTTTTTGTGATCCCAATTACTAACTAAACTGTTATTTCAATTGAGAAAATAACTTGGGTTTAACCAGTCCAATCTCCTTGTGCCTTACTAATTCATAAGATGACATTAGTCCGCTAATGTTTGCAGAATCCTTCATGTTGGCATTGCTGTGCTCTCTGTCTTTCTAAACAAATGAATATCTGCACTCCAGCAGTCCAGCAGTGTATATCTAGAGAATACTAAGCACTGCAGTAGACAACCATTTTGGACTTTGCACATCTAACACCTACTGAGATACTGCATCATAAATCCATAGTGCATTTTAGCACTCTTTAAGCACTTAGACAACATCTTACCCAGTTGCTAGATCCCCAAACAATGGTAAATCCCAACTCTTATGAAAAAATAAGACACAGATAAATATGACCATACCTCACACCTCAGTCAGATTGGAAGAAACACACATAAAAAGGAACAGGCCATTCCTACCAAAACAAGTAACAATAGAGCTAAATATGATCCTGTCCCCCTATGAAACAGACTATCAAATCATCATTAGCAGAGACAAAGAATGAACTGAAGTCACCTAAACTATTCTCAACATCAGCATCGGACAAACTATGGAGCACAGAATGAAAACAAGGCACAATGGAAAATAAAATAAATGAAACAACTTAGGGCATGAATGTGATGTCAGGCGGACTTACGTCTCCCCGACACCACTATTACAATGTGACCGCACATTGTGCGGTCGCATTCTCCCATTTCTTTATGGGAGCTTGTGCTGTGGTGGTAAACCGGAGAAATGGGAGTTTTTGGTTAATCCCTGCATCGCATGGCAGGCACTTCACAGTGCAGAGATTAATGTGCCCCCTCAACCCCCAACAGGAGGCCGCAGGGAGAAGGGGCCCTGTTAGGGGCCCCAAAAGTCACTTTCCAACAGGCTTAGCATTTCGGAAAGCCTGTCGGAAACCGACATCATAATCCTGACGGCGGGAATGCCGTCCTCAGGGATTACATTGGGGCCTCCGACCGACCGGTATCACTTTCAACCGCCGGCATTGTATTGCAGCAGTTGAAAGTGAAACCTATGATATGAGTCGGAAAGTAATCACACCGTAATCAGGCCCTTAACGTCTTTCTGTCAAAACTACAAAAAGTATAAGACACTGAAAACTATAGTAGAAGAAACAATGTCAGACTGTATGGTATTCCAGAGGGGAAGGAGAATGGTGACATTATATCCTTCTTCACAATTTTACTTCTGAAACTAATCAGCATTCCTTTAGTTTAACCCCTATATATTGGATTGGTCTCCCAGTAACCTCCTTCCGTAAATCAAAATCTAGAGGTATAATCATGAACTTTCTCAAATAAAATCAATTGCGTAAAAATGGTTCAGCCAGAGTTACAGCAAAAAGAAGGAAAAAGCATCTAGATCTCAGACCGAATCTTAAACAAGACAACATCATATATAGCATGATATATGCTGAAAATGCCACTTTACCTACACTGACAGAACTAGAATCTTCAATGAGCCTCAGAACTAGAGAACTTCATCAAATCAATTACCTTAGATGACATGGACACAAACTAAATGACCACTAAAGCATTATGTCAGTCATCAAACAACATCAGTGTCTCAATGACATTCTGATATGAAGATTCCTTGTATAAATAACTACATGTGGCAATACTTAATCTCACCAACTAATGTGACATGATTGATGGCCTTTCTCATCCCACTGGCTCCCACTTGATAACTATTTTACTTATTACAAGTTTGTCTGCAGTCATGGTCCAACTGCCGCAAGCTCAGCAGTCTGACTGCCGTACTATGAGATAGGAGTATTGTGATTGCAAAGACCACAGGGGAACCGCTGACACCACCAGCACACTGCTGGGGTCGCGGTCGAGAAAAAGGAGCTGCCATAGTGCAGTACTGAGGAGCTTCACCACCATCCATATTAAGAGTTGGCTTTCCGACAAGCTGACGGTGGCGGTGGGACCGCCATATAAAGGTAGGCGGGAACGAAGGATTTGGGGTGCAAATCCTGTTCTTCCCTTCAGAGTTCGATGTGGATTAGTTTTTTCCAGGTCCCCTCTACACAGCCTCATCTTCACCCCGAGGAATATGACCCTGTCTGCGGCGATGCACAGGTAAGTGCCCTTTTTACATTATACCCATATCCTGGACTGCCCACTTATGGGTCCATACTACGGCAACGGGTGGGGGGTATTTTTCCACATGTATCATGCATATGTGTGCATTCAACACATATGCAGTCGAAATGCTCACACAGTCATTGATATGTATGGAAAACTAGTCACCACTGACGCAAGACCACTGCAGCAACATCGCGGACACTGTGGTCAACTCATAATATGGCGGTCGGAATACTGCCGGAACTGCAGTCTTCACGAGGACACGGCTGTAGTCTTCAGGTGGTTGGACTACCAAACTTAGGGGTCGATTACGATGGCGGTCGGTGTCAGTACCGCGGTGCCGGCGGTGCGGAAAAATGCCTTTTTCCGCTCGCCAGCAGCGGTCCTCATGGCCGCCATATTATGATGGGCAAATATGCCCCATTTCCCGACCTCCGTGGTGCAACGCCGACCGCCATGAAATTGCGCTCGCCACCGCGCCGGTGGTAGCCAATGGAGACTCACCGCCGTGCGGAATGACGTCCCGTCCGCTCAACAAATTAGGATGCGCCAAACAACCAGTCGAACCGCAGGGGAGAAACCGCCCTTCCAGACACGGCGGAATCTCGACAGCGGAGCGTGAAACGAGACTTCCGGAGCCCTCCACCCGGAGCCGAACGCCATGGATCCAGCACTACACGTCCTCCCGGTGCTGTACGTGATACATCACCAGGTAAACATCGACCGCCGCGGACGCCGCCGCAGGTACGTAAAAAAACACAATACAACACAAACAGAACACAAATTCCACGGGCTGAAACAGGGCACCTGGCCACACCAGACACACTGGTGTGGACAGGAACACATCCATCAGTTTACCCACACATGTCTCATCTGGCACCAATTCACACCCTGCATCAAGCCCACCAATCTACCGCGATCATAATGTAATGTGTTGCTGACGACACCGCAGCGGTGAGTATGCGGGAAATCTATCGCACAAAGCAGAATGCATGTACAGCAACGGTCAGGCCAGAAAGACCACAGGGCAACACCACCACCCACCACCCACTGCTCCGCCGCACACAGCAAGAAACATGCCAATACCCCCCTGTGCACCCCATGTCCAACACCAAGCAAGCTAAATCCACACCCAGCAGCACACAACTAACACCTAGGGAGACAGACACAGCAGCATTGGGTGTAGATTAACACACAGCACAGAAGCACAGGCCCAGGGCAACACACACACACACCACAACACCACATACATGGCAAGAAAGCTGAATACAAGCACAAAATTAACATCCACACACACAAGGAACATACATACTACTGGACACACACCCTGCCAACTCACACAGACATACCCCACACCGACACACAGCCACATACACAGACTACATGCCACCAGCAATGGAGCACAACATAGAGGAAAGCAAAAATGATGTGCACACAAATGGGAGGGAAGGAGACAACCAACAACCAGGTGAACATACACATGCAGGACAAGGAACCTAGAACAACATCCACACCCCATCCAAGCACATGGCTGGCACAGTGAGTGAAGTCAAACAACAGTCACCTCAGTGCAACAACTCAGGGAGACAGCAAGGTAACCCATGTATAGGGACAGGGATGAAAGGAAGGACCTCAAGTCAAACAGTGAACAGCAAGTACACATGAGTATGCCAGCACCACAACACACAGGGCACATTGGCACACTCAATGACTGTCAAACACAAGTAGGAGTCCCCAAACATACCCCCTCATATCTGCAGCACACAACCCCAATGCCAGACACACAGAAGGGCCTACATAATGTCCAGTCAATAGACAGACAAACAATCAAACCCCCTGGGGGCATCCACACACATCACACACACACAGGGATGCCAGTACCAACGTCTGCACCAAAACAAAAATGGCAAACACAATTCAAAACAGAAACACATACAGAACCACAAAAATAACACACATCACCTGTGCAGCCAAACTGGGGGAAGGCAATGGGAGCACACACACAACAGGAGTGCACCACCTCATCAGTCAGGAAAAATGCATAGGCTACATACCACAACACAGACAAGAAGTGCACCATCACAGAACAACACTGACACATCAAACACACAACAGATGCACAACACCACAAAGCACATAGCAAACACAGCAGTACATCAGGGGATGTACACTAGGACAGCACAAGGCAACATACACCCACAGCACTGAATGCACAACAAGCAGTGTGTGCACACAAACACACAACAGTCCCACACAGCCATGAGTCACACGCCATTAACACACACATCAATAATGAAAACAGCACACTGACAACATCACACCAAGGAAGTCAAGCAGTAGCCCAGCACACACATACACCAAACACAACACACACAGATGCACAAGTCTGCCACACAAAAGTTGAAACAACCTTACCAGAGGACTGGGCAGCACGCACAGATCAACTGCACATGAGAAACCATGCATGCTGAAAAGTACAACAACACTACAGGTAACCAATGTGGGAAAAGTAATTAGTGGGATAGTGCCCCACCACAAATAAAGGCACCACGAAGCACACTGTCACAAAATAAGTGATGGAGAGGCACACACACAGGCAACACAAGGGGACAGCTGACATCCTACTGAAGTTGGGTGCACACCATCAGTGGACATGGCGTTAGTGTCCCACAAAGGAATAGAGGAATGCTGACTCACAATGACAAACCATCTGCAGCACAGATAGGGGATGGTAGCACACCGCACCCCATATGCCACACTGGAGTCAAAAAACCACCATGTGACAACAAGGCATGAGAACAGCACACCCACAATGTCAGTCTGGCTGGGCATGCATGCACAGTGAGTACAAACTGATACAAGACACATGGCTGTTCAACAAAACAAATCCCTGACTTGCCAGTCACACACACAGCATACACACAATGGGGAAAAGAAACAAGCAGAAGCCAGCCACAAGTGCAAGGACACGCAAACACACTGCACAACATACAACTCACACATGTCCACACAACCACAGTCCAGAACAACAACACAAACAGGCACTCCACTCCTGGGTGACACATGTGGACATTTGACAGTGCATGCGCACACACACATCAACACACACGACAAAGCCACAACCTACACACCGTACAACCCTTGACCACCCAAATGCACACCTTGTAAGTAACCGTTGTGTCTAGGATGACTGCCCATCACAACATGACTACACATCTACACTGCTAGGCATACATGAAAGCAAGAACGCACATACATGTTGAGCCTGGTCAGCCTGCCTGCAATCCTGTGTATATGACCCCTCTATGTGTTTGCAGTGCCCACATACCAGGATTCAGTAAAACATAGCCAACAGCAACAAGGAAGGAACATGAGTCTGGTATGTCACCGAAAACAACATCACTGACCCCACAAGTATCCGAGTCATGAAGAACTGAAGTCCCCGTCACCCCTGTAAAAAAAAAATAAGTTAAACAAGCCAGTGGCACAGTTGAAGTGGCACACAGAGCATGTGGCCCAGTAAACGTTAGACATACAGGAAAAGCTTTATTCAGTACGGACAATGACACAACTGACAACATGAGCAACTGTTTTTATTCACAAATAACACTGATAGGCAACAATATTAGACAAGACCAAGGCACAAGATGCAGAGCCTGAACATGAGAAGCTGCACAAGCAGGGGGCAAACTGCAAGGCCAGTGACCAGTCCAAGGTGCTGACAGAGTCAATGAGAAGCTGCACAGGCAGGGGGCAAACTGCAAGGCCAGTGGCCAGTCCAAGGTGCTGACAGAGTCAATGAGAAGCTGCACAGGCAGGGGGCAAACTGCAAGGCCAGTGGCCAGTCCAAGGTGCTGACAGAGTCAATGAGAAGCTGCACAGGCAGGGGGCAAACTGCAAGGCCAGTGGCCAGTCCAAGGTGCTGACAGAGTCAATGAGAAGCTGCACAGGCAGGGGGCAAACTGCAAGGCCAGTGGCCAGTCCAAGGTGCTGACAGAGTCAATGAGAAGCTGCACAGGGAATGTGTGTCACCAAACTCCGCCATGGTCAGCAACACAGTCTGGTGTGTCACGATGGGCAGCACAGGTACCGGTGTGGGAGAGACAGGTCTGTGATGTTGATCAACATTCAGACTTGGCTGTCAGTCTGACTGGGAGCTGACTGTGTGTCGGGCACAGTTGGACCACTTGACTGGGGAGTGAGACGCCCAGCTGAGGAAGAGCTATCAGTGGCCTTGGACGCTGGAGGGCTGCTTGGACCAGGTGGTATAGTGGCACGTGGAGGTGGACTCAGGCCGACGTGGGACACAGTGTGGGAGGGAGATAGTGGAGGGGTGCCTTTCCACTTCTAGGGGATTCTAAATGGCTTGCCTGTCTTGGTATCAATGGGAAGTGGTGTGGACACAAACGGCACACTCATCACCAAGGCTGCCGCAGGTGCACACACTGGACCTCCCTCTGGGGATGTGCTGGATCCAGAAGGACGCTTTGCCTGGCATTGCCTCTGCCCCTCCATCCCCTCTTTACCCTGTGTGCCCCCTACAGTGCCCTCCTGTCCCTGCTTCACTGGTCTTGGAATGGGAGTAGAGGTAGTTGGTGAAACAGCCTTGGATACCTTACTATGTGTAGCCTTGCCAGGCCCCACCTTCACAGTGGGCATGGAGAGTGTCTGCATGCCTTTGCGAGACGTTTTTGGGACCACAGACTCTGTGGCCGGGGATTGCTCTGAGGCTTGTGGCCCTGAGTTCTTCCTCCTTGAATCATGTGCCTTTGCAACGCCTGACGGGCTCTTCCCTTTGCGTTCTGGGGTTGTTTCTTTCTTCGTAGGGGAAGGTGTCTGTGACCTTAACCACTTGGGCTGCTGCTGCTGTGTGCTACGTGTGCAGTATCGTCACGTTGAGGTGTGTGAAGCGTGGTCACCGTCGTCAGACGTCGCCACTGGCATGGGGGTGGACAAAGGGACTGGAATTGGACTACGAGATTGAGCCAGTTGAAGTGCAGCCGCCACTGTGGAGGACATTGTCTGGACAGTGCGGTGCAGCCCACCCACGTCTGAATGTATGCCCTCCATGAAAGCTAACACCTGTGCCAATTTGCGGTCGTGGTCTAACAATGCATTGAGGAGCCCTGTCTGCCCCACACACAGCTGGTGCAAAAGGTCCACACACTCTGCACTGATGGCAGCAGGGGGCACAGGGGCAGGGGCAGCGGTGCCTGGAATGAAGGACACTCTTCCCCTCTTTGTGGTGCGAACACAGGCAGCAACAGAGGAAGTGGCTGGGAGGGTGGGCACTGCACGCTGTGTGCTGGAAGACGTAGCAGACTCTCCGTTCCCTGTGTCCTCCAAGATGTCTGCACCACCGCCGTCATCAGATGATGTTGAACTTTGCGTCTCGGGCTGTGATTCCTCCAGCATACTCCTTTCCCCCTCCGAGGCGCTGGTCACATCTGTGTCACTGGGATCCTGTGCAGCTGTTGTGCTTGTTTCACCAACACTGGTGTCCGTCCCCTGTCCCTCCGTGCCCACGGGAGATGCTGCATAACAGAGAGACATGTAGGGTCAGCAAAGTGACAGCAACAGGACAAACATATTCAAGCAAAGCAACACTGAGGATGACAAAGTCTACATGTTGCAGGCCACCCCGTGCATTCTCACCATGCAGACACACTTCACTACCTCAAACAGTGCGTACAAACATCTAAACACGGCATAGCTGAGCCATGTGATGGGCAGACAGCACAACATCATGCATGTTGGGGCATACAAACACTAACACCAATGGACCAGGCCTGCAGCACACCACCCACAATGCCATTGAAATGCCCAGGATTGGAAAAACATCAGTAAGTGCATGTATGTAAAATCCGTGACTGCCACACCCAGCACAGGGGCCACTTACAACCCACTGCATCACACTAACCACATCACGTACACCAGCGCAGGTACAGGCTTGGTACACATGCAGCCACTAACAGACAAAATCAACCTTCACAGAATACTCACCCCTAGCTTGCTGTTGATGCTCCTTCAAACGTGCGTCCAGCTCAGGCTGTGTCACAGCCAAGATGCGGCACATCAGTGGTGTCAAGCTGCGTCGTGACAACCTGCCACTGCGAGGGAGTATCCCCAGTGTCATCTCGGCAACGTTCTTTGCCAGTCGTGATATGTCGTCCCACCTCTTGTGGCAGTGGGTGCGCTGGCGGTTTGACACTCACAGAGCCCGCACCTTGGTTGCAATGGACCTCCACACGGCCTTACGCTGGTGTACCTTGAGCTGCAGGTGTGGGAGACAAGAGGGGGAAAACATCAGTGACACACTCTCATGGTCTCTCTCTGTACAGTGGCATGACACAGACTCATCCCAACACGGCAGATATGTCCCGCAGATACACTACAACATCTCACAGGGTACATCGTCATGTGTGAAGTCGACGTCAATGCATGCATGTTTGAGGAGGGACACTGTATCCGCACATCTCACATACAAGCTGGATGCTAGCACAGAAAGCCATGTGTAATGTGCCCACATCTACTGGCTATTACCAGGTAGAGCAAGACATATGTCACATTGCAACATGTGTATGGGGTGAGAGTCACTGTGTCCAACACTGCGCACGCCTAAACGACCTTGCTCTGTGAATAGCTCACTGTGTCATGTTTGTAGCATTGAGGGACATGATCTCACATAACCACTGACTGATCAGAGGGCCAGTCATGTGCAGTCTACACGGCAGACATGGGTCATTGATGTACACTCCTGCCAACCACACACGTATCACACGCTGTACAGTCAGTGATGTGTCCTTGTCACATTGGGCATGGACAGTCCATGCCAGGTAGAATCACACAGAGATGGACAACAAGGACCCACACAAACAGTCACATGAACAATAACTGTCCCGAAACATGCATCACCAGATAGCTGTCACACCATATGGATGTGTACACAACACATGTCCATCCACCCTTCATGTCCATGCATTTAACGTGTGGGTTGCATACACCCCCTTAACAACTAGGAAACAGCATGTCAGCCAGTGCATGACACAACCCCACACTCTCAGGCACATACACCATCTGATCGACTACATATGTGCCCCCCTTGCACTCACACCCCCACTGTTGGAGACTTACCACAACATTTGGGCCACCATATAGCCGTGGGTACTGTGTCAGCACCTCGTCCACCAGGACATCCAGCTCCTCGCTTGTAAATGGACTGGCACGGATCTTCTCTGGCCTAGCCATCACTGTGGACATGAGACGTTGTTGTATACTTTATAGGATGTCCATAAACGGGCTTTCTAGAATCATGTCCTTATATAGGCACAATTCGCCTTGCCCTTATATAGGCATAAAATCCCAGACCTTATTTAGGCATAAACCATGCACTCCAAATACAGGCATGGATTCCGGCATCCGTCCACCCTAGCGTCTCAACGAGTCCATGAAAAAAACAGACCCTTAGGCTGCGGGATTTTCCCTTGCCCAGGACTATTGATTTCTTCAAGGACTCATATATTATGCATGAACCATTATTCCTTAGGGGTTCATTCATGACGTCTTTCGCTGCCCAACTCACGTCAATGCTAACATTTTCAGGTATAAATATACCTTCCCAAACCCCTGTAAATCAGAGGAGACCTCGACTTCAGAGGAGCCCGATTCCCGGCCGGACGCACTGAGAAGACGCTGTCATTCCTGCACGCAGAGAGTCCAGCTTCCAGTGATCTAACTTCCCTTGCGGGGTGTTGGAGTTCGAGTCCGGAAAGAGATTCCTACCTCTCTCATTCTTCAGGTATGGAGCAGACTAGAACCTAGAGGGACTCTTGGCATATTAGACTCTTGGCATACTAGGTGTAACATACTCTTAGTATACTCTAGTCAGGAATACATCACCTACTTCTACTTCTCCCTACACCTAGGACAGGTTAGGTACACTGGGGTAGAACTAGGCTAGAAACGCATTGTATGAGTACTCGCATTTTTAGGCTGTGTCATTTTATGTAAATGCATATATGCTGAAAAGATAATGCTAACGCAGTATTATTTATTTCTACTGCTCACTCTGTACATTATTTATCTCGCATACTGTCTTGTGATCGTAACAGCACATCTAACTTACAACAGAAACAAGACTGTTCAATAAACCTTTTTATTGAAACGCCTGTCTGTTATTTCTGTGTAACTTTGAGAGTAACTGAACCATGCACGACTGAGCTGAGTGAAATAGTTATCTATTGTTTCTACGACTCTGGGACACGTCCTGATTCTGTAAGGGAAACACAGTGGTCATGTTTTGCGGCTGCCAGAAACTACTCCCTTCTTGTCGTCAAGAAGTTTCTAGTGGCCTCTGAGCTAGCTGGCACAAGTAATTAAGTTTAATATACTCGATAGGGACATACCGACCTTAGTCCTATGTCAAACCTATAGGATATATTATTCCAATGCGCAGAGCCTATTAGGGAAATAGGAGCTACACTACATGGCGCCCAACGGTTTGGTAAGGCAGTAATTCAACGTTAGATACTGAGTAACTCAGCTGTGCATCTCTTCTTTTTCTCTCAGAGACCCCTACCCATATACTCCTAAAGACGTCTGGAGTGGGCAGGGTTAGTATCCGCCACGGCTACATAGGGCAGTACCCTATATATTAGCTGTTTGGTTTGCTCAACGTTGAAGGATACAGTGTTCCACAATATTGTGCACCTTATCTTTGTTTCCTTGAAACTTGTTCTACATTTTTCAAAAAACAAAATGCCTGGCTCCGACAATCCCGCCGGAAACGGTGTTGCTGCGGCTGATCCAGCCCAGCCAGCATTTTTTAACAACACCGGTTTAAATGAAACCGAGGAGGGTGTCATTGACATCGCTCCAAACTTAAGAAGAGCCATTACTCTAAAACTTATAAAACATGGCCTACCACCAAGAGGAGGTAGAGCAGTTTTCGTGATAGAGGCACATGAATCCTTTCAGACAGAGGTATTCTATTCATGGGTAATATTTCCTGAATCCAATTCAGTGACACACATGTTCCACTTCTACAAAGAAGATGAACCACCAGAGGAATACATTCCTTTCGAGGATATTGAAATTCCATTAACATACCAAGTGCATCAGCTCTGGTTTAAAGGCGCCCTAAAACATCACAGAAATATAACCAGGCTCGGTCCACTAGGTAGACCAGGAGCAACTAGGCCGATTCTAGCCGGCTACACACCTCATCCCGACATAGAAATAATGTCAGATGAGGACTTACTTGTTCAAATACAAGAATTAATAAAAATCTACAGACAATTGGTTCAATATGTCATGCAGACTTTCACAGTCCAACGACCATTAACACTTCCAAATCAAACCCCTCACCAGGGGAATACTCTAAAAATTACACCACAGACTCTATACGCAGTCATGGGTAAAATGCCCACTAAGCGTGAGCAAATCCCGTTTTGGATAGCTCAAAAAATTACTCAAATCGAAGCAGTATTTCCAAATACTAGCCCGCATGAGAAACACAGAATCCTAACCATTAGTTTACCAATGGGGATCACACCACAATTGGAAGACTGCACCACTTGGGGCTCAGTCTTTGCTGCCATCTACACGAAAACACACGGCATTCCGTCAATCGCGGTAATACCTGATGTCCTAAAACAAATTCAAAACGAATACGGGGCAGAGCCTGCTTTAAATTTAGGTATGAAATTACTGAAAAATTTCGACCAGGTCTCAACAATAATATTATAAAATATTAAAGGGGAGGCAGCAGCAGTGGCGATCCGACAAAAATTAAGGGAATTTGATGTTACAGAACATCAAACAGAGCTACCCAGAATTATAGAACAATCCTATGCAGAATTAGGCAGAGATAGTTTGGGTGGGAGACCAGTTAAACCAAAACTATCTGAAAGTCCTGAGAAGGACTCAATTAAACAAACTCCTACATCTTCTAAAAAGAAGTGGGAGACTAATAAACAAAATTCAAATGAGAAACGATCTCAATCCCGAGGTAGGTCTCCTCAAAAGGAGCCCTCTGAAAGGAGGTATAACCTCAGGAATAGGGATAATTTGAGAAAACCTGATAGGTATCAAGACACTGATACACGTTCCTCTCGTCCCTTTCAGGTCTCATCACAGACTTCGGAAAGAAGAGGACGAACAGAACATAGAGAAGAACGCGTGAAATCGAAAGACGACAAACACGCTCCAAAAACTAAAGCAAAACCTCAATTCTCCAAAAGAAAGTCGCAGGTCTAATAGTAAGACATGCCGAGAATTCTGAGAACGCAACTCAAGAACGGAGAATGGGCTCAGACAATGCTGGACAGTGCAGCAGAAGTCACAATAGCTCGCCAGAACCTGATGGAACTTCTGGAGATAGTGGACTTGAATGAGTACATTACAGTAGAAACTGTAGACACCAGGGTTAGTGCTCCACAAAAGTTATATGACATAACACTCCGGATGGAGGGAGACAAACCTAGACAGGTTAAAGCACTCTTTTGGGAAAAACTATCAAAGGGTTATGACATACTTCTAGCAGAAAAAGACTGGCCACCACAATTTGTCAGGGAGTGCCCACACGGCGAGGACATGATTATGCCTGCCTTCTCCAATCACATTCCAATTCACTTAAAATATACATATGCCAGAAAATGGGCAGTGGCCCAGGCTCCAGCATTATATAAAAATCATGTAGGATGGGATGAGGACTCACCTCACCATAAAATAAATCTGAAACATGAACCAACTGCACAGAGGCAGTATCCAATTAAGCAAGAAGCTAAAAAACAGGTCAGGGAGATCTTAGATCAACTTGAATATCAAGGGGTGATTGAAACATGCACCTCCTCCATGAACAATCCTTTGTTTCCTGTCTCCAAACCAGACAATACATATCGTCTAGTTTTGGACTACAGACACCTAAATACTTGTTCTAAAACTTTTGCAGTGCAAAATGCACACAGCACAGCATTAATGAATAACATTGTGCGTAAAAAATACAAAACAACATTAGACATCTCAAATGGTTTCTTTTGTCAAAACATAGCACCTGAAAGCAGGTACTTAACAGCATTCTCCATAATGGGGACCCAGCGTCACTTTTGTCGACTCCCACAAGGGTTCAAGAACAGCCCAGGTTTATTCTCAGCGAGGGTAATGGAGTTACTACAAATTTATGACAACGAGGCATTGTCTTATGTCGATGACATCTATCTGACAGACGATGACTTGGAAAAACACTTGAACAGGGTGAGCACCATTATACTGGGATTCGCCTCTGAGGGCTACAAGTTCAACTTTAAAAAGTCCCGAATTGCCCATCTCAATGTCCTATTTTTGGGATATGAGCTTTCAAGTGAAGGCAAGAGCTTGGCAGCTAACTTTCAAAAGAAATGTGCGCTGCTCCAACCTCCAAAGACGCTAAAGAACTTACAATCAATACTGGGATTCCTAAATTTTGGAAGAACATACATTCTAAACTATGCAGAAAGGGTTAAACCTCTCTACGCATTAATCAAACCTGATTTTTCAATCAAAAACTGGACAAATGAACACACAGAAATCTTGTGTTCACTCCAAGCTAACATGTTGGCAACAAACCACTTACAAACACGCGTAAGTCAAAGAAATTTGGTGATTCGAATAATTTCGGGTCAATGTGGATTCACCTACTTAACCTTCAATGAGGGTGAGAAAGTACCAATCGCATACAAATCCCATTTGTACACACAAGCGGAAATGCGCTTCAGTTCAACTGAAAAAATTCTAACAGCAGTTCAAACAGCTGTAGCAAAAGAAAGAGCCTTAGCCCAAGGGAAACGCATAATTGTCGTTACCCCAGTACCAGCTTTAGAAGCGGTCACAAAAGCAAGCATTCCAAATGCTAAAGCACTACATCCGAGATGGATACAATGGGTTAATTCTCTTGCTGCACCTGATGTTGAATATGTTTTTGATCCAGATTTAAAAACACAAGCATTTCTCCAGTATGAACAAGAATGTCCTCTGCCCACTGAGATTCTGCCTCTCGATCAGTATGAATTCGTAATTTACACTGACGGATCCGCACAGCCGGCAACAGGGAGTAAGCAAGCTTACAGTGCAGCGTGTGCTATCGTTAAAGGTCGCATGCGAAATGGCATCTTCAGACCTATGGTCACAAAAACTCAATCACTAGGTGATTGTACAGTTCAGCGAGCTGAACTACAAGCATTCAAACTGGCACTTGAGAGTACGGATCGAGAATTCCTCACACTAATCGTGTGCGATTCCTTTTACTGTGTTCAGTCGTATAATGACTATATACGAACCTGGCTTGAAAATGGTTTCAAAGATGCAAAGGGTGGCACAATAAAGCACAAATTGCTTTGGGAACAAGTAGTTCAGTTGAAAAACGAACTACCAAAGGCTCACGTGATTCACACACTGAGTCATCAGCGTGATGGCATTCACGTTGCAGGGAATTCATTGGCTGACGAAGCCGCAAGGGGGCTGTTCAGACGGCTTCCGTAGCTGCGATCACTCGTTCAAAAACAAAAATAGACGGTGAGATAATGTTAGCTGTCAATGCTTCAAGCAAAGGCAGCAGTGCAGCGTTACCAAAAAAGTTTCCACTCAAGTACTCTTATGTAATTGATGCGAACAACGTTCCTTTTGCTCGAATTCCTGGAGTGGGGGATAGGGTAATTCCAAACATGGAACGAAGAGCAGCCTTAATTTATGAAACTCATTTCGGGGAGGGTCTGTCACATCAAGGGATCTCAAACACAATTTTGAAATTAAACGAGATGTACTGGTGGCCTGGAATGAATACACACATTCACATATTTATCAACAACTGCTTAGACTGTAAATTACAGCGAGAGAGCCACCAGACACCATGCTGCGAATGCGGCAGCCCAGTACAGACACCACTGTTAGACAGCATTAGGCTATCTACTCGCCGGCGTCCCACTGGACAAAGGCATTCCCGCAAATACTAAATCTAGGTTCCTATGGTTATGGCCTCAGCGCTCGGCTGACGCTCGAACTGTTATAAAAGATTTGCGAGTCTTTATCGGCACATACGCAATAGGCATGCTACATTCTGACCAGGGTCCTGCGTTTAGCTCTAGGGCTTACAAGGAGGCCATGGCCAGTCTGGGCGTTACATTGCGGTACTCCTCTCCATTCCATCCTGAGGGAAATTCTGTTGTGGAAAGGAAAAACCGGGACATAAAGCAGTCTATAACAGCTAGGGTATTAGGTTCGGGTGATGGGTGGGTCAAACACCTCAATAGCGTGCAGCGCGCTCTTAATAATCTGCCAAGAAGTTCTCTAGGGGGGGTCACTCCATATGAGGTCCTATTTGGGACAAGAATGTGGGTTCCAGACTTAGAACACGTAGGCACAGTGGTGGAAAATAAAGCATTTAATATCAAAGATCGTTTGGCTGTTTTACAGGAGCTTAACAAATTAAGAACGAAACAAAGCAACGTATCCCTACAGCCAACCACCACTGGGGAAATATCGGCGGTCCCAGCAAGGCCTGTCTGGATTCCAAAAGGTGGGGATCTAGTCAGAGAAAAAATCGCGGACAAGAAGGAATTTGGACCTTCTTACAGACAACCGGTACCTGTTCTAGCTGTTCAAGGAACAAGGACAGTACTTCTGCCGCCCCTTGCTGGAAGAAAGGAGAAAAGATTTGTGTCCATCGACCTCATCAAACCACAACATGTGGCCAATACTAAGCAGTAGGCCTCGTGGACTCCGACCTAGTAGCAGACTCACTCCTCTCGCTACTATTCAAGAGGTTCAGACTGAAAGACTGATCACGATCGAGAATTCAGCTGTAACAAATGAAGGACTAAGCAACCAAGCTATGGAACTCATCCCTCTTGACAACCAAATAACAGTTCGTCCAAATACACCTGTCTACACCAACGTGACACGTGAAGAACTGTCTCCTGTGATTTCAACAAATCCTGATGCAATTCCAACAATTGACAGAACTGCTTCTGGCTATTTCATTGACTTTGATACGTTCTCAGAAGATCCAAGCGAACCTGAAACGACGCCAGCATCATTCAAACTCAAGCAGCAAATACAAGACTGTATTCACTTTCTGAAAAAGACTTATCTGGTTTCTCCATGGATTGAACTCTGGATTACATCTGGACTTTTTGTTTTCCTGCTCTGGCTAGCTTTGGTAACAACTGTAAGCGTGCTTATAAGTGGCAGATACATCCATGTGAACACTGAAGGAAAAGACGTGAATGTACTTTTGAAACCTCATAAATCTTCCCATCGTGAAGCAAGAGACTTGTCATCAGTGAACATCACAGCTGTTCCTATACAGGATGGTAAAGTGTGGGACAAAACAGATTATGAAATCTTCGGCCCGAGTGAACAATTGAACATTCCACATTTGTTTAAAATTTCACTAAGTGATTTAATTACGTCCAGTACCTATTCAGATGATTGGGACTTTGAGACTGTGACTGACATAATGTTTGATCTAGAAAAATCTGCTGCATTTTCTAAAAATGAATATTTAGAAGGTTCATCAGACTATGAAGAACTGTATTGTTATAACCACTATGGTCATCATTATTTGCACAAAACTGCATATCCAAGAAATGTGTTTATGTTTAACCAATGGGAACATTGTCCTACACCGCCACAAGGTAGTTCAAAAATGTTTGCTAGTAAGTTTCCATATTTTTCAGGTTACAATACATCTGACCCAGAAACGTTTTACTATAAAAATGTAAACAAAACAGGACTGAAAATTATGTTAACAGATACGAAACAGATTTATTCTGAAGCATTTATTGCCCAACTGTCTACACAGGGTTTTGACTTATGGAAAGACACAATTGAGACAAAAACTGTCTGGGGTAGTAAAGATTGGCAAGTACAGGGTATAGAAGCTTTATTTAGAGCCTGTATTATCCCTGAACAAATACTGTTTTTGAATGAAACCGTCCAACAAACATCTTGTCTTGAATTAGCCAAGATCAAAGAGATGAAAACACCTTCTGTGCCAACACCTGCCAGTGAAAATAATACAAAGGCAGTGGTGACAGTTGACAATATACTACAACTCAACAGAACTCATCCAAATTGGAAAAAATGGTTGATCTGGCCCACAGACACAAACAACTGTCAGGAAAGGTTCTTGAACAAAACTCAGGGCTTTACTATTCATAGGCCAGACCCAAGATATGTCCAAAGACAACATCCGGGGGTAGTAACAACATATAGTGTAGGAAAATTATGCCTCGATTGGCTGCATAGATCTACACTACAGGATGTGAAACAACACTTATCCTTACTTACAGGAGACGCAGATCTTAGGGAATTCTTGCTTGGACCAAGAAAACCGCGTCAAAAACGTTTCATATATGCCGGCATTTATGCTGCTTATAATGAAGTATGGAAAGTGTCACAGATAGAGGCCGCAGAACGAATACGTGAACTTGATCGTATTAATTTAGAGAAAACACTCTCTGTGGTCGACAATGGGTTAACAACTTTGTCCTCCAGAATTTATTCATTGGATGGCATTGTATCCTCTGCTATCGACATTCTAGAACAAGATTTGGCTATGTTACAACAAGGTCAATCCCAATTACGTTCTATAGTGTCATTGACATGGACGCTGCAATCTTTGCGAGCGGGCTATGTGCCTTGGCGTTTCATCAACACGTCGTCTCTGTTTGCAGAATACAATCTCACTGATAAACAGATTGAATTGGCACAAAGAGGAGCAAGGTATACAGTGCTGAGCATTGAAGAAATGGAGAAATTACCATTCACAGTGGCAGAAAAACCAGCTACAGAATGGGTTATTCATGGCAAAATAACATTACCTGTGACAACTTTTCAGTTTCAGTATTGCCTCAGACAAATGCAAGCAGGCAAATATGAAAGGTTGGGTAAGGAATACATTAAGACATCTTGGGATTTACCGTATACACATAGATGTTGGAGTGGGGATCGTGAAGTGTTTCTTAGCGGTACCAACTGTAAACATGCACTGACCGGTTCACTCATATGTCAGGACATTTCTTTACACGGGGCTTGTAATGGTTCTGTGGCAAACTTGTCTTGCCATCAGCGGGGTACACCAGCTGCTGTGATTAATCCAACGTTTGGACAACTTTCTAATGGGAGTTACCTCATGTTGAATGATCAGAGTTGCTGTGGAATGTTGCCAGGCATCCCATATCTAGTAACGGTCAACTCCAGGGTCACTTGCTGTATGCAAGTATTGTTTCCCCCAACAGACACAGTCAGGGAGTCGCCGCTATTGCCTTCGCTGAACGTCTCTTTTATAAGATTTGATACTTTGAGCAGAATGAAAGCCATGCTTTTACAGCAAACAGTGCCTTTGACCTCGGCCAAAGAAACCTATGATCTACAAGTAGCAAGGACTTCGGCTGAGATACAGACTTTAATACGTACAAACTGCCCTATACATTTCGTAGAAATGGTATCACGTATCTTTAACATGTCAGATACGACCGGAATTGTACATGTATTTAAGAGCATTTGCTCCGGTCTGTTAGCACCTTTCCAGGCAATACTTGGAATTATCCCCAACTTTGCACATTCGGTGTTTGGTGGCATACCATTAATTCTCGCACTTGTTGCCGGAATTTTATTCATCTTTCTGCTATTGCGCTATGGCCAGCCTATTCGCTGACATCACTCCGAGCGAAATGGAGAAAGCTCTCCTTGAAAGAAAGTGCCGTGAGCGAATAGTACAGCTATTGGGCATGACTCGTCTACGGGACCTTAATACCATGTGGTTCCTGTCATTCAGACCAATCTGGCAAGATTGCATCTTACCTGTTCTACGTTGCCTGCTATGCGGTGAAGAATGCGTGTTGGACGCTTGTCTAACATATCCATCAGCTGCGCCAAAGGACGTCGATACTTTGCTGGTCCCGATAACGGCCCATGCTCTGTGTTGTCCCCAGAGGCTCCCTATCCTGATGTCAGCATTCATTGAGTTCTCACAGTCGCCTCCTGCTGCTGCTGAGGTACGAGAAACAACTCCAGGCACACAGGTAACAACGGACGTGAACATTGCTGCGGCGACCTATGCTGAGAGCGATGCTTCCCATCTTTGTGCGATCAATCTCTTACACGAGGTGTTCCAACTTACACCAACGACAGTGGATGATGTTTTGTCTATTGAAATAGATGATCTCATGTTTACACCAGACCCGTAAACTGACTCTGATTCGGCATACTATGTTCCAGAGAGACAGCAACAATTTGGCCTTCATTTTTCAAAGACTTGGAACTCTACCAAATTTGAACTTTTTGTCCCATTTTTGGAACGAAAATGGCACTTCAATCTGCTTAAAGTAGAACTAGCCTTATAATACAGACTTGGCAGTACTTCCAGGGACACTTAGTCATCTTGTGTGTCTAGAACAGTTCATTTAATTTTCATGACAGGCAATGACTTTGATTTTGAACAAACTTATCGATCATTTTCGTCATATGTAAATATTGCTTTTATATTACATTCCGATTGCATTTATTTGAATATTTATGCAGGAAATGATAAGCATTGCTTACTGATGTACAGAAACCTTTGCATTTTTTAATATGTCTTTTAATGCTTTTTAGGATATGTTTTAATATGCGGTACTCCATTTTTTTGTTTAGCATTTTAAATGTTTTAGCATTTTAGTAGTGTCGTATACACGAAAGAGGAGTGGGTGTTGTATACTTTATAGGGTGTCCATAAACTGGCTTTCTAGAATCATGTCCTTATATAGGCACAATTCGCCTTGCCCTTATATAGGCATAAAATCCCAGACCTTATTTAGGCATAAACCATGCACTCCAAATACAGGCATGGATTCCGGCATCCGTCCACCCTAGCGTCTCAACGAGTCCATGAAAAAAACAGACCCTTAGGCTGCGGGAGTTTCCCTTGCCCAGGACTATTGATTTCTTCAAGGACTCATATATTATGCATGAACCATTATTCCTTAGGGGTTCATTCATGACGTCTTTCGCTGCCCAACTCACGTCAATGCTAACATTTTCAGGTATAAATATACCTTCCCAAACCCCTGTAAATCAGAGGAGACCTCGACTTCAGAGGAGCCCGATTCCCGGCCGGATGCACTGAGAAGACGCTGTCATTCCTGCATGCGGAGAGTCCAGCTTCCAGTGATCTAACTTCCCTTGCGGGGTGTTGGAGTTCGAGTCCGGAAAGAGATTCCTACCTCTCTCATTCTTCAGGTATGGAGCAGACTAGAACCTAGAGGGACTCTTGGCATATTAGACTCTTGGCATACTAGGCGTAACATACTCTTAGTATACTCTAGTCAGGAATACATCACCTACTTCTACTTCTCCCTACACCTAGGACAGGTTAGGTACACTGGGGTAGAACTAGGCTAGAAACGCATCGTATGAGTACTCGCATTTTTAGGCTGTGTCATTTTATGTAAATGCATATATGCTGAAAAGATAATGCTAACGCAGTATTATTTATTTCTACTGCTCACTCTGTACATTATTTATCTCGCATACTGTCTTGTGATCGTAACAACACATCTAACTTACAACAGAAACAAGACTGTTCAATAAACCTTTTTATTGAAACGCCCGTCTGTTATTTCTGTGTAACTTTGAGAATAACTGAACCATGCACGACTGAGCTGAGTGAAATAGTTATCTATTGTTTCTACGACTCTGGGACACGTCCTGATTCTGTAAGGGAAACACAGTGGTCATGTTTTGCGGCTGCCAGAAACTACTCCCTTCTTGTCGTCAAGAAGTTTCTAGTGGCCTCTGAGCTAGCTGGCACAAGTAATTAAGTTTAATATACTCGATAGGGACATACCGACCTTAGTCCTATGTCAAACCTATAGGATATATTATTCCAATGCGCAGAGCCTATTAGGGAAATAGGAGCTACACTACAACGTCAGCGGCGGCAGTGGGCGGTGAGGGGTCCCAGGCAGCAGTCCCTGGAGGCAGCAGCAGGTGAGGGGTCTCAGGCAGCAGTCCCTGGAGGCAGCAGCAGGTGAGGGGTCTCAGGCAGCAGTCCCTGGAGGCAGCAACAGGTGAGGGGTCTCAGGCAGCAGTCCCTGGAGGCAGCAGCAGGTGAGGGGTCCCAGGCAGCAGGCTCTGTGAGCAGTGGAAATGTGGTGCTCCCTTCCACACATATATAGGGCCCTGGACTCGTTTCAGTGGTCATAGTCTTCTGCCATTGGTGTTCCAGGTCAGCCTTCTTCAAATGCATTCAATGACCGCCTCCGCGGGGGCGGAGCACGGCTACCGCAATTTTTAAATGTGCATCATGCCACCGCGATAGCGGTCCCCATTGGCTGCAAGGGCATGGTTCATGGCGGTGACACACCGCGGGGTCCTGGCTGGCGCTACCGCGGTGGTGCATCTTACAATTGCATCCAATCTCCGCATCCGCTGGGGGCGGAGCACGCCTACCGCAATTTTTAAATGTGCATCATGCCACCGCGATAGCGGTCCCGATTGGCTGCAAGGGCATGGTTCATGGCGGTAACACACCGTGGGGTCCTGGCTGGCGCTACCGCTGTTTGGTTGCCATAGAGTGACATGGGTGACCGGGATGTGGGTGGTGGAGCATGACAAACGCCATCTGCAGCTATGTAGAGGGCCATCACTAACACCAATGTGTCATGTGCAGCACATGAAACACTGGCGTCAGTGGTGGGCATCGACAAAGGTTCAAATGGTGGTTGGCATGCTCCGCCACCCAATTCACGGACAGTATGTGTGTCCGCTATGGGGAATATGCAGCATCACATCGTACACTCTGTGCGTCATTGTGTTTATGGAGCACGTTTAAGGCACCTACGGACAGTTCTTGTTGTGTGTGGATCAATGGTCGTTACTGTACTACGCACAGTGGACACGTACAGTGGCACATGGCACTGGATGACATTGATATGGTCTCCTGTCACAAATGTCAGCCAATGTGTAACGTCTCACACCAAATGGAACACTGTACTTCATAATGTTGAGCAATATTTACACACAATGTCGTATCTGCCACCTATGCTGACCACTATCTCACACCTGAGCCCATGTGTTACACTGAAAACCCAGATGAATTCATTTATTCAGCATGACTGTCATCATTGGAAACAGATGTCACCCTGTTGTGTTATTGCTAAGACCAATTACATGCCGCATGTAATGTCTTTGTACACACTGGCAACTCCTGCAGTGTATGTCCACATGTACAGGGGGGGCTCAACCTGCTAAAGGATGACGAGTACTTCAGCACCTCACCTGGCATCTGTTGCATTATTATTGTTTGTCACTTGGGTAGACGGCCAGAGCAGATGTCTTTGCTACATGTCTGCCACCTGTTACCACAGGGACCTATGTGGTAGTGTCAGGTCTGTGCTCATGTTGTGTGGACTGTTGTATGTGAATCAGTGACATGTACATTTCAACAATGGTGCTTAGCTAAACATTGTTTTTGAGTGTTGTGCTGTGTTCCGGTGCTACTCACCTGCCACCAGTGCATGTCCATTGTTCACATCAGGAATGTTGCGTTGGCAGATGGACTGCATGCACGGTTGTGGATTGTGCTAACTGTATGGAATATAGTATGCGACATTTGTCCACAGGCTATGGGTGTCCAGTATTGCCTGTACAATGTTGCAATGTGTGTGTACTGATTTGCGGGAATTGTCTGCAATGTTGGATGGTCAGCACAAGTGGCACACGTGTGCAGTGTGTTGCCACCAACACTAGTGTATGTGCATGCTATGGGGTGCTAGCCATCCTTGCTCACCATCTATTCCAGCACTGTGTGGGTGGATCACATCTGCTGGTGTATCAGGATGGAGTGGGCACCCAAGACAGGTGAGATGTACCTTGATTGTTGTGCCTGTGACACTCATCCAACTACGACATTTGGTCAATGTGAGGTACCAGTGTCCCACTACTCATGCACAGCCAGCATGTTTGTTAGATGTGGGATATTGATTGTATGCTGTGTTGGGCCTGACAGCCTGTGTGGAATGAGGGTCAGGATGCATGTCCTTTGGGACATGTGGTGTAAAATTACATCCACTGGTGTCAGGTGTCTGAGCCAGTTGTCCATATGTAATGCATACAGTCTGTTCATGCGTAGACTTGTTGGCATACTGGCTTGGCATTGTCCATGTAGTGTTGTATGTTTGTGTTGTGGCACTGTTGTGTCTTGAAACAGCTGGATGTGTATCACCATGGTATGTGTTGTGGTGCACATGTGTCCTTGGGCAGTCCCTCCTTGATGCTGCATGTAAATGTCCAAAATGGGGGAAGATTAAGGGTGCATACAGGCCCTGCTGATCACGTACCTCATCTATTGTTTATGTGTGCCACATTGGCTATCTGTGTGCTTGTAGAGAGTATTGGGCAGTGGGGTAATGGTGGCCTGTTACAGTGGTACACATACTCTGCACAGGCGTGACATCATCTGTCACTGTCCGACTTTGTATTCAAGTCAGCAGCAGATATGGCCTGTGTACTGATGACATTGGCACATGTATGGGTTTGGGATGTGAATGTCATTGATTTTGAGTGTGTTCGAAGTGGCACTGAGTACAAAGACAATCCCAATGATCTATCCACATTGTGTTGTTGATGTGTCCCCTGCAATTATTGGCCAAGGAGGTGTGACAGGTACAGCAGCAACGTGGAAGCCAGCAGTGTCTCTGCTTCACACATGTCCTGTGTCATGTACACCCAAGGCTGAGTCCACCTCAGCTCGATATGTGACTCTTGGCATTCACATAGACAGTGTTCGTATTGTGTCTACTGACTGTGCAAATCCATGACAGTTGTACAATGAATCTGTCTCATGTTGGGACAACACTGAATTGCACTGTGTGCTTTCAGGGATGACAGTCAATGTTAGCGCCGTGACAGGACGGACTTTATGAATTTGTGCACATCCTAATTTATGTTGCTATGACGTGTCCCCTTTCATCTCACCTAGGAGGCGACCTAATGTGTTTCGTACCTTCACCCTGCTGGCTAACATGGAGGATACCGACATAATCAGGCGATTCCGTCTGGATCGGACAAACCTCCTGGAACTTTGTGCAATATTGGAGCCACACCTGCTTCCACGCAGGACATACCCAACAGCACTCACGGCAACGGCAAAGGTGATGGCATTCCTACATTTTGTGGCTACGGGATCCTTCCAGCAAACTGTGGGCATTGCAGGGGGATGTCCCAACCAACATTCAGCATGGTGCTACGTGATGTCCTGTTGGCTATGATGCAACACAGGGACCAATTCATACATTTCCCCAGGCGGCAGGAGTTGGCGGATGTGAAGGGCGAATTTTATGCACTTGGACACGTTCCTAATGTAGTTGGTGCAATAGATGGCACACATGTTTCCCTGGTTCCACCCCAAGCACGGGAGCATATTTACCGAAATAGGAAACATTATCATTCCATCAATGTGCAGGTGGTGTGCCAGGCAGTTATGGTCATCTCACACGTTTGTGCAAAGTTTCCAGGATCAGCCCACGATTCACACATAATGCGCAACAGCATTTTACCACAGCTGATTGCCAATCTGGCGCCGGAGCGGGCATGGATTGTGGGTGAGTACAAAGGGTCGAGTCGTGTGCTGTTTGTGTGCCATGCTGTCCTCGGACACATGTCAGACACTCAATCTGTATGTGTCTTTCACACTTAGGTGACTCTGCATATCCCAACGGACCTTGGTTGCTGAGTCCACTTCGCAATCCCAGGACACCAGCTGAAGTGCGCTACAACAATGCCCATGGGAGGACACGTCGGGTCATTGAGCGAACATTTGGACTCCTGAAATCGTGTTTTCGATGCCTCGACAAGACCGGAGGGGCTCTGCAGTACTCACCCGTCAAGGTGTGTCAGATAGTGGTAGCATGCTGCATGCTACACAACCTGGCCGTGCGGAAGGGGATCCCCTTAATCCAGGATGATGATGACCAGCCACAGCCCCCACCTGCGAACACCCAAATGTCAAGTGACGAGGATAGTGGAGAGGAGGAAGGTGTCGGACAGCGTCAGCAGCTCATCAACAACTACTTCACTTGATGGTCAGTGGCAATGTCAAAACTGGCTGTTGTCTGATGATGTTGTGCTTGGTGAATATGTGTATGTGAGCTTTGTGACTACAGCATGTTGCAGAGTCAGTGCTGGCTGCAAATGTGTATGGAAAGGGATCTTTTGACACAGCTACTTGATGTCTATGTTGGTACAGTTGCTCCTTGTGACATGTGCAGATTGTCGTACCTTGATGTGCTGTGTTGTGTGATGGTTGTTAGTCCACCACCTGAGTAGCAACTGATGTTCTGTTGTGTTTTCCTAGGTCCCTTCAGCCTCTACTTGCCTGCAGAGTATCCCTGCTCCTGTGACATTGTAATCATGGGTGTGAGTTAACATACTGTGATGAACATGGAACAGTGACAACTACATTGGTGCGTTATTAGTGTTTATTTACAGTGGATTCATGTGATGTAGATGTGGATATTTACAGATTTGTGAATGGTGAATAACAGATTTGTCAGTGATGGTAGATGAGACAATAGAGTATACACAAGATCAGTATGGTAACACAGTCCAACAGTCATTTGCCATTCCCACGGCATTGTGGGTGGGGACAGTCTGCAGGGTACACAGCAGGGTGAAGAGGGGTGCCATCATGGTTGGCTACTTGACTGGCTTTTGCCAGGTGCTTTGCCACGGGATGCTCCCAAGGATTTTTTCGGGCGGCCCCTTGCTCTTTTGGCAGGGGGGGACACAGGTGCATGGCCAGTGGTGTCTGATGAGTCCCCATGCTCGCTGACCACAGGGGAGGATGGGGGTCTGTCATCCTGCGGCACAACGGAGGGAGCTGTAGGTGTTGGCGGTGCCGCATGCCTGTCCCTGAGGACCCCCACTAGCTGGCCCAGGAGGTCCCTGATTTGGCCCATGCTTGCCACGAGTTGGCCCATGCGGTTGTCAATTGAGCGCAGCATCTGTTGTTGCTCACGGGCATCCTGCTGAGCCTGCCTCAACTGTCCCTGGGCGTGTTCATAGGCCCCCACAACTCTGTCAATGTGTGCCAGTGATTCAGTGCCAGGGTCTTGTTCCCTTTGAGTCAGCCTTGTCCTCACACCTGGCCTGCTGTCACGGCCCTGTTGCCTCCCTCCTGTGGGCACCGGCCTACTCTCCCGTACCTCCGCAGTTGTTGTGGTCTGGTTGGCCTCTGGAGCAGGGCTAGTGTTGCAGGCAGCAGTGGTAGTGGTAGTGGTGGTGGAGGTGGTGGTGGCACAGGTCGTTCCAGCAGGGCTCTGCGTTGATGTTGTTGCTGAGGGTGGTGGGGCTGTGGGGTCCTGGGACACATTACGCCCTGCCACACCAGATGGTCCGGCTTGGTCCTCCTCCTCATCATTATCCAGGGAGTCTGCATCCGAGGGGAGATGTTCGGGAGCTGGTGACTGGCTGTGCTGGTTGAGGTTGTCGTCCTCTGCAGTCAGTTGTTGGTCACCTGTGGGACAGGAAGTAGATGGTAATTGCCTTACACACCTCAGGGTTGCTGTGTTTGATGTCTCTAATTTACATGTTATGCTACACACAGTTGCCTTTTTCACACATTGTATGTCTGCACAGTGATCTGCCTCATGCCATGAAGTGGAGTTACATTCATCATTTCACAATGGTGTGACCTGTGATTGGTTACCATGCCACACGTCTAGTATTAGTGATTACAATGTGAGGTTGTCATCTGACAACTGGCATGACTACAAGTTGATGTTCAGCATCTTTGCTGATTACTCTGCCTGGCAGACATTACCTGTGTGCATGGACTAGCCATTGTCATCACATGCATACCGTTGACATGTCCTGTGCTTGTATTTCTTTATAGAGCAGACCATGCTAGTTTGTTTTTCCCATGGTCCTTCATGTTCAGCACCCATGTACGCTACAGAGGGAAGTCTGGGTGATGCATGTCAGAGGCCCGTTTGCTTGGACATATTTGTTGAGAGTCACAGTTCTGTTTCTGTCACAGTTACGTACGCTGAGCTGTCTGCATCCTGTCAATGGCTGTGCTTTTCTTTTCTATTTTTGTGTGAAGTAGAGCCTCGTGTTGTCATGTGTCTCAATGCTTTTGGTGAGTGATGGTGGGGTGCATGCACTGTCTGTTTTCCTGTGCAGTGTTACTTTGGTTTTTACTTTCAGACACATGCTTCTGGGTGGGGTGCTCCATCCTGCTGAGGGGTGGGAGAGGGGGGCCTGTTGGGAGTGGTTGTGCTGCCTCCAGATACACATTCCCCATCCCTGTGAAGATGGCTACCTACCTGTTAGGTGGTGGGGGAGCGTTCAATGGCTGACACATGCTTCTGGGTGGGGTGCTCCATTTTGCTGAGGGGTGGGAGAGGGGGGCCTGTTGGGAGTTGTTGTGCTGCCTCCATATACACATTCCCCATCCCTGTGAAGATGGCTACCTACCTGTTAGGTGGTGGGGAGCGTTCAATGGCTGACACATGCTTCTGGATGGGGTGCTGCATCCTGCTGAGGGGTGGGAGAGGGGGCCTGTTGGGAGTTGTTGTGCTGCCTCCAGATACACATTCCCCATCCCTGTGAAGATGGCTACCTACCTGTTAGGTGGTGGGGGAGCGTTCAATGGCTGACACATGCTTCTGGGTGGGGTGCTCCATCCTGCTGAGGGGTGGGAGAGGGGGGCCTGATGGGAGTGGTTGTGCTGCCTCCAGATACACATTCCCCATCCCTGTGAAGATGGCTACCTACCTGTTAGGTGGTGGGGGAGCGTTCAATAGCTGACACATGCTTCTGGGTGGGGTGCTCCATCCTGCTGAGGGGTGGGAGAGGGGGCCTGTTGGGAGTTGTTGTGCTGCCTCCAGATACACATTCCCCATCCCTGTGAAGATGGCTACCTACCTGTTAGGTGGTGGGGGAGCGTTCAATGGCTGACACATGCTTCTGGGTGGGCTGCTCCATCCTGCTGAGGGGTGGGAGAGGGGGGCCTGTTGGGAGTTGTTGTGCTGCCTCCAGATACACATTCCCCATCCCTGTGAAGATGGCTACCTACCTGTTAGGTGGTGGGGGAGCATTCAATGGCTGACACATGCTTCTGGGTGGGGTGCTCCATCCTGCTGAGGGGTGGGAGAGGGGGCCTGGTGTGTGTTGTAGTGCTTTTGTCTGTACACATGCAACCCAGTTGATTTTGTTTAGCTTTGTGCTTTATCAGGTTGAGTGGTGGTTACATCTGTGTGACCTGTTTTGGGTATTGTGGGGCAGACGAATGTCCTTTGGCCTAGGGGTTGTAGGTTTGAAGTTGTGCAAGACGGTACATGGCAATGTGATGATATACATTGGTTTGTACTTACCAGCTTCCAGTCCCCCGCGGATTCCTTCAAGACTCTCTGGATGTAGGATTCCAAGGACCTTCTCCTCCCACGGACTGTATGGTTTGGGTGGGATGGGAGTGCCTCCACCAGTCACGTCAGCCAGCTGACGGTTCTTGGCCCTCTTCCTCTTCACCATGGTCTTCAGGTCATGCCACCGCTTCTGTATTTCCTGCTTGTTGCGGGGGGTGGTCCCTACTGCATTGACCTTATTGACTATCCTCACCCACATTTGGGTTCTTGTGGCTAATGGGGTGTGTTGGACCATGTTACCATAGAGTTGTGGTTCAACTCTTATTATCTCATCTACCATGACTGCAAGCTCTGAATCAGTGAATTTTGGCATTTTGTGTGGTGCCATGGTGTGTGCTGTGCAGATGTTCTGTGGTGCAGTTGTGTGGGTGTTGTAGGTGGTGTAGGTGGTGTGTGTGTTGTGGTGGTGATGTGTGCAGGTTTGCCTCTCCTTTTTTCTCTGGGGTTGGGACCTTCAGTTGTGTAGTGTAGCAAAGGATTGTGGTCAGGGAGGGGCTGGTTTTATGCTCGGCTATGGGGGGTGTGGCAAGCTGGTATGTTGCTGTCAGGTGTGTTATGTGTGTTGTCCTGGGATTGGTTATTTTGAAATTTCTGGGGCTGTTGTCATTGGGCACTTTTGGTTTGTATTGGGGCAGGTCTACTTCACTGTGTGCATTGTTTGTATTTGTTTTCGTGTTTTTTCTACGTCCGCCATTTTTTTGCGGATCCTCCGCAGCGGTTCCTAGGCAGCGGTGGCTATGCTGCAGCCCTTCCGCCGCCTATCGGATTCATCACTGTTCGCGCACAAGGCAGTCGGATTCAACGGTAGGTACCATGGTGGTAACGGGGATGTCATAATGTCACGGGCGGTTACTCCGTGTGCGTGGCGGCGGTTCTTGGCTTTTCCGCTGAGAATCCGGCCGTTGCGGTCGGATTTTCAGCTGGTCCGGCGAGTGCGGGCGGTTTTTCGTTGACTCCCGCCGCCGCGGACGGATTATTCTGCCGGTTCATCATAATGTATCCGGCGTTTTTCCCGTTGGCCATGCGGGCGGACTTTTGCCGCTACCATGGCGGTCGGTATGCTTTTCCGACCGCCATCGTAATCGGCCCCTTAGAATCAGGCCCAGTGTATCTCCTGTACTTCTATTTTGACTGAGCCAGTTGGTTGAATTTGTTGTTCAGCAATATATATTGCTTATCCCGAGGATTTTCAGTAAATGCATCACCAGAAACGTAAAAGGCATACTTATCTCCAAAAAGGCAGAAAATCCTTACCCACTTGAATAAACTTGTGTTCTTTCTAGAAACCCACCTCATTGAAGCAGAACATTGTACATTGAGAAAAAAATGGGTGGGAGATGTTATCTTCTCTCAAGCTGAAAGAAAAAAATGAAGCAGGAATATTATTACACAAAAGTCTCTACGCAATATTTACTGCATTCATAGCAGAGATCTGGTGGGAACAGCTGTCAATTCCTTATTACCCAAGGAAAATTCAAAGCAGTGAGTACAACAGTTGGGTAATAAAACACCCACGCTATCAATAGTTACTGTGTTTGATAAATATCTCACCCATTCTTGCCCTCCTATAAACATGGTCATAATTACTTGGAACATGTCGCGAAACGATTGCCACACAATCCCCCTTTGCCACTACCCTCTCTCCTATGTCACATGTTTTGAAATGTCTAACTCGTCTCAGGTTTCTCTGAGCCACTTCAATTGTTCCCAAATGAAAATATCAAACAAGTTAAGAACAAAAGACAAGAAAATTCAGAGGCTGTGGTTAATGGTTGCTTTCCCTATTAGAATACATATGCATCAATCCACAACTCAATTTGCCTCATGTGAGATATTTCTTAAAAGAACATTCTCCTTCAGCAACAAGCATAGTTAGTGTGATCTTATAATGTTTTTATTGAAATACATGTGTTAATACCTATGTGTGATACTTTATGAATGGGGTTTGTGGTAGTGCTCCTTTGCAGTTTGCAGATCAGAAAATCAGTGCATTTTGCCTCATAATATTTTGCGGCATCATAGAAATTCTAATGCAACATTGCACATATTATGTGTTTCTGCTATGTTTTGGATAGTATGTGTCATTCAATGCCTCATATTCCACTTGGCTATCTCAGGTGTTTTCCCTCTGTCTGATATCCCTCCCGTTCTCTGGACTGCTGCCCTGGAGCCTGTATCAGTCTCCCCTCGACCTGGGGAAAATGGTTAGGACATTGCTGCCCCCACTGCCTAGATCCTGTGCACGTGGATAGCACGGCTGTGCTTCGGAAATCGCCTGCCCCACCCCCCCTTTTTTTTGATTCTCTGGCTCCTTTCCCCTTCTTATTCCTCCTCGGTTAAATCAGCTCCCTGGTTTTTTCGGACTTAGCCCTCCTGGCTTTTGGACTAGGACTCATATGCACCCCGCCATTTTGGGACCATCTCCTATTGTCACTCTTGTCCTTGATCCGCCATCTTGCAAACTTGGTCCGTTCCTCCATCCCCGCTGGTCTCCAGCTGGGCGACCTCTCGATCGTCTTTCTTCTCCACGGATCTGCTCCTCGTTTGTGACTATTGTTTATACTTCTGGTCCCATCTCCGTCTTGTCTCTCTTTCTCTTTCCTGTCCCTATCTGCTTTTCTTACCCTTCCTTTCTGTTCTCCCCCTTCCCCTGCCCCTTTGGTTGTTCTTGTTACCGCTTATCTCCCGCTGTTATGGTTTTACCCCTGTTTTTACTTTGCCTCATTTTTGCGTCATGTTTTCCATCCTCGAGTATTCTCATGTTCTAATGCCCTGGTTTTTTTCTGTGCAATATTGTATTATGTATTGTAACTCTGTAACATGTTTTTTGCTGATACTCATGTAAAGCGCTCTGATACCTCCGGGTCTAGCCAGCGCTATATAAAACTCATCAAATAAATATATAAATGGGTTTGTTCAGCAGCAGTGTGACCCACTGAATTGCCACACCATTTCAAATGTTAATTTCTTCCTACTTGCTATTTGGTTTCTAATTGAACAAGCATTTAAAATGACCATAGGTCTGCCTTTAACAGAATCTTGTATTGTAACGTGAAGCATTAGTAGATAGCATGGGAATTAATATTTATTTGTGTGGAAGCAAATAACTGTAGAATAATATTGGTGTAGGTTAAAAGGTGAGGTGCCAGTTGCACTGTCAAGTTACACATAAAAATCCATGTACTTTAATAGCTTTCCCACTGTCATGTGGGTGCCCCTGAAAGTTCAAGCTCAAGCAGCTGGATAAATAAACAAAATGACCAAAGCTGTGTGGAGGGCAAGCACTTTTGTTTAGAAGCACACAACTTCTGCCAATGAAAACATGTACTTCTGGTGCCAAAGCCCCTGTCCAGGTGATTCTCACATAATGGTCTAGCGACAGATGTGCTGTCAAGGCATACGATAAAAAACTTAAGAACTCTTCTGCATAGGTTCAACAATATAGCTCTCAAATGCAATGCACCTATAGGTGCTACAAAGAATGATTGGGAAACTAGTTAGAAATATAAAGTCTTGAACAGCAACAATAGTTACCCAAATGTGACCACGATGTCACAAGTGCATTATAAATCAACCATTGATAGCTCAAGCTATTTGGCATTCATTAAGCAGAGTTTGTTAAAAATATTGTGTTAAAAATATTGAAAACAGAAATTTTGTGTTGCAGGAATATTACTGTCAAGAATATTGTTTTTAAATAAATAATATTGTTTTAAGAATATTGTTGTTTTAAATTTTGTTCTCAGTAATCCAGTTTAGAAATATTGTTTAGTGATTTAGGGGTCCATTACGATAACCGGCGGTAAAAAATCCGCCATCTACTATAGCCTTAAAAAACCGGCCGCCTGCACCATGGGAATACCGACCGAGCAATTATGATGTCGCGAAGCAACCTCCGCCTGCGGCGGTAAAATCACACAAAATTCCGCCCGTCCATGTCCAAGTAGAAGATTAACCGTCCGCCACGGACGCAATCCCGCCCGAAAACCCAAATCCGCCCACTCTGACGACCGAGACAACGGCCGTGAAATTATGATCTCCCCGACATGAGCGCGGAAAATCCACATTTTCCCCGCCCGCCACGGTTAACAACAGCGATGAATAACTGACACGGCGGAAGGCCTGGCGGACACGTTCGTGCACGGAAACCATTGGCGGGACAAAGAAATACACACAACATGGCCAACAAGTCCACACAGCAAACTACGCCAAAATACACAAACACAGAACACATCCCAATGACACATGCCCCCTGCCAAAACTAAAAAACTACAAATCCCAGGACAACAGACACAACACACCTGAAAACGACAGACCATCATGACACACCCACATAAGTTAGTACAAAAGCAGCCTCCTCACAGACCACAATTCCTTGCACGAGGACAAAGCGAAGACGCCATCAGACAACACAGAGAGACACAAAGGAAAGCAGCACACCACACGCACGCACACATCACACACATCACCACCACTACCACCACCACCATCACCACTGAAACAACGGCACCACGAACCCCTGCACATCACACACCACACACCACACAACCACCACACCAGCTCAACAAATAGCAGACCACACACCATGGCAAGCCAAAGAATACCAAAGTACACTGCCACTGAGTTGACGGTCATGGTCGATGAGATCATCAAGGTGCACCCACAAATCTATGGGAACCAGGTCCAACAGACACCAGTAGCCACCAGAAACAGAATGTGGAGAAGGATAGTAGACCAGGTGAATGCAGTTGGGAACGTGCCACGCAACCGGGGCGAAATCACAAAGAGGTGGCACGACCTGAAAAGCGTGGTCAGGAAGAAGGAGGCCAAGAATCGTGAGCTGGCTGCCACGACTGGTGGCGGAAATCCCGCGCTATTCAAGACCTTCAAGGCGTGGGAGGAGAAGGTGCGAGGCATTCTGCATCCGGAGAGTCTCACCGGAATACCAGGGGAGTGGAGGCTGGTAAGTACAAACAAATGTATACCAGCACACCGCTATGTACTGTCATGCACTACCAGAATGCCATAGCACCGAGGGCCAAACACCCCCATGTCCAGTACACAATACACAAGACATCTCTCACACATGCAACAGACACTCCCACACACTCAGCCCAAAGGTACCAACAAACAAAACCATGGGGGCATGTGTGCAGTCAGCCAGCACCACAACTCCCACCTGGTCCCTCTGTACCCCAGATGTGCCGGAAGGAGCACTCCCCACACCCACACTCATGTGTCAGCCATAGCTGCACTAACCAACAAGTAACAGGTAAGTAGCCTTACCACAAAGTCCGAGTATCGGAGGGGGGACTGCAGAAGTACAACCACCACCAGGCCCATAGGCCTACAGCGCAGCACAATGGAGCACTCCCCACACCCATGTGACAGCCATTGCAGTGCACACCTTCACCCGACAGGTAGATATGTTTCCCTACATGGAGGGGCGTCTGTGGATGGTAAGCCTTCACCACAACTCACAACACGGCCCCCACTGCCACAGACCAGCAAGATGGAGCACCCCTCCCTCTCATGACCATGTGACAGCCATTGCATTGCTCCCTACAAACCAACAAGTAGGTAGACTACTGTACAGGGCGGGGTGTCTGTAGGCATGAGGACTGTACTACGACTAACATTTGGGACATGTCAAGTAGCAGAGGAACAAGTAGCACTGCTCCCTGTCATAATCATGTGACTAATGTGCACACGGACATGAATTACAGAGTCATAGCCCACATGAGCCATCACAAATACACTAACACGTAAGGAGTCACGTCTGCATGCACAAGTCTCACTGGAGTACTGACCCACATGCTGTGCACTGTGCCAGTCATCACACACATCAGCAACACCATCGAAGTCTTGTCCATGTAGTCGTGTCTGCTTGTTCCGTTGACATCGTACAACATCACCCATGTAAGTCTATCTCGTCTCAATGTAACTGAGTGGAACCACAGTAATGTCACATACACCACTGGACCCATGAACCACACAGCTACACAATGCACATTCAATGTCTCATCCATCACATCTTAACAGCCCCAGTGACATGAAAGGTATATCATCTAATCAGTTGTCCCATATACAGTAGTTCAGCAAAGATTCCTGCCGATGACCAATAATGTGTCTGTAGTGTCTGAAGCGCACGTAACACTGTGATTCACAACATACCTAATATAGTCAACACACCAAGAGCACTGCATTGCTGCACATGGCTGAGGGTAGCACGCACACAAAGGAATTGTCCCATCTACAATACGTCGTGTGGCACACAACCATTACTCACTCACTACAATGCTTGCAGTGTAATGTCCCTAAATGATAACAGTGAGCAGATATGCTTGGTACGCCAGACATACACACACCTTTGTCTCTGCAGTGTCGTGTGGCCAAAACACATGTCCCCTCCTGCACCCATATGTCACAGTATGTACCCCAAAACCATATTTCACCTCAAAAGCGTTGAGGGGGCTGTACCCCTTTGCCATCTGCGTTCCTAAGCGTTCCATTTGAAACCCCAAAACCATATTTCACCTCAAAAGCGTTGAGGGGGCTGTACCCCTTTTGCCATCTGCGTTCCTAAGCGTTCCATTTGAAACCCCTAAACCATATTTCACCTAAAAAGCATTGAGGGGGCTGTTACCCGTGTCCACCAAAGGCACTAAATGTAGGGGTACTGCAACACACACCGATTGGCTATCCAAATCTGTCCCATGCCATGTGCACCCATCACACCATTCCATTGCCTTGATCACGCACACACATTGTAGAGCCATACACACGCATCTGGGAAATCAGTGCACAACTGTGCACCAACTGTGAATGTCAGTCATCTAACACAAACCTTGCAAGGTGCAACACAATAACCTTTCGTCTCCGCCCCACAGGTGACGAACAGCATGATGCTGGAGAGGAGACAGCAGTCATCACAGCCAGTCCACAAGCCCTCCACCCGGACTCACGGATGTGGAAGACCTGGACACCTCCTCGGACGAGGACTCCCGACCAGGCACATCTGGTGTGGCAGGGCCCAACCGCTCCCCAGGACCCCTCCTACCCACCAACCCATCTCCCAGGGCCGGTGACCAGTCCCAGGCCCCTGCTGCCATGGTCATTGTGGCCACCACCACCGCCGCAACCACCACCACCACCACCAGGGCCTCCCTGACCACTCAGCCTGCGCAAGGGGTTGTACGCACGTCGACACCGACCCTGGGAGCCACAACTAGGCCCCGGGTGACCACTGTGGCGAGTGGGCAGGTCGGTGGCAGCAGTTCAGGTGGGAGGAGCAGGGCCAGGTCAACGCCATCAAAGCCTGGGAGCCAAGCCCTGCCACAAATTGCAAGAGTCCTTGGGGCCTATGAAGAGGCCCAGGGACAATGGGCCCGGTCAGCTTCCGATACGCGGGAAGTCCTTGGGGTGTTGAGGTCCATAGACGCCCATATGGGCCAATTCGTGACCCGTATGGGCAAACTTGTCGACCTCATGGGCCAGCTAGTGGTGGCGGTGAGGGCCCAATCAAGGCCAACCACACCACCTCCGACACCACCTGCTGGGGCGCAGGTCTGTGCAACATCCAGTTCCCCTGCATCCACAGTGAGTGGGCAATCCTCAGCCACCACCAGCAGCCCACAAACACAACCCCCTCTCTCAAACGTGGAAGGGGGCGTCCGAAGAGGAAACAGGTGTCCAGAGATGACTTTGCACGCTCCAAACGCCAGTGAGACAGCCAGCCACGGTGGCCATCTACTGCATTCACTTGGACTACTATCCTACCCCACACTGCCATGTGAATGGCATGTGTCTGTCGGACTGTGGACCCAGAACAACATGGGTACACCTTGGCCATCACGCGGACATGTCCGGCAACTCATTGTTCCAGCATGCACCACTTTTGTCATCACGTTGCCCACAATCACATGTCACTGTTCAAAATAAATACACCTGGATCACATTCTGTTGTATCTGCTCTGTGTTTAATCAAGGATGTGCAACCGTCACCATGATCAGTAATGCATCAGGAGTGTGGTATGTCGATAGGCCAGGAGAGGCTGGAGGGACCTAGGGGTGAAAAACAGAACAAGAGTCCATTGAATGTGTGTGTCACACACTCATCACACAGTACTTGTCATCAAGTTCAAGCAATGTACACACATCTCACAGAGCAACAGGGCACAATGCCACAGCCACTGTCAGTGGCATACTACCCTGGACATGGACCATTGCCACACAGCACTCAGTGAACAATAGGCCGCCATGACAATGCACACACACCTACACAACTACAGCAACATCAGCCGACGTACATGGTCACCCACCGTCAAGTGAAGTAGCGGGCGATGAGCTGCTGACGCTCATTCACTGCTTCCTCCTCTCCACTGTCCTCGTCACTGGACATGGCCTGGTCTGCAGGCGGGGATCCTGGCTGATCACCGTCATCCACTAATAGGGGGATCTGCCTGCGAATAGCCAGATTGTGCAGCATGCAGCATGCCACAACTATCTGGCACACCTTCTGTGGGGAGTATGCCAGTGCACCCCCGGTGCGGTCCAGGCACCTGAATCTGGACTTCAGGAGTCCAAAAGTCCGCTCCACCACACGTCTGGTGCTCCCATGTGCCTCATTATATCTGACATCAGCTGGTGTCCTGGGATTACGGAGTGGGCTCAGCAGCCAAGGCCCGTTAGGATATGCCGAGTCACCTGGGTGTGAGAAACACAGAGAATCCTTGCAATTCCAACAGGATACAAGACAGCATGTCACACCCAGCACGCTACACGAGTATGCATACTCACCAACAATCTATGCACGGTCCGGTTGAAGATTGGATACCAGTCGTGGGAGGATGCTGTGGCGCATGATGTGCGAGTCAGGGGTGGAACCGGGAAACTTCGCACACACGTGCGTGATGATCATGTCCGCCAGGCACACCACTTGCACATTCAGGGAGTGGAAATGTTTCCGGTTCCTAAAGATGTGCTCCATGGCCTGTGGTGCAACAAGGCCAACATGTGTGCAATCAATTGCACCAACAACGTGGGGTATGCGTCCAAGTGCATAGAAAGCACCCTTCACTGCCGCCAAATCACGAGCCCTGGGGAATCGGATGTACCGGTTCCTGTACAGCATCATAGCTGCCAGGACATCCCGTAGCACCATGCTGAACATGGGTTGGGACATTCCACCTCCACTGCCTACCGTGTGTTGGAAAGATCCGGTAGCGAAAAAATGCAGTGCAGCCATCACCTTAGCCGTGGGGGTGAATGCTGTTGGATACACCCTGCGAGGACGAAGGTGGGGTTCCAACATGGCACATAGGTGATGCAGGGTGGGTCGGTCCAGCTGGAATTTACGAATGACCTCCACATCCTCCATGTCTGACACAATTGGTAGGGGCGATGTATGTTTGGTCTCCTCCTAGGACAGATGGAAGTGGACACATGTCAATGCAACACACCACATGGCACTTGCACATACACATACCAAAAATTACTGGCAAAGCTATAGAATCACAGAACAGCTGACAAGTAGGGACAGCACAGCCACAATACTCTTACACAGGTCCCCTTACCAATAGCAATGGCTACTGACACAAACCATTGCCATGAGCATGCACATGGGGATTTAGGCCCTAATAGCTTGAAAGGCATCATGATGGTTTCAGACTGCATAGGTGGGAGGCGACAACACCACGGCAATATACCTAGCTGCTGTGCCAGACACAGCTTCCGAGGCCGGGTGAGTATGGCACACACCAACAACACAAAGGGCCTGATTCACAGAACTAACTTACGTCAAAATCCTAAACTTACAACATTTTTGGTATTCACAGAATGAACTTACACATTTGGGTATTCACAGAATGAACTTACACATTTGGGTATTCACAGATTGAATTTACACATATGGGTATTCACAGAATGAACTTACACATATGGGTATTCACAGAAAGAATTTACACATATGGGTATTCACAGAATGAACTTACACATCCTAACTTTATGTCCGCACTCGGGCCGGAATATCCGGCCCTCTGGCGGAGATTCCGGCACAAGAGCGGAACCTCCGTCTCCGGCCCGCGATCTCCGCCTCCGGCCCGGAATCTCCGCTCCCGGGCCGGAATCTCCGCATATCGGCCGTTTGAGCATTACCTCAATGCCATACACCTGTCCAACTGCCTACCATCCCCCATGATGAATCATCTGACACACTGCAGCCAATCCCAGCCCTGCTGCACATATGAAAGCAGAGCAGGCACACAGAAACACTTTCAACATGTCCCTGAATGTATTTGTTGCTTTGCCCCTTGCCATGCAGCAAGAAGACTTGAGGAGGAGGATGAGGAGAGAGAGGATCTTCAGACAGAGGATCAACATATTTGCGATGTCCACTCAAGAAGTAAGGGCCAGATACCGCTTCCCTCCAGAAGTCATCTTGGAGATGGTATGTGATTGGGAGGAGGAACTTGACTCACATACATGCTGCTCCCATGCAATCCCAGCCTATCTGAAGGTCCTTTCTGCCCTCCATTTTTTCGCTACGGGGTCATTCCAAAGGGTCACCAGTGATGTTGTGGGCATCTCCCAGGCTAGCCAGTCCCGGTGCCTGCATCAGATACTGCGCTGCATCAATTCTAGAGCCCACCTTCACATACGAATGCCCCATACACTGGCCAGCAGACAAAGGGCAGCTAGGGAATTTTTTGGCATCTCCGGCTTCCCACGTGTGCTGGGTGCAATTGACTGTACCCATGTGGCCCTTCAGCCACCCCGCCACATTGCACACATATACTGCAACAGACACCGATGGTATTCCATCAATGTGCAGGCTGTCTGTGATGCCAGTGGGAGATTCTCAGATGTGCATGCAGCGTTTCCAGGCAGTACCCATGACAGCTTCGTATTCCGTATGTCACCTCTTGCCCGGCGGTTGGCTGCGGGAGAATATGGCAACATGTGGTTACTGGGTAAGTACCAAGTACTGAAAAAGAGTGATGTGTGCGTATGAAAGGGCTCAGTTACAATACCCTTGCGCTGCCAGTACGTCACTGTATCACATATGAAAAGTGACGCACTTGTGGCACAAGGGGCCTGTCAAGAAGCCCAGTAATGAATGAATGCCACCTCATATCAACAACCATTCTACAATAAGAATCACCAAGCTACATACACGGTCACAACAGACACTGCATGTACTAAGTAAAGATCATGTTCTGTTCAAATTTCATTTGGCAATGTAACCTATTGCCCTATCTTCCCTCCTTAGGTGATGCTGGCTATGCACTCTCCCCTCAACTCCTCACACCGTACAGACATCCAACCACTGTACCTCAGCGTAGGTACAATCGGGCACACATACGAACCCGAGCCATCATAGAGCGCACTTTTGGTCTGTTGAAGTCGCGTTTCAGATGTCTCAGCCATACAGGGGGTGTGCTGACGTACTCCCCTGAAGTTGTGTGCAAGATCATTATGGCCTGTTGTGTCTTGCACAATATTGCTTTAACACATGGCTTACAGATACCTCTTGAACCTCGGCTAGCTCTGAATCCGGGCAACCGGGCCATTGCACATAACCGAGGTCAGGGTATGCAAGTCCGTGATCAGCTGGTTGCCACGTTTTTCACGTGAGCAACCTGATGTGTCATGGACAAAATGTGGTTTGCTGTCTGTTGTCAATGATGAAAAATGGATATTTACCACTCTGTCCAAAAAATCCATCCTGAGACAACTTTGCAAACCACACTAACTGTATGTCAGCCACAACTGTTGACATGAGTCAAAAGATTGACCGTGCTTCAGGTCATGTGCCAATGTCAGCAATCAGTGTAGTGGATTTCCCAAGGAGTCTATTGACTCTGAGGATGAGATGTACATGTTCGGAGAGACCCTCCTGTACCTTTTGACAATGGGAGTCTGTATGTAAAAAGTGCATGACTATAGCATTTTTGCTAGTTGGCCCCCAAATGAATAGCAAACACCAATTATGTTGGTCCCACAACGTGAGTGATGATGTTGTGGCTGAATATGCCACCATGTGTCTGGGAAGTACAGCACTGCTACCCCCTAATACACTGCAACACAACAGACAACTCTTGTGTTGATCACTAAATATGGACTACATGTACCATAATGCAAAGCATTTGAGAAGTAAACTGGGGTGTGATGTTGTGCCAGCCCCCTCCCCCCCCTTGTCCCAGCCCAAATCTCATTACATGGTCTGTTCTCCCTTTTGTTACATGTGTAAGAATTAATCTTACACAGTCATTACATTGTTATCTGCTACAGAATAATAGGATGGCAGTGGATTTGTTCTGTGGTTGTGGATGACTCAGAATGAACACAAAATGGCTGACAACTACTTCATGTGATGTATTTCCTGTCTCCTACTTCCTGTCTGTAATTTCCTAAATGAAAATTTGGGTTCTGGGTAGTTTTCGGAGTTTACGGCCCAAAAACGCAATTTCCGCATGCGCAGCGTACTCTGCGCATGCGCAGCGTAATCTGCGATAGCGTAGCGTACTCTGCGCATGCGCAGAGTACTTTGCGCTAGCGTAGCGTACTCTGCGCATGCGCAGAGTACTTTGCGATAGCGTAGCGTACTCTGCGCATGCGGAAAGTCCGTTTTCGGGCCGTAAACTCCGAAACTTTACCAGAAGCCTAATTTTCATATAGGAAATCACAGACAGGAAGTGGGGGACAGGAAATACATCACAAGAAGTTGATGACAGACATTTAGTGTTCATTCTGAGTCATCCTCTCTCACCGATAAGATCCTGTGACATCCTGCTGCTCTCATCAACCTCATTTCCCCCAAAATGGCTGAGGGTTATGAAGAGAAAGCACCCCCTTTCAGTGAAAGGGAATTGGACATGCTATCTGAGGGGGTTATAGAGAAATATCCTCAGCTATATGGGGGGCCAGAGGAACAGCTGAGCAATGCAGCGCGGACCAGATTGTGGGCCAGAATTGGTGAGCGCTGCAGTACAGTGGGCGTGCACACCAGGAACGCGAGGGCATGCCGCAAGCGCTGGGAGGACCTGAAACGCTGGGCCCGGATCAAGGCTGAAGAGCTACTGGGCCAGTCTTCCCAGCACCATGTGCATCGTCCTCGCCTCTCGCCACTGTACAGGAGGGTCCTGCGTGCAGCTCTTCCGACCCTCCATGCTCAGCTGGAGGAGCAAGAGCAGCAGAGACATGGTAAGTGCATTATAGGCTAAATGTGTCTGGAAGTATGATGCAAGTGCAGACAGAGCTGTACCATTCTGAGTCCCATGCCTCCAGTCTCCTAATCTGTGTGTATGCAGCACTCATCATGCAGCGAAAAGCTCAATGTAGCCCATTTTCTGGACTTGGCTGAGTGCATCCTGGGACTTGTGGTGTCATCATGACAATTGGGGATTTGAGACACACATTTGCATTACTGATGAAAGTTCCACTGCCAGCACCACTAACTGTGAAACAAGGGAATCATGACTGATGTGTGCATTGGATGATGTATGGTACAGACACTGTCCAGTGTGTGTTTGTGAGGCCAATGGGGATTGTATGCTGTGACTTACATTGCTGTTGCTGAGTTTGGGTTCTGATAGAGACAGATCATCATGTGCCATTGAGTCAAGACAGACTTTGAGAGCCTTGCCACACTCATAAGTGTTGCAAATCTAGACAAGTGTGTCCACAGACACACGTCGTACCCCCAGGAGCTTGAATGCCATTTCCCATGTACAGGTCGCTGTAACAACGAGCCACTACTGTTCATCAGTGCACAGCACTACCTGCTCAACCTCCAAAGGCAATATGTGGCAGTGAATTGTCAGCTTGTGAGAGAGGATATCAAAGGCTCAGACTCACAACTTAACAAACATATTTGCCCCGACCCTAAATGGATGTGTTACCCCCAATCGGCCTTACTGTTGTCCCATCCAATACTACACAGCAGATAACATATGTCCAGACGTGAAAGTGCAGACACTCCATATCACAGGCTTTTTCCAATTTCATCTGGACTCTCTCTGAGCTCCTTTAGTGGACAGTGTTGTAGAACCTGCACATGTCGCAGTGACAGGACACACAGGTCACAACAATGCCATAACTGAGGGTTGGCAGTACAGACGTGCTAACCACCAATGATCTTGTGAGGTGTCCATGTCAGACTCAAATCAGGAGATGTCAGTGAACATGCACGTAATTTAAGTTTGTAAACACACACAACTCGATAGTGTGATCAGAGGAGAACAAAGTCTGACCTTGGCTCATCTTGATATGTGTTTGAAGTTGATTTTATTGTACAGTTAATTAACACCTTTACAATCATGCATCACATCATTTGGCATTTTCTATGACTTAAAACAGATCAGTATTAAAACAACATAAAATGTCAATAATATGTGGCCCACAAGTGATGTAAAACAGCTGAAAAAGAAAAATATAAAGTGAAGTGCAGAGTGCAAGGCAGCAGTTGTTGCCTCTGCTTGATTCTTGTTAAAGTCAATAGTGTTCTACTTGTCTAACGGCAAACAAGGAATACTGGTCACTTGCTTGCTGAGGTTTTACTGTGTAGTAAAGCGATGTACGCGTAGGGCCATGGGGTGCTTGGGGGAGCTGAGAGCTGGGCGGCTATGGCTGTGAACTTGCTATGGAGAGAGACAAGGGAGCAGTGCATGCTTTAAAAGGCAGCGTAGGTTGCCTGGCTACGTTGGTCTAGTGCCAGGCAGCGAGTTAGAGTGGAGGGGTGGAGATGGATAAGTTGCTTCGTGCAGATAGAAAGTGGAAAGTGCTAGGCATCTGCAATGTGTTGTTGAGGGACGTCAGTTTTCAGCTTAACTAGCAGCAGAGTAAAGTGCTGAGTGCTGGATGAGTGCTGAGAATACTGTTTTCCAGATATCTCACAGTAGGGTAGGAAACAGTGCGTTAATTGGAGATTGTTGGATAATAAATGCTATGATATATACAAGGACTTACAGTAGGATAATGGGACTTTGGGTGTTGGAGGAGGGTGATTTGAGCATCATAAAAGGGAGTTGAAGAGGGCTTTCTGCCTGGTGCAAAACCCTGAAAGTGCATGGTGTGCCAGTCTTTGACATTAATCAAGGTTCCCATTTGCTGCGCCTGCTCAGTTCTTTAAGATGCGTGAAGTACCAATCTTGACATGCTAAAATTCCCCTATAGGGCAGCAGCACAGGCAGTGACTAATAACAATTCCTTCAAAGAACCATAGTCCGTTCAGCTGTAGTGCAGTCTGCTAACTGGATGGCCTGCCTTTTTATGGTAGTTACTGCATCGGATAGGTATTTTACCAGCCGGCAGGTTAGTTGAACATCCTCGCCAGGAAAGGATGCTAACACTGCTTGTCTGCAAGTTCTAATGGATGTCGTATTGAAGAGGGGTCTTAGCAAGATCCGTCATTCCCCTTTTAGGGCCTTGCAAATAGTCAGCAGGTGCACTATATCCTCCTTCCCCTCCCCGCAGAGTCTGCAGATTGCTGGCATCTGTGGGCGTAGCCAGGGCGGCATGTGATATGCAGATGGTAGTATGACTAGGCGGAATCTCAGGAATTTCTCTTATGTTGCACTGGAAAAGCTGGTAAGAAGATAGGCTTGCGGTGCTGCCTTGCTGTAAGTCTGCAAGGTGACCCAGCCATGAGCGCGCTCTGTCAGGGCAGCTTTGTCCTGTATGAGTGATTCTTATGTGATCACATCATTTACTATTTTTTGTTAAGCTGAGGATGGTCGCTGGTAGCTACCAAAGTTCCTGCAGTCCAAGTTGGTTAAGTGAGTTGTCCAAGTAGCGTTGGGCTGGACATGCCACCTTACTGTTCAGTTCTTCACACAGATGCATGTTTAGTGTCAGGTGGACCCCTTTTGAATCTGATCCAACTTTTGATGAACGGCCCTTTGCTGGCAAGCTCTTGCCTTTGTATCCCGAGCTCCAGACTTCATTGTGTGGGGGATGTGTATCCTGGTAGGCCAAAATTGCATTTGAATTGCTCTTGTTATTGTACGATCCAGATGTTCAGTTTCTCTCCATCGCATAGCTTCGCTTACATAACTGATTGATGGTATAAGTTTTGCCTGATTCACTTTGCTTAAGGGGAGAAGATTTGGACCAGAGATATTAATCTTGAGGTTTCTTAGTGCCACAGCGGTCATTACGCTTGATATGTGTCTTAACCTGATGTGTACACCAACTACATAATGATTTGTCTCACATTTCAGTGGACTCAGCTGGCCAAGAGGACCGGGTTCGGAGCAGGACATCTGTGGTGCGCCGGCGGCTACGACCTCTTTCCAGTACTGAGGAAGAGGACGATGAGGCGGGACCCTCAACATCAGCAGGCATGGGGATTGCGCCCACCCGGACTGACCATGAGGACAACTCTGGTGCCACAGACCGGGTGGAGGCTGAGGACAGTGAAGGGGGGTGATGAACTGGACACCTCTGGCCAGGCTGGGGTGGAGAGCCACTCACCCATGGACCATGCCGAACATATTTATTCCGAGGTGTCCACAGGGCAGGCCACTATGCAACCTGGTCCTGCCTTCAGCCCCTCCCTAACTCCTGAGGCCCCCATTCGATGGGGGCCTCCAGCTGCATCCTCTGCAATCTGTCCCCCTCATCATAGCTGCCAGGTCGACACCCACATTGACTCTGAACCTGAGGCACCACACCCCCCACGTGCGACCCAAAACCCTCCCTCTGTTGTTCCGTCTGCGGCTGTACCAGAGGACTTGATATGGGCATGTGAGGGTCAGCCAGACATGTCCTCTCGCATCTTGCTGCAACTGTGTCTAGAGGTGCGCATGATGCGAGAGGAAATATTACGCGCTCTGGCCACCCTCACTGCCGGTTTCACTTCCCTGAGTGCAGTCATGTCTTCTGTTGTGTCCCAACTCTCCTCCCACACCACCGTCAATGTCTCCCCCTGTCCGTTGCCCCACACTCTTTCCCCCCTACTCCTCATGTATCCCGACCCCGTGTGGTGCCTGTCCATGCACCGGCCAGCCCGGAGCAGGCATGTGATTCACAGGATCTGGACATTGTGGTCCTAGAGGATGACCAGAAGGACAATTGAACAGTTTGACAGACACTCTGTTTTTGGACAATGATTTACTTTTCCCCTTGTAAATAGACTGGTTTCCCTGACGCTCCCTGACGTGTTATATTTATGTTGCTCCATCCTAATCCAAGTTCCCTTCTCCTTCTGCAGTAAGGACATCATTTGTTTTCCTTTCTCCCTTCCAGACGGACTGTTGTTTTATTTCTATCCTTACATATTTGTTCTTTAAACCCTTATTTTTATTCATACATTGTCTATCTTGTTTTGCTTCATTGTGAATGTCTTGTACAAACAATGCCAAGGTATTTGGGTACTCATCTGCTCTGCACATGAGGGCTTGCTGCAATGATGGGGTTCAACTTGCAGATGTGTCACACACACACACATACATCCTCTCATCTCTACGCCAACTCACTTGGTGAACATTAGTCTATCAGGACATGATACACAACAGAGATTTTACTTGGGATCTGATATTATTTTATTTAAACATATTCACACTGGACAACAAGTTCCTGGGATGTGGTCACTGGGGATTGTGCTTTTGACTTCGCAATTTCCGGGGTGATGATCGCTGTGAGGGATTAAGTCTGGGTTGACGCCGAGGTGCAGGTTGGTCTCCGGCATGTGCCTGTACAGGGTGAAGTCCATGTGCAGGGGCGGATTGTGTCTGTACACTTGGTGTATGTGCATGGACAGGGTGTTGTTGTGCAGGTGGTGGTAGTGCCTGTTCAGGGGGTGGTGGTGGATGTGCATGTGGGGGGGGCTGGATGGGGGCGGTGGTGGATGTGTACCCATGCTTTGGTCCTGTGCAGTTTGTGGTACAGGTGTGTGGGTGTGATGTGATGTAGGCATATGTGATGGCTCCCCTCCCTGCGTTGCCCGTGAAGGTAGACTTTGGAACACTTTCATCATGCCGTCCATCATCTTCATGGCCAAGGCATGGTGTCTTAAACTCTCTTCCCTTTGGAAAGATATCATGTCTCTGATATTCTTGGACATGTCTTGCCAAGTTCTATCCAACCTATCCAAAACATGGGTCTGTCGGTCCACCACCTGAGGGAATTGGCGCAGGGCCTCAGACATGTCTGACAGGGTGGCCCCTATGGCACGTATGTCCTGCCTCACATCTGCCTGCTGTTGGAAGAAGTCCTGCTGCCACTGGCCACCACGGACATGTGCAGGCCCTCCATGCAGGGCCCGGCCATGGATGAGTCCACCAGGTCCAAGAGCAGGGGGGATGTTGGCATGTGGAAGCCTGTGGACATGTGAATGGTGCCCAGGGGATGCCTGCACCACAGCAGGGTTGGTAATTCCCGCATATGGCGAAGATAATGCCTGGGATACACTGTCTGGGGAGGAGTGTGTAGGGTAACCACCATGTCTGTCCCGGATGTGAGGGCTGTGAGGGAGTGAGGTCTGTGTTGGGGCGGGGCTGAACTGTGGCTGGTTATCTCTATGCTGGGGACAGGCAACCTTTTTCATTGCACGAGGCTGACACACTTTGCTGGGGGAGGGTGTGAGACCTTGCTAAATGTAGGCGATCGGTGCAAATTACTGTCCATGGCATCAGATTCTCCATCCCCTGAGTGGATGCGCAGACACTCGCTATCGTCCGATACTTCATCCTCCTCAGGTAGTTCCTCCTCCTCCTCCTCCTCCTCTTGCACATGACTTGCAGCTGACATCACTGCCTGGAGGAGCAGTGGATTCTCACCTCTAATTGCCCGTCGCCCAACACTGGTGGAAGGTCCTTCCTCCTCATCGTCATCATCACCTGGAACACAGAGGTAGCAACAGGATAAGTAATTGACCGAGTATGAGATATCGTGAAACACAAGGGTTGGTTCTACTGTACTTTGCATCGACAGATGATGCACATGTGACCTGGTTTTGGTACCCCTACAAGTGACAGCTCACACAATGGCATTGAGGTGTGAAACGTAGATGTACACTCAAAAAGCACACTTACCAGCTCCATCCACAACTTTGTGTCCTTTTCTGCTCCCCCTGTTGTAGGTTTTGTTGACAAAGTGGTCCCCGATCCAGCAGCTGTAGTGGGAAGTGACACCAATGTCAATCATCTGCATTACCAATTTACAAAGAGGCACATGTGACACTTATGATATGGATGGAACTTTGTTAACTACAACTGCAGGTTATCTGCCGAAGGGGATTTTCAGCTTTGTCATGGTTTACATAGGGTAACACTTCACACCACATTTACCTGATGTACATGTGCGAGCGGGTTTCACTGCTGCAGCCAGGATGTCATGCATTCCCCGGGATGATGTTGTACGCTGCACTGGCGTCATTCTCTCCAAAGCTGTGTTGAGACATACATATCCATATTTCAGTACACCAGATAATAGCTATGAGCTAACATGTATATGTCATTGTCAATGACCACTGATAGGATATTCCTGGACAATGTGCAGCATGTTTACCTCATGGACTTTACATGTGTGCCCCTGCTGACATGCAGCAGTTGCCAGCTGTTACATGCACACAGCACTGACATCAATGAGATGACACAACAACAGACAAACGTATATGAGAAGGTTACTGATATAGGAAGGGAGGGGAAAAATGATCTGGACGCCAGCATATTGCAATGCTTACACCTTCACCGTTAAGACTAATATGTCTCATGAGTATGATGTGTGTTGACAAGTTGAAAGGAGTGTACATCCACAGGCTGAGCAGTTTCATATTTGCACATCAGTTCAAACATTGCATAGCAGAGTTCATATGTGAGATGTGCAATGATCACGTACATTTTGTGTGTCATTTGTGCTTCCCTACCAATGGATTCACAAAGCTCATTTTGGCTTGAGAGATCACACATTTGTTATGTCCAGCATTTGAGTGTCATCTGTTCCCATTATCCATTTCCTACATCATGGTTGAACTAAGCTGACAACGGATGATGTTTTGTACAGCAGACATCCTTACCTCACATACCATACACTCAATTATATAGGTGGACACAGTAGAAGAGGAGGCAAGCAGAGTGCAACAATTGATTAGGATAACACATTGTGGTTAAGTTGTGAATCTTTCATGGTTGACGCCTACACTGGATTTGGTTTTGGCCTTTCAGCCACGAGATCTTGGACTGTGACTTCCTGATGATTCACCTTGGCAGCCCATACATCCATCAAAAATGTACAGAACTGGCATCATTGCGAGCATCATCCACACCAATTTCAAAATGTTTTTGTCCTTTGGAATTCTGCTACGGAGTTATCATATCATTGATTTACAATCCAGTTGTGTCTAGTACACTTCATGTGACACTATATACTATTTTTATTTCCATTCTACACTCACTTGTCATATGTTTTGTGACATCCTTTCACTAGCCACCATGGTGTGACCTGGTATATGTTTCAATGCCATATGGAGGCATTTCAGGCCTGATTCACAGAACTAACTTACGTGACATACGTAAAGTTAGTATTTTTCGGTATTCTCAGAATACACTTACCAATACTAACTTTATGTCCGCTCCCGGGCCGGAGATTCCGGCCCTGTGGCGGAATTTCCACCTCTGGGCCGGAATCTCCGCCTCCGGGCCGGAATCTCCGCCTCCGGGCCGGAATACCCTCATTTAGGCCGTTTGAGCATTGAAACGGCCTAAATGAGGGTATTCCGGTCCGGAGGCGGAGAATCCGGCCCAGAGGCGGAAATTGCGCCACAGGGCCGGAATCTCCGGCCCGGGAGCGGACATAAAGTTAGTATTGGTAAGTGTATTCTGTGAATACCGAACATTACTAACTTTACGTATTTCACGTAAGTTAGTTCTGTGAATCAGGCCCATTGTGATGCAGGAAAACAGTTATGTGATACACATACAACATACAGCAGATATTAGAGGCACATTCATGGGCAAGGGCATTCAGGTTCATTGTTCCTGAGTTTCCTTACCATGGCCCCGCACCTGCCTAGTGTGTGGTCCCCGACCAGATGTCACAGGCAACCTTGTAGCAGAAATCAATGTGTGTCTTGGACTCTGGGAGGACATCATTGGACCTACAATGCTAAGTGTGTTTGCAACTTTACATACCGGCTGCCACATGTGAAGCACTCAATTTGAGGCACAAAGGATGAGCACAAGCAGTGTGGGCACTACCGTTGCAGACGTGTCTACCACAAATTATAATGAGTGATCCCATATTCAACTTATTATGGCCCCACTGCCTAGTAGCAACGTCTATCAAATTGACACAACAACAGTTCCAGGCGTAAGGTCCACAATCATGTTTTGTTAATGGACCAGAAGACATACCCTACAATTATGACATCTATGACCAGCTGGTTGGACTTGACAGATTCATGTATGGAAAAGGAACTTTGTAAGTTGGACAGAGGACGCATACTCTATTACTGGTTTATGAATCTCACTTCTTGTTCATCATTGTCATATTTGTTCTCATTGGATTATTTAAATTTAGTCTACTGATATTTTGGCAATTTAGAGGTGGATACATTCAGAGTTGATCTGGCACTCAATTCCACAATCGAGTTCCCAGTCCTGGAGCAGTTGGTGGAATACATGTGATGTTCATAACACACAATGACATGAAGAGCCTAGATATGTTAGAATTTTTATTTTGCTATTCCCAGATCTATTTTGCTGAAGGTAAATGTCCTTTGAGGATTCCTATAGTTGTAAGGCTAGTTTTACCTCTCCAGTTGTCTTTGAGATGCAGACCACCATGGTCACTCCTAGGAGACTCATCCCTCCTGGCTGGCCCCTGACCCACTGGTTCTTCCACTGGGGACTCTCTCCCCCTCTCACCCCTCAATCTGGACTTCTGCACCCTCCACTTAGGAGTGGCACTGCCAGACACCAGAACTGATGGAGGCCTGCTTACAGACACTCCACGTTCTCCTGACACTAGGAGATCCCCCTCACATGGACTACTAGTACAGCTTAGGCTCCCATACCTGGTGTTCCCTTAAGGAACCATCCAGGCCCTGAGACTGAGGTTGGGCACTATCGGGACGCATCCCAGTCTCACTCCCTCTCCTCGAAGACAGGACGTGAGGCCCTACAACCCTCCCACTACAACGGGACCTAGCTGGGCTACTCTGACCCTCTTCCACCACTCTGGGCTGGAAGATACCTGAGCCACTCCTCTTAGGGTCACTCCCCAATGCCTCTTCAGAACCTCTAGTTACCACCCAGAGGTCTGCCTCCTGTGCAAGCTCCCTGGGATCAGAGAACTCACACTCCAACAGGTGTTGGCTCAACCCCAGAAAAAAATTACTGAACATGTGCTCTCTGACAACCAGATTGAACAGCCCTTCACAATCATTTGCCGTGCTACCCATCACCCAATCCTCCAGTGCATCACAACACACATCCACAAACTCCCCCCAAGACTGGTGAGACAGTTTTCTACTGCCCCTGAACCTCAACCTGTACCCCTCTTCCTGGGAACTAGGCACCATACTCTGGGATCTGGGAGTGGGACTTCCTGCACTGGACTCCATATTGCTGCCACCACTGGACCCCACCCTCACTGGTGAATCCAGACAACTAAAACTGTACTCAGGGGATAATCTACCCTCCAGAGCTAGTTTCTCCCTGACGACGGCCCTCTCTGCCTCCGCCATCCTCTCCTGCGCTAAGACCCTCTCAGTCACTAGCTTTTTCTCTTCAAGGCCCAACGCCTTGAGACTCAACTCCTGGCCCAACAAGGCCTTTTCCTCCTCTAAGGCTAACTTCCTATTCTCCAACTCCAATTTCTGAGCCTCCATATTCTCATGGCTCTCCTTCTGGAGCTTCTCTAAAGCCAGCTGATGCTCCCCTTCTTCCCTCCTATCCACCCACTCCTCTGGGGACAGAGAAAGGGATGTGGCACTCCCCTGGCACCGGACCCAGCAAGGGACTCCCTATCTATGGGGTCCTCACTCTCTACTGGCGTCCCTGCCCTGTCATTTTCTTCCTCCTCTTCAGACTCTTCTGGCCCTATCTCCAAACCACCACTTTGGTATGCAGAGGGATAATCAGACAGGTCCCCGCCACACGCTAAGGGTTCTCCCCTAAGGAGTGCTTCATAAAGGAAAAGCTTTCTGAGGATGTTACCCACTATTGGTATCCCCCTCTCTCTACAGAAGTCCTCTAACTCCTCCCGGGTGTACTCCCAAAGGTCATCCTCATTATAGATTACTCCCATCTTGGCAGAATACACAACCACAGTGCAACACAAGAGACCTAGGCGTCTGAGCTGAAGCAGGAATACACAATTCAAAAATGACACTTTTAAGAAGAAATAAAACTCAGGAAAAATAATCCCTAAACATGTGATTTCTCTAAATGCAGAGTTTGTAGTGCAACCAGTTGTCGCTGTGGTACTGCGTAAACGCAAGTCCTATCCTCACCGCTCACAACTAATGTTAGAAATGGGATTTCTGGTTGGCTAGAGCTTGCGCCTAAGCCAGGCAGAAACCACCACTCTAGTCTGGGCAAGGGAGTTACACACTGAAGATAACCCCTGCTGACCCCCTTGGTAGCTTGGCACGAGCAGTCAGGCTTATCCCAGAGGCAATGTGTAAATCGTTTGCGCAACACACACATACAGCAGCAACACACTAGGCACACCACAAAAGAAACTCCACACAAGGTTATATGAAAATAGCCTTTGTATTATCCAAAACACATTAGAATCATAATCACACATTTACACTGTGCCAACTGGCACTAGCCAATATTTACAGGGGATTATATACAGGACAGGGCCAATCGGGCCACTGTCAGAACCTTTAGAACGCACTAGTAGCACACATAAAACACAACCAGTGACTACTGGTAAAATATTGTACTTGGCAATATCTCTAGCAACATAAACGCATTATGACTGCATCACATTAGGCATCAAACTCATATGCATAATCACATTACGCAACCTCTGTAGGCATAAACACACTATGCAATAGGCATCATAAGCATAAACATTATGCAATAACTCACAATTAGGAGGGCACCTTAGTGACACTCCCCAGGTGCATACATCTCCTTAGGGCCTTGCGCCCTATCACCACCATAAAGCTGAACCCAGGCCAACTGCCCTTTCTAGGGGGCCCAATGCCCTTTGTCCATAATGTCAGGGCTTGTACTGGGGCCTTCCACTGGCCCTTTTGCTGCCAATGCAGCCAAAACCACGGTGGCCAATGCACTGGGGCAGGGGGTATGTATCTCACTCCCTCCTTGTTCCTCCAGAAAGGCTAGTTTTTCCTCTCCAGTTGCCTTTGAGATGCAGACACTATGTTTCGCCCTCTGTTCTCTGCTGCCTATGTATGCATTTTGACCATCTCCTGCCACGTTTGACTTACCAGTTAGTGAGGGTGGTCTGCGTTGCTCTGGATGATGTCTCCTCCCAGAAGATGCTGGGACCTCTGCTACTGTGGCTGTCTGTACTGTAGCTGAATGTGTGAATGGGTGAGAAGAGATACACATCAACACATGGAAAATGTACATGTTGCACTTGTCAGACATTTCCTCGTGTCTTCTGCATGCTAACAGTATTGTGAAGTACTGCCACGGCCGGTGCAGGTAGGAGCGGTGGGGTGTTGGTGATGTAATGGCATGGCAGGGTGGGAATTAAACAATGGATTCTGGGACTGACATTTTTAAATAAGGATTCTCTCACCTTCTGTTTTGGGATTTTGGAAGGGCCAGGGTGAGTTGTTTTTATGTTTATTTGGACTTATTTTCTCCATTCCGTTGTGTGTTGATTTGCCTCTGCACTGCACCCCCACCCCCTTACGTTCTTGACTGACCCAGCCGTGTCTGGATTAGTGGAAGGGGCACTTTGACAATTGCTACTTAGCACTGTTCGGTATATACGGCTTCAGGCCTGGGCCTTTGTATTTCATAGTGTGTAAGATATTTGCCATTTCTAATACAAGGGATTCTGGGACTTGTGGTGCAACATACAGAGAGAAACACATGAGCCTCTGACTGACTATATTTGTATATGGAATTTGGACAACTTCCTTACTCACAATGGCATGCATACATACATTTTGTATACTTGTTCTTGTCATCCCACTTACCTGGTGCCACATTGCGGACATCACTCACAGGCAGCCCATGGAGCATGTGGGGGTGGATTGTAGTGAGGATATCCTCCTCTTGTGGGGTGAGACGGAGGCGGGATCGTGAGTGTGAGGCAGGGAGAACTCTGTTCAGCTGGATCCTGGAGTACTTCTCCTTTGCACTTAGCTTTTCATCCTGCCACTTCCTCTTTATTTCACGGACTGTGCGCACATCCTCCCCCAATGCTGTGACAGCAGTGGCTAACTGCTGCCAGAGAGCTGCTTTCTGTGTGCCACTGGTGCAGTAAGGTGGGAGACCATATAGGCGTTTGTGGTGCCTCACAACAAACTCCACAATCATGGTGGTCTCCTCAGTTGTGAAGTTCTTCTTCCTCCTCACAAAGTACATTTTGCAGTGGCGATGAACAGCAAAGCAAACAGGAACTCTCTGTGGCCAAAGCTGGGCCCTGAATGTGTGCTGCTTTAATGTGGTACTGGTTTTGCAGTTGGTCTTAATTGACTTCAGCTGGATGGTGGGGGATGGTAGGCACTTGAAATGCTGAAAAGGGAGAAATTGCTTGCTTGCCCGGCCGGAGGCGGAGATTCCGGCCCGGGAGCGGAGATTCCGGCCCGGGAGCGGAGATTCCGGGCCGGAGGCGGAGATTCCGGGCCGGAGGCAGGGATTCCGGGCCGGAGGCGGGGATTCCGCCTTGTGCCGGAATCTCCGCCCAAGGGCCGGAAATTCCGGCCCGAGTGCGGACATAAAGTTAGGATGTGTAAATTCATTCTGTGAATACCCATATGTGTAAGTTCATTCTGTGAATACCCAAATGTGTAAGTTCATTCTGTGAATACCCAAATGTGTAAGTTCATTCTGTGAATACCCAAATGTGTAAGTTCATTCTGTGAATACCCAAATGTGTAAGTTCATTCTGTGAATACCAAAATTGTTGTAAGTTTAGGATTGTGACGTAAGTTAGTTCTGTGAATCAGGCCCCAAGTACACAGGCTGAGCGGCCAAAACAAGTGGGTCCTGTTGCACAATGGGATATGAGACAGTCAATGATGTCCCTAGTCCACCCAATGTCCAGCACTGTACGTATCACACCTCCAACACACATTGACAGGTGTACACATTGACAACTCCATGACAACACAGCTGTGTGAATGCAAACACACATCACAAGTGACACGTAACGTTGCACGTGCCAAGTGGGAGATGTACATTGAGAAATATGGCATGTGTGTGCATATGCACATCCCATGCACCCATGCTAATGTGTACATGATGATGTGCCAACAGACATGTGGAGGCTGAGCACTGGCCGTCAATGCCAATGCACACAGCATGAAGTGGCCCTGTCCAGTGTGGACATGCTCCCACACACAAATCATGGCCACACCTGCAAATGCATGGCGCACCTTCAACTGTGGATTCCACATGGCACCAGCGGACTGTACACGCCATGGACCAGGCCCTTGAGGCCAACTCCAATGGCCCTCGCGACTGCATCCTGCGTATTCGACGATAGAGGTAAGCGTACCGGGACAGCTCGGTGCAGGCCATTGTGTGCATTTGAAGCAGGCAGACATGGTACACCAATTGCAGCAGCTTGGACCCACTGGAACAGCCCCAGGGGGCTATATGAGTGTGGGAGGGAGACAGGCATTACCACAGCTTACAGGGACTGCTGCCTGGCATCCCTCAACAACACCTGCCGCTGCTGCCACATGTCCACCTACATGTCGACGACTCTGAAGATATGTCCAGGTCCACTCACCAGCGAGGAGCTGGAGATCATGGATTCCGAGCTCCACGCACACTGCCCAAGGCTATTCATAGCAAAACTTGTGTGTGTAAGACAACTACAGTGTGTGTGGGAGTGCATGTGGGGGACACACATGTCGTTGATCCGCAGCACTATGATTCTGAGCCTGTGGGGTTCCAACATGCACTGCTTACCATGCTAACTACAGGTGTAAGGGGTATGTAGGCTCTATGGCACTTTCCCATGCATGTCCCTCACGAGTGGTGGTACATGGCATTTCCATGTCAGACATCCAGTCACGCAGCCACTTGGCTATGCAGGACTCAGGGCAGTCATTGCTTGTGTGAATGGCTGGCTGGGTCCCTGCTGGCCTTCTCAGTGGCAGCAGACCTGGGCTGCACATTGACCGCACAATCCTAGAAGGAGACAACACTGACTGTACAGTGGGTTACATGTGTCTTTTGTTCAGGTCTCTCCTGAAATGCACAAACTCAGCCCTGTCGATTGGACACACCATGCCTTGTGATAGGGATGTGTGTGAGAGATAGTGGCACTGAATGTAACCTCCATTGCATGGTGAGCCATTCACAGGGCGAGTACGTTGAGGGCTGCGCAGTGTTGGACACAGTGAGTCCACCCACAAAGATGTGTTGCCTTGTGATCTATTTGTTGGTCCACCTGACAATGGACAGTAGATGTGGGCAGACTACACATTGCTCAATGTTCTGGCAACCTGCATGTGAATGGGATGGACAGCTACTGTGTACACACTCCCAGCAGCATTCATTCAAGTGTGGTGTACACATGCTGTTGGGCCATGTCCGATTACTTCCTGGCTCTGTTGCACGTCTCTGAGTATTTGGGATGGGTCAGCAGCATGCCACTGTGATTGGTGGATGTGGGTGATGTTGAGAAGTGTATGAGTGACATTCCAAGGCTCTTGTGTACCATCCCTGCAGTTTGAAGTCCTCCAGCCCAAGGGCTTGTGATGAGGCATTGCATCCAAGTTGATGCCTCTGTGTATGTGTGACCGACAGTGCAGCCAATTCCACAAAGGGTGTGACGTAATCTGCCGGATGAGGTACTACGTGGCGATAACGGATCGGGGGATGCCCCCTCGTATTGTCAGGTCAGCACGGCGCTGCATTTTACCAGTAATGGTCTGCATCTTGACAGTCACACAGCCTGTGACGGATGCATGTTTGTAGGGGCATCAGCAGCAAGCAAGTGTACAGTAATGTGGGATGGTGTCTTCTGCGGTGAGAGGCAGCATGTGTCCACAGCCTAACCATAATCTGAGTGATGCGATCTATGTTGTGTATGCAGTGGGTTGTAAGTGTACTCTGTGCTGTGTGCACCTGACATGCATATGCGATTCCTGAGGGTCAAGATGTAATTTGAGCACTCTGCATTCTCAATGCACTCAGAGTCGTAGCCCTCAGGAACAACCTGTAGTGGCCTGGATTGGCAATTCACATGTATGTTTGAGGCACTGTGCCTACTCTGATTTCGTTCGGTCATATGTTTGCGATGCCTCAGCTCATATCTCTGGTGCTTACACATCCGGCATACTGTGCAACAGCAGTCATGCTCGTGTGAACGACAGGTGGATGGCATGGGCTCATGGCCATTGTGGCCCGTCATGTTGCAGTCTGTGTGAGTGGTTTCCCATTCTGCTCCATGCAGGTATGTCTTTGGCCTAATTACGTAGTGGTCATCCTTGCCCCATCAGGACAGTGGGTGTGCACACAGCGATTTGGGACTATGGTCGCAGGGTGACACAGGCCGGGTGTAGTGCTATGTGCACAACACATGTGCCACTTATTAGCGGCTTCAGTTACTGTACGCCAGCCATTACGTGTTGATTGTGGTGGCTGTATGCAATTGCACAGGTATCGTGCAACATGTGGATTGGTGGATGTTCTGTGCTGCTTCCCTTGCACATGTCTGTTTAATTGATGCCAGATGAGTGAGGCCACCTCGCTCTCTCTCATGTGGCATCTCCCGTGGGTGCTGAGGGACAGGGGACGGTCAACAGTGGTGTGGCATCGGATGTAGCGGCTGCACAGGGTGCTGAGTGTGTCAGATGTGACCAGCGCCTCGGAGGGGCCAGACGTGTGCTGGATGAATTACAGGCTGAGACGGCAATTTCTGAGTCATCTGAGGACCGAGGTGATGCATCCATGTTTGCTAACACAGGGGACGTGGACTCTGGCTCCTCTTCAGCCACGCGGAGGCCAATGCCCGCCCTCCCATCTACTTCCACAGGTGCAACACGTGTCGGCACAGGGATGAAGGGTAGAGTTTCCTTCACACCAGGCACAGCTGCCCCTGCACATGTGACCCCTGCTGCCCTCAGTGCTGGGTCTGTTGAGCTCATGCGCCATCTCTGCATGGGGCAGACAGCTCTCCTCAATAACGTCATTGCCCATGACATCACTTTGCCGCAGGTGACACAGTACATGGAGGGCCACATGTACGCGTGGGTGGGCTACGCCAGACTGTCCAATGGTTGTCCCCCCAGTCAAGGTGGTCCTTCAACTGGGCCAATATCAGGCTGACATTCCTGACCCTTTCTCCACCCTCCTGGGCAGTGGCACATCTGACAACAGCAGGGCACGAGTCCTAAAATAAGGGGTGGGGGGACGCTGACGTCACGACTGGAAGTGACATCACGGAAGGTGGCTTGCACCCTCTGACTCATTGCCTCCCCTCGCTCACCCCTTATATGCGATTGCATCGTAGAATCCAGCGCGTGCACAAGCAGCTCCGATCTCGCCCCAGAGAGGCCAAAAAGTGAATGTGTGGGTCCATTTGCCCCAATTATCTGTCTCGCAGTGATATGAGTGGTGGGAAGCCGTCCACCCGCGTGGTACCCCGACTCGATACCTGGACAACAGTGACAATGCATGACAGCCTCCGGTGTCCGGATACACCACATGCAACACACAAAGGCTGTGTCTGCCCTAGCGGGCCAGGCCGCAACCACAATCCCACACTTAAGGTTGACCCACCCCTGCGCGCATAGTCATTACAACCGCTGCCATTGACAAGGGACCCATGTGGTGGGACATGGGCCTCAGGGTGAAGGGCCTCCGAGCCATCCCCCGCCAACGAGTGTCATGCATCTCACACATATCGCAAAGCCAATAGGACACTTTGCCTGCACACCAGGTCTCGAGTCAGGGTACCACGTGGGTGGACGGCGTCCCACCACTGATTTTACCGCGAGCCAGGGAACTGGTGCAAATGGACACACACATTCACTCTTTGGCCCCTCTGGGGCGAGCTCGGTGCTGCTTGTGCACGCGCTGGCTTCTCTGTTGCAATCGCATGTAAGGGGTGGGCGAAGGGAGGCAAAAAGTCTGATGGTGCAAGCCACCTTTCGTGATGTCACTTCCTATCGTGACGTCTGTGTCCCCCCACTACATATTTAGGACTTGTGCCCTGCTGCTCACTGAGAATGTGTTGCCTGCGAGATGTGACCAGGAGAAGGGCGCCATGAGCTCCCACCCACCAAGCTCCACCGCCATCACGTGCCCTGGGTAACCTGTGCAGGCGGACAATGTAGGGGGTACACCTGGTGGACAGGGGATGTGAGTGCCTTGGCAAGGGCCTGGCAGACGCACAGCAGTATCCAGCATGTCCCCAGAGGGAGGGCTAACGTCTACGCCTGATGCAGCATTGATCGTGTGCCCGCCTGTTGTGCCCACATGAGTTCACATTCATCTCCAGACAGGTGTGCTTTCCAAATACCCAACACAGTGGAAATATAGCCCTCCGGAATCCTCCCCACACAGTCTGTTTCAACAATGCATGTGTGCACCTACCTGTGCCACCCACCCACCTGGCCCAAGCGGAACTCCCGCTTCACATGACACATGTGTGTCTTCCACAGTTGTGCTTCTCTCTCAGGGGCGGACCTCCAACTGTCCCGTAGCACATAGACAGCACCGAGTTGAACGGGCCATCCTGTTTGAATGGTAGGGACACACACACATCTACCTGTGACACAGTGGTGGCTGTGATGGCTATTGTGCCTGCCATGGCAGTGTTGGTGGCCATGTCAGGGTACACTCACACACATTGCATATGCAGCTTTTCGTGTCACTACTCTGCACATCGGACTGGCCACTGTCCCTGGTGTTGAACAATTTTGCCGCCTGTCTATGTAATCTGTGACTGGATGCTGTTGTTCCTGTACTCGGTTGTGTCTGTGTAGTTGCTGATTGCAGTTGTTACTGTGTGTGCATAGTTAAGTGAGGCACATGCCTTGTATGGTACATCAACAATTGCAATGTCTGGTCTCACATTCCAATGTGTTTTACACGTGGCTGGGACTTCACTTCTTTCATACTCTGCCACTTGTGTGTGTGATGAAGAAGTTTTTTAGTGACACAGATTGTCTGCATGTATTTGCTTGAATTCCATGGTAAATGTCTACGTGTCATGTTTACGTGCAAGCAAAGCACGGGGTGTGAGTCTGGCCACAAGATGACAGGTAGCATATGCATAGTGTGTGGTAAGCCTGGGCGTAGTTCGCGAAGTAGCGCTACGCGAAGCTACGCAAAGTGCAGTTCGCACTACGCGAACTACGCGTAGCACTACGCGAACTGCGTAGTGCACTGTTCGCAATGATTGCACAGTGCCGGATGCTTGTCCGCACTGTGCAATCATTGAAAACGGCATCTTGCACAGTGCGAGCTGTCTTTTACTGCCGCTCGAGTAGATTTTTACTCGAGCTGCAGCTTTCTCAACGCGGACTGGTAGTTTCTCATCGCGAGCGGTCGCGAGCATACGCGACCACTCGCAATGAGAAACCTGACCTCCCTGCGTTGAGAATCTCGCCGGGATGTCATTTTGCTTGCTTGCGGTCGCCAACTTGACGTTGAGGACCGCGAGCAAGCAAAAAATGACCGCTGCACTACGCTACGCGTGTTTGCACTGTGCTACGTGCAATTCGCGTTGTGCGAAGTAGCGCAAACTTCGCAAACTACGCGAGCGTAGCGTAGTGCTTTGCCCAGGGTTAGTGTGCGGGTATGTGTGAGCTTACTTTCTGGGTGGCCAGCAGTGTAGGTGTATGTTAATCTTGTGATGAACATTGAGCCTGGGCACATGGGTTACTTTCAAAGTGTGCATTTGGGAGGTGTATGTGTGTGTGGTGTGAAGTGTGTGACTTTGGGGTAGTGTTGGTGTGTGTGTGTGTACACTCTGGCAATGTCGATTACACACATGTGTTACCCAGGGGCATGGTGGGTGTTTGTATCCGTGTTCAGGTCTGTGAATGTGAGCGCATGTGTGTATTGTATGTTGCACAGTGTGCAGTGTGTGGGTGTGTCCTTGCAGTTCAGGATGGCTCCTACTTAATATGTTCTGGCCATTGTGGGTCTGCAGGGTGTGTGACTGTCAAGATTGTGCCTGGTTTAATTAAGCATGTATGTGAGTTTCAGCAGTTCGTACTCATTGTGCGGACCTGCCCACCCACACTGATTTCATGTGTGTGTTTTGACATGCATTGCTGTAGCATGCTTCTTGCGTGGGTCCTAATTTTGCTTGATGAGTGTGATGTCCGACTGTGAAGGTAATTATACACATATGTAGGACTGTGCTTTGAAGTGACCAGCCCGTCAGTGTTAATGTGATGATCTGTTGGGCCACGTCAGAGTCTGACAATCAAAGGCCCACGACCTGTAGTATTTCACTAGGTCCACTGTGGCGGCAACTCATATGCATTGACATCCAATGTCACTGGACTACATGGTCATCTCACGGCTCTCGTGTACTTCACACACTCTCATCCTCTCTCATTCGTACTTGTCTTCTGGAAATAATTCTACAGAGTCACATATTTGCTTAGAGGCATGTATTTGGACTTACTTCCTCTGTGATGCAGAATAGTGGACACTACTAGCAGCAAAATGCATGTGGAGGATATACTTAGCATGATTACACATACGAAAGGGGGTACAGGTAGATGTAATTAGTTGTTGACTGTGGAATGGAGGCTTCAGGGTTACAGCTGCCTTGCCCTTTCTATGCTACAGTACATTTGCTGATTACTGATGGTCTCTGGGCTTTGACACAGACAGTATTCATTCAGCCTACCAGACAGCTTGACATCATAGGGACAGTTCATCTCAGTTCCATGGTACCGGTTTAATACAATAGTGACTCCGACACACCTGCGTCAGAGGTGACATCAGGGCATGTGCCCACCTGCATGCAGCAGAGTCTCACCAGTTGTTGCAATGTGGTGGCTACTGAACATGACACTGTTACTAGGGCCATGTTGTAGGGGGTTGCATTTGTTGTCCATGCATAAGTCCTGGCACGGAAGTACAGACAAAGGTGAGGTGACAGTTCGCACGTACTACAGCAGACAGATAAGTGTGCACTGACAGGTGCATGTGTCCAGGTGCGCAGAATACATATTATGGCATAGTTGTTCGTGCTGTATTGCCCATGTGGTTACTGTACACAAGTTCCATACCTCTGCCTCCCCCTGTTCATGCAGAGACACGGGATATGGTGAGGAACAGGGTGCATGTCCCGGAAATGTCAGTTGTCATGGCAGTGGAGTTGATGGTAAGGTGTTAGTTGCAGATGATATGGTATAGTTCTTGTACAGCTACCTGCCCAGTCCGTGCGAAAGCCAAGCATGGGTACGGTGTTGTACATCTATGTTCAATTGGGGATATTGAGTCGGGGACCCATGAATTGACAAGTTGACGTGTATGCGATACCTTCCAGCAGGGTATCCATCCCATTGATGGTGAACATGGATGTCATCCAATGAAGCGGATGGTGGGTGGCAACGTGTTCATCGTAAGTTGTCCCTTGTAGAATCCTGATGGGACATGTTGGATGACATTCGATGAAACTGTGATCCAGAAGACGTTCTGTGGAGGCACACTGGTCCCATTGCAGTGTGTCCCCGATTGCAGCCACAAACGCCATGCCCCCATACACTGAACAGATCCTGTCGTGGTCGGTCCAGGGGTGCAAACAAGTGTACCAAGTCCGCCTTTGGACATGCCGGGTTGGAGAGACATAAATCCACAGGCCAGTGGAACGGACACCTCCGACAGTAGAATACGGGGATGACGCAGCTGAACATTGCAATGCGGTAAGTTACTCGGTAACTTACATTCAGCATTGCCAGATTTGAGCAGCCCACTATGTGTAGCATGCTGTCACTGTACAGCTTAATCTGTCCGGCGTAGTTGAGGGTCAGTGGTGCAACAGCCATTTTGCTACAGGGTGATGTGATGGCGTGCTCCGTCTGCCTGAGCAGTCAGCAGAGTGCAGCCTCCGACGATGCTGGGAATTCTGGAATGGATGTACGGCGGATGGACTTGGGGTATAGCTTGGGCAGAGGACACAGTCCCTCATCCCACATGCTTCTATGAATAGTCAAGGCCAGTGGTGTGTGACTCTTTCCACATTACTTTCATTTGTTCCTCATGGAGGAGTGGTATTATTGCATTTTGTGGTGTTATCTTTCTTTCATGTTGTGCGCTATCTGCCAGTGGACGTTTTACTCTGCATGGCTATGTTTTGCTTCTTGTTGGTACAATGGCTCCATTCTCCAGCATAATTTGTTGCAATGTTATTTCGGAGCAGGAATGGAAGGCCATTCAGTGCTATCTGCTCTCCCGTGTGTGGGCGGGACACTCCGTTGCCGCTGTACATTGCGGCTTCTGTGTGGGTGTAGTGATTGGGCACACCTGTTCTCAGGCAGCAGGGTTTTTCTATTTTGTACATTGCATGTGTTGTTATTGCGAGCAGGATGGTTTTGGTATTTCTTGTTGAGACTGGCGTGCCTTTTCCGGACATTGTCGATATTCTGCGCTGTTATGTGGTAGCCGCTGTGTGATTATCCATGTTTTACATACAAGGGTGTGTCCTATTTTGCATTCACATTACTCCCCTGTTCGGGACACTTGTGTGACGTCAAGTTCACAACTGTGAGTTGTCGGTTGGGGACATGACTGATGCAGGAAGGCCACGTGACATGTGCCTTCAGGGTGCGGCTGGTGTGTGGGGTGTGTAGTTGTGGCCCTGTGGTGTTTGTGTGCAGCACAATTATGGCGCAGTCGTTGGCCACTGTGTTGTGCGCATGTGTACCTGCGTCATCGCCGCTACGCTGCGGTGCCGTCACAGGGACGTCACTTCCTGGGCCCGGGTCGTGGGTGCCCAGGATGTTGCGAGTTGTTTATTTTTGGCAGGTGGTACATGTGTGGGTACAGTGGTGGATGTGTCCTGTCCACACAGGGGTGTCTGGGGGGGCCATGTACAGTTTTCCCGCCCTTGCACTGTGTGCATTGTTTTCGTACCCTTGTTAAGTGTCTGCCTACCTGCGTCGTTGTGGTGCGTTCACTCCTAGGTGGTGCATCAGGTAGAGCATGGGGATGGCCTGAAGTGCAGGATTCATCTCTGGGTGGTCCGCCTTTTTAGTCTCCGTCCAGAACAGTCGGGTTTCCGCCTTGGTATCTCGTGCGGTGTCTCTTAACCGGTGGGGCTGTTTGGTTGTGGCATCGTAATTTGTACGCCGGGCGGTACGTCATTTCATCGGACGGTGTGTCTCCATTGGCTCGCGCCGCTACGTAAACTGGCGCACTTTGATGGCGGGCGGCGCCGCAGGCTTGCGGGCAGTGTTTGCCTGACTATTCACATCCTAATTTGGCGGGCGTGTGGCCCGTTGCTGGCGGACGGTAACTAGCGGTTTTTGCCTCCGTCAGCACGGCGGTCGTGCTTCCGCCCGACATCGTAATGGGCCCCTTAGTATTTTTAAATGTCTTATTAGTAATTTACAGTGCTGTAGCGGGTTGCTGAGTTTGTAAGGGATAGGGTGGGATGGTATTTAAATTAGAAATATATTTATTTTAAGATCTTGTTTTGTATTGTTAGTTATTCTTTTAATTGATTATTAATTATACAATGTTGTATGTGTTATATAATTTCTTGATGTTTTTATTATAATTGTTTTATCAGTAAAAGTAAGTTGCATTTTAGTAACAGGTTGTGGATTTGAAGGGGTATGGTTTTGGAAGTTAATTAAGTAATAAATATTAAACAAAATTACTGTTAAATCATTTTTAATTGTTAATTATGTAACTTAATACTTGTTACATGTAACTTATATTTTAATTGTGGGTTGCTGGGTTTGTAGGGCTATAGGGTGGGAATTAAATTAAAATAAAATTAAATGTAATTTAAGAGAATGTGACTTTAAAAGAGAATTAATATTTGATTAGTAATAATGTAAAGTACTTAATTTATTAATAATTGTGTAATTGTTGTAAAGTTGTATTTATTTCCATATGTATTTTAATTTTTATATGTTTATTCCACATGTATGTTTTAATGCTGTTTGATTTTTGGCAAGGGTTGGTTGGGAAGAAAATGAATATATAATATTTTTTATAATATTTTATATTTATATCTAATTTAGTAGTTGGCAATTAGTTATGCATATTTTAATATTTATTATTGTGTTAATATTTTTTGATATTTTTAAATAATTTATGGTAGGTGGTTTTGAAATTTTGTTTGTGCAATTATATTTTATTTGTTTTTATGTACTAATAGAAATCCAATCAGCGTTGATTTCAGATTTTTCTTTCTTGTTAGTTAGGGAAGTGAATTTTATTGCATGTTAGTTTGTTTTTCCATTATTTCTTCTTAATTTATATGCTACATTTTTTTATTTAAATCACTTACCCATGAGCAAGGAGACATGGATCTGCGAACCATATTTTCTGTTTATTTATTCTAAATAAACCATTTACCAGCAGAGGAGAATTGTAGATTTGCACCTTTTGGACTATTTTCAGATTGAAACACCAAACCAAAGGTTACCCGACTAAGGTGACGAGTGTGAGAGCAGCGATTGGGAGATAGATATATATATATTTTAAAAGAAGCAATTATTGTTGGTGTACTGCTTAGCCTTTGAGATGCCGTGGCTTCCCCTTTGAAAAAGGTCAATGGTGACCGAAATGCATCAGGAAACGCCAGCGCTGCAAAACGAAATAAAATCTTTTAAATTTACCGAAATGTGTGCGGCTCATTCCTTTCTCTAGCAGAGAGGGTTTGGTGATGTCATGTGGCTTGGTCCAGCCTCGAGCAACGCACCTCCTGTGAAAAGAGCGCCGAGACTGCCCGAAATTGGACCCTGTTTATGTTGTTTGCGGAAGCATCAAGGGCAGTAGGCAGCCACCAAGGACTGGACCTTGGAAGGACCCCAGCAGCCTGAAAAGTGGTATGTGAGGGGATTACGGTAAAGAGAGAATGCAGCATAACATACCGGCATCGCCCACTGAAGGGAAAAATTATGGGGCTAACAGCGCACTACGAGAATCAACATGCTTTGAGAGACAGTCAGCCTATCGAGGCGCCCACTAGGGGGCAAACATTTTAAAAGAAGCAATTATTGTTGGTGTACTGCTTAGCCTTTGAGATGCCGTGGCTTCCCCTTTGAAAAAGGTCAATGGTGACCGAAATGCATCAGGAAACGCCAGCGCTGCAAAACGAAATAAAATCTTTAAATTTACCGAAATGTGTGCGGCTCATTCCTTTCTCTAGCAGAGAGGGTTTGGTGATGTCATGTGGCTTGGTCCAGCCTCGAGCAACGCACCTCCTGTGAAAAGAGCGCCGAGACTGCCCGAAATTGGACCCTGTTTATGTTGTTTGCGGAAGCATCAAGGGCAGCAGGCAGCCACCAAGGACTGGACCTTGGAAGGACCCCAGCAGCCTGAAAAGTGGTATGTGAGGGGATTACGGTAAAGAGAGAATGCAGCATAACATACCGGCATCGCCCACTGAAGGGAAAAATTATGGGGCTAACAGCGCACTACGAGAACCAACATGCTTTGAGAGACAGTCAGCCTATCGAGGCGCCCACTAGGGGGCAAACATTTTAAAAGAAGCAATTATTGTTGGTGTACTGCTTAGCCTTTGAGATGCCGTGGCTTCCCCTTTGAAAAAGGTCAATGGTGACCGAAATGCATCAGGAAACGCCAGCGCTGCAAAACGAAAAAAAATCTTTTAAATTTACCGAAATGTGTGCGGCTCATTCCTTTCTCTAGCAGAGAGGGTTTGGTGATGTCATGTGGCTTGGTCCAGCCTCGAGCAACACACCTCCTGTGAAAAGAGCGCCGAGACTGCCCGAAATTGGACCCTGTTTATGTTGTTTGCGGAAGCATCAAGGGCAGTAGGAAGCCACCAAGGACTGGACCTTGGAAGGACCCCAGCAGCCTGAAAAGTGGTATGTGAGGGGATTACGGTAAAGAGAGAATGCAGCATAACATACCGGCATCGCCCACTGAAGGGAAAAATTATGGGGCTAACAGCGCACTACGAGAACCAACATGCTTTGAGAGACAGTCAGCCTATCGAGGCGCCCACTAGGGGGCAAACATTTTAAAAGAAGCAATTATTGTTGGTGTACTGCTTAGCCTTTGAGATGCCGTGGCTTCCCCTTTGAAAAAGGTCAATGGTGACCGAAATGCATCAGGAAACGCCAGCGCTGCAAAACGAAATAAAATCTTTTAAATTTACCGAAATGTGTGCGGCTCATTCCTTTCTCTAGCAGAGAGGGTTTGGTGATGTCATGTGGCTTGGTCCAGCCTCGAGCAACGCACCTCCTGTGAAAAAAGCGCAGAGACTGCCCGAAATTGGACCCTGTTTATGTTGTTTGCGGAAGCATCAAGGGCAGTAGGCAGCCACCAAGGACTGCACCTTGGAAGGACCCCAGCAGCCTGAAAAGTGGTATGTGAGGGGATTACGGTAAAGAGAGAATGCAGCATAACATACCGGCATCGCCCACTGAAGGGAAAAATTATGGGGCTAACAGCGCACTACGAGAACCAACATGCTTTGAGAGACAGTCAGCCTATCGAGGCGCCCACCAGGGGGCAAACATTTTAAAAGAAGCAATTATTGTTGGTGTACTGCTTAGCCTTTGAGATGCCGTGGCTTCCCCCTTTGAAAAAGGTCAATGGTGACCGAAATGCATCAGGAAACGCCAGCGCTGCAAAACGAAATAAAATCTTTTACATTTACCGAAATGTGTGCGGCTCATTCCTTTCTCTAGCAGAGAGGGTTTGGTGATGTCATGTGGCTTGGTCCAGCCTCGAGCAACGCACCTCCTGTGAAAAGAGCACCGAGACTGCCCGAAATTGGACCCTGTTTATGTTGTTTGCGGAAGCATCAAGGGCAGTAGGCAGCCACCAAGGACTGGACCTTGGAAGGACTCCCAGCAGCCTGAAAAGTGGTATGTGAGGGGATTACGGTAAAGAGAGAATGCAGCATAACATACCGGCATCGCCCACTGAAGGGAAAAATTATGGGGCTAACAGCGCACTACGAGAACCAACATGCTTTGAGAGACAGTCAGCCTATCGAGGCGCCCACTAGGGGGCAAACATTTTAAAAGAAGCAATTATTGTTGGTGTACTGCTTAGCCTTTGAGATGCCGTGGCTTCCCCTTTGAAAAAGGTCAATGGTGACCGAAATGCATCAGGAAACGCCAGCGCTGCAAAACGAAATAAAATCTTTTAAATTTACCGAAATGTGTGCGGCTCATTCCTTTCTCTAGCAGAGAGGGTTTGGTGATGTCATGTGGCTTGGTCCAGCCTCGAGCAACGCACCTCCTGTGAAAAGAGCGCCGAGACTGCCCGAAATTGGACCCTGTTTATGTTGTTTGCGGAAGCATCAAGGGCAGTAGGCAGCCACCAAGGACTGGAACTTGGAAGGACCCCAGCAGCCTGAAAAGTGGTATGTGAGGGGATTACGGTAAAGAGAGAATGCAGCATAACATACCGGCATCGCCCACTGAAGGGAAAAATTATGGGGCTAACAGCGCACTACGAGAACCAACATGCTTTGAGAGACAGTCAGCCTATCGAGGCGCCCACTAGGGGGCAAACATTTTAAAAGAAGCAATTATTGTTGGTGTACTGCTTAGCCTTTGAGATGCCGTGGCTTCCCCTTTGAAAAAGGTCAATGGTGACCGAAATGCATCAGGAAACGCCAGCGCTGCAAAACGAAATAAAATCTTTTAAATTTACCGAAATGTGTGCGGCTCATTCCTTTCTCTAGCAGAGAGGGTTTGGTGATATATATATATATATATATATATATATATATATATATATATATATATATATATATATATATATATATATATATATATATATATATATATATATATATATATATATATATATATATATATATATATATTGTTGGACTTGGCCCTTTTTGGCTAAAGTTCCCTAAACTTTTTGCCTTCCCCCTAGACCTTTTTTCTGACATGGTGTTGCCAACTTAGATGCTTTGGGCACTTTGCCACTGCTGATCAGTGTCAAAGTGCAAGTGCTCCCTGTGTAAAGTGTAATGGTAATTGGTTGTCCATAATTGGTATGTTTGTCTTACTAGTAAAGTCCCTAGTAAAGTGCACTATGTGTGCCAGGGCTAGTAATACAAAGGCTACTCGTGGGCCTGCAGCACTAATTGTGCCACCCACATAAGTAGCCCCCAAAGAGAGAACTCAGGCCTGCCACTGCAGTGCCTGCGCGCAGTTTGCTAACTGCCATGTTGTCCTGACAAGTGCACCCACTTGCCAGGCCTTACCCTTCCCTTTCCATGCACATCAGACACCCCTATAGTAGGCCCAAGGTACCCCCCTGGGCAGGGTGCAGTGTCTGTGAAAGGTAGGACATGTACTGAGGTGTGTACAATGTCCTAACAGTGAAATTCTCTCCATTTCGTTTTTCACTGTTGCAAGGCCATCTTGCCCATAGGACAGAATGGGGGAGGCTGTGTAATATGTTTCCAGCCTATCCATAGGTTTAAGATGGAGAGGTGAAGTTTAGTGTGCCTGAGCTCACAATTTAATAACACATCTTTTTGTGAAGGTGGTTTTTGAATTGGGTCTTTAGAAACCACGCTTTTAGAAGTGGCTGGTTTTCTTGTTCTAACAATTCTGTGTGTCTCTGCCTGGTTGTGGATTGACTGTCTGGATTTGAATGTGATAGGATCTGGGAAATGTCTTGACCCAGGGAGGGGAGGTGAGAAGGCAACAGGCTGACCTGCATCTGGAGTGTAGGGGGGAGGAGTAGCCCCTGGAGGTGAAGAGGCCTGGGCTGCTGCCATAAAACAAAGGCTCCATCTCCTGCTGAGTGATTGAAGATCCAGACCCTCACTATCAAAGGAAGACGGTGTCACTGGCAGGGAGACACCCAGAACTGGTTTGGACAGGGGTCAGTGCCCCTGAACACAAAGACTTCAAAGACATTTAGGGGTATAACTATGAGAGCTGAAACCCCTGGACTTTAGACTGAAATCCCTATTGAAAAAGGATTGAACCTACTTGGTGTTCAAGAGGAACCTCTGCCAAAGAAGAACAGCTGAAGAGACTGAAGAGAAGGACTGACCCTTGCTGTGTGTTCTGGGGCTGGCCTGCAGTTTGTTGGTTTGACTAAGGAGAGGACAAGGGACTTTGCTGTGTGCTGTGTCCCCCTGCTTGTGAGGACTTTGCTGTGTGCTGTGCCCTGAAGTAGCATGTCTCCAAGGGCCCGAGGAGAGCTGGCTCCCTGTTGTGGAAACTCAGGAACATAAAAGTTTCCAAGTGTGTCTCAGCGACGCTGTGTGCGTGTGCTTTTTGCAGCCTGAGTCCTTCGTGAGGATTGCCCTGTGATCGTGTGCACCCGGAGTCCAAGTGAGTCTCAGCGACGCTGTGTGCGTGTGCCTCGTGCAGCCTGAGACCTTCGTGAGGATTGCCCTGTGATCGTGTGCACCCGAAGTCCAAGTGAGTCTCAGCGGCGCTGTGTGCGTGTGCTTCGTGCAGCCTGAGACCTTCGGGAGGATTGCCCTGTGATCGTGTGCACCCAGAGCTCAAGTGAGTCTCAGCAACGCTGTGTGCGTGTGCCCTGTGGCAGCCTGAGACCTTCATGAGAAATTGCCCTGTGACTGTGTGTCCCGGAGCAGTCTTGTTCTCTGCTTCGATCGACAGCGTGGCCAGAACTGCTGTGATCGTCATTGCCATCGGCCCGGACCGGCATCCCCAGAGGAGCTGTGGGAATTCACCGGCGCTGGCCCGAGCCTGCCTTTGCCAAGGAGAGACCTCGAACCATCACCGTCAGGGGGGTCCGAGTTCCACTGCCCAAGATCAACGAAGTTGCATCGGAGGCTCAAGCCGCGAGGAGAGGAGAGTGAGATCGCACGCCCCAGGTAACGCTCAGCGAGCGTGCGTGTGTCGCCGCCTGGGGCGGGGTGGGGACTACGAGAGAAACGCTCTCGGCCTTTCCCATCTTTGCAGCGCGAGCCCCCGCTCAAGCCCGTATCGCGGCCCGTACTTGCCGAGGAGTGGCAGTACCGGGGCTGGAGTGTGGAGCTGCACTTTGTTTTTCATCATAACAGTGTTGGGGGCATATTTTGGCAGTAGCTGACCGCGAGTCAGTAAGAGTGGCATAGAGACCGTCCAGAGCACCGTGATCGGTGCTGAAGTACATTATTTTTGCATTACAAACTGTCTGATTGTTGCATTACGCATTGCATTATTTTTGCATTACGAACTGCCGGATTGTTCCATTACGTATTGCATTATTTTTGCATTACGAACTGCCTGATTGTTGCATTACGAATTGCATTATTTTTGCATTACGAACTGCCTGATCGTTGCATTACGAATTGCATTATTTTTGCATTACGAACTTCCTGATTGTTGCATTACGATTTGCATTATTTTTGCATTACGAACTGCCTAATTGTTGCATTACGAAGTGCATTATTTTTACATTACAAAGTGCTTGATTCTTGCATTACGAACTGCAAAGCATTGCATTAGGACTGCATTGGATCATCGAGAATTGCTCATTAATACTGCAAGAACCTACCAGTGCGTGCTGGCCTAGTAACCAGCAAGGTGAAATATTACAAATACGCATATGTTGGATTTTTATCGTGTGGTCTCATCGTATATCTTTTTTTTTATAAACATATAATTGTTTTTTTTAATGAAACTCGTGTGGAGTCCATTTGTGATGTCATCACTGTGTCACTGAGAGCGTGGTTGCAAATACTTTACGCATGTGCCTTGGAGATAAGCCTGGCTGCTCGTGCCAAGCTACCAGGGGGTGAGCAGGGGCTATCTAAAGGTGTGTGCCTCCTTACCCTGACTAGAAGCAAGGGTCCCTATTTGGACTGAGGTACATACCTCGGCCAACTAGAGACCCCCGGTTCTAATATATACCAACACTCCTTGTTCACGAGTAACCATTGATGTGTTGGTTATTTACAATGCCAAATTTGAGTGAAGAAGATATAACTCAAACATAGTGCAGAAGTCTGTTTACAGTGTTCATGTTATAGAAGGTCACATGGTGTATTTAAATTGTGCTGATTCACAACAATGGTTACTCGTGAGCAAGGAGCGTTGGCTCCGAAACGTGTAGAGTGTTGTGCCACCATTGAAATAAATTAACTTTATGGCAAAATTATATGAGTCCCCGGCAGGCTTTTTCTTTTGGAATTGATTGCAGCGTTTGGAATAATTTTGGGGACTCGCCATCCCGCCGCTTGAACGCCGTTATCAAGAGGCTCGGGTAAGTGCGAACTGTTCTGCTGGTATATATATATATATATATTTATATATTACCTACTGGAGGTCGCCAGTAGGTAGTTATAGTAGGAAAAGCATTTTTTGATTTGCTAATAACTTTGGCGTCGTTTGACGAATCTTCCTGAAATTCTCCAAAACAAACGTCTATCCAGGTCAGCTCCTATCCTGAAAGTTTGGGGGTGATTCGTCAAGCGGGGGCTGAGAAAAAAGGGGGGTCCCAAAACTCGTTTTCTCCATGTTAATTTCCATAGGAAATTTTGCGACGAGCTACAGCCCGAACTGCTGAACGAAATTACCCCAAATTTGGCAAAAAGGTAAAGCTTGGTTCAGAAAGCGACTTTTTTTTTTAAATGGTGTAAATCCGTTCAGTAGTTTTTGAGAAATTCAAAAAATAAGAGTCAAAAAATCAATTTCCCATAGGAAACTTTGTGCAAGGCTACAGCCGAAACTACTGAACGGAATTACTCCAAAGTTGGCAGAAAGGTAGTAAATCCGTTCAGTAGTTGCTGAGAAATTAGAAAAATAAATGTTTCGATATCTGGGCGGAGCCTAAGTCGCGTGCGCGAGCTTCACTGTGATTGGCTGCTAGTAGTCCAAACCAGGAAGTGTTGGCAGCCATCTTGTGGCTCGGTAGAAGCGAGTCACCCAAAAACGGAGAAACAAAGGTATAAAACAAGAGAAGGGGTAGGGTAGAAAAACCCTGACACCCTAGGCCTGCTCAGGGGGTCCCAGAAGGACCCCCAGGGCCCAAAAAATCATTTAAAAAAATAAATAAAAATTAGACCAAAATTTGCGCTGGGGTCGCGGGTTCTCGCGTTCCATTTTAATGAGGCCCTTGGGTGGGCTAGGTTCCGGGGGTATTTCTTAAAAAATAATAGCAAGGGCTCGCAGGGGTTGCGGGGGTGCGCTGGGGTCCGCGCAGCCCCGGGGCTTCACTCATGTTGGGAGGGGGGTTGCGCGGCCCCCTTCTGGAGCCTTCTATGTGCTTGTAACTTTGGCGTCGTTTGACGAATCTTTATGAAATTATCCAAAAAGTTTCTCTTTTTTTGATTAGCTCTTATATTGAAAGTTTGGGGGTGAATGGTGTAGGAGGGGCTGAGAAAAAAGAGGGTCCTAAAACGTGTTTTCTCCATGCAATTTCCATACGAAACTTTACAGAAGACTACAGGTGAAACTGCTGAATGGAATTACGCCAAATTTGGCAGGGAGAAATGTGATGCTCCAGAAAGCACGCTGTTGTTTAAATGGTGTAAATCCGTTCAGTAGTTTTTGAGAAATATCAAATTTTACAGATATCAATATTTGAGAATTCTGATATGTGATTGGCTGAGGGGTTACAAGCACCAGCTTGCGGCTTATTGGCTGTGAATGGTTGAAACCAGGAAGTGTTGGCAGCCATTTTGTGATTTACTCCGTCAGCTCGCATCTCTCCGTGTAGAAGCCATCGGGTTCGTAGTTTTACCTCTGCGAGGCAACACTGGCATCTGTGTCTGTGTGAGATATGCCTTTCACGCTGCCTCTCTTCATATCACCAGGTCGCGGCTATGCCTTTAGAAGCCCGTCCGTCGGCTCGGAGCTCTGTGAGTCAGTCTGTCGGTACGATCCCCTACACTACCCAAAGACTACCCAAACACCACTGCACTGTCGTAAACTCTAAAACACTACCCCCAGCACGATCCCCTACACTACCCAAACACCACTGCACTACCCTAAACCCTAAATCTACCCCCAGCACGACCCCCTACCCAAACACCACTGCACTACCCTAAACCCTAAAATACTACCCCCAGCACAACCCCCTACACTACCCAAACACCACTGCATTGTCGTAAACCCTAAAACACTACCCCTAGCAGGACCCCCTACACTACGCAAACACCACTGCAGTACCCTAAATCCTAAAACACTATCCCCAGCACGACCCCCTACACTACCCAAACACCACTAGACTACCCTAAACCCTAAAACACTACTCCCAACATGACCCCCTACACTACACAAACACCACTGCACTACCCTAAACCCTAAAACACTACCCCCAGCACGACCCCCTACACTACCCAAACACCACTGTTCTACCCTAAACCCTAAAAGACTACCCCAGCACGACCCCCTACAGTACACAAACACCACTGCAGTACCGTAAACACTAAAACACTACTCCGAGGACGACCCCCTACACTACACAAACACCACTGCACTACCCTAAACCCTAAAACACTACTCCCAGCATGACCCCTTACACTACCCAAACACCACTGCATTTTCGTAAACTCTAAAACACTACCTCCAGCACGATTCTTACACTACCCAAACACCACTGCACTACCTTAAACCCTAAAACGCTACCCCCAGCATGAACCCCCAAACAGTACACAAACACCACTGCACTACTCTAAATCCTAAAACAGTACTCGCTGCATGACTTCCCACACTACACAAACACCACTGTGCTACCCTAAATCCTAAAACACTACTCTCAGCACGACCCCCTACACTACACAAACACCACTGCACTGCCGTAAACCCTAAAACACTACTCCCAGCATGACCCCCTACACTACCCAAACACCACTGCACTGCCGTAAACCCTAAAACACTACTCCCAGCATGACCCCCTACACTACACAAACACCACTGCACTACCCTAAACCCCAAAACAGTACTCCCAGCATGACCCCTTACACTACCCAAACATTACTGCATTGTCGTAAACTCTAAAACACTACCTCCAGCACGATTCTTACACTACCCAAACACCACTGCACTACCTTAAACCCTAAAACGCTACCTCCAGCACGAACCCCCTACAGTACACAAACACCACTGTACTACCCTAAAGCATAAAACAGTACCAGTCCGTCGGTTCGCAGGTCTGCGTCTGCGAGCCGTCGTGTCCCTAGCTGTACATGTGCGAGCCAGTCCGTTAGGTGATAGGTGTGTCTCTGCTAGCAGGGCCGTTGGCCCGTTGGTGTCCCCTTGCGAGTTAGACCCGAGCTCTCCCTCTGCGAGCCAGCACGCTGGTGTGCGTTTGCGAGCCGACGGCCCGTAGCTCTCCCTGTGCGAGCCGAGCCGACGGGCCGCAGCTCTCCCTCTGCGAGCCTGCCCGACGGCCCGCAGGTCTCCCTGTGCTAGCCGGATCGCAGCTGTCACTCTGCGAACCGATATTGGGAATATAAGGCGGCTCTAAAAAGAGCCCTTGTGTTTATTAGTTGGAGCTACATATAAGTGCGGATGCACAGCTTCAGGTTATTCAGAAAAACTCGATTTCCCTGATCTGTGAAGTGTACTCCATCACTTCTGTAGATATCAGCCATATCAAAACGTATGTTGTTGTTGTAGATCGACCCCATTCTATGGTCTCTGAGGTATGCAGACACAGCTTTGTTGACATTCTTCCTAGATTTTTCAATCTGAGGACAAAATTGGTTTGACCATTTCCACTTCTGTCTTTGGCATATATTGGAATATACAAAGACAGTTTGAGGCAAAAGCAACATCAATTGTCGAAAGGTGTCTTTCATTAGCATTTCCAAACCTACACCAGTCAATGTGCCTAGGTCGTTTCCACCACAGTGCACAATCATGAGGTCAGGGTGTTGGAGATGCAAACAGGTTTTAACCAAAGGCAACAATTGGTGCCACTTCAATCCTCTCTGTCCAAACCATTTAATGTCCACATTTTGTAAACCTAGGTCTAAGTCAATACGTCTCTGTTCTGCATACCTCTTGCACCAGAAAACATAGCTATGTCCTACGATCCACACTAGCATTTTGAAGGTATGGCTGGGAAGTATGGATAGATGTCTGTAGCTCATGCAGTCCGTTCGTAGAATAAGAGATATGTTTAAAGGTGGGGAACTACTTTTTTTCTCATTCAAAACGATAACTGATTGGGAGATGAAAAGCATTGTTTTTTAAAAGTAGGGTGCACATTCGTTTTGTGGAAAAGCATCTTTGTGATTGGTTAAGAAAAAGCAGTTTAAACGTGGAGTACATATGATAGGATAAAATTTGGTCAACTCAACCACACCTGCTACTTGCATTTGGAAGGCACTGTTCGAACTTAAAACAATCGTGAACTTTTAACCTGCACGTGCCGTTAAATGTTCGAGAAAATGTTGCAAAAAAATATCGTTAGGTTTAAAAAAATTGATGAACTTTTAACCTGCACGTGTTGTAGAATGTTCTAGAAAGTGTGTTGATAGAATACGTTGCACTTCTGACTTCTATGTGTCCTTGAATATTAAAAAAACTGTTTATATGGAAAATTCAAAAATAACCAATAGAGAGAAGTTTTGCAATCTAAAAGAATCAAGGAACTATTCTAATTTGTTCTTTACATGTATTTATGTGTGGAGTAACAAAATTACAGACACAACAGCACCAGGAAGAGGAACAAGCAGGGAGTGGGGGGACGGGGGGAGATGGGCACAATGGCACACATGCACAATTAAGTACAGCACAACTACAGACAAACCATGGCTAAAATGAAACACACCAACAAGGAGCACAAGTCACACAACCCGCCAACATCACACCACTGAACAAGCACAGAAGTGAAAACCACACTGCCTGAAAGGGAGAAGGGTGAACAAAACCTCACATGAAGGGACATCTCACACAGAATGCAGCACACACACATAGGAAGCAGAGCACACCAACATCCAACACAATGTTGTCCAAACACAAACATTCGCACAATCGAACACAGGACACAAATGCACTCGCCTGTGGCGGATAAACGTCCAAAAGCGTCAGTACGAAACAGGCACATGAGAACGCATAAGTACAAACCCACAGTCCGGATGGGGTAGCAATTCACGTATGGCAGGCAGCCAGAGAGTCCGTGACACACACATTGGCATACAAATGAAGACACAACACATTTGGAGACAAGTGAAAATGTGGAAACTTTATAAAAAAAGTGCGTGTCAGTACGGCCAAGAGTAGTGCCACGATATGCAGACAAATGCAGCAGCATGCCTGAATAAGGAACGTAGGAAAACGTCCATGTTCACCTCGGGGTAGTCCATCACCAACACACGTCAGTGTCAAGCAGCGTTGGTTGTCCGCGCCTCGGACATGAGTCGACACCAATGCAGCCATGTCCACTGTCGTCTTGGGACATGTGACCAGATGCACAACGTGCAATGATGCGGCGGGACACGTGCAATGTGGCACATCGAGTCGTGGTTGCAGGTACCTTGTCACTCGTCCATGAACGCGAGTGCAGCTGCGTAAGCCACTATCTCTAATGAGTGATGGTTGGCCACAATATTTGACATGTCGTCGACGTAATCCATCAGCTGACCGGGACAGATGTGCTGACTCCAACCACTGTACCCAATGTGCACCAAAGCAGAATCGGGAAGTGGGTCAATTTGCTCACTGCATACTACGACACGTGCAATCTCCCAGGCCCAGTTCCCAACATGCATGCCAAACATCCATGCATGCCATAAACGGGCATCACCATGACACTCCTGGTCGTGGGCCAACAGGGGCGCACACACCCGTCGTAATCCATGTCAGCTACGCACACGTTGGAGAGGCACACGTCCATGCACCACTCGGATAGGCACGTGCGACATTGCAATACAGGTTGAACGCAGGTGACGTCCGCAATGCGGAAGCTCAGCTGGTAATTGATCCGCAGCACTGCCAAAGGCAGTGCACCCAGGACATGCAGCAGACGTGCAAGGTATAGGTGGACGTGAATGGAGTCGACCATGTGTTCGGGATGCCCTGCCATTGCGTCAGTGGCTCTTCTTGTAGCTGCACTGGCTTGCCGTGTGCCAGTCTTGTGGATGAAATGGCACAGCTTGGTGCAATGAGCCGGGTCTGTGTGCAATGGGTGCAGGGCAGGGGTGTGGTGGGAGTACGTGTGAAGGCCATTTCACGCACGCTAACTATGACGAAGGACTTTTGAGTGTGGGATGTGTACTCGTTGTTCTCAAATCGGGCAGTGCGCAGTGTGGGAGATGGATGCAAATATTATCGTATCTGTCAGGGGGGGCTGGCCACTTGCAAGTTCCTTCTCGGAGCAGCAGATGTGTTAGCGCAAGATAGCTCAGACAAAGAACCTTTCATCCCTACAGTAACTTCTCCAGCTGCATTCATACAGGATGTGTACAAAGGCCGGTCGTGGGTGTTGTGGGATGTCTGCGACCCTGGTCATCATGGATGAGATGCCCAGCACGTGGCACATGGGCGGGTTCACTGTGTGTTACGTTGCCAAACAGCTGCTCCTCCCTCCCACGAGCCCCCACACTTTTGTGCGCTGCGCTGTTGTATCCCGTGCACTCCTACGGCACACCATTGTAATGCCTATTTGCGCATGTCCTGCGGCATTCCAATCACACCTTGACACTGCCGTTTGGAGGTGGTGCATGCCACTTTACAACATCGACTGCTGCAGCCCTTGTGGCAGCCACACCAGAACACAGAGACACACTTACCGCACTTCTTGCACACGGACATGTCCGAGACACCCCGTTCCCCTTGCCGGATAGGCACACCCCTGCGCTGACCTGTGTACGCCGGACCAGCACACGCCGCTTGTGCATGCAGGAGGATGCGTGCGTAGCTACATGTCCAGGCTCACTGCCAACGCTAAGGTGACATGGTAACGTCCGCTGAAGACAGCACACTGTGATGTTGCAGGGCCCGTGCCCATCATGCTAACACAATGACCACATGGACACACTTGCTCAGATGCGGGTTCGGGGGGCGTTGGCGGTCCTGGGGTTGTTGCGATGAGTGTTGTGGCCCTCATGGGTATCCGTGTATCATGCTCATTGACTCTATGGCACCTGTGAGTGTTCCGGTGTGGCTCTTGGCTGTGTTCCCTTTCATGCTGCAGGTAGTCGTCCTGCTTAACACCAGCAGAAAGCAGGTGTAAAATCCCTGGTGCTAACGCGGCTTATCGCCGGAATTTGTTTCGCATCGCAGTTTTTGCATTTCGTTGTGAAAGTTGTGATGTGGTTTTTTCATGTACAGAAAAATAAACGAACTGGGCAGTGTATCCCGTCAAGATTCAGCACCTGACCCACTATTCCCAATCAATATAAATACAATGAGATTTCTTCATTGATTTTGTGTGTACACTGTAAATGCACCCACTACCACAGTGCAATTCAATACAGGATTTTAGTATTTAGAATAAATCGCAAAGGTGCACCTCGTGTGTTTTTGCACGGGAACGCATACTGTGCATCTCATTATCAGCACTTTAATGCAACTAAAGTTGAGATAAATCTAACGCACTATTCAGAAGCTGGTGCAAACTGCAGACATCACCAGTATTCCCGCGATAACTGCCCCAAAATTTAACACCATGGTGGACACCACCAAATAACAGTAATAAGAACGAGAAAGAGTCACACAGCACTTAAGTAACAACCAAAAACTTTATTGACATTTTTTTTTTTCTTTCAAACTTTATTTTTCCGTTTACGTACATATAGAGGAAAAACTAAATTTAACAAACTCAACACAAAACAACAAGGCGGAAGACTCCTGTCGGGTCCATCAATGTCGACGACACAGCCTGGAAAATAAAGCACTAAATAAGGACGTGTGTAATGCGCATATCAAAGGAGTGAGACACAGAGAAAGAGAGAAGGAAAAAAAAGCCAGAGAGAAAAAGAGAGGGAAGGAAAGAAAGAAAGGGAGTGAGAAAGGGAGAAGGGAGAGAGAGTGAGAGAGATAGAAGGAAAGGAAGGAAGAGAGTGAGAGAGAGAGTGAAGAGAGGGAAGTGAGAGAGAGAGCGAGAGCGAGAGAGAGACACTGCCGCCCCTGCGCATCCATGACCAAATAATTACCTGCTGCCACCGGAGTGTCTACCAGTGGGCACTCCACATGCCCGTGAAAGCTCCAGGGCCCGGTCCCGCCACCATGGCTTGGTGCACATTATGTGGACCCACTCCGCGGCCCATCAGATCCCACACATGTCGCTGAGTCCTGAGTCATCAATGGCGGAGACCACATCAGCTTTTGGTGCCGCTAACCCTGTGCAACGCAAGTCAGCGCCACGTGATGGTAGGTCGCTGACGGTAATACAACTTAGGGTGCGACTAACCCTGTGCAACTCAAGTCCGCGCCACGTGGTGGTAGGCCCCTGACGGCCACATCAGCTTTGGGTGGCACTAACCCTGTGCAACTCAAGTCCGCGCCACGTGGTAGTAGGCCCCTGACGGCCACATCATCTTCGGGTGGCACTAACCCTGTGCAACTCAAGTCCGTGCCACGTGGTGGTAGGCCCCTGACGGCCACATCAGCTTCGGGAGGCACTAACCCTGTGCAACTCAAGTCCGCGCCACGTGGTAGTAGGCCCCTGACGGCCATACAGCTGAGGGTGCGACTAACCCTCTGCGCAACTTTTTATGGACTATTTATTATTGAGACCCGTGGAGCGTCCGCCATCCAGTCACCACTGGCAATAAAGGATGTGACGTTGTCGATCCATTATATTTGCGTGGTCACATGGCCTGTGACGCATGTGCCGGATGGGTGTGGTGTGTGTGCAAACCTGCCCTCAGGGAGTGGCCATGACATGTTGACAACTAGACCACTGACCTGCACACCAACAGCGAGTACGCCTGCGACAGGTAGCTATGTGGGGGGGGTGAAAACGTGTTTTCTCAATGGATTTTCCATAGGAAACTTTAGACAAGGCTACAGGTCAAACTGCTGAACGGAATTACGCCAAATTTGGTAGGAAGAAAGGTCTTGGTCCAGAAAGCACGCTTTCTCGCATCGAGTGAAAATATAAAAGAAAGGTCCCGGGGGCAATTTAATATACCGGAGCTCTGTCTGTGCGAGATAACCCTTTCACGCTCCCTCTGCCCAACATCACCACTTCGCAGCTATGCCGTTAGAAGCCAGTCCGTCGGCTCGCAGCTCTCTACCTTTGCGAGCTAGTACGCTGCTGTGCCTCTAACTCTGCGAGCTACTACGCTGCTGTTCCTTTGGGAGCGGACGGCTCGTAGTACTGCGTCTGTGAGTCAAGCGGACGGGCCGCAGTTGTCCCTCGGCGAGCCTGGGTGCGAACTGTTCATAAGTCACACTACATAAGCATTGAAAAGCCATTTTGTAATTCAGTCCGTCAGCTGGCATCTGTCCGAGGCATTTCTGAAAACATACCGGAGTTCTTTCTGTGAGAGATACCCCTTTCACGCTGCCTCTCCCCACATCAGCAGGTAACGCACCCTCTTCCCACCTTACCAACATACCCCCAACAACCTTCTTCGGCCCGGAATTGTCCCTGTGCGGTGGGACAAACAAGAATCTTAGTCATGTATAGATTTACATATAAAACATTTTATTTAAACAAAACAACAACAAATAAAACTGAAGGGAGTCTGGTGCTGTGGTCGCTGCCACGAAGTTGGGGTCACTGCCATTCAGGACTCAGGACACAGTTCCACATGTGGGATCGGCTTGTATTGAACAGGGTTAGTGGCACCACGTGTCGCGCCTTGTGTTGTACAGGGTTAGTGGCACCACGTGTCGCCGGCCTTGCATATGGAAATATGCCTCACTGATCGAAGGGAGTCTGGTGCTGTGGTCGCTGCCACGGACTTGGGGTCACTGCCATTCAGGACTCTGGACACAGTTCCACATGTGGGATCGGCTTGTGTTGAACAGGGTTAGTGGCACCACGTGTCGCCGGCTTGTGTTGAACAGGGTTAGTGGCACCACGTGTCGCGGCTTGTGTTGAACAGGGTTAGTGGCACCACGTGCCCAAAATTCGAATTGCGAGCTCTGCTGCCCGCAGTGTAGACTGCTAATGAGTGTTCGTTTGCACTTAAAGATGAATTTGGTGATTGTACTAAAGCTATAACTGATATAAAAAAAGTTCTTGAAGCAAGGATACTAAAAGGATATTATGTAGGTTTTAGACCTGTGATAGTTACTTGCCTACTGGACTCTGTAATTAATGAATCAAGACTTAATTTTAATTGTGAGCCCTGATGACCGCAGTGTAGGCCAGAGGTAGCGGTCAGCAAGGGCCCATAGCCGCGTGGCGTTGAGTTGAGGTGCACAGTTAGTGGCACCAGAAGCATTGAGAATGTATGAGCCTGTGATGCTGCTTGGTGCGGACGGGCCGCACTGGGAGCAATGTCTCTTGCCTACTGGACTGCGTCATCTGCAATCGCGACTGTATCTGAATTGTGAGCCCTGCTGACCGCAGTGTAGGCCAGAGGTAGCGGTGAGCAAGGGCCCACAGCCACGTGCATAGGTTGGTGGCCCCACCGGCCTGCGTAGTTCAGGTTCAGTGGCACCACGTGTCGCCGGCCTTCCATATGCAAATACGCCTCACTAATCGAAGGGAGTCTGGTGCTGTGGTCGCTGCCACGAAGTTGGGGTCACTGCCATTCAGGACTCAGGACACAGTTCCACATGTGGGATCGGCTTGTGTTGAACAGGGTTAGTGGCACCACGTGTCGCGCCTTGTGTTGTACAGGGTTAGTGGCACCATGTGTCGCCGGCCTTGCATATGGAAATATGCCTCACTGATCGAAGGGAGTCTGGTGCTGTGGTCGCTGCCACGGACTTGGGGTCATTGCCATTCAGGACTCAGGACACAGTTCCACATGTGGGATCGTTTTGTGTTGAACAGGGTTAGTGGCACCACGTGTTGCCGGCTTGTGTTGAACAGGGTTAGTGGCACCACGTGTCGCGGCTTGTGTTGAACAGGGTTAGTGGCACCACGTGTCGCCGGCTTGTGTTGAACAGGGTTAGTGGCACCATGTGTCGCCGGTCTTCCACAGTGTAGGCCGGAGGCAGCGGTCAGCAAAGGCCCACAGCCATGTGACGTTGACTTGAGCTGCACAGATTGGGAGCATACAGTCTTCTTAACCGATTATACTCTCTTACACAATTTGCATCGGCACTAATCTTGAATTGTTAGCCCTGCTAACCGCATTGTAGGCCGTAGGCAGCGGTCATCAAGGCCCACAGCCACGTGGCGTTGACTTGAGCTGCACAGAGTTAGTGGTACTTGAAGCACTTAGCGTGTGCGCAGTCAGCGATGATGCGTGGTCCGGGCTGGCCGCACTGGTAGCAATGTCTGTTGCCTACTGGACTGCGTCATCTGCAATCGTGACTCGATCTGAATTGCGAGCCTTGCAGTCCGCAGTGTATATCGAAGGCAGTAGTTTGTACAGACATAAGTCCGCGGTGCTGTGCCGCTGGGGGCCTGTGTGGCGGAAGCCAGCGATCGGTTGAGGAGGCTGGCGGTCACGTCGGCGGCCTCGTGGCAGGGTGAGGGGCGCCGCCCTGGCAGACGCTTTGGCCTTCCCACAAGTGAACCACGCCCAGAGCTCCGGGCTATTTATTCACACTCCTACGCTGAAGTGGCGTACGTCAGACCAGCCCACTCCGGTTATGCTTATGCTTACAGGGGGGGACGACACAGCTACATGACTGAGATCTTCCCTAGTGTTTGACGTAACATGGTTGGGTCCACTGTCCACAACACTACAAGCACCAGTAGTATTTGTGCACATGGAGAGGTGTGTGTTCTGCATACTGAGATGTGTCCAGCACATCACCGCTACACTTTGCATTGTGTGCATTGTTAAACATGGGTGAATTGCTTCCTTCACATATAGTTTGTTCACACCTGTCCCAATATTCAGCTATTGTGTGGCTGAGGGGCCATGCCGTTTTCGGAAAGTTCGCTGTCTTGTTCTGCGCTGCCTCGGTGGTAGAGGGGGGGTCCTGGGGGTGTTGGTGGGTGTTGTGGCGTTCTTGGGTGTCGGAGCTGCTTGATCAGTAGGTCTATGACATGTGTTGGTCTTCAGATGTGGCTCTGGGCTGGGCTCCCTTTCATACTGTATGTAGTTGTTTAATATTTAAAAAACAAGAAGACATTATATAGTTTAAATAAAAAAATTTACAGTAGGGAGAGGGGTGGTACGGGGGGAGGTCCTGAGGGTTGTGGCAGTGGGTGTTGTGTCCTTCTTGGGTGTCGGAAAAAACTATAGGTTAAATTAACATTATAATTAGAAGTTAGCATTAAAAAAAACATTGAAATTCACTGAAAAAACCATAGGTTTCAGGGACGTTATAGATAGAAATTAGTATTTAAAAAACCTTTGAAATTCACTGAAAAAACCATGGCAGCGGCCACTGGAATGGCCCGTTCTTGTGGCGGTCTCCGGTGTATCAATACCTTGATGTGCAAAAGAGTTTGTTGCCAGTAACTCCCGGGACTCTTGAAAGGGCGGGTCCTTGTACCGCGTTTCTGGATTGACGCGGAATATATACCAGGAAAGACCACTCGAGAAAAAGTGATCCAAGGACACAACAGGGATTATTGAAGGAGCCCTTTATTCACCAATGTTGTGCAGCATAATGCATTTCGGCTATGACAGCCTTCCTCAGACGCTGCTTGCAACTGAGTGATGCCGTTTCCCTCCTAGAAATTTCTACGGTGTTCAGCTGATCCTGCTTGATTGGGAGCAGCTGCAGTCATATCTGAGACTACAGCTCCCAGAGTGCAATATCCAGGTAAGTACCAAAGCAGGATAAATAAAACTCTAATGAGCACTGGAAATACCGTGTCCGGGGGGGCCATGTAGTGGCAGGCGTCATCCAAACAATAGCAGTGTTAAGGGATCCCTCAAGTCCCCAACGCCCCAGCCACAATAGCGAAACATCAAGGGCCGTGGAAAACGCTGCAATGAGCCCTCTCCTCCGTGAAATCACAGACTGCAACCTGGCAGCGGCCACTGGAATGGCCCGTTCTTGTGGCGGTCTCCGGTGTATCAATACCTTGATGTGCAAAAGAGTTTGTTGCCAGTAACTCCCGGGACTCTTGAAAGGGCGGGTCCTTGTACCGCGTTTCTGGATTGACGCGGAATATATACCAGGAAAGACCATATATATATATATATAAATGCTGAAGCACAGCTCCCAGGCTATTATTCCTTCTTAGAGCGGCAACATGGTATTTAACTGACGCATTTCGGCTAATAAGCCTTAATCATAGAGCAGCACTGATTGCTATACAATGTCCCCAGCTGTTTAAGTAAGGATCTCCACACGTCTTGGTCTTTAGGAACTTCATAGCCCATAATGCACCACGATTGTAAATTAATTGTTATATTTATTTTCCTGGACTTCAAAACACCCATTCATTATTGTCAGTCCAATGCTTGCTTAAGAGTGTTGCTTCTGTCCCAGTTCCTTTCTTTGATGCATTTGACAGTCCAAGATACATTCCGTTATGCGTGATGTTGCCGCTCGCTTAAAATTATATGCACGCCCTCGTTGTGAGTCCGTAAGAGGTGGTTCCTTCCAATACCCCTCTCGCATCCCTTGCTCATCGCCGTTTTATTTATCACAAATGTATCCCAGGAAAGTCCTACGGCAAGAGCGGGTCATGCTCCCACATTTCAATGCACAAAAACATCTCCTAAGGGCAGCCTCCTAACAAAAGTTTGCATTGTTGAGTGGTATAACTTATTTTGTGTTTTAAACTTCGCCTTGGAAAGATACGTAGGAATTTTCTTAATATATCAATGGATTGCTGTCTAATACTAGAAACACTACTGCAATTCCATTTGAATACAGGAGCCTGACTACACCTTCCTTGTACCTCTTTTGCAATAACTTCTTCTACATTTCTAGGTACCATCACCTCTTTTGATATAGTACTACCATTCTTCTTTTCATAACATCGTCCTCTTTAAACAATAGCATGAACTATATCTGTTATCCTGGAGATAGCTTTCTTCATTAAAGAAAGGTTCTGTACGGGCCGTGGCCAAGAGACCAGACATGGCGGACGTGTGAGCCCGGAGCTCTGTCCTGGCCGGTCACTGATCCTGTTCTTATAGCGGCACCCACACCTGGAAGGCGGCGAAAACGATTCCCGCAGACAAGCTACATCAGGGGGAACACAACGGCGGTCCGAGATTGCCCCTGCACGCGGGGTCGAGGGACGGACTTGGGGCAGTGACGCAGCCGAGAGCTAGCTGCGCAGACGAGAAGCCACGTTGAAACCTGCAGCGGCCCCGGGGCCTACCATGCACATAATTAACCTCGCAGGCCCCTCTAGAGAAAATTTGCACGCCCGGTGCACTAATGAGACGGGCAAGAGAGTGGCTTCGACACGGCCCTGAGAGAGGAGCCGAACGTGTAGCACGCTGGATCGGGCCGGCAGTGCAGCCGGGGAGTAGTCGCCTGGCTGGGGAGATCGCTGATGTGACTGGAGGAGGACACGCGGTGCCAGGCACGGAGGCGGTGATCGGCCTCCTAAGCGTTGACATCTGCGGAGCACCGCAGACGCTGGTGTAAACCTGAGGTGAGGCCTAGGGAAGAAGACCTGCTTGCTGCCTCGCGGGTCCCGCTGGCCCCTGACTGCGGCTGTGGCGGGCGGTCGCGGCCGTGTGGCGTTGGGCAGGGGGCGAGGGCCTGCTTTGTGCTTCCTGGGCCCTACCTGAGATTGCGGCAGGGGACCCTGGAGCGCTTCATCGGCCGGCGGGGACCCCCTGGACAAACTAATAGGCTGTTTGCTGTGTGAGGCCTAGTGGGGGCCGGATGGATCCAGGGCTCTATGTGCCCACGCACTGAAGAGACGGCATGGGAGCAGGGAGGGACTGCCTTGCGTGCCGCCTACCGCAGGGCCTCAGCATCGCTGGACTCGGGGGCGGACCTGTTTGGGGGCGGAGGTGGCCGAAAGGTGCGGAAGAGTCAGGGGCCCGAGATTGAAAAGGCGCCCACAATAAGAGAGAGAGCTGACCTGGAAAGGGCTGCAACTGTGAGTGCTGTTGGGCTCAGGCATGTATGGGATCTAGCGGCTGACTGGACTAGAGCAAACCCAGACATACCTGGAATTAGTGGGGAGGAATGGTCAAGACCAGTTGATGAACCGCCTCCACAGGATGGTTTTCGCTGGGACTGGAGTGAAGGGGCCCCGTCGAAACACACCTGTGAACTGAGCGGGGACGGTGGGGATTGACCAACGTTGTGCCTACGGAAGACGGGGTAACAGACTGGCCTAAAGTGAGCAGCGACACTGAGGCTGGAGGGGCTAAACTGGACCCAAGACAGTGCTGCAGGAGACCTCACCTGCGCCCATGGGTAAGCCAAGATAAAGAAAATAGCAGCAATCTCCCTCCAAGTAAGATCCAGTAAGAGTTGGCCCTCTGGCTTACATAGGCAGGTGCATGGTACGGACAACGGAGTCGAGCACAATCGGAAGAGGCCCAAGGGGCGAGACAGAGAGACACCACCACTGCGTTAAGGCCTGCAGAAGATCTTGGCCGTGGGATCCGCTACCCAACGGGATGCCTAAGCCAAAGCAGAAGCCGGGGGGCACTCAGCCTGCCACCAGGGAGCCTTCGCCCATAACACAATAGAGAGGGGGCGACGAATCTGCCCTGCGGAGATGACTCCCTCCACTCGCACCTGGACAGCGTGCTTGCAGCCATTGCGGACACTAAAAATGCCCTACAACAAGACATTGGGGCGGTCTCGGTGGGTCTGGGACTGCTGCAGGTGGAACACCAGAAGCTGGCAGACAGAGTTCGGGAAACTGAATCCCCAATAACCGAGCTGCAACCGGGACACAGATCACACACAGCTAAGATTGACGACCTTTCCAAAAGAGTGGCAATTCTTGAACGACGAGCGGAAGACGCTGAAGGCCGCAATCGTAGAAACAATGTTAGACTCATAGGAATACTGGAGCGGGCGGAGGGAGCCAACATGGTGGAATTCCTGGAAAACTGGCTACGCTCCGTTGTGGCCCCTGAACTCTTGTCACAGTTCTTCGCCCTGGACAGAGCTCACAGAGTACCGGGTCGGCCACCCGCCCCGGGAGGTCCCCCCTGGCCGGTAATCACCAGACTTCTCCATTTTAGAGACAGAGATGCGCTCCTCCGGCACTCCCGCGAACATGGCCCGTATGTGCTTCAAAACAGCAAGGTGTCCATTTTTCCGGACTTCACGGCTAGGGTCCAGGCGCAGCGAGCGTCCTTCCTCAAAGCCAAACAAGCCCTTAGAGAAGACGGAATACAATACTCCCTAATATTCCCAGCCAAACTGAAAATTATGCTCGATGGAACCTCATACTTCTGCGACACCCCGGAAGAGGTCTGGACTTGGATGGAGATATATAAGAAAGGCACACCGCTACCTAAGAAACCATTACATGCAGAGACAGGGCCACTACCACGCAGATGGAGACCCAAGCGTGGCCATAAAGCAACTCAAACGCTGAAACCCACAGCCTCACAAACCTATCAAGACAGACAGGTGGTGCTGCAGGCAGTAGCGCAAATCCTCTCACCTGCCCAACACAGCGAAACACCAGGAGGATCGGCTATATCTGCTGACGCATCGGCAGAATCTGGGGACTCCCTTGACACTGACTCCCAACTGCCGAAGCTCACTCCACGACTGGCGGGTGATATCGCCTAGCTGAGTCGGGACTATGAGACATCCCTAGCATTTGCACACCTTACATGTCCCCCGAGAGCTCATGGAACAGAAGGAAGACTGCCATTGGACTCGAAGATGGGTACATCAACACCTACAGATGTGGGCTATGGACTGAGCACTGCCGCTTGGGGGCATAGTTACATGATGGAGCCGGGATGAGGTGCTTCTGCCCCAGTTAAACTTGGCACCCACCCCCACCAGAAGGCATCGCCTAACGGTTTGAAGGCGGCGTTCTGAACTCATGTACTATTTGGTTTGTAAGTTTGGGCGGTTAGCGGTTGCGCTGCTGTCCTGGGGTTGGGGTGTTGGGTTTTACATAAGTTGTATGAGCATGCAGGTAATGAGAAATAGTTGCATTAGGCCATGGCAGGCAGCCTGCAACACTAATCACACATGGCAGGCACAACTGTAGGGCCCAGGGGAGTAAAGTTCCTTACCTGGAACGTTAGAGGCATGGGTTCACCAGTGAAATGCCACCACATACTCAGCTACATTAGGCGTACAGGGTCGCAAATAGTCATGCTTCAGGAGACCCACCTGACCCGCGAGGAGGGACATTGTCTCCGACGATGCTGGAGGGGACAGCTGTACGCCACATCATATTCTGCCTTCTCCCGGGGAGTCTTGGTGTGGATCCGCCCTGGAACACTTTTTGACATGACACAAACACTAATTGACCCCGAGGGCAGATACGTGTTGATTAAAGGGAGGCTAATGGGCAGGGCGATAACAATAGGTAGCATTTATGCCCCTAATGAGGAGCAACAACAGTTCCCTTCGCGCACTCTCTAATCCGCTTGCAGGGATTTCCGCACAGGACGTAGTGTTGGGTGGGGACTATAACAGTGTAGTGGACACCAATGTAGACAGGTCTATGCCACCATTACATGGTGCACTAGCCAACTCCAATGCGAAAGCGCTAAGAACCTGGATGCAGCACTGAGATCTCGTAGACGTGTGGAGATTACATCATGGCCAGGACAGGGATTATTCTTTTTATTCCCCCTTATATCATTAACATAGCAGATTAGATATGTTTCTTTGCTCATCTCACATCAGCACGCACATGACCAACCCAGAGTATTTGGGACCCACACTGTCCGATCACAGCCCGTTGCTCCTGGTGCTCTCACTCGACCCCGAGGTACCAGCCATTCCGACTTGGTGCTTGAACCCCAATATGCTGGAGGACACATGCTTCCGACAGTCTCTGCAATTATCCATAACTGAGTACTTCTCCAATAACCAGGGAACAGCCAGCTCATCGCTGGTGGAGTAGGACTCTTTCAAAGCGGTCATCTGGGGACAGTGTATGGGGAAGAAAGTGGGAGTTAGAAGGGAGATCGTGAACGAACTCCGGACACAAGATGCTGAGATCCACACGCTTGAGCTCAAACTGGGGCCTCTAGAGGATACACACACACAACTATCCCAAGCCAAAAGCACATATATTAAGTCACTGGACAGATTGCGAACCCTAGATACTAAAGAATATCGGAAGAAACAACACACTGAGGGCAGGAAATCAGGCAGAGTGCTGGCATGGTTGATACAACCAGAAACCAGAGGATCCCCCATAACCAAGTTGCAGACTGAAGAAGGCACATCGGCCTATTCTCCTGCAACCATCAATACATGCTTCCTACAGCATTATAGGTCACTGTATGAAAGCCCACCAAATATACCAGAGTCTCAAATCCGAGACTATCTAGACACGATCCCTTTACCAACTATCGACATTGCGGACCAGAAAGATCTGGGAGACGCTATAGGCATCCACGAAATTAAAGTAACGATCAGGGACATGGCAAAAGGGAAGACCCCGGGCCCGGATGGCCTTTGTGCTGAGTTCTATGCGACATACAGAGACCAGCTTGCACCCCACCTCGTGAAGCTGTATGCTGACTCTTTAGACCGCGGCTGACTGCCAACAACAACCAGGGAGGCCCTGGTGGTACCTATCCCTAAGACGAAAACAGACGCCCCTAAAGTCACAGAATTTAGGCCACTGTCCATGTTAAACATGGATTTCAAAATACTGAGCAAAGTATTAGCCAACAGGTTGCTTCCACACATGCGTACACTAGTCCACACAGATCAAAACGGGTTTATAGCAACAAGATCCACATCGGGAAGCCTCAGGCGACTATATTATGTGATGTTCCACCAAGACCTCCCGAACTACCCGGATGCGGTGGTCATGGCAGTGGACCTTGAAAAAGTGTTCGACTCCCTAAGATGGGACTTTTTGATGCAGGTAATGCAAGCCCTGGGACTGGGGGAGGGCTGGATCAAATGGGTAGAGCTGCTCTACACTCTCCCACTGGCCAGGGTTAAGACGGGGGGTACAATCTCGCACTCCTACAAGATACATAGAGGAACTCGACAGGGATGCCCTCTCTCGCCCCTTGGCTTTGGCTATGGAAACGCTGGCTGTTCAGAGGAGAGCGGGACCGTCTTGGCCTGAAACTGGATGGGAGGGGATTTATGACTTCCCTCTACGCGGACGACATCCTCCTGTATTTTCAGAATGGTGAAGAAGGGATAACGGCTGCAATAGATATATTAAATGCTTATACCCTATTAACTGGATTAAAGGTGAACGGACATAAGACGCATATTTTTCCCCTGGACCCCACAGCCTCCTGTCCCCGGACGCTCCAGATGGACACCAGGTGGTCCCCCAGGTCTTTCCGATACCTAGGTATCCAAATACTTCATGACCAAAGTGACTTATTAGATGGTAACCTGAACCCATCCCTTCGCTCACTCAAATCAGCAGTGACATTTTGGCGTTCCCTTAAACTCCCTATCATGGCCAGGACTGCGCTCTCTAAAATGGTTATGCTACCACGCCTACTCTATTTCTTTGCAAACCTACCAGTGGTTATCCCAAAAGCCTGGTTCAAAGAATTAGACATGCTATTGAGAGATCTGATGTGGGATGGGGGCCGCAATAGAGTGTCGCTGGCCATCACCCAGAGACGGCCGGAGGACCGGGGACTGAGGGCACCAGACTTTGAGGCCTACTACCTAGCCGCCCAACTACAGTGGCTGGCACAGTGGTTGGAGGGGATTGGACTGGAGTCATTTGACTCACCGCCGAGCACTGACCCGAAAGGGAAACTACTGGTTCGACTGATGCTCCCTAAGAAGCGGGTTCGATCCCAGGGCACCCTGACCGCAGTGGCCTTGCGATGTTGGCGCGGGAGCACCATGCGAACACCAGAGATCGCACTGTACTCACCAGACCTTCTCCTGGTGGGACTGCCGAGAGGAGATGTTAAGGCCTCCTCCTCCTTCACTGTAAATCAGCTGAGGGAGGGGGAGAATGCAGGCTTATTGAGAGCAGGGGACCTATACCTAGAGGGTGCACTGATACCCTTGGAGGATTTGATTTCCCAATCGAATCTGCCTCGCGGGCAATTCTTGACCTACCACGGGATGCGGAAAACTTTCCAATGTCTATGGGGGGTAGGAACAAATGAACCTGACACACATGGGCTCTTACACGCCATGATCACGCTGGGAACGGCGAGACACCTAATTAAATGGCTCTATCGAGCCCTCCGCGAAATGGTTGAAAACCAACTACCCGCACTGCGACAAAAATGGGAATTGACCATAGAACGCACCATCGCTGAGACAGAATGGAAACGAGCATTGAGACTACCCAAGACGATCTCCAGAAACACACCCAATTTAACATTCTACTCATGACCTACCTCACACCGCACAGACTCAATGTAATATGGGGTAGTACCGTCAAACAATGGCCGCGCTGTGCACAACCAGACGCTGACTTTAAACATATGATGTGGAGTTGTCCATCCCTCTCTGTATACTGGCATCACGTCCTTAAGTCATTACACAAAATCCTAGCCGCACTGTCCCCTATACAATGGACGCATGCGTATTGGGCCTGTTCCCCAGACCCAAACTTCAATAAGTAGGAAATTGATTCATAGACCTGGCCTTGGCACTGGCGAGCAGGAGGATAGCTCTGAGATGGAAGTCCCCTACTGATCCAGGTATATTGCACTGGGAAAAGGATGTCACAGCTTGGGCCCGAGCGGAAGAGCGAGCATTAATAGAAGAGGACAACAAGGGGCTGAGACTCCATCCCATAGCGGATCTGTGGTTCGAGGTAGTGCAAGAATGGGAGGCAAAAGATATAGCTGAAGATAATGACTCCCCTGTGACCCCCTGACCTCCCTCACCGCCATAAACAAACTCAATCCAGAGCTGGGTCCCATGCACAGACAGAAAATAGTAGCCACCCCGAGTGGCCTTCAGCTTGCCTCTACATTAACACTGCTATATTTAGAGGGTATACAAGCCTGCCTGCCACCGAGACCACCTGCCAAAATACACATAACTTGCTCTCATCATTAGATGCTCATATTGTTAACGAGTTCTATAAAGTAAATGTCTTCTTTATATAATCAGCTATTGCAAAACGACATGGGGATTATGTTGGATTTGAATTGACACCCGCCATGGCAAAATATGCTGTCGAACACTGCTCTTTTGTGGGACACTGCATTGCATGAACAACAGATTCCTCCTCATGTTATTTGATCTTTGCTTTGATACAATATTCTGTTCCGACATGCTTTAAATGTCCAAATATTGAAATGTTTGTAAACTCGACAGAATATGCATGGCTATGGATTGTAATTACTATGTAAACTGAATAAACAGACGTTTAAAAAAAAAGAAAGGCTCTGTACAAGAAGTATGTATCCATTCTCCACAAAAAACTGAATAACAGTTACTTCTATTTACTAATCTTTTCTTCTGGTTTTGTCTCCTCATGCACAACACTATTTTGTCAAGAGTCTTCATTCTACTTAGAATCAAAATGAAAAGCTTGCTCTTCAAAGCAAAGACCTTATCAAATACTCACTCAACTCGTTCTTTTGTTCTTTTTGTTTTGGTGCCTCTCTCCTTCTTATATACTTCTTCATAGTTCTATTGCCTCAGTAGTTAAATAACTGCATAGGTACTGGGGGGTGTGATAGGTTTACTACAATGGCACTCTCTACGTAATTAGATGAGTGCATGAGTAGAGCCTGACTGTTTCATCAGTGCACGTGTGTCCCTCAGTATTTCAATGACTGCATGGGTTGTGAGTGTTTAGATGGCTGCATAGTTTCTGCGCAAATGTATTAATGATTGCATAGTTACAGCCTTGTTAATTGCATAAGTCAATAGTTAGTACCTAGGTGATTAGATGAATGTATGGGTAGTGCCTGCATAGCTCATTGACTACATAATTTCTGCCTGCCTGATTACAAGAGTGCATGTGTAGCGTCTGGGTAATTGAATAACTTCATGCATAGTGAATCACTGATTTGATGACTGCCTGAGTAGTGGCTGCGTAATGAGTGCTTGAATACAGCCTGACTGACTGAGAAAGTTTTTGCTGCTATTTAAATGCACTTTGCACAGAACTGGATCATATCTTGCTGCTATTCGTCATTGTGAGAGAAAAACAGTTGTTAGTCATAAATGTTTCAGTTTAGAACCTCCTTTGTTTATAATTCTTTGGTGCTGCATGTTGCACTCTATTTAGTTTAGATTTACTGTGAAGTCGATATTGTATTGTATTCTATTATCTACAAATTTGCATATGGATTTAAATGTATTTCCTTTGTCGATTAATGAATACCCTTGTCTCCTTTTGCATATTTGGTGCTATTGATTGTTCCCATTTGCTCGTAGACATTGCAGAACTGGCTATGGAGGGGCACGTCCCTTTGATGATGGGTTATTTTTGAATTTAATATTGCCATTGTTATATAGTTATGAACTCTATGTTTCAGTGAACTTTGATACAATTACGCTTAATTTTTTATTCTATTTACAATGGCAATGAACTGAGTTCCTATTTTAATGTGTATTTATATATTAATTGTGTGTAGTTTTAAGTAGACCTCATTGGAGATCCATATTCTTAATAAAATTTAATTTAATTAAATTGAATTGACTGAGTAAGTACCTTCATTGTGTTAGATACATAACACTTGTCACTATATCTCTGACTCATTGGTTATTTCCTTCTGTCAGTATCAAACTACCTGTTTTACTGTATATATGCTTTTCTTCTGAACTATGTGTGAGTGAAATCTAGGTATCACACTTGATATATAATTGCATACATGGCTCTCTAGAAATATACATTGCTTTGATACTGAGCATGCACATGCATCAATATATTTCTAAAACAGAGAACATTTTGAAATTTTTGGAAGCACAAAACCTTTTGCGAATGGCATACATACATACCTCATTCCTCAAATACTTTTTCTGCTTCTAAAACATATATTCAGCATATTTCATTTAAAAAAAAATGTTTTTATTTTTTATTAATGCATGATTACAATGTTACAAGTAGCACTTTTAGTTTGCAATTTGCCATTGCTAACAAAAACAACAATAAAATCAAAAAAGAGATTATACACGTATTAATTCACTTATTACTTCACAATTAATTCACTATTGATAATTCATAGTTCATAATACCACGTGCAATTAAGCCAATATCATTTCCGTAACATTTCCTCATGCACGGTTTTATAGTTTTTTGAAACCCCCCTCCCTCCCCACCCACCCCAGGGTTGGTCATCTGTTTTTAGATACAGTTTAGTAGTTTTATGCCGGGGTTGCTAAAGAGTACCTAGCCGAAAATGGCTTAAGCACATACACTTATCTCTCGAGCCACCTGGTCAATGGTGCCCAGACCTTTGCGCTTTTCGAGCGAGCCCGAAACCCTCTTTTCCCATATATAGCTTTTTCAAAATTATAGTTCGCCACTAGTCGTGTTAACGATTGATGATAACCAGGGGGGGATGGATCTAGCCAGGCTGAGGCCAAGGAAAGTCGATATACAGCCATACCTATGAAAATCAGCTGCTCTCCCGGCTTCCCTTGGCTCTCCTGATCTACCCCAAGGCAGAATAGGGCGGATGAAAGACTTATATCCCTCCCTAGCACCTGTTTGAAAAATTTAGGGGTCGATTACGATGTCGGGCGGATCGCCACCGCCCGCATGGCGGTGGCGATCTGCCCGCCAATTTCGTCCGTCCGCCACCAAATTCCCCCCCGCCATATTACCATGGCGGAGGGGACCCCGGCGGACGTAAAGACCGTCCGCATGTTTTCCGCCCGGCCGATCAGTCGACCGGGTGGAAAAGGGATTAATATGGTGGCGGTGTCTGCAAGACACCGCCATCCACATTATGATGCCGGCAGTGATGAGCCTTTCCATGGCGGCGCGCCGCCATGGAAAGGCTCGCGGTCCCTGACATTGGGGCCCGTAGCGGGCCCCAGGTATTTTGGGGGTGGGGGTGCACATGGGGGTACCTATGATACCCCCTGCATTTGCATGTACAACATGGCAGGCACCGCGCGTGCCTGTCACGTTGTGCATTCAAATGCACAACTTGCATTTTTAACCTTGCGGTGGGTGCTGCTGGCAGCACCGCCCGCCGCAATGTTAAAAATGCGGGATGCCACCGCCACCGTGGCGGTGGCATTCTAATCACATGTGCGGGACCGCCGCACACATAGCGGGCGGTCCCATTTCACGGAGCGATGGCGGGCGGACTAAGTCCGCCCGCCATCATAATCGGCCCCTTAGTTATTTCCATTTTTAGACTATTCAGCGAAGCGCAGGAGGCAAGCATATGATCGAGGTCAGCCTGATACAGAGAACATCGGGGACATAAGGTCCCCTTCCCTGTTCCCCATTTAGCAATCTTTTTCGGCGTGTAGTAAAGCGAGAAACAAGTTTTATAGTATTGCGCCTGAAGCCGTGCTGGTATTAAAACATTTTGTGCTAGTTCAGTTGAGTGAAGAAATAGATCCTCTGAAATATAAATTTCCTCTTTCCACTTGCTGGCCCGCAGTCCCAAGTCATCAGGCATTAGAGAATTGAGGGAGTTACACACAGTTCCTATAGATGGATGATTCTGCCACATATTATCTATATTCAGCATATTTCAAACAAAAGTTGCATTTGAAATGAATCTAGCACAAGAACTCTTGAGACATCCTGCACTATTAAACCTTCTCAATTTTAAACAAACCATGTTTAAAGAAAAACACTACCCTCACCATCTACATGACATTTTCGTCAGCCCTACTGAACATAGATCACCATGTAAACATATATGTGCTTTCTTATTAGATGTACACCTTCAAGCCATCTTTCCAAAAAGATATACCTCTCTGCATCTTTAAGTAAACTCAAAAGTCCCACCGTATATATAGCTATGTGCAAGCACAAAAAAACATTTCTCACCATCTGTACACATGCAAAGTGGTCATATAAGTTAAAAACTTCATTGACAAACACTTCCTAATACATACCGAACAAGTATTTCTTCTTTCTGATTCATATACAGGCGGAAAACATGTTTTCATCTTTTATATCTCACTACACTATGCCTGTTTCATAAAATTACTAAAAGTACTAAAACTCCCAGAATACAAATAGCAGATGTATCTATACTGCACATGATGCTTAGACACTCTTAGTTCCTAATTTGCAACTTTCCACAAGACTATACTGTTATTTTTCAATACAATACACAATGTAATAAAGCAGCACTAATTAATATTTCTCTTACTTCCCAAAAACATTGACCGCTAACCTCTTAAACACATAGGGGCCGATTCCGATCTCGGCCGGTAGGGCTCCGAATCGGATTCGGCTTTACCGGATCCGATTCGGAGCCCTGTTTCCCGACCGAACCGTACGCGGGTCCGGCCGAGCGAGTACGATGCGAAATCGCCGACCGACTCGTCCGGGCGTCCCGACCGCTCCGACCGACTCGCTCCCGGCTCGAACCGCTCCGACCGACTCGCTCGGACTCGACTCGCACCGCGCAATGGAGACGTTTCCCGGCCGGGTAAGTACGATGCGCACCGCGAGCAGTCCGACCGAGCCGCACACTCCCGGCTCGTAAGAGCTGTTGGAGCCGTACTTTGGGGTCCGTGTCGGACCCCTGTACGCGTAGCCGCGCGAGTCGCACACAGGGGGACCCATGGGTCCCCTCTACCTGTGCGTGTACGGCGCGAATCGCTTCGCCGCGTACCCGCTGTAGGGGCGCCCTTGTCCGACTCGCACCCATTGAGTCAATGGGAGCCCGCGTACGCGTTGTACGACCGGCTCCCATTGACTTCAATGGGAGTCCGACCGACTCGAGTCCGATAACATACGGACGCATCGTACTCGTTCGGTCGGACTGCACGGGTCCGATTCGGTCGGAAATCTCTCCGGGTCCGGCTCGGTCGGAGAAATTTCCGGCCCGAATCGGAATCGACCCCATAGCCTCTAATAGATACAGTTCATCTCATATATTTTTTCACATCAATGTGATACTCCTTTTAATCAAACTCCCATATACATCTTCAATTCTAATGTACATTTTAAAAATAATTACAAAGTTATATACATGCCAGTGAATTGAGTTTGTAGACCATATTGTTGTTTTAGCTTTCTGGATAATTTTCACATTGCTGAGATTTGTAAAAACTGAGCACAAGAATGGTACACCACTCTCATACAAAGCAACCCTAAAATGGCAACCTCTTCAACTTTCCACTCTATCATCATGAGAAAGGCAGCAAATGAAAAAATGTCTTTCATTTTAGACTACTAGATCTCCAGGTGTGAACGGTTAGCATCTGTTAACCCTTTCCCTCTCTTTCAAAACGAGGTTCCTGTTGGCACGTTTTCGCGATGTATTCGCAGCTTCCATTTTATCACTTGGGAACGGATCCCGGGGCTAAAAATCTCTGTGAAAGGCCACATAAGTGATCAGGGTGGACATACTCTGACCCCATGGTTGAGAAATGGGGGTGTTAGTGACACAAATTATGTGTTAAAAATTGATTTTTTCATTCTCGTGCACTATTCGCGATGATGGCGCGATGGCCAGCGCGGCCCCCATTTATCATCGTGGGGACGTCACGATTACCGACGTCGTCACGAAGATTGGTGAAAATATAAAGAGTAAATCAGTGAATCATTAACATGCATTTTTATAGAGATATTGAGATATTGATAAATATTTTTATAGAGTTATTTATATAGTGAGTTATGTACTGTGATGGTTAGAATAAATTATATAGTTATAATTTTTTATGTGAAGGTGGCTATTGAATTCCTGCTTTTGCTTCCTGCTTTCGCAATGTAACGATGTTACCAACCTCATAGCGATCTCCGGCCTCACAGCAAAAACAGAAAATAGGTTTTAGAGATGGTTGTTCTAGAAATACACTGGAAAAACATGAGTTTGAAGTATACAGTAATAAACCTCTAGTGTGTAAAATACTGTAATGTGTGTGCATATATGTGTTTTCACTTTATGGAAAAGGTGCAATTGTCGTGGTTAACGACGTCATCGCGACATCTCGAATAACCATGAAAAATGGAAAATTGGTCTGAAAGGTGGTTTTTAAAGAGACTTAGCACAAACATATGAGTTTAAACATACTTTGAAAGAAGTATGTATATAGTAATATGTGTAGTGCAATACTCAGAATGTATTTTTTTACAAATTATTTTTGGATGTGTTGGTGGTCACTAAATGTCTGCTTTTGTGTTCCTTTTTCGCAACGTATCTGGGTGGATCGCGATCCCTGTTGTCATCACGACTTCCGCTGTCTTCGTGAAAATGGAAAATAGTGTTTGGAGACGATTTTTCTGGAAACTCAGTACAAAAATATGAGTTTGAAAAGTACACTAATAAAGCTCTACTGTTAAATATACTGTAGAATATGTCTATATATATATATGTTTTACACTTTGTACAAACCACTCACTCTTCGCGACTACCGACGTCACCGTGATGACGTCAGTAGTCGTGAATATAATTTTTTGGGGTAAAGGCAGTTTTCTCTTAAATTGATCACAGAAAGAAATGTTAAAACAATACCTTACTAAATATTTAGACTTAAACTTTATTTAAAAAATGTCTTTACGTATATTTTTGAGTATGTGAAATACATCTACTGATCACAGATTCTCCGCAGTAAATGCGACAATGTTGTGCCGACTCACAAAATTATTAAAAATAAAACCAGTTATTAATGTAATTTCTGCTAAACACATACCAAATCAAAAAATGAGTGGTTTATAATATAAATATAAAATACAATATTCAATTATAGAAACAAAATACGAAAATCTTAAAAGTTCAATTAAAAAACAAATGGACGTTACAATTAAGAAATAGAATTTAAAAGAAGCTTAGAACTTCACTGAAAAAAACAAATGTTACATGGATGTTATAGTTAAGAATTAGCATTTAAAAACCTTAGACATTCACTGAAAAAACCAAAGGTTACAGGGGCGTTATAGTTAGGAAATAGAATTTAAAAAACCTTAGAAATTAACTAAAAAAAACAAAGGATACAAGGACATTATAGGTAGGCTGACATTTCACTCGTACAAAACCTGAGAAATTCAACAGTTAAAGGTAGGTGAGCTAACTATAACTCAAGCCCCAGCAAAGCACTGCTTATGACCTCACATATTACATCACTCATGGTCGGTGACATCACTGATGACATTTCAGTGAAAAAAAATACATATAAATATATATATATATATATATATATTATATATATATATATATATATATATATATATGTATATAATTGTGGAAACTATTTCATTTACATTATATTAATGTCCTCAATATTTTTTCACAAAGTCTTGTCATTTCCACTATAACAATAGGATCAGATTATTGTACTAAATGATATCTTTGGCACAATATTTTAGTCAACATTATTGTTTACCACTAAATTGTGTCATTAATATCATCAAACACAAGCAAGTATCAGTATGGCTGAGGAGATTAAGCACTGATGGGTGTCATTTTAGGCCCATTCATCCAATGGTATATCACCGGGTGGACTTTGAGATCCTCCACCCAGAAAAAAATGGTCTCCCTCAGATTTGGCAGGGCTAGATGGGGCGGTTGCTCTTTTTCGATAACGGCCACCAAACTCTGGAATTCCCTGCCTCTCTTTATCTCCAACGCGGAATCTCTTCCGGCTTTCAGAAAATTGCTGAAAACATTGCTATTTTCATCCTGGTTGGTGGCTCCATGCTTCTTTCTTCTCTTCCGTCTCCCCAGCGCCTTGACACCCTCGGGTATAAGCGCTCTCTACCAATTGTATCCTATCTAATCCTATCCAATCCTGCCATCATGCGGAAAGTCACAGACTTATTTGCTTGGTGAGGGATTTGTGGAACAACCACCACTTCCAACAGCACCAAAAGAGTAAGTGGGTGAAGTAGGCAAATAAAAAAGGAAGTAAAAAAATAAGACAATGTTTGAAGTCAGCAACTCAGATGTTATTTATAATCTGCACCAGATATGGCTGAACATTTTCTTCACACCAAGAGAGCTTCAGTTCTTGAATACCATTCCTTCACTTCGGAAAATTGAAGGTGATTCCATCTGATTCTGCAAAGAACTTAGCAGTGCAAGCAGCCTGAGAAGTATGGGGTACCATCGCTAAAGCATATCTCCCTATCCCAACATCACAACTTTCTCTACTTGTTCAGTAATAACACAAACCAAGACCTATGGGTTGTTATGGGTACTATCAAGAACGGAGACATAGATGTAGATCATGTGAGTTATCTTAAAAAAAGCAGAGTTCTTTCTTAGTGTCCAAGTTTTTAGAATTTATAGAAGCAAACCTGATTGAGTTTGCATTTTATCAAGAACAGGTAAGTGAGTGAGTTGAGATATTATCAGCAGCCGAGCTCTTAGAATTTGCTGTTTTAGGTTGATACTTGTAAATCACTGTGGGGTATTGGAAAAGGATGTTTTTTCACTGTAGGCAGTTTCTAAGGAGAGCTCTGAGTACCCCTGACTGTTTTAAGCAGGTTCATAGGGAAAATGGCAATATTATGAGGTATCAAAGTTCTGAGTTAATATGGCTCTTATCAAGATCAGTGCTCAGTATTCCTGTATTTTAGAACAGAACACTGAGTGAGAGCTTACATTATCAAATGCAGGTCTGCAAGTTTATCTTGTCATAATTGTTAATATCAGGCCATTCACCTCTCAGGGAAACTTTAATAGAGACCGCCATGCTGCAAATGCAATAACTTGATCAACATCTAATTGTTGATACAGTACGTATCTGAGTTGGCAGCACAAATAGAGTATTCAAAAGGGGAAATTATTGTTTAAAAAGGATCGTGGCAGACTGTGTTGTACTCATGTTTAGGGTAAGATTGTCATGATGAGTGACATACATGTACCAATCCTCGCTCGCAGGGTGTGCTCTGGACTCACAGATGCTCTGCCTATTCCAGGGGAGGAAGGGCTGGTGGTGCACCCAGAGTCTGTGATGCTCGCTGCAAGGCTGCATGTCTCTGGGGGATGCACTAAGTGTAGGCATCAGAAACATCCGGTATGGTGCACTCACTTTGATCATGAGTCTGTCCCAATCCAGCCGATATTCCTCATGAGTATGATGTATTAGTAATTAATTTGGCTGATGAATATTAACTAATGAGATGGTTTCAGTTTTTTTTAAGGGAATGAGGGTCTTAAAGTTTTCTGCAAACGAACGAGTAATAGCATTTGGAAAAGTGAAGTGGAAACAGTGGTAAATTATGTAATTCCGTTTTACCAAAGGAAAATTCAGAGTAGGAGGCACCTATGACACCTGTCTAATCCTGGACCCGCACTACCAATGTTTACTGTGTGTGACAAATACCGCAGCCCATTCTGGGGCTCTAGTAAAGCCTGTAAATGGTGAAAATTATTTGGAATATGCGGTGGAACGACTACCTCACAGTCCAAACATTACCTCTCGCCTAGGTCACACTCATGTTCATTTATATGAGCCTGTCTCATTTTTAGGTTTCGCCTGCACATCGCTTGCACTGTGCTTGTGAAATCTATTGTATTAAATATATCTTAAAAGGGACTTACATCCTGCCTTCACTTCTTACTGGTCCTTGTCACTTTACTTTTCCTAATTTCTATTGCTTGTAGGTGTTCTTCCATGTCTGTTTCTCCTTTCAGTTTCCCATCGGCAAAGTGCTGTGTTCATCCGCTTTGGTGGAACTTATTTTAAGTGTCTCAAGCAACAATCAGGAAAACAGAATAAAACAAGAGCTACACCCTTGCTTTAAAGTTACAGCATGCCCGAGTGCCATGGGCTCAGCGTGTGGAGACCTCGTGATCCCAGTTCTGCATGCTGGGAAGCCAAGTTCTGATAGCAACAGCACTCAACAGTCCTCCGGGGCAAAGCACACTCACCAGTCCCCCCGGGGCCAAAGCAGACACCCATTAAAGTTCTTTTTTCTTGCTCTTTCCGTCATTTTTGCCTTCGTTCTCTACATCCAATTTACTACTGTTTCTTGACCCCCGCACCGCCTTCTTTTGATGCACGTGTCCCGAATGCATCCCGAATGCAACCAACCGAATAAAAACTCTTTAGTCTAGAGTGTTAAGTGAGTTCACATAGTGCACTTCGGCCTCGCTGTTTCTTCTTAGAAGACCAGCATTTTTCCTTGAGGGAAACCTGCGTTAGGTCGGGAGTTCCCTTGAGCGCTGCGCCCGAGTCCGAGAGAGGCTGTCAGTCTGCACATATCTCTCAGACGCACACAGAGGGGGTGCTGCATGCCCGACAGCTGCATGGGTGCTTGGAAACCGAAGGGATGGGTCTTCAGCCCAGGAGGCGGCCTTTCTTCATATTCAGTTTAGCATGCCTGCTGCTTTGACGCCAAAATGTGGATTTAAAGCCTGGGATTTAATCTACCTCTTCACTTTACTTCAGGAATTTGATTGCCAGTATGAACCAGAAGCATGTTTTAGTTTATTGTCAACATTTTTTATTTTTTTTGCTCCAGGTCACAGTGAACAGTATGTTTACAACCCTAGTGTGTGTTTGTCAAAACCAGTGCTTTCATAGCTCTTTTTAGTTACGAGGAGATTAGGTGAAGTGCCCAGAATCACAGGTTGGTGCCCAGACGCAAACATGGATCCCAAGTTCTAAAGACGGCAGCTCTGGCCACCTTGTCACATCCTTTCCCTTGTTGGCACGTCTTGTCAAGCTCTGTCCTACCCCTTGTTCACTACGACTAGAGGTGTGCTCCTCTACACAAGCAGGAAGGCCTCCCAGCTTGCCCATCCTCGTGAAACACTTCATAAAATATTTACAATCAATATAAAAGATAAAAACACTTTTTATAATAAATATTGAAATCATAACGCAAAGAGAGCACCCTGCCACCCCACTTAAACAAATAATACCCCCCCCCACACTCTATAATATAGACACCCACCACTTTCGCTAGCATCTCTGCTTCAGGAATTTGAGTGCTGTCTGCAGAACTGTAGGTTTATTTGTGTCTCTTTGAAGACGGCAGTGCTTCATTTACTTGTGCTGATTTTAAGGTCTCACATGCAGGCAGCGTGCATATGCTGTCGCTTGACAATGGTTATTGTTCCTTAAAAAATGTTTTGCAAGTGTGAATTGTGGGATGGGCTGGCTGGTCACTTCACCCCTGTGTGTCCGGCTATAACAAGTACGGGAGCTGCGTCTGGGTGGTGGACTTGGCATTGAAAGTGAAAGGACTCCTGGGAGTAGCTTCAGACATTGTGTGTTGGTGACTGCACGAGCTGCTTCACGAGGGTGGCGAAGGTTTGTTTGTGAATTGGCAGGAGATGCAAACTTTCTCTTTTGTGAATCACTTGGCCCCATCTTGATGGATCACTTGGCTCCATGCAGCTGTTGTACAGCATGGACCATGATTACAACTTCTATAGACTCCTGTGCTGAAAGGGTCTTCTGGGTAGGCCTGGGCGGTGAACTCCGCTCTGCTCGCGGAGTTTGCAGAGTTTTCTGCACTCCGCGTTACGCGGAGATCGCGGAGTTCAGAAAAACTCCGCTTTGCGGTGCGGAGCGGAGTTTTTTTCCTCGCTCGCGTTCGTCAACGTCAAGTTGGCGACCACGAGCGAGGAAAATCAACCTCCCGGCGAGATTTTTCCTTGTTCGCGATCGTCAACATCAAGTTGGCGAGCGTAGAAAATCAACATCCCGGTGAGATTTCTCAACGCGGGGGGGTCAGGTTTCTCATTGCGAGTGGTCACGTATGCTCGCGACCGCTCGCGTTGAGAAACTGCCCGTTTACGTTGAGAAAGCTGCCGCTCGAGTAGAAATCTACTCGAGCGGCAGAAAAGGAAAGCTTGTGCTGTGCATGGTGCCATTCGCAATGATTGCACAGTGCGGACAAGCATCCGGCACTGTGTAATCACCGCAAACTGCATTTTTCTATCATACTCCGCTGCTCGCGGAGCTCTGCGTAGTGCGACGGAGTTTTTTATGCACTTTGCGGTGTTCCGCGTAGTGCAACTCCGCGAACTCCGCCCAGGGTTACTTCTGGGATGAGACACGTAGACGGTGTCAGCACTAGCAGTGAGCATGGAACTCATCTTCACCCCATCTATTAACATATGTTTAGACTGCTTTTACAAAGCATATGGCCTGGTACTGCCTAGTCCCCTTTTTACTTTAGGACCCAAGCCCGCCCCTTGAATGGATGGGGACTCCCTCCCTCCTCCACGGCAAGCATTTCAAACCACACTCTTTGTCTTTTTTGGATTAGGGGTGTAACCCCCCGGCTGTATTTATTACATAATTAAAACATTGATTATTATTTACATTATGTACAATTACGCAGAAAGTCCAGATACATTGATAGATACATGATGTCAGTTGGCTAACTTTAACATGCTCTAATACATAGCCACTCCTAGCGTAATCTAAAAATGTATATACATTACTTTCTGCGTGTCCCCTCTAGAGCCTACGGCAAGGTCAATGACTGGCAGCCCCAGATGATCCCGGTAAACTACAAATACTCCACCGGAATAAGCTTGCGTAGGGGTGCAGCTTATTGGACGGATACTTTCCCCTGGCCCCCTACGCCCTGAGCCTTAGACTCCATAACGGGGCTGCAATTCTGCATACTTGTGACCTGATGCGCATGCGTGTGCGAGGGTGGCCACCAGCCTACTGGAAAGAGTGACTCCCCCAGCCCTCGCACCCCGACAGCCTACCACCAACCGGCTGTCACTGCCCCTGGAGTTACACGGTGCTGGCCGCTAAGGACCGAAGACTATGCTTACCAAATCATGACCTTACCGCTGACCAGGGACACACCACTAAAATACGACAATATTACCTGTAACCCAATACCATATACTGACATTTTTCATTACACATTACCAAAACATCACAACACCATATTGCATGATGATTACCTGTAACTGAAAACAACATATATTGACACTTTTATTACACGTTTACCAAAGTTCAAAACTCCACTTTCCATGAAAATTACCTGGAACTGAAAACAACATCAATTCACGCTTTATTGCAACATTACCAAAATCATCACAAATTTACATCAAACATATCTCCTGAGATACCTGCAAACAAAATTTAAGAAAACAAAGCAAAACCTCACTGCAAATCCTCCTTTGAACTGCCTGCCCTAGGGGATTGTGGTTGGGGAAAACAAGTTACGGGCCGCTGGTGGCCGGGTAGTCGTTCTGGGGGAGCAAAGAGAACAAGAGACTGTTCCTGCTCCCCTCGCCCTTTTAAAGGGGGCACAGGGCAGACCGGTCTAAACCAGCCTGCCCCACCGTTCGGCAATCGCGCTGAACCGGAAGCACTAAAGTGCTTCCGGTTCGCTATCCTGCCGCGACACCTAATTGGATAAGCAGGGGAGGTGGGGCACCGCGTCACACATGGACGAGCGACCCCTCCACCCCCATACCCCCGGGGACCGGCGCGACCGCCATAATGGCGGCGCGTGCTATTTGCGCTCGGCCATGCCCATATGGCCTGGTACTGCCTAGTCCCCTTTTTAGGTCGAGCATTCGAGACCTCTTGTATATACTTTAGTATATACTTATATGTGTATGTACTTTGTGGGCTCTGGAGATCAGCCCTAGGACATGTCTGTTTCCGCTTAGGGACTTTTTTTTCTGTTCAACTGCCTCTATTTAACTGTCTTGATAGAAAACGACCAGTAGAGGTCAGTAAAATACCAGAATTGCTTTCTGCTGAGGGACTTTCTTTTTTTTTTCTTTTTCTGGCAACTGCCTCTATTTAACTTTTCTTGATAGAAAATGACCAGCAGAGGTCAGTAAAATACCAGAATCACTTTAGCATTCTCTAGATTCCAGTCCATAGAAATTGTCTTCCACGAGCACCTGTAGACAATAATATTTTTTCAAATCTTGTATTTTCAGTGATATGACCACCGAAGGCACTGATTTTATATTAAAAACAGAGCTTTGGACTATACCATTTCCCGCTGAAAGGCAATATTTCTCTCCATGTGTTCTCATACCTGGCGTGTCTCGCAGTTTGGTGCTTACTTTCCTCCATGTTAAAGAACAGTAGATGTTTCAGCACCCAGGCTAATGTGCTGCACAGCTAAATACATATAAGGTACCAAAGGCGAGACCGATTGCATTGCAAATGCTTGTTACTTTAGGACCCAAGCCCGCCCCTTGAATGGATGGGGACTCCCTCCCTCCTCCACGGCAAGCATTTCAAACCACACTCTTTGTCTTTTTGGATTAGGGGTGTAACCCCCGGCCGTATTTATTACATAATTAAAACATTGATTATTATTTACATTATGTACAATTACGCAGAAAGTCCAGATACATTGATAGATACATGATGTCACTTGGCTAACTTTAACATGCTCTAATACATAGCCACTCCTAGCGTAATCTAAAAATGTATATACATTACTTTCTGCGTGTCCCCTCTAGAGCCTACGGCAAGGTCAATGACTGGCAGCCCCAGATGATCCCGGTAAACTACAAATACTCCACCGGAGTAAGCTTGCGTAGGGGTGCAGCTTATTGGACGGATACTTTCCCCCTGGCCCCCCCTACGCCCTGAGCCTTAGACTCCATAACGGGGGCTACAATTCTGCATACTTGCGACCTGATGCGCATGCGTGTGCGAGGGTGGCCACCAGCCTACTGGAAAGAGTGACTCCCCCGGCCCCCGCACCCTGACAGCCTACCACCAACCGGCTGTCACTGTCCCTGGAGTTACATGGTGCTGGCCGCTAAGGACCGAAGACTATGCTTACCAATCATGACCTTACCGCCACAGGCCAGCATAGTTGCCCGACTATCTGGCCTCCCCCTCAGCTCCCTAGGAGGTCATGCCCTGCGCCTCGCGCCCTCCAACCATGCTAAAATGTCCTCCATAAATGCCTGATTCCCTTTAGCAGATAAGTGAACCCCGTCCTGCATAAAGAACTGGTCACCCCGAATGTACCCATGTCCTATTGACTTCAGTTTAAGGGGCCTGAACAGCTTGTCAAACTTATTGTTGATCCGCTTTACCGCGTGATTCAACGCCCGTACTGACTCACCCCCTCTCCATTGGAACCTTGGGATCATGTGGGACCAGACAATAATAGCTTCAGGGCACCTTTTTGCCAACCATCCCACCTCTGTGAGCAATTCCTCCACTAGCACCCTCCGTCCCAGGTGAGCCAAGTTGTTACCCCCTAAGTGCAGGATCCAGATTGCTGGTGGTCCCTTATTTTCTCTTAAAGCGCGGTTCACCAGCTCCCTGAATTGCCCCACGCCCAGTCCATAAAACCTTATCTTTGTTCCCAACTTACGCGCCCTGGCCTCATGGGCCCCTGAAAAGAAATTTTGTAAACGACGGACATAAGAATGGCCAACAACCCACATTTCCTGTTGTTCTTGGGCCCAAGAGTGACCTTGGGCCATAACCTGTGCTGTTTGTCCGTGGACTGTTGACCGCTGTCCCTCTGGGTGACGAGGTGACATCCTCCTGTCGTGATGGTGGACCGATGCAGACTTCTCCCGAGTCACAGGACGAAGAAACTGCAAGCCAACGTGAAAACAGAAAATTTTTCAGTGCACCGCCTTACTGACAGGCTACAAAACATACACAACTGCACATAGCACTATGTAACAGTGTACCGATGCAAGCTTCTCTCTGAGTCACAGGGTGAAGGCAATTGCAATTACCATGAAACGAAACCAACGGGCTAAAGCATGTGCAGCTGCACATAACGCTTGTAACAATTAGAGGACCACCTACCGATCCTCTTGACCTGCTCTTCCCTCAAACCCATGGACACTGCCTCTGTGGCCGCCCCAATCCTAAAGGAGTGGGTCCGAAAGTTAGCTGATTCCAGACCAGCGTCCTGCAAGGCCAAACCCATGACTTTCTTAAACTGAAAGTTAGTGAGGGGTGACCCATCCCCATGTACCAGAAATGGCCCTGTTGTGGCCCACGTCCACTGTGCCATAAAGGCCTCCAGTCTGGCAACAGGGCAGCATGTACTACCTCCAGCCCTGTGCAGCACTAGGCTCTCACCCCTTCCTCCCTGATCAGTCTTGGACCTATGTAAGGAAATCAGCACGGAGTCCCCTTTTATTTTTACATGTTCCACCTGTAGGCCCCCCTGCCAGTCCTTTTTATTCCTTGGCACCAGTTCTCCTACCCTGAAGGCACCATAGAATGCGAGGCAGAATGCTGCTTGAAACAAAGTAACCTCTCTTGGTGAGTTACAGACCCGCTGCAGGGATGCCATCAACCTAGCTAGTGTTTCCAACCCTATGGGTCTCCTTTCGTCAAGCTGCACCGCTTGCAAGCGTTGCCAGCCCTTCAAAGCCTGGCACACTACAAAATTCCTTGTTGGATCCCCTTTTTCTTTAACCTTAGCAAAAAAGAATATGGCCGTAATGTGACGCCTAGCCCCTGCAACCGGGCGCCCCTTCTCCCTCATAAATCTCAGGTACGTGACCACCAACCCTGGTTCGTGCCACTTTTGCTCCCAACTATCCCCCAAGAACTGACAGAATGACCAAAACGCCCCTTCGTAAGCTTTCCTGGTCCTTGGTGCTAGGCTAGCTGCCACGAGGTCCGATAACTTGGGGCACCAAGCTGCCAAAGCTGTTCTGGGAAAGGTGTTGGGTGCACCGCTGCCTCTGGGAGGTGGGAACTGAATGCCTGCATTTTAAAACGAGACAATGAATCAGCAGCATGATTTAATATACCCGGCACGTGTTTGGCTCTGAAAAGTACATTTAATTTCATACACTGTTACACAATCTCCTTTAATAAACGCAGGATCAATTTGCACTTTGGCGCTTGATTGTTAATGCATTCCACGACCGCCATGTTATCGGACCAGAATATCACAGACTGGTCCCTCAAATGTTCGGGCCAAACGGACAGTGCCACCAGGATGGGGAAGAGCTCAAGGAAGCTTATGTTACTTGTGAGGCCTGAGTCTCTCAACCAGCCCAGCCAACCCTGTGCAATCCATTCTGACCCCAAAATGGCACCGAAACCTTCGCTACCTGCCGCGTCAGTCATCAGTCCCAACTCGGGACTGGACCTGGGCGGGCTAGGCCACACCACCCTACCATTGAAATCGCGCAGGAATGCCTTCCAGATGAGCATGTCCTGTTTGACCTCGCTGGAGAGTTTGGTGTGGTGGTGCTTCTCTTTGAGTCCTGACATAGCCTGTGCAATGGTGCGGGAAAACGGGCGAGCCATTGGGATTTTGCGTAGTGCAAAATTCAACTGTCCCACAACTTGCTGCAATTGATGCAGAGTAACCTTTTCCTTAGTAAGGCAGTGCTGCAATGCAACCCTGAAGTCATGTACCTTATCTGCTGGTAACCTAGACACCCCTTGCACAGAATCCAGCTCAATACCAAGGAATTCAATCTTTGTGCTAGGGCCCACTGTTTTACCTGGTGCCAACGGCACACCGAACTCATGCATGAGGGCGCAGAATTTTGTTAATGCTGTCCTGCAATCTTCTGAACCTGGTGCCCCCAAGAAGAGAAAGTCATTGAGGTAATGTAAAACCCAGTGGTGGCCCGTGTCCAACCTGAAAACCCACTCCAAAAAAGGGCTAAACTTCTCAAAGTAGGCACAGGAGACTGAACAACCCATTGGCATACATTTGTCCACGTAATACTTTCCCTGAAATTGAAAACCCAGAAGGTGGAAATCCCGAGGGTGCACCGGCAGTAAGCGGAAAGCTGACTCAATGTCAGACTTCGCCAGCAATGTCCCTTGACCCAAACTTCTCAGCATGTCCACTGCCTGATCAAAGGATGCCTATTTTACACTGCACAATGCGTCTGAAATCGCCTCATTCACAGAATTCCCCCTGGGCGCTGAAAGATTGTGGATCAAGCGGAATTCACCCTGTGCTTTCTTGGGCACCACCCCCAATGGTGAGCAAACAAAATCTTCCATTGGGACTTTGTCGAATGGGCCTGCCACTCTACCCAGCCTAACTTCCTTCTCAATTTTCGCTGCTGCTATACCCTCATTGGACCTGACTGAAAGTTGGTTCCTGCAGTGTGCCACCCCATTGTAGCCCTGCGCCGGTATCCTAAAGCCTGCTAGAAACCCCTCCCTGATCGTCCTTGCAGCTTCCGGGCAATTATACCTGTTTAACCAAGGGATCATGGCGCTGATGTTTATGGGGGATCTAGCTTTCTCAAGGGGCGCTCTCTCATTCTTGCTTCTTGACTCCTTTGTCTCTGGTTTTCTTAAAACACTTAGACTCGGGATGGGATGCATTACCACAGAAACCACAGGTGTGTTTGAACCTACATGTGCCTGGCGCTCTATTACAGGTTCGCTTGTTGAAGTCAAAACACACACCTTTCTTTCCCTGTGCTCCCTGTCTTCCCTGTGGTGCCCCCTGTGTTCCCTGCGGGGCCTGCACGAAAGGACTGGAAATGGACATTGTCTTGTGCCTGCCCCCGAGAGTTGTCAGATGGCACCTGACCCAAATGCTTCAGATAAATAAACATGTTGGTCTGACTCCATCCTAATGACGGATCCTGCGCCTTTGCCCTTCTAAACTCTTTATCGTACTCCTTCCATCCATTGCCCCCATATGTGGCCTGTGCGACAGCGATCCTGTTCTGATAGCACGCCATCTCTGACCCCATCTCTGGAAAACGCTCCAGCATGTTTGCCATGAATATAGTAAAACCTTGCGTCCAGTTGACTATATTCTCCTCCACCCTGTATTTTAAAATTATGTTTGACCATTCCTTATGATGCGTCCACTCCTTATTTTTCTTTGCCTCCTCCCTCTCTGCCTCATCTATCAAAAGGGAAAAAATGCTAACATATGCCCCCTTCCAGATCTTTTCCTTTGTCTCCTGGGACAAATGCCGCCCCAACTGTTCTCTAGCTGAGCGCATCTCCCCCAAACCTAAAGGAGGCATCGGTTTATTTATACCTGTTGGTGCTGCTGTGTCAGCCACCTTCGGTGCTCCTGGATCCACTGGCGCGCTTACTGGTACTACTGGACCTTCACCACCACCAACTGGTACTGCGCCCAAAGGCGTTGCAACTCCCGCCGGTACTGCCGGCACCCCATTCGGCTTGGCTTTCCCCAACTGAGCCATGATTTGTCTGGCCCTTTCCATTGCATCACCCCCGCTGCCTGATGCCCCCGCTGCGGGGGACCAGTTCCCAACCGTCTCCAGCCACGGAAGTACTGCCGCCAGATTGGACACTATGTCCGGCTGGTCTGGCGTGGCCCCCCCTGGACCTCCCAACAGAGGAACCAATAGGGCCTGTGGCTGTCCCCCACTGGCACCGAGGGCACTGGCATACTAGGCTCCCCATTACCCTGCGGGCTTGGCGTGGGAACCTGCAGTATCGGTATCACCTCCCTAGGGGCCGGCCCTAGGGCACCCCCCGCCCCTCTCCCGGTGGACTTGGACCTGCTTCGCTTAGGCAAAGGTGGAGAGAAAGTTTTTGGAGGAACAATAGGCCGCCTGGGCCTCCCCTCCCCTCCCTCAGGCCCATCCACCTTCTCCTGCAACCGGGTTAGGGCCTGTCCCATAACCTGGACCTGCTGCATCAGAGCCTCCAACATGACTTCACTGCGCGAACGCTTCTCATTCCGCCTCACCTTAGGGGCCATTGCGGATCAGTGACGGGACCTTTCAAATACCCACACTACAGTGGGACCCCGTGCGCAGACCCGAACCACTGCACATACCCCTACCTGGAAGTAGCAGCAGCAACCAGCCAGCCTCTGCACCACCACAACCAGAGCCACGGCCCGCTAGCTAACCCAGTGGGTTCAGGTGAGTCGCCCACTCGAACCCGCGTGGCTCCCAGAAGCGGTGAAATGCTGGCTTGCCGGCGCTGCCCTCCCGATCGGTCAACAGCCTCCCCTGACGATCCTCCGCCGTCTGCTGTTGCTCTTGATAATGTCGAGGAAATGCAGCACTCGATTGTGTGGCTTGTCACGACCTGATATAGCTGCAGCTGAAAGATGAAAAAGAGATACCTCTTGTTGCGCAGCGCGCGCCCCCACCCCTGTGCCAGCAGCAGTTACCTTGATGAACTGTCCACCCAGCTCAAACGACACTCTCCCAGCTGCCCCCTTTATACTCCTCACCCAGGCACCACCATATGACTGCTATTGCCTGTGCTTTGAAACCCTAACTGACTACGCCACCTCAGTGCCGTGAATAGACGAGCGCCAAATAATAGATATGGGCGCAGCAACACTTAAAGATGCCCCTACTTTCTTAATGGTACTCGCGAGCGTACATTCACCCGCACAACACCCGCGTTTTTTAAGACAAAAACAGCTGATCCTAAATGCACGCGCGTTAATTCACTGCGCCACCCTCGCGGCTTTAACGGCAAACCGCTGGTCTCTACGGACGCGGCACACGCAAGCGTTACACACGCGTCCTTAATACAAAACAACTTTCACAAAAGCAGCTAAACTTAAAAAATTCACGAGCGCTTCCACCGCGCCACACCTCGCGGCTTGAACAACAAAAAATCAGCTGATCTCGACTGATGTGGCACACGCGAGCCTCACACACGCTTCTTCAAATCAAACAACCTTTTCAAACAGCTTTTACTCCAACAGCTGATCAGAAAATGCGGCGCCGCTTGCCGCTCCTTAATCAGCCGAAAACAGCTGGCCCTGTACACACGCGCTCACCTGCCTTCCTCGGCTGATCGGGCGCTCGGCTCGCTCAGCCCACACCGTTCGCAGACCGCGTTGATGCGCTCCTTCCCCAGCTCGTACGCCAGCCACAGCGTTCAGTCCAGAAAGGCCGCAGCTCCTCGCCTCGACGCAGCTGACTGGCCGACCCCTTCCACCACCATTCGGATGCCGACACACGCGTCCTTCCCAAACTCCACCGCTGTTACGACTCTCACGACCTGCAACAAAAACAAAAGAAAACAAGTTACGGGCCGCTGGTGGCCCGGGTGCCGTTCTGGGGGGAGCAAAGAGAACAAGAGACTGTTCCTGCTCCCCTCGCCCCCTTTTAAAGGGGGGGGCACAGGGCAGACCGGTCTAAACCGGCCTGCCCCACCGTTCGGCAATCGCACTCAACCGGAAGCACCAAAGTGCTTCCGGTTCGCGATCCTGCCGCAACACCTAATTGGATAAGCAGGGGAGGTGGGGGCACTGCGTCACACCTGACGCGGCGACCCCTCCACCCCCCATATCCCCGGGGACTGGCGCGACTTGCCATAATGGGGGCGCGCGCTATTTGCGCTCGGCCTTGCCCAGCACCCATCTCCATTGTGCTTGTGTTTTCTATATTAATGTGCACAGTTTTTATTGGCCTGTCATAAAATGCTACAGTATAAAGTATTGCTTCATCCACTTTTAAACATGCACTTTCCCTTTTTGCTGCTTTGGGACGCTGACATTTGTACTGACGCTCCTCTGCGGTGAGAGATTAGAACAGCTTCCCATCTCCCCTAGAAGCTGCAGTGCACATGCCCTTCAAGCCCCACCATTTTCTACCCGCCATTTCCCCTGCCCACATTTCCTTTGCACCTGGTTTGTATACATGTGCAGAAGATCCCTGTGCCAATGAAAGGCGCACACTGCCAGGTGCACAAAGCATGAATGGAGACCCCTTGATTACACCACTGGACATAGGGCATTGGCACTTGCTTTCTTCTCGGTCCCACATCTCTTCTTCACTGTCCTCTTCTTTGGCCACGTCACACATTCAGGCCAAAAAAACAAGCTCCCTCCCTCCTGCAGACACGAAAGGGTACCCGACAAAGACACACCAGTCTTTGCTACCCCCTTTCTTGTTGCATGTTTGACATGTACACGGTTAAGTTGCTCTTTTATGAATGATACCGTGCAGGGAACATGACTATCAGTGTCTCATTGACTTTGTCAATGTGTTGTACCATGGTGTACAGCTGCGCAGCTGCTGTGCAGCATTGCTGAAACTAACCAAAGAAAAGCTCCGATGCGCAGACCCAGCCATTCAGAGATGCGGCACAGCAGCAGTGCAGCCGTACCACATGGCTAAATAAAACTGTATTAAAGCCAATAGCTGTGAACAGAACATCCTAAAACTTTATTTGATGTATCCAAAACTCCACATCTTAAACCTTTATTTGATTCATCCAAAACTCCACATTTCTGTTCTTTCTTTTTCACTACCCAGATTTCACACATTTCTTGTCTTTGATTTTTTACTTGATCTCGCTTTCTTTTTTCTTAAATCCTTATTTATCTTCGTGCTTCCTTACTCAGTCCCTCCTTCTCTCGTACTTTCCTTTATTGATTTTCTTTGCTTTGTCTCTCTCTCCTGCACTGCACTGCTAAGATGCCACATGGGGTAGAACAGACAAGCCGTGCCTCGCCAGGAGCAGGGCGAGGTGAGCAGTGCCCAGGCAGCTGTATCCGGCATATCAGGACACAGCACGGCTTTGCCTCATTTTGTAACTGTGCACACACACTTACATACCTTTTACTTATTCTCAGACACCGCTCACTCTGCACACTATTCCCACCATTTACTCTGCACAGTCACCCTGACATTGCGCTGGCAGTCAGATGCTGCTCATCCACCATTCACACAGTGATGAGTCTGCACTCACACACCATTCTCATACCTCTCACCCTCCACCCACAACTCTCACCCTGAACTCAAACCTCCCATGCTGCACTTATACTGACATACAGCCCACCCTATACTTTAACACTTCTTACCTTGTACAGGGAAACATCTCTCACCCAGTACACTCACACAATTGTCATTTTGCACAGAACACACATCAATCACCATGCATTGAGGCACTTTCACCCTGCACTCAAACACTTATCAACCTTCATTCATGCACCACTCACCCTGTACAGAGAGCACTCACGCCATTCTCCCTGCACTCATACACTGCTCCCCCACCTCTTAACATATTATTAATCCCAAAGACAAAGCCTAACGCATTTACCAATGCTTGTTTTTTAAGTCACTTAATTTGTGTCTGAATTAAAATATCAAACAGGGCGAGAGTGAAAGACAAGAAACCCGAGAGGCTGTGGTAAATGATTCCTCCCACTGTTAGGATAAAAGTGCATCTTCCCACACCTCAATATGCCTCGTGGGTATTTCTTTTTAACATATTTTCCTACAGCTGGCAGCATAAATGAGCCAGAGTCCCAGAAGATCCAGTCTCTCTGGACGGTGCGATTCTGGCAAAATATAAGTACTTTAAGTTCAGCCAAGGCAGGGCGGCGCCTGCTCCTTTCCTTCTCTTTCCCCTCTCTTCCTGTTCGTTCACAGTGGTAAGGTACCGCAGAGAGGGAGTGGACGTGTGAGCCCGTGTGTGTCTTGTAATGCTCTCATTGGAATGGATGTGTTAGCAATGGTTAAGAATGGGTTTGTGGGAGGACTGTTTTGCAGGATTGCAGGAGAAAATGTCAGCACATTTTGTGGCATCATTTTTTGTGGCATCATTGCAAGTCTAATGCAATATTGAGTAGAAGACCATGCAAGTAAGCCTCTTGGGCCTGATTCTTAAGGTTAATCTTAGATGTTTAGTCTAAACTTAGACCAAGAGTACTATCTTTAGGTCCACACTCGGGCCGGATCTTCGCCCTGAGTGATGACTTAAAGATAGTACTCCTAAATGTCCTTTGGGAATTCCCAAAGTCTAAGTTTAGACCAAACGTCTAAATGTACCTTTGTGAATCAGGCCCTTTGTTTTTATGCCACATGCATTGCTTTCCAGTATGGATTCTTCCATAACAGATGTCAAATCTTCTATTAAATGTATATGGATGCATGCTTTCCAAAACTATCAGGGCCTTTGAGGAAGCCCTGCTGCCACCCAATTTTAATTTGGCAGTGTTCATTGTTTTCATGCTGCTGAACTGCAGGATGTAGATCCTATCCGTATGCCTTTAGAAGCATAAACCATCCCGGGCAGACTTGGCCTTGTCAAGCCTGAACCACAAGACTAACATTTTAGCCAACCATAATCTTGAACCTTCTTACTTGAACCAATCGGAGCTCATGGGCAGGACTGAGCCCACGTCACTCACACACAGCTCTTTGTTTCAGAGCGGTGATATAACAGCACATCCCTTGCTGCAGTATCACTTCTTGGGGTTCAGAGTAACTGAGCTGTCTGTTTGATGAAGCAATACACATCGAGAGACAGTCTCCACTGAGGAAGTGACGGCGAGTCACCCTTGTGGCGCTGCCATTCTTAGCTTCAATGTGGCTTAGAGGTGTTAACGCATAGTGATGGGGTCCCATGCAGAATGTGGCGAGGGGCCCCTGACACTCCAGCTTTTTACAGATATTCATAGGCTTTGGATAGACTGTAGGCCCCCTGAAAGGTCCCCCCCTCGCCCCCCCCCCTCGCTCCGCAAGGGCTTTTAGGTCATTACGAGATGTGCTAAGGCGCCCCCCCTCCCCGCACCGCAAGGGCTTTTAGGTCATTACGAGATGGGCTAAGGTGCCAATCTTATGAACATCTTCTTAAAGTCATGGGAGCCAAGTTGCTTCCGTCTGTTGCTTTCGGCTCGCTTATCATTAAGGAAAAGGATGCCAAATTATTCGATAATCAAGGCCTGTAAGTCCGTTTTTAGAATCCCAAAAGACAACGGCCGAGCTGAAATACGGTTGGAATTCGGACTCCAAAGACAAGTATTTGTGAGTCAGAGGTCGTTTTTAAAATGTATGCATGTTATGGTATTTGGAGCCTTAATTCCATTGAGCAGCTGTTTCGCAAAGTTTTTATCATAGTGAAAGAATGTTTACATTTTTATAACAAGTATCATATTTTTGTATATATTCTTTTCCCATGTTTGATAGAGATGACTTACATTTTCAGAAGAATGCACTTGGCACTTTTACAAAATATATATGTCTTTGTATGAATAGGTTGTTCGTTTTCACAATTACAGCCATATATTTTATACAAGCCCCTGGCACTCTGAAGTAACCTGCATGGTTTTCTGCGGGTTAGGATAAAAGCAGCTCTGTTTTTAACCGAGAGGAATTTTCATGCATATAGGTTTTAAATGAATGGCAGAATGTTTTTATAATGTTATACGTCCCAAGTAAGAATATGTTATGTTCAATTGTTGGAGATGTAGAGTTATGTAGCATTTTGTGACGATTTTTATTAATCAGACAATAAACTTACTTACTTACAAAGCTCTGTAACCGGCGAGCATGAAATCATCCACATATTTGTATGCTCAAGTTCAAGATCTCACCTTCTCAGTTCCCAGCAGTTCATCTAGGCCAGATTTTTGATCAGCATTGTGGCACATGGAGTCATGTTTACTCCTTTATAAATACATGGAAGCTAGTAATCCCTGTACAGAAGCATGTCTCGAACTTTTGAAGCCCCTATCACCTGTATTAAAGAAATTACGTAGCTGCTCAACAGTAATAGGTTATTACAGCTGACTTCTGACATTACAAAGTCTGCCACAGAGCCAGCAGCCACGAGAAAGGCAGGCCACAGAGCACATTTAAAGTTGAACTTTTAACAATGTGCAATATGGGTTTTCCTTCTTCTGCTATTTTTCTACATAAACAGTGATAAGTAGAAAGGAAATACTTATGGCAATGCGCCATATGGAAAATAATTATATAATTATAAGTGGGATAGAATCTCTCTGCATGTTTCTATATATTCTGAGCTACAGCTTTTAAAAAAAAAAAAAAATCTGACTCGTACTTAACTGAGTCTAATGTATTTTACTTAGAATATCCACTTTTAGGTTTTATTTAATTTTGAATTAAAAAATGTTTAATTGTATTCTTCATGTTTACAAACACCCTGCCTGTTCCATATGTCAGAGTATCACTCCAAGGATATATTTAGTTTGTGGAGAGGGCTATGGTGTGACTATAAATGATAAGGAATAAAGTACCCCAAGCTGTACATTATATGGATATTGCAAGTCACCTCAGAGTTCCATAACCTCATGAAGGCCTCATAAAGGAACTCTGCCTTCAACCTAGATCCTCATACTGTCAGGGAACTCTTTGGTGACCTAAAATATCCTTATAATGTATGGCAAGGAGTATTTTATTCCATATATGAAAGAAGAGCTACAAGTCCCTGAATTCAAAGCAGCAAACATTACCTGGATGAGCTACTCACAAATGCATCTGGGAAACGTTCTAACTGATGTTGGCGTACCACTAAGTGCCAACACACAAACGTCCTTCACTTTCTACCAGTGGTGTCTGTGATGAAGGAAGTGGAACTCGGGCAGCATGTTCTTCAAATGAGTAACCATACATCCGGGACGGGCAGTGAGTACTGACCCTCCTGTACAGTGCTGTATATTGTGATGTGAATTATTTAATATCCCTGAGACATTTATGCAAATGTTTAAGAATTCAAGAACTCTAAAAAAGAATTTTCATGAGCAGTGTAAGTGCTTTTAAAGTTCTGCTCACAAAAACTCGCATAGCTTCTGGGTTTCTTCTCTTCCATAAAATAACTAAGAACATTGGACTTTGCCTTTAAGGAACAATATATATTCCTTTAACTCGGCCCCTTCTTAGTTTTTGTTTTCTGTTTGTCAGTCTTGTGAAGTGCCCTGTTGCCTTGCAGGTAAGAATGCACTTCATAACTACCCTAAATAAAGCATGAACCCAGCTAGTAATCCACACAGCCCCTGAACAAAGGTTGAATGAATGAATGACTCGGTATCCTGTATATTTTAGGCTGAAAGCAACACACGGGGTACTGCAAGTTTTTTATTTTTTTATTTGCATTTCTGCGTCTTTACCCATCTGAAATGGTGTTTTTATTATCCACCATGCCTTCTCAGTAGATGGTTACCCACACTGTGACCCCTGTTGCAACTGGCAGCTTACATTTTGTTTGCAGCAGACCAGCCAAACTTGCCTTTATGCCTCAGACAGAAGAATTAAGTAAATCCTTGTTATACTGTTGTTGTTAGGCTACCATACTTCTGGTTCCAAAATTACTGTAATTTTGGGAGACTATTTTCCCCCTGCTAAGGTAATGTTCTCTTTCACACAGAGTTTCCAACTTCTGGCCTTTCTTTTAACCTTCCTTATTATGAAATTGTCAATACTTGACCACACACCTGTGCAGAAGTAAATGAACAAACTGGGTGAAATTCACTGATTTGTTATCTAAAATGTAATCTCATTAAATATAAAGAAAGCTCTACCATTGCACATCCATCCTGAACTGCAGTTACTCTTGCTGTCTATGAGCCCAGTTTACTAAAAGTGGTGAATCGTTTAAAAAGCTTTAATTCGAGCAAATCAATAGACACATTATAGACCACAACGTCGGGGCAGATTTACAATAACTGGCGCATCCCTGCATATTAGCAGAAATGCGCCAGTTATTTTGCGTGACTCAAAAAGCCCCTTGCACCACCATGGATGCGCCGGCGCACCGTGGCGCAAGGATAGACAGATGCGTGGCGCATCTGTCGGCGTAAGGGTGACGCAGTGCTGGAGTCGTGTCGCAAGCGCGACACAACTCCAGCACTGCTCAGGGGTGCCATATACCTAACATGATGCGTCACTCCTTACGCCTGCTTCAAGCAGGCGTAAGGATTTGACGCAGCGGGGACGTAAAAGTGACTCAGTAAAATCTTGTAGATTTCACTGCGTCACTTTTACGGGGCTTCCTTGCGACGGAACGCCCACCCTGCATACATTATACCTGACGCAGGTATAATGTAGCGCAGGGCTTTACAACGTGACGCATCTCACTAGATGCGTCACGTTGTAAATATGTCGCATAGTCGCGCATTGTTTGCGCCGCCGCTGCGTCACAAAAGTGACGCAACGGCGGCGTAAAAGTGTCGCAAGGGGCTTGAAAATCTGCCCCTCCGTGTTTAAACATGGCTTCTCCTGCAGCTCAGACATGTTTACCAAAGGCAATGCAGTACAAAGACAGTGGGTTTAAGGGTTACCTTCAGTCATTGGCTTGCTTGGATCAGTCCATCTTCAGCCACTGCTTTGGAAAGTGTCACCCACATCTTGGTTCAAGAGAGAGCAGCATTTTTCACCTGCCATAATGCTATTTGGTTTTAGGTGCATTATACTGCATCCAAAAGTGTTTAAATTGCAAAGCACGAGATTAATTGTTTTCATAAGCAGCAGTGGCTGGGATAGAATATTACTGAACGCAAAAACATGTAAAACAACAATTTACGGTGTGCTACACAAACACTTACTTATGAAGTAAGTGAATGCACTATGATATTTGTGTGAAAATGCACCACAAAAAGTCCAAAGCAAATTATAAAGCCTGCCCATTAGTATAGTGTTTTACATACTTAAATCGAAGATGCTACAAGTAAGCATTTTGAAACAGAAGGACAAAAAGAGGGGAAGAAAACGAAAGATAAAAAGAAAGAATTACACAAGTAATGTAAAAGAACGTATAACAAAACATGCAAGTGATTGTTTTTCTTGGTGCACTATAGACACAATCCCCACATTGTTTGATAGGTTCACTTTAATCACTACGTGTTGGTTGACCATATACTTTCTTTTCCATTACTTGTGTAACTCTTTCTTTTCATCTTTCTTTTTCTTCCCCTCTTTATGTTTCTTTTACTCAGCAGGCATTCTCTCAGGCATAACTTGTTGTGTCCTGATAATGATCCCCCTATCCTGTTAGGGATTGAAACTTCGTTGACTTGAGTACCTTGACTTGATGTGTTCACTCGTTATTTTTAATATGAGCAAAGGTACTATATTGCTGTGGCTTACTCATTGTTTGTCCTCTAGCCACGTACTGTTCAAATGACTTCTTCCCTTATCATATATTGTTCCACTTCTACGTTTCTTTTATTATTTTTTTCAATTCAATAAATTAATTATACCATTGTGAATTTTAAACATAGAGATCATTGTATTTCTTTGCAGTATTACTTTAAATGCCTTCTTGTAAGGGACCACTATTCCTGTAGAAATTACTTGTACCCTAAGTCTCTTCTGACTTCCAGGGTTCCCTTGTGCTTTTTCTAAACGGGCCACTAGTAGAATTTGATTTACAGGCCCTGCACTTTACCAACGACCTACTAGTAAATCAAATATGCCAATCATGGATGAACCACTCACCAATATAATTTACACAGGGAGCACTTGCATTTTAGCACTTGTCAGCAGTGAAAAAGTGCCCAGAGTCCTAAAAACAGCAAAAACTAAATCAGAAAAATGCAGAATGAAAGGCAAAAAGGTTTGGGGATAACCTTGCAAAAAAGGCCAGGTCCAGCAGTGGTTCCCATTATTTTGTCTGCCCCACCCCCCCAAGGTTTGTCAAGCTACAGTGTTTGTCATGTGATGTAAGCAGGAATGGCATTTACCACTGGGAATTTCTTGTCATAGACACCCAAAAGAAAGACACAAAAGCGGGAATGAATTCCTGTAACAAATTGGGTTGTTGTTTGAGGGGGGTGAAAGCCTAACCAAGCAACAACCACAATACTTCTCAGTGTGAAGCCACAAGCAAACCCCAAATTCATCTGTGCTCAACCATAGCTTGGCACAGAGTAGTCAGGCCCAACTTGGACGCAATGTGTAAAGTCTTTGTGCAACACTTCAAACAGTGACATATGAGAACACACAAAAGGACCCCAAACCAACTTTGAACAATAGAGTAAATGTTTATAAATAAAACAAGACAAAAATGACAAAAATCCATTCAGTAGAACCTGAGTTATGAATTTCAAAAGATTTAAGTGTAAAACAGCACCAAAAAGCACCATGCGCCAACCTTGCTATCTGGGTGTTTGAGACTGGGAGAAAATCACAACTACAGGCCGACCACGATGAAGCATGGGTCAGACAAAGGGACCAGGTTAATCCAGCTGAAAAGTTACCCTCTCAGGCCAGTGTCAAGAGTCCCATTTGTAATGGAGGGGGCTGTGAGGAGCAAGTAAGCATCACGGACGTTCGTCGATGCAGCGTGAAGAGCAGGTCGGGCCTCGTGGACAGTCGTCACACCAGGGGTACAGGATGTGAGGGGCACCACTTGGGGGTCAGGGGCTTGCCCCAGCTGGATCAGGGTGCTGGTGCAGGTGTTGGGTAGCCTTTTATGTCCCTGAGGCTCAGGTCAGGAGGCTGGCAGACTAGCCCTTGGAGTCACTCTGGGGGTCCTAGGTTTAAGAGGTGCAGGTCCAGTTCTTGTCACCCAGGCGAGAGGGCAGCAGGCAGAAGTCCTTCAGAGGAGCAGTCCAGTAGTGTGTCAGTCTTTTCAGCAGCACAGCAGTCCTTCTTCCTGAGTATCCACAGGTCCAGAAGTCTACTTATTAGACTTGACAGACCATTGAAGATAGGGGGTGGAATTGCCATTATACATAAAGACAGCATCAGAGTTACTATATTGCATCAGCTCTGTAATTCTTCTATGGAAGTTCTAGTCTTCAGAATAGATATCTCCCCCCAAGTAAGTTGGAAGGGGGCGCTAGTCTATCGACCCCCAGGGCCCTTAGCTGATTTTTCTCTTCAACTTACTGAACTATTAGCACCCCATGTGATTGCAGGCAGTAAGTTCCTATTATTAGGTGACTTTAATATCCATAGCGAATGTCCCTCTAACACTGATGCACAGACACTTTTGGCAGATCTAGGTCTCATGGGCCTATCCAAACTCAATGAAGGCCCAACTCATACAGCTGGCCACACGCTGGATATAATCTTTTCTAACTCCTCTGACATCGAATGCGATCTCCCCCAACAATTACCTTGGTCTGATCATTTGTTAATTACATTTTTTATTAAGTGCTCAAGGGAATCGAAGAAATCTTATCCTGTCTCCCCTCGCACTGGTAGACAGTGGAAAAAAGTTACCCCAGAGAGCTTTCAAGCCTCCTTTTCTATGCCTTGGAACTCTGAGCCTGAAAATATAGAAGAAGCTTTGGCAAAATACAAATCCGCTGTCTCCACGACTATCAACCATCTTGCACCACTTAAACCCCTCCCTAAACTCCCTGAACGCCCACAGAATGCCTGGTATTCCCTTCAGCTGCGAGTACAGAAACTACTATGTAGGAAAAAAGAGAGATGTTGGCGCATCTCTCATGACGAAAAGGACAAAGATTCATTCCTTACCATTCTGTCCAGCTACCATAAAAACTTAAAAGCTGCACGAAAAACCCACATAGCTTTACAACTAACCCAGGCTGGAAATGCCCCCAAAATTCTACATCATATTCTCCAGTCCTTTATTAAACCTAAGGCCTGTGAAAATTCTGATGCACCCACACAAACGTTATGTGACAACATTGCTCTATATTTCTCTAAAAAAATAGAGCTTATTTATGAAAAAATCATCTCCCCAGGACCTCAGCCCCTGACCCCACTTATATCTGACCAATCTTCACAGACAACCCCGCAGCTGTTAGAATGTTTCCCTATATTGTCATCAATAGAGGTTAAGTCACTGATTTCTAAGGTGAAATCAGGATCCCCTTCAGATCTTATTCCGGCCAAAGTGGTCACCTCTCTCGCCGATCAATTGTCCCCCTCGATTGAATCTCTTCTTAATCTCTCTGTGAGAGAGGGCCATGTTCCATTAGAATGGAAAGCGGCACAGGTTAGGCCTATTCGAAAGAACTCAAAAATCCCTTTGACGGATCTTACCAACCTCCGCCCTATCTCTCTTCTCCCGTTTCTGAGCAAACTCCTGGAGAAATATGTTAACACCCATCTCTCCAACCATGTCGAAACACAGCACCGAATCTGCCCTGCTAGCGGTCACAGATAACATCAGGATGACACTAGACAAGGGACACTCTACGATACTGGTGTTGCTGGATCTATCTGCCACGTTCGACACAGTGTCACACCGGATATTGCTCAGAAGACTGGAGGAGATCGGATTAAGGGACTCTGCCCTACAATGGATGACGAGCTTTCTATCTGCTCGCTCCCAAACTGTCAACTTAGGCCCCTATCGCTCCGCACCTATGGAACTGTCCAAGGGAGTACCTCAGGGCTCTTGTTTGAGCCCTACATTGTTTAATATATATGTTGCTCCCCTGGCCAATCTCCTACGGATACATGGGTTTATTCCCATATCCTATGCGGACGATACGCAGCTTCTTTTCCCATTTGACAAATTTGATCCATCTGTACAGTTGGCCTTCTCTTCTGGGATGAGAGCAATCTCACACTGGATGAAGAGCAACTTCCTCCAGTGTAATGTGGGGAAAACAGAGATTCTGCTCTTTGGAGAGGCCCCCTCCTTATGGACACCAGAGTGGTGGCCGACCGATTTGGGTGCCTATCCTGCCCCCAAATCCACTGTGAAGAACTTGGGCGTTCGTCTGGACCAAGCCCTCACAATGAAGGAACACACTGCGCAGACAGTGGGTTCCTGCTTCCACACAATGAGCCTGCTCCGTCGAGTCTTTCCTTTGCTCCCTGACTCAATTCGGAAAACTATAATACAGGCCCTTGTATTAAGCCGCTTGGACTACTGTAATGGGCTGTTGATCTCTTTCAATGAGGCTTCGCTCAGCAGACTACAAGTAGTCCAGAATACGGCAGCGTGATTGGTCCTCAATGCCCCCCCAGGTCTCACTCCCGCCCTCTGCTTCTGCAACTTCATTGGCTTCCTGTCCGTCAACGGATAAGATTTAAAGTCTGTTGCATAATACACAAGGCACTGTTCGATCTGGGCCCTTCTTACCTCTCAGAGAAATTTACTCCGTATTTACCTTCGAGATCTTTGCGCTCAGGTTCCAAACATCTTCTGGTGGTACCTCGAGTCAGAAAGGCTAGACTGGGAGGAAAGGCCCTTTCACATCTTGGTCCGCGTTACTGGAATGAACTTCCATTACTCCTGAGACAATGTACAGACTATCTGCATTTCAGGAAGCTGCTTAAGACCACCCTTTTCTGTCTTTGATTCTTTTGTCTTTGTCTCTGATTTAATTAAATCCGCATTCCATCCATGCCGCCCGCCCAAAGCGCAGAGATACCCCTTCGGGGGTCGATTCAGGCGCTATATAAATAAATAAATAAAATAAATAAATAAATAAATACTGAAGAGGTGGTGTCTGGGGTCCAATTCTTATACACAGTTCTGCCTTTGAAGTGAGGAAAGCTTCTAGAAGCTTTCTTTTGAAGTACACAGGTGTCCTGACTTCCCTGCCCTGGCTCCAGACTAACAACAGGGGGTATGCAGCCCTTTATGTGGAGGCAGGACACAGCCTATTCAAGTGAAAGTAGACATGTGCCCAGCTCCTCCCTCCAATATTGCCAGAGATGGCCAATCCAGGTACACCTAAGTTGCCTTTGTGTGTGTGGCTGAAAGAATACACAAAGCCCAACTGTCAACTATATCTAGTCATGTGACCCAGAGACAAGCTGCAGGCACCAAATGGCTAAGGCAGGAAAATGCCAACTTTCTAAAAGTGCAATTTTCAAAATTGAAATTTAAAATTCAACTTGATCATAAGTTAGGATGTATCATACAATTTCAAAGACACCAAAAATGAATGAGTTACCTGTTCCCATTTGAAGGTTACAGCTAATTAAATGTAATAAGGTGACTCCAATGCTATCCTATGAGAAAGGTAGGCCTTACAGCAGGACATGTTCAAATTTTAAATACATTGCAACCGGCCCTCTGGACTGTCCAGGGCATACCCTAGGTGACCTATATGTATTAAAAAGGAAGCTTTGGGCCTGGCTAAAGGTTTATTTTGGCAGGTTGACAAGGCAGTTTAATCCCACACACACTGGATGCAATGGCAGGCCTGAGACATGCTTGAAGGAGCTACTTAAGTGGGTAGTACAATCAGTGCTGCAGGCCCACTAGTAACAATGAATTTACAGTCCCTGGGCATAGGTAGTGCCACTTTACTAAGGTCTTACAAGTAAATTTAAAATGGCATTTTGGTATGAGCCAATTCTACCAGGTAGCACTGGTTAGCGGTGGTAAAGTGTGGAGAGTCCTAAGGCCAGCAAAAAATAAGTCAGCAAAACAGGAGGTCTGAAGTCAAATGTGAGGGGGAAGACCACAGCAAGGATGCCAGGTCTAACATGAGTTCTCCTCAGCTGAAAGTGGGGTGAACTACCCAACCCCTTGGGAGTTCTCTTCACTATGGTGGAAGAAACTGAAGAGACCGTCAGCAATGCCATGTCTGTTCCAGGATGGTGTCCAACTGTAAAGTCCATTCCCTGTAGGGAGATGGAGTACTTCAACAGTTTGGGATTCTCACCACTCATTTGCATTAGCCACCTGAGGGGTCTGGTCCTGTTTGAACGCGGAAGTGAGCATCAAACAGGTATGGTCTCAACTTCTTCAATGCCCAGACCACTACAAAGACCTCCCTTACTACTGCGCTCTACCTCTGTTCCCGAGGAAGTAACCTCCTGCTGATGAATGCTACAGGTTGAACCAGGCCCTCTTTGTTCAGCTGTGAGAGCACTGCCCCTATTCCATGCTCTGAGGTGTCTCTTGGGACAATGAATTCTGGGGTGAAGTCAGGGGCCTTGAGCACGGGTTCTGTGTGTACATGGCCTCCTTAAAGGTGCCAAAAACATTCTGGCATGCTTCCATCCAGGTCACCTGTCTTAGAAATCAGCTCTGTCAGGGGTGCAACAATGGTGCAATACCTCTTGACAAATCTCCTGTAATAACCAGTACAACTTAAGAAGGGTCTCACCTCGGTCTGGGTCTTGGGGGGTGCCAAGCCAGGATGGTTTAGAATTTGGCTAGGAGGGACTTCAGTTTGCCTCCTCCCAGTTCATGACCCAAGTAGACTAAGGAGCCCTGCCCTATCTGGCACTCACTGGGTTTGACAGTCAAGCCTGCCCTCTGCAGAGCTAGAAGCAGCTCCTGGTGGTCTCCCACCTAGAAATGAAGAACTCAATGTTGTCTAGCTAGGCGGCAATGAAGTTCTCCAACACAGTCAGGACTTGGTTGACCAACCTCTAGAAGGTGTCAGGGGTGTTCTTCAATCCAAAAGGGCATTACCCGGAATTGGAAGTGCCCTTCTGTGGTAGAGAACACAAGCCTCTCTTTGACCCCCTCAGTCAAGGTAATCTGCCAGTACCCAGAAGTTAGGTCAAACATGCTGAGGAACTTAGCAGCTCCCAACTGATCTTTGAGCTCATCTGCTCAGGGGATAGGGTGTTTGTTTCAGTCTTGGTGCTTGCATTGAGCTCCCGTAGTCAATGCAGAAGCAAAATTCTGGAGTGGCACCGGGAGTAGCAGCCTTGGGGGTCAACATCATTGGGCTGAACCAAGGGGTGTTTGAGTGTTCAGTAACCCATAAATCCAGCATTTTGGAAACCTCCTCCCTAATGCTAGCTCTCACCTTATAAGGAAGTCTGTAGATTTTATTCTTCACAGGCATGGTGTCTGTCATACGGAGTTGAAGGACATACCTGAAATCCGCCGCTGGTCCCCAATGACAGCTGCACCTGTAATTGAAAGCATAGAAAGATTTTTGCAGGAAATGGAAGAGGAGAGAGAAAGAGAAAAAGGAAAAATCCCTTAGAAGGCATTTTTTTCCTGGGCTAAAAACTAACCCCAGCAGAACAAATCATCTGACTCCAGGAGGCCCTATACGGCACAAGAGAGGCCTGAGAGGACACCAACATGGGGTCCTAAGAATACGAATCAGAAGTACAGTGGTAGCCAGAGGACCCCGCTGCCTTCGCTCAGTTACCCGCCATGCTCCTGGATGAACAAGGCTTTTTAAGGTGTGTGCGAGGGTCCGCATTTGGAAAGGGAGTAAGGGAGAAAGGGAGGGGACTCGGCAGGACATTTTGGGGAAAATTCACTAAGTTGCATGTAAACTGCACAACTCGAGCACTGAGAAAGTTTATGATGAGCGGGGTTAAATGAGTCATACTGAAAGTTGATTTCTCGAACAAGACTAATGAATAATTATCCTGTTACCTTAGACTTAATCCTCTCTCATTTAGGTTGTTTACTTTATTTTATTCCAGGAGAAACCCTGTTGTTTTAGGAATGTTTAGTTGCATAGGATGCCCTAAGAGTTGATACAGTGATGCAAAGTTCAAGGCAGGTGATGGAGCCCAAAAGGGAGAAAAGTCTAAGAGAAAGACAGAAGAGATTGAAAGATTAAAAAAAAGAAAGAAGGTAAGACCAGAAAAGATCAAAGAAAATAGCACATAAAGTACAGGAAAAGATGCAGATCAAAGAGTACTATAGAAGTGATAAAATTCAGTAATGGAAACATACCTTTGTTTTCTTCTCTCCGAGGGTACCGGCAGGGAAAGTCCGAGACCACACCTACACAACGAAGAGAAGTAACCTTCTTTAAACAAGATAACATGGAGGGGCGTGGCCAAGATGGCAACGGGATGGCCCTAATCAATACCCATAAAATATTGGGGGTATCACTGCTTCATCTTTGTGACTGACCCCCTCAACACTTGAGGGAGCAGAGGCTGCGGGAGAGACGACCCCCGTGGCCCCACCAGCAGCAACAGTCCAGCCGGTGCCACTAATGACCACGGCTGCTTAGGCTTCGGAGCCTACAACATCCCGATTCAGCCCCTCAGCCCCTATAAGAACAGCCCCTTCTGGACAGCCCCCCAACCCTAACGTGGCACTGGCGCTCCAGCCGCGGAGTGGGAGAAGCCGTGGCAAAGGAATCGGAGTGGCTCAGGGGGCTGAACTGCGTCTGAGGGAGGAGGTTCGGAGGTCGGCGCCCGGGGGTGTATGGGAGTGTCCGGTTCCGCAGCAGTGACTGGAGAAGGGTGAAGCCCTTGGAGCTGAGCAACCTGCGGTTGGGGGCCGCCCCCCCTTCCATCAACAGAGGTATTGCTGGAGAGGCGGAGCACATAAGAGACCTGAAGCGTGTCCCATTTGCCCCAACGCATCAAATCCAGAGGGGTGCGGTTGGCCTCTGGGACCCGGTCACAGAGCGAGGGGAGGCCGTGGCAAAAGAATCGGAGTTGAACTGCGGCCGAGTAAGGAGGTGGGAAGGACGGCGCCCGGGGGCTGATGGGGGTGCCCGGGACCGCAGCAGTGACTGGTGAAGAACGAGGCCCTTGGAGCTGAGAGGCCCGCGGTTGAGACCTGCCCCTCACCCATCAGTGGAGGTATTGTCGGAGAGGCTGAGGTCCTGGGCGAAGCACATAAGAGGCTTGGAGCGGGGCCCATTTGCCCCCAACGCATCAAACCCGGGGAGTGCAATTGGCCCCTGGGGTCACTGAGGGACTGCTGCACAGGGGGCTTGCCCCACACTACTCGAACCTAAGGGCTGGTCTGTGCTGTGGTGGGGACAGGGGGGGTGCGGCCCTAGCTTTCCGAGCTGCCTCATGGACTTGCATCCCAGATGAGCGGGCCCCCCTCTGGCCCTCTAGAAACAAATTCTGGCACCACTGCTAGAGGCTACTGGGTCTCAGGCGTTGGAGCCCCACCTCTGATCATGAGCCAAAGCCTTATCTGGAGTTGCGTGCCCTGCACCTCATCAGGCCTGAGACCCTGGGCTCATCTCGGGGGATGCCCCAACTTTTTGTGGAAGCCTGGACATAATGGCCACTGGCAAGGAGAGAAAAGACAGGTCAATGAAAGACATGTTCCTCAAAATGTAAGGCTCCCTCTCCAAGGGCCTCACCCCACAAAGAAACGCAGATGACTCTGGAGAGATGGGCGGACCGGAGGCCCTGATCAACTGCACCTTCATCGAATCTTTGTTCACGTCCCTACGGGAAGACCTCCTGTCTTTCAAATTACTTGAGAGAAGTCCGATGGGACCTGGATTCTCTGGGTGACTGAATAAACATCCTGGAGGACCATGAAACCGGTAGGGATGAAGAAATCGAAAAGCCTCTAGCAAGAGGTCCTCCGGCTGCTTGAGCAGAACCTAGATCTTCAAGCCCACACAGAGGACTTAGAAAACTGCTCCCGGCGCAACCACATTCATATCAGGGACATTGCGACCAGAGCGGAGGACACAAACATAGAGGCCTTTGTAGCCAATCTCTTCTACACAATCTTGGGATAGACCTCGGACTATGAAATCAAATTAGACCGCACTCACTGGGTGGGCCCCAGAAGATCAGCCGCAGCCCCACCAGCCGATATACTAACTTGCATTCATGACTTCCAAATCAAAGAGTGCATTCTCCGCAGGGCCAGAGACAATCCGACGCTTCAGTTTAAGGGCCAGAAACCTATGCTATACCAGGACCTGGCTTCAACCACATTGCAGAAAAGCAAAGCCTTCCGGCCCATCACTGCGGACCTCTGGCAGATCCTATTCCTGGGGCAACCCGTTGAGACTGATTTTCCAGTTCCTAGGGGAGCTCCAACAAATACGCTCAGTTGTGGATGCAGGTAGATGGCTGGGAGTCGAAACCACTTCCATGGATGGTGCACCACCAGTCAAGACGAATCGGAACCGCCGAAGTGGCCACGGCGGGACAACGATTAAAACCCCAGCTCCGGGCCTGCACCCAGACCGGATACCATGGCTAGAGAAAGACAGGCGGTATTGGCATCATGGCAGAGGACCTCTCTGGCCCCATGTCGTCATCAGGATCCATGGAGGTGTCAGTCACTGAACTGCACGGCCTCTCTCTTCATCTTTCTTTCCTTGGGTTGGTGGGGCTGGGCCTGGGCAGGAGAAAGGAGACACCAGCCATTGTTACCCTCCGTCAATCACACCCTGGAGCATGATGCTCCTGACTTCGACCACTCATACGATGACTGTTCGTATGTTTGCTGTTGATTTTGTTGGGGTTTGTTTTGTTTTGTTCACTCCCCTGGGACCCACACATGCTCAACTGCTTATACACCTAGCCCAGCACCCTCAGGTCCACATAGCTTACAACACGGAGGGGCACAGGGATCGGACCCCTGGGTCAATAGCGAACCTATTCTCACCTCCTTAATCATAGCCCTGCGCATATGGTAGTGGCCATAAAAATCCTCACCTTGAATGTTTAGGGGCTGAACAACCCGATTAAGAGGCGGGTCATCCTGCCCTATTTGGAACACTCAGGTGCCCATATCTGTCTTCTACAGGAAACTCACCTTCTGGCCGGGGACACATATAGGCTTTGATCGAAGACCTTCCCACACCAGTACTTTTCCTCAAGCACAACCAAGATGGCAGGGTTGGCGATACTCATTTCTCACTCCTTTATAGGAAAAGGGGGTCCTAGGCATGCTGAAATCAAAGGAAGACTTTTAGCACACTCTGTCACTATGGGCACTCACACTTTTACGTTAGGTTCGGTTTACGCACCAAATGAAGGACAGGAGACCTTCCTTCGCCGAGCGGTGTTGGAACTAGCTAGCTTGCCAGATAGGCAAGTGCTGATGGGTGGGTACATTAATATGGTCTTTGATAATCAGCTGTACCATTCGGCCTAGCAGCAGAGACAAACTGGGGCCCTGTCACTGGATGGGTCGGAATGGCGATGAGGCATGGGGCTGGTCGATATCTGGTGGATTTTGCACCCCCACCACACAGATTATACATTTTACTCAGATGCACATAAGACATATGCCAGACTTGATTACTTCATATGGTCCAGTGATTTGATCACTCTTGTCGCATCTTCAGAGATTGAGCCTCGCTCGCTTTCGGACCATGCAGCGGTGACCCTCACGTTGGTTGCCCCGCCTGCGGGCAGACCATCCCACTCATGATGGCTACGCAATACATTACTACACTGCCCTGCTGTTGTACAGCAGCTCACTAAGACACTGGAGGAGTTCCTGGCCTTCAATGACACCCCCAACACTTCCATCACCACTTTATGGGAAACACTCAAACTAGTCACGAGATGGGCCCTTATCGCCATTTCCTCCGCAGATACCAAGCTGCGTAGAGACAAGAGAGAGGGACTCACTAAGCAGGTACATGAGCTGTAGCGCATCCACAAGGGAACGGGTGCACAACGGGTCTTGCGTCAGGTAGAAGCGGCACGCTCGCAGCTCGCCAGCCTAGACCTGCATAGAGCAGAATATGCTGCCTTATGTTTGCGGCATTCCTTTTATGGGGGGGGCAGATGTGAACATCTCTTAGCCAACAAACTGCGAGTGCAACGCCAGGTGGGCACCGTTCAGGCAGTATTAGACGTGACTGTCTCTGAATGCCATGACGACTCACACATAGTACTTGCATTTCGCAATTTCTATGCCGACCTATACACAGCACAACCACTTCCCGAAGAAACGTTGCTGAAAATACTTCCAAGGGACAACCCACGCCAAATTGACCCCAGACCAAACGTCCAGCTTGGATAGCCCGATCCGCATAGAAGAGGTAATCTCCACCATTGCACTTCTTCAGCTTCTCAAATCTCCCGGCCCAGACAGGTTCTCAGCTATATTTTATAAAACCTATTTCAAAATCTTAGCACCTATATTGACCAGACTCTTTAATGTGATTGGTGACTCATCCAACATTCCCCCTATGATGCTTCTGGCCTCCATTGTTGTACTTCCAAAACCTGGTAAGGATAGAAGGCACTGCGCCTCTTAACAACCAATATCCCTCTTAAATGTAGATCTGACGCTTTTCACAGGGATCTTGGCGGCTAGATCGGGGCCGATGATGCTGGGACTGGTGGACCAGTAGAGCTTTGTGGCAACCCGACAATGCAGTGACAATACACGGAGATTGCTCCACCTCATTGATAAGGCCCAACATCAGGAGATAGAACGCACAGTGCTCTCAGTTGATGCTGAAAAAGCGTTTGACAGAGTGCATTGGTCATACTTAGCAGCTACCCTCAAACAGTTTAGAATTGGGGACCATTTCAGTAACTATATATTTTGCAGCTTATCCCTTCCAACAGCAGTAGTAACGTGTGAATGGACACTTGTCTGCTCCCTTCCCGATCACCAGAAGCACGAGGCAAGGATGCCCACTCTCCCCCCTTCTATTCACGCTTTACATAAAGCTCATGGCACAAAGGGTGCGGGAAAACCCCTTGATCAGAGTGGTCCAGTTTGGCGGGGAGATACACACCATCATCCTCTATGCAGATGATGTTATCGCAAGGCTAGAAGATCCCCAGATACCAATATCAGCCTTCTCCCCCGAACATAAATCTGTCTCCCAAGCAGCAGGCTTCAAGGTCAATGTTCATAAATCACAAGTCCTTGGGGTTTTCTTCACCCTTACACCTGGAAGGCCCTAAAGCATTCGTGCCCAGTACAGTGGGCGACTGACTCAATTCCATATGTAGGGCTTAAACTGATGACCTCCACTCAAAACATGGCCTCTCTCAATTACAAACACATACTTCTCCAAACCCGTCAAGAGATACACTGTTGGAGGCCATTTGGTCTCTCTTGGTTGGGCCGTGTAGCAGCCCTTAAAATGAATGTGCTGCCCAAAATACTATATCTATTCCAAACACTTTCCGTGGAGCCCCCACCCGGTACCCTTCAATCACTTTAGCGAGAGTTCCTCTCTTTCGTCTGGGTGGACAGGAGGCCTAGGATATGCAGGGAACTGAGCTATAGACCCCCGAAAGACGGAGGCCTCGGCATACCAAACATCCACCGCTACTATCAAGCTACACAGCGCCAAACACTGCTGGAATGGTCCCGTAGTGAATCTGAAAAGCACTGGCTTTTCATGGACAGGGCCATAGCCGGCCAATCACTGTGGAAAATCCCCTTCGTCCACAGGACCCAGTGACCAAAAAGTCTATACAGATCTCTGGTCACAAGCACTACACTAAAAGTGTGGGGTTCGACTGCCGAAAGATGTGGGCTCACATCATTCCCGTCGCCCCTGACACCCATCGTCAATCACCCGGATTTCACTCCAGGCCTTGACACAACAGCTTTCCACCGATGGGACCGGGAGGGGTGCAGGTCAATCAGATACCTCTTTGGTGAGGAGAGGCCGTTGTCCTTTGAGAGTGTCTTCACTATGAATTACCAATGCCAGAAACTGAATGCTTCTGCTTTCAACAGGTGAGACACTGGGTCATGTGCCCTTCAATACGACCTAACGCCCAAGGACTCCTCACCCCCAATGAAAAATGGTTGCTTTCCAACACCTCTAACTCTTGCCTCATTACCAAACTCAACAATCTCTTACGCCCACCAGAACTGACATCAAAATCCCAAGAACAGAGGCGCTGGGAGCCAGAATTGGGACGCACACTTACTCAAAAGGAATGGGGTGATATATTCCATTGTGCACTGCACACAGCTCGTAATCTCTCTAGCATTGAAACAGCAACAAAGACCGTTACTTATCTCACACCTCCCGGACTACACAAAGCAACCCAGTTCGCAAACCTGACTGCTGGCGAAACTCCGGGTCCCTAGGCACATTAACCCATCTGTTGTGGGATTGCTCATCTCTAGCACCTTATCGGAGGCAGGTCCTCAATGACATAGACAAACACTTCAACACACAATAGCCCCATTTTCCGGCATATGTTGTCTTGGGCCTTCCCAACGCACGTACATTTCCTCTTAAATCGTGCAAAGGTAGACAAATAGGCATAGCTCTGGGCGCGGCCTTGCAAATTGTATTATCCCATTGGGGCACGGACCGAACTCCTACTTACCACGGGTGCTTATATAAATTGTGGCCCGTGTTAGGCATGGAGCGCATATCCTTATCATTGCAGGGAGATGTATCCACCTTCCCCGATCTCTGGCACCCATTTCCTTCCTTATTGAGCACAGAGCTACGGGAGCTCACCTGTCCTAGGTACCTACGCCTCCTGCGGCTCACAGAGCCTCCTTCTGACACAGCCTAGAGCCACATTGATGTGTTAGAACCACTAGGGGACCTGGTTTCCCTCTCTTTATTCACATAAGGTCCCCCAGGGGGCAAGGGGGGAGGGCACAGGGGGCGGATGGAGGGAGGATTTGGGTTTGGGGTTCCATTGTTTCTTACAAATGCTCTTATCCATATGGCTTGTCAACCTATGCTATTGTTTGAAATATTCAATTAAAAGATTTAAACCAAATGAAGATAACATAATCTCCAAAGGCTCTTAAAGACTAAACTCTGGTAGAACCATACAGCTATATCAACTTCTATTGAAACTAATACCTAAATCCCAACCTCTAGATCTTGAATTACAATAAAATAAAAAAATGCTTACTGTGAATGTTTTGTTGTGAAGTCATTATTCCACCAGACATTAAGTGACACTCTCCTAAGAATCAATATCATGTGTGCACCATGTAGTAGGTATAAGCAAGAAGAGTGAGGCAAACTGGCCTAACAACTGGCAGCAGTCTCTTTGATGTTCGAGGGTCAGAGTAGGGGAGAGGCTGACACCCTCCACTGACCCATCCTGCCCCTTGGAAGAAAGGAGGTCGGGGAGAGGTTCACTCTCCTCCTCCACCCTATTGTCCGTGACCAGGAGAATGGTTACTTCAGACCTCTTGAAGTAAGGCTTGAGACGATTGAAGTGTAAAACCCTCAAAGGGTACTTGGAAGTCTTGAAGTCCACCAGGTAGGTGACCTCACTCTCGCATGTTTTTCCCTCATAGGGCCCAGACCAGTAGTCTTGCAGGGCCCTGGGCTGCACAGGCTTCATAAGTCACACGTTTTGGCCAGGCTGCAACTCCTTTCAGGCTCTGGTCATACCAATGTTTCATGACCTCCTGGCTGGCATCTAGATTTCATTGGTTTTCTTCCAGAAGTGTTTCATTTGGGTACAAAGTGCCAGCATGTAGCTGACCACATCCTGGGGGGTCATCGTGGGAGCTTGCTCCCAGCCCTCTTTCACCAGACTGAATGGTCCTCAGACAGGATGCCCGTGGATAAGCTAAAATATGTTGAAGTCAACTCCCTTCTGTGGGACCTCCTTGTATGCAGACAAAAGGTATGGTAGGAGGACATCCCACTTCTGCCTCAAGGGCTCTGATAGGTCCATGTTCATGCCTTTTAGGGTCTTGTTAAACCTTTCAACAAGCCCATTAGTTTGAAGATGGTAAGGAGTTGAGAACTTATAGGTTACCCCACACTTCTTCCACATGGACTTCATGTACCCCAATATGAAGTTGGTACACTGGTCAGCTACCATCTCCTTGGGAACCTCACATGGGGAGACATCCCCATCAGGGCCCTGGCCCCCACAGATGCAGTCACTGGCTTCAGAGGGATGGCCTCTATGTAGGCCAGTATGAACCTGTTGCTAAGGGCTGTCTTGGGATCCAGGGCCCCAACAATGTTGATGCTCACCCATTCAAATGGAGTACCAATGACAAAGAATTGCTGCAAGGGGAGCCTTTTGCTTCCCTGATGACTTGTCACTAGCCTGGCAAGTAGGGCATGGTCTGCAGAATGCATCTGAGGCCATTCCTCATCCGGGGCCAGTAAAAGTGGTTGACAAGCCCTTCAAAGGTCTTGTCCTGCCCTAAATGACCTGCCAGGCGGACATCATGAGCCAGCTTCAGTTGGAAAGCCCTATAGCACTGGGGGACCACAAACACACAGGTTTCACCAGGCTCAGGAACCTTAGGCTCACTATACAGGAGACCATTCTTCCAGTAAATCAGGTGATCACAAAAGGTGTCGCCAGCTGCCAGCTGCCCGGGCCTCTGCCTGCCTCCGTAGGCCCTCAAGAGCAGGGCATTCCATCTGTGCCTTTCAGAACTCTTCTCTAATGAGGCCCCCTTCCTTCTGCTAGATGGTCGACTCAGGTTGGTTCCCCAGGGTGTCAATGTCTTCCCCTGTAGGGTCCAGGACATCACCCTCAGGCTCCTCCTCCCGCACTGTGGGAGTTTCAGGAATGGGTTTCCACACCCCTTGCCATACCTCCTTTTTGGCAGGCACCCGGGCCATTCTTCCAGGCCCCAGGTCCTCCTGACTACCCTCTCGGGCAGCCATGGACTCTTTGGTCAGGCACACCCACTCAGGCAACCCTACATCTCCACGTGTGACCTGAGCTCCACCTCCTTCCAGATGGTGTGCTCTTGGTCATTGCCAAGCAGACAATCCACAAGCATGGACAGACTCAGAGCTACCCTCAAGGAACCTGAGACACCCCACCCACTCAAAGGGAATCAAAGCCACTGGGTAGTGGCTCTCATGGTTGTCAGCTGCAATGACCTTGTGGAATGCATTAGGGACTACCAGCTCTGAGCTCAGCAGATGACATCTGACAGTTGTCATGCTGGCTCCAGTGTCTCTCAGAGCCTCTGCCCATTGATGGTGACCCACTGCACTTCATAGTGTTACTAGGCTTGTGAGTTCCCTGCACCATATCTCCATCACCCAGAGACACTAGGGTAACATCTACGTAATCCACCACACTATCTGGTCCAATCTCCTCCCCAAACACTATACCAACCAACCCCAGTGTCCACCAGTGGGGGGCTGTGCCTGCTTGGTAAACTTTGCATCCTGCTTATAGTGCCGAATCTGTTGACCCTCAGTGAATTTGTTGGATTGAATTATGTGCTCCTGTTTATGTCACAACCTGTAGCTGGATTCGGTATGGAACTATAATTGTGCAAAAGAATGATGGTGGTACAGGATTGGATTGTGCTTTAAATGTTACACCTCGTGTATTCAATGGGTCATACCACATATTGGGGATGTAGGTTGTCCTGTAGGGGGATAAGGAGTTTGAGTGTTCCGGTGCTGTGATATTGCTGGTTGTGATGGATAGCTCCTTACCTTGACTTAGCCATTGAGTCAAAATAGTGTTTGAGAGCTTGATGATAATTCTCATTAGAATACATTGTCCCCGATTACAAGTTGGCCAGAGAGGTTTGCTGAAAATAAATTAGCTCAAAGTTCCTAGTACAGGATTTCATTGGTTATGTTGTAATATCTTATGCAGATTTGTAGAGCACACTATCACAAAAGAGGCTATCCTGGCACTGAGCAGATGTGGGTGTATCGAAACCTATAGCCTAGTGGGACTACTCGAAAAGCTACATCTTCAGCTTGTTGCAGAATTCAAGAAGTTAAGTGGAGGCTCTGATGCTTAACAGTAGGTTGTTCCATGCTTTAGGGGCGATGTAGGATGAGGCTCCATGGTGGATCTGGTTTTCTCTATGCATGGGATGTGTGCAAGTAGTATCTGGATAAGCGGATGCGTCTGGAATGTTTGTGAAAGTAGATGCGATTGATGAGGTATGCTGGACCAGTGTTATGTAGTGCCTTGAAAGTGTGGGTGAGGAGTTTGAATTGTACTTGTTTGTGATTAGTGGAGCTCCTTCAAGTACGGTGTGATATGAGTGTGACATGGCAGGTTGAGATGACTCTGACTGCTGAGTTCTGAATGGCCTGCAGTCTTTGGGTGAATTTTTTATTGATCCCAGAACAGAGGGTGTTCTGGTAATCCAGCTTGCTTGTGACAAGGGTGTGCGTGATGGTTTCTGGGTGCTGATTTGAAGCTATTTAAAAATCTACCTCAGTATCTTCAGGGTATGGAAGCATGGGGAAGTCACGGCATTGACTTGGGCGGTCATGTAGTGTTTGCTGTTGATGGGTGCAGGAACATTGAGTCCAGTCTTAGTGGACTGAAAATCTAGCCAGCAGAGTAGCATGAGGAAAAAAAACATCCCTTGCCTCACCCTCTCCACAGACTAGGGCAGCACAGAACACTTGTACCTGTCTCACACCAACCTTATCTTCCTGTGACACCTCAGCCCATCCCACTGCTCCTCACAGACTCGCTGCTCCTATTTATCACCTGTCCAAAACATGTGATATTGAGAACATTATACTGAGCAGGTTAATTGTTTGCCTACTGTTTCCTGTCTGTTTTCATAGGAGTTTCATATGGGATTTTGGCTGCTTTCATCGAACAAAAAATCCTGATGGAAAACAAAATGTATAATTCTTATGGGCCCGGTGACTTCAGTTACCGGACCTTCCTGAATTTATGTGCCATTTCCATGAAGATCTTTGTCTGTAATAGGTGGCGGTAGATTACTCCTATGTGTCACACTACAGGGGTTAAATTCAGCTTGTCATCATGTGTGGTTCAGATAATTTCTTGTGTCTTTTCTAACAATTCCCATCAGGTTCTTGGATATCTTGGCTGAAACTTGTTTTTTTACTTGTATTTTTCTGGGTACTTGCTGAGTGTATGATAATGTGTGTGTTTAGAATAACTGAATGGCATCTCAGATTTGATGGATCAGTGTGTCTTGCTGATGCTGTCCTGTTTAGGGGCTTTTTATGCGTGTGCACTTATATAGTTGAAGAGTTGTACAGCTGAACTGTTGTATGAGTTTCTTTATACGCTTGCATATTTTTTGCCATTTATAGTTGATTACTGTGGTTTGTTTCTGGTCACGATGGAGTGCCAACACCCATGAACTGGGCGATATGGATGTGCATGTTTCTTGGCTAAAATATCCTAATGTCTCTATATTTTGTTTCATGGATTCAGAATCGATGTGGCATTTTCTATTTTTCTCATATTTGCTTTAACTTTGCATGGACTTCACTTCCCTTTCTTCAATCAGTTGCCCAATGCAAGATTTTGGACTTGCAGTTCTCTTTGGTGAAGATAATCTTTGCAATTACCAGATGATCTTCAAAACAATTATTCATCTTGCTTGATTGGGCCCTAAGTGTTTTAGCATTTAAGCTGTTGTCAAATGGTATATGAATAAATCAGACTTTAACATTATCTTCATTCATATTTATTTCGATAGGTGTTTAGTTTAATATGTTGCCCCTCACTGGACTCAAATTTTATTTTATTTAGTGTCCCAAAGAGCAGTCTTGTCATAGGGCCTTATTAAGAGTTTGGCAGTGAGGGAGCGGGACCGCCCCACTCTTGCACCGCCAAACCCATGTACAAACTGCCCACCAGATCAGGAGTTTTTTCCCGCTTGGCAGGCGGTTCTTTGGTGTTCCCACAATGGGAACGTCAAAGGGAGTACTTGCATGGCATGGACTGCTGCAGTCCATGCCGTACAGGTACTGATGTGCATGCACACAGGGGGGCACATGTTATGCCCCCCTGTGTGCATCCACATGGCATGAGGCACAAGGGGGACCTGTAGGGCCCCCTCTGTTTCCTCACTGCCACACTTTTCATGACGGTGGCACCGCCAAGAAAAGTGTGGTGTGAGGAAACTCATAATATGCTTAGCGGGCCGCAGCGGCCCGGTTCAGCATATTGCAGCCTTAATACTGCTGAGACACCGACAGGGATATATGATCCCTGGCGGTTACGGTGGCCCCAGGGTGGCCCAACCACCCTGGTTGTAATGGGGCGATTGGAAGTCTGCCATCACTGCGCCCCGCGAGTACAGTGGTCTGTGGACCGCCAGACTCGTAATAAAGCCCATAGTCAAAATGTACCTGTTATCAGTTTAAGTGCAATACATTTTTAAACCTAAAGTGTTTTGTCTTCTTTTAGGGCACATGTTTGCAAACAACAGCAATTCCCATCATTCACATTTTATCCTGACTGGACTGGCAGATGATGAGCCTGATCACCTCTGGATATCCACCCTGATTTGCTTCCTCTATGTCTTAATGATTCTTGGAAATGCTTCTATTTTGTACATTATCAAAACTAATCAAAGTCTCCATGCACCAATGTATTATCTCCTTTCTATATTGGCAGCTGCTGATCTTGCCTTATCTTTTAGTACACTGCCTACAATGATCAATGTATTTCTCTTGAAATCCAGAGAAATTCACATTGATGCCTGTCTGTGCCAGATCTACTTTATGAACATGTTTACCTTCGTGGAATCTGGAGCACTTTTGGCAATGGCATTAGATCGTGTCATTGCAATCTGTGATCCATTGAGATATACCACCATCTTGTCAAATTCTGCAGTGTGGAGAATTGGGTGGTCAATTGCACTTCGAGTCATAGTACTAATCTTACCAGAACCACTTCTTGACAAGGGTCTACCATTCTGCGGCACCAATGTCCTCACTCATCCCTGGTGTCTACATCAAGAAATTATCAAGCTTGCCTGTGCAGATATTACTGTACATAGTTCGTATGGATTATTTGTTGTGTCCACTTTGACAACTGATGCCGTTCTAATTGTGCTATCATATATCCTGATTCTTAGGGTAGTGTTACGTATCGCATCACAGAAAGAACGCAATAAGAGCCTGAGCACCTGCATGTCCCACATCTGGGCAGTCCTCCTCTTCTACATGCCTACAGTTGGTCTGTCCGTGCTCCTTAGGCTTGGCAGTGTAGTCCCACCTCTTATTTACAAAGTTTTGGCTTACATCTTCTATCTTGCACCCCCACTGATGAATCCATTGATTTATTGCATCAACACAAAACAGATACGCATGGGGTATGAACGATGCTTGAGCAAAACAAACAACTCATGCATTGTTTCATTCAAACTTCCCAAAATTATACCTGGGTAACCATATAAATTGAGAGTCAATATGTCACCCTATCTGTTATGGAGCAAAAGGACAGTATGCAACATTAATGCCATGGGAATGAACAAAATGTTCTCTTACATCCTACATTGGGAAGAGTCCATGCAAGTTTATTGACCAAAGAACACTTGGAGGAAAGGTTGAGCCATCTTTCACAAATCAAGCTGGGATTCTCTTGAGCCAGGCTCTAACCAGAATAGCGGGAAGAGTTTTGACAGTATCAGTGTATTTATTGATTTTCTCCCAATGCACATCAGCTGTTAACATTACTGCTTAATGCTCATCAGTTGTTAAAATGCAGGCATTTTTTAGAGTTGTCTGTAGAAAACTTAGCATTATCTAAGAATGAAGTGTGAGTCCTAATGGAGGAATAGAAGAGGGTAGTGCAGGCCAGGACTGAGGTGAACTGGCACACTGTCAATGGACAGAAACAACCTACATTTAGCAAACAATCATGTTAAAAACATACTAGTGTGCTACCTTACAATAGGTTTTTGAGAGTGAAAAGAATGATGTCAGAGTAAAGGGTTATTCATGAACAACAACAGACCTTATCTAATAAAATCAGTGCAAGAATCTGATTACTTATTACAGAATTACTTATTAAAACTTACAGAAAGATGAAATAGATCATATGTTTGATCGTGCAATACTACTTAGTGGGCACTACAATTAAAGACATTATGTTAAAGCCATTGCAATCTATTGATTATAGATGTCCAGCTTCAATAATCGGTTCCAAATGAAATTACCTCAGGCTTTGAGTGAGAAAAAAACATCAAACATGTAATCATAGATGCTGAGAGACCAATGAAAGTTATTAATGAGACACAGCTAACATCCTGGCAAATGAGGTAATACCATTTTAAAGTTGAGGAAATTCTTATCATATGCTTTTGCTGTCTTTTTCAAAATACTGCCCAGCTTTGGATTATCTAGACCCTCTGGCTGAGTACAGGCTGAGTAGCAACTTGCCAACCTGAGACAGAAAACCTGGTGGACTGCAACCCATGAACCACATACACCTTACATGAGGATGGTGCATTCTCCACAATGATCAGTCTTGTAAGACTTACAAGACTCCCTGTTTGCTAATGAGTTCCGAAACATCTTTCATCATGGATGGCCACACACACAAATCAACACTAGAGATATATTTTAAGACATTATGAAAATTATCATTTTAATCCAGTGCAGGAAATGTATATAGATATAAAACAATATAGTGCCAATTAAAGTGAATAATAAGCAACATATTAAAAAGAATTACAACATTGTGATGGTGTTACAGAAGTTTGTGCATTGAATGACAGAACCAGTCTTTGTTCACCAACCACTACCTTGTAGCCCCAAGCTAATCTTCCTTAGCACCAACAGCGCCAATCTGAGTTTTTTGAGGTGGCCTTTAGCCTGCATATCTTAGTGGAACAGCAAGTCTGTTGTTCGGTACTGTGAGAAGGTTGTTCTCTATCTGTCTGTCCCCAAGTGAGCTGATAATGCCACACTGGCTCAGAGAAGACAATGGCCTACACTAAGTATATTTGTAGGTCACCTGACACAAGCTAAACCTCCAAGGAAGGTAAAGATTTGTCTTTGTGTAATACTTGTCTGCACCAATCTTAAATACACTTTTCTGATTATTTTCACCTTCACTGAAATATATATATTTATACCCAAAGACTTTACAAATCCAGCAAAGAGCGGCACTCAGATACGGTGCAAAGTGATATTTATTACGGCATAATGCGTGTTTGTCTAGCATCGAAGATGCACAATGTCATCTTGTGTTTGTTTAAATAATCCCGTAAAATGATGCACACAATAAACACAGAAAACATCTTGTGTCAGTCACCTGCTCCTGTTACAGAGAACAATATAACTGGGCAACACTCTCCCAACAACCAAGATTTTTTAAACAAAAAAGATTTTTTAACAGAAAAAATTCAGCATTTAGAACTATCAAAATTATTGGAAAATAGCCAGTTTACGATATTTTTGAATTATACAATGTATCCATATTAAATACACAAATGCTCTTGCAGTATACATAAACAACACAATACTGCCCAAGTGGATATATACATTGTAAGAGTAAATATTACCAGCTCTATCACAATAGTCCACCCAGGAAGTGTTGTTCCTTATTACTTCCAGTATATACAACTGAGCCCCAGTGGGCATTGCCCCACATATTTTAGCTCTTTCATCCATGATAAGGCGATTACTAGCAGCATACTGAGATGCTCCAAAAGACAACTCATCTAAAATAAATAAATAAACATTAATAACATTAACCCAAAACTCAAAACACAACATCTTTGCAACAGCGAGATACATTCCAAAATTACCAATATCTTAAAAATTTATCTAAATCAACTCTACATTTCAGTTGCAAAGAGATTGCGAGGTCCTAGAGAATCATAAGTGTAGTTATAACTCTTCATCACAGTTCAAATCCCTAGGATCCTTGCTATCCAATGCCAAAATATACTTGGATTCTAATATTCACAGTTGTTTTTCTCAATTTCCTTCTCATATATCCTTTGGTATCCCATCTATCACACTCTAATTCAATCCACTCTCATCTCGCTAATGCTCAGCGTTAAAGTGTCTGGCCACTGCATAGTTAGTGCAAAATTCTTAATAGCTCTCAGATGTTGAAGATCTCTCTTGTGAGCGGGTAATGTGGTACTTCCCAAATACATTTTAGGATAAGGAACCACTCAATGTATCAACCACATATTCACATTTATAGTCAAAGTGCCCCCAAATTGTTTTTTACCCGTCTCATGTATTGTAATATCTGACATATTTTTCCAGTTCTTACATGCTTTACATTTACTGCATTTTACAAAACCTTCCTTAGGTTTCAACCACAATAACTTTTTCATTCTAACATCACTTCTGACCAGTATGTCGCTCATAGGTCTGGCTCTCCTGAAGGTCATGAGTGGTTTCCTCTGTACCTCACCCCCAATAATAGGACCACTTCTCAATAAATTCCAATGTTTCCTGAATATGGACCTTACTTTCTCACGTCTTGTATGAAATGTAGTAATAACCCTACAATTGCCGTCTTTGGATTGTTTCTTCTTTTTATTATTTTTCAACAGAATTTCCTCCCTGCTGCATTTTAAGAGGTGATAGGGAGATGCAACCTAAGGCCCTAAGTATAGGCAGCAGATCACAATCAATGGGCACAGGGTGGAGCCTATGAGAGACACAGGAGCCAGTAAGGCTACTGTAAGGTGTCATCATATGTCTTCAGAGCTGGTGATACCCCATACAATTCACCAGGTTGCATCAGCGGACAAACGTGAGGGCCACTATTAGGTGGCTCTGGTGCCCTTTGAGTGGGGGGGCTGAGGTTCTCTTAAAGTAGCTGTGATCCCTGCCATTCCTGTAGATTGCTTGCAAAGGAATGACTTGAAGCAGACTGCGTGAAAGGAAGTGGAGCCGAGGTCACACCTAGAAATGCTGGGGTTGCTCAGTGGGTCTGTGTGGCCACTCAGTCTATGGCTGCACAAGAGGAGAGTCAAGAGAGCCAGGAAGAATACCCCATTCATCTGCCAAGAAAGTGAAGGACAGGAGGCATGGGAAAACAGACTCTGAAGATCCAGTGGTACCAGTGGATGGGGTGCAGGAGGAGGCGGCCTCAGAGCTGACCGGGGAGAACATTGCCTCTCTGGGGGACCTACCTGAGCTTGCTGAATAGCAAGTTGAAGATGGGTTCACCAGGAAGTAATTCTGCAAAGTGCAGAGAGAATGCCCAAGCATAGTGGGCTGAGGCAACAGGCCGAATCCCAGGCAGAACCTCTAGACATCACCTTATTTACTGTAAAAACAACCTCCTTTACAGTGAGCCTAAGGTGCCTGTGCATGGGACAGCATGTGTGCTGGTGGTCCCCCAATGTTACAGGACCTTCCTACAGGGTTTGGCTCACAAGATACTTCTGGCAGGACATCTGGGGCAGGACAAGACCTTTGACAGGCTTGACACCCACTTTTATTGGCCCCGGATGAGGACAACCTCAAATGCTTTCTGTGGGAGTTGTCTGACCTGCCAGGCCAGTGAGAAGACAGGGAAGAAGCTCAAGACTTACCTAAACTCCCATGCCTGTCATTGGCACCTTCTTTGAGAGGGTAGGCATCAGCATTGTTAGGACCTTGTACCCCAAAACTGCTTTGGACAACAGGTTTATCCTGGTTTTGGTAAGCCATGCCACCCAGAACAACAAGGCCATGCTTCTGAGGACCATAACTGCACCTGCATTGGCCCCTACAGCCTTAATGGGGATTTGTACCTGAGTGGGTTTCCCCAAGGAAGTGGTGCTGTTATGTTTCATTTAGGTACCCTAATATAGGCCCGGGTAACATCATACCCCTTCACCTACATTACCTCCCCTACACTACACTGTAACGAGCCTTTTAGGATTGAACCTTTACCTAGTTCTAGTCCTGGGTGCAGAAGGAGGGTTTCTCCTAAACAATAGACTCCTATAACCCCATCAATAGACTCACACAGTATGAATGAATATTCATAAGGGTTCTTAGAAACCAGGCTGGGGCTACACAACCTTCCTCCCCATATCTACGTACACGGTTCATCCCATACGTCATCCTCAAATCCAACAATTGCTAATACAAGCAACAAGGGACAAAGGAGCCCTAGATACTTTCTGTATAAATATAGCACCTCTTGCTAGTGTTAGTTAGAGGGAACCGAGACTTCCAGGTCGACACACTGACCAGAGATGCTGAGGCTCCTGCATGCAGACGCTCCAGCTGACAGTGGCCTGAACATCCCTTGCGGGGTGTCCAACTCGAGACCAAGAAGGGCTCCTACATTCTCACACTTCAGGTAATGGGGTTCGACTAATTCCTTTTTTTTTTTTTTTTTTCTTTCAAAAAAATAAAGGGGCATATTAGCAAGGGCACTATCGCCGCTTTAGCGGCACTTTTTGCCGCTAAAGCGGCGATATTTATATCGCCATATCAGCAAACTGTCTCTAACAGCAGTTAGAGACAGTTTTCGGGCATTAGCGCCCGTTTTTTTACCGCTTTGCATGTCAGCGATATTTATCGCTAATGACATGCAAAGTGGGCGTTCCCGACGAACAAACCTGGGAAACACTCGCTAACAGGCCTATCGCCTATTAGCAAGGTGGCCGTGTCCCCAGTTAGCGACGTGAAAAGTCGCGCTAACCGGGGTCATCGCCATTTATTTAACACCTGCAATTAGCAGGTGTTAGCCATACCTAACATGGGGGGGTGGATTATGCTGATACGACCACAGGGTCGTATCAGCAAGGTGTTCTCCCTTCTCCATGCAACATCGCTGGTTTTTCAGCGATGTTGGCCCATTTCCCCCGCTATCGCTGGAATATTCATCGCCATAGCGCTAATCGTTGCTAATACAGCGTTAGCGTGGCGATGTATTCCAGCGATAGCCGGCGATAAAAAAAATCACGCTAAGCAGGGTTAGCGATGATTATCGCCTCTTCTTGCTAATATGCCCCAAAGTTCTGTTTATTTTTAAATTAAAAATGTATATTTAAATATTTTATAACAAAATATTCTACATGTTTTAATTATATTTTTCTTTTTTTTTTTTTTTTTATTTATTTATTTTTTATTATTATTGATTACATATACAGCTGAAGAATAAAATCACAAAGTTTATAGTACAAATGATGTAAATCTATAAATAGCTAATAAGGACCATTATCAACAAGACCATAACAAAGAGCCCAAAACAGCATAGAATCTAACTACAGTCAATAAATAGTTTTAAAGAGCTAAGACATTACATTGGAGACCAAGCTATATACAATAAAAATTCATAGCCAGATATTTCATTCTTCCTGGATAAATGGAGTAATCCAATCTGTGAACAGGCCCCAGATCTTTTTCCCTTTTAACCTACCCTTTCTCCCTCTACGCTCGTAGAGTGCTTTTTCTAAATTATAAATATGCAGAAAACGGCTTTTCCACTGTTGAAAAGTAGGAGGTTGCGGGCTTAACCAGGCAGAGGCAACACAGAGTCTTAAAACTGCCATCGCAATAAAAATCAACTCTTCTCCCTTTTTCCCTATTGTATTACCCCCAATAACATCAAAAGTGGTGTCAATGGAACCTCCTCTTTTAAAACAAACTGCAAAAAGTCTGATATTTCTTGTCCGAGTGACTCAATGCCTGGGCAGGTAGAAAAGATGTGTATTATATCAACAGCATATGCCTTACACCTAAAACAGTAAATGCCTTCCACACCTCCCCATTTCGCAATCTTCGCAGGCGTGATATATAGATCAAACAGGGTCTTAAAATGGTGTGATTTCAGATTAGCTGCACACAGAACGGAGTTCCCCAATTCAACTGACTTAAGGAAGCGGGAGTCCAAAACCCCCAATTTGTCCTGCCATCTTTGCCTATGCTTATCTAAATCATCTGGCAACCCCTCCAGCAGGCAGCTATAGATTTGTGAAATTGAGGACCCCGATCTGCGAATCAGCAATTCGATTAATGCCACCTGCCCGAAGCCCGCAGCCCCACCAGCCTTTTTCAGAAGGAAATCCCTCAGCTGTAGATATTTAAAAAAATCTCGAGATCCTATACTAAACCTTTCCCGAATTATATCGAAGGAAGCTATATGATCGCCTTCTAAAAAATCCGCGATCCTGAAAAAGCCATTCCTGCCCCATCTTACCAAACACTCATCTTGTAGGGCAATTGGGAGCTGATCATTCCCGATCAGAGGGGTATACCTATTGAACCTGCCCACTCCTGCTTTTTTCCTTATACCAGCCCAATTGCGAAAGGCAGCAATTAAAACCTTAAAGCAAGTTTTTTTGAAATAGCTAACTTCATAAAATTTTAATAAGCAGCCATTAGCCCGAGTATTAATCAAGATTTCGAATATTGAGGGGACATAGCTAGGATCTTTTCTCTCCCTGGCCTTAATCCCGAAGAGAGGCCCATAATATTGCAGAGCTGCAGACAAATAATATAGCTTAAAATGTGGGAGCCCCCATCCCCCTCTCTCCCGGGTGAGGGATAAAAATGCATTAGCTCTCCTTGTTCTGCCATATGACCAGATAAATCTCGCTACCTCCCTATCAATTAAGCGAAACCAGAAATTATGTATCTCCAGAGGGATTGTGCGGAAGATGTACAACAACTTTGGAAGAACAATCATTTTAATAATATTACACCTCCCCATTATTGACAGCTTCAGGTTGTCCCAACGATGAAGATCATTTTTAATTTTCCCCAATATGGGAGTCATATTTAACTCTACAATATCCTCAACCTTAGCTGTAATACAGACCCCTAAATAAACCGCTTTCTCAACAGTACGAATGTCCGAAGCTGTGGTAAATCTGTTTATCAGAATCTGAGTCTTAGCACTATTTAACGAAAAGCCTGAATAGATCCCAAAATCTTTCGCTATACTTTCTACGACTCGCATTGCTCCATCGGGGTCAGAAGTAATTATAGCCACATCGTCGACATACGCCAGGAGCTTAGTATGCCAGCCGTGCAAGCTTACCGGAGTAATGTGTGGCGAGGCTTCCAGCCGCCTAAGAAAGGGGTCTATATATAATGTGAACAGCAAGGGGAGGTCGGGCAGCCCTGCCTAGTCCCCCTGCTGATTGGAAAGGCCTCTGTTTCCTTCCCCATTATTCTTAATCGTGCAATAGGGTTTATATACAAGACCCGTAATGCATTAATGAATGAAACCCCCAAGCCATTGGACTCCAAAACCTTTCATAAATAATGCCATGCCACACGATCAAACGCCTTCTCGGCGTCCATGAAGGCAGCCCCCATAGGCTTGGCAAGGACTTCAGTAGCATCCAAGAGTGAAATTACCCTTCTGACATGGTCTTCAGTCCCCCTTCCCTGTATAAAACCATGCTGCCAAACTGAAGTTAATTGATGCATCACGGAATTCAACCTAGTGGCTAAGATCTTTGAGTATAGTTTGGCATCGCTATTAAGCAATGTAATGGGCCTGTATGAGCCCAAACTAATAGGATCTTTTCCCTTCTTTAAAAAAATCACAATATTGGCTGTACCCCAAGAGCCGGGTGGTAGAGCTCCCTCCCTGATCTCCTTGAATAAACCAAGCAAGTCTCGCTAAAGAAGACCTTATAAAACTCTATAGGAATGCAATCCGTACCCGTAGCCTTACCCGCAGGTAGGGCTTGCATTGCCCAATATAACTCCTCCTGAGAGATAGCCCGCCCCAGTTGTATACCCTCCTCTTGGGATATCTTTCCACTCGGTAAAAATTCCAATTCAGCGTCTTCCGGAAGAGTAACAGCGGGAGAGGTACTATATAAATCCTCGTAAAACTCCCTAAAGGCCTCTCTAATATCCCCCGGATCTGTAACTACCGTCCCCCTCATATTCTTAACCCGTTCAATGTGTCCAGACGCGGCCTGGTGCCTAGACCTTACTGCCAATAAGCGACCGACGTTCTCACTAAATTCATAACAGTCTTGCCGTTTGGCCAAGTACAGCCCTGCTGTCTTTTCTGCATTGAAGTCGGACATACAGGCTTTGATAACCGTGATAGAATTCAGAGTTACGGAAATATCTTCTCCCTTAGCCACCTTGCGTATCAGTTCTGTTTCCAGACCGGCAAGTTTCTGATAAAATAATTTAATCTGTACAGCACCTTTTTTTCTGCTTGGTCAGGCTATATTGCAGTGTCTCCCCTCTTGTTGCTGCCTTGAATGCATCCCATATCATCCCTGGAGGGGCACTATCGATGTTATTCTCAAAAAACTCTCTGATCCAACACCTCATATGTTCAACATATTCATTATCTGATAGAAGTGCCCTCTCAAATGTCCAGCCTGTGCGTTCCTTTTGAATCCCGCTACAAAGTATCTCAAGGACAATTGGGTTGTGGTCTGACATTACTCTGGGAAAGAGCTCCACCCTGGCCCTCCGCAAAAGAGATGGGGAGACTAAAAAATAGTCAAGCCGAGCAAACTTACTATGGGGGGCCGAGTAATAAGTATAGCCAGGGTCATCCGGTTTTAATTTAGCCCATGCATCTACCAGGCCCATGTCTTTTAATAAATTATTATAAGCCCTCATAGAATGCGGTTTATACCCTTTGCTAGATACTCCTGTATCACCTGGGGTTCCTCTGGAGCCATTGATGTTTAAATCTCCACAAACCACATATGGTGCCGGCCAGGAAGGTAGTTCGTTAGCTAGATAATGAAGTAAACCCGGCTCGTCTGTCACTGGAGCATATACTGAACACAATGTAAAAGAATCTGCCCCATTCTTGCATTCCATTATAACCCATCTGCCAAGCTTGTCCACCATCTTTTTCCCCAGGGTAAAAGAGCTATTTTTCGCAAGGACAGCGACCCCCTTGGTCCTTACATCTTGTGAGGTATATGCTAGGACCTTCAGCCCTAAGGATTTATATAGATTACAATCTTTCCGTGCAATGTGAGTTTCCTGAAAGCAATATAGATCGGCCTTGAGGACTTTGAGATCTTCCTGAACCCTTCTCCTTTTAACACTGTCATTGAGCCCACAAATATTTACCGTAGCGATTCGTATTTTAGCCATTATACCCTTTTAAGAAAAGGCTTCCCAGGCTGTACCACCTTGTTTCTTTATCTAAAATACATTGCCTGTCAAATCCACTAATCCTGACATCCAACGAGAATAGTTCCTGGTCTTTGATACCTTCCAGAAAAACACACCAATCCATAGAGATACACTTCAGCTGTTGTTCACCTTTCACCATTTTAACCAGTGCCCCCTGACCACCTGCCGCCCCCACCCCAACCTTCCCCTTCCCTCACCCCCTCCCTAGCCCTCCCTTTGAAAGCAGCCGGACCCATAGGGTCCGAGTGATGGAGGTAGCAAGAACACCACAACCCCCCCCCAGGCCCCGTGCACCCCTCTGGTATTTAAACCGAAAGTCGTTCCTGAAACCCCTTAGAGAAAAGAGATAGCCTAATCTAGTTCTCATCTAATACTCATTTCCCACTAACTTGTTCCAGGTACTCTTTTGCCTGAATTTCAGAGGTAAAAAACTTAAAAGACCCTCTGACAATAGTCTTCAATCTGGCCGGAGCCAGTAAGAATGCCTCAAAACCTGCATCTTGGTACGGTTTGATCATTTGTCTCAGCCGCCATCTACGTTCCACCGTGATATGGCAGAAATCGGGGCAAACAAAAAAGGAAGAGTCCTTGTACTGTCTTCTAGCTTCAGGACGAGCTTTTTCAAAAATGGCCTGTCTAAGCAGGTAATTACCAAAGTAAACTAAAATCGCCCTCGGCTGGTTAGAGTCTCTGCCAGAAGATCTACGGAGGACAGCTGGGAACCGGTGTACCCGCTGAATTTCTCGGTCCCAATCCCAGCCCCCTAACTCTGGGAAAGCTTCCTTAAGTAAGTCCAACATAAAAGCACGGATGTCCTCCCCCTCAAGTTCTTCCTTGATCCCAAGAAAGCAGAGGTTATTCCTCCTCTGGTGATTCTCCATATCTTCAAGCTTCCACATTGCATCTTTTAATTGAGCTTCCTGGGATGTAGAGCCTTCCCGTACCACCGACAGTTCTCTTTCGACAGCTTCGGTTCTTTCTTCAATGCTGTTCATCCGTTCCCCAATCTCTGCGCAGGCTTTGCCAACTTTCCGAACTGCGCCTTCCAATTTCTTTGTAGCTTGTCTAGCTTTCTTGCCATCCGCCCTGGTCTCTGCACGATGTTCTTTAATTGATTCAAGAATCATACTTAGCGCTGAGTTCATATCAGCTGTCTCTTTATGTTGCTCCTTCGAGGGACCTGCAGCCTCACCCAGCGCTGATTCTGTAGGACCAGTAATCCTAGTATGAGAATAGTCCCATTTTAAGCCGGTGCCAGTGATCCGCCATCCCGGGTTTTTTCGCATCTCAGCGGATCCCTTATGTCCCTTAGAACTCCTTCAGTTGTTTTTTGCGTTTTAGGGCAGTCTCTGGTGCCTCAAGAGTGCTAGAGTCCGAAGACAAGAAGCTATCCCCACTTTCAATTTGGTAAGAGTCGGAGTCAGAGAGATCTGATACTGACTCCTCGGCAAGTGAAAAAAACTTATCAGCGTTATCCGATATGATGTCATCTGCCGCTATAACATCTAAGGTTCTAATATGTGCTGGACCCCCGGAAGCATCTTCTTGTACAGTGACAGATAAGCCAGATGAAGGGTCAGATATAATACGAGAACCATTCACACTGGGATCCTGTGCCATCACGCCTGATGTACTGACCCCATCTTCTTCCAAAGCTCCGGGCTGTATCGTCAATCCCTCCCACGAGGAATCACCTCGAAGGTCACTAAGAGGCTGAGCCTGGGATTCTAGGTCTGTGTTCTCCATATAGTCAGCAGTACTTAAATTTGGTATATCTTCCTTCGTCTTGAAGAAACTCGTAATAGTTGGTTGGGGTGGTGCAGAATTTGGGGCAAAATCATCCTCATCTAGGGCTGTCCCTCCTTCTTCCATCAACTTTGAAGCAGTTGTTTTCCGTCCCCCAGTTTGTAGACATTCAATCGGAGCCTTTCGTATCCCCACTCCTCCGCTATCTACTTGTTTCTTTAGACTATGCGGCTCATTAGGCTTAACAACCTGGCTACGTGAGGACATCGGTTTAGAACCCTGGGATTGCACAGAATTTCTTCCCACCGCTTCTTTTCCAGCTCTTGAAGACTTTGGGGGCATATTTTCAAGTTCCTCTATATACCTAGAATATCTAGAGTATCTGGAGCCAAGCACTGCTCTTTGAGCCCTCTCCAACCTCTCCAATAGCTTGCTGCCAAATGCTAAAGCAGATTCCAGCCAGAACTGCCAGGTAACGCGAAATGTCAGAGGTCCGGCAGCCAAAGGGTTAAGCCTCCAGCTTGCAGCAACAGCTTGCTCACAGCCCAGTCCCGGCCCCGCCTCCGTCCTCCTTTGCCTGGGAATTCCACCCGACACTTCACCAGACGTCCCAATACCCAGCTGGAGCTCCGCAGCCGCTCGAAGAGCGTGATCCATCCACCGGACCCAGGCCCGCGACGGCAGCCGCTGCGAGCAAGAGGTAAGCCGTTTTCTGTGGAGGTTTAGTCTGGGGGCATACACAAGGCTGGGGAAGGGGAGCTACCGTGGCGGACTACGCTGCCGCCGCCATCTTGCTTTCCCGATCTAACCCAAGTTGCTAGAGTCGGGTTCGACTAATTCCTAGAGGGATTCTTGGCTTTACACCTACTCACATGCTAGGTACACTTAGGTACATCTAGATAGGCATCGTAGGAGTACGCGCTTTCTTTTATCAATACATTTTATATTCATGTATTTATTCATGCTTATTGCAAGATGGTAGAACTGTACTATCCTTTTATATTCGCTGTACTGCTAATCATGTATCTCTGCTACTGTCTAATGGTTGTTGCAGCTCATATATTCTACACGAGAATAAGAACTGTTCAATAAATCCTTATTGAAACGCCCAGGCTGTTTATTCTGTGTATCTCTGAGACAGGATAAGTGAGCACGAGTGACTGAGCGAAAAGTAGTACATTGTTTGCTCGATCTTGAGGGATCAGGGTTGTCATGTTCTGAGGTTGCCAAAAACTAATCTCTCCCCGATAAGAGGAGACACTAGTGGCACTGTGAGCTAGCTTATGCAAACAGGCTAACATTTCTCGGTGGGGGTGCTCAGAGTCAGTCTGCCACCAAACCCACAGTTTATGTCATCCGAACACGCAGGTCCTGTATGGGTATTATAGGAACTACACAACAGTGCCAGACAGGGGAACCAACTTCATGTACGGGTACATGAAGTCATGAAGTCCACATGGATGAAATGTGGGATAACCTATAAGTTCTTCACATTTTACCATCCCCAGATTAATGGGCTTGTTGAAAGTTTCAACAAAGATCTACCAGAGGTCATGAGGCAGTAGTGGGATGTCATATTGCCCTGCCTACTCTTTGCATACAGGGAGAACGACTTAAAGGATTCAGGTTCAGCCCCTTTCAACTTCTCCATGGCCACCCTGTGAGAGGACCTCTCAATTTGGTGAAGGAGGGGTGGGAGCAGGATCCCAGGAAGCCCCATCAGTATGTGGTTAGCTACATGCTAGCCATGTGCAACTAGATGTTGAGGTTCTGGAAGAAGGCATCTGAGAACTAAGAAGCTAGCCAGGAGGTTGTGAAGCAATGGTATGACCAGAAGGGCACTCTGGTCGAGATTCAGCCTGGCCAGAAGGCATGGGTGAAGGAGCCTGTGAAGCCCATGGCCCTCCAAGATTGTTGGACAAGGTCCTATGAGGTGCTTTAGAGGAAGGGGAGGCCTCCTACCTCATCGACCTCAAGACCCCTAGAAACCCCCTGTGGTTTCTCCACCTCAATCGGCTTCAAACCCCACTATGTGAGTTCTGAGGTCACCATGTTGTTGGGGACAGAAGATGGAGGAGAGGAGGAGAGAGAACCTCTCGCTGATCTTCTGTCATCCAAGAGAAAGATGGATGAGTGGAGGGTGTCAACTTGCCCCCAACCCTGACCCCAGAGCATCAAAAGGGCTGTCACCAGCTGTTGGCACAGTTCACCTCTCTGTTCTCACTCACCCCTGTACTTACACACTTATGTACCCACAATACTGACATTAGTGACAGTACCCCTGTCAAAAACAAAATCTACAAGGTGAGGGCCAACATCAAGGAGGAGGTCACAAAAATGCTGGAGTTGGGAGTCAGTGAGCACTCCTGTAGTCCCTAATCCAGCCCAGTGGTGCTGGTTCCAAAGAGTGCCCACTGGGCACCACCCCAGAACACTATGTCTGTGTGGATTAAAGGGGACTCAATTTAGCAACAAAGACTGATGCTCACCCCCATCCCCGAGCTAATGAGCTCATTAATCAGTTGGGGGGCTGATATGTTCTTTAGTACCTTCGATTTGACAGTATTCCAATCACCAAAGCTGCAGATAAGCAGCTGCAGGGCGCGGACGGCAAAGGCAAGCCCCTCTGCGCCCATCGGCGACTTGATGATGCCAGAATCCCTGCCCATGTACTAATAAACCTTGCTCACCTTAGCCAACAGCATGGTGAATAAGTACTTCTCAAATTCTCAAAAGATCTTAAACATATTCGGTTGGCAGGTGTCAAGGCTATTCACCCTTCATTACACTGCAAGCAATGGTTTCCATCATTGGAGGACACAGCCTCCTGCAAAAAATGCAAACTCTCCTGTTTAACTGCACCAGGAGTGCCAGGAGTTGGAAGATTGTAGTTCTATTGCATTCACCCTTGTTCCTCTGGAGCAACTTTCACTCATATCACTGATATTAGCCCCCTCGCCCCCTAGGACAACCCGATGAGGATACACAACATATATTGCAATTTCATGTCTATGGCCAAATATCCTATAAAGATATGCGATTTTATTTCATCATGTATCTCAAACTATGTTTCTTTACAGAGGCTTGGCTCATTGACTTAGCTTCCCCCTGTATCCCTCTACCAATACCAGAGCATTATTCACTGGATAAATTAGACAGTTCGGAGAGCTTGAAGGGTGGCGTTGCTTTTGCCTGTCACGATTATCTAAGGGTCGAGCTGATTGATACCCTATGCTCAGGTTGGTTGGAGATATGTATTTTTAAAATTGGGCTCCCCTCCAAACATTACAGAAGTTTAGAGGGGAACCCTAATTTATAGTCCTCCTGGAGCCAATAATGATTTTAGCCATATAATTATATTGCGCCACAAGTACTAGATGTAGAAATGTTCCTATTAGTCGGTGATTTTAATTATCATGGTGAGAACACTGACGATCCAGGAGTAATCCAACTTTCAGCAGACCTGTAGACATTAGGACTGAAGCGAACAGTGACAGGCCCCATGCATAGGGCTGGACACATGCTGGATTTCACTTTTACTAATGTTTCAGAAGTAACATGTGAACCCTCACTTTCTATTACTTGGTCGGATCATCATCTAATCAAGTTTATTATCCCATGTAAGTATGCCCAAGAAAAACCTAGGAAAGAGGCCAATAGACCTTGGCGACCCTGGAAACTGGTCACCCCAGCCTCCTTTAATGAGATCTTTAAGGTAGCCTCATTTGCATCCTACTCGGATGTTGATTCAGCTCTGTCTGCTTACCATGACTCCCTCACAACCACTATTGATCTTTTTGCTCCTTTAACTCAATCTATGCACGTCTCATCCAGAAATCAAGCTACCTTGTACACTGACACTGTGCGTCAAGAAAAGAAAATCTGCAAACGACTGGAATGCAGATGGCATCTCACTAAATCCTTAGAGGATAAAGCAGACTATCAGACCAGGCTAGGCGTATATCATAATCTTATCAAGGCAGCATGGAAAGCACATCTCACCTCCACGATTGCCAATGCTGGCAATTCCACTAAGGAGTTATATAAAGCACTAAATAGATTTAAGAAATCACGTGCTTCTGCCTCCACCGTTGTGGTCACCCAAAATCTTTGAGAGGACTTAGCTTACTTTTTTTATGCTAAGCTTAACACAGTTTCTAAGAACTTTTTAGCCAGTCCAGAACGATCTGAAAGTGAGCTCAATTTAAGTCATCTCACCCTGATGCCACGTCTAGTCTGTACGCTTTTGATTGCTGCTCTGTAGCTAAAGTGCAGGAGATGGTTGTTCTTGCCAAATCTGGCTCTCCTGAGGATTTGTGCTTCTAGGACAATGGCCAGTTTAGTGCACTGTCTGGCACCAGCAGTCAGGGATATGTTCAATCTCTCATTGGCCATGGCCAAAATACCTAAGGTATGGAAGTGTGCCCAAGTATTTCCGCTTCCTAAAAAAACCCTCAGCGAACTCCAATGTCCTTTCCAACTACAGACCAATTTTGCTGTTACCTCTACTTGCAAAAGCCCCTGAAAGCTATGTTAATAAACAGCTCTTATCCTTTCTTGAGGAGCATAAGATTTTAGACCTTTTACAATTGGGTTTCGGACAGTTACACAGTACTGAGACTGCTCTCTTTAGATGCAGGAACGCCAGTCATGTTAGTGTTTGTGGCTCTATTGGCGGCCTTTGACACAGTCTCCCACCCCATTCTAATTTGCAGACTTCATGAGGTTAGTCTTCATGGAAGGGCAATAAAGTGGCTCAGAGACATCCTTGATAATCTCACGCAACATGTCTGTCTTGGCCTTTTTAAGTCAAGACTGATGGAAATAAACAAGGGAGTCCCTCAGGGATCATTCCTGAGTCAAACTCAGTTTAATATCTAAGTAGCGCCTCTAGCCCAAATTGTGAAATCATGCTGGGTAGAGTTCGTGTCATACGCATATGATACCAACTTCTCATCTCTTTTGGCCCTGATCCAGGCAAAGTGAAGGACAAATTCTCAGGCTGCATGAGAGAAATCGCTGTCTGGATGAACAAGAACTGTCTCCAACTAAACAGCGAGAGGATGGAGATCATGCTATTTGGTAAAGCCAACAAGTAGTGGTTTGGCAGACAAGTGGACAGTGAAACTTGGTCCTGCCCTGCACCTAAGCAGATGGGGAAAAGTCTTGGAGTGAAAATAGATCATTCACTCTCCATGAAAGATTAAGTCAATACCAGATGTGGCACCTGTTTTGCCACAAGTCTTCTAAAAAATGCATTTCCTTGGCTTCGGGATGCCTCTAGAAAAACCCTTGTCCAAGCACTCATAACCAGTCACCTGGACTATGGGAACGCTTTACTGGTAGGAGTCAACGACACCCTGTTAACTAAGTTGCAAGTAATACAGAATACAGCCACACGGCTGATTTGCAACCTTCCTGTACATTATTCTAACACCCCTGTCATAAGGAAATTACACTGGCTGCCCGTTAGAAAGCAGGTTGTTTTTAAAGGCTCTTCATAAGACCTGCCCTGCCTATCTGTCACCATGCCTTAACTATTACCTGCCATATAGCCGACTAAGATCCTCAAATCAAGCGTTTTTGCTGACCCAATGCATCCGCACTTCAAGATTCGTGAGCAGATCTTTCTCCTATACGGCTTCATATTACTGGAACAACTCCTGCTTTATCTTCATACCTGCCCAGACTTTAAGAAGATGGTAAAAACCTGGCTGTTTTAGAATGTGATTTCCTTGTCATGATCAGCAGAGCTCTGAGATACTCCTTTGGGAGTGAGTCGTGCGCTATACCAAGATACAGAAATAAATACAGATAAATAGACATCAGGGTACTTGCAGATCACCCTAGTTGAGGGGCCTTAATTGAGGTCTGCATTTTCCACCCCAGAGGGCTGTTTTGTGGGCTTACACAGTGTAGCTTCCTCACCATCCCATTTGGCCTGCAGCCCCACCCCCGTCTGCTGTTTTCCCCTCAGGTTTCCAGCTCCCTCAGGTTCCTGTTCCATGCACTCCCACCTCCAGGCCAGCCCCTCCCACCTCCCAGAACTACTTATGGAAGCCGTTACGCAGCTGCGCCTCAGTTGCGCCGAACGTGCACCAAAGGCAAGTCCATCTGTGTCTGGACAACACCCAGAACCAGGAGCCCTGGCCCTCCGCTCTCCCATGGCTACTCAGCTGCAGATCTCTTTGCTCCACAGCAGGACCTTTCTCCTGCATCCACTGCCGGTTCACACCCATCCTAGGACCAAATGCCATTGCAGCAACAAACACCACACCATCCACATTGGCCGAGACCTCCCCGGAACAACTCAGCTGCCTCTTGATCAACGCCATGTCACTCTGCAAAAATGACACCAAAGTCTGGGACACCACCTCCACCTCCACCCTCGCCCCCGACGTGACCTTCATTACAGAGACCTGGCTCACCCCGCATCCGTCCCGGACATTGCCACCGCAACACCCATCTGCTACAAGATGAAACACTACGCCAACAGACACAGAGGTGGCATCACCATCATACACAAAGAATCAATCATCTGCACCACCACCAATGACAAGACCACACTGATCATGGGACGCATGAACTTCCAGCTCTGCTGAGACGATGAAACCACCATCAAAGGAACCCTTACTTACAGACCCTCAGGACCACAAACTAGCCTCATCAACACCATTGCTGAATTCATCACCCCGCTCACCATTGAATCTGAACTCTATGTCTTCATGGGAGACCACAACTTCCATCTGGACGACCCCACTGTCATCAACTCCACTGACCTCCTGCACGATTGGAAAATGTCGGCCTCAAGCAGCTGGTCACAGACCCCACGCAAAAAGGATGACACACGCTGGACCCCATCTTCATGGCCAGTAACAGAATCAGATACAGTCACATCACGGAACTCACCTGGTTGGACCGTTCCATCGTACACTTCACCATTGCTGGACCTCCCCGCACCACCCCCAACTGCCACAGCACCCCATTCCGCAGTTGGACCAAGGTCACCCAGTATCAATGGACCAACGCAATCAATATCACCCAGACCAACGTCACCACAGACCTGAACCAGGCAGAGGAGAACTTCAACACCTGGATCAATAGGGCTGCCCAACGAGGCGCCCCCACCAAATGAGCCAAATACGCAGATCCACCAAATAAGCCAGGTGGTACACCCCTGAACTTAGTGCATCAAAACTCAGAGTTAGGGCAATCCTCCAATATCCTGAGGTTAATTCAAAAGTGATCAGGAACTTGGCAGGCCCTAATCTGTCAATGAGCTCATCATCTCTGGGGATGGGGTGAGGATCAATCTTAGTCACTGAGGCGAGCCCCCTGTAGTCCACACATAACTGGAGTTATGGGGCTGAGCCCAGTGGGGCAGCATTTGGTACCAGCACCACGGGGCTGGACAAGGCGCTACTGGAGTGCTCAATCACCCTTAACTCCAACATCTTAGCTACCCCCTCCTAGATGCTGACCCTCACTTTATCAGACAGCCTCTACATTTCATTTTTGACAGGGGGGCTGTCTCCTGTACCAATGTCATGGGTACATAGATGTGTAAGCCCAGGTGTGAGGGAAAACAGAGAGGCAAACTGCCCCAACAGCTGGCTCTAAGACAAGGTAGAAGAGAGGCTGGCACCTTTCACTGACCCATCTTTCTTTTTTGATGATAGTAAATCAGAGAGAGCTTCACTCTCCTCTTTCTCCCCATCATCTTTCACCAACAGAATGGTGACCTCAGACTTCTCAAAGTGTGGCTTGAGATAGTTGATATGGGGGACTCTCAAGGGGTGTCTGAGGGTCTTGAGGTCCACAAGGTAGGTGGCCTCCCCTTCCTCTCAACTATCTCATAAGGCTCCATTATCCACACTTTCTGCCCAGGTTGAAATTCCACAGTGGTAGCCATCAGGTCATACCACTGTTTTATCTCCTCCTGGCTAGCTTCCAAGTTATCAGAAGCCTTTTTATAGAACTTGGCCATCTGGTTCAAGAGGGCTAGCATGTAGCTAACCACATCCTGGGGAGGCTTGTTGGAAGCTTGTTCCCACCTCTCCTTAAAGAGACTGAGAGGTCCCCTAACACGGTGACCATACAGAAGTTCAAAAGGGCTAAATCAAACTCCATTCTGTGGTACCTCCCTGTAGGCAAAGAGCAGGCATTGTAAGAGGACATCCCACTTCTGCCTCATGGGCTCAGGTAGGCCCATAATCATGTGCTTCAGGGTCTTGTTGAACCTCTCAACAATCCCATTTGTTTGTGGATGATAGGGTATGGAAAACTTGTAAGTAACTTCACACTCCTTCCACATTGACTGCATATATGCAAACATAAAGTTAGTGCCCCTGTCAAACACCACCTCCTTGTGGACACCCACTCTGGTGAAAATCCCCATCAGGGCTCTAGCAACTGCAGATGCAGTTGCTGTCCTCAGAGGTATGGCCTCTGGTTACCTAGTGGCATGGTCCACGAGGAGGCTGCCAGAGGCTGTCTTGGAGTCCAGGAGCCTTATAATGTCACTGACCACCCTCCCAAAGTGGGTGCCAATGGCAAGCAAGCGATTCAGGGCAGATTTCTATTTTTCCCTCTCTTCCTACTGTTCTGGCAGGTGAAGCAAGTCCTACAGAATGCATCTCGAGAAATCTTCATCCTGTGCCAGTACAAATAAGGGACAAGCCTTGTAAAGGTCTTGCCCTGCCCCAGATGTCATGCCAGGGGTATCTCATGATCTAGCCCCAGTAGGAAGGCCCTGTAGCATTGAGGAACTACCAGTGCTCATGTTGCTCAATGAGCAGGTGCCTTAGGCTCACTATACAGTAGGTCATTCATCCAATAGATGTAGTGTTCTCCAGAGGTATCACCAGCTGCCTAGTCTTCAGCCTGTTGCCTCAAGCCCTTCAGGGTTGGGCACTCTCTCTTTGCTTTACAGAACTCTGCCCTGGTGGGTCCCCTTCTGCTTGCCATCCAGCAACCTCAGGCAGGGCACCAAGGGAGGCAATGTCCTCCCCAGTAGGCTCTGGGCAGCCTCCTCTAGTGCCCCATCCAGGTCCTCTGTGGGACATTATGGGGCTGGGTTTCCACGCCACTTTCCCTTCCTTCTCTTGGCAGCTGTCTGGGTCATTTTTCTAGGCTCCAGACGTCTTTGTCTCCCATCCTGGGCTGCTATGGACCTGGTAGTCACACAAACCCACTCAGGCAACCCCAACATTTCTATTTATGACCTGAGCTCTACTTCCCTCCAGGCAATGTTCTCAAGATCATTCTCTAGCAAGCAATCCACAAGCATGACAAGGCTCACAGCAACTTTAGGACCTGAACCCCTCCTACTCAAAGGGAAGTAGACCCACAGGGTAGTAGATGACCCAGTTGTCTGCCACTATGACCTGGTGGAATGCATTGGGAATCACTTGCTCTGAGGACACCAGATGGTACCTTACCATAGTCATACTGACTCCTGTGCCCCTCAAGGCCTCCACCCCCTGCCCAATGATGGTGACCCACTGCTTATACATTTCAGTATTGGAAGGCATGTGGGCTTTGGACACCATCTCCTCGTCACCTAGGAACACTAGGGTAACCACACTGACTCCCCCTGACTAACTGGAGCCATCTCCTCTGCAAACTCTACACTAGCCAACCCCGGGAATTTTCCTCCAGTGGGAGGCAGTGCTTTCTCAGGGCACTTGGAATCACCTTTGTAATGCCCATACTCATAGCATTTATAGAACTTGGAGGAAGACTTGTTATGATCCGATTCTTGTCAGAGACTAGATTGGTATTGATATCCTTTCCCTTGATAATTATTTTGGGGGCCTTGAGAGAGCTCCTTTTTATCTCCCCCCCTCCTGGTGGTAACCTTGACCACTCTTTTGGGAGTCCACCCCAGATACCTTCTTGGACACTCTGGTGCTGGCCCAGAGGTCCGCCTCCTCAGCAAGCTTCCTGGGGTCAGTCAACTTGCTATCTACCGGTTGCTGTTGCAGCTCTGTAAACCAAATATTGAAAATGTGCTTCCCCAAAATCAAGTTGCACAGCCCATTGAAATCCTCTACCTTGCTGCCCCTCACCCAGCCCTTCAGTGCCTTGCTGTAGTAATGTAAGAAGTCCATCCAGGACTGGTTTAGGCATTTGTGGCTGTCTCTCAACCTCTGTCTGTACTTCTCAGGGATCAGCACAAATTTAGTAAGAAGAATGGCCTTTGTGGGGGCATACTTGTTCTGGTCCTCTACCTCTAGTGCTAGGAGTGTGTCCCTCCCCACCGTAGGCATGTACTTCCACAAGCTACCACCCCCTCTCCCCCAGTACTCCTCTGGGACCTTGTGTACCCTTAAAGCTACTTCATAAGCTGAGAAACATGTATCTATATCATCTCCTACCACATAACTGGGCACAAGGTCCTTGGGCATGCAGACCCTCACCTCTCCATTGGACACTGCGGATATGCTGATAAAATTACTGCTGGACTTCATTTGTTTGGCTCTCAAATCCAGCTCTCTGAGACTGAATTCATGGGGCCTCCTCCTCTTCTCCATTGACAGTCTCATTTCCTCCAATGCCCTTTTAACATCACCGTTCTTCTTCCCTAATGTCACAGTGACTAGCTACAGTTTGAGCTTTCTCTCCTCTTTCCCATCCATCAGTTCCTGTGAGGTCAGGCCCATGGCAGACACACTGCTCCCTGCTCCATCCTGGGCATCTGGGGCATCCACATCATCTCCTCATCTGCTGGGGTTGAGTTGGGCTCTACTGGCAGCTCAGGACTCTCTCCTCCTCTTCTGTCCGCGCTCCCTCTTTCTCAGTTACAACCATATCCTCCTCTCCTGAGGTGGCCTGCCATCTCTGCATCTCCTGAAAGGCCCCGAGGGCTACCTGGAGATTCAACTTGGCAGCCCTCTTGTCTGCTTTCAGTCTCTTCTGTTGCAGAGTTTCAGCAGCTTAGCCCTGCTTAGGGTCTCAAAGTTGCAGGAGCACATCTCTATGGCACAAAAAAGAAGGTAGGGAACTTAAATGTAAACAAGCATTGGCATAGCCAATAGGTCTCGCCTTTGGAACCTTATAAGTGTTTAGCTAGAGCTATTGGCTTTGCCAATGTTTTTAAGCTATGTTATAGAGCATAAACAGCTAAATACTTTAAAAATAATAATTATGAACACGCCCCCCCCGCAACCTCCCTGTGCTCCCCCCACCTGACCCACCACCCTTTGTTAGTGGTGGCCCCACTGGTCTGATGTCACAGTGTGTGACTGTATCCACATCTGGGCACCTCGGGCATCAGAGTAAAAAAAACATAAGAGCGATAGGTGGAACACGTGAAATGATCTCAGTCTCATAATTACTTCGGGCCGCATTTTAGTTCATTGATTATTAAGTTTCCTGTGTCCCCCAGGCAGTGAGCAACCATCTGCAACTCGACCCTTTATTTCTGCTCCAATAGGAACAGTTTTTGCTTTTCACTCTTAGGAAAGTGTGGCATTTTATCAAATGCCCTGATAAATTAGTGAGTGGCACATGTACCTTCGGGCAGAAGAATGCTAGGTTAAAACTCACAGAAAACTACTGAAACATTTTCACAAATAACAAAAGTTAGGCTGTATGCCAGCATAAGAAAAAGAACAGAACTATGCTTTCTACTGTGAACAGCTTTGCACAGGCGTCTGCTATCAAACCGAGACTGATTAAAATTAATATAGCCAGCTGATAAAACAGCTTGAAACACTTGCGTCTGATTAGAAAGGTATGCAGCTAAGCCAAGCATTACCTAATTTGTTGCAATGGTGCATGCGTTGATCAGGTTATTCTGCAATTACACACACTCTGAGGCCGATTCCGATTCGGGCCGGAAATCTCTCCGATTGAGCCGGACCTGGAGAGATTTCCGACCGAATCGGACTCGGGCAGTCCGACCGATCGAGTACGATGCGCACGCATGCCATCGGACTCGAGTCGGTCGGACTCCCATTGAAGTCAATGGGAGCCTGTCGTACAACGCGTACGCGGGCTCCCATTGACTCAATGGGTGCGAGGCGGACAAGGGCGCCCCCTACAGCGTGTACGCGGCGAAGCGATTCGCGCCGTACATGCACAGGTAGGGGGGACCCATGGGTCCCCCCTGTGTGCGACTCGCGTGCCTACGCGTACAGGGGGGGTCCGACGCGGACCCCCAAAGTCTGGCTCCGACAGCTTTTTCGAGCCGGACGGCGCGAGTCGATCGGACTCGCCCGCGGCGCGCATCGTACTTACCCGGCCGGGAAACGTCTCCATAGCGCGGTGCGAGTCGTGTCCATGCGAGTCGGTCGGAGCGTGTTGAAGCCGCGTTCGAGTCGGTCGGAGTTTTCGCGGGTGCCTGCATCGTACGAGCTCGGCCGGACCCGCGTACGATTCGGTCGGGAAACAGGGCTCCGAATCGGATCCGGTAAATCCGAATCCGATTCGGAGCCCTACCGGCCGAGATCGGAATCGGCCCCTCTGTTGGTTGTGAAAGAACGAAAAAACAAGAAGTGGTTTGTTTGACTTCGCCCTACTGTCATCTGGATTCAGTTCTCACACTTCTCACAGCCTAGTTTCATTTTGTAGATTATTGTGAAATAGTTAAACAGACAGTCTCACTATAGTCTATTGGGCTATGGCACGTGTACTGGCTGTAAATCATTCTCTTAAACAGTGCTAAGATGTCAAATTTAACCATTTGGGTAATTTTATAAACTATAGTTGCCTGTTGTGCATCCTTCCTTTGAGTCTATTGATTTGACATTGGTAATCATTGCCATTTGTAGAGTTAGTAGAAACCATGTTTTTTTGTGTTCAAAATATTTTATTGATGAAATTTTCATAAATATGAAACACAATACAAAAAATAATACCGAACCATATAGTATAGAAAACATACTACAATTTATAAGAAAAAGTTGAATAGCGATGCCAACATTACATAATAGTACAAACATTATATAAATAATAAAATAAACATAAAAGGGCTACAGTAAGCAAAGATTAATTATTACAAATGGAAATAAGTTTCCTAAATTGTAGAACATGTACTAATGTAGGAATCTAAACTAGACCACATACTAGACTTAGAAGAAGAGGAGTCCTTATGAGAGTGTGGATAAAAACATTGCCCACGTCTAAGAAAAATAATCCATTCCCACCATGCATTAACCGAAAGTGAAGTAGCGTCTTTCCAATTACAAGTAATAGATTTGAGTGCAGTAGAAATAAGGAAATCCAATAATTTACAATCCATAGGGGATAAAATGGATTTAAAGAGTGAGGATTTGAGAATTAGAACATGAAATGATAAAGTTGTTTGGATCTTAAGGATCTGTGTAATAAGATGCCATATTTCTGATAAAACTGATGTATGATAGAACAATTGAAAAATAAGTGTCGTAGGTCACCAGTTACAGATTGACAGTGCCAACAATTTGGAGTATCTAGAAGTTTAGCTTTAAATAATTTGTCAGGAGTCCAAAAGCATCGATAGAGTAAGTAAATATTAGTTTGTATAAGGGTGGCCGGAAGATAATTAGCCATGTTGGAATACCAAATGTCCTTCCAGGATATGCTAAGTGTATGAAGATTTAAGTGCGGGGACCATTTTTGATTCAAATGTGCAAAGGAGGAATTTGAAGTGGTAAGTTTTTTATATACTTTAGATGCTGTATGTCCTGAACGGCTGAACACAGAAATACAAAATTCAATACCAGAAGACTGAGACATAGAAAGTAGTTGGGGATAAGCATTAAGAATCATATTACATAACAATGTATATTTAGGCAACTCAGACAATGGCAGCTTATAAGTAGAAACCATGTTGAGTGATCAGCTGACGAGACCCCTCTGCTGGTTGTCTTTGAAATGAAAATGAAATGAAATGAAATTTGTAAAGCGCACTTATACCCCCAAAGGGGTGTCCTGGCGCTGTACGCATACCGCTGTGGAACCCTTCCTGGCTTTTCCCTGTGAAATGTCCACTCCTGGGCACCCCCAGGGTGAAGCCAGGCATCCCAGCGCTGTTGGGGCGATTAAGCAAGCTATTGCCCAGAGTTGCAGAGCGGGACCCATGATTAGAATAGGCACCGAGGCGAGAATTATCAGGTCTGAGGAAATTGAGCCCAAGACCCGCCGAGGCGGGAATTGAACCCTGGTCCCGGGCCAGATCTCTGCATCAGGGTCTGCCGCTCTAACCATTGAGCCACACTTCTCTTTGATTGTACCTCAACGCAGGAATGTACCAGAATACCCATACAAAGATGGCGCCTGGGATTAGGGTAAGAATGGCGGAGCTGCTCACCTATTCACACAAAGATGTGCCCAAACTGGCCACACTAGGAGGATTTAAAGGTTGCGGCCTCCAGAGTCCATCGTGAATGAATAAGTGCAAGCACTGACTCGATTCATTACATATTGTTAATTAATCACATGTAAATGAATTTGCCGAGAACAAGTAAATGTTTAAATGAACAGCAAGAACACATGCTAAGAATATATTGTAGATTCATTAGATTTACCACAGTTGTGTTGGGGGTCCCAGCAGCCTCGCAGATGCTATTTCCGGTCAAACGAGCAGTGTTTACACCCCTTTAACAAGCACGGCACGAAAGTGAAAGCGACCGCGAGACAGGCAAATGTAAACAAGCGCGGCAATGCTAATTAGAAACAGATGGCCCCTGCACGCCGCTGCTCGCTTCCGCAAGGTGGATGCCGCCACACGCACGAGTGTTACAAAAGTGCAGACCGATTCCAAAAGGTCATCTGCTAGAGCAACGCATGCGCGCTGCGCTAGGCTCGACCTAAAAAGGGGGAAAATAGCCAATTAAAAAACGAGGGAAGTATTTTAAAAAAAAGTCACTCTGATGTCAAACTATCTGGGATTTTTGTGTAAAACTAATCACTGTATGGTGCTGCACAAACACAAGTCCTGATCAACACCACTTAGCACTAATGTGAGAAATTATGTTGTTGGTTCACTGGGTTGTGTATCATGTCTTGGGACCTCCACCAAGAACTGGGGACTTTATTTTTGCTGTAGAAATTGATGACAACACCCCCAGTAGCGAAATGCTAAGAAAAGGGATGTAGCATGGCAAAGGAAATGCCTGTCAATAAGTACACAATGATTTTAATATTAAAGGTGCACAACAGAAGGATACAGCTAGAAGCCTCTGCTAGGCACTTCACAGATGGGTATCCTCCACATGATACCGCTATGTTGGACTTGTAATTGAGACCAAAAGATCACTTGCTATTTAGGCTCCGTGACATCTCAGCTGCTTTGATTTCAGTCAACTTTGCCAGGTAGTTGAATAATGTACAGCTTTACAAGGGAGTTGAAAATTGCTTTTCCTTCAGCAGTCGCTTGGGTTTTGTGGTATTTTATTTGGAATCCCATTTTTTATTTTAAATTGGTCTCGAATGAGCCTTCCATTTGATCTGCACAAGGTTTAGTTTATATGACCTTGCTAGAAATACTTCCTCCTGTATTTATCGTGGATTCAGTACTGGTGTGGAGAAGAAAGACTGGTCTTGTTACTGTTATAAATTGCTTCTGTGTGTTTGTATTAAAATAGTCATTAAACAAGCCATGGTCACACAATGCTTGATGTGGTGCCCAGAGATTTATTAAAGTCTTCTCCATTCCATTATAGAATAAAAAACAATCTCATCGAAGAAAGTATTTCTTTAAGCAGACAAGCTGTAAATCCTTAAAACTGCGGCCCTGGGAATTTCACATCCTTGTCTTTGTGTCTGCTTGATTGTTATGCATTCGTAGCTGTGCCAGAGAGATGTGATCCCTCACATGCTGAACTCGCATCTCAACAGATAACCTGTGTCTCATGTCAGGCTAAACTGCGTCAGTAAAACATTTTATTGCACCTTGGGAGTATTTTTTATCTCCCCGAGGAGATATTGCCAACTAATATCAGATCCACAAATTGGAATGAGAATAACATGCGGTTATAGTTTCACTGCATCTGAAATAGAGAATTGTGTTCTTCACTGCAAAGTCCTCCTGCTAAAAAAAGGGTAATACAGAAAGTTCAAATTGTGCGCACACAGTTGATCTTTATTGACCATCACCTTGTTTGTGTTCTACACAACTGCGTTTTGATTCTGTGGTCTTTGTAGCTGGGGTTTAAAGAGGTTTACTGCCTGTACCCACCGAGGGCTAATTTTAAAGCTAATTTTAAAGCAGACACCACTCAATCCAAAGCCCCTGCCAACCACCACCACCACCACCACTGAAGCATCAAATGATATTTTGGGTTAGGCCATGCAGGGAAATTGACAAGCACCAATTAGAAAGCAATATATGTCAAACAAAACATTTCCTCTTTCTAAGTTGATCTCTCCTCTTACTCTTCCTCAGTTACAGTTCCTTCACCAATTGTTCCACTATGGGGTCTTTAAGTCCTATTCCGGGGTCCATATTGAATTCTATATAACGAGAATTGTTCGAAAAGTATTAACAGAACTGTTCCTTACCTAATTCTGATATTGCTGCTACCTACCAGATACTACACAATCTTTTGCATGGTATTTATGTGGTCTTCTATCATATTTGTCCTTCTACTGTTGATGATTGTCGCCCCCATGGGCTAAGAAATGGTCAGATTGGTTATCCACTGAGATACAACAAGTCTTTTTTCTTGGATTCAGTCAGTAAATTTTGTTTCATCTTGGTCATGTTAAGATAGAGACACCAACGTAATATGATGCTATGCAATTTGTATATCACCCTGCTGTACATCCAAAGGTGGAACTCCCTGGTTATATCAAATGCTTATCGCCTTCGATTTCAGGCACCTGAAGCTGATGGGGTACCCATGCTGGCTTCATAGTCTGTCTCTTCCACACATCCTTAGCGACAAAGCCATACAAGCCACCTTTTACTGAGTGCCTCTCGGTGACCAGCTCCTGCACTGAAACATTACATTATATGAATAGTAAAGACATCAAAGTAAAATTACCAAGCATCTAATAGGAATTAGTAGCCTTCAAAAACACCCTTTCTTCTTCCTTAGATGGTCCTCTTTCTCCTCTCCTTTACACACAGCTGCCCATTTCCATTTCCTCTTCCTCCTACCCTTTCCACTTGACAAACATGTGTGCACAGGCATTGTATTAACCACACTGAGTGCTTCATTTACAAGCCCCTGTGCACCACCGGAACGTCACTTTTATTGACGTTCGGATGGTGCACAGTGCAGTGCCATATCTGCAAGGCCACATAAAGCCACCCTGCATGGCTTTTCATGGTCTTGTAGATATGTTGTAAGGCAACGCATCACAAGTCGTTGTGTTGCCTCACACTGCGATGGGGAGGCGTGCCATGGGTGTTATACCCACGTAACACCCATGGCCTTTGACTCATTCCCAGATTTAACAATGTTCTGTAAACCTGGGAATGCGTCAAAAGCGTACGCCTCCCTAGGGGAGGTGTAGGGGAGGTGGAACGAGGAGAAATAACTTTATTTCTCCTCGTTTTCCCTCTTTCTATGTGTGCTGCATATAGCAGCACACATAGAAGGAGGAAATCACCTTTTATTGATTATATTTGTGTCATGCACAAAAACAAACATTCCCACAATGAAGACACCCTTGCACCATGGTGCAAGGGTGCCTGTGTTGGCGCATGGCATCCAGTTGTGCGCCAGCGCTGTGGAAGAAACAGGAATGCCCCTATCTGATAGATTAGGGCAATTCCTGCCCTTTTCTTTTGCCGCAGGGCAGCGCAGCAAGAAAGCTTGGGGTGCTGCCCTACAGTAAAGGTTTGTAAATGAGGCCCTCATTTTTAAACAACACAGTGAGACTGAGGAAAATATCCTGCTAGTGTAAAATGCAAAATGCCATTCACATGTGTAATGAGACAGATAAAAAAAATATTTTTTTCTATGGCCAGGCAGGTGTGTGAATTTGGGAGATTAAAAGATTGAGATGCTTGCTGGTTAAAATCAAGGGGCCAGAGTGAGGAAGGAACATTAATTGATACAAGAACGAATATTATTTGCAAGCAAAAACACTTTTTATTATAAATGCACAAAGCTTATGTTTAAATGGCACCTATATTTAATATAGAATTTTGTAGTAGGTAATCATACTTAAATGTCATAGGCTTACAAGTGAGGTAAAAAAAAGTGCTGATTTAAGTTGGTCTAACTGTCGATGCCATGTTGACTGAAAAGAAGGCATTAACATTCAAAGGCCTGTTTTTCATGTTAAATTGTTATTTTCCATTAGATTGTTTCCTTTTTTCTGCAAATGTTGTAACTTTCCAAGAGCCTTCTGTTAGTTAGTGAATAGACATTTGTTTTGTATTAGACAACTATTAGCTAGGTTCACACTTGGAGGAGAGGAGGCAACAGGAAGGATGATTCATGAGAAGAACAGTCTGTGGGTCAGAATGTGAACGATATAACTTTTTAAGGACTAGCATCTAAAGACTATAGTACAAGTGTGAGAAGATGGGGAGTTTTACTATTCCCAGGAGTTTACTACAATCCTTTTGGATAATAGAGGAGATGAAAAGACACTTTTTGTCATTTGTAATACTGTGTGTTTATATTAGTGCATGTTCCTAAAGTAGCAGTCGGATTCCTTACCCGACTCCCAAACTAAAGACTCATCTTTGAGGTTCTTATACTTCTCTACATGAGAGGTTGTTTAGCCTATTTCTCTGATGTATGCTGAGTTATAGCTGAAAATACTTTGCAGCTTGATATGCAAAACCTTTATGCGTATGCATTGATTCTCTCATCAGAACTCTTTATTGGGAATCTCAAATGACATCTTATTTTTACCTTATTTCAATATATTTAGATTAGGAAACTTCCTTTATGGAACACACTTGCTGTATTATTACAATAAATTTATATTAGGGAACTTCATTTATGGAGCACGCTTGCTGTACTATTATGTTTACTGTTATCTTGACTAATATTCTGTTTGACCTTATATTAAAAGATCAAGTATTGTATTATATTCATTTTAATGCTGACGCTTAATGATAAATTCTTACTCAATAAAAAAATTAAATCTTAAAAATAATTTGAAATACAAAACTCTCTTTAGTGACTTTTCTAAAGTTATCAACAATTTAATGCATTGTTGGGTTGATGTGGATGATCGCTCCTTTACACTTCTCCTTATCAATGAACAAAGGTCCATACGCCCAGTGGCGGGGACTGTTTAATATTTACACCTGAAGATTAAGGTATAGAAAACCCTGCTCCATCACTGACCCACCAGATGTTTTGACAGGTAGAATAATTGACGGCCGCAGTAGCATACCAAGTGTGCCCTGAATACTAATGCAAGTAAGAACAAACATTGCAAAGCCTTGTCACACTGGTACAATGGTTATCATTTTAGTTTTTATTTCAAAAGTATCACACAAAAATAAAAATAAAAAAGTGCTGCAACCTAAATGTGACAGCCTAATGCTTGAAATAAAAATTTAACTTTTAAGAAACATTTACAGATAGGGACATTTTATGAGTGATGGGGTTTTTTAAATAAAAAACAGGCCTTTCAGTTGTGCCATCCATTTTATTATTAGTATTTGTTAAGGAGAAAAGAATAAATAAAGGTCCAATCGAGCACTCAAACTGCAGACAGCTGCTATGTTGCAAAGTCACTCACACACTTTGTAACATCAGAGTTAAAAGGAGATAAAAAGAAATCAACTGCATTGCAGTCAAAATATATAGCAGTAGTTGGACCTGGCCCTTTTCGCAGGGTTCTTCCCAACTTTTTGCCTTCAGTTGCTAGACAAGTTTTTGCTGCCATTAGGACTCAGTGTGCTTTTTCCCTGCTAACCAGTGTTAAAGTGCTGGCGCTTTTTCCCTAAAACATGGTAAAATTGATATCCACCTGATTGGCACAATTAATTTACATATAAGTCCCTAGTAAATTGTACTACATGTGCCTAGGGTCTGTAAATTAAATGCTACTGGTGGGCAGCAGCACTCATTCTGCCACTCATTAAAGTAGCACGGTAAATCATGTCTCAGGCTGGAGTGACGTTTTAAAATGCCATTTTGCGCTGGCAAAATAAACCTTTTGCCAGGCCTAAACTTCCTTTTTAACACTTACGTCACCCCTAAGTTACGCTATAAAGGCTAATAAGGCAGGGTGCATTGTATTTAAAAAGTAGGACACGTACTTAAGTTTTACACATCCTGACAGTGAAAAGCTCCTATATCCTATCTCTCCCATTGACTTACACTAGGTTACATTATTACATGTAATAAGTGCTAACTTTAGATTGGGAGCACTTAGAGATATGCTGTTTGCACACAAATGAATTTTTATTTAAATACTCTTTAATGGTGAGGTTGGATTTTAAGTTATAATTCTGAAAACACCACTTTAAGAAAGTTGGAATTTTCTTGACCCAACCAACTGTGCCTTTCTGCCAGTGACTATAAACATCTCTGCTGTTTGGGTGTGTGTTTTGCTCCCAGACAGTAACACAAAGGGGGCTTAGGTTTAGATAGGAAGGTTGGGGAGGAGCAGTACCCAGGGTCAGTTGGCTCCTGTGTCAGCTACAGTAAAACAACAAGCTTCAGAGGCCTCCCTGAAACTGACCAGCTGCAACTGGATCTGCCTGATCCCTGCGGCTGACCTCTACTGGAGTGAGCCCCGATCCCCAAGAGTTGCCTCCCAGGTCCTAGACCCTTAGCTGGCATCAGTGAAAGTACAAGCCGATTTAACTTTCATCGCCAGAAAGGGCCAATACAGGTCCTGAGAACAGCCGACTTACCCTCAATAAATCAACAATGGTGAAAGATGATGGGTGGTGGACAGGAGTGCAATACCCATTGGGCTAAATGGGCTTCAGCCCCCCCTCCGCCCCTGTTGTCTTCTACAACCGCTGAAGACCTCAGGCTTGTCTCATTTGTACAGAACATAAAAGCCTATCAAGTCAATGAACTACTAAGCCAATTCCCCAAATTATTCAGCAGCCTAGGATGTCTAAAGGCCCCGTCAGTCAAGTTACACATCGGCAAATCAGTCAAACCTGTAACCCTCCACCAACGATGTGTGCTGTTCCACCTGAGGCCACTAGTCGAACAAGAGCTGGATAACCTTGAGAGCCAAGGTGTGAATGTGAAAGTATCTGGTACAACGCACTGGGTATTCGTTATGGTTATAGCCAAAAAGCTGAAACAACCTGGAAAAATGCGCTTATGCACCAATATGGCGCCACCCTAATGAGGCACATCACCTCCACAATATATGATATTATAGTTGATTTAAATGAGGCACAGTGGTTCTCAAAATTAGATCAGATACCACCAAGTGCTCCTCTCAGAAGAGAGCAGATACATAACAACAGTTTCCACACACCTTGGGCTATGCGGCTACAAAAGATTACATTTCAGCTTTTCCTCAGTGGCAGAAGTATTCCAGGATGCCGTACGAGAGTCTGTCAGGACTCCAAGGCATCATGAATGTAAGTGACGATATCCTGATCTATTCTGCAACCTCTAAGGAGAACCACAAACGCGTGAGAAATACATTGAAATGCCTATGGGAGCACTGCATCAGTCTGCACAGAGAAAAATACTCGGTTTTTCAAACCTCCATAGAACTATTTAGATATGTCTATAATCAGGAAGGGGTGCAGGTCGAACCCCAAAAATCACAAGCCATCAAGCTAGCCCCAGCACCGACCAATACATCCGAGGTGCGCAGTTTGCTGGACATGGCCACATACTGTGGCAGGTTTATCCCTCATTTCGCAACGATCGCTGATCCCTTGAATGCCCTGACCAAGGTCAATGCTTGCTGGACGTGGGCCAAAACGAAGAGGAGGCATTCCAGAAGATAAAAGCTACATTCCCAAGCAAAACAACGATGGGGTTCTTTGATCTGGAAAAGTGGAGCTACTTGTCTATGCAAGCCCAGTGGGCCCAGGAGCCATGCTCACACAAGAGGTGGAACCAGGAAGATGGGCATGTTAGCATTCACCAGCAAAGCACCTTCTCCAACCAAAGCTCAGTAAGCCCAGATTAAAAGGAAAGCCCTAGCCATCAAGTGGGCATGTGGACATTTCCACCTATACCTCTGTGGGAGTCCCTTCAGAGTTGTCACAGACCACCAACCATTCGTTCCACTGTTCCAGGGTATGGCGCCCCATCCACCACCTCAAATCGAATGCTGGGCCATCCAGCTACAACATTACCATGTAGAAGTGGTTTATCAGCAGGTTTCCAAAAACCCAGTGGACTTCCTCTCACGCCATCTGCCCCAAATAACCGAAGAAGGTGATGATGGCACTGGGACAACTGAAGAATGCACCTGTATGGTGTCACAAGGGAGCTTGCCCGAAAGCATTGACCATGCGCGAAACTGAGAAAGCCACAATGAGCGATGCAGTGCTGATGAAAGTGAAAAACACACTACAGCAAGGCTCATGGCAGAACTTCCTACGTGACACCAATTGCTGGAATGGCCTAGACAGGGGAAGACTCATCCAAATGTGGAAGTTGCACGATAAACCCAGTGCCACCCATGACGGCCTCATGCAGTGGGGTTGTAGGCTGATGACTCAAAAGTCTGCAGCACCAAGTGTCTACACTGGCCCATGGTGGACATCAAGGAATGTTGCAGGGATTCTGCACAAATACATTACTATGCTCAGGAAATGGGACCTTGGTGTATAGGGACTGAGTCTTCCTACCACCTTAGTACCCACAAACCCAGGACTGACTAGCTATAGTGCCTCACTTGCTCTCCTACTCACTCACAGGGAAACAAATGATTAGGCACCCCAGAACACAACACTCCCAGTTCTCTCAGGAATCGCGATAACAAGACACACCTTTTCGCTCACTCTCTTGTACTCGTCCACAATAAGATGTGACAGAGACACGAAACAGTTTAAAATATTTATTTAATAGTTCAAATATTGTCAGCATAGCAGTCAGACCATAAATCATGAAAGGAGATGTCATCATAAAAAGACGATGGAGAAAGGAATATAGTGCCTAACCTCCCTAACCCTGCTAAGAAGAAATATTATTATATAATAGAAGATCTATGGCCTTTGTCAGCAGACCCCATACCTTAGCCTATAGATGATAGATCTACATCATGCGCGCTCGTCTCCCTGGAAAGGTCCCTCTCCAAGTGTGTGTTACCTATTCGTGCACCCCACTAAAAATCCAAGTACGCTGTCCAAATAACAGCTGCATCAATATGTTTTTTATCTAAGGGCTAAGGACTGGCCAGAACAAAATAACAAGGGGCATTGTTGTTCGACCTTGCACATAATGTTCAGTCAAAATCCCAGGAACATGCAAACACAGCGATGAGTTCTCATGTGAAAGGAGTCTTTGAGAATATTGCAAAAAATAAAGACGTGTAGTAACGTGTGCACAGCAGCAAGCAAGCTGCAACGAGCTCAGGCTAAGTTAGTGAAAAACGATACTGTCCCTATGGGCCACGTGACAGTAACAGCAAAAATGAAATCACGTATGTGGGAGAAAATATGGTTCCCAAACCTCGAAGCCACTGTAGCCGACTTAGTAGAACAATGTCCTGCGTGCGAGCGCACCAGTTCCCAAGAAACCCCAGTGCCCATCATTATGGAAAAACCTTGCAATACCCCATGGCCCAAAGTGAGTATTGATTTTGGGATTTTCCTAGATGGGACAGTCAAGGTGGTTCTGGTGAACAGCTACTCAAAATACCCAATCGTCGACGTGGTCGACTCAATGGCATTTACCAATGTTGCCCCAGTGCTAGAGAAGGTATTCGCACTGTTTGGCGTGCCAGAGGAGATCAAAACAGACAACAGACAACAGACCATCCTTCCAAGGGTGAGAGTTCAAAGATCTCCTGGGAATCTGACATAGCCACATCACACCACAGTGGCCACAAGCAAAGGGAGAGGCTGAGTGCTTCATAAGCACCCTGAACAAAGCCCTCTAATTTGCCATGATTAAAGGGCTCAACCCCGAGCTCAGCCTCCAGAGATTCTTTAGAGAATACAGAGGAACACCGCATTGCACCACACAGTGCTGTCCCTGGTCTCTGATCCTTAATGGGTCTAGGAGAGACACGATCCCAGTCCACCCGGAGTGGACTCCTCCAACCTACAATCCAGTAAATACCCAGAACCGGCTCACACAGAACAACGTGGAGTGAGCCTGAAAAGGCAAGCAACAATGATTAAATTAATTTAAATGTCATTTCTTGGTGCCAGTCAAGGGGGGAGCCTGCGGTGGAATGCTGATCATTTGATTTGCACACAGTGCGATCCAACATGGGCACCTCACTATTAGAGAATGGCTAGCAATGGCTGTATGCATGTGGGTTAGGTGGCTATGACCCAGCACACCCGATGGCCCTGTTAGTTATACACAATTGCCATTGGGCGCTGAGGCAGCACAGGACATGCACATTAACAGGCAACCATAAGCAGGCCAAAGGGAGTCACAGATGCCCCCCAAAAGAGAAACTTATCCCTGACGTGGTGCCTGCTGAGCATCTGCCACAGGGATGCACCTCGGCCCCGGGCACACACATCCACTGAATGAGTGCTGGGAACTGCTCTCCCACTGTACTGAGCTGAAACGACCAAGGCACAGTTGACCAGAGACACTGTTGCTATGCCTAATCCCTCAGACGGGGATGAGACTGACCTCGACAACATGAGGATATGCTAGTCGACCTCAACGAGAAATGTTATTAAATTCTACAGGCAATCGCTGACACTAAAAGCACACTAGAAGCCAAGATCTACTCCTTGGGGATAAAACTAAACTAATGGGCCGTCGGTGCTTGGATTACAAATGCATTTCAATAGATACAATGGATTATTTGCAGCAGCAATTGTCATTCTAGAGCTCGCCAATGGGCACAATGCAGAGAAATTCCCGCAAGACTAGCTGCTAGATGTAGCTTTTAAAGGAAAACCATCTGAGTTTTTTGTGATAGAACATTCAGGCCCCAGGGGCCTGGCCACTTACCGGTTCTTGGGGTGTCGCCATTTCCTATGGTGGCATGTATTTTGAGCTATCACGATAGGGACTTTGTCCTGACAATGGCAAGGGAGCATGGACCTTGACCATACAAATTAGTAAGGTGCTAGTGGTCCATGTAAAATAGTTTCTTCAACAAAATAACAGCACATATGGCCTAGTGTTCCTTGCCAAGTTGCTGGTCAGCGTGGATGGCAAATCACAACTCTTAACCTTGCCTTAGGAGATGCTGACCTGGATGGAATCAGTAGGGCTCTTGATGCCCCTGATTGACGATCATGTCAAACCAGAACTGGAGACAAAGACATAAAAAATTGAAAAACCTTTGATATGGCTCTAGCAGACCTACCGAAGAGAAAGGGCTGGAGTGGTGGAGAGTGTTTATCAGCACTGGATTATCAGCAAAACAGCCCATAGCACCAAGGGGGACTCATTGAGCATCAAACATGACTCTGAAGTCGATGGACACCACAATGACTCTGATGATCCATCCACCAGAGGTAAGACCAATGACTGCAACTTAGTGATATAAAGGGCTCCCAACTGCCATAAGTTACATTGACATGACACACGCTATCTATGGTAAGAAAGGGTGGTCCTTTCATAACTGCAGATGGTGCCCACATGGGAGGCTCAACCCTTAGGTGCCTTAAACAGTGACACATACACACCACGTCCAATTCGGAATTTGTTGATCACACTGGGGGCTTTGCTATTTACATGTTTCGGCAGGGTAGTTCCCCGAACTCTTGGCAGGAAGTTAACAGATCTGGGCTAATTATGTGCTGGTATGCCAGGCAGTGGGCTCCCTTTTACTTTTATGATTGGCTCCTTGCTGAGATGTTGGGCTGGTGAACTCTTGGATGCTCCGGTGCTCTGAGAGTGGTCCTAAACCTGAGAAGACTATTTGCAGCCTTTACAACACCCCTACATTTCACTTGCTACTCTCTACTGAAGGACAACAATCCTGAAACATGTGTCTAGAGATACACAGCACTAGCATCAATGGTGTTATATATATTATTGACTGGAAAAAAACAAAGGTTAAAGTAACTTTATAGTTAGGTGAATTTATCAGTGACAACATTAATGTTTTGAACTAGAACACACAAATTATTAATACATCAAGCTGCAGTTCCACTAGTCGTTACTAGATGTCCCTCACGAGTCAAATGCAAAAGCATTGAAACCCTTTCATGAAGCTTTTGCATTTGACTCGTGAGGGACATCTAGTAACGACTAGTGGAACTGCAGCTTGATGTAATAATAATTTCAATGCTTTTGCATTTGACTCGTGAGGGACATCTAGTAACGACTAGTTGAACTGCAGCTCTTTGTAGAATTATTTTGATATTGGATACTATAATATTCACTACGTAATGGCCATCTTCCGGAACCATTTTCCTTCCTGAACAACACTTCTCCCAGTTTCCTGTACTCCGGCGCATCCGCCGTTGTCGTCCTGGACTACTGACCTGGCACGCCTAATTCTATATTCCCCCCTGTGCTACTTAGCACTTGGTTAATCTCGTCGCCACAGACTGCATCGACTTTTCTGAAGGTCAATAGTCCTCTTTGGCTTATCCGCCGCCCGGCGATATCCGTCTTCCTTTCCTTACATTTGGCAGTAGTCCACCTACCGTGGTTCGCACTGCTCCTCTTGAACGGTCACTTGCCCTGAAGAGTCACGGGTTACTACCCTTTGTGACGAAACACGTGTCGGCTGGTTGCTTTTGTTTTGGCTGGTTGCTTATGCTCTGTTACTATATTAAACACCTATGATTATCATTCTGGTGTAGACCCTCTACATTTCTGCAGTATGAGACATTTCTCCTGATATTATATCCTCGTTACGTGTGCCCGGTACTGTACCTACTATAATATTCACTGCCCACTGCTAATCTCGTCCCATAATGCTTTGCAGGGCCTTTGGTTGGGATTGTATTTTTGCCAATAACTGTGCTTGGGGTGGTCCTAAGAGGATGTGACCACCACCGAATCGTTCAACAAGATGTGCTTTTTGTTTTCAAGGCATCTGCTTGGTTCTCTCCCTAGGTTAGGGAGGATCCCAAAATCATCACCTCTCTCACTGCTTGTTAATTTATCGTTTTCACTTTTGTGAAATGACTATATGCATTTTTAGCATATAAAGACAGAAATACTTATTTTATCTTAACTTGCACTGTGCAAGATGCTGTTGGTAATTATTGCACGGTGCAGACAAGCACACAGCTACGCACTATGCAACTTGTGTAGCTACGCGTAGTTCAAAGTGTACTTCGCGTAGCTACGTGTAGTGCTACTACGCAAACTACGCCCAGGGTTAGACCTAGATGCCTATAGGTTTACAGACACGGACCTTGCATACATTTTACGCACAGCACACCCAAACTAGTATACTTGCTGACATGGTGCTAAAGTCATATTGTTGCGTTTTGATGTGGAACCTGGAATAAACAATGAAACAAAAAGTCGGATACACAGGACGAAATTAAAAATAACTTAAATATTAAAAAGCTAGTAGCGTTGACATTTCTCACTGCTGCATGTTTCGTATAGGGTGTGGCACTGCAACTACACGTCTACAAACCGCAGCACACAAGGCGTAATGTAGTGCTGAAAGTAACACATACATGCAGCTCACACATCCGATTGCTTGCCCTTATTCAGGGATTATATCACCACATGGAGTCACCTCTGATTTCCAAAATGTCTACTGAAATCCGCTCTGGATCGTGCCCTCCCCTCCAGTGCTAGAGCTTTGCATGCATTATTGTTCCACAAAGGGCCCTCGTGGGATGAAGTCATAGTTTCTAAATACCTTGAACTCGTGTATCCAGCCATTTGCACTTGTGCTAGACTTGTGCATGACAATGGCTCTGTGAACAGGGCCTGCATTGCGTGTGTGAGTCACTACTGACTCACTCTGCAAGTTATCAGATGCCTTCCAGATACAAATATGCACTTTATAAAATGAAGATAAGTTTATAAAGACAAATTGAAGTTTATCTGCTACATCTGTGTACTGGGATGTGTACAAGGAAAAAAAACAGAAAATGATACAGAACTATCAAGCAATGAGAACTATGCTCTTAGCCATGTCATGATTCTGCTTCATGGCCCAAATCTAACAAAAGTGTGCCCTTGAATTGGAGAAAGTGCTCCTGTGAAGAGATTGTGCTGTGACCTGCTCGTGAACTCCAAGTGAAGCCAATTCAAACATACTCCTGGCTTTCACTGGAAGTTCATGAGTAAGAGAGAAGCAACACTAGAGTTACTCAGACCTACTCATGCCCCAATCTTTGTGCTCTGGAGCCTGTGTGCATGTTCATGAAAATAAGAAGTTAAAGACAGATCGGGGTCAATTGTATTGTGAACGGGCTGCTTTTATCAGTCTCTGGTGATGGCAACGTACACAGCACACATGGTCCTTATGCTGTACTCAGTGCCCACACATATCTGCATTCTAACTTGTTAGATTCAGTGACCCATTCCTGCTCATCATGTCTCTCCTAGTACACACGTATGCGCATTCTAACATGTTAGATTCAGTGATGTATTCCTATGATTGTGCTTCTTCTAGTCGGCTGTACACAGGTGTACACAAGTATGTGCATTCTAACGTATCAGTTTCAGCCATGCATTCCTACTCCTTGTGCCTCTCCTAGATGGCTGGGCACAGGTGTACACATGTATGTGCATTGTAACATGTTATATTCAGCAGATCATTTCTGCTCATTGTGCTTCTCCTAGACAGCTGTGCACAGACGTACAGGCACATGTCCATTCTAATGTGTTTTGTTTAGCAATGCTTTCCTACTCATCGTGCTTCATCTAGACAACTGTGCACAGTTGTACACATGTATGTGCATTCTAACTTTTTAGATTCAGCAGTACATTCTTGCTGTTTGTGCTTCTCCTCGATGGCTGTGCACAGGTATACAGACGTATGTGCATTCTAACGTGTTAGTTTCAGAGATGCATTCATACTTATTCTGCTTGTCCTAGACAGCGTTCCACAGGTGTACACACATATGTGCATTCTAACATGTTAGTTTCAGTGATGCATTCCTACTCATTTTGCTTCTTCTAGACAGACGGCTGTACACAACTGTACAGATGTAGGCCTATTTTTAATGTGTTAGTTACAGCCGTGCATTCCTGCTCATTGTATTGCTCCTAGAAGGCTGTGCACAGGTCTACACACACATGTGTGTTCTAACGTGTTAGTTTCAGAGATGCATTCCTACTCATCGTGCTTCTCCTGGATGGCTGTGCACAGGTGTACAGATGTATGTGCATTCTAATGTTTTAATTGCAGCTATGCATTCCTATTCATTCTGCTTCTCCTATGCAGCTGTGTACAGATGTATGTGCGCTCTAACGTGTTAGTTTCGGGGATGCATTCCAGCTCATTCTGCTTCTTCTATGCAGCTGTGTACAGGTGTACAGATGTATGTGTGTTCTAACGTGTTAGTTTCGGTGATGCATTCCAGCTCATTCTGCTTCTCCTAGGCAGCTGTGCACAGGTGTACAGATGTATGTGCATTCTAACGTGTTAGTTTCGGCGATGCATTCCAGCTCATTCTGCTTCTCCTAGGTGGCTGTGCACAGGTGTACAGATGTATGTGCGTTATAACGTGTTAGTTTCAGCGATGCATTCCAGCTCATTCTGCTTCTCCTAGGCGGCTGTGCACAGGTGTACAGATGTATGTGCATTCTAACGTGTTAGTTTCGGCGATGCATTCCAGCTCATTCTGCTTCTCCAAGGCGGCTGTGCACAGGTGTACAGATGTATGTGCGTTCGAACGTGCTAGTTTCGGTGATGCATTCCAGCTCATTCTGCTTCTCCTAGGCGGCTGTGCACAGGTGTACAGATGTATGTGCGTTCTAACGTGTTAGTTTCGGCGATGCATTCCAGCTCATTCTGCTTCTCCAAGGCGGCTGTGCACAGGTGTACAGATGTATGTGCAATCTAACGTGTTAGTTTCAGCCATGCATTCCAGCTCATTCTGCTTCTCCTAGGCGGCTGTGCACAGGTGTACATATGTATGTGCGTTCTAACATGTTAGTTTCGGCGATGCATTCCAGCTCATTCTGCTTGTCCTAGACAGCTTTCCACAGGTGTACACACATATGTGCATTCTAACATGTTAGTTTCAGTGATGCATTTCTACTCATTTTACTTCTTCTAGACAGACGGCTGTACACAACTGTACAGATGTATGCCTATTTTTAATGTGTTAGTTACAGCAGTGCATTCCTGCTCATTGTATTGCTCCTAGAAGGCTGTGCACAGGTCTACACACATATGTGTGTTCTAACGTGATAGTTTCAGAGATGCATTCCTACTCATCGTGCTTCTCCTGGATGGCTGTGCACAGGTGAACAGATGTATGTGCATTCTAATGTTTTAATTGCAGCTATGCATTCCTATTCATTCTGCTTCTCCTATGCAGCTGTGCACAGGTGTACAGATGTATGTGCATTCTAACGTGTTAGTTTCGGGGATGCATTCCAGCTCATTCTGCTTCTCCTATGCAGCTGTGCAAAGGTGTACAGATGTATGTGCATTCTAACGTGTTAGTTTCAGCGATGCATTCCAGCTCATTCTGATTCTCCTATGCAGCTGTGCACAGGTGTACAGATGTATGTGCATTCTAACGTGTTAGTTTCAGCGATGCATTCCAGCTCATTCTGCTTCTCCTATGCGACTGTGCACAGGTGTACAGATGTATGTACGTTCTAACGTGTTAGTTTTGGCGATGCATTCCAGCTCATTCTGCTTCTCCTAGGCGGCTGTGCACAGGTGTATAGATGTATGTGCGTTCTACCGTGTTAGTTTCGGCGATGCATTCCAGCTCATTCTACTTCTCCTAGGCGGCTGTGCACAGGTGTACACATGTATGTGCGTTATAACGTGTTAGTTTCGGCGATGCATTCCAGCTCATTCTGCTTCTCCTAGGCGGCTGTGCACAGGTGTACAGATGTATGTGCGTTCTAGCGTGTTAGTTTCGGCGATGCATTCCAGCTCATTCTGCTTCTCCAAGGCGCCTGTGCACAGGTGTACAGATGTATGTGTGTTCTAACGTGTTAGTTTCCGCAATGCATTCCAGCTCATTCTACTTCTCCTAGGCGGCTGTGCACAGGTGTACAGATGTATGTGCGTTCTAAGGTCTTAGGGCCATATTAGCAACAAAATGCGATAAATATCGCAGAGCGCGCTTAGCGCGAAATATTCTATCGCCAGCTATCGCTGGAATATATCGCCACGCTAACGCTGTATTAGCAACAATTAGCGCTATGGCGATGATTATTCCAGCGATAGCGGCATAATGCGAGAATATCGCTGGAAAACCAGCGATATTCTCGCATTAACGCTAAGGTGGATTCAGCATTAGAATCCACCTCCTATACTACAAACAGGTAAGTCATAGTCAGTAGCAGGTGTTAAAATCTAGCGATAAACGCGCTTAGCGCGATTTATTTTATCGCTTCGCCTGCCTTGATAATAGGGGTTAGTGGTGTTAGCGACTGTTTACAGTCGCTTTTAGTGGGGAACGCCTACCTTGCATGTCATTAGCGATAAATATCGCTGACATACAAGGCGATGTAATTCCCGGCCTCTAACGCCTAAAAGCTGTCGCTAACGCCTGTTAGCGACAGCTTGCTAATAGGGCGTTAAAAATATCGCCCATTTAGCGGCAAAAAGTGCCGCTAAATCGGCGATAAAGCCCTTGATAATATGCCCCTAAGTTTCAGAGATGCATTCCAGCTCATTCTGCTTCTCCTATGCGGCTGTGTACAGGTGTACAGATGTATGTGCGTTCTAACGTGTTAGTTTCGGTGATGCATTCCAGCTCATTCTGCTTCTCCTAGGCAGCTGTGCACAGGTGTACAGATGTATGTGCGTTCTAACGTGTTAGTTTCGGCGATGCATTCCAGCTCATTCTGCTTCTCCTAGGTGGCTGTGCACAGGTGTACAGATGTATGTGCGTTATAACGTGTTAGTTTTGGCGATGCATTCCAGCTCATTCTGCTTCTCCTAGGCGGCTGTGCACAGGTGTACAGATGTATGTGCGTTCTAACGTGTTAGTTTCGGCGATGCATTCCAGCTCATCCTGCTTCTCCTAGGCGGCTGTGCACAGGTGTACAGATGTATGTGCGTTCTAACGTGTTAGTTTCGGCGATGCATTCCAGCTCTTTCGGCTTGCCCTAGACAGCTTTCCACAGGTGTACACACATATGTGCATTCTAACATGTTAGTTTCAGTGATGCATTCCTACTTATTTTGCTTCTTCTAGACAGACGGCTGTACACAACTGTACAGATGTATGCCTATTTTTAATGTGTTAGTTACAGCAGTGCATTCCTGCTCATTGTATTGCTCCTAGAAGGCTGTGCACAGGTCTACACACATATGTGTGTTCTAACGTGTTAGTTTCAGAGAGGCATTCCTACTCATCGTGCTTATCCTGGATGGCTGTGCACAGGTGTACAGATGTATGTGCATTCTAATGTTTTAATTGCAGCAATGCATTCCTATTCATTCTGCTTCTCCTATGCAGCTGTGCACAGGTGTACAGATGTATGTGCATTCTAACATGTTAGTTTCGGCGATGCATTCCAGCTCATTCTGCTTCTCCTATGCAGCTGTGCACAGGTGTACAGATGTATGTGCATTCTAACATGTTAGTTTCGGCGATGCATTCCAGCTCATTCTGCTTCGCCCATGCAGCTGTGCACAGGTGTACAGATGTATATGCATTCTAACGTGCTAGTTTCGGCAATGCATTCCAGCTCATTCTGCTTCTCCCATGCAGCTGTGCACCAGTGTATAGATGTTTGTGCATTCTAATGTGTTAGTTTTGGCGATGCATTACAGCTCATTCTGCTTCTCCTACACGGCTGTGCACAGGTGTACAGATGTATGTGCATTCTAACGTGTTAGTTTCGGCGATGCATTCCAGCTCATTCTGCTTCTCGTAGGCGGCTGTGCACAGGTGTACAGATGTATGTGCGTTATAACGTGTGAGCTTCGGCGATGCATTCCAGCTCATTCTGCTTCTCCTAGGCGGCTGTGCACAGGTGTACAGATGTATGTGCTTTCTAACATGTTAGTTTCGGCGATGCATTCCAGCTCATTCAGCTTCTCCAAGGCAGCTGTGCACAGGTGTACAGCTGTATGTGCGTTCTAACGTGTTAGTTTCCGCAATGCATTCCATCTCATTCTACTTCTTCTAGGCGACTGTGCACAGGTGTACAGATGTATGTGCGTTCTAACGTGCTAGTTTCGTTGATGCATTCCAGCTCATTCTGCTTCTCCTATGCGGCTGTGCACAGGTGTACAGATGTATTTGCATTCTAACGTGTTTGTTTCGGCAATGCATTCCAGCTCATTCTGCTTCTCCTATGCAGCTGTGCACTGGTGTACAGATGTATTTGCATTCTAACGTGTTAGTTTCAGCAATGCATTCCAGCTCATTCTGCTTCTCCAGTGCGGCTGTGCACTGGTGTACAGATGTATTTGCATTCTAACGTGTTAATTTCAGCAATGCATTCCAGCTCATTCTGCTTCTCCTATGTGGCTGTGCACAGGTGTACAGATGTATGTGCATTCTATTGTGTTAGTTTCAGCGATGCATTCCAGCTCATTCTGCTTCTCCTATGCGGCTGGGCACAGGTGTACCGATGTATGTGCATGCTAAAGTGTTAGTTCAGAGATGCATTCCTACCCATTCTGCTTCTCTTAGACTGCTGTGCACAGGTCCTGCAGCCCAGGGGTTAAGGGATCCTATAGCAGCTCTCAGCTGATTAGGTAACTCCAAGGGGATGGATGGCAGAGGATGCGGCCTGAGTTGGATGTGCTCTGTATAAATTCTGCTCACACTCTGTTGAATCTGGCACCCACAGTGTGGCAGCCATGCCACTCGGATAGTGACTTTTCGTTAACTAGGTTTCCCTCTTCCGCAGCACATGGGTGGTGCAGTGCTCTCTGCACCCCTTTCCAAGCTGTAGGCGTATCTTGGTCGGATGCTGTCTGTAGAGCGGTGTATGGTTGTGTGGGCTGCACACATGCTTTGTATGTAGATACAATATTCCTTAGAATGTGGTTTCAACCGTAAGTGCAAAGTTCTGCAAACTTCCACAGTGCCGTCTTTGGTACATGACTGAGGCATGTGAAGAAACCTTTAATGCCCCAATATGGATGAAGTATGCCTGTAGTGATATTAGTTAACAAAGTTAGTGACCGTATGGCTACTGCAAATGGGTCTATGCCTCAGAATAGACTGCAGCTGTATAGCTATATGTGTTTTCACTGCCTGTAACAGCATGAGTAATAGTTTATGTTAACTTCGTCTGTGCCTCCCACTTGTTCTGGTCTTTGCAATGCAACAGCCCTGAAGTCACTTACAAGGAAGCATTGCTGACAGAATAGATTGCAACACGATCTTGGTTCGACAAAAATACAAAACCTTTTCCTGCAAATAGTCTTTGAGGACCACAAAGGATCCTTCTGTGGGTGCGTTACCAAGCATGAACAAGTAAGTAAACTCACTAGGTGTGTGCATTAAAAGATTCTACAAGTTTAGGAATGGGCTGAGTTAAATTTTTTCATCTTGATATATGTGTTTATATTTGTATACAACATTATGATTATTTTTATCTAATGCGGTAAAAAAAAAACTTGACATGACTTTAGGAAATTATGTGGTGTTTTGACATTACATTTTTCTTTTCACTTTTTCCACATTTCCTTTTTTCAGTCCTGTAGATGATTGTGCACCAACTTCAAAATTACTTTTATTATGATACACATTTTTTGTATATAGAAATGTTGCACTGTATAACTTATAAAAGACAGATTTCAAAGCTAGTAAATAAAGAAGTTGAACACTTTATCTGCTTATACTCCACCCCACACACACACACATCACCACCCTCCCTGACTGCTGAGACATTTTACTTATGTTTGGGGTACTTCCTGCTAACACTTCAGGACTTTTTTCCACAAAAGTTATCCAGGCAACATTTGTGCCGTTTTTTCCCACGTTAGGAGTCAACAGAGACCCAGGGTTTGTGGATTCCTCTGAACTGAGAAAATGTACAAAATATATCACAATTTTGTCCCTTTTTAAAAAAAAAAATGGGAAAAAGTCCTGTGCAAGAAAGTGTATGTTACTTTTTATACAGATGGTATCACAAAACGTTTTGTTGTACTAAGATCACTATCTTCCCAGGAAGAATTATAAATAAAATCATTTTTTAGCAGAGTTTTTGCAGGTATCGTAATGATAGTCCATGTTTCTATTTTTAGGTATGCGTTAGCCAAAACCATTTGTTTTGCCAAAAACAAACTTTAAAAGAAATATCCATAAATACGCATGTGGGATATCTGCCAGTCCTCTTCATCCATTGGTCTGTTGTTTTGCCATTCACATTTTGATTCTGCCCACAACAATACAGAGCATAGAGCAGGAGGTCAGCCCAATCACATCTCGGGTCTCTTTAACGTGAGTCATGGTATTTCGCTCCTTTACTGTCTTCCTCCGCAGCCGTCAGTAGTTGTACCACCCATTGATTATATAGTTTAATGTGTTATGTGTGGCACAGTGTTTCTGAAAATATCAGCGCAATCCCCACACATGGAGAGCAATAACATGATTATTATTTATGGTTCTCTGTGTCAGATTAGGCTCTGAGGCACCAGTGGTATAACAGTAGCTCCCGCAGCCCCCGCAGTGTGTGGGTGGTCTGTGCTCCATAGAGTCCCCTCTGGCACTGTGCACGGGCAGCAGGCCCCTGGCCAGAGAGCTCCTGACTGGGTCCGGAGTGTGGGGGACCCCAATCCATGTACTTTGCGAGGAGGCCCCCTCAAGTTTCTCTATGCCACTGTGAGGCACACTCTGCTGTGGAGCACCATTTTTGGTGCTCTTCCTGCACAGCAGACAAACTTCCACGGCCGAGTGCACAGCAGCACTGCTGATCTGAATCAGCACAGAGGTGATGCACAAGATATAGTCCACTAGGGAGCTGGGATATTGCATATTTTGCAGGTTATCAGATTATAAACATTGCATGACCACCTGCACACTGAGAGAACTGCAGTACCCCATACTGTTTTGTGATGGACTCGTTCAGGGGCGCGTGCAGAAACATTCATGCATGCTTCCTTTTTCGCTTTCAGTCATGTCAACAGGGAAGTTGGGCAAATGTGCCCAATTTCCCCCTCCCTTTAAAAATGTACTTTAAAAATGCAGCCGGCTAGGGGCCTCATTTACTATATTTTGACGCATAGCAGCGAGCCTTCCTGCTGCGCTGCTGTGCATCAAAATAAAAGGGCAGGAATGTGCTGTATCAACAAGACACGGCACATTCCTGTCCTCCCCTGAGCCAGTGTACAAACAGCAGCCATGCGCCAACGCAGACACCCTTGAGCCATGGTGCTAGGGTGCCTGCGTTGAACGGATGATTGGTGTTGGTCACAAAATCAACCATTAGTCCCTTCCTGCACAACAACAACAATCATTAATGGCATTTTGCTCCTTCTATGCATGCTGCAGAATACAGCAAATATAGAAAGAGCAAACAGCGAGGAGAAATAAAAGTATTTCTCCTGGTAGCACCACTCCTACGCCTGACGCATTCCCAGGTTCATGACAATTTGTAATTCTGGGAATGCGTCAGGTTCCATGGATGTTGCTTGAGAACACCCACAGCAACACTCCGCAGAGTAATATGTGAAAGGGGCCCAGATTTGCAAGGCCATGAAAAGTCACATAGGGTGAATTTACGTGGCCTTGTAAATATGGGCAGGTGCACTGAGCCACCAGTGCGTCTTAAAAAGTGATGCACCGGCAGCGCAATGGGTTTGTAAATGAGGCCTTATGTATGCAATAGCAGTAACGAGGGTTGATCTTAATAAAATAATTGCCAGCTTGTTTATCAAAAGAACCGCCAACAGAATGGAGGATGCAATGTGTGTGTGTGTATATGTATTCCCACACACACACACATCATAACTATACTTTCCATACGTGGTAAAGGCATCTACTTGGTAAAGGCTGGGGTGGTAAAAGAATGAGTGGAAAAGACTGCGTGGTAAAGGATGGATCCCCCTGCAAAGTGTTTAGAATGATTGAAAGCCTTGTGTTGGGATTTTAGGCTTCATTACTGGAAAGGGCTGTAATTCTTTTAACCCCTTCACCGCAGCGCGAATTCCGCCGCGGCGCGGGGGGCTAGGGGTGAGCACGGCGCTTCGGTGCTCATGATGGCACCACGCTGTCATGAGTCACGGGCGGTGTGTGCTCATGACGGCGTGGTTCCCATTAATTCCCCGCACAGGCGGGGAATTAATGCCGCGTGGGCGGAGCGGCCGCGGCATTACGGAACCACGCCGTCATGAGCACACGCCGCCCGTGACTCATGACGGCGTGGTGCCGTCATAAGCACTCAAGGGGTTAAAGAATGAAATCAGAGCTCAGTTACACAGAAACGTCTTGAAATTGACACACACATCCCTCATAATTGAAATACAATAAGAAGAAATGTTGAAGCTAAATTGTCTCACTTGTGCCTTTCTATTGATTGGTGAGGGCATGTGTGGTTGTACTGATGAATGAATGAATTAGTTCATGCAAAATGGATGAATGGCTATGTGATTGAGGACGTGAATGGATGAGTGACTGGGCCTTTTGCTTAGCAAGGAGCCACTGATTAGTCCTCCTGAAAACTGTCACTTGGTGGATGATAGCTTTGAGGGATGGGACTGCAGCTTCTTTTGTGAAAGATGAGGAAACCTTTAGGTGAAGCCTTCCATGATTACTCCTTCAGTTGGCTGTTCAATCAATCAATCAATCAGTGGTTTATAGAGCGCGCTACTCACCCGTGAGGGTCTCAAGGCGCTGTCAGCTGTACTATCTAAAAAATAAAGCATTAACTCAAATAAATATTAGATTACATTAATTTATTTTATGCCTGGCAAGTACATAATACAGGCACTTGGCTCTGCACTGCGCCAGAAAACCCCTCATGATACTCTGGTCATACTCAAAGTCCAGAAGGGGTGATTATTGTTCCTACCATAACAACAGAAACTGCCACACGAATTATAACACAGGCAGTCATTTCACCAAGCAGCCAAATTATAAACCCTGCAGTCAGAGGACCATTACCAACTATCTCTCAGCCTGCTGCATCCATAAATCCTCCTACACCAGCATTTGGGAGAGAAAGAAAAGCATCATGGTCTACTGACCCAGATTAAGTGAAGTCAGGGAAACTTCACTAAGTGCAGCTCAGTTTCATGCATTGGAATAATCCATGCTGAAAATTCACATGAAGCAGCACAGTGCTGAATGGAGAGGAATTGAGGAGAATTGAGGAAAAGGGTTGCAAAATTAGGGAAAACCAAGTCTGAGTGGAATGCAGCCATTAGATCTGGCTTTCAGGAATTACTGGTGGCTATAAAGGATATGTACAGACAGATTTCGGAGGGCTTTGCCTCACACAAGTGGAAACAAAAACACATAAACAACTGTCTACAAATATTTGGCCACTCTGTATAGAGGTTGGCTATACACACTGGAACTATGTGAATATGTACTGCAAACATGCAGCTAGAACTAGTCTACCATAGCAGTGATGTAGCAGTGAGATTGGCTCAAATTATAAACACTTTGAATAATGAAATGCAAACAGAATGCGGGGATTAGGGCTGCAAGGGCACCAGAAGAAAGTGAGGAGGGCTCGCTGGAGCCCAGTATTTCTGTTGTAGAGCCAGGAACTTCAATGTGCCCCAGAAGTCAGTGTGGAGAAGGACAAGGAAGCCCCATGCAGTTTTCCACTGAAGGACCAACTATAGGATGACAAATGCGCAAATAGAGAAAATGACTATTTTTCATAAAACTTGATGGTTATATTAAAGGTTTATTAAAGATAACTTTTTTCTATTTTTTTTTTGACTGGCATTATATGTTCATAATGTTTTTACATTCTTACATATTGCAATTCTCTATCTCCTCTTCCTCCACTGCTGGAATTCTAGGGTCCACATTCTTCTTACTATAGCATAGAGTACTGCCATTGTGAAAGTCTGCATTGCATTTTGAGCCTCCTTTTATATTTTGCACTTGGCAATGAAGTGCTTCAAATTGATGGTATATTTCTCGTGAAATTTGCTGTTTTCTCAAGTATTCACAATTTGCCAATATTTAGTACATTTAAATAGTGACTTGCCATTTAGTAGTCACAAAATTAGAATCAATGGTTTGAATCACAGTGTTGGAAATGCTATTTTTTTCATTAGAATGTAAAGATTTTAAGAACATATTTGTGACTCTTTGTACATCATATAGGCCCTATTTTGTAGTTGCAAAATAGTTTGTGCTTGCTTTGTGACTAACAACCGTTTTGTACATAATGCCTTCAGTCACTTGTCTGACCTTGTTGTCTTCCTCACTGAGTTCCATGTAAATGGTGGTTTTCTTTGTTTCCTGTGGATCTGTGCTTTCTATGTTTCTAGGTTGTTTTTGCTTTCTAATTAAAGCATGTTTACTGTTTTATTACTATTTGGTTGGGACCTCTGAGTTCCTTTTTCCCACAGTATTGATCTTGTTGCTTCAACAAGGGTGAGGAATTTAATAAAATATCTGCTTGTCCATGGGGCAGGTTGCTTCATAAACTATTTACCCTGTAACAAAATCCACTTGTCCCTTTCGTGCCATGTAGTGTACTGACACATTATTGCAGAAATCTCATCATAAAGGAGCTCTGACATAGCCTCTCTGATTATGCCAGGGCTCATAGTATAGTAGGGATTGAATACTAGCAATGCCCTTATTTTGCCACCTTTCTGCAGATCTACATACTGGGGCTGAAGGTAGTAGTAAGCAATAGTTCCAGGAATGGAATGCCCTTTTGAGGCTGTGCAAACCTACTAACTTGCATGTTTTAAGGATTTTCTCTAATCTTCACCCATACTGAGAAAGGTTGGGAATTTACTCCTGACAATGGCAGATGTAAAACTTCTTCCAGGCTTCGGAAAAAAGTGGTTGAAGGGAAAGTGGACTTGAAAAGCTAAACAGATTTTCGCATGAGCAAAACTACACAAGCATGTTTGCTTGTGCTAAAATGCAGTTCACTAATATTTTCTAGGACTACGATTTCTTGACCTACTTCTGTAAATTCTTGTGAATTCATGAAGCCATAAATCTGCACTAATGCAAGGACATATACCATGGGTGCACTTTTGAGATTTCTTTAACCCTTTTGCTGCTAGGCCCTCCGCCTCCGCCCCCGTGCTCAGCCTTTTTTGGGCTATTTGGGGTTTCAAATTTCTGTGATGGAAAGTTCTGGAATCTGTATGCATCCACAAACTTCCACCCGCCCCGCATTCCCCAAAGTCTCCCGATAAGAATGGTACCTCACTTATGTGGGTAGGCATAGTGCCCCCGACAGGAAACATCAAATTTTTCCACTGAAAACTGACCCTTTTTTTGCAATGTGCCTAGCTGTGGGTTGTGAACCCTAGCTCAGCCGGCACCTAGGGAAACCTAGCAAACCTATGCATTTTTAAAAACTAGAGACCCAGGGGAATCCAGGATGGGGTGACATGTGTGACTCTCACCAGGTTCTGTTATCCCTAATCCCTTGCAAACCTCAAACTTTGTAAACAAAAAACAAAAACACATTTTCCTCACATTTCTGTGACGGAAACAGTGCTTAATTTGAGCTGGGGCTTTCCGGTGCTCAGCACCGGCACTTAATTGGTGTCCGGTGCTTGGCACCGGCACCTAATTGTCAACACCATACTTAGAACAGTCCGCCACATGGTGGCGCTGTTCATCTAATTTAGAGATGAGCAGAACAACGGTAGTTTAGGACTACAATGTACATTAAAATTGCTAATACCTGCCTCCCCAGCCATTCCTTTAGCTTTGGGGACCTGGAATAACCTGAACTGTCGCATTTACATGCGAGAGAGATGGTTAGTAGTTGTTTTGGCAGCGATGACAAGGGCGATGGGTGGTGCAAGCTGCAGTGGCCTCCTGGTCAGAGCCCTGGCACTTAATATTTTACAAATAAAGCACTGGACGGAAACATCTGGAATCTGCGTGGATCCACAAACTTCCACCCACTCCGCATTCCCCAATGTCTCCCAATAAAAATGGTACCTCCCTTTTGTGGGTAGGTCTAGTGCCCACGACAGGAATTGCCCCAAAATGCAACGTGGACACATCACATTTTTCCACTGAAACTGACCCTTTTTTTGCAATGTGCCTAGCTGTGGATTGTGAACCCTAGCTCAGCCGGCACCTAGGGAAACCTAGCAAACCTATGCATTTTTGAAAACTAGTCACCTAGGGGAATCCAGGATGGGGTGACTTGTGTGACTCTCACCAAGCTCTGTTATCCAGAATCCCTTGCAAACCTTGTCAAAAAAACACATTTTCCTCACATTTCTTTGATGGAAAGTTCTGGAATCTGTGTGGATCCACAAACTTCCATGCACCCCGCATTCCCCAAATTCTCCCAATAAAAATGGTACCTCACTTGTCTGGGTAGGCCTAGTGCCCGCAGCAGGAAACCGCGCCTAATGCAACGCGGACACATTAAAATTTTTCCAGTGAAATCTGACCCTTTTTTTGCAATGTGCCTAGCTGTGGATTTTGAACCCTAGCTCAGCCGGCACCTAGGGAAACCCAGCAAACCTATACATTTTGAAAACTAGACACCCAGGGTAATCCAGGATGGGGTGACTTGTGTGGCTCTCACCAAGTTCTGTTACCCAGAATCCCTTGCAAACCTCAAACTTTGTAAAAGAAATACACATTTTCCTCATATTTCTGTGTGGATCCAAAAACTTTCACCCGCCCAGCATTTCCCTAAGACTCCCGATAATAAAGGTACCTCAGTACCACGACAGGAAACACCCCAAAACATACTGTCGAGACTTCAAAATAATCTATCGCAATACTACCTGGTTTTGCGAGGGAGTCACCTGGGTTTTTGGGGCTCATCGGCCATCTAGGGAAACTTCCCAAACCCAAACATTCCTGAATACTAGACACTGAGGGACGTCCAGGGAGGTGTGGCTTGCGTGGATTTCTTTCCATTCTCCTACCGAGAACCCCCTGAAAACCTTAAATTAGCTAAACAATTCACATTTTCCTCACTTTTCTGTGTGGGAAAGTTGTAGGATCACCAGACCGCCACAAATTTCCTATCACCCAGCATTTCCCCAGGTCTCCCGATAAAAATGGTACCTCACTCGTGTGGGTAGGCCTAGTGCCCGCGACAGGAAACACCCCAAAACGTACTGTGGAGACATCAAAATTACCTATCACAAAATGACCTAGTTTTGCAAGGGGGGTCACCTGGGTTTTTGCTCTCGGGCTCGGCAGCCATCTAAGGAAACCTACCAAACCCAAACATTTCTGAAAACTAGACCGCTGGGGGAGTCCAGGGAGGTATGGTTTGCTTGGATCCCCCAACGTTTTCCTACCCAAAATCTCCTGCAAATCTCAAATTTAGCTGATAAAAATCAAGTTTTCCTCACATTTCTGTGATGGAAAGTTCTGGAATCTGCGTGCATCCACAAACGTTTTGGAGTGTTTCCTGTCGAGGGCACTAGGCCTTCCCACACAAATGAGCAACCATTTTTATCAGTAGACCTGGGGGAACGCTGGGTGGAAGGAAATTTGTGGTGGCCCAGTTATCCCACAACTTTCCCACACAGAAAGTGAAGAAAATTTGATTTTATTAGCTAAATTTGAGGTTTGCAGGGGATTTGGGGCAGGAAAATGTTGGGAGATCCACACAAGCCGCACTGCCATGGACTCCCCTCTAGTTTCCAGAAATGTCTGTGTTTAGTAGGTCTCCCTAGATGGCCGCTGAGCCCAGGACCAAAAATGCAGGTGACCCCCTTGAAAAACCAGGTCGTTTTGTGACAGAAATGTGGACTCCTGTGTTTTTGGTCCTGGGCGTGCAGACATCTAGGAGAACCTAAAAAACCCAGGGGGATATGTACTAGGAAGTGGCGGAGCATGTTGTTAGCCTCCTTGGCTTAGCGACACGCTCCGCCACTTCTGAAACGCAAGGCAGCACCATATTTACAAGAATGTGGTGCAGCCTTGCGTTTCCCCCTGCGATGGCGCTAAGTTTAACAACTTAGCGCCAACGCAGGCACCCTTGAACCAGAGTGCAAGGGTGTCTGTGTGCAGGGGAGGATTGGTTATGTGTAGGAAGGTGTATCCGGAAGGGAAACCTTCCTGTACATAACCAAACCAAGGCATTTTGCTTTTTCCATGTGTGCTGCACAAGGCAGCACACATGCAAAAAGGAAAAACGAGGAGAAATAATGCATTTCTCCTCGTTTTGACAACTTAAGACCAGGATTTTCCTGGTCTTAATTTTGGCGCTGCCTCCTATGTACGCCACCCTTGTATATAGGGGGCAGCGTCAAATATAATGGGTGTTGCAGTGGAGCACCCACCACAACATCCACTCCACGTCCCTTTCACGCTAACCATAGCGTGAAAGAGTGCCTTATGTACAAGTCAGCTTAAAGCCACATTAAGTGGCTTAACTCTGCCTTGTTCATAAGGCGCAGCCTCTATCGCCACCACAACGTCCATAAAAGTGACATTGTGGTGGTGATAGGGGCTTGTACATAAGCCCCCCAGACATTTCAGAAAACTAGATACCCGTGGAAGTCCAGGGAGGTGTGACTTGCGTTGATCTCTCAACATTTTCCTTCCCTGAATCCACTGCATACCTCAAATTTAGCTAAAAAGTCACATTTTCCTCTAATATCTGTGTGGGAAAGTTGTGGGAGCACTGCACGGTACAAATTTCCTACCACTCAGCGTTCCCCTCAGTCTCCTAATAAAAATTATACCTACTTGTTTGGGTGGGCCAAGTGCTTATGACATGGAAGGGCCAAAAACATGTAGAGATTGAGTGGGGCCCAAGCCGGGTCCAAAAGGGCAGTTTGTTTACACCTCATTAGACTGATGCTACTTTGGGCACCCACACAAGTGAGTTATAATTTTTCTCGGGAGGCCAAGGGGAATGCTGGGTGGTAGGAAATATTTGCCTGCGCGGTGATCCTAGAACTTACCCACATAGAAATGTGAGGAAAATATGACTTTGTAAGTAAATTGGAGGTTTGCGGGAGATTCTGGGTAATAAATCTCTGGGGGGAATTCATGCAAACTACACCACCAGCCAAGAGTCAGTGCACACACACCACCATCCACGCACACCACCAGGCAAGTGCCATCCACGCACACTGCCAGCTAAGCGGCATCAGCATACAATGCCAGCAAAGCGCCATCCATGCACACCGCCAGCCAAGCACCATCCACATACACTGCCTGCCGAGTGCCATCCATGCACACAGTCAGCCAAGCACTATTCATGCACACCGCCAGCCAAGCATCCCCTACTCATTCTGCCAGACATGCGCCATCTCTGCCCTCCACCAGCCAAGCGCCATCTCCACACACCGCCAGCCAATCACCATCCATGCACACCGTCAGCCAAGTGCCAGTCCACGTACACTGCCAGCCAACTGCCACTCCACACACACCACTAGGCAAGCACCAATCTACACACACCGTTATTAATATCACTGAAACAGCCAAAATGTGTGCCTAAAAAAAGGGGAGCGACCGGTGCCTATGGGGCTTCTCCCTGACATGCCCAAAAACATATCCATGGTTCCTAGTGGGCTTTCTGCCCCCACTGGAGGGTCAGATAAGGGGCTATTGCCCTGATCTGCCTTCCGGGGGGCAGAAAGACTTTTTTGGGTGTGGGGGCATTAGCATGCCCATTCTGGACAGCCCCCACCCCTATGTACAAAAATACCAACATAATCCCTGGTGCCCAGTGGGCTTTCTGCCCCCGGTGGGGCAGATCAGGGGCTATTGCCCCCATCTGCCTCCCGGGGAAGGCAGAAAGACTGTGATACATTTTTGGGGGGTTGGGGGCATTGGCATGCCCATTTTGAACAGCTCCCATCCCTACATATAAAAAAAAGAATCCCTGGTGCCTAGTGGGCTTTCTGCCCCCCCCAGGGGCAGCAGTTCAGGGGGCATTGCTCCCATCTGCCTCCCAGGGGGGGGCAGAAAACTGTGGAATTTTTTGGGGGTGGGGGCATTGGTATTGTCAATTTTGGGCAGCCCCCAGCCCTTAATACATTTTTTAAAAACCTGGTGCCTAGAGTGCTTTCTGCCCCCAGTGGGGCGGATCGGGGGTCATTGCCCCCATCTGCCTCCCTGGGGTGGCAGAAAGACTGTGGAATTTTTTGGGGGTGTGGTGGGGGCATTGCCATGTCCATTTTGGGCAGGCCCCAGACCTATATACATTATTAAAAAAATCCCTGGTGCCTAGTGGGTTTCTGCCCCCCTGGGGAGGATCGGGGGCTATTTAGCCCATCTGCCTCTCAGTGGGGCCAGTAAGACTGTGGGATGTAGGAGGGTGGGGCTTTACCATGCCCATTTTGGGTAGCCCCCACCCCTATATAGATAAAAATAAAAAGTCCCTGGTGTCTAGTGTGCTTTCTGCCCCCCCCCCCCCGAAGGGGCAGATCGGGTGCTATTGCCCGCATCTGCCTCACAGTGGGGGCAGAAAGACTGTGGAATCTGGGGGGGGGTGGGGGCATTGGCATGCCCATCTCGGGCAGCCCCCACCCCTAAATATGCCCTAAAAAAATCCCTGGTGCCTAGTGTGCTATCTGATTCTCCCCTTTTCAATGATACCTCTACCATCTGCCTCGGTGCTCAGGGGGCTGAGATAGCCCCCTGAGCACCGAGGCAGTGAAACTGAAACTGAGTTTGAGTTTCTTCGAAATGACGTCAGCGCGACGTGTGTGCCAATTGTCATTTCAGAGAAAAGATCAGAACACCTTCGGGAGCTGGGGAAGTACTTCCCCAGCTCCCAAGGGTGTTTTAACAGAAAGGAAATCCATTTGGTGCCCGCACCAGAGAGATTTCCTGTGCCATGTGCGCGGACGGCTGGGAGCCCTGCAACGCACATGAGCACTGTCCGACGCACCGAAGGGGTTAATAATTGGGCCCCTAATTAGGTCTGGCATTACCAAGACCTTTTGTGTTTATTAAAATTCTATCTCTCTTTGACTATCTATTGGCTGCCTCCACTACGAATAACGCAAAAACAACAGTTGATGGACAGAATGCAGAACAATGTCATACATTCACCCCAGTACAGAGATCTGGGCCTAAATCCATTGTTTTTTTGCTCACCATGCCATTTCAGCTTGAACCCAGCCATATGCAAATCAGTCTTGACCCTGTGCCTCATGGGAACAGTCCAGCCCGAACTGCCAAGCCAGGTCCTCCCTGGACTGGAAACAAGCATCCTAGGACCGGTTTCGGGGTTTCACCCCTCTTCAGCCAGGATAGCTTGATTCCAGTGGCATCGAGAGCACGGGACCCACGTCTGGGCATACCCGTCCCACTCGGGGTGACAAATGCAAAAACAACAGTTGATGGACAGAATACAGAACAATGTCATACATTCACCCCAGTACAGAGATCTGGGCCTAAATCCATCGGTGAGTGCTTGCAATGTTCAACACTCCGTCCATTATCCCCTTTGGTTTTGCTATGTTCACCCTAAGTTGGCAGGGTATGCCCAGACGTGGGTCCCTTGCTCACTTTGCCACTGGATTCAAGATAGCCTGGCTGATGACGGCTGTAAGCCAGAAACTGGTCCCAGGATGCTTGTTTCCGGTCCAAGAAAGACATGGCTTGGCAGTTCAGGCTGGACTGTTCCCATGAGGCACAGGGTCAGACTGATTTGCATATGGCCATGTCTGAACTGGGGTGGCAGAGTGAGCTAAAGAATGATGATGGATTAAACCCAGATCAGTTGACTGGGGGTGAGTGCTTGCAATGTTCAACACTCCGTCCATCATCCCCTTTGGTTTTGCTATGTTCGCCCTAAGTTGGCAGGGTATGCCCAGACGGGGGTCCCTTGCTCACTTTGCCACTGGATTCAAGATAGCCTGGCTGATGACGGCTGTAAGCCAGAAACCAGTCCCAGGATGCTTGTTTCCGGTCTAGGAAAGACATGGCTTGGCAGTTCGGGCTGGACTGTTCCCATGAGGCACAGGGTCAGACTGATTTGCATATGGCCATGTCTGAACTGGGGTGGCGGAGTGAGCTAAAGAATGATGATGGATTAAACCCAGATCAGTTGACTGGGGGTGAGTGCTGGCAATGTTCAACACTCCGTCCATCATCCCCTTTGGTTTTGCTATGTTCGCCCTAAGTTGGCAGGGTATGCCCAGACGTGGGTCCCTTGCTCACTTTGCCACTGGATTCAAGATAGCCTGGCTGATGATGGCTGTAAGCCAGAAGCCGGTCCCAGGATGCTTGTTTCCGGTCTAGGGAAGACATGGCTTGGCAGTTCGGGCTGGACTGTTCCCATGAGGCACAGGGTCAGACTGATTTGCATATGGCCATGTCTGAACTGGGGTGGTGGAGTGAGCTAAAGAATGATGATGGATTAAACCCAGATCAGTTGACTGGGGGTGAGTGCTTGCAATGTTCAACACTCCGTCCATCATCCCCTTTGGTTTTGCTATGTTCGCCCTAAGTTGGCAGGGTATGCCCAGACGTGGGTCCCTTGCTCACTTTGCCACTGGATTCAAGATAGCCTGGCTGATGACGGCTGTAAGCCAGAAACCGGTCCCAGGATGCTTGTTTCTGGTCCAGGGAAGACATGGCTTGGCAGTTCGGGCTGGACTGTTCCCATGAGGCACAGGGTCAGACTGATTTGCATATGGCCATGTCTGAACTGGGGTGGTGGAGTGAGCTAAAGATTGATGATGGATTAAACCCAGATCAGTTGACTGGGGGTGAGTGCTTGCAATGTTCAACACTCCGTCCATCATCCCCTTTGGTTTTGCTATCCACTACGAATAACGGCATTGTGCTCTGTCACAAGGAGCATATTGGCACACAAAGTTGTTTTGTTCAGTGCCAGGAACTAATGTGGCAATGTGTGCTTTTCGAGACCAAAAACGTTTTTTTTTTGCATTTTGCCAATGCTTGTAGTAATGGTAAGGCCCCGGCAGCTCCCACACCAATAAGGTTTTACAATAACCATGCCAAAATAAGACAAGCACTGACAAAACCAAAAGGCTGACCACAAATTTCAGACCTACTGACTTTGCCAGTGCTTGTTATTTTTATGTTTTCCATAATCTTGTTGAAATTGGATACACCGATTTTCCATTAGGAATAGTTTTTGGAAATGCTAGCATACATCAACACATTTTATAAATGATGCTGCAAAGAAATGGTACCTAAACGTTTACAGTAGTTTAGCAAAATATTATTTTCCTAGTTGCATTTTTATGTGAACATTTATTATTTTGAAATCAAAGAATCCTCCGTCTTGCTTTCAAGCATCTGCAAATATTTCTAAATGTAATTAGAGAGCATTCTGGGAGCATTATACATATCCTCATACTGCTAATCTTTGAAAACGTGTGTACACATGTTTATACTGGAACCGCTGCCAGTAGTGCAGTCCGAGCTTACAACATTTCCGTAGAATGCTCCCCCTAATAATAAAGGCTTTGCATTAATGAATCATAAATACAAATTCGAACAACATTAACAAATGAGCACAAAAATTACCTTGTCTGCAGACAATGCCCTTCCCTGATTCATAATGTAGTACTGTAAACTGGCAGCCAAAGGGTTTGTGCTGCAGGTGGTTAAGCCAATTTGTCCCAAGGACAAAATGCACATGAAAACTTCACAACAATTTTATTGTTTTTTATAAAACGACTGTAAAAACAATTTGTGACTCTTATGAGCCCTGAAGAAGTCTCTTTTTGAGACGAAACGCATCGGCTATGGTCCTTCTGAGTTTTAATGAACATTCAATAAAGAATTAATTGGAATAAAAAGAAAACACTTGGAATTCCGGAATCTTCTTTATGTGCTTATCATTATGGACTTTTTCTGATTACACTGTATTGAGTGCTGAACCAATTGTTGTGATGTTCATATAGGATTCTTTCCTAGTAAGGAGTAAAGAGGGAAGTGCTCCTTGGTTCTGTGCACCGTTATTCACTGCTCAAATAGTATATTGTTCGGTGCGGATTGTTATAGCCTCTACCCTCAGTATTTGTGTGATTAGGCACATGAAAACTTCTGCCAAAATGAGGACAACAGCATAACCTGCTGGTCAGACTTTTACAAAAAATGTTCTACCCGCCAAACCCTCCAATCTTTCTGATCCACCTCTAGAAAGTGTATTGAAACCCACTAAACGTCTCTGATTGTCTGAAAGACTAGAAGAGATTTGCACTTCCTGGTAGCATTTTAAGAGCACTGTGAGAGACGCTTTAATATTTATAGGTTACTTACCCTGGGATTGGATTGTGTACCTGGTAAGAAGCAACTGAATGTGGTTGATTCTCTTTAAATTTGCATTTGCTGCATAAACTCGGCTTGGATGAATGGCCTGAAACCAGCTATCTTTGGTTTGGAAGACATTTTTAAGGAAAGCTTACTGTTTATAATGTTTATATGGACTGACAATGTTTTAATAAACCGAATTGCCCATCAACATCAATTGATTCAAACATAAGCTGGTCCTGTGATTAAAAAAGACTATTTACTGTCAGACACCTTTCAGTGGGCACACGGGGCGGGTGGGTGTTTGGAAACACCCAGATCAATGGTGGGGATTGAGGTTGTTTGCCTCTGATGTTCTAGGATCTATCCTACTAAGGCTCTGCAAACTGGGCCAAATACAGCTGTGACTGCAGCTAACTCTCTGGGTAGCAGGAATGAGTAGGCTTCACATGGATAAAGTGTAGAGATGATCAAGCTCAACAATCAATAAACAAACCCAATAAAGTTAATGTCCATCCCACTGCTAATCTGTGCAAGAAAGAAAGTACTTTAGTCACACAATGGTACTAACTAATGAAAATTCTGATTAAAAAACAACCTAATATTTCTGGACACAATGTTGGCAGGTGCTACTCCCATCCTGCTCCCTCTCTGTCCACTCTGTTTCCAGGTACTCTTCCTGGTTTTGGGTTTTCCATTCTCGCTAAATGGAAAAAAGCTGCTGTGTGAATCAGCCACTGGTGCACTTCAATCACAACCAATGCAGATGTGTAGTCAATATCAAGTCTCTTACATCTTCACAGGTTGAGTCAGTTTTCTCAAGATTGTTTTCAGGCTGATTGGTACTTGTGGAGTGTGCCCGCAAACTCCAAGGATCAGTAGTGCACTGGAAGGCTGTTTTTTAATACCTTAAACCAGGTTGGTAAGTATTAGTTGGTGATGCTGATCTGCCTTTTCCTCACAGTTGCCAGAAAACAACTGTTCTTTGAGATCGCCACCTGGATCATGAGGTAAGTTCAGTCCTTTGGAGGTTTTTGCAGACTGTAGTTGTAGCCCCTGCCAAGGCCAGCCCGGACGTAGATGCAACCCCCAACAGAGCCTTTGACACTTGGTCAGTTGCAGACCTGCATTACGCTGTTATGGATTTGGCAGAGACTGACCCACACAGACCAATCAGGAATGTGACAGATGAAGCACATCATGGTCCTGTCATGGATTTGGTGGCCCACATGAGCTGAACAGGAATTTGGACTATACAGCCCAATACAGGCCAGTCAATGACTGGCAGAAGTGGCACCACACAAAGCCAAATGGAATTTCAGTAGACTTAGCCCTGCACAGGTTGGTTAGTTTAAAATAATAATAATGTTGCTGCAGATTTGAGATTCCTGTCTGGAACTGTTGGGAGTGTCTGGAGATCCCTCTGATGCCTGCTTGCTTCCAGGTCAGCCTCCTGCAGTCCACTTCTAATGGTGCCCCAGAGCCGGCAGGAATGCACTGAACCTTGATCCTTCCTGGACAGTTTCTGCTTCTGCAGAGTAGGAGTTCCTCTCCCACCGACAGGAAGGCTTCTAGAATCTTCAGGACAGGCTCATAGCTTTTCCAACAAGAGATAAAGTATTCACACGAAACCCCTTTGTAGGAAGCTGGCTCTGTATATACTATACCAAAGTGAGGCATAAAGTGCACAGAGTCCAGTGGAACCCCAAGGGTAGGCAGAGGTAAAGTTAGATAGCACCTCACTCTCTATTTGTGGTAGTGTGGTCGAGCAGTAAGGCAGTATCAGAGGACAGTGTTAAGCATTTGTTGTACACACTCAGTCAGCAAATGAATTCACACACTGAAAGACTGAACTTCAGACCAATTGTTTTTGTATGAAAATATTCTTTTAGTTATTTTATTTTCTAGAACCAAGCAAGCCTTGCACAGGTAAGCAATACATTTTTACAGTAGTAATGCAGTTTGTAAACAGTTTGAATTGAAATTGTATATGCACTTTGTTTTGACTTACAGTATGGTTTCAGAGAAATGCAATACTTTGTAAATACAGTACATAGACTTGAAAGGGCTTTTCAGTAAAATTACAGGTAAGTTACTTTTGAGATTACTTTTCTTACTCAGAGTAGTACACCAGGATACTAATCTAGCACATTTCCTGCAAACAGGTAAGTAAAATCGTTTTTGTTAGTTAGTGCAATTTTAAAGAATTTCTTAAGGTTTTCAAACTCCACACTTAGAAATTTTTCCAAGAAAAACAGTCAATGTTATCCTATGGAGGAAAATAGTGTTATCGGTTTTGAGGTAAGTATTTGGTAGGGGAGTTGAGGTTCTGGGGGTAGACTCAGGGGTCCCCCAGGGTCAAGGATGCACTCTAGTTACACCCTCAGCGGCACTAGGGCGGCCGGGTGCAGAGTGCTGAGGCCCAATGTTATCCAACGGGGGAAAGGGGGCCTCCAGTTGGTGGCTGCTGGCAAGCAGGCCACTTGGTTGTGGGAGCAAAGCTCCTGGACTTTAGCTCAGGGCAAATGGAAAAACAAAGTAGCACCAAAGGTACACCCTCAGCGGCACTAGGGCGGACGGGTGCAGGGTGCTGTTTTGACGTCGGGCGCCCTGTTGTTTTCAATGGGGAACCTCCGGTTTGCAAAGGCACTTCAGGCTTGGGGACGAAGGTCCTCTGGGTGTGACCACCACTTCGAGAGGTAAGTTGGGAAGTTACGGGTTGGTTAGGCACCGTCGGTTTGGGCACCCAAGTCCGTGGGGCGTCGGGTGCAGGGGTGCCTTTTGGGGTCGGATCTTCTTACCAGCTCCTGGTCGCGGTTGGGGGTACCTTCTGGATTTAGGCTGCAGGCGTCGGCTGGAGGCTTGAGGCAGGTCAGGGGTCACCGGATCTCGGGTCAGGATCACCAGGGGGACCTCCTCGTGTGTGTTTGCCCACTCGAGCTCAGGCTGTGGACGGCAGGTGCAGAGTAGGGCAGATCCGCGGTGTCCGGCCGGAGCCAAAGGTTGCAGATGAACAAATCCAGTGTTAACGGGAGACAAAGTCATTGGGGTTGAAGGCAGGCAGGTCCTCTGGGGTTTTCGAGGTTGCTGGCTGCAGGACACACCGGGATTTAGCAGGAGCAGGTTCGAGGGGGAGACAGGCCAGTAAGGCTGGGGCCAAGTCAGTGGGCGTCTTCCTCTTGTTAGCTGCTGCATGGCTGTTCGGTCCTTCTTCTTCTTGTAGTTTCTTCTTGTCTGAGGAAGCAAGGTTCAGGGGTGCCCCTAAATACTAGATTTAGGGGCGTTACAGGTAGTTAAAAGATAGGGACCAATGGGTCCCTGCCCTGGGGTGGGTACACCCCCTATTATGCCACCCTCCAGTGGGAGGGGGGCATGAGCCTGTCCCTGGTAGGCTGAGTCCCCCATCTGCAAGATGGCGGGGACTGAGAGTTGTACTTCACCTCGCCTCCTCCACCTGAGGGGTGGAGTTGGCAGAGGTGGGCACACCTCTCTTCCTCACTTGTTTTTCCCGCCGGTTCTCTTGCCCAAAGTGGGGGTCAGAACCAGTGGGGACCAGTTGCTGAAAGCAGCAAGTGGCCTGGGGAAGCTCACAAAGGCAGCAAGCCTTTGAAGCTTCCCATTCGTGAACCTTGCCCATCCTGGGGGAGGAGGCTTGGCACCTCGTCCCAGGATGTACATTGTTTCAGGCCCCAGAGAGCAGCAGGCTCTCGACCCAGGGGTCCAGAAACATGTCTGGTGGTGGCAGCTGAAAGCAGCCACTCAGCCTGGACACTAGTGGTGCGTTAGTTTTCAGGGGGCATCTCTAAGATGCCCTCTGTGTGCATTTTTCAGTAAATCCCACACTGGCATCAGTGTGGGTTTAATGTGCTGAGAAGTTTGATACCAATCTTCTCAGTTTTCAGTGTAGCCATTATGGTGCTATGGAGTTCGTAATGACAAACTCCCAGCACCATATACTCTTAATTGCAGCACTGCACTTACAAAGTCTAAGAATGGACTTAGACACTGTAGGGTTACAGGGCTCATGCACCTGTACCCTCACCACTGGTATGGTGCACCCAGCTATAGGGGTGACTGATCTATGCCAGGGCAGTGGGTTGTAGGCATGGCACACAGAGATGTGTGCCATGTCGACTCTTCACTTTGTTCTGCACCAAAACACGCAGCCTGCAAAGGCAGTGTGTGAGTGTAATGGTACAGGACCTCTAAGGGTGGCACACTAAGTGCTGCAGCCCTTGGAGGCCTTCTCTGGTCACAGTGCCCTGGGTACCTGTGGTACCATTTACCAGGGGCTGACCTGTGGCCAGAGATGCCAATTGGGTGTAGGCTTCAATGCAGTTTTAGGGAAAGAACATAGGCCCTGGGTACCTGATAAGGGTGGGCAAAGCACTACGCTACGCTCGCGTAGTTTGCGCTACTTCGCACAACGCGAATTGCACGTAGCACAGTGCAAACACGCGTAGAAGTAACGTAGTGCAGCGGTCATTTTTGCTAGCTTGCGGTCCTCAACGTCAAGTTGGCGACCGCGAGCAAGCAAAATGACATCCCGGCGAGACTTTTTCTCGTTCGCGATCAGCAACATCAAGTTGCCGATCGCGAGCGTGGAAAATAAACCTCCCGGCGAGATTCTCAATGCGGGGAGGTCAGGTTTCTCATTGCGAGTGGTCGCGTATGCTCGCGACCGCTCGCGATGAGAAACTACCAGTCCGCGTTGAGAAAGCTGCTGCTCAAGTAAAAATCTACTCGAGCGGCAGTAAAAGACAGCTCGCACTGTGCAAGATGCCGTTTTCAATGATTGCACAGTGCGGACAAGCATCCGGCACTGTGCAATCATTGCGAACAGTGCACTACGCAGTTCGCGTAGTGCTACGCGTAGCTCGCGTAGTGCGAACTGCACTTTGCGTAGCTTTGCGTAGCGCTACTTCGCGAACTACGCCCAGGCTTAGTACCTGATTAGCAGGAGCCCAGGGCACACTCAGTCAAAGCACATCAGCAATTCAGCAAAATGTGGGGGCAACCATGTAGAAAGAGGGCACTTTTTCATACAACCCCCCCCCCCCAAACGAAAGAGGATGAGACTAACCTTTCCCTATAGAGTCTTCATTTTCTAAGTGGAAGAACCTGGAAAGTCCATCTGCATTGGCATGGCAGTCCCAGGTCTGTGTTCCACTACAAAGTCCATTCCCTGTAGGAAGATGGGCCACCTCAACAGTTTAGGATTTTCACCTTTCATTTCCATTAGCCATCTGAGAGGTCTGTGATCAGTTTGAACTAGGAAGTGAGTACCAAACAAGTATGGTCTCAGTTTGTTCAGGGACCAAACCACAGCAAAGGCCTCCCTCTCAATGGCACTTCAATGCTGCTCCCTGGGGAGAAGCCTTCTGCTCTTAAAAGCAACTGGTTGGTCTTGGCCTTCATCATTGGTCTGGGATCGGACCGCTCATATTCTTAGCTCAGAGGCATCAGTCTGCACAATGTGCTGTTGGGCATAGTCTGGAGCTTTGAGAATTCGTGCTGAGCACATAGCCTCTTTCAGGGTGTCAAAAGCCTTTTGACAACTAACTGTCCAGTTTACCTTTTTGGGCATCTTCTTGGAGGTGAGTTCTGTGAGGGGAGCCACAATGGACCCATATCCCTTCACAAACCTCCTGTAGCACCCAGTCAAGCCACGGAATGCCCTGACTTGGGTTTGGGTTGTTGGAGCTGCCCAGCCCAGGATGGCCTGGATCTTGGGATGTAAGGGTTGTACCTGGCCTCCACCAACAAGGTGGCCCAAGTACACTACAGTTCCCTGCCCTATCTGGCATTTGGATGCCTAGATAGTTAGGCCTGCAGTTTGCAGGGCATTTAAAATCTTCCCAAGGTGGATCAGGTGATCCAATCCTGCCAGGTGGAGCTAAAGACAGCTATATCATCTAGATAAGCTGCACTAAAGGACTACAATCCAGCAAGGACTTGATTCACCAACCTCTGGAAGGTGGCAGGGGCATTCTTTAAACCAAAGGGCATAACAGTAAACTGATAATGCCCATCAGGTGTGGAGAATACTGTCTTTTCTTTTGCTCCTGGGGCCATGCCAATTGCCAGTACCCTGCAGTTAAGTCAAAGGTACTTAGAAATTTGGCTGCACCCAATTTGTCTATCAACTTCTCTGCTCTTGGGATAGGGTGAGCATCTGTCTTGGTGACAGAGTTGAGCTCTCTATAGTCCACACAGAACCTCATTTCTCTCTTTCCACCCTGTGGATGAGGTTTGGGGACTAGAACCACTGGGCTGGCCCAGGGGATCTCAGAGGGTTCAATAACCCCTAACTCCAGCATCTTGCAGACTTCAGCTCTGATGCTTTCCTTGACTTGATCAGACTGTCGATAGATTTTGTTTTTGACAGGTGAACTGTCACCAGTGTCCACATCATGGGTACACCAGTTTGTCTGACCAGGGGTCAAGGAAAAGAGTTTTGCATATGGTTGCAAGACTTGCTTGCAATCAGTCTGCTGTTGGGCAGAGAGGGTGTCTGAAAAGACAACTCCATCTACTGACCCATCTTTTGGGCTGTATGAGAAGAGGTCAGGGAGAGGTTCACGCTCTGTCTCCTGATCCTCATCAGTCACCATCAGCATGGTGATGTCAGCCCTGTCATGAAAGAGCTTTAGGCGGTTCAGATGGATAACCCTTTTGGGTGTCCTGCTTGTGCCCAGGTCAACCAAGTAGGTGACCTCACTCTTTTTTTTCTAGGATAGGGTAAGGGTCACTCCATCTGTCCTGGAGTTTCCTTGGTGCCACTGGCTCCAAAACCCACACCTTTTGCCCAGGTTGAAATTCAACCAGTGCAGCTTTTTCGTCATACCAGTGCTTCTGAAGCTCCTGGCTGGCCTCAAGATTTTTGGACGCCTTTTCCATGTACTTAGCCATTCTGAACCTTAGGCCAAGCACATAGTCCATAATATCTTGTTTGGGTTCTTAGAGAGGCTTCTCCCAACCCTCTTTTACAAGACAGAGTGGTCCCCTCACAGGATGGCCAAACAAAAGTTCAAAGGGGGAAAACGTTACTCCCTTCTGTGGCACCTCTCTGTAAGCGAAAAGCAGGCATGGTAAGAGGACATGCCATCTCCTTTTGAGTATTTCAGGGAGCCCCATAATCATGCCTTTCAACGTCTTGTTGAATCTCTCAACAAGGCCATTGGTTTGTGGGTGATAGGGTGTGGTAAACTTGTACTGCACTCCACACTCTTTCCACATGTGTTTTAGGTAAGCAGACATGAAGTTGGAACCTCTGTCTGAAACCACCTCCTTAAGAAACCCTACTCTGGTGAAGACACCAATGAGGGCCTTGGCTACTGCAGGAGCTGTAGTAGTCCTGGGGGAATTGCCTCAGGGTACCTAGTGGCATGATCCACTACCACTAGAATGAATTTGTTCCCTGGTGCTGTGGGAGGTTCAAGTGGACCCACTATGTCCACAACTACCCTTTCAAAGGAAACCCCCACCACAGGTAGTGGTATTAGGGGGCCTTTGAGGGGCCACTTGTCTTGCCACTGGCCTGACAGGTGACACAGGAGCTGACAAACTCCTTTACTTTTTGGAGCATCTGGGGCCAGTAAAAGTGGCTAACTAGCCTTTCCCAAGTCTTGGTTTGGCCCAGATGTCCAGCTAGGGGGATGTCATGAAGTAAAGTTAGGAGAAACTCCCTGTACTTCTGAGGCACTACCACTCTCCTAGTGGCTCCAGGTTTGGGGTCTCTGGCCTCTGTGTACAGTAGTCCCTCTTCCCAATAAACTCTGTGGGTACCGCTGACATCTCCCTTTTCCTCTGCAGCTGCTTGCTGCCTCAGGCTTTCAAGAGTTGGACAGTCCTGCTGTTCAAGGCACAGCTCTTCCCTGGAAGGTCACCTTGGGCCTAAGAGTTCAACCTGCTAAGGGTCAAGCTCCACGGGCTCAGTTCCCTCTGGGGTGTCCAAGTCCTCTCCCTGAGGAGAGGGGTCCTGATCCTTTTGCTGTACAGAAGCTGGTTCCCCAGTCTTCTTACCTTTTCTCTTGGAAGGTTGGGCCATACTTTCAGGCTCCAACACTTCTTTTTCACCCTGTCTCTTGCTATGTGCTCTTGTTTTTAAACACACCAATTCAGGGATATCCAGCATTGCTGCATGGGTTTTCAGTTCATTGCCAAGCAGACATGCAGCTGCTAGCTTTGGAGAGACCACTACCTGTTTCAGGCCAGTAACACCCCAGTCTAATGTCACCATAGCCATTGCATGGTTAGTGGTAACACTGTCAGCATTGGTGACTGGGTAAGTTCTCCCAATCAAGTATTGCTCAGGGGAAACCAGTGTATCTCTCACCATAGTGACACTGGCACCTGTATCCCTCAGAGCTTCTATCCTAGTTCCATTAATCCAAGGGTATTGTAAGTACTTTTTTAAGTTGGGTGGCCACACAGCTACAGTGGCAAACTCAACTTCCCCTTCTGAAACTAGAACTGCTTCAGTGTGCAACCCGATTTGCTCTTGGCACACTGTTGATCCCATCTGGAGACTTGCTACACCAGGAGTAGCTGTAGTAGAACTAGGGGCCTTCTTTATTGGGCAAGCAGCATCTCCAGTTAAGTGTCCCAACTTCTTACAGTTGTTACATCAGGCCTTTAAAGGATCAAAGTTCTTTCCCCTGTACCTATTATTGGACTGGGAAGAGTTTTGGGACCCACCCCCCTGTGCAGGTTTTTGGGGCCCTTTTGAAGACTCATGCTTTTTATCTTGGAGATTCTCACCACCTTTCCCCTGGGGAGGTTTTGTAACCCCTTTCTTTTGGTCACCTCCAGTGGTTGTTTTAGTCACCCTTGTCTTGGCCCAGTGGTCTGCCTTCTTTCCTAATTCTTGGAGAGAAATTAGACCTAGGTCTACCAAATGCTGATGTAACTTTTCATTAGTGCAATTACTTAAAAGATGTTCTTTCATAAACAAACAAGTCCATTGAAATCATGCACATTGTGTCCAGTTAACCAACCATCTAGTGTTTTAACTGAGTAGTCTACGAAGTCAATCCAGGATTGGTTTTGAGTTTTGTGAGCCCCCCTGAATCTAATTCTATATTCCTCAGTTGTGAGTCCAAATCCCTCAATCAGAGTTCTCTTCATGAGGTCATAAGCATCTGACCCAGAAAGGGTCAGGAGTCTGTCTCTGCAGTTACCACAGAACAGTTCCCAAAGGAGTGCCCCCCAGTGTGACTTCTTCACTTTTCTCATTTCACAAGCCCTCTCAAAGGCTGTGAACCATTTTGTGATATCATCACTCTCTTCATATTTAGGGACAATCCCATTGGGGATTTTAAGATCATAAGATTGCTCTTTATCCTTATTAAGTAAATTGCTGCCACCATTGAGGGTGCTAGGCCCATCTCTGCTCTCTCTTTTTCTTGAGCCAGCAACCTGGTCTCTCGATCCAGTCTTTTGGTCAGCCTAACTAAAAGGCTGTTCTCCTCATTGAGGCTGATCTCAATGTCCTCAGTAGTGCCTGACCCACCTGTATGGGATTAAGGTACTGGGAGGTTAATTCTTGGATTCAAGGGTACATGAACCCTTTTGTCCCTAGGAAGTGGAGGGGGTGGATCTACCAGGTCATCCCCTTCCTCTCCTTCCTCATCTGAATGGTATTTGCCATTTTCAGATGGGTGGTCCTTAGCATACCCAGCCAACAGCTCCTGGAGCTTTTGTTTGGTGGGATGGGACCCCATGGTTATGTTTTTAATTTTACATAGGGACCTTAACTCATTGAAAGACAAGTGAAGGTAAGGGGTGAGGTCCAGCTCCTCAACCAAGTCCTCTATGTCATTGTGGTTATTTTCACTAATAGCTGGGTTCTTGTTTTGAGACATAGTTAAAAAAACTTCTAACACCTCTAACCCTAGCTAAAGTGACTTTTTATTTTTCTAAAATTCTAAAGGGACTTAACCAAGGCCCTAACAAGACTTTTAATAATTTTGCAAACAAATGCCAATTTTGAAAAATCAGAATTCTAAAGACAATTTAAGAGTTCTGTTGTGTGATCAGGAGGTAACCAAGTAGTCCAACAAATGCAAAGTTGTATATCCCACCGCTGATCCACCAATGTAGGAAGCTGGCTCTGTATATACTATACCAAAGTGAGGTATAGTGTGCAGAGAGTCCAGTGGAACCCCAAAGGTAGGCAGAGGTAAAGTTAGATAGCACCTCACTCTCTATTCGTGGTAGTGTGGTCGAGCAATAAGGCAGTATCAGAGGACAGTTTTAAGCATTTGTTGTACACACTCAGTCAGCAAATGAATTCACACACTCAAAGACTGAACTTCAGACCAATTGATTTTGTATGAAAATATTCTTTTAGTTATTTTATTTTCTAGAACCAAGCAAGCCTGGCACAGGTAAGCAATAAAAACTTTACAGTAGTAATGCAGTTTGTAAACAGTTTGAATTGAAATTGTATATGCACTTTGTTTTGACTTACAGTATGGTTTCAGAGAAATGCAATACTTTGTAAATACAGTACATAGACTTGAATGGGCTTTTCAGTAAAATTACAGGTAAGTTACTTTTGAGATTACTTTTCTTACTCAGAGTAGAATACCTGGTTACTACTCTGGGACATTTCCTGCAAACAGAATCGTTTTTGTTAGTTAGTGCAATTGTAAAGAATTTCTTAAGGTTTTCAAACTCCACACTTAGAAACTTTTCCAAGAAAAACAGTCAATGTTATCCTATGGAGGAAAATAGTGTTATCGGTTTTGAGGTAAGTATTTGGTAGTGGGAGTTGAGATTCTGGGGGTAGACTCAGGGGTCCCCCAGGTGAAGGATGCCCTCTAGTTACACCCTCAGCGGCACTAGGGCAGCCGGGTGTAGAGTGCTGAGGCCCAATGTTATCCAACGGGGGATAGGGGGCCTCCGGTTGGTTGCGGCTGGCAAGCCGGCCACTTGGTTGTGGGAGCAAAGCTCCTGGACTTTAGCTCAGGGCAAATGGGGAAACAAAGTAGCACCAAAGGTGCACCCTCTGCGGCACTAGGGCGGACGGATGCAGGGTGCTGTTTTGACATCGGGCGCCCTGTTGTTTTCAATGGGGAACCTCCGGTTTGCAAAGGCACTGCAGGCTTGGGGACGAAGGTCCTCTGGGTGCGACCACCACTTCGAGAGGTAAGTTGGGAAGTTATGGGTTGGTTAGGCACCGTCGGTTTGGGCACCCAAGGCCGTGGGGCGTCGGGTGCAGGGGTACCTTTTGGGGTCGGATCTTCTTACCAGCTCCTGGTCGCAGTTGGAGGGACCTTCTGGATTTAGGCTGCAGGCATCGGCTGGAGGCTTGAGGCAGGTCAGGGGTCGCCGGATCTTGGGTCAAGGTCACCGGGGTGACCTCCTCATGGTGTTTGCCCACTCAAGCTCGGGCCGTGGACGGCGGGTGCAGAGTGGGGCAGATCCGCGGTGTCTGGCCGGAGCCAGAGGTTGCAGATGAACAAATCCAGTGTTCACCGGAGACAAAGTCTTTGGGGTTGAAGGCAGGCAGGTCCTCCGGGGTTTTCAAGGTTGCTGGCTGCAGGACACACAGGGATTTTGCAGGAGCAGGTTTGAGGGGGAGACAGGCCGGTAGGGCTGGGGCCAAGTCAGTGGGCGTCTTCCTCTTGTTAGCTGCTGCACTGCTGTTCGGTCCTTCTTCTTCTTCTTCTTCTTGTAGTTTCTTCTTGTCTGAGGAAGCAAGGTTCAGGGGTGCCCCTAAATACTAGATTTAGGGGCGTTACAGGTAGGTAAAAGGTAGGGACCAATGGGTCCCTGCCCTGGGGTGGGTACACCCCCCTATTATGCCCCCCTCCAGTGGGAGGTGGGCATGAGCCTGTCCCTGCTTGGCTGAGTCCCCCATCTGCAAGATGGCGGGGACTGAGAGTTAAGCTTCACCTCGCCTCCCCCACCTGAGTGGTGGAGTTGACAGAGGTGGGCACACCTCTCTACCTCACTTGTTTTTCCCACCGGTTCTCCCGCTCAAAGTGGTGGTCAGAACCAGTGGGGACCAGTTGCTGAAAGCAGCAAGTGGCCTGGGGAAGCTCACAAAGGCAGCAAGCCTTTGAAGCTTCCCATTCGTGAACCTTGCCTATCCTGGGAGAGGAGGCTTGGCACCTCGTCCCAGGGTGTGCATTGTTTCAGGCCCCAGAGAGCAGCAGGCTCTCGACCCAGGGGTCCAGAAACATGTCTGGTGGTGGCAGCTGAAAGCAGCCACTCAGCCTGGACACTAGTGGTGGGTTAGTTTTCAGGGGGCAAAATGCCCTCTGTGTGCATTTTTCATTAAAGCCCGAACTGCCAAGCCAGGTCCTTCCTGGACTGGAAACAACCATCCTGGGACCGTTTTCAGGGCATCACCCTTCATCATCACTGGAGTCGAGCTATCCTGGCTGAAGAGGGGTGAAACCCCGAAACCGGTCCTAGGGTGCTTGTTTCCAGTCCAGGGAGTACCTGGCCTGGCAGTTCGGGCTGGACTGTTCCCATTGCGCGCAGGGTCAAGACTGATTTGCATATCGCTGGGTTCAAACTGGAATGGGATGGGGAGCAAAAAACTATGGATTTAGGCCCAGATCTTTGTACTGGGGTGAATGTATGACATTGTTCTGCATTCTGTCTATTAATTGTTCTTTTTGCATTTGTCACGCCGAGTGGGACGGGCATGCCCAGATGTGGGTCCCGTGCTCTCCATGCCACTGGAGTCAAGCTATCCTGGCTTAAGAGGGGTGAAACCCTGAAGCCGGTCCTAGGATGCTGGTTTCCAGACCAGAGAAGACCTGGCCTGGCAGTTCGGGCTGGACTGTTCCCATTGGGCGCAGGGTCAAGAATGATTTGCATATGGCTGGGTTCAAACTGGAATGGCATGGGGAGCAAAAAAACGATGGATTTAGGTCCAGATTTTAGTACTCGGGTGAATGTATGACATTGTTCTGCATTCTGTCCATTAATTGTTCTTTTTGCATTTGTCACCCCGAGTGGAACGGGCATGCACAGATGTGGGTCCCGTGCTCTCCATGCCACTGGAGTCAAGCTATCCTGGCTTAAGAGGGGTGAAACCCTGAAACCGGTCCTAGAATGCTTGTTTCCAGTCAGGAGAGGACCTGGCCTGGCAGTTCGGGCTGGACTGTTCCCAATGGGCGTAGGGTCACGACTGATTTGCTTATGGCTGTGTTTGAACTGGAATGGCATGGGGAGCAAAAAAACGATGGATTAAGGCACAGATTTTTGTGCTGGGGTGAATGCATGACATTGTTCTGCATTTTGTCTATTAACTATTCTTTTTGCATTTGTCACCCCGAGTGGGACGGGCATGCCCAGACGTGGGTCCCATGCTCTCCAAGCTACTGGAGTCAAGCTATCCTGGCTGAAGAGGGGTGAACCCCCGAAACAGGTCCTAGGATGCTTGTTTCCAGTTCAGGGAGGACCTGGCAGTTCGGGCTGGATTGTTCCCATTGGGCGCAGGGTCAAGACTGATTTGCATATGGCTGAGTTCAAACTGTAATGGCATGGGGAGCAAAAAAACGATGGATTTAGGCCCAGATCTTTGTACTGGGGTGAATGTATGACATTGTTTTACATTCTGTCCATTAATTGTTCTTTTTGCATTTGTCCCCCCGAGTGGGACGGGTATGCCCAGACGTGGGTCATGTGCTCTCCATGCCACAGGAGTCAAGCTAGCCTGGCTGAAGAGGGGTGAAACCCTGAAACTGGTCCTAGGATGCTTGTTTCCAGTCCAGTGAGGACCTGGCCTGGCAGTTCGGGCTGGACTGTTCCCATTTGGTGCAGGGTCAAGACTGATTTGCATATGGCTGGGTTACAACTGGAATGGCATGGGGAGCAAAAAAACGATGGATTTAGGCCCAGATCTTTGTACTGGGGTGAATGTATGACATTTTTCTGCATTCTTTCCATCAATTGTTCTTTTTGCATTTGTCACCCCGAGTGGGACGGGCATGCACAGATGTGGGTCCCGTGCTCTCCATGCCACTGGAGTCAAGCTATCCTGGTTTAAGAGGGTCGAAACCCCGAACCCGGTCCTAGAATGCTGGTTTCCAGTCCAGAGAGGACCTGGACTGGCAGTTCGGGCTGGACTGTTCCCATTGGGCGCAGGGTCAAGACTGATTTGCTTATGACTGGGTTCAAACTGGAATGGCAAGGGGAGCAAAAAAACGATGGATTTAGGCCCAGATCTTTGTACTGGGGTGAATGTATGACATTGTTCTGCATTCTGTCCATTAATTGTTCTTTTTGCATTTGTCACCCCGAGTGGGACGGGCATGCACAGATGTGGGTCCCATGCTCTCCATGCCACTGGAGTCAAGCTATCCTGGTTTAAGAGGGTAGAAACCCCAAACCCGGTCCTAGGATGCTGGTTTCCAGTCCAGAGAGGACCTGGCCTGGCAGTTCGGGCTGGATTGTTCCCATTGGGCGCAGGGTCAAGACTTATTTGCATATGGCTGGGTTCAAACTGGAATGGCATGAGGAAGAAAAAAACGATGGACTTAGGCCCAGATTTCTGTACTGGGGTGAATGTATGACATTGTTCTGCATACTGTCTATTAATTGTTCTTTTTGCATTTGTCACCCCGAGTGGGACGGGCATGCCCAGACTTGGGTCCCGTGCTCTCCATGCCACTGGAGTCAAGCTATCCTGGCTTAAGAGGGGTGAAACCCCGAAACCAGTCCTACGATGCTTGTTTCCAGTCCAGAGAGGACCTGGACTGGCAGTTAGGGCTGGACTGTTCCCATTGGGCGCAGGGTCAAGACTGATTTGCTTATGGCTGGGTTCAAACTGGAATGGCAAGGGGAGCAAAAAAACGATGGATTTAGGCGCAGATTTTTGTGCTGGGTTGAATGCATGACATTGTTCTGCATTCTGTCTATTAACTGTTTTTTTTGCATTTGTCACCCCGAGTGGGACGGGCATGCCCAGACGTGGGTCCCGTGCTCTCCATGCCACAGGAGTCAAGCTATCCTGGCTGAAGTGGGTTGAAACCCCAAAACCAGTCCTAGGATGCTTATTTCCAGTCCAGGGAGAACCTGGCCTGGCAGTTCGGGTTGGACTATTCCCATTGGGCGCAGGGTCAAGACTGATTTGCATATGGCTGGCTTCAAACTGGAATGGCATGTGGAGCAAAAAAACTATGGATTTAGGCCCAGATCTTTGTACTGGGGTGAATGTGTGACATTGTTCTGCATTCTGTCCATTTATTGTTCTCTTTGCATTTTTCACCCCGAGTGGGACGGGTATGCCCAGACGTGGGTCCCGTGCTCTCTATGCCACTCGAGTCAAGCTATCATGGATGAAGAGGGGTGAAACCCCTGAAACCGGTCCTAGGATGCTTGTTTCCAGTCCAGGGAGGACCTGACCTGGCAGTTCGGGTTGGACTGTTCCCATTTGGTGCAGGGTCAATACTGATTTGCATATGGCTGGGTTACAACTGGAATGGCATGGGGAGCAAAAAAACGATGGATTTAGGCCCAGATCTTTGTACTGGGGTGAATGTATGACATTGTTCTGCATTCTGTCTATTAATTGTTCTTTTTGCATTTGTCACCCCGAGTGGGACGGTCATGCCCAGACGTGGGTCCCGTGCTCTCCATGCCATTGGAGTCAAGCTATCTTGGCTTAAGAGGGGTGAAACCCCGAAACCAGTCCTACGATGCTTGTTTTCAGTCAAGAGAGGACCTGGCCTGGCAGTTCGGGCTGGACTGTTCCCATTGGGCGCAGGGTCAAGACTGATTTGCTTATGGCTGGGTTCAAACTGGAATGGCAAGGGGGGCAAAAAAAAGATGGATTTAGGCTCAGATTTTTGTGCTGGGTGAATGCATGACATTTTTCTGCATTCTGTCTATTAACTGTTTTTTTTTTGCATTTGTCACCCCGAGTGGGACGGGCATGCCCAGACATGGGTCCCGTGCTCTCCATGCCACAGGAGTCAAGCTATCTTGACTGAAGAGGGGTGAAACCCTGAAACTGGTCCTAGGATGTAAGTTTCCAGTCCAGGGAGGACCTGGCCTGGCAGTTCGGGTTGGACTGTTCCCATTGGGTGCAGGGTCAAGACTGATTTGCATATGGCTGGGTTCAAACTGGAATGGCAAGGGGAGCAAAAAAACTTTGAATCTAGGCCCAGAACTTTGTACTGGGGTGAATGTATGACATTGTTCTGCATTCTGTCCATTAATTGTTCTTTTTGCATTTGTCACCACGAGTGGGACAGGGATGCCCAGACGTGGATCCCGTGCTCTCCATGCCACTGGAGTCAAGCTATCCTGGCTGAAGTGGGGTGAAACCCCGAAACCAGTCCTGGGATGCTTATTTACAGTCCACGTAGGACCTGGCCTGGCAGTTCGGGTTGGACTATTCCCATTGGGCGCAGGGTCAAGACTGATTTGCATATGGCTGGGTTCAAACTGGAATGGAATGGGGAGCAAAAAAACGATGGATTTAGGCCCAGATCTTTGTACTGGGGTGAATGTATGACATTGTTCTGCATTCTGTCCATTAATTTTTCTTTTTGCATTTGTCATCCCGAGTGGGACGGGTATGCCCAGACGTGGGTCCCTTGCTCTCCATGCCACAGGAGTCAAGCTATCCTGGCTGAAGTGGGGTGAAACCCCGAAACCAGTCCTGGGATGCTTATTTACAGTCCACGTAGGACCTGGCCTGGCAGTTCGGGTTGGACTATTCCCATTGGGCGCAGGGTCAAGACTGATTTGCATATGGCTGGGTTCAAACTGGAATGGCATGGGGAGCAAACACCAATGGATTTAGGCCCAGATCTTTGTACTGGGGTGAATATGTGACATTCTTCTGCATTCTCTCCATTAATTGTTCTTTTTGCAACTTTCCAAAAGTGGCATTTTCAGAATTGTGACTTACAATCTGACTATACCAATAAAGAGGTTTTTAAATTACAATTCCTTAGACACCAAACCTGGCTTTCCTACCTGCTCCCAATCAAAAGCAATCACTTATTTAATGTAATATGGTAACCCAATGTTATCCTATGGCCATGATAGGCCTTGCAATAGTGAAAAACAATTTCATGTCCAACTTTTTAAATACAAAGCAAAAGTTAGCTGAGTTAAAGTGTGCAGAGTCCAAGAGCCAAAAAAGGGTTCCGAAAACATGAGAGGTAAAGGCAAAAAGGTTGGGGGTGACCCTGGAGAGAGGACCAAGTCAAACAACTACCAGATGTGCTGAGAATGTCTCCTTCTTCATCACATAAACAACTTCAGGTCCTGTGTGCCCAACTCTCAGGGCCTTTTGATTATGCGCTCACTAAGTTGGAGAATGGAGAGCTACTCCATCTGCCCAGTCTGAACAAATTCTACCTTGATAGGAAGACTGTTGTTCTTAACGTCTAAAATGATACCTCACTTGTGTGGGTGTCCAATGCAGAATTGGCAAAAAACGTATTTTTTTAAAAATGTAGCGCTTAGATTTCTTTGTGCTATACCCTAAATCCCTACGTTTTTGGCTCTTCCCGGTCACAGGCCCTTGCCCCACCCACACAAGTGAGGTATCATTTTACTCGGAAGACTAAGGGGAACGCTGTGCGGTAGGACATTTGTGCAGGCATGGTGATTCCACACATAAATTTGAGAAAAATGTGTTTTTTTCAGCTAAATTTGAGGTTTGCAGGAGATTCTAGGTAGGAAAACGTTGAGGGTCCCACGCAAGCCATACCTCGCTGGACTCCCCCGGCTGTCTAGTTTTCAGAAATGTGTGGGTTTGGTAGGTTTCCCAAGATGGCCACCGAGCCCGGGGCCAAAAACCCAGGTGACCCCCCCTTGCAAAAACAGGTTGTTTTGTGATATGTAATTTTGATGTCTCCTCAATACGTTTTGGGCCCTTGCCTGTCGCGGGTACTTGACCCATCCATGCGAGTGAGGTATTATTTTTATCGGGAGACCTGGGGGAACGCTGAGTGGTAGGAAATTTGTGGATCCACACAGATTCCAGAACTTTCCACCACAGAAATGGGAGGAAAATGTGTTTTTTTTTTTTACAAAGTTTGAGGTTTGTAAGAGATTCTGGGTAACAGAACCTGGTGAGAGCCAGACAAGTCACCCCATCCTGGATTTCCCTGGGTGTCTAGTTTTCAAAATTGTATAGGTTTGCTAGGTTTCCCTAGGTGCCGGCAGAGCTAGGGTTCAAAATCTACAGCAAGGCACTTTGCAAAAAGAGGGCCAGTTTTCACTGTGAAAATGTGGTGTGTCCACGTTGCATTTTGGGCCGTTTCCTGTTGCGGGCACTAGGCCTACCCACACAAGTGAGGTACCATTTTTCTCGGAAGACTTTGGGGAATGGGGGGTTGGTGGAATTTTGTGGATCCACGCAGATTCCAGAACTTTCCACCGCAGAAATGTGAGGAAAATGTGTTTTTCTTTACAAAGTTTGAGGTTTGCAAGGGATTCTGGGTAACAGAAACTGGTGAGAGCCAGACAAGTCACCCCATCCTACATTCCCCTGGGTGCCTAGTTTTCAAAAATGTATAGGTTTGCTAGGTTTCCCTAGATGCTGGCAGAGCTAGGGTTCAAAATCTACAGCTTGGCATTTTGCAAAAAGAGGGTCAGTTTTCACTGTGAAAATGTGGTGTGTCCAAGTTGCGTTTTGGGCCGTTTCATGTCGAGGGCACTAGGCCTAGCCACACAAGCGAGGTACCATTTTTCTCTGAAGACTTTGGGGAATGCAGGGTGGGTGGAATTTTGTGGATCTACGCAGATTCCAGAACTTTCCACCACAGAAATGTGAGAAAAATTTGTTTTTTTTGACAAAGTTTGAGATTTGTAAGGGATTCTGGGTAACAGAACCTGGTGAGAGCCAGACAAGTCACCCTATCCTGTATTCCCCTGGGTGTCTAGTTTTAAAAAATGTATAGGTTTGCTAGGTTTCCCCAGGTGCCGGCAGAGGTAGGGTTCAAAATCTACAGCTAGGCAATTTGCAAAAAACGGGTCCGTTTTCACTGTGAAAATGTGGTGTGTCCACGTTGCGTTTTGGGCCGCTTCCTGTTGTGGCCACTAGGCCTACCCACACAAGTGAGGTACCATTTTTCTCTGAAGACTTTGGGGAATGCGGTGTGGGTAGAATTTTGTGGATCCATGCAGATTCCAGAATTTTCCACCGCAGAAATGTGAGGAAAATTTGTTTTTTTTACAAAGTTTGAGGTCTGCAAAGGATTCTGGGTAACAGAACCTGGTGAGAGCCAGACAAGTCACACCCCATCCTGGATTCCCCTGGGTGTGTAGTTCTTAAAAATGTATAGGTTTACTAGGTTTCCGTAGGTGCCGGCAGAGCTAGGGTTCAAAATCTACAGCTAGGCACTTTGCAAAAAAAGGATCAGTTTTCACTGTAAAAATGAAGTGTGTCCACGTTGCGTTTTGAGCAGTTTCCTGTCGTGGGCACTAGGCCTACCCACACAAGTGAGGTATCATTTTTATCGGGAGACTTAGGGTAACAGAGAATTGTAGAGCAACTGTTATTACCTATTGACTTTCGATGCATTTCTGCCTTCCAAATGAAAGACAATGTGTAAAAAAGAAGTCACTTTGAAAAATGTTCTATAATTCTCATGCTAGTATGGGTACTCACAATTTCGGAAATGTGCAAATAGCTACTGGTTCTAAACTCTATATTTTGTTACAATTTCAGAAATACATAGGTGTCTTTCATCCCGATTTTTCACTGTATATATTTTCCCAAATTAATTGCTATATACCCGGTACATAATAAAAAACCATTGCAAGACGCTGCTCAGTTATTGGCTCTGGGTTCGTCGGGTTCTTGGTGAACCTACAAGTCCTATATATCCCCACAACCAGAAAGGTCCAGCGGATGTAACGGTATGTTGCTTTCAAACATCTGTCATAATTAGAAGAAGTTACAGGTGAAAGCGTTGGCACAAATGGCTGGTTTTTTTCAACTCATTTTCAATTTTTCCTATTTTCAACTGTTAGTTTCTATAAAGAAGCTTTGAAGGATCTACAGAAATGACCCCTTGCTGAATTCAGAATTTTGTCTACCTTTCTAAAAGGTATAGCTTTCCAGGATCCATTATTGCTTTCATACCCATTTCTACCATTAACTGGAAGAAGGTTGAAAGGACAAAAAATAGCAAAAATAGGCTATGTCCCAATAATATGCCAAAACTGTGTAAAAAATGTTGGTTTTCTGACAAAAGTCTGTCAGTCCCTGAAAGCTGGGAAAATGCTGTCCTTGCAGCCTTTGTCAACCTTAAAATGCACCTTTTTTTCTCACATTTAACTCCTCCCCATAGGTGTTGCTTAGTTACATCAACATAGAAGAAATACTCCTGTTTTCACAATCTTTTCGTTTTTTAAATGTCATTGTTTTAGCAATCACCCATGGTAAAGCATATTTTAAATCACACTAAGCAGTTTGTGCATTATAAAATTTAAAACGTAAATGTCATGTTTTCATTTCCATTGCTGGCAATGTGTGCGCTATTCTTGTTGTAAAAACCATCAGTGTTCTATTCGCTTTGCTGCTTGTTAAAGTGCTGGCAGGCATTCACACCATTATATTCATTTTTAGCAGACTTGCAGGTAATGTATTTATTGACTTTCAAATGTCTACTGCCTGACCCGCACTTTGTTATTTTAGCAGTTATAGATCAATTTCACAGTTGCAGCGCTCACATTCTTCCTTCTATTTTTGAACTGCGTGGGTTCTTGACGTAATAAAACAAGCACTGTCTGTTGATATCATGGTCCCATAGAATTCCCTGCACCACATATGTCTACAGCAGTTCCCGGCTCCAAATACCTCAAATAATCACATGCAAGGGCTCCCAGCAGAGCTCAGGTCCCATCCAAGGGCAGCCCATGGACTCCCAGCGCCCAACTCTCACTGCTGCTATTAGCCCATTACATATCAGCTGTTCCAATGTGGTGTTCGGGGGCTCGCCAACATCAATATCTAACTTTAAAGTGTGCAAGAAGGAGGTGAATACCGCGCACGCCTCTTTAAATTCCAAGAACACTTCTCTCTTATTCCAGAGAAAGCCTGCACTCAAATTCCGTGGCAAATACCATTTTATTCACTGGCAGCACCTGATAACAGGAACGCGTTTCGGCTGTCCTTGCAGCCTTTGTCAACCTTAAAACGCACCATTTTTTCTCACATTTAAATCCTCCCCACAGGAGGATTGTGAAACCTGGAGTATTTCTTCTATGTTGATGTAATTAAGCAACACCTGTGGGGAGGATTTAAATGTGAGAAACAAATAATGCATTTTAAGGTTGACAAAGGCTGCAAGGACAGCCGAAAAGCGTTCCTGTTATCAGGTGCTGCCAGTGAATAAAATAAAATAAAATATATATATATTACCTACTGGCGGTCACCAGTAGGTATAGTTAGACCTAGTTTCCATAGGAAAAGCATTTTTTGACTTGGCTGTAACTTTGGCGTAGTTTGACCAATCTGCACGAAATATGGCCAAAAAAGTGTCACGGTGGGGACTATTGATTGGGAAAGTTTGGGGGTGATCCGTGCAGCGGGAACCGAGAATTAGGGGTGTGAAATAAGGTTGCGTTTGTAATGTTAATTCCCATAGGAACCTTTAGCCACTTCTACAGCCCGAACCGCTGAACGGACTTACACCAAATTTGGCAGGGAGGTAGATGTCGGTTCAATGAAGTGCCATTTGCTTATTTGGTGTAAACCCGTCCAGTGGTTTTTGAGAAATTTAAGTTTAAATTTATAGTGATATTTTTGGTGTGGTTATTTTGCGAAGGTTTTACGAAGAATAGCAAATGCACGCGCCAACGGGAATGCTCTGATTGGCTGGATGCAACCTGAATAGAAAGTTGCAGCCACCATTTCATCTATCGGGAATGGTTCCTGGGGCTGAAAACTGTTTGAAAGCCCACATAATGGGTCAGGGTGGAGATACTCTGACCCCATGGTTGAGAAATAGAGGTGTTAGTGACAGAAGTTATATGTCCAAAACTGATTTTATTAATCACGCGTGATATTTGCAACTATGACGTGACTGCCAGTGAGCCCCCCGTGTACCATTTCCGGGACATCGCAACTATCAACGTCGTCCCGAATATTGGTGTATGAATCATTAGTACGCATTGTTATAGAGATATTGATAAATATTTTTACAGAGTTATTCATATAGTGAGTTATCTACTGTGATGGTTAGAATTAATTATATAATAATAATTTTTTATTGTGGTGGTGGCTATTGAATTCTTGCTTTTGCTTTCTGCTTTCACAACGTAACCGCAGGGATCAAGATTACCAACATCATTGCAATCTCCCGCCTCACAGCAAAAACAGAAAATAGGTTTTAGAGATGGTTTTTCTAGAAATACACTAGAAAAACATGAGGTTAAAGTGTACAGTAATAAACCCCTAGTGTTTAAAACACTGTATTGTGTGTGCATATATGTGTTTTCACTTTATGGAAAAGGCGCGATCGTCACAGTTAACAACATCATCACGACCTCCCGAATAACCATGAAAATGGAAAATAAGTCTGAAAGATGGTTTTTAAAGAAACTTAGTAGAAAAGAAGTATGGATATAGTAATATGTGTAGGGCAATGTTTAGAATGGATTTTTTTACATATTATTTTTGGATGTGTTGGTGGCAATTGAATGTCTGCTTTTGTTTTCCATTTTCATGATGTGTTCGCGGGGATCACGACAGATTGTCAAAAACTAAATAAAATACCTTTTAGGAAAAAAAGCACAATATTTTGGGTACTAAGGTGGCTCTGACAAGAGCCGTTGTGTTGGTTGTGTGATTATGGCTGCTATACATAAGACAGGATGTAGAGTTTCAGGTTACTTAGAAAAACCCTGTTGCCTTCATCTGTAAAGTGCGCTCCATCATTTCCATAAATTCCATGCATGTCAAAACACAGATTGTTGTTATAGATACAGCCAATGTGATGGCCTGTGAGGAATGCAGAAACAGTTTTATTAACATGTTTCCTGGCTTTGTCAAGAGTATTAGAGTACACCAAGACAGTGTGAGGGAAAAGCGACATTAGTTCTGCAAAGATTTCTTTAAATAGGATTTCCAGCCCTACTCCAGTCAATGTGCCTAGGTCATTGCCACCACAGCACACAATCATGAGGTGAGGAGTTTGGGAATCCACAATGGATTTAACCAAAGCCAGCAACTGATTAAACTTGAACCCTCTCTGGCCAAACCAACTAATCTGTATATTTGGAAATCCCAACCCAAGTCCCTCTCAATACCTCTCTTTTTTGCAGCCTCTTTAGCCCAACAGATATAGCTGTTGCCCACAATCCATACTCCAAACATTTTTAAGTGAAGTAGCAATAGTAGTCAGGAGAAGGCTTGAGCTGAATGAGGTAGTTTTCCAAAGGAAAAGCAGTTAAAATGGAGGTCTTTTAAAAAAAAATATATATATATATATATATATATATATATTCACTGAAAAAACCATAGGTTTTAGGGAAAGTTATAGTTAGTTGGACATTGCACTCGTACAAAACCCGTGAAATTCCCCGTTATAGTTAGTTCAGCTAACTATAACTCGCGCCCCGCAATGCACTGCTGATGACGTCACATATTACATCACTCATGACATGGTCAGTGACATCACTGATGACATCACTGACATCATCCAGTGACTGTGTGTTTCTGTAAAGTTTAAATATGTTTAATATATATAGGGAAAGGCGTATTGAAGAATGAGTGGGTGTATAAGCATCTGAATGGATGATTTAGTAGGTGCGTGACTGAGTCTATAAGTGAGTGATTAAATGTATCTTACTGGATGCATGGGTGAGTGACTAAACTGTGTGAATGTCTGTATCCGTCTGTCTGTTGTTGTGTAAGCAGCTGCATGGGTTTCTGACTAGCTAAATGAGTGTCTATATGGGTTATGGATTGGTTCTCTGAGTATCTATATGGGTGCCTCAGTGTTTGTGTGGGAGGGTGTGTGTGACTCTGTGCATAGATGTGTGAGTGGGTGATTCACTGGGTGCATGGTTTCAACAGTGCGTCTGTGATGGACTGTATGGGTGGGTGAGTGTGTGTATGGGTGTGTTAGTGTTTGAATGTATATCTCAGTGGTACATGTGTGAGTAACTACATATGTGAAAGGCAGTATATATGTGTGTTGGAGTATATAAATGGCTATAAGTGAGAGTGTGTGATTGTGAGAGTGGCTATATGGATGAGTGTGTGCTTGCATCAGTGATTGCATAGGAGCGTAAGAATGTGCTAGTATTTTTATGAATAAGTGAGCTGGTGTGTATAACTGTATAGGTGAGTAAATTGGAGTGTGATTAATTATTTGCATGACTGACTAGGTGTGTGAGTACCTCTATGGATGAGTTGCGTTGTGTGAGTGTTTATATAGGTGTATGAGTGCATATGATAGTCCTGTACTGAGTGACTGTAAGTATGAGTGACTGTACGGGTGAGTGAGTAGATGTGTGTGTGTAGACCTAAGAATCAGTGAGTGAGTATGTACTTATTGGATTGGAGTGTGTATGGTTTTGAGAATGGCAGTCTGTAATTTAGAGTGGGTGTATCAAAAGTTATATTAGGGTGTGAGAAGATGCATTAAATTCTCACATGGATGATGTCATCAGTGATGTCATTTGAGATGTCATCAGTGATGTCATCAGTGATGTCACTGACCATGTCATGAGTGATGTAATATGTGACGTCATCAGCAGTGCATTGCGGGGGCGCGAGTTATAGTTAGCTGAACTAACTATAACGGGGGGATTTCACGGGTTTTGTACGAGTGCAATGTCCAACTAACTATAACTTTCCCTAAAACCTATGGTTTTTTCAGTGAATTTCAAAGGTTTTTTAAATGCTAAACCCTAACTATAACAGGCCTGAAACCTTTGGTTTTTTCAGTGAATTTCAAAGGTTTTTAAAATGCTAATTCCTAACTATAACAAGCCTGAAACCTATGGTTTTTTCAGTGAATTTCAAAGGTTTTTTAAATGCTAATTCCTAACTATAACATGTCTGAAACCTATGTTTTTTTCAGTGAATTTCAAAGGTTTTGTAAATGACAATTTTTAAATGTATTAATTGTTATATTTATTTTTTTTGATACTGATTTACTACATTTTTTTAAACTATTTATTTTTAGATATTTTATTTTTTAAATTACATTGTAATTACATTATACATTACATTACAAAATATACTTTCTCAGAATGAATTACTTTAGTTTAAATACTTTACAAATAGGCAATAGACTTTTAAGTACAGTAGTTACAGTTGTTGCAATGGGCAACACAATTTCAAACACAATGCAACATTGAGCTCAATGTGAATTTCTAGCTAAATGCAATTAGTTACTTTATGGATTACTTTTCTAACCACAGGACTGGATCCTAGATTCAGTCCTGGGACATCTCCTGTAAACAGTTGAGTAAAAGCGTTTTGGTTACAGTAGTGATTTTTAAGGAATATTATTGTATTTTAAAAGTTGACACTTAGAAACTTTTTCACATAGAATCACCAATGTTATCCTATGGGAGGAAATTCACTTAGCAGGTAAGTAGTGTTATCGTTACTTTTTCTTACTCAGTGGTGGATCCTGGATCCAGCACTGGTGCATCTCCTGTAAACAGTTGAAAGAATGCGTTTAAGTCATACAGGCGATTTTTAAGGAATATTTGTAGTTTGTGAAAATCAACACTTTGAAACTTTTCTGCTGAAAACCAGACAATGGATTCCTACGGAAGGAAATATAAGTTACTGGTAAGTACGTTTAAATTACTTTTCAGGATCAGTACTGGGCTGAAAGATGCAGCACTGAGGTCTCTCCTGATAACAGGTGAGTAAATCGGAATTCGTATTTCGGCTGATTTTAGAGGAATATTATAAAGTTCCAAAACTCCACACTTAGAAGAATTTCCAAGTGAAACCAGTCAATGATATCCTATGGTAGGAAATTCAAGTTACTGGTAAGTACGGTTAAAATTACTTTTCAGGATCAGTACTGGGCTGAAAGATGCAGCACTGAGGTCTCTCCTGATAACAGGTGAGTAAATCGGAATTCGTAGTTCGGCTGATTTTAGAGGAATATTTGTATGTTTCAAAAATCGACACTTAGAAACTTTTTCAGCAAAAAGCAGACAATGATATCCTATGGAAGGAAATTCAAGTTACTGGTAAGTACGGTTAAAATTACTTTTCAGGGTCAGTACTGGGCTGAAAGATGCAGCACTGAGGTCTCTCCTGATAACAGGTGAGTAAATCGGAATTCGTATTGCGGCTGATTTTAGAGGAATATTATAAAGTTCCAAAACTCCACATTTAGAAGAATTTCCAAGTGAAACCAGTCAATGATATCCTATGGTAGGAAATTCAAGTTACTGGTAAGTACGGTTAAAATTACTTTTCAGGATCAGTACTGGGCTGAAAGATGCAGCACTGAGGTCTCTCCTGATAACAGGTGAGTAAATCGGAATTCGTAGTTCGGCTGATTTTAGAGGAATATTTGTATGTTTCAAAAATCGACACTTAGAAACTTTTTCAGCAAAAAGCAGACAATGATATCCTATGGAAGGAAATTCAAGTTACTGGTAAATACGGTTAAAATTACTTTTCAGGATCAGTACTGGGCTGAAAGATGCAGCACTGAGGTCTCTCCTGATAACAGGTGAGTAAATCGGAATTCGTATTGCGGCTGATTTTAGAGGAATATTATAAAGTTCCAAAACTCCACACTTAGAAGAATTTCCAAGTGAAACCAGTCAATGATATCCTATGGAAGGAAATTCAACTTACTGGTAAGTACGGTTAAAATTACTTTTCAGGATCAGTACTGGGCTGAAAGATGCAGCACTGAGGTCTCTCCTGATAACAGGTGAGTAAATCGGAATTCGTATTGCGGCTGATTTTAGAGGAATATTATAAAGTTCCAAAACTCCACACTTAGAAGAATTTCCAAGTGAAACCAGTCAATGATATCCTATGGAAGGAAATTCAAGTTACTGGTAAGTACGGTTAAAATTACTTTTCAGGATCAGTACTGGGCTGAAAGATGCAGCACTGAGGTCTCTCCTGATAACAGGTGAGTAAATCGGAATTCGTAGTTCGGCTGATTTTAGAGGAATATTTGTATGTTTCAAAAATCGACACAAACTTTTTCAGCAAAAAGCAGACAATGATATCCTATGGAAGGAAATTCAAGTTACTGGTAAGTACGGTTAAAATTACTTTTCAGGATCAGTACTGGGCTGAAAGATGCAGCACTGAGGTCTCTCCTGATAACAGGTGAGTAAATCGAATTCGTATTACGGCTGATTTTAGAGGAATATTATAAAGTTCCAAAACTCCACACTTAGAAGAATTTCCAAGTGAAACCAGTCAATGATATCCTATGGAAGGAAGTTCAAGTTACTGGTAAGTACGGTTAAAATTACTTTTCAGGATCAGTACTGGGCTGAAAGATTCAGGACTGAGGTCTCTCCTGATAACAGGTGAGTAAATCGGAATTCGTAGTTCGGCTGATTTTAGAGGAATATTTGCACAATGGTGAAGGGAGGGGGCGGGGCCTGATGTGACATCTGTGCAAACGCGCCCCGTGGAGCGTTTTATGTTGGGGGATTAAGTCCCCTTGAATCATGAGGGTCCCTGGGGTACATCTAGCCCACCCTGTACCACCAGGAACCTTCGGTATGCACCAGGGAGCTGCGTTGCAGAGAGGTGTTCAGAGGCCACGCCCCTTTTTGCACCTATCTGCAACGCAGCTCTGTGGCGCTTTCTGGACGTACCTGGTGGGCTAGTTCGCCCCCAGGGACCCTCAGGATTGAAGGGGATTTCATTCCCTATCTTAAAATGCGCCACGGGGCCTGTTTGCACACATGTCACCTGAAGCCCCGCCCTCCCCTTCACCACTGTGCAAACTGCCCCGTGGCGCGTTTTAAGTTGGGGATTAGTGCCCTTGAATACTGAGGGTCCCTGGAGTCCAACTAGCCCACCATGTACCTCCAAAAGCGCCACAGAGCTGCGTTGCAGAGAGGTGTAAAAGGGCGTGGCCTCTGTACACCTCTCTGCAACGCAGCCCCTGGCGCATACCGAAGGTTCCTGGTGGGCTAGTTGGCCCCCAGGGACCCCCAGTATTCAAGGGGAATTACTTACCCTTCTTAAAACGCGCCAGGGGGCGCGTTTGCTGCCTGCTGCAGGGAGGGGGCGGGGCTTCGGCACGATGCCGGTCTTTTTTTTTTTTTTTTTGCTTTTTTCTGCCATAGGGGTCCTTGTGGGACCCCTGAGCAGACCTAGGGGTCAGGGTGTTTCTACCCTGCCCCCTTTGTGCGTTTTGCGCACTTGTTTCTTGTGTTTTTTTTTAATCATTGGGATCCGCGCACCCTAAGCGCATCCCGCTGATTTTGAATAAAAAAATGCTTTTTCTGCCCAGGGGTCCTTGTGGGACCCCTGAGCAGACCTAGGGGTCAGGGTGTTTCTACCCTGCCCCCTTTTGCGCTTGCGCACTTGTTTCTGTCCCTCGGTTCTACCGAGGGACAAATGGCTGCCAACATTTCCTGAATCGGAATGTTGACAGCCAGCTGACAGCCAATTAGCATGCAGCTCGTGATCGGGACGGTGCGCGCAGGGTGCGCTCAGGGTGCGCGGATCCTCCGTGCCCATAGATATATATGTACTTTTACTTTTGATTTTCTCAGCAACTACTGAACGGATTTACACCATTTAACAAAAGGGTTCTTTCTGAACCAAGAACTACCTCTTTGCCAAATTTGGTGTAATTCCGTTCAGCAGTTCGGGCTGTAGCCGTGTCTAAAGTTTCCTATGGAAAAATGAATGGGGAAAACGCGTTTTGGGACCCCCTTTTTCTCAGCCCCCGCTTGACGAATCCCCCGAGACTTTCAGGGTAGGAGCGGACCGGAGCGCCCCACAAAGTTTGAACATTTCGCAAAGATACGTCAACCGGCAAGAGAGTTATTTCAAATAGAATGTCGCGGATTTCCTATGGATAATAGGTCCTAACTATAACTATCTACTGGCGACCGCCAGTAGATAATATATATATATATAGTAGATAGTTATAGTTAGGACCTAGTTTCCATAGGAAAAGTGTTTTTTGTTTTCCCAATAACTTTGGCGCCGGATGACGAATCATCGCGAAATTTTCAAAACTAGTGGGGCGCTCCGGTCAGCTCCTGTCTTGAAAATTTCGTGGTGATTCAGCAAGCGGGGGCCGAGAAAAAAGGGGGGTCCCAAAACGTGTTTTCTCCATGTTAATTCCCATAGGAAACTTTAGACACGGCTACAGCCCGAACTGCTGAACGGAATTACACCAAATTTGGCAAAAAGGTAGTGCTTGGTTCAGAAAGCGGTAGAACCGAGTCACAAGAAAACAGAAAACAGAAAAAAAAGAAAACAGAAAAACAAACACGAAAAACAAGAAACGGGGGCAGGGTAGAAACACCCTGACCCCGTAGGCCTGCTAAGGGGGTCCCACAAGGACCCCCAGGGCCCAAAAAAACATTTTTCCGGCAAAATGCGCGCCGGATCCGCGGATCCGGCCGCAAAACTAAAAAAAATGAAGCGTGGCCTCCCGCGCTTCGTTATTATTTAGCCCCTGGGTGGGCCAAGTACCGGGGGCAGTGACAAAAAAAATGTGTGGGGGGGCCCCAATCCCCCCCACACTGCCCCGGGGACCGCCACCTACCCGGGCTTCTATTATGAGTTGCGGGGAGGCACGCAGCCCCCCCGCAGCCCCGGGGACCACCACCCCCCGGGGCTTCTTTTTTAATGAGAGGGGGCCTCCAAGGCCCCCCAAACCCCGGGGACCGCCACCCCCCGGGGCTTTACATGAATATTTGTGGGGGCACACAGCCCCCCCGCAGCCCCGGGGACCACCACCCCCAGGGGCTTTTTAAAAAAAAAAGAAAATAACCTGTGTGGGGGGCTCGAGCCCCCCCACACTCCCCGGGGACCGCCACCTCCCCGGGGCACTAAGAATGTAAATTTGGGGATCCATAACGGACCCCCAAGCCCTGGGGCCCATCACCTCCCCGGGCTGTGCAAGTGAAGGAAGGGGGCCGCGCGGCCCCCTCCTGGAGCCTGTGATGGACCTCGGGACCGCCAGCCCCCAGGGCCGGCTCCTGCAGTGTCCCGGGGTGCCCACCCCCGGGACACTGCTGTTTGCTGTGGCAGGACGGGAGCCTCGCGGATTCCGTCCTGCCATAGCAAACTTGCTCTGGATTTTGGAAGAGAGAGCAGGAAACCTGCTCTCTCTTCCAAAATCTAGCAGATTGCTTTTCCACAAGGGAGCTGCATGTTAGCAGCTCCCCATGTGGAAAAGCAATGCCGGCTCCTGCAGGACGCGGGGAGCCGGCGGGACCGTGGGGGCATTGGGGCTCCCCCCACGGTCCCCAACGGATAGGGCCTGCCCCGGGGGATAGGGTCCCCGGGGCCAGTAGTGGCCCTGGAGGGAGGCCACACGGCCCCCCTCCCCCAAATTTTTTTTTCAACAAAATAAAAAGGCCGGCCCCGGGGGATGCGGTCCCCGGGGCCAATAGAGGCCTCAGGAGAGGGGCCACGCAGCCCCCCTCCTTAAAAAATTTATAAAATGTGGCCATGCCCCGGGGGATGGGGTCCCCGGGGCCGGAATTAACCACGGGAGGGGGGCCAAGCGGCCCCCTTCCCGTTCAGTTTTTTTTTTTTTAAATAAAAAAAGGGGTCAGGCCCTGGGGGATGGGGTCCCCGGGGCCCAAAAACAGAAAAAAGAAGGGGGGCCACACAGTCCCCCTTCTAAAAAATCAACAACAACAAAAAGACGCGATTGTGCCTCAGGCCCCGCCCCCTCCCTTCACCACTCTGCAAACGCGCCCTGTGGCACGTTTTAAATTGGGGCATTAATTCCCCTTGAATACTGGGGGTCCCTGGGGGCCAACTAGCCCACCAGGTACCTCCAGTAAGCGCCACAGGGCTGCTTTGCAGAGAGGTGGTGCAGGCCATGCCCCTTTTTACACCTCTCTGCAACGCAGCTCTGTGGCGCTTACTGGAGGTACCTGGTGGGCTAGTTGGACCCCAGGGACCCTCAGGATTCAAGGGGACTTTATCCCCCAACTTAAAACACTCCACGGGGCACGTTTGCACAGTGGTGAAGGAAGGGGGCGGGGCCTGAGGTGACATGTGTGCAAACACGCCCTGTGGCGTGTTTTAAGTTGGGGGATTAAGTCCACTTGAATCCTGAGGGTCCCTGGGTCCAACTAGCCCACCAGGTACCTCCAGTAAGCGCCACAGAGCTGCATTGCAGAGAGGTGTAAAAGGGGCGTGGCCTCAGACCACCTCTCTGCAACGCAGGCCTGTGGCGCTTACTGGAAGTACCTGGCGGGCTAGTTGGGCCCCAGGGACCCTCAGGATTCAAGGTGACCTAATACCCCAACTTAAAACGCGCCACAGGGCGTGTTTGCACAGTGGTGAGGGCAGGGGGCGGGGCCTCAGGTGACATGTGTGCAAACACGCCCCGGGGCGCGTTTTAAGAGGAAGTTTTAATCCCCCTGCCCTTTTATGTACTAGGGCCTTACAGAGGAGGTCATGCTAATCACAGGGGTACCCCAACGCATAGTGTTCCCTAGTGTATGTAAGTGTTTTCACTGTATTCTAAGTGTCTTTTAGCATAGCACTGGCTCTAGGCCTGGTTAGTCCGAGTCAGTTACCACCAGTACCCGTCTGAAAAAGTTTGGGCACAGGATGATTTTGCAACAAGGCCTCTTTCTGCTCCTCTGTTGGTTCTTTCTGCACGTCTTGCTTCTTCCTGCTCTTTTCTTCGTCTTTGTGGACTTCTGTTGCTTCTTTCTGCATTTCTTTTGCTTCTTTCTGTGCGTTTTTTCTTCTTTCTTCACATGTCCTACCTCTGTAGGCATAGTTTGAAACTAGCATTTAAAAACCCTTTGAAATTCACTTTAAAAACCATAGGTTTCAGGCACGTTATAGTTAGAAATTAGCATTTAAAAACCTTTGAAATTCACTGAAAAAACCATAGGTTTCAGACACCTTATAGTTAGAAATTAGCATTTAAAAACCTTTGAAATTCACTGAAAAAACCATAGGTTTCAGGCACGTTATAGTTAGAAATTAGCATTTAAAAAACCTTAGAAATTCACTGAAAAACCATGGGTTTTAGGGACAGTTATAGTTAGTTGGACATTTCACTCGTACAAAACCATAGAAATTCCCCCGTTATAGTTAGTTCAGCTAACTATAACTCGCGCCTCCGCAATGCACTGCTGATGATGTCACATATTACATCACTCATGACATGGTCAGTGACATCACTGATGACATCACTGATGACATCTCAAATGACATCACTGATGACATCGTCAATGTGATAATTTGATGCATCTTCTCACACCCTAATATAACCTTTGATACACCCACTCTAAATTACAGACTGCCATTCTCAAAACCATAGACACTCCAACACCAATAACTACATACCCACTCACTGATTCTTAGGTCTACACACACATCCACTCACTCACTCACCCGTACAGTCACTCATACTTACGGTCACTCAGTACAGGACTATCATATGCACTCATACACCTGCATAGACACTCACACACCACCACTCATCCATAGAGGTACTCACACACCTAGTCAGTCATGCAAATAACTAATCACACTGCCATTTACTCACCTATACAGTTATACACACACCAGCACACTTGCTCATACAAATACTAGCACATTCTTACGCTCTTATACAATCACTGATACAAGTACACACTCATCCATACAGCCACTCTCACAATCACACACTCTCACTTATAGACATTTATATACTCCAACACACATATATACTGCCTTTCACATATGTAGTTACTCACACATGTACCACTGAGATATACATTCACTCACTAACACACCCATACACACACTCATCCACCCATACAGTCCATCACAGATGCGCTCTTGAAACCATGCACCCAGTGAATCACCCACTCACACATCTATGCACAGAGTCACACACACCCCACCCACACAAACACTCAGGCACCCATACAGATACTCAGATAACCAATCAATAACTCATATAGACACTCATGTAGCTATTCACAAACCCATGCAGCCGCTTACACAGCAACAGACAGACGGATACAGACATTCATAAAGACGAAGAAAAGTGCAGAAAGAAGCAAGCAAGAGGTATGCAGAAAGAACCAACAGAGGTGCAGAAAAGGGCCTTGTTGCAAAGTCATCCTGTGCCCCCAACGTTTTACTGACTGGTACTGGTGGTAACTGACTCTGACTAACCAGGCCCGGAGCCAGTGCTATGCTGAAAGACACTTAGAATACAGTGAAAACACCTACATACACTAGGGTACACTATGGGTTGGGGTACCCCTGTGATTGGCATGACCTCCCCTGTAAGGCCCTAGTATATATTAGGGCAGGGGGATTAAAACTACCTGTAACTCAGAGGTGAAGAAAGAAGCAAGAGAGGTGCATAAACAGGCAGGAAAGATGCAGAAACAAGGAACATGGGTGTAGAAAGAGGCAAGTGAGGTGCAGAAAGAAGCAAGAGCAGTGCAGAAAGAACCAACAGAGGTGCAACAAAGATGTAAGAGGGGTACAGAAAAAGGCAAGAGAGGTGCAGAAAGAGGGAAGAAGGGTGCAGAAAGGGGCAAGAGGGGTACAGAAAGAAGCAAATGAGGTGCAGAAAGAGGCAACAGACGTGCAGAAAAAGGGAAGAGAGGTGCAGAAAGTAGAAGAGATTTGCAGAAAGAGGCAAAAGAAGTGCAGAAAAAGAAAGAAATGTGCAGAAAGAAGCAACAGAAATGCAGAAAGAGGCAAGAGAGGCGGAGAAGGAAGCAAGAGTGGCTTGCACACCATTAGTACCAATTTAACACCCACATTTAGCAATAAGTAACAGGTGACCATTCTAGGTTTCCAAAGGGCCTTCCACCACGCTGTAACACTTGTCGCTGCATTTTTGGTAACGTTTGAGCCGTTTGAGCTAGAAACAAGGCTTTTTGTTCAAATCTGCAGATTAGGGAGCAGATGATGAATTATGTGGCTAATGCAGAAAATGTATAATTGTGCGAAAGTCGGTGCAGCCAAACAGTAGCATAATTCCAGTGGCCCTGCTCATACCTCTGACTAGGTCCACAAGTGCTCCTCAGTGATTCCTTCTTTTTTTGTCTCACTGAGTTCATAGTTGAGCTTCTATGGAAATGAGGAAGACTAAACCTGAGGTTACCACTCCACAACACAGTCTACCATGCCACATAATTACTCTCCATAACACATAATCCCACTCTACATAATTCCTATACACTAAATACCACATACTTTCTATCCACATATTTTCACTGCACAACATACCACATAATTCCACTACACAAAACGTATATCCACTCCACCCCAAAAAACATTAGTAAAAAACTTTTACATTTACAACGCCAATAGCTCTAACTCTTGCAACTGCGAAACCTATTACATTGCAAACACTTCTTTAACTAGTTGTCGCGTTTGCAGAGGTGTGGAGAAAGGGTGCTGGGCCTCCGACCAGCGCTCAGGAATTCCGCTGCGTATGATTTACAGGAGGTACCAGGAGGGCTTCTTGGTCCCCAAAGTCCCTCAGGAGTAAATTGGACTTCATCCCCCATCCCGTAGTCTGCCAGGAGGCATGTTTGCAGAGTGGTGGAGAAAGGGGGGCATGGCCTCCGAAGACGTTTTAGCAATCCCACTGTGTGGGACTTACTGGAGGTAACCAGAGGGGTAGTTGGCCCCCAAGGACATCCTTGGGGGCCAACTACCCCTCCTATTACCTCCAGTAAGTCCCACACAGCAGGATTGCTAAATTCTCATAGCAGGCCATGCCCCCTTTGCCCACCACTCTGCAACCGCGCTCCCTGACTCGCTCTTGGATGGGGATTTAAGTCCCCTTCGCTGCTGGGGGTCCTTTAGGGGCCAACTAGCCTACCTCTTACCTCCAGTAAGCCCCACACAGTGGGATTGCTGAGAGGTGGACACAGGCCATGCCCCCTTTCTCCACCACTCTGCAAATTTGCCTCCTGGCGCGCTCTTGGTTGGGGGATGAAGTCCCCTTTCCTCCTGAGGGTGCCTGGGGGCCAACTAGCCCTCCTGTTTCCTCCAGTAAGCTCCATACAGCTGGATTGCTGAGAGTGCTCAAAGGCCATGCCCCCTTTTTACACCACTCTGCAAACGCAGCTCCTGGCGCACTGCTGCTTGGGGGAGGAAGTCCACTTGTGTCCTGAGGTCCTCAGGACACAAGAGGACCTCATCGCCCCACCAGCAGTGCGCCAAGAGGTGCGTTTGCTGAGTGATGTAAAAAGGGGTGTAGCCTCGGACCACCTCTCTGCAATCCAGCTGTGTGGCGCTTACTGGAGGTACCTGGTGGGCTAGTTGGCCCCCAGGGACCCTCAGTATTCAAGGGGACTTAATTCCCCAACTTAGAACGCGCCAGAGGGTGCGTTTGCAGACTTCTGCAGGGAGGGGGCAGGGCCTTCAGTGAGTTGCCGGTTTCTTTTTTCTTTTTAAAATGTTTCTTATTTTATGGGAGGGGGGCTGCGTGGCCCCCCTTCCATGGGCCACTTTTAGCCCCAGGGACCCCATCCCCCGGGGCCTGGCAGCCTTGTTTTTAAAAATAAAATTGGGGGGAGGGGGGCCTCGTGGCCCCCCTCCAGAGGGCAATTATGGCCCCGGGGACCCCATCCCCCGGGGCCTGGCAGCCTTGGTTTTTGTTTTTTTTATTTGGGGAGGGGGCCACGTGGCCCCCCTCCTCAGGCCAATAATTGCACCGGGGACCCCATCCCCCGGGCCTTTCGTTTTTAAAATTTTTTGATATATTTAATTACAGGGGAGGGGGGCCCTGTGGCCCCCCTCCCGGGCCACTTCTGACCCCGGGGACCCCATCCCCCGGGCCCGGCCCTCAACGTTGGAGACCGTGGGGGGAGCCCCAATGCCCCCACGGTCCCAGCCGGCTCCCCGCCTCCTGCGGGAGCCGGCATTGCTTTTGCACAAGGGGAGCTGGTGACATGCAGCTCCCCTTGTGCAAAAGCAATCTGCTTTGGTCTTTGGAAGCGAGAGCAGGTTTCCTGCTCTCGCATCCAAAAACCAAAGCAGGAGTTTGCTATGACAGGGCGGGAGCCGTATGGCTCCTGCCCTGCCATAGCAAACAGCAATGTCCTGGGGGTGGGTACCCCGGGACATTGCAGGAGCTGTCCCTGGGGGGTGGCAGTCCCCAGGGCCATCAAGGGCTCCTGGAGGGGGGGCTGCTCGGCCCCCCTCCCATCATTTGTAAAGCCCCGGGGAGGTGGTGGTCCTCGGGGCCGGGGGTCCGTAACGGACCCCTGAATTTAAATAAACAGTGCCCCGGGGAGGTGGTGGTCCCCGGGGCAGTGTGGGGGGGCTCAAGCCCCCCCACACACATTATCTATTTCAGCCCCGGGGGGTGGCAGTCCCCGGGTCTTGGGGGCCCGCGAGGCCCCCCACCGTATTCTAATAAAGGCCCGGGGAGGTGGCGGTCCCCGGGGCTTGGGGGGCAGCGAGGCCCACCAACCTATTATAATAAAGCCCCGGGAGGTGGCGGTCCCCGGGGCTGTGGGGTGGCACGTGTCCCCCGTGCATAAATTATAGAGCCCTGGGGAGGTGGCGGTCCTCGGGGCTGCGCGGACCCCCGCGGGCCCCGCTACATAAAGCAGCATTGCCCCCGGGACCTGGCCCACCCGGGGGCTTAAGAATAACAAGCGCGGCAGCCCGCGCTTCGTTTTTTTTTGTTTTCTCAGTCGAATTCGCGCACCCAGCGCGAATTCGGACGATTTCTTTTTTTTAAATGCTTTTTTTGGGCCTGGGGGTCCTAGTTGGACCCCCTGAGCAGGTCTAGGGGGTCAGGGTGTTTCTACCCTGCCCCCTTTTCTTATTTTTCAACCTTTTTTCCACTGTTTTCTTGTGACTCGGTTACCGAGTCACAAGATGGCTGCCAACACTTCCTGGTTTGGAGTGTTGGCAGCCAATCAGAAGTCAGCTCGTGCTCGGGAGGAGTCGCGATTCCTCCTCGGTGCTCAGATATATAAATTTGTATTTTTTGAATTTCTCAGGAACTACTGAACGGATTTACACCATTTAAAAAAAACATCGCTTTCTGAACCAAGAGCTATCTTTTTGCCAAATTTGGTGTAATTTCATTCAACAGTTCGGGCTGTAGCCTGTTCCAAAATTTCCTATGGAGAAAACACATTTTGGGACACCCCTTTTTTCTCTGCCCCCGCTTGACGAATCACCCCGAAACTTTCAAGACAGTAGCTCACCGGAGCACCCCATTAGTTTTGAAAATGTCGCGAAGATTCGTCAAACGGCGCCAAAGATATTGGCAAAAGAAAAAACGCTTTTTGAATAGAAACGAGGTCCTAACTATAACTACCTACTGGCGACCGCCAGTAGATAATATATATTTATAAATATATATATATATATATATATCGCAAACAATCCTTCGTGACGCACGAAATGATGCACTCTCAGGACTTGTGCAAGGTACAATCAGGAAGATTTATTTCTTGCTTCCACGCTACGCGTTTCGGCGTAAAGCCTTGCTCACACGTAGGAAGTCAAATATCAGTCATAGTTAAATACCTGTTTACACATCCGCATTAGATAACAAAATAGAGGAAGGACTCCCAATCACTCTAGTAACCACAAGAAAGACGGCGGCCATTTTAACACTTGCAAATATATGTGCAATAGTATACAATTCATCAAGTACTTAGTCTCACGAAATACATTCTGCATTCTGATACATATTTTAAATATTCAATGCGACATATGAAACTATTTTGGCTAAAATACTATGCATTGTGTATTCAATACTTATACTATAAAGCCCTTTTTACAATGGTAAAATTCATAGCTACTGTGCTGTCAATAAACTTTATTGTACCCGGTCCTCCTTGTACAGTTACCAATATTGATATGCGTAAATTACTCGACATGCGGAGAATGGATTCCCTGTGATGGTACTTTTATACAAACAAGTGTGTAAAGATCAATGAAAGTTAAAACCAAGTGATTCACCCTAAAAAAATCCCCATAGTTGTACTAACGTTTCCAATGTCAAGAGCTAATGCATAAATGACAGTAGAAAATAATAACCAAGTTCTCCCAAGACTTGAAAATAATATTCAAATATCCTGTTTTAGTACAACTTGTTTTATATATTATATATTTCAATCGTGATAACAGGATGCGGGAATGCAGGGCTTAGAGGTCCAATTTGCCAGTGAACGCTCAGATGTGCACGTAGCTGTTATTTAAGCGATCAGGTGCACCCAAAGGTTATCTCCCTTTGAGGCTGCGCTCACAGAGGACATATTTCCAGTATTATCACTATTGGGATAGATCAAAATAGTATCAAAAACGAATGTTATTTCAACAAATGAGGAGAAGATCAGAAAATTGGAAAAATTGCGCAAGGCAGAAGTATCCAAATGGTGGGAGGCCATATCCTTGCAGGACTACATTGACAAGGAGATGGTCCCAAGAGGATTAAGAATTTATACTATACCATCGTATGAAAAACCCAATCCAAAAATGCTAGAGGAATGGGCTGAGAATTCAGCAATAAGCTCACGAAGAATGTTGGAAATCTTAGTCAAATACGCTTGGTTGGACAGGGAAACATTACTACAGGAGATCAAGGGACTGACAGAAGAATTGATGAAAAATTTGGACACTGCAACTTTTAACAAAGAGATGGAAAATCTTAAGATACATCTGAAGAAACATGAGGATGAGATCAAAGAGCGGAAGCAGTGGAAACTCCACAGAGACTGTGAGGACTACGAGCATGGTAGAATTTTGACTTTTAGTAGAAAATATGATCACATATACAAAAATCAAATGCCCAGTACAAGTCAGACAACAAGAATATTTGAAAATTCAACACTTGAGGAAACATCTATCAGTGGTAATGAGACGGACAACTCTGCAACCTCAAGCAATATATCGTCAGAAAAAGAACAGGGCACGCGACCTGTCACTTTTTTAGACGAGTACAGGAACCTCAGAAGGGGTCGCCTAATACGAAGAGAAACACAGACATTGAATCCCAAAGGACAACGGGGACGCGGAAGAGGAAGAGGAAGAGGCACAACAGAGAAAGAAGAAAAAGAGTCAAACAAAGGTGGAAAAAGAGGCAGAGGAAGGGGGCGCATGGGACAACAGGCGAAAAGCTCCAAGACATCAGAATGATGGACGACGAAATGGTGAATAGAACAATTATAAATCTCTCCAAACGGAACATAAGCGATACAGAGAAGAGAACACTATGTTTAGGCCTCTCATTCTGTCCCTCTATGCCCTTTAATTATGCAGAGACTCGTGTGGACCTTTTCAAGTTTATACGCAAATTGAAATTAAAAAAATGGCATCTGCTCAAACCTAATAGAAATAAGATACAACAGGGTGACATAGAGATTCAGGAAACACTAGCTTTGAATATAAGTGATGTCGACACTTTGATAACAATGCATCAACTTGAATCTAATGTGTATGATGATAATAATGAAATGTCCATTGAAAATGTATTGGAGGATTTGAATATATCATATGACCATACAGCTAGAACACAATTCAAACCACAGTCCACATTCTGTCCTCCTCTAGGACACGATAATATAGACACCTTCCATGATGTAGTGAGTAGCCACCTCATAAGATTCAGACGGAAGGAATGGTTTAGAACCCAAGAAAGACACAACCTGACATTATCACATAAACAAGCTTTACTATCTTTACAAGATGACTCAGATATTGTGATCCGCCCTGCGGATAAAGGTGGTAATGTGGTCATTTTGGACAGGGACAAATATGTAGCAGAAGCCCTTAGACAACTGTCCGATTCCACTTTCTACATAGTAGTAGACAAACAGGTATATTCACAAAGTATAGAAGGGATTTGGGAGAAATTGAGCAATTGGAAAGACTCAGGCATCTTAGAATGGGAAGAATATTGTTATTTAAAACGGGATTTTCCTATTCTCCCTGTTCTTTACCTCCTCCCGAAGGTGCACAAAGACAAGAACAATCCCACGGGTAGACCCATAGTATCGTCCAAAGGGAGCGTGACAGAGAACATCTCTAAATACGTAGACTACTTCCTTAGGGAGTATGTCAACCATCTTCCTTCCCATGTTAAAGACACTAAAGATTTTTTAGAGAAGGTGGAAAACCTACATTGGGAAGAGGATTACCTTTTGGTTACGTTGGACGTCAGCTCCCTTTATACCATCATAAACCATGAACATGGGATCGAGGCATGCAAACTATTTCTACATACTAGAAACATCAAATACAAGGCACATACCACCATGATTCTTGAAATGATTGTTTTTTGCCTCGTTAATAACATCTTTATGTTCGATGGGATACTTTATAAACAGATTACCGGAACCGCGATGGGGACATGCTTTGCCCCAAGTTTCGCGAATCTGTTTTTGGGCAAATGGGAGGAGGAGATCTTCAGAGAGAACCCTAATAACACTGAGGCCAAACATGTCGTCATGTGGCTTCGGTACATTGATGACATCTTTATGGTATGGAATGGCAGTGAAGAAGATGCCACCAATTTTGTCAGGGAACTTAACAACAATATCTACAACATTACTCTGACAAGTACTATGAGTAGAAGGGCAGTAGAGTTCCTTGATCTTAAAGTTGAGGTTGTGGGGGAGACTGTCCATACCAAACTCCATTGGAAGGAAACAGCGGGCAACACTCTACTGCATGCCCTCAGCAGCCACCCGGATCCCCTAAAATGGAGTATCCCGTATGGGGAGCTGCTGAGGGCCAAACGTAATTGCAGTACTGAGGTTGCCTTCAAAGAAGAAATGTCCACGATGGTCCAAAGATTTCGAACCAGGGGCTATCCACAATGGGTACTCAATCAAGCAATAAAAAAAGTAGAACTGGTACCCAGAAGTAACACCTTACACAGGAATGCCAACAAGACCACAAACACACAGGATCAGGAGAGTGGCACCAGAATCATACTGACACATAATAGGAACGCCAGAAACATCAGGCGGATTCTATGCCAACATTGGAACATCCTCAAAAGTGACCCTCATATTGGTCATCTCTTGGATGAAAAACCCAGTATCACTTACAGGAGAGGCCACAGCCTAAGGGACAAATTAGCACACAGTGACATTTCCATCCAGAACACTGAGAATATACAAGGCCTTAGTGGATTTTTTCCCTGCGGGCACTGTAAAGCCTGCAAAAACAGTCTTATGAGAAAGGAAGTTCTAGGAGGCGGGGGCAATGTGATAAATATCAATCAATTTATTACATGTGGTACTCCATTTGTAATATATTGTTTAGAATGCCCGTGCAAACTTAAATATATTGGGAGCACCATCCATCCGGTTAAGAAGCGTGTCCTTGAACACATGAGGGCCATTACCAATAAAGACCAACAATATCCAGTTGCACGTCACTTTCAAGAACATCACTTCTCCAACAGTACCCTTCTCAGCTATTTTGCAATTGAGCAGATCCCTAGACCACTCAGAGGGGGAAACAGAGCCTTGAAGCTAAGACAGCGAGAATCAATGTATATTATTGATCTTCAAACAAAAAGCCCCGGGGGTCTCAACCTCGATGAGGAATTGAGTGTACATTTATACACAAGATAACATTAGTACGGTCCTTTCCTCGTCTGTTAATCAGATATGTGCTTACATTTAGTTGTCTCCAATACAAGGGTATTGTGACAAGCTGGTACATGATCAAATCATGTAAAAATGTTTTTAACCTCTGTTCTGTAATATCTCTGTAACATTTCTTTCTCCTTCTTTTATTTCAGGAGGAAAGGAAGGGGCCCTCACAACCTTGATAGTTACTCACGGGTTCCCTAACCTTTTTTCCAGAGACATATGGCGTCGCAGTTTTACGTCAGTCGAAATTTCACCTGTGGTTTGATTTTACTTTATTAACATATATTGATTACTGGTTCTTTGCCCTTATGAACACTACTGTGTTTAATATTCTCCCTTTGTTTTTTCCTGTGACGTGTCTGTACGTGCAGCATTTTATTGGGTGATACATTTGATAAACTTACCAAGTCATTGTGGGCACTAGCCCGTTATCCATGGACCCAGTGTGTCTATCATGAAACAGGATATTTGAATATTATTTTCAAGTCTTGGGAGAACTTGGTTATTATTTTCTACTGTCATTTATGCATTAGCTCTTGACATTGGAAACGTTAGTACAACTTGTTTTATATATTATATATTTCAATCGTGATAACAGGATGCGGGAATGCAGGGCTTAGAGGTCCAATTTGCCAGTTAACGCTCAGATGTGCACGTAGCTGTTATTTAAGCGATCAGGTGCACCCAAAGGTTATCTCCTTTTGAGGCTGCGCTCACAGAGGACATATTTCCAGTATTATCACTATTGGGATTTTTTTAGGGTGAATCACTTGGTTTTAACTTTCATTGATCTTTACACACTTGTTTGTATAAAAGTACCATCACAGGGAATCCATTCTCCGCATGTCGAGTAATTTACGCATATCAATATTGGTAACTGTACAAGGAGGACGCGGGTACAATAACGTTTATTGACAGCACAGTAGCTATGAATTTTACCATTGTAAAAAGGGCTTTATAGTATAAGTATTGAATACACAATGCAAAGTATTTTAGCCAATATAGTTTCATATGTCGCATTGAATATTTAAAATATGTATCAGAATGCAGAATGTATTTCGTGAGACTAAGTACTTGATGAATTGTATACTATTGCACATATATTTGCAAGTGTTAAAATGGCCGCCGTATTTCTTGTGGTTACTAGAGTGATTGGGAGTCCTTCCTCTATTTTTGTTATCTAATACGGATGTGTAAACAGGTATTTAACTATGACTGATATTTGACTTCCTACGTGTGAGCAAGGCTTTACGCCGAAACGCATAGCGTGGAAGCAAGAAATAAATCTTCCTGATTGTACCTTGTACAAGTCCTCAGAGTGCATCATTTCGTGCGTCACGAAGGATTGTTTGCGATTTAATTTACCGGGTGCTCTCCCGGGTGTGCACCACCCTCCATGGGTCCCTAGGTTTCAACGAGCGTTCTAGTGTGGATATATATATATATATATATATATATATATATATATATATATATATATATATATATATATATATATATATCATTGTATGCTGTCAGCATGAAAGTGAATAACATTGGGTAGAGTGTTGGATGCCTTAGCAAGAAGTATTTTTATTGGCTGTTGTTTAAGAAAAGAAATTAAATACAGACACAGCTATGCTTTTGAATCTGTGAAGTAAAGCAATCCTGCTGCATCTTTTTGGAAGCAGTATGTTCCTTCTAGAATATGCTGTGAACTTTTAACCTACTGGTTCCACTGGGTTGCTAGGCACAATGAGCTAAGAGTGTATTGGGGGAAGGGTGTTAAAGATAAGGAACATATTTTAAATAGTTGAGGAGTGATGACAAAATGTATGTAATGGCATGTTTTAATTTCCAACTCAGGACTATGTGATAAACTGTTGTGTAGTATTTAAATATCAGAAAAACAAAGCTAGATATAGGTTTGAATTCCCGTTTTTTTCGTGATTATTTAGCGATTATCGCGTAAACATCGCGAAAACGCACAGACAGGAAACTCATTTTGAAAGAGAGGGAAAGAGATAACAGATGCTAACCATTCACAAGTGGAGATGCAGTAGTCTAAAACGAAAGACTTAATTTAATTTGCTGCCTTTCTCATGATGATAGAGTGGAAAGTTGAAGAGGTTGCCATTTTAGAGTTGCTTTTGTATGAGAGTGGTGTACCATTCTTGTGCTTAGTTTTTACAAATCTTAACAGTGTCAAAACTATCCAGGAAGAGCTAAAACAACAATATAATCTACAAACTCAATTCACTGGTATGTATATAACTTTGTAATTATTTTCAAAATGTACATTAGAAATGAAGATTTATATGGGATTTTGATTTAAAGGAGTATCACAGAGATAACAAAAATATATGAGAAGAACTATATTTATCAGAGGGCATGTGTTTAAGAGGTTAGTGGAGAATGTTTTGGGAAGCAAGAGAAAGATAATTACTGCCTCTTTATTACATAGTGCATTTTATTGAAAAATAACGTTATAGTTTTGTGGAAAGTTGCAATGAGGAACTAAGAATGTTTTAAATGTCTAAACCTCATGTGCAGAATAGATACAGCTGTTATTTGCATTCTGGAAGTTGTAGTACTTTTAGTAACATTATTAAACAGGAATAGCGTAGTGAGAAATAAAAGATTACAACATGTTGTCCGCCTGTATATGAATTAGAAAGATGCAATACTTGTTAGGTATGTATTGGAAAGTGACTTTTCTGTGTTATTTATTAGAACATCAAGACGAGGTCCAGCCAACACGTGTTTCGTCCAAAGGGAAAATAACCCTGGACTTCTTCAGGGCTGATATGACAAGAGAAAATTTTGAGACCTAGAAGCCGGTGAAAATTCAAACCGGCCGATACTGCAAGATGTAGTCTTTATACGTGAGACCAGGTAAATCTATATCCGGTTTCTACGCACTCCCAGGAGTTTTGTATCAGGACTGTAGCGTACTCGCTTCAAGATTTGGTGCCAATACCTTATAACAAGTATTGGAGTGTGTCATCTGACTTACCGGTCTGGATTTAATCGGCTTTTAGATTTACCTGGTCTCACGTATAAAGACTACATCTTGCAGTATCGGCCGGTTTGAATTTTCACCGGCTTCTAGGTCTCAAAATTTTCTCTTGTCATATCAGCCCTGAAGAAGTCCAGGGTTATTTTCCCTTTGGACGAAACACGTGTTGGCTGGACCTCGTCTTGATGTTCTAATAAATAACACAGAAAAGTTTTTTTGCTTTTTCATACATGTATACTCACTTGAACCATCAAATGAATATTATAACGTGTGCATAGGCAATGTGTGTTGTATAGGGACCTTGGTCCACTTTTCAAGGGGTTTTGTGGTTTCTTTCCCCCACCTTGTGCACCGCAGAGATAGCCATATAAAATACTGGGCGTTATTAAGCGTGCGCCATTTACCTCCTGTGTAGAAACCGCCATTTTGCCTTTATGTATTGGAAAGTGTTTGTCAATGTGGTTTTAAACTTATATGACCGCTTTGCATATGCTTAGATGGTGAGATATGTGTTTTGTGTTTGCACATAGCTATATATACAGTGGGACTTTTGAGTTTGCTTAAAGATGCAGAGAGGTATATATTTTGGGAAAGTTGGCTTGAAGGTGTACATCTATCGAGAAATCTCATATATGTTTACATGGTGACCTATGTTCAGTAAAGCTGATGAAAATGTCTGTATATGGTGAGGGTAGTGTTTTTCTTTAAACATGCTTTGTTTAAAATTGAGAAGGATTAATATTGGAGAATGCCTCGAGAATTCTTGTGCTAGCTTCATTTCAAGAGGAAGTTTTGTTTAAGATATACTGAATATAAGTTTTAGAAGCAGAAAAAGTATTTAAGAAATGATGTAGGTATGCCATTCGCAAAAGGTTTTGTGCTTTGAAAATTTTCAAAATATTGTTTCTATTTTAGAAACTTACTGATGCATGTGCATGCTCAGTAACAAATCAATGTATGTTTCTAGAGGGCCATGTATGCAATTATATATCAAGTGTGATACCTAGATTTCACTCACACATAGCTCAGAAGAAAAGCATGTATATAGTAAAACAGGTAGTTTGATTCTGACAGAAGGAGATAACCAATGAGTCAGAGATATAGTGACAACTGTTATGTATCCAACACCACTGAAGTTACTTTTTCAGTCAGTCAGGCAGTATTCAGGAACTCATGAAATCACCCAGCCACTACTCAGGCAGGCATCAAATCAGTGATTCACTATCCAAGGAGTTATTCAATTATCCAAAAACTACACATGTACTCTTGCAATCAGGGAGACAGAAATGATGTAGTCATTGAAGTATGTAGGCACTACGTATACATTCATCTAATCACCTAGTTACTAGCTATTGACTTGTGCAATTAACAAGGCTGTAACTATGCAATCATTATAACATTTGCACAGAACCTATGCAACCATTTAAACACCCACTTACAACCCATGCAGTCATTGAAATACTGAGGCACATGCATGCACTGATGAAACACTCAGGCTCTACTCGTGCACTCATGTAATTACATAGAGAGTACAATTGTAGTAAACCTATCACTCATCCAGTACCTATGCAATCATTTAATTACTGAGCCAATAGTCTTGCACTAATACAATCACTCCAGCAGCATACTTACTTTCATCCAATGTCTCAAGCTTTAACAATCGAATCATGCAGTCACTCAGACACTAGTCTTGCACTCATCTAATTAGGTAGGCACTACTGATGCACTTATTCAATTCTCCAGGCACTACCAATGTAGTTATGTAAGCATCCAGGCAATACATGTTCAGTCAACTAAAAAGAAATGTGCAGTATCCAATCGCTGAAACACTATTCATCCACTCATCCAATAGGCTAGGTGCTATGCATGGGTTTAAACAATCATGTATGCACTATCCATGCACTGCATAAATCACTTCTATACTATGTATGCACTTTTGCAATTATCCAGGTACTAGAGTTGCACTCATTTAATCATGCTATCAGTATCTATGCATGTAAAGAATTATTGAAGCATTAGTCAAGCACTTGTCGAATCATTAGGGCTCTATTCATGCACTCATCCAAACAACCAGATACTTATGGTACACTAATGCAAAAATGCAGGCAGTAAGTATGCAGATATGGAATGACTCATGGAGTTATGACATACTCAGGGAATCATCTAGGCACTACTTGTATTCTCAGGAAATCACTTAGGCACTACCTATGCACTCATTCAATCATCCAGGGAGTATTGATATATTCAACCACAAACTCATGTATTTACAAGTTTTACTTAGGCATATGTACTCTTAAGACAATATGAGTGATAGGTTTACTACAATGGTATTCTCTGCATAATTACATGAGTGCTTCAGTAGAGCCTGAGTGCTTCATTAGTGCATGTGTGTGCCTCAGTATTCAATGACTGCTTGGGTTGTAAGTGAGTGTTTAAATGGCTGCATAGGTTCTGCGCAAATGTTATAATGATTGCGTAGTTACAGCCTTGTAAATTTAGTGTTAAATTTAAAAAAGTGTAGAAGAATGAGAGATGCAGTGAAACAGAAAAAACGAATTGAGAGAGTAGTTGATAAGGCCTTTGCTTTGAAGAGGAAGCTTTTCATTTTAAATCTACATAGAATGAAGACTCGACAAAATAGTGTTGTGCATGAGGAGACAAAACCAGAAGAAAAGATTAGTGCATAGAAGTAACTGTTGTACAGTTTTTAGTGGACAATAGATACATACTTCTTGTACAGAGGCTTTCTTTAATGAAGAAAGCTAACTCCAGGATAACAATTTAGTTTATGCTATTGATTAAAGAGGACGATGTGATGAAATGAAGAAGGGTAGTCCTCTAACAAAAGAGGTGATGATACTTAGAAATGTAGAAGTTATTGCAGAAGAGGTACAAGGAAGGCGTAGGCAGGGTACTGTATACAAATGGAATTGTAGTAGTGTTTCTAGTATTAGATAGCAATCCATTGATATATTAAGAAAATTTCTATGTATCTTTCCAAGACGAAGCTTAAAACACAAAATAAGTTATACCACTCAACAATCCGAACTTTAGGTTTGAGGCTGTATCATGTGAAAACTCCTGCTTTATGTTTACTAGAAATAAATAGAGCACTTTTGCATGGTAGTGTGGCAGACGTAGAAAAGGTTTGTGATGATGTGCGGTGTCGTTTCTTTGGTCCTGAGCAGGATTCTAGGAAAAATAAAAAGTTGTTAAGAGGAGGAGTTGCAGAACAACATACATATATTACAGTTGATAGTTTTAAAAAGAGATTACAAAATTTAACACAGTGTTATGTAAAAAACCAGAGTATGTTTGCATATGTTGTTGATGCACTTACTAGAAGATGTAAACACAGACTGTTGATTTATATTTAAAAAGTGAAAAAGTAAATCATAATAACTGGAAAAAGTTACCTGTGTATTTATTTGTAAAGGGACAGTTTGGCTTGTCTATAAGGTAAGTTATATGTAAATAGTGTTACAATAAATTGGAAGATAATAAAATGAACAACACATATATATTAGCTACCCATTTTGTAAGATAATAAAATGCCTGCTAATGTAGAAAAACTATAAAGAGCCAAAAATAAAAAAAATACATCAATATTTATTATTCTTGCCAGCATTGCGAAGGGCCATTATGAACTGCTCTCAAGCACTCACTACAACTCCCCATTCCATGCACTATGATGCCATTGGGGAAAAATGTGGAGCCAAATTTAGAAGCTGAGAATGGACTTTTGAATGGACTCTCTGCTTCAGTGCTGTTGTGCTGCTATTGAACTCGAGGATCCTTCAGCTTTGTGTTGCCTTCTTGCTGCTCACTATGAACTCCTCTTATGAAATGTGATAAAAATATAAAAGGGGGAAAAAATACCATGTATGATTTTTGGTAGCATTGTGACTAGCTGTAACACACTGCTCACCAGCAGTTATAACAACAGTACAGTCCATGCAATACATGGCCATTCTTGAAAACTCTGGAGCCATATATGTTGCAGTAGTCTGCACCTCCGAAGGGACTTTCTTTCTGGGAATTGTTGTTGCTGGTGCCACTGATGTAGATGGTCCTCCAGGTTCCCTCTACTTGATTGCCAGTTAAAGATGTTTTCTATGTTAGGTTTTAAGATGAGACACCATGGACATCATCCCACATAAATATTTTTTATTCCTCTCTCTAAAGTGGATCTTTTCAAAGAGTGTGCATTGTATTAGTTTTGGAGCAGTTTTTGATTCTGTTGAGTTTGGGTAAGAATGGGTAGTTTTATGGGTGTTTTGTAGTTATGTTCTATTCGTGAATTCAGATGTTTAAAGTTATTTTTTTTAATTGTTTTTGTTAAATGTGTTGTTAAAATAAAGTTAAACAATTATGTTACTAAACAGCTGGACTCAAACTTTGTGTAAAATATGCTTAAATATCTGTTTTACATTTTGTCATTTGTATTTGTGACTACTGATGTCATTGCGACCTTCGGTGTTGCTGTGAAGAAGGAAAATGCATTTTTGATGTAGTTATTTAGACAAATGTATACAAAGGGGAAAGGTAAATCAGTATCTTACTAAATAGCTACAGTGAAACTTTATGTAAGATATGTCTATATATGTGTTTTATACTTTGTAAAAAACACCCGGTATTCGAAGTGCGTCCTTGGCAATGGCACTCATAGAATCAAACAGGCAGTACCTGTGCAATCATCAAGGACGTCCTTTCTCCACCACTCCGCAAACACGCTCCTGGCACAGTACTAGTTAGGGGATGAAGTCCCCTTGGCTATTGAGGGTCGTTGGGGGCAGACTACCCTTCCTGTTACCTCCAGCATGTCCTACACAGTCAGTTTGCTAAGAGGTCTTTGGAGGCCATGCCCCCTTTCTGCACCACTCTGCAAAGGTGTCTCATGGCACACTACTGGTTGGGGAATAAAGTTCTCTTGGATGCTAGGGACCTTGGGGACCAAGAAGCCCTCCTGGTGCTTTCTGTAAGTCCTACAGAGCAGGATTTCTGAGAGCTGGTCAGAGGCCCCAACCCCTTTCCACACCATTCTGCAAACACCATTTCTACATAAAAAAACATAGAAATTCACTGAAAAAGCCTAAAGGTTACAGGTAAGTTATAGTTAGGAATTAGCATTTAAAAAACCTTAGAAATTCACTGAAAAAACCAAAGGTTACAAGGCTGTTATAGTTAGGAAATAGAATTTAAAAAACCTTAGATATTGACTGAAAAAAGCAAAGGTTACAGGGATGTTATAGTTAGGCTCAGATTTCACACGCACAAAACCAGTGCAATTTAGCAGTTATGGTTAGCTGAGCTAACTATAACTCGCACCCCCACAATGCACTGCATATGACCTCACATATGACATCACTCCAGTCATTCATGTCACCACTCCTCCCACTATTTATTTAGCTCCTCCTGAAAGTTTTACCGGGGATCCTACCCAATTTGCTATGTTTATCAACCAATGCTAATTGCACATTTGCGCAAGGCTTTGGGCCATATGTATCAAGCCTTTTTCCCGTTTGCAAATGGGCAGATTCTCATAATCTGCCCGTATGCGAATGGGAAAAAGCCTTTTGGGATGTATTATCCCAAAAGGCCATCGCAAAATAGAGAATTGCAAAATTTGCGATTCTCTATTTTGCGAATGCAATTAAGGAATTGCAAATTACGATTCCTTAAATGCAATTCTGGAAGCACCAGAAATTTGCTATTTGGCCTTAAGGAATTGTAAATTACCACCAACTTCAAGTTGGTGGTAATTTGCGATTTTCTTTAAAAAGCACTTTTTCGATTTTTTAAAAGTGCCATATGTCGCACATACATGCCCTTAGGGCATGCATGTGCGCAAAATGTGCACACATGCATATTTTAGGGTGCAACAGGGTGTCCTTTTGGCACCCTTGCAACCTTGAAATTGCATTCTCAATTTGCGATTCTCTAATTGGTAATCGCAAATTGAGAATGTCTTCCCATTCATTCCTATGGGCCTCCTAGCCCATTGGAATGAATGGGAAAGTATTCCTTATCTGCGAATCTCAATTTGCGATTCGCAATAAGGAATATGTAGGATTCACAAAATTTTTAGCAAATCCTACATACATTGCATTTTGCGAATCTCTAATTGCGATTTGCTAAAAATCGCAATTTGAGAATCGCAGAACTCTTTTTTGATACATATGGCCCTTTGTGTTTTCCCTCTGAAAAGGCTAAGGTAGACTTTGTTTTGTCATATTTAGGAGGAACTGTGGCTACCTGGTCTATTCCCTTAGTTGAAAGCAATTTTCCTTTGTAATACGATTATTGCTTTTAAAGATGAGTTGAGGAGACTTTTTGACCGAAATTCTTCATGCAGTCCTTAGATTCTGAATTGTTGAATCTAAAACATTGCACTAAAGATCTTATGACATATATTTCTAGCTTTAACAGATTAGTCGCATAAGCAGGGTGGCCAGAAGCCAAACGCAGTGCTTTGTTTTATAGAGGACTTAAGGATGATCTTAAAGATCTATTGGCCCAGGTTGTAGAACCTCCCAAATCTTGCACCGCTCTCATTGACAGATTAAGCGAGATACGAAGAGAGAAAGGGTGTTCTAACAACAGGGGTCTTCTATATAAAGAGAAAAACCTGAGCCCGAAAAAACAACAGAAGATCCAGAACCAATGCAAATTGGCAGTATTCCTGGGCCCTTAAGTGAGGAATAGCATCAGAGACGCTGTGACAATAAATAGCGTTTATATTGTAGTAAACAGGCATTTTTTTACATGACTGCCCTGTGAAACCTAAGAGGAGACTCAGGAAACTAGAATGCCAAAAATCTGTTGAGACATGGTTTTTAACAGTGTGGGGGCGAACCTAGAGGAGAACATGGCGGCCGCTAGCTGAGCAGCCGCTGCCGCCGGAGGCACTTACGCTCTGTTTCTTCCAGTTTGTTTTGCGGAATGAATTGAAGGCTTTTTCTTCTTGACGGTTCTTTTTCGGCTGAGTTTTTTTTCGGCTGAGGATTACGGGCGCTGCTTTTCTTCCTGCTGGATGTGTGTGCCTCCCGACTTTCTGCGCTGGTCTGCCGCCGCCCTGGAGCTGAGGCGGGGTCGCAGAGCAGCGGCTCACGGGCTCCTCCGGGCTGATACGGGCAGAGGCAGCACAGGACAGGTTCCTTTGTCGGAAAAGCTCAGCGCGCTACAAACTCCGGAGGGTTTGCTTCAGACACAGCGTCTTGGAGAGCTGAAGCAGCGTCCATCGTTGCAAGGCCACCAGGTGCAGGGGGAGCAAGGGGGAGGATTTTTGGTTAATGCTGCTCCAGTTTCTGTTGCATTGACCACGGAGGGGGGGAGGTTCGTGCTTACTTCCTTGCAGTCACCACATTTAATTATACCTGCTCAGACACTGGAGGCTCAGGGGGCGAGCGAGAACCCCATAAATACCATCGACAATTGCAGTCCTAATACCGTGCTCATAACATCTGGTAGTAAGAAGAGTAAAGGGCGTGGTAGTGGGGTGCGGGGGACTGCAAAGCCCAAGAGTAACAAAACCTCCCAGGGGGGGAGAAAAAGTGGTGTTGGTTGTAACAGGATTGGCAGTGGCAGCACACCTCAGGAAAAGGAGGTGAAGGAGAGTACATCTCTGGATAGAGATGGTATTTCTACATTTCACTACTGTGAAGTAAAAGGTAAGACTGTCAGAGTGAGGAGAGAAAAAAACCAACTTATAGACTCAAGATTACTCCTTCTCTGCGGTCTTATTTTAAGGTGCAGCCACCAGTGTTAGATATAATCGAACAAGGCGAGGCACTCAGAAGACGCTCGATAGGGCAGTTGGAGCTACCCCTAATTCTGGAAGGAATGGAAGAGGCAGGTAGCTCGTATAGTGCTGGGCAGATCTCTCAAGAAATGGTAGCAACAGATATTGTAGCAGCTACTGCAGAGGCATTGGCAGCTCCGATAGCCTTAACATCTGTAAATACGGTCTTGGACATAAATACGACTCTTCCACATAGGGCAAATGCTGAGGCTCCAGTTATCTCAGATAATTATAGCACAGAAGGAGCAGAAGCCCAAGAATCCGTGGATCAACAGGTGATTGGTGGCTCCTCAGTGGCCTCCCTGGAAGCTCTTTTTTCCTCTTTAGCGGTGGATATAAAGAGAGGCTTTTCAGTCTCCGAGTCAAACCAAGGTGAGATTCGGCTCTTCTGTGAGACGCTGGATAAGAAAATTGACCTCCTGAACTCTAGGACAGAGGTGTTGGAAAACTCTGTAGGAGGAATTAGAGAAGAGTTAGGAGCAGCCAGAATAGACATAACACTCCTTAAGAAAGAGGAAGTAATGCTTCGGGACAGACTAGAGATGTTAGAAAACAATTCACGGAGGAACAATTTACGTCTCTTAAATGTCCCGGAGGGGAGTGAAGTGGAAGATATCAAGTCTTATATTGTCACCCTCATAAAAGAGTCTATTCAGATTGAGGAATCGGTTGAGGATTTGAAGAAAGATATACAGAGGATCCACAGGGACCCTTTCCGGAAACACCCTAACCGGATAAAACCGAGGAAAATCCTTATAAACTTCCTTACGTTCTCTCTGAAGGAGAAGATCCTCAACTGTGCCCTAAAGCAAAGATCCTTGAAGTCTAGAGATTTTGCTTATGAAATTCGTTCTGATCTGGCCCAAACAACATTGGACAGACAGTGGGAGTTGGGTAGGAAAATCGATGATTTCAAGAGACTCGGTGTGGTTGCCCAGTTGAAGTTCCCTGCACTTCTGAAAGTCATGCACAACAATAGGATGTACAATCTTAAGACAGTGCAGGAGGCAGACGAGCTTCTTGAAAGTCTGGGCAGAGCTACAGCCATCAAATAGCAGAGTGAAAATGTTTAAGAGATTCCTATATATTTTTCGGCTTCCTCCATGTTAATTAGATTTTGAGAGGGAAAAAAGAAAAAAAAATTTAAAACGGAAAAAAAAAACGCATAATGTGTACACAATATATTGAATTGTCAATTACAACTGGGTTTATCTTAGGATGAGGGAGATATTTCTTGCACAACTAGTCTTACAGGTGATTAGAAATGGAGGGTTTTCTTTTCGGAAACTTAGTCTTCTGTTCTTTTATGTAATGTAAGGAAGGATAGGCGTAGGTTGTCCCGGCAGGCAGAAACTGGACTAGTAGTCCAGGTAAATGGGGGTAGGGTTCTCCAGGGGTGGGGTAAGGAGGGGAGGTCTGAAGGGGGAGCACGGGGTGGGGAGCATAGGGGTAGAAAAAAGAAAAAAAAATCCTCATTTGCCTTTTAGGTTGGTCTATGCACTGTGGCTATGTTGGGCCCGGGTTTGGTACTCCGGCATATTCGAAGTTTGGTTGCTTAAACCGCCATGACCTTGATACAGTTTTTATCTTGGAATGTCAATGGGTTGCGAGTTAAAAGTAGAAGGGCAAAAATTTTGCAATATCTTAGTGACTCTCTGGCACAGGTTATCATTCTGCAGGAAACGCATCTCCTAAAAGAGGAGTTGGTTGGAATCTTTAGCAAAGTAAAGTGGGTGGAACACGTTATTGGTACTAATCAGAGCGCTAATATTAGAGATGTAGCTTTCCTGGTAAAAAAAAAAGCCAATGTACGAGTTCTAAAAACAATGGTAGACCCAGGAGGCAGGTGGGTTATTGCTGAATTGTCCATTCAAGGTTTCCTCATAACAGTGGTGGGTTATTATGGACCGAATCGAGATGACCCTTCTGCCCTGAAATCTATTTTTTCAAATTTGCTCGACTTTCCAGAACCAGTTATTATGGCTGGCGATTTTAATATAGTTTTAGATCCCTTACTTGACAAATCTCCAAGTAGTAGAGCAAATGTGTTGTCCAAGTCTCGGGTATATCTGCAAACAATGATGGTACAGCTGGGACTATGTGACGTCTGGAGGGAAAGGTCCGGCTTGCAGTTAGGCGTCTCCTTCTACAATAACAAGTATAGACATAAGTCAAGGATTGACTATTTCTTAGTGAGCCATGATCTAAGGGGTAAGATTAAGAACATCGGATATCTGACTCCTCACCTGTCGGACCATGCGGCTGTTTGGTTGGATTTGGGCTTGATAGAGAAGGATCAATCAAGGGTATGGACGTTTGATCGCTCATTACTTCTAGATGACCTTGAAGTTAAGTATCTATTGTCAGAAACAGAGTGTTTCTTCAATACTAACATCGGTTCGGCCGAAATCTCTGTCGTGTGGGATGCTTGGAAGGCTTGTTTGAGAGGCTTGGTCACAAGTAGGGTATGTTATAAGAACAAACAATATAGGGAAGAGGTGGCCCAGACGGAGTCTGAGATGAAGAAAATAGAATTGAGCTTGAACAGAGAGATTGTCCTTGAAAAGCGGCAAGAGTATATTGCAGAATTAAAAACCTTGAAAGATCAGTTAGATACCACCATTCAGCTGAGGATCATAAAAAAATGGGAGGTTAGCAAAATGGCTCACTTTGAATATGGAGAGGGAGCTAGCAAACTATTAGCATGGAAAGCTAAGTCTGATAGGATGAGAAATATCATAAAACGAATAGATAGTGAGGATAATACCTCTTCAGTATTCACAGACGAAGAGATCGGAGAGGCTTTTCTTGTTTTTTTTCAGGAATTATATAAAGAAGACAGAGTAGTAGATGGAGGCTGTGCTATGGACTGGTTAGATGGGAAATTGTTTGCTTCCCTAAATATCCTTCAGCGAGAAAATTTGGAGATGGATATATCCGAGCACGAGGTTAGGAAGGCCATCTCCGCTTGTAAGAGAGGTAAGGCAGCGGGGCCTGATGGGCTTCCTGCGGAATTGTTTAGATCTTTGGAAGATGCCATAATCCCGATTATGACTGTGCTTTTTAATAACATACTATCGGAAGGGGCTAGTCCTCCTGCTTCATGGGGGAAGCTACCATCTCATTAATTTTGAAAGCTGGAAAGAATCCGGCAAACTGTGGGTCTTATAGACCCATTTCCCTCCTAAATACAGATTATAAAGTTTTTACGAAGATTCTCGTGGACAGGTTGGGTACAGTAGCAGGCAGTCTCTTACATTCAGATCAGAAAGGTTTTATAAGAGGTAGAAATCTATTCGACCTCACACACGATCTTATTGGTGCTATAGATGTGGCTTCCATTTTTTCTCTACCACTGGCAGCGATGACACTGGACGCCACTAAGGCTTTCGATAGGGTCAACTGGACATATCTCTCTGCAGTAATGAGAAAGTTTAACCTTGGAGATAAATTTTGCCGTACTATACAGCTCTTATACCGAGATCCGTTGGCAAGACTGTTAGTTAATGGAAAACTGACCAATCCTTTCAAGATTACTAGAGGTACCAGACAGGGCTGCCCACTCTCTCCGCTTCTCTTTGATTTATATATTGAGCCTTTTTCTCAGTGTTTAAGGGATGAGCCGAGTATTACATCATTCAGGTTTGGCGCATGGGAGAGGAAGGTAGCCCTGTATGCGGATGACGTCTTGATTCTGTCATCTGAATTAGAGACGTCTTTCCCTCAGGTCATTAGACTTGCACAAGATTTCGGGCGGGTCTCTGGCTATGAGGTGAATGCAGAAAAGACGGAGATCATGGTGTGGAATTTGCCGGAGTGCCAATATCAGACGAAGAGTGAGATGAGATATTTGGGAGTCAGGATAGTGCAGAATATAGATAAGATCGCTGGGACTAATCTTACTAACGTTTCTAAGGATTGTCAGAAACTTATGAAATCCTGGGTCCATCTCCCTCTGACCATTTTAGGCCGGATCAACTTAATTAAAATGATCATATTACCGAAAATTACATTTCTTTTCAACACCATTCCCCTACATTTTGAAAAACAGGCGATTGATAAGTTACAGCAAGCTATCAATTCATTTGCTTGGGCATATAAGGCCACGAGGATAGCATGGAAGAAGCTTAGGCGTAGGAGGGAGAAAGGGGGTCTTACTCTCCCGGATCTTCAGTACTATGCCTGGGCCTTTCAACTATCACATTCCAGGATGCTTCTGAAATCCCCAGACAACACAGATAGGGGAGTCATGTTTTCTGCTATGATAGAGGGGGTGGGGTTGCCACTGGAGGGGTTCCTTTTTAAATATGGTGACCAAAAATACTTCAAAAGATCAGGTTGAAAGTTCTCTTGGCAGCGGCCCGAATGTGGGCCAGAATTAAGCGATGTACGGGCTTGAATTACTTTTCAAGTTTAGCCCCCTTGTGGGATTCGCCAGGGGCTCCAGAATGTCTAAGAGACAAGTTAGCCATACCACTTAAAACAGCAGGGCTTACTGTGTGGAGAGATTTGACTTTTGAGGGGTCACTTTTACCATGGGCATCTCTACACAGTATGTTGGAGGAGGGCATGTCTAGGTTTAAATACTTACAGCTGCAGAGTTGGTCACAGAATCTTAAAAAACCGATAGGAATAGGGAACACTCTAGAGGAGCAATTGGTTCTAAGACCTGGGGGAGTAAGGAGGTGTCTTTCTTCTACTGGTCTATAGAGGAAGCCGTAGATGGAGATTTTAAATTGGCGGAAGAATTGTGGAAAACCTCCATGCCAGACGAGAATTGGGAGGATTTGTGGCAGATTTCTTTCCAAACCCTGTTTGCTACTGTAAAACCTGCTTGGCTTAGGAGGAACCACTACTTCACCACTCATAGAGCCTATTTATCTCCAGCAAGACTTTCTAAAATAACTAATGGCCCCCCAGTAAGCTGTAAGAAATGCGACCTAGTAAACGTTCCTGATATACATATGTTTAAAGATTGCCCTGGGTTAACAGAATTTTGGGAGAGAGTAGGGGCAACTTTAGCTGACATCGTAGGAACCCCAGTTCAGATTTCTCTCACTCTGATCATTTTTGGAATAAGCAGTGAAATCACAGGACCTATAAGAGGTTTTTTATTTTATGCAATTTTGTTGGCAAGGAGAGAAATTTGTAGGAGATGGGTAGAGGCCACACCCCCATGCATTCAGAATGGCTGTCCTCTTTATATAGGACCTCTAAGACAGATCTGGGCAGACTGCAGAATAGTAAGAGGAAAGCAGTATGGGACTGTCTGCTCAATTGGTCCCTATGTTAGTCTTCCCGGGGCTGGTTTGATTTGATTTGGGGCGGGAGGAGTCTAGGGTCCTAAATTAGTTTTTATAGTATCAAATCATTTTTGGGATCCTATGATTATGCCTCTCTGGAAACTCTCAGGCTAGCTTGGGCCTGCTCCCTGCGCCCAGTTTCCATTGTGTGCAGGCCCGCACAAACAGCCTTCGGTCATAATCCACCTGAAGAGAGTGAGATCTTTTTCCCCGTTACAAAGGGGTCAGTGGCATATTGGGGGTTATGGTATACCAGTAGGCGGGCATTGTCCCAGGTTTTCAACTCGATTGCCTACGTCTCCTTGAAACTGAGAAATGGTATTGTCAGCCCACCTAATGCCAACTGTGGTCTGAGGCGAATGAGGATTACAAAAAAAAAAAAAAAAAAAAAGAGACAAGTTTTTTGGGTAGTTCTGGTCTCGTAGGCTCACAAACCATATCGCAAGATACTTCCTTGTCTCCTTATCACCATTTCTTTGAAGGTACACACATACAGATTATGATAGATTTAGGCACTGCAGGGAATTTTATGGATTTACAGGGGGTCAAGCAAATGGGTATTCCTTTTGTGACCAAAGAGTGTGTAGATTAACTGAAAACCATTGATGGTAGTACCATAAAGTCAGGTCCCATTACTCATGCCACTATTGATCTCTGTCTTTTAATGCAATCAATCAATCAATGTTTTTGTTAAGCGCAGCTACTCACCCAGAAGGGTCTCAAGACGCTGGAGGAGGGGGGGGGGTGTGCGGCTCCTAAGCACCCGCATAGTATCGGCGAGGGCCAAGGGGTTCAGAGGCTTACCATGGCCCATTAGGGTATGTGCGGTGTCGGACGATTATGGTGATTCATCGAAGAGCCAGGTCTTGAGGTCCTTCAGGAACTTGGAGAGAGTTGGTTTCTGGCAGAGGTGGAGATGGAGGGTGTTCCATGCTTTGGCTGTGAGGAAGGAGATGGAACGACCTCCCGTTCTGGTCTTCTTGATGCGGGGTACCATGGCAAGGGAAAGCTGGGCTGAGCGGAGGGATCTTTGGGGTGTGTGGAATGAGAGGCCGTGGTTGATGTAGGCAGGGCTGGTGTTGTGGAGGGCTTTGTGGGCATGGGTAAGAAGCTTCAAGGTGATTCTCTTCTTGACGGGGAGCCAGTGTAGTGCCCACAGGTGTTGGGTGATGTGGCAGTGGCGCAGTAGGTTAAGGACTAGTCTGGCGGCGGCGTTCTGGATGTTCTGGAGCCTGTGGGTGAGGTTCTTGTTGACCCCGGCGTAGAGTGCGTTGCCGTAGTCCAGACTGCTGCTGATGAGGGCGTGGGTGACGGTTTTCCTGTATTCGAGGGTGATCCAGTTGAAAGTCTTACGTAGGAGACGGAGGGTGTGAAAACAGGAAGAGATGACGGCGTTGATCTGGTGGTCCATTTTGAGTTCGGAGTCCAGAATGATTCAGAGGTTGCGTGCTTGGTCCGTGGGTGGGGGTGGGTCTCCGAGGGTGGGGGGCCACCAGGTGTCATTCCAGGCATTGGGATGAAGGCCTATGATGAGTACTTAGGTTTTGTCTGTGTTCAGTTGTAGGCAGCTGTTCTTCATCCACCTTGTGACTGCTTCCATTCCTTCTTGAAAGTTGTGTTTCGAGATGTTAGGTTCATTGGATAGTGAGAGGATGAGTTGTGTGTCATCTGCGTACAATACGATGTTGAGTCTGTGTGCTCTGACAATGGAAGTGAGAGGGGCCATGTAGATGTTGAACAGGGTGGGGCTGATGGAGGATCCTTGGGGGACTCCGCAGGTGGTTAGTGTTGGCTCCGAGATGAAGGGAGGGAGTCTGACCCGCTGCATTCTGCCGGAGAGGAATGAGTGGATCCAGTCGAGGGCTTTATTCCTGCATTGTGGAGTCTGTGGGCTAGGGTGTGGTGTGAGACTGTGTTGAAGGCCGCGGAGAGGTCCAGAAGGATGAGGGCCACAGTCTCTCCTCTGTCGAGGAGGGAGCGGATGTCATCTGTCGTGGTGATGAGGGCGGTCTCTGTGCTGTGGTTCTTCCTGAAGCCTGATTGGGAGAGGTTGAGGATGTTGTTCTCGTCGATGAAGGAGGCGCGTTGGCTGCTGACAGCTTTTTCAATGACCTTCACCGGATAGGGAAGTAGGGAGATCGGTGTGAAGTTCTTAAGGTCGGAGGGGTCTACAGAGGGTTTCTTTAGGAGAGGGTTGATCTCGGCATGTTTCTAGTTGTCAGGGAAGTAGGCAGTCTCAAAGGATCGATTGATGATACTTTGTAGCTCGGGGTGTTGGTATCTGCGGCTCTTTGGTAGATGTGGGGGGGCCAGGGGTCTGTGGGGGACAGGGGTCTGTGGGGGCCCCAGAGTGGGTGGTCCTCATGGTCTTTAGGGTGTCTTCGATGCTGAGGGCGGTCCAGCTGTCCAGTGTCGGCTGTGTGGTGCAGGAGGCAGTGGGTGTGGGTCCCTCGTGGAGGTTGTTGTTGTCGAAGTTGTCGTAGATGGTCTTGATTTTGTGATGGAAAAAGGTGCTGAGTTTGTCACAGAGGTCCTGGGAGGGTGGGATGTCGGTGGACTCGCTGTTGGGTTGGGCAAATTCTTTGATTATCCCGAAGAGTTCCTTACTGTTGTGTGCATGGGCGGAGATTCTTTCCTGGAGTGCTTTCTTCCTTGAGTGTCTGATAAGTTTGTGGTGGGCAGTGGTGGCTAATTTGTAGTTATCAAGGTTTGCTGGGGTTTTGGAGTTCCTCCATAGTTTTTCGAGATGTCTGCAGGTTCATCTGGATTCTCGGAGTTTGGTGGAGAACAAGCTGGCCTTCTTGGCGTGAGGGTTGGAGGATTTATTGAGTTGGGTGACGGTGTTGGCGCAGTCGGTGATCCACGGCCCGGCAGTAGTGGGGTCATTGTCTGAGGTGGCAAAATTCTCATATGGAATGTGTCTGTCTTCACTTGATTCAATTACTTCAGTTCCAAGCTATATTTGGAATTCCTTGGCTTGTGAAGCACAATCCAAGTATTGACTGGAGGAATCATGCTATCTCTTTTCATTCTGACTTTTGTGATAAGCACTGTACACGGAGCTTGGAAGTCCAGAAAGAGATTGCTGTGACTACTGAATCACTCGTACCTGATTTACCTGTGTGTTACCAACACTTAGCGGAAGTGTTCAACAAAGAAAAAGCCTCCATTTTTACTCCTCATCGAGGGAGTGAAAAGTCATTGATCTACTGAATCAGTAGAGGCTTTTCAGAATCTAAAATAAGAATTTACTAGCGCTCCTATATTGAAACACCCATATCCCTCCCAACCATACATCATAGAGGCAGATGCATCTTAAGTAGCGATAGGGTTGGAACTGTCCCAGGGAGACAAGGTGTCCGGTTGTTTGCATCCTGTTGCATTCTATTCCCATGAATTAAGTCTCACAGAACAAAATTATTCAGTGGGAGACAGAGAGCTTCTTTCCATAAAAAAGGCTATTGAAGAGTGGTGTCAGTATTTGTTAGGAGCCTTACACACTGGTATAGTCCTCACAGACCACAGAAATCTGCAGTTTCGAATAGCAGCTCGTGCCTTGTCTATGAGGCAATTACGCTGGACCCAATACTTTAGTGACTTTGATTTTGTAATCCAGTTTCAGGCCTGGAGGAGACATGGGAAGGCTGATGCTCTCTCTTGTATGGAGTATGACTCTCTTGAAACTCCTCTTGATTATCCACCTATGATTGCCAAAGGACGCATTTTAGTGCATTGTATTCAGAAGAACAGTTCACTAATGAAGTCTTAAAGGCTCAACAATGCAGGGAGGTAGAAGTCCTTGAACAAACACATAAGGGACAGAGAGTACAGAATTTGCTATACATGCAAGGTGGTTTAGTTATCCCCACAGTACCCCTGCAGCAACAAGCTTTGGAATGGTGCCATTCACACATACTCACTGGTCGTCCAGGGAACAAAAGTACTATAGAACTCCTTAGAAGGAATTTCTGGTGGCCCACGCTTTGTATTGACGCTAAACTATATGTGCAAAGATGCCATACCTTCGGGCTTGTTAACTGCTATGCCCACACCTCCTGCTCCTTGGCACTCTATCTCGATGGACTTTATTGCGGAATTACCTAAGACAGAACGGGGCTTCTCCATTGTTTTGGTGACAATTGATATTTTAACTAAGATGTCCCATTTCATTCCCTGAAAAGGGTTACCTACATCCAAAGAATGGTCCATAGTGTTCTTAAAGCACATTGTGTGTTTACATTGTCTCCCACCTGTTGTAGTGTCTGATGGGGGTTCCCAGTTAGTTTCTAAGATTTGGAACTGGTTGGGTGCCATATTGCAGATTGCTATCCTCCTATCATCTAGTCATCACCCTCAAACAGATGGCCAAATGGAGAGAGTAAACCAATGCCTTGAGCAATATTTGCGGTGCCAGCTATTGCACCCTTCCTCTGGTTGGGACACATTTTTATGGGCGGCTGAATTTGCTTTTAACAATGGCATGCATTCTACCACTGCTTTTTCTCCTTTTTACTGCAACTATAGTTTTACCCTGCTCTCACTTCCACAGTTGTGATAGCATAGGATTTGGTTAATCAAATACATGAGGTAAAACAAAACGCTCAAGGCAATTTAGACAAAGCCAAAACTGTATACAAGAAGAATGCAGATCTTCATTACCACCCTAGTCCTGTCTATTCCATTGGGGATATGGTATGGTTGTCCACACACAATATTGCAGTGAAAAGCTATGTCTTATTGGCCTCTATAATATCATTAGGATAATCAATCCTGTTGCCGTGAAATTGGAATTGCCTCCTGCACTGAAGATACATCCTGTATTTCATTTTCTCTGTTGAAGCCTGTTGACATGGAACTCAGTGTCCGATCAAAGTGTTACCTGTGTTGGGTTGATAAGAAGCCAGAATATGAGGTGGAAGCAATTGTGGACTCTAGGAGAGTACGATGGAGATTGTAATACCTGGTACATTGGAAGGGGTCTGGGCCTGAGGATCGTATGTGGGAGCCTGCTGGTCACCTCCATGCCCCTTCTTTGCCACAGCTCATTCACAGGTGGTTCCCTCACAAACCTAAACCCGTTGGGGGTATTCTTGAGGGAGTGTACTGTCGTGCTTGCCACATGCCTGACTGCAGATGCGGCAGTGGTGGAGCACTTCCGGCATAAACCCGTCCTCCCTGAGCAGAAGATTGTTTCATGTTCTAGTTGTCACGTCTGCAATCTTCTGCCATAGGGTCACTCACCTTTCTGCTTCTGGGGAACTTGCACGCTTCATACTTCGCCTCTGGGCGGGGTTCCTGCTCGTCGGCTTTCCCCTCAGACATTTCAGCTTCCTCCTTGGCATTCCTCACCTGCTCTGTTTACTTTGATTCCTGTGTAACATCAACACAGAAATAAAGACAACTCTTTAAAGGATCAAAAAGCTACCCAGATCTATGGCGGTAACGCTCACTGCGCAAATGCAATGATTGCTGCAATATATATATATATATATATATATGTATATATATATATATATATATACACACACACACACACACATATATATATATATTCACTGAAAAAACCATAGGTTTCAGGGACGTTATAGTTAGTTGGACATTTCACTCGTGCAAAACCTGAGCAATTCGGCCGTTATAGTTAGTTGAGCTAATTATAACTCGCCCCCCGCAATGCACTGCTGATGATGTCACATATTACATCATTCATGACATGGTCAGTGACATCACTGATGACATCACTGATGACATCATCCAGTGACTGTGTATTTCTGTAAAGTTTAAATATGTTTTATATATATATATATATATATATATATATATATATATATACCAAGGTGTATTGAAGAGTGAGTGGATGTATAAGTGTCTGACTGGATGATTTAGTAGGTGCGTGACAGACTGTATAAGTGAGTGATTAAACGTGTCTGACTGAATGCATGGGTTAGTGACTAAACTGTGTAAATGTCTGTATCAGTCTGTCAGTTGGTGTGTAAGCGGCTGCATGGGTTGGTGAGTAGTTACATGAGTGTCTATATGGGTTATTGATTGGTTGTCTGAGTATCTGCATGGGTGCCTGAGTGTCTGTGTGGGTGGGTGGGAGGTGTGTGACTCTGTGCATAGATGTGTGAGTGGGTGATTCACTGGGTGTATGGGTTCAAGAGTGTATCTGTGAAGGGCTGTATGGGTGGGTGAGTGTGTGTATGGGCGTGTTGGTGAGTGAATAGATGTCTCAGTGGTACATGTGTGAGTAACTTCTTATGTGAAAGGCAATATATGTGAGTGTTGTAGTATATAAATGATTATACGTGAGAGTGAGTGATTGTGAGAGTGGCTGTATGGATGAGTGTGTGCTTGTATCATTGATTGTATAAGAGAGTAAGTATGTGTTATTATCCGTATGAATAAGTGATGTGGTGTGTGTATAACTGTATAGGTGAGTAAATGGGAGTGTGATAGATTCTTTGCATGACTGACTAGGTGTGTGAGTAACTCTATGGATGAGTGGCGGTGTGTGAGTGTCTGTATAGGTGTATGAGTGCAAATGATAGTGCTGTATTGATGAGTGACTGCATGTGTGAGTGACTATATGGGTGAATGAGTGGATGTGTGTATAGATCTAGGAATCATTGACTGGGTATGTAGTAACTGGTATTGGTGTGTTTATGGTTTCGAAAATGGTAGTCTGTATTTTAGAGTAGGTGTATCAAAGGTTATATTAGGGTGTGAGGAGGTGCATCAGATTATCACGTGGATGATGTCATCAGTGCTGTCATTTGAGATGTCATCAGTGATGTCACTGACCATGTCATGAATGATGTAATATGTGACGTCATCAGCAGTGCATTGCGGGGGCGCGAGTTATAGTTAGCTCAACTAACTATAAAGGCCGAATTTCTCAGGATTTGTACGAGTGAAATGTCCAACTAACTATAACGTCCCTGAAACCTATGGTTTTTTCAGTGAATTTCTATGGTTTTTTAAAAGCTAATCTCTAACTATAACGTCCCTGAAACCTATGGTTTTTTCAGTGAATTTCAAAGGTTTTTTAAATGCTAATTTCTAACTATAACGTCCCTGAAACCTATGGTTTTTTCAGTGAATTTCAAAGGTTTTTTAAATGCTAATTTCTAACTATGCCTACAGAGGTAGGACATATGCGGAAAGAGGAAGAAAGGCGCAGAAAGAAGCAAAAGAAATGCAGAAAGAGACAACAGAAGTCCAGAAAGACAAAGAAAGGTGCAGAAAGAAGCAAGAGATATGCAGAAAGAACCAACAGAGGTGCAGAAAGAGGCCTTGTTGCAAAGTCATCCTGTGCCCCCAACTTTTTGCTGACTGGTACTGGTGGTAACCAACTCTGACTAACCAGGCCCGGAGCCAGTGCTATGCTAAAAGACACTTAGAATACAGTGAAAACACCTACATACACTAGGGTACACTATGGGTTGAGGTAACCCTGTGATTGGCCTGACCTCCCCAGGAAGGCCCTAGTATATAATAGGCAGGGGGATTAAAACTACCTCTAAGTCAGAGGTGCAGAAAGATGCTTATTTAAGTAGTAGTCACGTTTGCAGAGTGGTGGAGAAAGGGTGCTGGGCCTCCGACCAGCGCTCATGAATTCCGCTGCGTAGGACTTACAGGAAGTACCAGGAGGGCTTCTTGGCCCCCAAAGTCCCTCAGGAGAAAATTGGACTTCATCCCCCATCCTGTTATCTGCCAGGAGGCGTGTTTACAGAGTGGTGGAGAAAAAGTGGCATGGCCTCCGAAGACGTCTTAGCAATCCCACTGTGTGGGACTTACTGGAGGTAACAAGAGGGGTAGTTGGCCCCCAAGGACATCCCTGGGGGCCAACGACCCCTCCTATTACCTCCAGTAAGTCCTACACAGCAGGATTGCTAAGTTCTTATAGCAGGCCACGCCTGCTTTGCCCACCACTGTGCAAACGCGCTCCCTGGCATGCTCTTGGATGGGAATTGAAGTCCCCTTCGCTGCTGGGGGTCCTTTAGGGGCCAACTAACCTACCTCTTACCTCCAGTAAGCCCCACACAGTGAGATTGCTGAGAGGTGGACACAGGCCACGCCCCCTTTCTCCACTACTCTGCAGACGCACCTCCTGGTGCATTCTGGGTTGGGGGATTAAGTCCTCTTGAATCCTGAGGGTCCCTGGGGGCCAACTAGCCCACCAGGTATCTCCAGCAAGTGCCACAGAGCTGCATTGCAGAGAGGTGGTCCGAGGCCACGCCCCTTTTTACACCACTCTGCAAACGCAGCTCATGTAGCACTGCTGCTCGGAGGATGAAGTCCACTTGTGTCCTCAGGACACAAGAAGACCTCATTACCCCACCAGCAGTGCACCAGGGGGCGCATTTGCAGAGTGGTGCAGGGAGGGGACGGGGCCTCCGGCGAGATGCCAGCTTTTTTTAAATAAAAATGTTTAGAAGGGGGGCTGTGTGGCCCCCCTTCTTTTACCAGTTTTGGGGCCTTGGGGACCCCATCCCCCAGGGCCTAACCCCTTTTTATCTAAAAAAAAAACGGGAAGGGGGCTGCGTGGCCCCCCTCCCAAGGCCAATTACGGCCCCAGGGACCCCATCCCCCGGGGCATGGCCAGTCTTTTTTTTTTTAATTTATGTAATTCTTTGGAGGGGGGCCGCGTGGCCCCCCTCCTCAGGCCAATTATGGCCCCGGGGACCCCATTCCCCGGGGCCGGCCTTTCCGTTTTTTTTTATTTATTTATTTTTTATTGTGGGGGAGGGGTGACGCGTGGCCCCCCTCCCGGGCCACTTCTGGCCCCGGGGACCCCATTCCCCGTGGCCTGGCCTCACCGTTGGAGACCGAGGGGGGAGCCCCAATGCCCCCACGGTCCCGCCGGCTCCCTGCGTCCTCCGGGAGCCGGCATTGCTTTTGCACAAGGGGAGATGCTGACATGCAGCTCCCCTTGTGCAAAAGCAATTCTGGTTTCCTGCTCTCGCGTCCAAAAACCAAAGCAGAGTTTGCTATGACAGGGCGGGTGCCATAGCAAACAGCAATGTCCCAGGGGTGGGCACCCTGGGACATTGCAGGAGCCGGCCCTGGGCGGTGGCGGTCCCCAGGGCCATCAAGGGCTCCAGGAGGGGGGCCGTGCAGCCCCCTCCCTACATTTCAAAGCCCCGGGGAGGTGGTGGTACCCGGGGCTTGGGGGCCTGTGAGGCCCCCCCACTAATCAAGGAAGCCCCGGGGAGTGGGAGGTCGCCGGGGTTTGGGGGGGCCCGCGAGGCCCCCCCACTAATCAAGGAAGCCCCGGGGAGGTGGTGGTCCCGGGGGTTTGGGGGGGCCCGTGAGGCCCCCACCCCTATTATATAAAAGCCCCGGGGAGGTGGCGGTTCCCGGGGCAGCATTGGGGGGGTTGGGACTCCCCACTCATTTATTATTGAAGCCCCAGGGAAGTGGCGGTCCCCGGGGCTGCAGGGGCCCCCGTGGACCCCCGCAAATTAATTATGCATCGCCCCCAGGACCTGGCCCACCCGGGGGCTTTAGTACAAGGAAGCGCTTCGTTTTTTTTTTATTTTCTCGGCCGGATTCGCGAACTTAGCGCGATTTCGGCTGTTTTTAAAAAAAAGCTATTTTTGGCCATGAGGGTCCTTCTGGGACCCCCTGAGCAGACCTAGGGGGTCAGGGTGTTTCTACCCTGCCTCCTTCTCTTATTTTTCACCTTTTTTTTTTACCTTTTTCTTGTGACTCGGTTACCGAGTCACAAGATGGCTGCCAACACTTCCTGGTTTGAAGTGTTGGCAGCCAATCAGAAATCAGCTTGTGCTCGGGAGGAGTCGCGACTCCTCGGTGCTCAGATATCGGTATTTTTATTTTTTCAATTGCTCAGCAACCACTAAACGGATTTACACCATTTAAAAAAAGGGCGCTTTCTGAACCAAGAGCTACCTTTTTGCCAAATTTGGTGTAATTCCGTTCAGCAGTTCGGCCTGTAGCCTGTTCCAAAATTTCCCATGGAAATTAACATGGAGAAAACGCGCTTTGGGACCCCCCTTTTTTCTCGGCCCCCACTTGACGAATCACCCCGAAACTTTCACGACAGGAGCTGACCGGAGCGCCCCATTAGTTTTGAAAGTTTCGCGAAGATTCGTCAAACGGCGCCAAAGATATTGGCAAATCAAAAAACGCTTTTTCTATGGAAACTAGGTTCTAACTATAACTACCTACTGGACGCCAGTAGGTAATATATATATATGCGTGGTGTGGCGATGGGGGCATGTTTCTCCCCCAGTTATTCATGTTTGCATGTAGGCTGGTGGGAGAAGCATGTACTCAGAACCGAACACCAGCACTGGTGTAGTCACATAGTTCATTATTGGCGCTACATCGATGACATATGTTTGGTCTGGAGCGGCACAAAGGAGGAGGCTGTGAAGTTTGTAAGTGATATCAACTTCAATGATTTGAATTTAAGGTTCACAGCCTCCATAGATAGCTCCAGTGTTGAATTTCTTGATGTTCTGCTGTATATACATGAAGGTATCTTACATACTAAGTTACACAGAAAAACCACCGCGGGTAACTCGATTTTACATGCAGAAAGCGCACACCCCCATCATTTAATTAACAGCATACCATATGGTGAATTCATTCGGATTCGGAGAATCTGTAGTTCCGAAGCTGTCTCCATTGAATGTCAGAGGGAAGCATTTTGTAGATTTCTTGATAGGGGCTATAAGAAACATCTTCTAACTTTAGCCTTGAATAAAGCCAATAGCCTGCCAAGAGATATTCTGCTTCAGCCCCAATGCAAAAGTGCTGCCAACAAAGATCCATTGAACGAAGGGGTACATTCTATTCGTTTAATAACCACATTCAGTACACAAGAAGATACTATACGTAAGATTATTTATTCAGAATTGCCAATTGTACTGACCGACAACATTCTTGGTCCAATTCTACCTAGTCTGCCTGCTATCACTTTTAGAAGGGCTCCCTCTAAGAGGGATGCCCTTGTGAAACCAATGTTAGAGGATAGGCCTAAAAGTACCTGGCTGTCTAAAACAAGTTTCTTTAAATGTAACTCCTGCCGTGCTTGCACGTTTGCTAAGAACGGTACCCACTGTAAGACAGCATTTAGTGAGAGAGAGATAGCCATTCAAGAATATCTTACTTGTCGTACTGAATATGCCATTTATAAATTGAAATGCACCTGTAACCTAGAATATGTTGGCAGCACCAAACTTCCAGTACATAAACGCATACTACAACATATAAGGGCCATTGTGAATTCTGACCAAAACTATCCGGTCGCCAGACATTTTAAATCAGTTCACGACAACAAACTGAAGGATCTGGAATATACAGTTTTAGGGTCTGTTCCAAACCCCGGACGGGGAGGATATCGAGAAAAGCTATTAAGGCAACGTGAATCACATTTCATTTTAGCTCTCGATACAAGAGTCCCTAATGGCCTAAACATGAGTGAGGATTTGCATAATTTTATATGATGATAACTAGAGTCTCTTCACTCATTTATAGGGATTCTTGTTTGTTAGTTATCCTCTCTCCCTTTTCCAGGTATCAGTGGGCTTTGTCTGTTCTTATGTGATGAGAATTTTGTTTGTTTATCGATTTCGTCATGTGTCTGTAATCATTTTTATGCTCACTGTAGTTGTGGTTTTATCTGTGAACTTGATACTATGGGGCCGATTCCGATCTCGGCCGGTAGTGCACCGAATCGGATTCGGTTTTACCGGATCCGATCCGGAGCCCTATTTTCCGACCGAGTCGTACGCGCGTCCGGGCGAGCGAGTACGATGCGTATTCGCCGACCGACTCGTCCGGGCGACCCGACCGCTCCGACCGACTGGTTCCCGGATCGTACCGCTCCGACCGACTCGCTCGGACCCGATTCGCACCGCGCAATGGAGACGTTTTCCGGCCGGGTAAGTACGATGCGCACCTCGACCGCTCCGACCGACTCGCGCCGTCCGACTCGAACTCGCTGTCGGAGCCGTACTTTGGGGGTCCGTGTCGGACCCCCTGTACGCGCACCCGTGCGAGGTGCACACAGGGGGACCCATGGGTCCCCTCTACCTGTGCGTGTACGCCGCGAAGCGCTTCGCGGCGTACTCGCTGTAGGGGGCGCCCTTGTCCGCCTCGCACCCATTGAGGCAATGGGAGCCCGCGTACGCGTTGTACGACCGGCTCCCATTGAGTTCAATGGGAGTCCGACCGACTCGTGTCCGGTGGCATACGAATGCATCGGACTCGTTCGGTCGGACTGCACGGGTCCGATTCGGTCGGAAATCTCTCCGAGGCCGGCTCGGTCGGAGAAATTACCGACACGAATCGGAATCGGCCCCTATGTGTTGCACTTGCACTTTATGATCATTTAGGCTTAAATGATTTAGGGTTTTTCCCAAGCTGCTAGTGAACCAGTATTTTGCACAGCGCAAGTTTGCACTTTCATCACTTTGCACTTATTTTTCATACAGACTTTTTAACTTTGTTGGCATTAGGATGAGTTATTTGTTTATTATGCATTTGTTATAACTAAATTTTATCCAGTTTGATCTTTTTAGTAGCTGGTCATTAGGAACTTGACCGTTTGAGATATATTTTTGCACTTGCATTTTAATAGGAAATGACAAATATATGCTGCTATATCAATTGGTGAACTATTTGTATTCAATTGCTTTAAATTGATTTTTTATGTATTTTTATATGCCTGTAATGTTTAGACAAGATGTCATTGATTCCTAGTCACATTATGTTTTTACGATATTACTCTTAGAGAGGTGTAATTTCATATATCATTTTATTGAACACTTGCCCATTATATTATGATAGTGATCTTGACCGTTATTCTGGTTGATATATGAGTGGTTTTATTATATTTATTGCATTGTGGAAAACTGTATTTTGGATGTATTTTTACCACTCTTATGATGAGTTTTTTCACCATACTCTGTCTTCTAATCGTATTCATATGATTATTTATGTATTACAACTGTGTATTTATTACATTGACTGGGACAATGCTATAGTCTGTTTTTTGCACAATTGAGCCAGGCGAGTTTGTCTATAGGCGGTTGTGCACACTTTCACATTTTTTATAAAAACGTCATTCAGAGGAGACGCATCATGTGATCAAGCTCCCAGTGAGGAGCGAAACGCGTCATGGCAGGCACTGTTCCTCTGGTGATTTGAGTTTTTTTTAAATCTTTAATAAAATCGACACTGCTTCACCCACCTATGCTGTGTGGGAGTTCGTGATTTTCTTGAAGTGCATTGAGGTCCGTGCCTGGAGTTCCGCCGGAGTGAGGGGCGGACAGGACTTTCGTTTTCATATATATATATATATATATATACTTATCTGACATGTTCTTCTTGATTACAAAGATTACGCTTTTTGCCACAGTGGTATTCATTCTGAAAAACAAGACAAAGGAACGAAAACGTCAGTTCATTGTTTCTGCGATGCTAAGAAACATGTATTAGAGATACAACAAGGCCCTACACAATTTTGGTGTTAGTTTTTGGTTTTGACTAAGTTACTAAAACTTAAAATACAAGAGGACCTTTTGTAAATATAATTTCTCCAGGCTTTTGATTTACTAAGTTTGCTGCAGTTCTAGTTTTGCAATTGGGCCTTAATTATTGCTTGCTACAGAAAGCTTTTAGGTATGCATATAACCACATGCATGTACATAAGAATAATGCTATAGAGATAACCTGTCTCTCTCTCAAACCTATACTTTCCCATTCTTTCATAGATTGTATACCACTCCCATGTAAGCAGCCACTTACCTAATTTTCGGTGGAGGGGAATAATACAGGTACTTCTATATACGTGCGGATTCAAGTATATATATGAACAGTTTGTCATCGATGCCTTTCCTCCTCCTCTCGACGTCGGTGCCAGCAGCGGTAATGACACCCGCTAAAATTATCACACAACGAGATATCCGGGAAATCCAGAATAAATCAAGCGGCACACCACAAGGACAGCACAAGAGTTTATTGTGCATACAACGACGCGTTTCGGCGAAGCCTTTTTCTAGTTGTGTGACCTGCGCCCAATTACCCATAGAAATACGGGTTGCAGTGCATGAACATAGAAAAAATATTCATTACAATTTCTAATGTGATGGAAAACGAACATTATTAATTCATAATACTGTGCAAAGCGATGCAAAACTACAATTAAATTTGAAATTAGATAAAACATACAGGGCATGCTGACCTTTACCGATTTTAGAATAAATATAAGGTCTTGTCCGCTCTCTCAATGTTTACCAGATATAGAGGACAGACTATACTGTCAGCATCTCTTATCGATGTTACCTTCTATTCTTTAAAATGAAGGCAGATAAGCTGCAAATGAACGTTGCCCATCCTGCACAACTCATATCATAATTGCCCACATAAGAACATGCATATCCTTGTGATTGGTACGCATGGGGCAGCAGTTTCCTGGGTAATGTACCTTGATACAACATTCTATCATACAGGCAAAAATAAAAACGTCACATTGCGACTGATGTACTCCTAATAGATATATTTCATTAGAAAATCAGAGCCCCCATTCTATCCGAGCCTAATTAATCCAACCAAATCACGGGTACTGTACCCCACAAAATTTCATCTCATAAATGAACAAGTACGGGCATTATTAAAATAGTCACATTTTGGCCAATGTCCTGTTAGATACATTTATGAAAATGCCCCCATAGCATCCAATGAGCAAAATCAGTTCAACCACGTCATGGGAAATGTAATCCAAGGAATTGCATCTCATGAGTGAGCAAGGCCTAAAAGTTACAATCAATTCAGCAAATGCCGAGCATGCGTTCATGTTCATAAATAAACATGGTTATGCAAATCGCACCAGAATTATCGCACAGGAAATTTTCGCACAAGAAATTTTCATAATTATTCCTGAACTATGCAACAGACAATGGGCAGGTACTGAGTAAATGTGATACACCTAAGTGAACAAAAAATAAATAAATAGGTAAATCCAAAACCTGGAACAGGAATTCTACTGGCAGGGACAGAGACAATATTCAATACTAAGGGAATCAGGTTATCGTGCTCAATCTAGCCTAACCGAACCCACCATGGGGACATGATAGGCCAATGCCCATATATCATATCCGAAAATTACCAAGGCTGTATTCCCTACTAAGAATGTTGCAACATCCCTCCCATATTAAAAGTGAAGTGTAATTAAAATCAGACAAAGCTGAACAAAGTCATCTAAGTGCACGGTCAGAAAGGCATATAAGACCACCCCCTCATCTATATCCAAAATGGGTTGCTAGCTCTTCTCCTGAATTGAGCCCATTAGGCCACTTCGTATTGAGCTCAATAATATACTTTGATTCTGTCACTCTTAGAAGTTTTTCACGATCACCTCCCCTGGGATGTGGCAGAACTCTATCAATACCAAAACACTCCAAGAGATTGCAATTGCTTTGATGTTTCGCTTGGAAATGTCTGGCCACCGGATAGCTCAAATCGACATTAGTGACAGCTCTCATATGCTGCAAAACCCGCGTTTTTAATTGCAACTTTGTGCTTCCAATATACTTCAGGCCGCATGGGCACTGTAAAGCATAAATAACAAAGTCACTCGTGCAGGTAATGAGCTTTGTGATTTTCTTGGTTTTTCCTTTACCTGACATATAGCTGTCTTTGTTGTGGCTAAATTTACAGGCTTTGCAGGAGTTGCATTTCCTGAATCCCTTCAGCATTCCTAGCCAGGTAGAGGGGCTGGATATGTCTTGATAACTATGAACAAGGTGGTCCTTTAGTGATTTTGATTTCCTGTAAGTCACTAAAGGTGTGGTGCCCACAGACGATCCTATTACGGGATCAGTTAATACCAGACCCCAATGGCGTTTCATAGCTTGCTTCAGATTGTTGGATTGAGTGTTATAGATGGTACTTAGTCTAGGCGCCTCTGTTGTATTCTTATTATACCTAGCTCTTCTCTTTTCTATTGAAAAAAGAGCTTCATTTTGTGTGACACTACTAGCTCTATTGCTAGCTGCTGTGATAACCTTGTTCTTATATCCACACTTATACACCCACTCATTCTTCAATACACCTTGGCATATATATTAAACATATTTAAACTTTATAGAAACACACAGTCACTGGATGATGTCATCAGTGATGTCATTTGAGATGTCATCAGTGATGTCATCAGTGATGTCACTGACCATGTCATGAGTGATGTAATATGTGACGTCATCAGCAGTGCATTGCGGGGCGCGAGTTATAGTTAGCTGAACTAACTATAACGAGGAATTTCACGGGTTTTGTACGAGTGAAATGTCCTACTAACTATAACTGTCCCTAAAACCTATATTTTTTTCAGTGAATTTCAAAGGTTTTTAAATGCTAATTTCTAACTATAACGTGTCTGAAACCTATGGTTTTTCAGTGAATTTCAAAGGTTTTTTAAATGCTAATTTCTAACTATAACGTGCCTGAAACCTATGGTTTTTTAAGTGAATTTCAAAGGTTTTTAAATGCTAGTTTCTAACAATGCCTACAGAGGTAGGACATGTGAAGAAAGAAGAAAAAACGCACAGAAAGAAGCAAAAGAAATGCAGAAAGAAGCAACAGAAGTCCACAAAGACGAAGAAAAGGGCAGGAAGAAGCAAAAGATGTGCAGAAAGAACCAACAGAGGAGCAGAAAGAGGCCTTGTTCCAAAATCATCCTCTGCCCACAACTTTTTCTGACGTATACTGGTGGTAACTGACTCTGACTAACCAGAGCCAGTGCTATGCTAAAACACACTTAGAATACAGTGAAAACACCTACATACACTAGGGAACACTATGCGTTGGGGTACCCCTGTGATTAGCATGACCTCCTCTGTAAGTCCCTAGTACATAATAGGGCAGGGGGATTAAAACTACCTCTTAAAACGCGCTACAGGGCGCGTTTGCACAGTGGTGAAGGGAGGGGGGCCTGAGGTGAGATGTGTGCAAAACGCGCCCCGTAGCACGTTTTAAGTTGCGGATTAAGTCCCTTGAATCCTGAGTGTCCCTGGGGCCCAACTAGCCCCCAGGTACCACAGTTATGACCACAGACCTGAGTTGCAGAGAGGTGTTCCGAGGCCACGCACCTTTTTTCACCTCTCTGCAACGCAACTCTGTTGTGCTTACTGAAGGTACCTGGTGGGCTAGTTGGACTCCAGGGACCCTCAGGATTGAAGGGGACTTAATCCCCAACTTAAAACACGCCACGGGGCCTGTTTGCACACATGTCACTCAAGCCCCGCCCTCTCCTTTACCACTGTGCAAACGCGCCCGTGGCGCGTTTTAAGTTTGAGGATTAAGTCCCTTGAATCATGAGGGTCCCTGGGGTCCAACTAGCCCACCCTGTACCTCCAGTATGCGCCAGGGAGCTGCGTTGCAGAGAGGTGTTCAGAGGCCACGCCCCTTTTTACACCTCTCTGCAACGCAGCTCTGTGGCGCTTTCTGGACGTACCTGGTGGGCTAGTTGTCCCCCAGGGACCCTCAGGATTGAAGGGGATTTAATTCCCCATCTTAAAACACGCCACGGGGCCTGTTTGCACACATGTCACCTGAAGCCCCGCCCCCTCCCTTCACCACTGTGCAAACGCGCCCCGTGGTGCGTTTTAAGTTGGGGGATTAAGTCCCCTTGAATCCTGAGGGTCCCTGGAGTCCAACTAGCCCACCATGTTCCTCCAAAAAGCGCCCCAGAGCTGCGTTGCAGAGAGGTGTAAAAAGGGGCGTGGCCTCTGTACACCTCTCTGCAACGCAGCTTCCTGGCGCATACTGGAGGTTCCTGGTGGGCTAGTTGGCCCCCAGGGACCCCCAGTATTCAAGGGGAATTACTTCCCCTTCTTACAACGCGCCAGGGGAGGGCGGGGCCTCCGGCACGATGCCGGTCTTTTTTTTTTTCTTTAATTTTTTTTGTATGGGAGGGGGCTGCGTGGCCCCCTTCCCTCGGCCACTTTGGCCCCAGGACCCCATCCCCGGGGCATGAGGATTTTCTTTTTTAAAACAAAAAAAAACGGGAAGGGGGCTACGTGGCCCCCCTTCCCTGGGCCTCTATTGGCCCCGGGGACCCCATCCCCGGGCATGCCCTCTTTTTTTAATATAAAAATATTTGGATGGGGGCTGCGTGGCCCCCCTCCTCAGGCCATTTAAGGCCCCGGGGACCCCATCCCCCGGGGCCGGCCTTTACCTTTCTGTTTTAAAAAATATATATATATTTTTGGGGAGGGGGGCTGCGTGGCCCCCCTCCCAGGCCACTAATAGCCCCGGGGACCCCATCCCTAGGGGCCTGGCCACTCGTTGGGGACCGTGGGGGGTCCCCAATCCCCGCACGGTCCCACCGGCTCCCCGCGTCCTGCGGGAGCCGGCATTGCTTTTCCATAAGGGGAGCTGCTGACATGCAGCTCCCCTTATGGAAAAGCAATCTGCTTTGCTTCATTGAAGCGAGAGCAGGTTTCCCTGCTCTTGCTTCAATGAAGCAAAGCAAGTTTGCAATGACGGGGCGGGGAGCCGCGAGGCTCCCGTCCTGCCATTGCAAACAGCAGTGTCCCGAGGTAGGCACCCGGGACACTGCAGGAGCCGGCCCTGGGGGTGGCGGTCCCCAGGGCCACCACAGGCTCCAGGAGGGGGGCCGCGCGGCCCCCCTCCCAACATCTACTGAGCCCCGGGGCTTCTGGGGTCCGAAACGGACCCCCACATTTCTTTAATTAGTGCCCCGGGGAGGTGGCGGTCCCCGGGGCGTGTGGGGGGGGCTGGAGCCCCCCACACAGGTAATTTTGTGAAGAAAATAAATAAGCCCTGGGGGGTGGCGGTCCCCGGGGCTTGGGGGGCCTTAGAGGCCCCCCTAAAATATAAACCCACCCCCTGCATGCCCCCGGGACTTGGCCCACCCGGGGGCAAAATAGCCTCGATTTGTTTTTATCACGGTGGGATCCGCGCACCCTAAGCGCATCCCGCCGATTGTTTTTTTAAAAAAATGCTTTTTTCTGCCCAGGGGGTCCTTGTGGGACCCCCTGAGCAGACCCTAGGGGTCAGGGTGTTTCTACCCTGCCCCCTTTTGCGTTTTGCGACTTGTTTCTGTGCCTCGGTTCTACCGAGGCACAAAATGGCTGCCAACACTTCCTGATTTGGAGTGTTGACAGCCATTTGACAGCCAATTAGCATGCAGCTCGTGATCTGGAGGGTACGCGGACCCTAAGCGGCCATAGATATATATGTGATTTTACTTTTGATTTTCTCAGGAACTACTGAACGGATTTACACCATTTAACCAAAAGGCATGACTCTGAACCAAGGGCTACCTTTTTGCCAAATTTGGTGTAATTCCGTTCAGCAGTTCGTGCTGTAGCTGCGATGAAAGATTCCTATGGAAAATTGCATGGGGAAAACACGTTTTGGGACCCCCCTTTTTTCTCGGCCCCCGCTTGCCGAATCACCCCGAAACTTTCAGGATAGGAGCGGACCGGAGCGGGCCATACGTTTTGAAAATTTCGCGAATATTCGTCAACCGGCGCCAAGGTTATTTCAAATAGAATGTTGTGAATTTCCTATGGAAAATAGGTCCTAACTATAACTATCTACTGGCGACCGCCAGTAGATAATATATATATATATATATATATATATGATTTGAGACAGACACTGATTCTCCTGTTCTCTTATTTACATACAGGAGACATACAGACAATTTTGGGCATCCTATGCTATCCTGCTCTGCCTCTGTGGGACCTGTGTTTTTTCTCTTCCCATCCCCTCTTCCCCCATTCCTCCTCAATAAGCTTTGACTAATGTTGAGCGGGCTTGATGGTAGGTTAAGATTGGGACCTAACTTCACTACCTTCCTATTGCTCCTCCAGAAACAAAGGTGAGATTTGACAATAATCAAGAAATGTAACACTAAACTGATCACAAGCATACAAACCAAAAGTGTTTATAGTCTTACATAGTGTCACACAAGTGAGCACAAACAGGTGTCTGGTCCCTAATATAATTTTGAAACTAGATCTTTTTGAAACAGTTGTCAGATCTATGGTGTTTGCTCATAGATGTTTCCTAAAAAAGGACTAAGGCCATCACCCACCAACGGAATGCTCCATCACTGAGCTCCTTAGAGGGTGATTAGAGGGTGCGGTGGGCTTCACTCAGTGCTCTTTGGTTGGCTGTGTGTGTGTTTTACTTTTTTTCATTGGCTCCTTCCAACTAGTCAGGTGGCCTATAACCCTATTTATAAAGAAAAAAGGCTTCCAGGAAAGCTACTAGTTGTAGTGGTCATTAATGATAATAATTCCTACTTGTCAAGCGCAAACATATCACCCCCTTAAAAGTTTCAAGGCACTGGGGGGCGTCCGGGAGATTAAGTGAGCTATTGCCCAGAGTCACATGATGCTGACCTAAGCTGCCGCCAGCACCAGGGATCCAACCGTGAACCTCGCACTCCGGAGTCAGCTGCTCTGGCCGCTGCGCCACATCACATTCAGCAAAACCAGGATATGCAAGGATCTTGTGTAATACAGATCCTTAGTGTATTATTTCATCAGAAACCTGTTTCTTCCCATAGTTATGGGCCAACATGGGTCGTGTGGACTCATATGGATGGGGCTCCCTTACATTAGTTTATCTATTGATACCCTAAATGTCCCTATTGTAACTAGAGGTCATAAGTCACAGTCTGTTAAAGAAAAAGGCAATTCTTATCTTCCTTTCTGCAGATTGGCTCACAACAAGCTGGTGTTGTCCCCACCTCCCCCCCCATGGTATGACTGACCCAGGTGGCTTAATCATACCATACTCTAGGTATGAAGCCACTGTGTGACAATCAGTAAGAATCGTTTTTCTTTCACGGATTGTGACTTTTTATTCTGTAGTACTGCTGGGGACATTATAGTACACAAGGCAGCCAAAAGAGAGCCTTCACGGGAGGAGATAAAAAATCTACCATATCTTATATAGCACATTTTGTTCTATCTCTCCCTTTGACTCAAGGCAGTGCAGTAACCTTGGTTGCTGTGCTGCGTTGCGCCAAATAAAAGTAAATCTGGGCCATTGTTCCTAGTGAAAAACCTTCGATCACACCGAATTCTGCCTCGCAGGAATCCTGACCCACCAATACCCAGACAAGATGAGAACATGCAAAAATGAGCTTTCATAACATAAAATAATGCCTTTCCCACTGATTACTTTAACTTTTATTTATTTTTCATTGAAGGTGTGCTCTATGGTTTATATGTATTTATCTGAATGTGAAAGGCACCAAAATTCTTGCAGAATATTTTGTTCTTTTTAGCCAAGTCTCTGGCCTCATCCTCATGCTCTTTGACCCAACCCTTATTGCATCAGGATCTCAGAACCTCTGGCTTATCCCCCCCACCCCCACCCGAGAGATTGAACTGTGGTTGTACAGACTGACCTGTACAAGCTTAGGAAAGCCCTCAAGACCTGGCTTTCTCCTAAATATTATTGACCAGAACGACAGCTGCACCTTCCGCATTGCTGCTTCTCTTTACCTCCTCTGCCTTTTGCCTTGACTGTGGCAATATTAGTGCCAGGATACCAGTCTGGCCACAGTGCGCTCTATAAATACGCCATACAAATACACACACTATAAAGATTCCTTTATGAGGGAATCACAGGGCACTAACCTTACCAGCAAGATTTGAGCTCTGCCTGCTAACAATACACCAGCATGTTTACTAACGTGTTCTCAATGAAATAAAGTCCTGACAAAGTCATTTTGGGTGTGGCTTAACGGCTAGGGCAGCCGACTTTGAAGCTGGAGAACCAGGTTTGAGTCAGGCGGGAGGCTCAAACATTATGTGATTCTGGGCAAATCACTTCATCTCCCTGTGACAAAAAAAAGAATGAATGTGTCGGTCTGGAATGGAACTGGTGCTCATGTACAGCGCTTTTATACCTTCGGGTTGAGTTTGCGCTATATAAAACTGAAAGAAAAAAAAAAAAGCAATCATTTTGTGGTTCATGTAAATAAAGGATGCTGACAGAGTACACATCGGAATCTGTGCTGTGCAGCAGCAAATATGAACAACTTATTAACACTGCTTGAGCCTGTGGTTGCAGGAGGAGCCCACCAGCACTCATTTTGAGGCACCAGGACTAATTTTTCATCATCAGCCATTGACCCGGATCAGGAGACAAAGACAGAAAAGGGAGAAATGAGACAGAAGAAAAAAAACAGTGACAAAGGGAGAATGCAGGGATGAAAAAGAAACTGCAGGAATGAGATAGAGGCAGTGGCGTAGCTAGGCACTCTGCCGCCCGTGGCGGTCCCTGCCTTTTGCCGCCGCCGCGCTGAGAGGGGGGGGTGCTGGCGATCATTTTTGCGGCCGCCGCTGCCCCCAAAACTCGTGCCGCCCGGGGCGCACCGCCCCCTCCGCCCCCCCCTTGCTACGCCAGTGGATAGAGGGGCAAAGAGCGTATGATGGTGGATGAAAGCGGCATAAAAGGAAATCAAGGCTAAGCAGTCTTGGTGTTCCCCAACTGTGACATTTAAGCACTGATGTTTTTTACAAATCAAGCACTTATTACAAACATATACCACTTACCCAGTAACAAGAAAGTATTGTCAATCAATGTCCCTCAAGGTAAATATATAAAATGAACAATCAAAAAAAAAAAATACTAGGATAAAATTAGGCCCAGTCTCACCACACAATGTGGCATATTTACATGAAAATGGCGCAGCACAGTGCCGCAAGCAATTTTGCTGCACCGAGCTGCGTGATTTTCAAAACGCAAGGATGCACCATATTAACAAGGATACGGTGCATCCCTGTGCTCATCTCTGCTCCGGTGATAAAAAAGCTGCCTAGCGCCAATGCAGGCACCCTTGCACCATGGTGCAAAGGTGCCTGCTTTGCAGGGATTAATGTGTTTGCTCAGGAAGGGAAACCTTCCTGCACAAAAACAATCATTAATGGTGTTTTACTCCTTCTGACATAGAAAAAACGAGAAGAAATAAAAAGTATTTCTCCTTGTTACGCCACATTAACGTCTCCTTTTGCATGGCGTTAGTTTTTGGCACTGACTCATATTTACAGATCCTTGAAAATCTGGATCAGGTTCAAAAAGACATGGGTGTTGCTGGGAACACCGACAGCAACACCCATTGCAGACGCCTTTGCTGCAGAAAACTGCGTTGCAGAGGGCCATATTTACAAGGCTGTGTTAAGCCACTCAAAGTGGTTTAGCGCGGCCTTGTAAATATGGGCTTGCACAGAGCACCACTGGAGCATCAGAAAAAGTGATGCTTTGGTGGCGCAATGGGCTTGTAAATATGCCCCACAGTCTGCAGAAGCAGACATAGAAAGACAAACTGTGCAAAGAGGCTACTCAATCGTTTATCTCCCTAGGTGTGAGCAGGGCTAGGGACTCAAACGTTGTTTTCTACGCATTTGGTGTTTGTGGAGGAGTGGCACATCTCAATTATGTAAAGACAGGTACAAGGTTAGGTTGAGGAGGCAATCGTTTCTGCAGAGTCTGTTTGCAACATCTGACTGTACATGTACAGGTGAAACAAGCACTGGCAAAGTCAATAATTCACACCTACACAAGATCAATTGGCTTTGTCATTGTTTTTTTAGTCATGTTGCACAGCAGTACAGCCTCTTTGCAAAATGGCTTACAGTAAAGAAAAGAAAAAAGAGCTATGATGCACCACCTCATAGTGCTATGCAATATAGCTGAAAGTAAAAAAAAAACACTTTGACATGGAGAGCTGCTGCGTCGTAGCGCTTTGTAAAAATAACTTTCAGGCACGGTGAACAGCAGCTGCTGTGCAACATGGCTGAAAGTTTTAAAAAAAAAAGACAATATGATGCGGTCAGCATTGGCCGTGTCATAGCAGGCCTGAAACTGGTGAGAACTATAACTTTTGAAAAGGCTCTGCTAACTAGGCAGACAGAAGAAGAAATGGTACCTCCACAGCATGAGCAGCAGATGGCCACTTATTAAGTTGAATCAATCCGTGCTTGCTTCAGGCGCCACAGAAAGGAAAGGAAGTGACGCTTGCCATGCGCTGGCCAATTAGGTGGCAGCACAGAAGAGTGACAAAGAAGTCAATGAGTGGTAAAAAATGGGCGGACTGCAAGAACCTTGTTGTACAGAATAGTCCCGCAAGTAAGAGAGCAGGCATACAGGATTATTTGTTAAAGGTGATATCGTGAATAGTTCTCAACCTATCTGTGTAAGTTTCCTATTTTGCACTTTCTTTCAGGATTTTTATTTATGGATTTGAGAAGACACCAAGAAGTAGTGATGGGGTCATCTAATATGTCTTTGCCAACTCATGTTACCTTCCTTCTAATTGGAATTCCTGGAATGGAAGCAAGCCAGCATTGGCTCACGCCACTACTGTGTTTCCTATATATCATCGCCCTCATCGGGAACTGCACCATCCTCTACTTCATCTGGAGAGAGCAGAGCCTCCATACACCCATGTACTTCTTCTTGGCCATGTTGTCACTCACTGACCTTGGTGTGTCCTTGACCACACTGGCCACAGTGCTGGGCATTTTCTGGTTCCACTTCAGTGAGATCGTTATTGAAGCCTGTCTCATCCAAATGTTCTTCATCCACTCCTTTGCAGCAATGGAGTCAGGTGTCCTAGTAGCCATGGCCTTTGACCGGTGTATGGCTATTTGCCAGCCTCTCAGATATGCGTCCATCCTAACTAACTCAGTCATAGCAAAGATTGGTCTCCTGATATTAACTCGAAGCTTCTGTGTGGTATTCCCTATTCCCTTTCTCACAATAAGATTCTCTTTTTGCAAGTCCCACCTCTTGTCCCACTCATACTGCTTGCACCAGGATGTAATCAGGCTTGCATGTGCAGATATAAAGGTTAATAGTATATATGGCCTTGTTGCTGTCCTTTTCACTAAGGGTCTTGATTCCATCTACATTCTGTTGTCCTATATAATGATCTTACGAGCTGTCCTAAAAATTGCCACCAACAATGCAAGGCGTAAGACTTTCAGTACATGCGTCTCCCATATCTGTGCAGTCCTCATGTTTTACATTCCTCTTATTGGTCTATCGGTGGTCCACAGGTTTGGACGCCACAGCTCACCGCTCGTTCCCATTCTCATGGCCAATATCTACCTTTTGGTGCCACCTGTGTCAAATCCAGTTATATACAGCATAAAAACAAAGCAGATCCGCACAGCGATAATCAGGGTATTTCAGCGTACCAGGATAAGCTCTGAGAAATAATTTTAGATGCTATTGGTTCTTTCCATTATTCTGAATGGTCCACGGTAACCATTTCAATAGAGATGATACCACACTAAAGAACACCAGATTACCCTCAAAGTCTTGGCTACATGATCACAGGATGAGACTGTAACATGCTCTTTAACTTTTCTGGCAAACAAATCTCCACCACTCCAAGCCAAGGATCTCATTGGCCAAAACCACTTCAAGTCATGTACTCCTTTAACTGAGGAGGGTACTCATGCTTAAGGTTTTATGTTGAATAATTTCACCACCGGTGTGTCTTTTTCATGAGTGTGGTAGATGAAAATTGCATCTAAGTGCAACTGCAATAAGAGAGGTGGCACTGTACGACCCAGATGAATTTCATCACTTTATGCAAGCGGTGTCCATTGGTTAACAGTTTCTCACTGCTATATGTACTGCAAAACCTCCCAGATCATTAATGTAACAAGAAACAAGACTCCAAAGATTTTGGTTTATTATTACCATGGCATAAGCCTTGAGGGAGAGTGCCTACCCCTTACTTTGGAGCATTGTCTGCCCTGCTCAGCCAACCTTTCTCCACTTTTCGGACATCCCCAGTACTGTGGCATCCCAACATTTTGTATCACCACCACACTGAGCAGAGTAGTGTGTGCATACAAATATACCTATTAAAGTATACCTCCTTTCCAAAGGGTGAAACAAAATGACACACATGTGCATTACTATAATAGGGACCCAGTAAGATATTAGGAAAACTGACCTTGGTGCATCATACGTATATGTTTATGGCTGTTGTTAACTTAAGTACACACTAAGGCTTCTAGTGTTTAAAATCATTGCATAATAGGTCTCTGATTCTAAGGCACTGTCCACAGAAATCCATTATTAGCACTCTGAAGAAAGCTAAAGAAAACGTGCCACACTTCATAAAACTTCAAGTAAATAAATGAATGAACCCAATTACAATAAATGAGACCCAAGTCTGGTTATGTACAGTATATATGTACACTCATTAGAAACCTTGTATCCTTGTTTTTGTGTCAATAGAAGCTATTGTGCAAAATATTTCTACAATACCACCACTTTTGCTCATCCTAGGCCTGGGCACATTGATTTGGGAAAAATCTAAATCACACACATTTTTACATTGTCAATGGCAAGTTTACTACTAAGCTCTAAGGAAAACACAAAGGTTATGGTTGAATCTCTTCATTAAGTCTCAGCTATTGCCAGTTATTTGGGCCACATTCTAGTCCGTCGTTTTTCAACCACTATGCCACTCCAGACAGAGACTTGCTGTATGCAAATCATCCTTGGTCCTTATCCTATTGATCAGTCTAGCCCAGAGTGCTAAGCCAAATCTCCTTTGACCGGAAACATAAGCAACCCCAGACTGGTATTAGCCTAATCACTGAGGAACATGTTGAGTCCTGTGACAGACACAGTGATCACAGTCCCATGTGTGCGTGATTCCGTCACAATTAGGGCATCGCAATGAGGAAAACATAAAGGTGGAATGCTTACAAAAAGTCTCAGCCACTGACAATCACTCAAGTTGTATTCCAGTCCAGCATTTCCACCAAGTATACCACTCCAGACAAAGACCAGCTATATGTAAATAAGCCCTGATCCTGCTCCAGTAGGAATAGCCTATCCCCAACTACCAATCCAGGTCCCCTTTGAAGGGGAACACAATCTCCCCCAGACTAGTTTTGCCACCTTTAGGCATGATCAGTGAAGTATAGCTTGTGTTCTGTGGCAGAGGGAGTAGGGGGCCCTCGTCTGGGCATACCTGTCACATTTAGGACGTCACACAGGTAAATGCAAAGGTGATAGAGGAGTACTTTCAAGACAGTCTAAGGGCCTGGCATTTTCTCCCAGTGTATGGGGTTTATTTATCTATTTTAAATTTTTCAGTTCAGGTCAGCCAGTGTTTCCCTGGTGACCCTCAAAGTTGGTTTTAGCACCAAAAGATCTGAGTTGTACAAACCTGGATTTTGTAGCAGCCAAGCTTGCTTTGTGGGCCTGATAGACTGAGGTTTCACCTAAAGATTTCGATCCTGATTTTGAGTTTGACAGAAGGGCTATTCCATCACAAATGTGACGGATATCCCATCCGCTGTAATACAAGAGCCATTGGATACAATGCACTTGTAATACAGTTGATAGGATATCCCTCACATTTGTGATGGAGTAATCAATCCGCCAAGCTCTAAATTTAGCCCTTAGTCACTTTTTTGGAAAGTAAAATTCTCTAGTGGGCAATGCTGAAAGCTGTACCCAGGCAAGACTGCATAAGCCTGGATGCAATTTCTCCACGAGTTTCCCTGAACCAATTTTCAGCGTGGCAAAAAGCTTCATGAAGTTAAAACCTGGTTTTCTTGCCCAACTGGAGTGTGACATCCTTGGGCAAGATTCAGCACCTTGTCCTGGACGTCTGGAGGTGGAACAAATTTCTAAGTTCTGCCTTTCTCCAACTTCAAAAGTCCCTTCTGGTCAGACCGGCCACCACTAGCATCTTGGGACAGAATTCTAGGCACTTGGTCTCTCTCCAACCAGGTCTCCAACAGGGTCCAGTCCTCTGTGGTCATCTGGACCCTCTTGGATCAGCAGTCCTTCTGATTTACGTGTCTTTGTAGCAGGCAAACAGCCGGCTAACCACTTGATCCTTGGAGAGAAGTTCCAGTCCATGGGTGGCAGCAGGATTCAGGAGTCGTTGTGTCCTCAAGGTAGTCATCTTCTTCCAGCAGGATTCAAGGCTCAAGAGTTTACATCTACCGGGGCCTTTTTCAAGCCACATTTTCCCAGAACCGGGAATATACTAAAGAGGTAATACTTGAGATGCCAGATCAATCAACTTCATTTTGTAGCATTTCTTCTTTTAATTACTGTAGGTACCCAGGAGCCTCTGTTTCAGTATGGAAGGGCCCTTGGGCCACCAGGCATGCCCACTGTCAGCTTCTTAGCTGCTCTCATATTTAGATGAACTGTCCTTCCACCTGATACAGTCAAAACCAATTCTGCCCTCCACTGTGACTCGAGCCTGACTGTCTTGGAGGGTACTGCAAATGAATAGGAGAAACCCTCTCAGCCACCATCAAGACAGAAGATGCAGTGCTAAAGCAACGTTTGTACTATCACTTGTTCTTGTCCCTTCTCACATAGCTATTCCCTGCTAAGTAGCCAACAGTTAACACAAAACTGCTCTTCTTTGATTCAGAGGCAGGCTATTGTACAATGAGCCAGAGTCATTAACTCAGCCAAGGATGTATATTCAAGCTATGGAGTGGCAAAGCTGGCATTAGGTTAGCTTTTGCTCAGGCAGCATAAAGCACATTTTCATAGCTACTTTTCCACTTTAGTTAAATAAAAAGAATCTGAATTCATCAATAGATCAGATTTTGAAATTTAAGTGAAAGATACCTTTGAAGCATTGAATTTGGAAATAAAATGTTCAATCCCATCTAGACTTGTTCAGAGAAAAGTCTAGCAAAGCCTACTCAGTGCAAATGCTTTTGTATTTGATTTTAAAGTGAGAGCATACTAACCCCAATATGTAGTGTGCCCTATTTTCTTTTAATATATAATCACCCTGCACTGTAGACCTACAAGGCACACTCTAGGGATCACCTATGAATATGTGAAAATACTCTTTTCCTACAGGGCTAAGGCTCGATCCCTTGCCATGTTTCATTGCAGAGCATTTGAACACAGTTCCACTGTGCTCTCAGTTGATATATATTTTGTCATATTTGTGGGTGATGTTAATGTACACTGCAGTCTACATATAACATGCCATTCCATAGGTACATTTTAGGCACCATTTACAAGGCACTTATAGAAGATAACAGACCAAGAGGGAGCTACATTGCACAGTAGATGTTTTGGAGGTGAACAGACACTTTGTAACTCTTTAGTGGTGGTAAGGCACAGAAAATACTAAAGCCAGTAAACCCAGACAGGCAGAAATGGGGGACCACAACAAAAATTTGATAATTACTCATAAACCCTGAAACAGATCTTCTTGAATATTTCGAACAGCAGATAGAAATTTGCCAATGACTGCCCTATTCTTTTCAGAGACTCCGCTTTCACATTCTCTGCCCCTGGAATGTAGCTGGCATATGGAGAGTGCAGATACTTATGAACATATAAAGATCTGTTAAGCCACCTAAGCTACTGACTTTGACTAAACCCCCCCCTGATTATTTACACACCATTTTGCTCATTGGTTGCCTGCTCCTTCGATTACCAGTCTGTTTGTAAAGTGAAACACTACTCTCAGGATTGATGTTAGCGGATAGATTCTATTTTTGCCCAAGAGACCCTTTCAGACTGGCATTTGTGGTTAGAATACTTAGAGTCAGAAAAGCCAACTCTATTGCCTGGGATCTATTCTCCACTGCCCATCAACACTGAAGGCTGACTTGGCTTATTGATATTAGCTGTTACAGATCTGACAGATATCACCATTCAGGCAGAAATGTAATTATTCACAAAGTATTTCCACAATTCACTCACAAGTTACCCACGATTTACCTTGGCATAGAATTAGAATGTAACATAACAGCTCATGACATTTGGTCTTTCAACAAGTTCTTCCCATTAGACACACGTTAGCACCAAAAATTCACATGCCTCACAACTATCAAATCTCAATTAACCTGAAATAATTTCAATTCACTATTGCCTCTAATTGATTGCCAATCATTACATAGTTTCTAAAACCTATAAAGACAGCATTTCAGAATGCATTACGATCATTGGGGCATATTATCAAGGGCAGTATCGCCGCTTTAGCGGCACTTTTTCCCGCTAAAGCGGCGATATTTTTATCGCCCTATTACCAAGGCGGCGCTAACATGCATTAGCGCATGTTAGCAGCTGAAATACTAACGCTAAGCATCTCAGCGATATACATCGCTAATGAGATGCAAAGTAGGCAGTGGCATCGAGAAACACCATGAATACAGTCGCTAACACGACTACCTCCTATTATCAATGCGGCCGCAAACCCGCGTAGCGATAATAAAAGTCGCACTAACCGCAATTATCGCTGGTTCCTAACGCCTGATTGAAACCTCACGTAGCCATCTTTTCTATGGGAGGTGGATTGTCAGGCTGAGACCACCTTGGCTTATTACCAAGGATTTCACTATCGCTGACTTTTTATCGGTGGATTTCCAGCGCTAATCATGTATTTCGCCGCTATCGCTGGATTTTTTATCGCCTTGGAGTTAGACATTGATGATAACGTGATAACTCGGCGATGTAATCCAGCGATAGCCGGCGATATTTAAATTTGCGCTAAGCACGCTTAGCGATAATTATCGCTGGTTGTTGATAATATGCCCCATAAAGTTTCAATTGTAATAAATACCCCATACATAATATGACTTTATACTGATGATACACCCCAACCATAATGTTGGGTGATGTTAAAGGCAAATACGTTCACAATATCAACATAAAATACCATCTTTGATCCAACATAAGTTCCAGTTGGAGGCGTTAGTAAAACAAGATAAAAAGTACCAAAATAAGTATAAACGAAAGCCAAAACCCCTCCCCAAAATTAAAATTTATCTCCCAGCACATAGCTCAACTCATTTGACTCAAATTTCCAAATTCTCTTTCTTGTCGAGCAATCAAAACACCAATCCCATGATAAAGAAATCTAAAAACATCACATCCCTCATTAAAAATGTGACACTAAACATACAAACATAGCTACAAAACCAGAATATATAAATATGCAACATAATTTTCCACTTACCCAAAGTCAAAACTAAGGTCCCAATCCAACCATTATGAAATAAGCCAAACACAATTCTGAAATGCCTATTTATAACAAATTTTAATTACAACATTCGCTGTTTGACCTCAGAAGAAGTCCCATGCTGTTTCTGAGCATTTCTAACCGTATTTGCCTCCAATCAAACTATTTAGCACTAAAAAAAACATGCTTAGCTATCATTTAACACCTTCCTCTAAATTATTCGCAATCACAATAAAGAATAAAAAAACAAAATACGATACAATACTCAAAACATAAACAATTAATCCCCCAACAAAAGCACTCAATTCAGAGTACCTGGGATTAAAACCAAAAACTTAGGGGCCGATTCCGATCTCGGTCGGAGGCGCACCCAATACCATTCGGTCGGGAAAAAAGCCATGCGAAAGCCTGTTTCCCGACCGAACTGTCTGTGGTCCGGCCGAGCGAGTACGATGCGGAGTTCGCCGACCGACTCGTCCGGGCGACCCGACCGCTCCGACCGACTCGTACCCGGATCGTACCGCTCCGACCGACTCGCGCTCGGACCCGAGTCGCACCCGCGCAATGGAGACGTTTTCCGGCCGGGTAAGTACGATGCGCACCTCGACCGCTCCGACCGACTCGCGCCGTCCGACTCGAACTCGCTGTCGGAGCCGTACTTTGGGGGTCCGTGTCGGACCCCTGTACTGCGTACCCGTGCGAGGCGCACACAGGGGACCCATGGGTCCCCCTACCTGTGCGTGTACGCCGCGAGCGCTTCGCGGCGTACTCGCTGTAGAGGGCGCCCTTGTCCGCCTCGCACCCATTGAGGCAATGGGAGCCAGCGTACGCGTTTGTACGACCGGCTCCCATTGAGTTCAATGGGAGTCCGACCGACTTCGTGTCCGATAACATACGGACGCATCGTACTCGTTCGGTCGGACTGCACGGGTCCGATTCGGTCGGAAATCTCTCCGGGTCCGGCTCGGTCGGAGAAATTTCCGGCCCGAATCGGAATCGACCCCTAAGTGATGCAAATCTGTATTGTCAGTGCTACGATTTTCATGAATATTCGGAACAACTAATTCTCTGCTATTTCAAATTTTATCTGATTGTTTTAGACTATAAAGAAAAGATCTTATAAAAAAATCTCAAGACCTTATAAAGACTTCACTGTCTTTAAGACTCACGTTTCAATAAGACCATAAAACAAAAATATTGTTAAAATATTAGCCAAGTACCAAGTATTCTAACCCAAATTCTTAAAATCTTGATAATGAGATGTTGTTTCCCCTGTGCAACGATTCACAGCGAGTATTCAGCACATAAAACTGTCTAACAAAATTTTACTTGATACTCACATCTACTTCTATAGAACCCTGCCTACAAAAGCCTGATATCACAAATGTTGTTATCTTTAAGCTATCTCACCCATAAATATTTATTCATCTGACATTTAAGCTAGAAGAAAGATGTTATGCAATCTAGTTTAAAAAGAAAATAATATTGGATCTAACCCTAATTCTGAAACATGATCTCCTATTGAAGTAAAGTTTGTAGTTCACTATCTGTGTTAAGTCAAAATTGAACAGTTTTTTTATCCGTTAACCCAAAAGGTCTCTCTTGCCCTGATTCTTTTCTCCATGTTACCCCTCCCCTATGGGGGATAATGTGTTTGAATCCAACAATTTTAGTTTTGTCCAATTCTAACAATGAATGTTCTTTTCCAAAATGTATCTCATTGGGGTATTTTGTATCATTGTTTTTGATAGATCTCGTATGTTCTCCCCAAAGTTCCTTCAACTTCCGAGTTGTAGGAACTGACAAACTGTTTGCTACAAGTACATACAATCATATATATACAATCAACAGTGTGAAACTTTTTGTATTGTTCATTTCATATTTCCAGCAAATATGCTTTCCACATGTATAACAACCTCTCAGCAAATCCAGTAACCATTTTGAGGTATCTGAAGGAAATTCCAGGTTCACCTCATAGCTTATGCTGTCACTTGGACTGAGCAATGTTTTCAATGTTGGTGCTTTCTTGAAAGTAACCAGAGGTTTCTTAGGTAACATTCCAGAAATATGTGGGTCAAGAGAAAGAATCTCCCAATGTTTCAATACACTCCTATATATTATACTATTACCACTACTGTACTTTGTAATAAATCTGATGTCATCCTGTGTACCAAGTAATTTTTTGTCCTTATCTTTCAATAGATCATCTCTGTTTATTTTACTGACTCTCTCTCTAACAAGATCCACAACCTTGTTGTTATAACTTCTTCAAAGAAATCTCAGTGTAATATCATCGGCCTGTTTCTCATAATCTTTTTGTAAAATGCAGTTTCTCTTTGCTATTAAGAATTCACCATATGGAATATTATTGATCTGTTTCTTAAGATGACTCAATCTAGAATGGTGTTTCTTGATGTTGGCTTTCTATATAGTCTGGAAACATGTTATTTTCTTCACTGTACAGTTCTAAATTCAAGAAAGACATGTTTGTTATACTAAAATCCAAATTCAAAGTGATACTAAATTTGTTATATTTTAAATGATTGTGAAATAGTTTCAGATCATCAGCAGTATCTTCCCAAATAAATGAAAAATTGTTAATATAATGACCCGAATATACAAGTTTGTCACAATCTTCCCATTGGTCAGTCCAGGCATGCTCCTTCTCATACAAACCCATGAGTAGATTTGCATAGGAGGGAGCAATTCCATGGCTGTTCCTTTGACTTGTTCTAATAATTAATAATTGATCCAAAAAATATTAGTTAAGACACATTTTGATAAATCCAAAACGTTAAAGAATGTTGTAGAAAACTTGCTGACTTAGTAAATAAGAAAGATCATAGTGCCTTCAGGCTTCCAATATGTTCAATGCATGTTTACAAGCTGTTAACATCCATGGTGACCAAAAAATAATCAGTTTCCCATGTGATATCCAATATTTGTCTTAAAAAGTCTTTTGGATCTCTCATGAATAATGGTAATGCACTAACAAAAGGAGTCAGAAAATATCAATATTATCAGATATACTTTCCTCTGTTAGCCAATACCTGATCTGATCCATCTCCCTGTATGTATCCTTCTTCCTTTATGTATTTTCAGTAGAAAATAGATATTGGGAATTAAAGGGTCATCCACATTCAAATAGTTAAATTCCTCAGTGTCCAATAGCTGCTTATCAAGATACACTTTAGATTTGGATTTTAATAGTTTCTGTGATCTGTTATAAAGTTACAAACATTAAAAGCAACTTTCCTATAGTTCGAATAGTCACTCAGTTGATTATTAGCTTCCATGTTGTAACCTTTGAAATTCATGACAACCACATTGCCCATCTTATCAGCTTACCTGGTAAGATAGATTTGTTAGATGGGAAACAGACATAATATCGAATTGTAAATATCGAATTGCCAAAATATCGAGTTGTAAATATAGAATGGACAGAATATCGAATTGCCAAAATATAGTGGTTAAGAATATCAAAATTCAGGTAAGAAATATCTATTGTCAAAATATCGACAGTCATAATATAGTTGTTAAAAATATCGATTTTTTTATAGTGTTTTAAGTGTTAGTATATGTGTTAAAAGTATGTATTATTTTTGTAATGTATGTTTTAATTTTTATAAAGTAATGAATTTTATGTTATTTAATTTTTGCGTAATTTAATTCTGTAGCGGGTTGTGGGTTTATAGGGGAATAGGGTGGGAAGTAATTTAATTATAGTAAATTAAATATTAATTTTAGGAATTATTAATTATATTTAATTTAATTGTGCGTTTTAGTTCTGTAGCGGGTTGTGGGTTTATAGGGGAATAGGGTGGGAAGTAATTTAAATTTAATTAAGTAATTATTAAATTTTATTTATTGAGTATTGATAAATAATTCATTGTTAATTAATTATTAATTGTTAATTAATTTTTATTAATTGGTAATTAATTTTTATTAATTGGTAATTAATTTTTATTAATTTTTTAATTGATAATTATATTAATTGTATTAATTTATTATTCAGAGCGGGTTGTGGGTTTATAGGGGAATAGGGTGGGAAGTAATTTAATTGTAAATCAGTAATTATTTATTTTTATTTATTGGTATTAAGTATTAATTTATCGTTAATTAATTCTTATTTGGTAATTAAATTTTATTAATTGGTAATTAATTTTTATAAATTGGTAATAAATTTTTAATAATTGGTAATTAATTTTTATTAATTGGTAATTAATTTGTATTAATTGGTAATTAATTTTTAATAATTGGTAATTAATTTTTATTAATAGGTAATTAATTTTTGGGGAATAATATTTATTGGTATTTAGAATTAATTATTAAATATGTTGTAATTGGTAAGTCATTTTAATTAATTTTTTATTGGTATTGATAATTATTTAATTTTTATTAATATATTAAATCATTATTTTCACTACTGTTGCACTCTTTGGAGTGGGAATAGTAATTTTTACCCCTACGCTATCCAACGCTTTCCCTACTGTTGCACTCACTGGAGTGGGAATAGTAATTTTTACCCCTACGCTATCCAACTCTTTCCCTACTGTTGCACTCTCTGGAGTGGGAATAGTAATTTATACCCCTACGCTATCCAACGCTTTCCCTACTGTTCCACTCTCTGGAGTGGGAATAGTAATTTTTACCCTCCCGCTATCCAACGCTTTCCCTACTGTTGCACTCACTGGAGTGGGAATAGTAATTTTTACCCCTACGCTATCCAACGCTTTCCCTACTGTTGCACTCTCTGGAGTGGGAATAGTAATTTTTACCCTCCCGCTATCCAACGCTTTCCCTACTGTTGCACTCACTGGAGTGGGAATAGTAATTTTTACCCTCCCGCTATCCAATGCTTTCCCTACTGTTGCACTCACTGGAGTGGTAATAGTAAATTTTACCCTCCCGCTATCCTACTCTAAAAATATTGAATATTTTTATAAATATTACGTTAATATATATATGTATTAAAAAATAAAAATGTATGTTTATTTTTTTAACTTACATTAATTATTTATTAATTTTAAAGTTATTTAAGTATTTTTAAGTATGTTTTAGTTAATTATATATATTATTTCATTAATTTTACATTACTTTTAAGATATTTAAAGAATTCGATATTTTGACTAACTATATTTTTTACAACTATATTTTGGATTCGATATTTTGTACTTACCTGTTTGTAGATAGGCATTCGATATTTTGGCATTCTATATTTTTACTTCGATATTGTTGTAGGTCGATATTCTTGTAATCGATATTCTGTCAGTGATCCTTGTTAGATATCAGGTCATGTAATGCTTTCAATACAACTTTATTTAAATTGGACTTATAAACATCATTCCTTTGTGTTTCAAAATCCCTCCTCACCAAGTTCTGACAGACATCTATCACATTGTCAGCTTGTAATGGAGGTACACATCTTGATTTAGATTTCAAACCACTTACTATAGCATTATCTGGATCAATATTGAATTGAAGTGCAAGGTCCTCTATTTCACATTCTTTACCATCTTCCAAACTCAGCAGAATTGATATAGCCATCAATTGTTTGATGGTTACAATACTATTGTCTTTCCTTATAATTACATGTCCCTTCATTCTCGTTTTACTTGCAAAATAGTTTTTGAGTTTCACTTTCCTTTTAAATCTAATAAGATCCACTTTAGCAGTTAAGTCTTTCCATGTATTCATAGGGCAATACTCAAACCTTTATTAGGAACATGGACTTCAATGTCAGTCAATACTCTCTCAGAAATATTGACCACTAGATTCTGTACTTGCTTATCTCCTTGATTCTCTGGGCTCTGTAATTGATCCCCTCCCTGTCTTTGTTTTCTTGACGAATATCTCTCTCTTGATCCTTCACTAGGGGTTACATTTGAAATATTCTTAGATTTTTCAACTCCTTCAGAAAAGCAGAGGATCTCCCTTCTTTTATTTATTTGGAAGTGGGTGGATTCTCAATGTCAGATCCACTGCTACTTACACACAAACTGGATTTACCATGCAAACTAGTAATATCCTTAGCATCACAACTCTTCCTCTGATGTTGGTCTTTTCTCAAGGTCTTGTAGAATTTCTAAGCATAGAAAAATATTCTCCCAAATGTATAATCTCTTTCATCCCTAGGAAACTTGACCCTTTTCTTTTCTTGTAATTCATCCTTATACTTATCCATAACCCCCTCAAGAATGTCATAATTATTTGGGTATTCTCAGTGCACTTAAGTGACTGAATTTCTTTCTTAATCTCTTCTATCTGTTTCAGCAAATTATGTCGTAGGGACTACGCAAAACATATCAACATTTTCAGCAGATCTCCAGATGTTTGATTTAATTTGGCTTCCTGCCTATCTGCCTTCTCTTCATCCATATCATACACTGTTGGAAAAATATTAATACAAATTCCCCTCGGTATACAGTGCACTTCTAAGTATTTTCTAAGTGTCACAGAGTCCCATCATTTGGCTGATTTATTTTCTGTATTCATTCTAATTTAATGAACAACTCTTTAAACATTTAGGCTGATTCGGATTCCTGAAATAGATCCACTTGAACCTGTTTAAAAAAATATCTTATACGCAAGTGCCTCTCTTTTGCCAAAATGTTTAGACATGATAAAATCTACTAGAGTATAAAACAAAAATAAATCAATAAATCCAACAAAAAGCTGCCTTGCTCTTGTATAACAGTATACCAATCAAATTCATTTGGGTAACAGTGTAAATTAGCCCTGCGCCTGGAACTCACATCACCGTAACCCAACCGGTATTGTGTCCATACAGCAATAGAGTATTTATGATCTGAGAAAAGAACTTCTCCGGAAACATAGTCTGTCCTTGTTGATCAGTTCACCAATCTTTATTGAATTACTAACATCAGTTAAAATGTATTGGTAACACCGCAGCCAATACGTGTTTCACAGCACTGTTGCTTCTTCAGGGCTGTTAAATAGAAAGTACCAAATAACGCAGCATATTATCTCATTGTGAAGAATAAAAACACACCATCCACTAAAAAACAATCCATTTGAATTTAATAAACCAAAACCCATACCCCCTGTGTATACATATACAAAATATTTAATTGTATAAATTGTATGTCTATGAGCACATAATCCTTTTCTCATTCATCCAAAATTAATAAATTATAGAATAAATCTTTGTGTTTATTAAATCACATATAGTTCAAACTCAGTACATTGACTGAAAACAATACATTAGTGAAAGCTCCCCATTCTAACATCTATCACAACAAATCTTCAAACTCTTTTGTATACTCAAAATACTTCATAAAGTGTATATTGATGATGACGACCATTAATATATACTCTGTCTATGAGAAAAATATTATGTGTTCATAGATATACAATTTATAGAATGATATTGTTTCTATATGTATACACTGAGGATGTGAGAAACTGGGTTCTTGGTTGACTGGGTTGTGGGCTCTGGTCATGCAGCAACCACAATCCTTGTCAGGGTGAGGCACAAGCCAACTCCAAATTAACATGTGCTCCACCCTCTTGTAGCTTGTCACAGAGCAGTCAGGCTTAACCTAGAGGCAATGTGTAAAGAAATTTGTGCAACACTTCAAGCAGTAAAACAGTGAAGACACCACACAAAAAGTATCCCACACGAAGTTAGAAAAATAGAGTACAATTTAATAAATAATTTTTGTAGAATTTAGTCACAATAGCACCAAAAAGCACAAAGGAGACCGCAGGATATCTGGTTAGGCTGGGCCGGGTCAAAGTCACATTTTCAGCCCGACACAATGAAGCACAGGTCGGATAAGGTCACCAGGTTAGACCCGTTGAAGTTTACCTTCTAAGGTTCGTGTCAAGAGTCCCGTTTGTGTTGAAGAAGGCTGTGAGAAGCAGGGAGAGCGCCACAGGAGACTGTTGGCGAAGTGCGAAGAGCCGGTTGGCGTCGCAGGTGGGCATTGTTGTAGCTTCTTCGCATTGGTGGTCCCCGCGAGTGATCGATGCTGCAGTGCAAAGAGTCGGGCTGGCAGAGCTTTGCGCTGATTTGCGGTGAGAGAAATGAGGCCTCAGTGTGAACAAGCCCGTTTGCGGTTGTGAAGAGTCTAAAAGCTTGATTTCAAGGACCTTGAGCCACACCAAGGGTTCAGGACCTGAGAGGCACCACTTGGGGGTCAGGGGCTGGTGCAGGATGTTGGGGAGCCTTTTATGTCACTGAGGCTCAGATCAGGAGGCCGGCAGACCAGCTCTCAGAGTCACTCTGGGGTCCTGGGTTGAAGTTGCAAGTCCAGTTCTTCTTTCCCAGGCAAGAGGGCAGCAGGTCAGCACAGCAGGGCAGCAGCTCCTTAAGAGTAGAAGTCAAGAAGATTGGAAGTCCTTGTAGCAGCACAGCAGTCCTTCTTCCTGAAAGAGTATCCACAGGTCCAGAAGTGTACTGAAGAGCTGGTATCTGAGGTCCACAGTTTTACACAGTGGGAAGAAGCTCCTAGAGCGATCCAGTTGAAGTGCACAGTTGCCCTGATTTCTTGGCTCCAGACTTACTACAGGGGGTTTGCAGCCCTTTGTGTGGAGACAGGACACAGCCTGTTTAATTGTAAGTGTAAGTGAGACTGGACCCTGCTCCTCCCACCCATCCTGGCAGTGATGCCCCATCCAGTCACATCTAAGTGCCCCATTGCATATGGCTGTCTAGGAGGAATACACAAAGCCCAACTGTCAGTTACTCCCAGTTATGTGACCCAGAGACAGGCTGCAGGCACCAAACGGCTAAGGAAAGAAAATGGCAACTTTCTAAAAGTGGCATTTTCAGAATTTCAATTTAAAATCAGATTTGACCACAAGTTAGGATTTTAAAATGGGATCCTAGAGACACCAAACATGAACTGGTTCCAGATTCCCATTTGGAAATTACACCTATACAATGTAATAAGGTAACTCTGGTGTTATCCTACGGGAAAGGTAGGCCTTGCAGAAGTGAAAAAAATGAATTTGAGAGTGTTTCACTACCAGGACATGTAAAACTTAAAAGTATACATCCTGCTTTTTAAATACATTGCACCCTGCCTTCTGGGTTGTCCAGAGCCTACACTAGAGGTGATTTATATGTAATAAAAAGGAAGGTTTGGGCCTAGGAAAATGTTTACTTTGACAGTTCAAAATGGCATTTAAAAACTGCACGCACAGGCTGCAATGGCAGGCCTTAGACATGTCTAAAGGGCTACTTAAGTGGGTGGTAGAATCAGTGCTGGAGACCCACAAGCAGCCTTTAATTTACAGGCCTTATATGCAAATTAAATATGCCAGTTGGGTGTAAGCCAATTTTACCATGTTTTAAGCAGAGAGCATAGGCACTTTAGCACTGGTTAGCAGTAGTAAAGTGCACAGAGTCATAAGGCCACCGAAAACAAATTCAGCAAAAATAGGAGATCTGAAAGCAAAAAGTTTGGGGATGACACTGCAGAAAGGGCCAAGTGCAGCAGGGGTATGAGTTTTATTGATTATATTTAAATGGATTGTTTTTTAGTGGATGGTATGTTTTTATTCTTCACAGTGATGTAATAAGGTAGGTTATTTGGTTCTTTTGATTTAATAGTGACAGTGTCACAAAACATGTGTTGGGGGTCGTGGTACCAATATTGCAAACCCTTCGGATCATAAATATTCTATTGCTGTATGGACCCAAAACTGGTTGGGTTATCTGTGATCTGAGTAACAAGCGCTGGCTAATTTATACTGCCACGCTAATTAATTTGATTGGAGCCTTGGAACAGGTGTCAAGAAGTCTAACAAAAGAGATGCAGACTTCAGTGGAGCAGAATGTGTCGGACTAGGGACTTCATGTGAAATCCCACCCAACAGACTACAAATACTGATGCTACCATGTCCCCCTGAATCTTAAGCGATAAGCAGATGACCTGGTTAACAGGAACAGGAGGCCATCTTGAAGTTTCAAGAGCTGCTAACAAGGAAGGAACACCTTTCTAGTAGATTTATTCAAAGACAAGAGGTGAATTCTATTTACCAACTTAGCGAAAGTAGAGATTTTCCTTCATTTATAGTTCATCCATTAGACATTTGAAGAGCACAGTCTCAAAGAGTGTCTTGCATAACTTGATGAAAGGTGGAAGTATGAATAGCCAGTTGTCTAAATATAGGTTCCCTTTGAAACCTTCCTTGAGAACAATTGTGGTTAAAGGGGTTAAGACCTTCTTAAAAATGTAAGGATCTCCTTTGATCCCCAGTTGAAGCAACCAGGACTGATAATGTCTGCATTGAACTGCAAATCCAAGGTATCAATGGTGGACAGAAGTTTCTGGAATGTAGAAGTAAACATCTTGAAGGTGTATGGATAGCAGATAGTTGACTGAGTTTACAATAGGTATTATTGGCTGTGAAGTGTCCATCCTAAAGGGAATTGTTCTAATGAACCAGTGAATATTCCTTAAATTGATGATTGGAAGGAAATTCACCAGATGCTTTAGAAACAGGAATCATAAGGAATACACCTCCTCAACCATCTCTTCTATAGGTGAAGCTTTTATTGTAGCCTTTTGAAGAGCTTTTTATTTTATCACAATCATCAGCGTGGGAGTTACAAAAAATAATGTAGGAGGAGGTTCCTGGAATTCTATTGATTAGCTCCATAGAATGTACTTAACACCTATCTTGAGGTGGGGATCATTTCCCAATAAAGTGGAGTTAGGTGTTCACCCTCTACTTGGGCTCCTAATGGGCGGGCCACAAGTTGCTGTTCTTAAAGGAGGATAGTTAGAGGTCAAAGCCTGGAAAAAGGATGAAAGGAAATTGCAAACATGCAATCCTCTGCTGCTTGCTTAACTAATTCCTTCTTCCAGGTTCAGAGCTAAATATTCCTGTATGCAGCTACTGCAGAAACTAAACTAACTGAAATGATGCAGGACTAGATCCCAAAGCTGCTGCCTTTTCATTTGTAAAAGCAATATCAGAAGTGAAGTTGTTTTTCAAATATATCTAAAATTGCTGCACAAACCAATCCCTCTTCTAAGGCAAACACTAAAGAAACAATACCCTTCATTAATGATTGTACAGAATAAGCAGCATGAACTTGGGCCCACCTTGCCAATAAAGAAGCAGTATGTTCTCCATGTAAGCAATATTCAACCCTCTTCACTAGGGCCAGTTATGGTTGCATCTTCTGATGCAGTGATTGAGTGCCCCGAAAAACAAGAAAGAAGAAACTCGGCCTTAAGAGTGTCATGAAAGCCATGACTAAATTCTTCTAAGGGATGCATTCTAGACCTGAATGTCAGGACAGAGACCTTTGTCTGGGTCCTTCCACTTTTGCATAATATCTGGTTTATACCCTTGTGACGCTTTGGGATTCCATTGGTAGATATCCAGCAAAAGATTTAGTCACTCTATGTCCGAAGCATAAGGGATGGCAGCATCTAGGAAAACCTAGTTTTGATCAGAGATTAGATGGAATTTCTTCAACGACCTCCTTTTTAATCTATTTTATTTTTGCCTCTATATCAACGTTATCATCAGTTCCAAACATAGAGTCTGTTTCAACGACCCTAGTTCTCTCTCCTTCTGTTGAGCCATCGAACAGCCAGACTCCAACCCTTCCTTGTGCCTCGTTTTTCCTCCTGCCTTCGTCTGTTTGTACCTTTTTCCTTCTAAGACCCTTGGGGCCTTCTTTCTTCTTTGTGACTTGTTTTCCCTTCTGTGCTTTCACCTGTTTGTGTGTTTCCTTCTGTTAACCCTATTGTGCCTTTTTCTTCTTTGTTGCCTTTGTACCTTGTTTTTCCCTCTTCCTCTCCCGCCAACTTTGCCGCCGCTCCTGCCCATTTCCTGTCTCCTGCTAGCCCTGCTCACTACCTCCCTGAGTCCCTATCTCTTCCCAGACCTACTTATTGGCAAACGCAGTCTAACCCCACTGAGCAGGTCGTAGGCCAAGCTCTCTCTCCTTCTGTTGAGCCCATGAACAGCCAGATTCCAGCCCTGCCTTGTGCCTCGTTTTTCCTCTTGCCTTTGCCTGTTTGTGCATTTTTCCTTCTGTGACCCTTCCAGGACTTCTTTCTTTTTTGTGCCTCATTTTCTCTTCTGTGATTTCACCTGATTGTGCTTTTCTTTCTGTGACCCCTTTTGTGCCTTTTTCTTCTTGGTGACCTTTGTGCCTTGTTTTTGCCTCTTCCTCTCCCAACTTTCTTGCAGCCGCTCCTGGCCATAATCGATATCCTGCTTGCCCCGCCTACTGCCTACCTGTGTCCCGCCCTCTTCCCAGGAACTACTTAATGGAGACCACAGCACTGCCGTGCAGCAGACGCATGCAGCAGGCGTGCCGCTGCTGTGCTGAAGATGTGCTAAATGCAAGTCCATCTGCATCCGTTTGCACTTGGACTACGCCCAGCACCAAGAATCCTGGATCGCCAACACCCTGCAGCTACTCACCCGCTGAACTCTGGGTCATGGTCCCCGGGTGCCACAACAACCACTGCTGCCGCACCGCTCCACGTTCCACAGGAGGATCTTTCTCCTGCAACATCAGATCACCCACTGACACACCGCCCAAAACCACACGAGACAACCAACACAACGCACCCACTTTGCAACTACTTGCCTGCCTCCTCCTCAACACACACTCACTCTGCAAGCATTCCACCAAGTTCTGGGACCTCATCAACACCCTCACCCCGACATCATCTTCCTCACCAAGACCTGGCTCACTACCGCGTCCGACCCCAACATCACCACAGCAACACCCGGCGGATACAAGATCACACACCGAGACCGCTTCAATAAACCTAGAGGAGGGATCGCCATCATCCACAAAGAAAACACCCACTGCACCACCGCAACAGATGACACCGTCCTGACCATGGAACACCCCAATTTCAAACTCCAAACAGTTTGAAAATCACCATCATAGGTACCCTCACCTACAGACCACCAGGACAGCGCACCAGTTTCTCCCACATCACCCCGACTTCATCGCCCCACTCGCTATAGAATCCAAAGATTACACCTTCTTCTGCAATCTAAATTTCCACCTTGATGACTTTAACAACACCAATACCGCCAGCCTCCTTGACAGCATGAACAACATTGGATTCACCCAACCAGTCACTGACCCCACCCACAATGCAGGACACATGCTGGACCCCATCTTCAACTTCAGCAACAGGGTCAAGTACATCCACATCACCAAACTTACCTAGACCGACCACTCCATTGTCCACTTCAACATCTCCAGCCCTTGCACCACCACCTCTGAGCTGCCCAGCACCTCCACAGCAGCTGAAGCAACGAATCAGAAGCCAATGAGCCGACTCCCTCAAGACATCCTACCTTGACACTGTATAAAACTTGGACCAGGCTGTCAAAACCTTCAACTCCTGGATCACTAACTGCGCCAACAACATCGCCCCCATTAAGACCAGCAGACACAGGAAATTTGCCAAGCAGGCCAGATGCTACAACAAAAAACTGAGAACAGCAAAACCCAACTGCAATCAACTGGAAAAAAGATTGTGAACAAGCAAGGACACCTCAGGTAGGACAACTTCAAAACCTCCCTCAACCACTACCACCAACTACTGAGAGAGACAAAGAGGGATGCCCTAGCCAACTACATCAACTCCATCTTGAACTACAACAAAGAGCTCCTTAACATCGTCAGAGAGTTCTTCAACCCCACAGAAAACTGCATCACCCCCTCTCAAGAAATATGTGACAGACTCGCCAACTATTTCCACCACAAGATCACCACCATCTACAATAACTTCGGACCCCAGCCCAAGCTTTCAAACTTCCACCACCTTCACGCATTCACCAAAACCAACACTGACCACCAACTTACCACATACGACTAGCTCACCCCCAGGACAACACCACCATTATGAGCTCCATTCACCCAGGAGCCCCAATGGACCCCTGCCTGCATTACATTTTCAATCTTGCACGCCTTCAGATCAGCAGCAAGCTCACCACCCTCTTCAATTCCTCATTAACCATGGCTAGCTGGGGCATGGCCAAGGCAGCCACCAAGATGGCCGCAATGTTGTGAGGCTCTGGCGATTGTGGCCTATATCAGCACTTAATCACCGCCATCTTTGCCCTCAGCTTCCAGATGGTGCCTTAATGCTATTCCTGGTACCAGCACTCTGCTGATTGCGGGGCCTCCCACTGCTTCAGCCATTTGCCGAGTATCTATCCTGAGCCGGGGGCCCGCGAGGCCCGGCACTGCCTCGGAGGCACTGCACTGACAGGGGCCATGGGTGAGCCTAAGGCTGGGATCACCCAGTCCTGTGGTGCCGCTCACGCCATCCTGCAATTGCCTGGGGGAGTGACCCGGGGCGGTGAACGGTACCCGCATGGTCATCACACCCCAACATAAAAGCCGACCGGCATCGTTAGTCCCACGGCTGCAGGCCTACTTGACTGACGTGCTGCGGCCCTGACCTCCTTATGTCACTGCGGGATGGGCCGGTGAATGTGACTTCCTCGGTGGTACCGCCTCCACTTGAGCTTTGACGCTGCAGTCCTGGCCCACCCTCCTAGGCGTCTGACGGGCCTGGACCGTTTTGGGCCTACCCAGCTTCTGGGCTTCAGCCCCAGTGGTGCTCCGGTCCCCGGGCTTAAGCAGTTGGCGGCCTCGGGGCTCCTGGGTGAGGCCGCTCCACCACACTCTGGTGCACCAGATGCCGCGATCCCTGGTGCGCCCCTCCTGCTGCCCTCCACAAGGCCCTGGGCTTCTCCTGCACTGGTCGGTGCGATCCAGGTTCATCACACTTGGCTGCAGCTGCAGGGGAGACATTTGGACGCACTCATTGATCCACTTGGGAGTCCTTGCCCTCATCACCTCTAGATCTCTCCATATGTTACGCCTGGTTGCATCCTGCGGTCTTGGGGGTCATATGCCTGCTACACGGTAACCTAGCTCCACCTACCTTCCTGCAGCCTCTCTGGGGGATCCACTAATGCCGACCCTACTACCCACAATGGCCATTCCGCCCTACCCCCCACTGACTGCACCTCCACTGGGCGTCAGCCCAATGAGACGAACTTTCCCTGGGGCTTTCATCTGCATTGTTGTAGCATTTGGCTAGTTTGCTTGTTGCCTACCAGTCTCCACATATCCTACATATATCGTCAGCACCCATGGGTCACACTGATCCTAAGCAGCGCAAGCTCCTCTTCGACTAGACTAAGCAGGCAAGGTGACATGGCTCACGCTCGGACACAGATGAGCCCGGGACAGAGAATCCAAAACCGACACCGCCGGCAGCACGTCTACCATCATGGCAGAGCTCAATTCTGGGTTTTGTGCCATGGACGCTCGCTTTGACACCTTGGCTGGCCACATTGATCGACTGGGGGAGCACCTAGATTGCAAGGTGCGCAGATCGATGGCACAGAGGTGTGCATTTCAGGGCTGGAGAACAGCGCCACAACAGTGCTGAAGCGCATTCAAAAAATGGAACACATCCTAAAAACGGTACCATCAAAATGAAGATTTGGAGGCAAGGTCGGGCAGGAACAATATCCTTATCTCAGGCATTGAGGAAACCACGAGCATGGGGCGTTCTGACTTGTTGATCAAGCAGCTCTTCACCAACCTTTTTGACCGTAACAATTTCCCTTCTACTTTCGCAGTGGAATGTGCTCACTGTTCCCTTGGCCCTCGACCACCTGAGGGGACCCGCCATGCTAGCTCATTGTGCGCCTACTCAACTACAGTGATAGAGACATCGCTCTTCGTCTTGCCCGAGAACAGAGCCCTCTGCACTACCAAGGTGCATCAATCTCGCTCTATCAGGACTTTACTGCCACAGTCCAGGAGGCCTGCTGGGAATTTAGCGATGTTAAGAACTTCCTCCACAGCCTGGGCCTCAAACACGCTATGCTCTACCCTGCCCCACTGCAGGTCGAGATCAATGGGAAGCCTTGTACTTTTGACACTCCAGCAGAGGCGGCCAACTTCTGCAAACACTTGTCCTCCAAGTCCTCCTCTCCTAGACTGACCATGCCGAAACGCAATGGATCTCCTGTGCAACAACCCCCTTGGGACTGATCTGGCCCACCATACCTGATTCTCCAGGTGTGGGCTGCACCTGGACAACATCTGCAAATTGCCTCGGACACTGTGCATCGCTCACCATTGCCTTTTTATTCCTTTATCCATATAAATGTTGTTTATATGCCATTGATTCTCCCTCTCTTTTTCAGGTATTCCTTCATCAACAGGCCACACCACGCCGTGACGTGGCTTCTCCCCCATAGTGACCACCATATTATCCTCGTTGGGATTTTTAAGTTCTTTGTTTCTCCTACTCTGGACTCACTGGATGTTTTTTTATCTAGTGTAGGTAGGGGGTTCTTTTTCTGCTTCATTTTCAGTCTGTTATTCGTTTGTTATCCATTGCACCTCAGGGCACCATATTCCATACGCCTGCTATCTCTATGCCATCGCACACAGAGCCTGGGAAGGTGATAGACGTCACCTTCATTACCTGGAACATACGTGGTATGACTAATTAACGTAAGGGCAAACAAGTTCTCTCTTTTCTGTCCCAACATGGGGTTAAAATAGCCTTTCTTTAAGAAACACATCTCTCACCCAAAGGCACTCATTCATGTGTGGCGATTTGAGGAACACACCTCTACTTCTCCTGTTACAGCTCTTATTCCTGTGGGGTCTGTATCCTTATACATAAAAGCGTCCCATTCTCCCACCATAAATGCCACTCAGACCCGAATGGTAGCTACCTGCTCCTATAGGGCACCCTGCTGACAAGCGAGTTCTCTTAGCCAACATATATGCCCCGAACACTGACGACCCAGACTTCTTTCAGGGTTATAGGCTCAAATGGGGCAAGATAACACTGACTTTGTGATCCTGGGTGGGGATCTCAACATGGTACAATGCTCCAACATTAACTCTGCCAGCACCCAGCTGAGTGGTAGGCCCCGATCGTGGGAGGTACTCCAACTTATCACAGACATGTATGCTTTACGGGATGTCGGGCGTGCCTGTCACCCGTCCACCATGATATCCTCTCCCAAATACAACGCTTTGGAACGAACCTCCAAAATATAGACCTGGCTGCCTCCCAAGGCAGTGACCCCCAACTGCATTGATGCTCAGTTTTGTTGACTGATTTTCATGACTTGGCTGACAGGGAGCTCTGGCGCAATCGTGAAGGTTAGCTAGGTCACCGAACTGTGCACAGCCTCTGGGCCCTCAGTGTTTGGTGGTGAAGATGTCCTGGCAGAGTTCTGACTCTATTATGAACACCGCTATACATCCGGCATGCCGGACGACATGCCAGAGATCTCATCATACTTGCAGGAAATCACAATGACAATTTCTTAGCAAGCCTATCTCTTGCGAAGTGGCTACCCAGGCGATCAACGCTTTAGATGGGTCCAAGGCCCCTGGCCTTGATGGCCTGATCAGCTTTCTACAAAGCTTTTAAACAACAACTCGTCACACATCTCTTAGCGTTGTATGCTGAATCATTGGAAGTAGGCGTGTCACCACCCTCACTACTCGAAGCAGTACTCACTCTTCTCTTGACGCCGGGCAATGACCCTCACTTATGCACCTCCCACCGCCCTTTATCCCTTTTAATTGTGCACCATAAGATCTTGGCCAAAGTTCTCACTACCAGATTGTCACTCCTGAACAGATACTATCCCCTGCCCAGTCAGGCTTTGTCCCCCACAGATCCACCTCCCTTAATTTATGCACTATCTTTGCAGTGCTCAACTGGACTTTCCCTACAATACCTGCTGTAGTTGCCTTGTTAGACGCAGAAAAGGCCCTTCTTGAAAGCAGTCCTGACCAAACTGGGGATTGCTACTGTGTTCATCCTCTTGTATTCCAGTCCTGTGGCATGTCTGCGAGTCAACATATCGCTAATGGATGTGTTCCCTATTACAAGAGGGACCAGGCAAGGCTGCCCCTTATCTCCTCTCATGTTCATTATCGGAATGGACCCCGTGGTCCGACATCTGCAGGAGCGCCACATGCGTCAAGGCCTCCAGTTCACTCATGGCCCCCTCCTTCTCTACCTGTATGCAGACAATATTTTACTCTTTGTCCATCATCCATCAGATAAACTCCCTCCTCTCATGCAGAAAATAATGCGATTGGCGACATGTCTTGGCTTCAGATCCACTGGACTATATCTGAACTCTTTCCTCTTATGGAAACGTCCTGCCCCATTTATGCAGATTTAGCCCCAACCTGGGCCAAGGATGGTACCAAAAAACAAAAGATACTACACAACACGATTCCATGGAGATCCATCAATGATTAAAGCCACCACATTGTGTGTCTCAATTTGAAAATATTCTCTCTCTTTCCTTAGACTTGATATTTTAGTTGAATATTTTTGGCAGCTTTGTTTACATTCATTGGCAACACTGTGTTTATCTTACATTTAAATGGTTGCATATTATCAATGAACGTATTGAGAGTACCTCAACAGGATTGAATATATTAAAAATATTTATAGGAAATGTATCCCTTTTTGGTTACATATATTGAGAGAACAATGAGATTGTGAAATTTGCTGTTTTTATTGCCATGTTAATTCATAAGCAAGGTATAGCCAAGAAAAAAACTGTTGTTATGTCATTTTGTGTGAATAAAAAGTTATTATGCATTGTTTTGTGTACAGTTAGTCTTTTTCATTATTGTGTAGCAATCATGTTTTCTGATGCTTAATAGACTAAAAGTTGCCTAGGTATTTGTTATGAACAAGAGCACCAAATACTTTGGCATACATATTCACAGAGACAGAGACCAGATACTACAGCTCAACTACGGTCCTGCTATTGATGCCCTTACAACTCAAGTGGAGCGTTGGATTAAAATTTCTCTCTCCGTGGCGGGGCACATAGCAATAATAACAAATTTGCAATGCAATTGTCTCGCATTTGCTAGTTTGAGGTATTGGCATTGTAAATGGCAATGCCTTTTATTTATATGTTTTGAAAACCTGCAAGGGGTGCATAAGCACGTATTTTGCTTACGAGAAGCACGGCTGGCAGTAACTGCGCCTGTTCTGGTAAGCAAGGACTGTGAGTACAAAGGTTGTGTTTACACACCGCCTGCAGGTCTTGCACATAAAAGGCATTGTCAGGTTTTCCACCAATTAGAACAACGCGAGCAGTTGAATGAGAGAAGCACTCTTGGAAAAGCTTAATGGTAGTCTGGGTGTGGTAAAAGTAAATGGATGTTGATTTTAATATGCTTAGTACAAAAATAAAAAGACATTGCTAACCTTTGTGGAGTAGTGGTGGTGGTGTGGGTTAAAAAAACAATGGCTGGGCTACTTGCAAAGTATGCCGAATTAGGAATTACCTAAATAGAGCCTAATGCTTAACAAACAGTATCCAATGGAGGAGACAGTTTAATTCGAGGTCTTCTAAGTAAATTATATGCAAAAACACGGCTAATGAAGCTTAAACTGGCGTTGGTTAACATGACGCAATAGCCTCAACGCCTCCGACTCGCAACGTTACCAATGTGGGCTGGACCAGGGACAAATGAAAAAAAAACTAGTTATACCTCTCTGAGTACCTCTCTGAGATCCTTGATTTTCTCACCCTTCACACTAATAATTCCACCTGCGAGACTCTGGTGAATCAATAGCCTTCATTTGAAGTGTTGGTACTGCAGATTAAATAAAGACTATTAGAAAGTTAGTTGGAAAAAAAAAAGTGAAAACTCCACATCAATTTACAGTTCATTTCATACACAACTACAAAACAAACACTAACAGGTAAAAATTGTATTGATGCAACCTAAGGCATTATGGGCAGTCTACAAAAGTACGATATTTAAAACCTACCTCTTCCAAGGTGAGAATAATTTTTTCGGTATTTCTCCAAATGTTTATATGTCTGCGCTGATGCTCAATATGCTGAAAATGGAAAGCATCATAAAGCAGAACAGAAAAAAGTAAGTTTGCAGCAAGCAGCTTTTTCACGTGTCACAACCAATAATTTATCGCCCACCCGGAACCGGAAGCCTAGAACATGTACCATTAGCGCCTACATGGCACTATAGTTAGGAATTTTTGGAAGGGCTAAGATTAAATGGACAATAAACTAGTGCAGAACTTAAAGGCAGTGATTATTCAGTTCCCCTTTACTAAATCAGAATTCCCACCTTACTACCCTATTTAAACAAAAACAAGGGGACCCAATGTGGTATACAAGGACCTTGGGTATCAGTAATTTATAAGAACAGTGGTCCTTGGTGAAGATCTGGTATAAATAAACAATCAATATAGACTAGAGTCACTACTACTGCCAGCCGGACAGTGAGATTTAATGAGTATCAAATTAAGGATCTGGGAGGAACAAATAAAGTGGGACACAACCCTGTGTCCTACACATTACAGAAAACAGACAATAAAGAAAACAAACATTCAGGCAGGGCAAGAAGGGCTTGTTTGCAATGTGAACAATTAAACAAGCAAAATGGAATCAACAACCGTTACACTCGAATATCAATTTAAGTTGTGTACACGGTGTCAAGCAAGTCGACGACGTTTCAATCCCTTTGCGACGATATTGGGATCATCATCAGGACAAAATGAATGCATGCCTGAAGAACATAGGACCTGCAAAGCAATTGAGAAAGTGGGAAAAGAAAGACAGGCGAAAAAATAATTTCAGGGTGGAGTAATTAAAAAGACAGTCCTTTATCAACATTGTGCGTACGACGATGTGAGTTTTTAAAAAAAAATGGATAAGCAGGTTCCTGGATTGTGCACAGTGAGGATGCTCATGGAGACTCAGGTGATTTGGAGTGAGTCGTTTATCCGACATTACGAATGAGCTAAGCTAGGGAGATCGTAGAAAAGGGTGAAGGTGTTTGAAGATCGCAAGGATGCCGGAAAAGCACCGAGCAGATTACGCGCGAGAACAAGATAAAATTGTGCCAGTTAGTGGAGAGGCACTGGTGGAGGCGGTAGAATGTGACCTACTGCGCGGGAACTTACCACAGATATGGTGGCAGAGAGGCCTTAACCAGCCGGATATCTCGTGGGGGATGATGACTACCCTAGGCACACCTGACAAGTCATAGGTAACTGGAATATGCAAGTAGCGGAAATGGAGATCAGTTAGAAAGTAGGTAACTAATGGGTTCTGCAAGAACAGAAATGCCCAACACGAGACAAACAAACATGAGAAGTGAAAGTGACCCAGAGTTAGAATTTGTCAGAAAAGATGTTGGGAGGGAGAGCGAGGTGGGTCTCAATGACAGAGCAAGAAAATATAGAAATAATTTGATGTATGATACAGAAAAATACAATACTTTAAACTGTGCTCCTTCCACTGAAATGAGTGGATTTTGGGTGGAAACTTACGCAATAAAAGTTCAGTGACAATATATAAACTTATAGAACAAAAAGAGAAAATCGATAAAAAAAATAACATTTTTATATGGGGTTACTATTTAATAATAAAGGCAGGTAATAATAAAACACATTTATCTTGCTAATCAGGCAGTGAGTCATAAACTGTGGGACATACCGCTTGGTGCCACTGCTGTCTGGGACTGAAACACTGGCATTGGTCATTGGCGGTCGTGGATGTTGGCATTGGGTATGGGTATTCAGAAGTTGTCAGGTATTGTACCCCTTCACAAGATGTACATGGAAGAGCAAAACCCAACGACAACTGAAGAATCAGTTTCATGACCTCGCATGTGGACTGCGCATTGCTCACGCTCCACCGAGGGCAGCGAGCGCAAGTTCTGCGCCCATTTATGATCGGTTCCAGGTTCAGTTGCTGAGGGTAAAGGTCATCTGAGACACAGTCGAGTCCGCAGACTGCTGGCAGTGCGGCGCACGACTGTCCGAAACAGAAAGGGCTAGTTGTAATGTTGGTAGTTTTTCAATAACCTTAGGACAACTAACTGTACCACCCTTAAATAATGTTTTACGTTACAAAACAGTGTTCACCTGAGTTCCGAGTACAATTGACGATAACTGATCTTTCTATGAGCGGTATGAATAACAGATAATCTATTGCCCTCGGGTTCAAGGATATCACCTATGTTTGAGAAATTGGATTTATGCAACTCGATTCTATGCTAACTAGCCACGTTTCCACATGTAGATATGCCCTAAACAACGTAATTACTAAGTACTCACGTCTGTCCTTCATGCTTTGATGTTTTTGCCACCTTTTCCGATTACTGCCCCCGCATTCTTAACAACAACAAAAAAAACACAGTGAAAAGAGTTCACTATAAAAAGTCAAACAAAACAAGGAGAAAGCATTTAATAAAATGAGTAAACATCCAGCCTCAGATACCGACTAGGTATTACTCAAACACCAGTAAAGAACAAGCATTAGAAATGCAATTGGTCTCGCGTTTGTTTGTTACAGCTATTGGCTTTGTAATTGCCAATGTCTTTTACCTATGTGTTATTGAGCGTATATGAGTATTATGTGTCATGAAGTGTATTTATTTGCAGTAGTATTTTGTGTTGTGGAGTGTTATGTAGTGGGGTTTTATTATGTGGTGTGCTGTTGAATGTTGTGATATGAAGTTGAATTATGTGTTGTGAATTGGATATATGTGGTGTGCAGTGGAATTGTGTTGTGGAGTGGAATTATGTGGTCTGGTGTTGAATTATGTGGTGTGGAATGGATTTTGTGGAGTTGAATAGTGTGGCATGGAACAGTGTGGTGTTGAGTGAAATTATGTTTAGTGGAATTATGTGGCATGGTGTGGAGTGTATTTATAATGACTGTTATGAGGCTTAGAGTGGATTTATGTGGGGTGGGTGTATTTATGCGGAATTGAGTAGTGTGTAATTAGGTGGAGTTGAATTATGTGGTGATGAGTAGTATTATGTTGAGTGTAATTATGTTGAGTGTTGTGGAATTGTGTGGCATGGTGTTGAATTATGTGGAGTTGAGTGCTTGTTGTCTATGTACAGCAGTGCTGAGGGAGCAGACTTTATGGGAGGTGAACGGATGTTTTTTTTACTGTCCTCTTACCACCCTGAACTGTCATGAGTGGCATGGAGTGGAATTATGTGGTGTGGCATTGAATTTTGTGGCATGAGGTGGATGTTTGTGGGGTAGATTGGATGTATGTGGTGTGTAGTGGAATTATATGTTGTGGAATTGTGTTTTGGTGTGGAATTGTGTTTTGGTGTGGAATTATGTAGTGTGGAATGGAATTGTGTGGCTTTTGATTTGTGTGGCATGAATCTGTGTGATTTTGAGCGAAATTATGTTCAGTGGTATTATGTGGCTTGGTGTGGTGTGTATTTATATGGAGAGTTGCTTCTTGGCATGGAGTGGATTTATATGGAGTGTATGTATGTGGTATGGAGTAGAGTGAAATTATGTGGCCAAAAACATTGACAATTTTCCACCAAAGCACAAAAGCCTAAACTAAATCCAGAGTACGCATTGCAAATAATGGCTTCTTAATACTTTTACTGCATGTTTAAAATGTGCAAAAGGCACAATATAAGCATGTTGTATTTTCATTTCGTCAATAAATGTTTTTCTCCTTAAAGAGGATCTGATTGGAAAACCCCGGAAACGGCAACTTGTCCCACACACTGTGGGGTACTGAAAGTAAATAAACATTAGTTTGCAAAAGTTTAAATGCCAGCACCGAAGCCCAAAAGTGCAAACTAAATACAGTATAGAGTAACCCAACCACGCTGCGCAAAATCATACAGTGTGTTTATGATGTGCAAAAAGCATAAGATAAGTTTTTTGTTTTGGACAAGAAAAATAATTAAACCAGAGCTTAAAGAGAATGTGTGGAGTATTTAAATGCAACCAATGTCAATTTTATTTTTTTAAGATAAAGCCATTGCATCAGCGCTGTTTTTACAAGAAACAGAAGTCTTTTCCAAAAATTTTGTAAAATAATGCAGATCTCTGCGCGGATTTTTCCCTAACGAATGTAAAATGCATGAGCATGTGTTTAAATCTACTTTATCTTTTGTTTGGGGGTGCCTAGTTCAGTTTTTCAAAAGATAGGAACGTAGATAATGAACAAAGGGCTTCGGCGTGGTAGCTTTTTTTTTTGCTTGCGTAAATGTTTTCCACAACCCCAACCCGATAGCATCTCTGTGCATGTTGCATGTCAGTCTTCCTGAAGGAGCACCACCAACTAAATGATTGGGTTTCAAACTTTAATGACGATTGGCCCAAAGTTTAAAAGTCAGTATGCATGAAGCAAATAACGTATACCTAAAATGTAGAAAGATACAGCCTTGAAGCATAGGGACATGGAGATATAGGGTTATAGTGAGAAAGGGGCGTAGCGTGCAGGGCTGAGGGACAGCAGGCATAGAGAAGTATAGTTTAAGATAATGGATACCACAAAAAATGCATAGAGGTCACTGAGAAACAGGCTAAAGACAAACAGACTAGTGAACAGAAATATAAAGTGAACGGAAGAATTTGTAGTATAGATAGAGGATATATAGAGCGAGATGGGATAAAGAGTGCAAAAAAATATTTGGAGATATAATTGCTATTGGAAAGGTAAAGTGAAGAGAAAGAAACAAAGTATAAAGATAAGGAAAGAGAGAGAGAGCAGAGTAAGCAAGACAGTTAGAGATATTTGGAGAGAGAACTGAGAGGCATAGAGAATAGAGAGAGAAAAAGGAGGAAAACAGTGAGGCTTTGAGAGAAAGAGTAACATAATGTGCAAGAAAGAGATAAAGAAAGTGATGAGATAGAAAGATACTTGGAAAGATAAGGGAAAGCCAGAGTGAACATAGAGGCAAAATTCACTGAGAGAAAAGAGAGAGATATAGAGCAAGAGTGGGATAGAGATTGAGAGAGAGCGAGGCAAGAAGGAAGTGAAAGAACCTGTCCAGATCCCCTAACTGCTAGAAGTATTCAGTGTGTGTCTTTTATAGACAAATATGCGTTGTAACAATGGGGACTGAAACGAGCAGGTTTAAGCCAGTAAACCAGATTAGTCCTTTGTGTTTTTAAAAAACACAAGGAGTGTTATCTGAGCGGCATATTGAACAGAGAGAGAGAAGGCATTCTAGTTGGTAATCACAGAAATAAGCGTGCTGTTTATATAAAGCCGTAACAAATACCAGCAGTGGGGCAACCCGTTCCCTGAGGTGAAAGGTGGCTTGTGAAACAAGAATTAAGTATAACGGAGCAAGGGTACAAAAAGCAACGAAACATTCTGTGCCTTTCTAAACACTGTGGGGGATATTCTCAAGGACCGGCGATACCTATCGCAAACGCCAGTTAGCGGCAGTTTTTTTATCGCCACCTAACCCTGAAAACTATTGTCATGTTAGTGGCGTATTAACAAGCCATCGCTACATGGAGATAGTATCAGGGAACAGCGGTGAAAACTGCCGCTAACATCAGCGCGATGGCGATAGGAAATCCGGCGTTAGCGGGCGAAAACTACCGATAGGCCCATTAGCGGCAAAAAAACTCACGTTAGTCAGCCCAACGTGAGTTTTTCTTGCCTCTAATGCAAAACATAGCCTATCAATCAACATCCAATAGAAAATAGGCATAAAAACAAAAAAAATGCAGAATGGAGCAGCCAGGGCCAAGTGCAGCACACAAATATGACTCCTTTTCCCGCTTTCCCTCACCCCGCATGTTATTACAACGCGGTCGTTACAAAGACCGCGTTGTAACAACGCAATACCATTACCCCGCAAGTCGTTACCACGACTTGCGGAGGGGGATGCTGGATGTTGGAATAGTATAATTTACTATTCCAACTCCAGTCTGTGCGGACAGTAGGGAAGGTGTTTGATTTTAAATCCAACACCTTCTCCCCCCTCTGCAAGTCGTGGTTTCGACTTGCGGGGTAATGGTATTGCGTTGTTACAACGCGGTCGTTGTAACGGCCGCGTTGTAATAACATGCGGGTTGACGGATGCGGGGTGACTGATGTTTACCGCAGCACACATCAACAACCCCTGCAAGCCACCCAACATCCAGAATGACCAGGATGAGAGCCTGGATGCCTCGCTGGACCTGCGTCTGGAGCCTGGATGCCTCGCTGGACCTGCGTCTGGAGCCTGGATGCCTCGCTGGACCTGCGTCTGGAGCCTGCATGCCTTGCTGGACCTGTGTCTGGAGCCTGCATGCCTCACTGGACCTGCGTCTGGAGCCTGGATGCCATGCTGGACCTGCATCTGGAGCCTGGAGTGGGATGCGGAGGAGCTGTGGAGTCGATGAGCCATGGCGGTAGACATTGAGGCGCGTCGATCGCCCGTACCTGGTGTTGAAGTCTGGCAGGTCGCATGGAGACACGTTGCTGACTTGTGTGAGAAGACCGCCTTGCCCACCTTGGAGCTGTTAATAGTAGAGGCGCTCCTGCGCCCCAACGTAGGGAGGTCTGCATCGCATACTACGATCCACCACTACACCGGGGTGCACGGAGGGGATTACCAATGGTGGGTGCCGCCTCTCTGCATCACAGGCCAGATGATGTTGGGCTGGCTGAATGCTGTGGAGGGTGAGGCCCCTGAGCTGCGCCGAACTTGTGTGGCGGGAGCGCTGCAACTTCACGCCTGAGGGTGTCCTGCTGCATCAACTGCATCAGGAGGTTCACCAGCGGACTTGGCGGCGGCTGCTGTACCCAGACTTTTGAAATCACACCTGGCTGAGGCTCCTGCTGGCTGAGTCACAGATTTGGAGAGAGTACAGTGGATTGCGCCACGGTGTCAATGTCCAGGTAAGGAGAAGGTGGGATGCGTAGCGCAGGACGCCTGGGGGTCGAGTCGCCCAGGCCTAGCACACGTGGCGGAAGAGCGTTGCCCCACTGCTTTCAAGCAGTGCAGAAGAGAGGAGTTGGCCTAACGGCTAGGGTGGTCGACCTCGAATCTGGGGAACTGGGTTTGAGTCTCTGCAATGACGCTGAACATCATGTGATTCTGGGCAAATCACTTAATCTCCCCGGGCCTAACAAAAATGAATGTGTCCTCATGTAATGCAACTGGTGCTATGTAAAGCGCTCTGATACCCAATTCGGGTCAAGTTCGCGCTATATAAAACTCTGTAAAAAAAAAAAAACATGATGATATCTTACTGATGTAACCGTGCTATGTTTCCTTTGCTCAGGACTGCTCCAAGCACAGGGCAAGGCATGGGCGGATTGGCATGCCCACTCACGTGCGCAAATACTGTTTGGTCGGCCCACTCAGGCCGCCCAAAGCAGTCATGCGCACTTCCCTGTTCATAATGCAGGCTGCATTACAGCCTGCATGGAGAACATGCCCACCCCTCCAGCCCCTGGCTGCATGCCTTGTCCCGTTGGCAATTACCAATCCCATGGCCGCATCACAGCGTTGTGATTGGCTCAGGGGAGGGAGCCTGGCTGCCTACTTCCTGTTCCTGGAAGCAGACGCAGGAGAGCAGGAGCAACGAAGATACGGGACCCGGCTTCGAGGTAAGACTTCCCTTATTAAAATATTTACAACACCCGCTCACACACACACCCCCGCGTCCACGACCCATCCAGTGTTCTTTGGGTGTTTACCACCTCCCAGCTGTCCAGCCCCCCCGCACTTCTCAATGGCGTCCGCTGTGCGCCCATGCGCAGCGGGTGTACCACTCATGTGCCAAAGGTACATACATAGTTACGACGCATGCCATTACATGGCATTCCATTCCAATGCATACTAATACTAGGCATATTGCAACAGTAGGGAAGGTTTTGCATAGCGGAGACGTAAAAATTACTATTCCCACTTCAGTGAGTGCACCCAAAAACTAACCTTTGTACCCCAAACCAAACCGTGAAAGCTAAAATTCCTTTTTGAGCCCCCAAAACACACCCCAATATTCATATTTTACCAAAAAACACACCCCAATTTCCATATTTTTCCCCAAAACACACCCCAATATTCATATTTTACCCCAAAACACACCCCAATTTCCATATTTTACCCCAAAACACACCCCAATATTCATATTTTACCCCAAAACACACCCAAATTTCCTAATCAGACATCGGAAACCCATACCCACCAGAAGAACTTTTAATTACCCCATTACTGTCCTCACAATGCGTTGTAATCAAATGCAATGTAAAGGCACCTGCGGTGTCGGAGTTGCGTTGTTAACGATGTTCTGCCTGCATTGTAATGGTCATCTCCCGTGCCAAAGGCAACCCATAGGCTACGCCGTTTGTGTCCGTCTGCCCCTGGACCGCGCTCAGCACCGAGGAGCCTTCCTCTTGGACACTCCACCGCTACGACGCCAGCACCCTCCTCGCCATCAACCCTGGACGCCAGTTCGCCTGCCAGGACCTACCTCTTCTCCAGACCGGACGTCGCCATCGCCATCACTGACGGCTGCAGTATCACCCGCAAGGAGCACCCCGACCATCAAGGAGGAGGCATTGCCATCACCTACAGAAGCACACTCCGACTGCCCACGCACTCTAATGACCAAGGGTAACCATGGACCACCTAGACTCCCAGATCCGGACCAAGCCCAAGTACATCCTCTGTGGCACCCACATGTGCAGGCCCCCAGGGCCATGGCCCCCCATTCTCCAATACCATTGTAGACCTCATTGCACCCCAGGGTCTCCCATCCACCGATGACATCCTACTCGGTGAACTCAAGTTCCACCTGGACAACCCCAGTGACCAGACCACTACCCCCTACATCAGACGCAAGCACCAAGTCACCTCAACAAGCCACATAGCAGGACACACGGTCGAGCACGTCACCTCCGCCAGCGGGAACTTCAACTACAGCCACAACACCGGACTATCCTGGACCGACCATCATTGGTAACATCACGTCTTCACCTTGCCCACCGGACGCCACCGCCATCATCGCACCCCCTCGCAGCTGGATCAAGGCCACCGAAGAACATCTCGTCAACTCCCGCCGCACACTCCACCAATGCTTCCAAACGATGACACCGCAGCGCGCAACCACCATGGATGGCTCTCCAACAGCGCCGACATTCGGGCACCCCTCATGAACGGCACTGCGTCAGTGCCTTCCGCCTGCCTCATGACAGGCGTGAGGGTGACGCATTGCCACAAGGATAGGCTGGCCCCATGCATTGCTGGAGTTGCGTCATGGTTGTGACACGACTGCAGCAATGCGTGACTTTAGTGCAGACAGATATGTTAGGATTCCTGACATATCTGTCATTACTTGCGTCATGGAGCGCTGTCCAGTGAATACAGCACATCCATGCTGTCGCAAGAAGGGCATAATGAGAAGTGTTGCAACGCTGTCTTGTCGCAGCGCTGCAACACTTTTCATGACTGGGGCACAGGAATGCACACTATCTTATTGATGGTGCGCATTCCTACACTGTAGTTTTGTCGCAGGGCAGCGCTGCAACATTGCTTTCAGCGCTGTCCAGCACCAAAACCGGCTGAGATGAGGCCCCAAGTGTTATCCCCATTTTTAAGACCAGCTATTTTCTGGTCTTAAGTAACTGGCTCTAACTGCAGTTCGAGACAGTTTTTTTGGTTTTCAGAACTTCAAGGATCCCCTTGTGAATATGGTGTAGTGGGGTTTGCGGCCGTTTTTTCACGGTAACGCCTCTCCTGCATATAATTATCGCTAACAGAAGTAGTGATCTTTACAACGGACGTTTTCGCCTAAAAACTGTCACTAACGGCTGTTAGCGACAGCTTGGTAATAGAGTGATAAAATTATCGCTGCATTAGCGGCAAAAAAGTGCCGCTAACGCGGTGATAACTCCTTGTGAATATGCCCCTGTGTCCTTAGAAAGAACTAACAACAATGTCTCAACTGGATTCACTGAGGGAGGCAAATACATCAGCATGTACACGACATTGCAAGGAAAAGAAAGGGAGACTCCTGATTGTTTGTATAAAGGTGCTCATGGCATCATATATTTAAAGTTCACAGTTTATCATAACAGATTCAACAGCACTGGGAGCATAAATTGTGGTGGCAATCAAGGTGGCAAAGTGCACGTTGTGCTCGTGGCAAGAGAATAAACGGTGCAAGTGACTAGTGCAGAACACAGCGGGCGGCGCAAAGTGACAAGGTGGTAAAGAAGCATATATACAGTGATCAAGGGTTCGACACAATTAGTTATATACAATGACTGTACAAAGTTTTTTTGATTTTGGAAGAACCAAAGCAAGAGATGCGCTGTGAGTTGCGCTGAAAGAGAGGTCGACGGCGTTTCGGTCCTATTCATTCAGGACCATCATCAGGACCAGATTGCCCAATTTTAAGAAGTGCTGTTGAGAGGAGAAGAAAAGGAAGTCAAGGGAAGGACCGGTGGCCGGGGGGCGCAGGGATGAAACTAAATTGGGTGGAAGTGGGGCCTACCTGTGGGGTTATGATACAGGCAAGCGAGTAGAGGATAGATCAATAGGAGTACGCGTATGAGAACGCGTTACGAATCTAGCGTAGTGGAAGAACCATCTACGCGAGAAAGTGTAAATACCTAGAAGAGGATAAAAGGAGGGGGGGGGGGAGTAGGAAAAGGAGGGGCCATGAGCTGTCTGTGCCAGCATAGGTAACGCGCGCACGGAAGGTAGAGCGGGCAGACTCACCTGCGTACCGGCCAGGGTTAAGCAAGGCTGAAAGAGAACCTAGTGGTAATACAGCTGAAATCTCGCTCGAATGATATCAAGGAGTCCTAGGTGGCTAGGTGTGCAGTGTCGGGGCCCCGATCGACTGCAAGGGTCAGTTCAGAAGAACCTAGGAGGAAAACGGGAGGGGGTCAGACAGTAATCAGAGGTGGGCAGAAAGGAAATTGTAACGCGTCCACAAATTGCAGCTAGGCAAGGGTGAAACAGGCTTACCAATGATAGAACTGTACAATTGGTAGTCGGAAAGGTCCAGCAAGAACGTAAAGGCAGGGTCGGGTCCCTGATCCGCTGCGACGGTCCAAGCAATGGTACCTAAATCAAGGGCGAAGGATGATTACGCAGAAGTGGAGTGCAGTCTCATGAAAGGCTGCTGGAGAAGAGCGCAATGGAGGCCTAACGCGGTGAGGGCAGCCCGAGCTTACCGTGTTGGAGATTGAAGAGCCTAGCTCGAATGAATCTGAGGTCTGGCAGGAACCGCCACAACCGTGTGCGGTGTGAGCCGTTTGTGAAGGATTGAATCGGCTTCTAGCGGTGAAATAGAGCTTCCGCATACGTGACGACAAGAGCGTCACGTGACCAGAGCTGTGCGGAGAGAGGTTGCTAAGGGAACGGGAAAGGGGAAGGGGACGCCTATGAGAAGCCGTGGGAACCGAAGAAAGTTTAAAGGAACACAATGAAGGAACACATATAAATACAAAGGCAATTTTAACAACGTTGAGGTTTTGTAGATGAGAGTGTTGAATACGTCATAAAGTTGACTGAGTCACTGAATCCCAGTTGTTTAAAATAATATAGATGAACAATTAAACACAATAAAGCCATAAGAGAAAATTAGCAGAATTACGTAAATAGGAGTGTTAAATAAACAATTTAGACACAATGAAACCATAAGAAAAATTAACAGAATTACGTAGATAGGAGTGTTAAATATGTCATCAAATTCATAGGGGCACAATACAGAATGGTGAATTACAATTAAGCAATAGGGAAGTGAAAAACAAATTCCAAATGGAGTTCTGAGAACATACAGAACGAAACAGTTTAAACAAACAATGGAACAATAAGGAGAAATGGGGCAAACTCCAGGCGGAGTTATAAGAAGTAAATTCTAAATGGCCGGGGCAAGTACCACACAAACAATGAGGCCAAGTAAATTGGGAAAGGCCGGGTGGCATGACAAATGAAAATAGTTCAATTGTCTAGAGATGTCAGTGAAAAGGGGCGGTAGCAGGATATGTATATGTGCGATACGCAGAGAAAAAGGTTCAGTAGTTCAGTGTCCAAGGAAAATGTTGAAATTATACTGTACTGTTCCATTAGTCAATGGTGTTCAAACCTTGTTCCACTGAGTTGCAGAGTGTAATCCATTTACATTCACTTCTGTTCAGTAGGGTTTGGAGATTACCGCCCCTGATGGGTAGTGATGGTTGGTCAATCACTTGCCATGTTAGGTCCTGTTCGCTATGGTTGTTTTCGATGAAGTGCGTCACCAGGGGGGCAGTCAGGACTTTGCAGTGGATCCTGCTTTTATGTTGTATAATTCTTTGCTTGACCATTTGAGTAGTCTGGCCGATGTAGACAAGATCACAAGGGCATCTGATTGCATAGATCACGTTTTGGGAACGGCAATTGGTGAATGTTTTCAGTGTGTAAGTTTTGCTGTTTGTCTTAAATTCCTTTGTGTTGATAGTGAGTTCACAAGCTACACAGGATTGACATCTGTAGTGTCCAAGAAGTGGTGGTAAGCCCCAGGCGGTGGTGATTGTGTTTTGTTGGGCCGGTTTAGTAGGCCAGGTAATGGCATGAACAAGATGATTAGCCAAATTATTCCCTCGTTGATATGAGAAGAGGGGAGGTTCTTGAAGTTCCTTATGTGTTCTCAATATGTTCCAGTTGCGTGAAATGATCTTTTTAACTTGGTTGCTGGAAGGACTGAATTTAGTCACAAAAGGGATTCTGGTGTTCGTTTTTTAGGTTGGGGTGTAAGGAGTAAATCTCGGTGGCAATACCAGGCTCTTTTACGTGCACGTGAGACCAAGCGTGACGGGTAGCCTCTAGAGACAAGTTTGCGATGGAGGATCTCTGATTCTCTGAAGTAGTCCCTTCGCCACTTACAATTTCTACGGATATGTAAGAATTGGCCGTAGGGTAGACCATCCCTGAGTCCCCGTGGGTGGTAACTGGAGTAATGTAATAAAGTATTACGCTCAGTGGGCTTGCGATAAAGCGTGGTACCGAGACTCCCATCTTCTACATGAATAGTGATGTCCAGGAAAGGTAGATCGTTAGATCTGCAATCTGATGTAAACTTGAGATGAGGTTGAGATTGATTTAGCCAGATGACAAAAGAATCCAGTGAGTCAGATGTACCATTCCAAAGTAGAAGAATGTCATCTATGTAAAGTCGCCACAAATTAATCTGTGGGCGGAATGGGTTGTTGGTGGTAAGTATGTGTGTCATCTCGAGATTGTATACAAAGAGAATCGCGAAATTTGGGGCAAAGCATGCGCCTATAGAGACACCCTTGATCTGTAAATAAAATGTGTCTTCATAAAGGAAATAGTTGTTCTCCAGAGCGATACGTAAAAGGTCCATGATGAAGTCAGTTGGAATCCTGGTGGGTCTGGATCTTTGTTTGAGTAGTTCTTCAATAACCAGTAGGCCCTCCTCGTGGGGGATGTTGGTATAAAGGGACTCTATATCGAGTCCCACCATGAGCTCACTGGTGGTGTCATATGGTCTGTCCTCAATGGTTTTGATCAAATCCATGCTGTCCCGTATGAATGTTTCGGTAAGGGGAACAAATTCTTTGATGATGGCATCGATATATTTGCCCAGGGGCTCGAGGATGGAGCCACAGCCGGAGACTATGGGTCGTCCAGGTGGGTTCATGTTGTCTTTATGCACTTTGGGTAGAACATAAAGTACTGGTGTCCGAGGATATTGATTGTTCAAAAATGAGAATTCTTTCTGTGAAATGATATTGTTAGTTTTTGCCAAGTTAGTTACTCGTTCAATCTTGATTTTCAAATCAGGTAGAGGGTCTTTGGACAATTTGCGGTAATGGAGGGTATTAGATAGTTGTCTCTTTATTTCGAGGTCATATTTGTTGATGTCCATGACCACGATACCGCCCCCTTTGTCTGCAGGTATTATAATGAGGTCGGTCCTCTCTTTAAGATCCAGGAGTGCTTGTTTTTCAGCCAGGGAGAGGTTGTAGGAGACATATTCAAATTGTTTCTGGAGGTCCATAACTTCGTGTAGAACAAGTCTTTCGAAAGTGAGTATCTCCGGTGGCATGGCCGTCGATGGAGGATTGAAGGTGGACGGCGGATGGAAACGGGGTCCGGCAGTGTATCCGGAATCAGGTTTGTCCATAAAGAAATGTCGTAGTCTGATCCGTTGGAAGAATTGGAGAAGTTGGGATTGTAGTTCAAAAAAGTTACTCTGTTCGGTGGGCACAAAACTAAGACCCCTACTTAAGAGTTTGATTTCTTCACTGGATAAGGTGTGGCTGGAGAGGTTGAATATGGGGATGAGTTGTTGATTCTGATTTGGGTCAATAGAGGTGGAATTCAAGTTAGTCATGGTATGTGCACCAGGGCGAGTAATCACTGTGGTGGGCCCCATCGGTAGAACTTGTTTCTTGTCTGTCTTTCTCCGGAGTATTGATACTGGCGATTGTTGTTGGTCCGTGTCTGGTTTCCTGCCGCGTCCTCGGCCCTGTTCTAAAAAACCAGGAAGTAATAGGGGACCTGGAACCATTGTTGTCCTAGAGGTACTTGGTCCCTCACCAGCGTCTGAGTATTCTGCAGAGGTATTGGAGGATTCAGAGAATGTGATTTGTTGGTTGTTGCGGAACCTACCCCAGTTGCGGGTTCTGGGAGGATTGTATGGTGTATTGTAAAATTTGTCGCGGAGATAAGGGTATGTCTTCTCAACGTTGTAGTATTTAATGTCTTTTTGGATCTTGGTGATTTTTTTATTCAGTTCAAAGGAGTTGAATGTGGTGATTGTAGCGTTGATTTTGTCAAGAAGATTTTGGGTGTCTGGTATAGAACTGTCTTCCAAGATGAGTTTCTCAATCTCAGCAAATTCTTCAAGTTCTTTGAGGCTATGTTCCAGGGCGGTGTCTATTCCAAGTACCATCCAGTGTCTGGAGCAAGTTGTGGCCAGATGACTAAAGCCAGTCCTGAATCTGGGGTCTTGTGTGAAGATAGCCGGAGTGGTCCGAATCTGTAGGCCAAGGGGGATTATGTCTGACTTGAGGTACTCCTTAAGCATGCGTGCGTGAAGATTCGTCCTAATCTGTTTTTTCTTTAGTTTCTCAAGTTTGTCAAGGAGGATTTTGGAGGTGTTGGTGGTCGGTGTAGCTGAGGTGGAGGACACAGGGGTGGAGAGCAACGAGGGACCACTAAGGATACGTTTAATATAGTCATCAGTGTAGATAGGAGTCTCCCTAGACAAATTTGGTGAAAAAGAATCCTAACCAAATAAACCAACTTAATTGGTTCTGAAAGTAAAAGCCGCAAGGGGCCTACTCTCGCAGCTCAGCAGCTGCTCACAATATAGTAAAGAACAACAGGAGTATAACCCGTAGACCAGGTTGAGAACCGAGTAAGTAAGTAAGAACTAACAACAATGTCTCAACTGGATTCACTGAGGAGGCAAATACATCAGCATGTACACGACATTGCAAGGAAAAGAAAGGGAGACTCCTGATTGTTTGTATAAAGGTGCTCATGGCATCATATATTTAAAGTACACAGTTTATCATAACAGATTCAACAGCACTGGGAGCATAAATTGTGGTGGCAATCAAGGTGGCAAAGTGCACGTTGTGCTTGTGGCAAGAGAATAAACGGCGCAAGTGACTAGTGCAGAACACAGCGGGCGGCGCAAAGTGACAAGGTGGTAAAGAAGCATATATACAGTGATCAAGGGTTCGACACAATTAGTTATATACAATGACTGTACAAAGTTTTTTGATTTTGGAAGAACCAAAGCAAGAGATGCGCTGTGAGTTGCGCTGAAAGAGAGGTCGACGGCGTTTCGGTCCTATTCATTCAGGACCATCATCAGGACCAGATTGCCCAATTTTAAGAAGTGCTGTTGAGAGGAGAAGAAAAGGAAGTCAAGGGAAGGACCGGTGGCCGGGGGGCGCAGGGATGAAACTGTGTCCTTAGAGGCATATGTTTGTAACACGTAAACCTCACAAGATAGGTGTCCTGGTGTTGCTAATAGATAGCATTTGGCCTGACGGCTAGAGCGGTTGACCTCGGAGCTGGGGAACCAGGTTTGAGTCTCAGCAGGGACGCTAAACATCCCTTAATTTCTCAGTGCCTATCAAAATGTGTCCATCTGTAGCTCAACTGGTGCTCATCATGTGAAGCCTCTGATACCTTGGGGTCGAGTTTGCGCTATATACAAAAGTTTAAACAAGCATTGGCATAGCCAATAGGTCTCGCCTTTTTGACCTTATATGTGTTTAGCCAGAGCTATTGGCTTTGGCAGTGTCTTTAAGCTATGTTGTAGAGCATTGTGGCTGCTGTGCAGCATGTTGAAAAGTTATAATAAAAAAGTGCTAACAGCATTTTAATTACCTTATATATAAACAAGAAGACATTATGTACAACTGAACAACCCTATTAAAAAAAGAATTAACATAAAAACATAAAAAATGTCTTCTAGTTTTTTTGTTCTTACAATGCTGGCAACTTCTTCCTTCTTGTGCTAATGCTTGTTTATTATAGGTTTTTTGTTGTTATTGGGCGGGATATAAACAACAGGAGGGTGGAAGTCAGGAAATAGTACCTGAATTACAGCACGAGCTGCGGACACACACTAGGGGAGAATCAACAGATGCAAGATTTAAGGGCAGACTGAGGTGGTGCTGAGTGATGCTGAGGTGGTGCCGAGGTGGTGGTGTGCTGGTGCGGAAATTATGCTGAATGATACTCAGGTGGTGCTGTGTGATGCTGAGGGCTATTGGTGTTGTAAATGGCAATGTTTTCACCCATGTGTTATGGAGTATATGTATGTGGTGTGTAGTAGAATTGTGTGGGTTGGTTTGGAATTTTTATTTCTGGAATTGTGTAGTGTGAAGTGGATTTGTTGTTGTGGAATTATGTGGCATGGTATACAGTGGAACTATGTGAATAGTAATGATGTGGTATTGAGTGTACCGGAATTATGTGGAGTGGGACTGGGTGTGTTGGAGTGTAATTATGAGAAATAGTATTTTGTGTTGTGAAGAGGTTTGTAGTGGAGTTTAATTATGTGGTGCGCTGTTGAATTCCGTGGCATGATATGTAATTCTGTGATGTGGTTTGCATGTATGTGGTGTGTTATTTAATTGTGTTATTGAGTTGAATTATTTGGTTTGGTGTTGAATTATGTGGTGTGTATTGGAAATGTGTGGAGTTGAATTGTGTGGCCCAGAACTGTGCAGATAAAATTCTGTATTTTTCCAACAGTGGTGTGCAAATCCTGATACAGGCATAATACAGCTTAAAAATCTGAAGTTGGCTGAGGGGACCACAGCTTGAGTCATATCTTCCACATCTGCTCTTCCACTCTATCCACAAACATGTATCCCCTCTTCACAAACATAACCCCTTCACCCACACACAGAGCTCTCATGTCCATATGTGAATACATAGTCCAGTCCCATTTCTTTCTTTGCATTCTGGGATTTACTTTCCTGATTTTGTGATAGGATGTTTAAAGAAATGTGTTGGACCTGGGCTTTTGAGTCATCCACTGGAGTATTTTGGAAATTTCAAATGCAGATTGTGGGCACCATTTTTAATAACACCCACTCAAACCCCCACCACCGCCCGCATGTCCCTCCCCCATAAAGTACACAGTCATCTAGCTCTCAAACTGGGGATTCTTAAACAGCTTGTCAGGCGCTGCTGGATTTAGAACAAGAGTTTAGGTCAAGGTAAGTACTCGGTGATATGTACTGCAGCTGCTATTCACGTTCCAAGTGGTCAAGATGCAGAGCAGGGAATCCAGTGTCAGACAGAGGGAGGACTTCATTTAACCGAAGGAGCTGATGGGTTGGTTGAAGTTTCAGACAAAAGCCATTTATCACTCACAGCAGGGACGACATCATACTTCCAAGAGAGCTATATAACATATAAGGGGTATTTTTGCGCCTCGGCCCTAAGTGTTCTAGACCACATCAGTGGTTGGCTCTGAAATATTCAGTGTGAGCATAGAATACAGGTATTAACAAGATAATTAGCTTTAGGTAATACGGCATTGCATATTACTACCAGCACAAAGGGCACAATAATTTAATAAAAATATTTTTGCTCAAGGAAGAACTGACAGGATGGTAGAACAGTGTCACCAAGAAAAGATGCAATTGACTCCATCTCCTCAAGTGCAATCACTAATCAGCTGCCATTCATCTGTCGCTCTCCTTCCAAACTTATTAGGTCTCGCCTACGCAGCGCGCATGCGCTACATAGGCAAAAAGACCTTTTGCAATCGATTCGGCTTTTCAGCCAAAAACGTGCATGCGTTCCATTGCCTTCAATGGCAACGCGTGCACATTTGGCGATTCACTTGCGGGAGCGAGCGGCGCCATATGGTAGCAATTATCGCTCCTGGCGCTGCTCGCTCCCGCAAGTGAAACGCTTTCACTTTTGCCCACTTGTTTACTGTTTTTTTTCTGGCCACGCACGTGCGCAGAAGGAAGAGCCAGCGCGTGCGCGCGCCCTAGCTCGAGCCCAGCCTGCCCAGTCCGTGCGAGACTGCCATAGAGGATGTACTGCAATTCCGTGACTGCCCTTCCTTTAAGGCAAGCGCGTGCTGGTGAGCATACCCTGCAGTGAATATGTCCACTTTGAGGCAGACTGTATAAGTAATTGTTGGCATAAAGAGCGGGGCTCCATTTCCCGGACAGAGGTTTTTATTCCCACGCCACTTATTGTTTTACAGAGCGAGAAGGGGCGCCACAGGATAACTTGGAGTATAGCTTTGAACCTGTGACGTCACTTCAGATACGAAGCTTACCCCATGTACATTAACAATGTTCAAGTGGCCTGGTGCCGATGTACAATAATGATATTTTGTAGATCCAGTTGTGTGTCCTGTTTCGAGGGAGAGGGGTGTTGTGTAAAATGTAGTTGGTGAGCGTGATTGGTTTGACCTCGACGTTTTGCGCTTCAAGTTGTGCCATCATCAAGTGATTAAAAGATATTCATTTCTGCAGCCCATGCAAGCCTGGTTTTTGCATTCGCCTTTCTAGTCAAGGGCCTCAAAGATCCTCGTGCTTATGGCCCTCATCTGGACGCCTTGCGGGCTAAGTGCACCCATGTAATTAAGGCATGTTCATCACCCTAGTGTGTGGTTATATTTCCGAAGTTTTTCTTAGACTTAATTTAACACATGTCCTCTTCAGGAAGAGACTGTCTGCGCCTGAGCTCATCGTGCGCCAATCATACTAACAATCCCAGCTGATTTGCTTAATTGCCTCAACCTTCTGACCCTTTTCCGAAGTGTCTCCTCGGTGTGTTGAGCATTTCAGATGAAAGGTTCCCGTTGCCTCGGCGGTCTGTTCATCAGATCTCCAACTGACAGGCTGTCGAGAACTACTCCCCTTTCAGGAATGCTTCAACCACGTGGCCGTGAGAACTGTTGAAATAGTCTTCTCTTTGTTACTGTGTTTTTACTGGTCAGGTTCACTGCGGGAAGTGTGTGCATCCGATTCCCAAAACAAACACTGTTCAAACGCATTCAAAAAAGAAACATTGTGCTGAAGTTGTTTATTTCATTGTGTTGTAAACGATACTGCTGAGCTTATATATACATCGTGGCAGTGGGTTTGTTTGAACTTGATTGCAAACAAGACCGTTTTGAGTTGTTTCATGACGCATCATTCCCATTTTTACAGAATGCTTTTTGTTGGTTTGTGTAGAACTAGGTTAGCTAGTTTAGTGTCTTTGTAAAGGTGAAATGAAGTTCACCATAGCTGCCCTTCCCTTACAGGATGACACAGCAGTTGCAGAGGAGCAAACGTCTCCAGATTAGTCTGTGCGTCCAGCTGGACCTCTGGGATCCTCGGGGCTTGCCTTCCCGGGCTCTGCTCCCCCGGAGCCTTAAGTGCTGTAACCCCTGTTATTCAGACTGACGCGAATTACACATTGGATTACATTTGTGGCTGCTACAGCATGGAGTGAAGAGCATGTGAGGCAATTAGTGACAGCTGTCAGTCTCTGAAGGGGTATGACGTGGGTATGGTAGGTTGGTGGGTTTTGAAATTTTCTACGTAAACACGTTTGATTCACCATTGTAGGTACAGGTCATGTCTTCTCTGACACTGGTACCTGTTCTGAAAGGGCCCTGCTGTTGCCCCCGCTCAGGCACTGGCTCGTCAAAGCCTTTAATTACCCAAATGTGCTGAGCCTGGAACGCTGTGCAGCCGAGGTTAAGCAGATGGAGACGGCGCTGGCGTATTTTAATACCTCTCATGTGATTAGCAGATCAGCAGCGGCAGTGCCTGCGGGCTGTGTTGTGGCGGAAGGGCATAGCCTTACTTGCCTGGCTAGTACACACACACCTACATGCACAGGACCATGCCCGCAGGCGCAGTCAGGGCGGACTGTCCGTGGTGTGTACAAACACTGTGTGAGTGGGAGGCCTGAAAAACGCAAGGCTTCTCTGGCCGCACTTATCAGTGAATCAGTGTCCACTCCTACAGGTCACGCAGCAGAATGTCCCCCCTGGAAGAATTCAATTTCTAATTCGGCTTTGAAACAACCTTCCACGGGGTCTCTTTGTAAGTTGATAATAAATGCTGCTTTTTAGGTCTCGCCTGAGCCAGCGCTTAACGCTGCTCTCGGCGAGAGTTTTAGTAAGCGGGTTTTGGAAGTGCAAACAGCAGTGGCTTTTGCTGGTGACCAGCTTGCGTTCACGCGAGCGTGCACGCGCGATCAGGCGCCATATGGCTTCCCTCGCCATCTGGCTTCCCACCCTGATAACTCGCAGCGGCTTTTATCGCACGCGATTACTTTCATTTGCGCGGCCGTGTCAGTTTCACGGCCGCGCGGCCAATGCTTGTTCTGAGATGACGTGCTTTCGTTTTGCTCAAGGCTGTGTTACCTCTTTTAGTTCAGGCGGGCTTTGGATTTGCTTAAGGACACCATTTGTGGAGCTTCTAAGCTTATAACCAAAATAAACATGTTGAGAACAGAGGAATTTCCATTTGTGAAAGCTGACTCTACTCTACTCTGCTGCTCTATGACTCGCTGCTGCTCCGTGCGCACGTTAACTGCAGCCACTGCACGATATCGGCAACAAAAGGCAGAACCTTTAAGCATAGCGAGTTTGCGCTGCTTCTTTGACCATGGCCGGGGCTTCAACATGCAAGCGTTCGCATAATGTAAGAAGCCACACACTGTACAGCATACTACACTGCTTTGGCCGCCACAGCGCCTGTAAGGCATGACTATTTTAGCCCACATTCAAATAATCTTTAAATGCCAACCCTCACCGTCGACGCATATGCTATTTTTAACGTCTTGTTCGGCTAGCCATGCGTTATGTTAAATTAAAATTGTATGGCCCTGGAAAAAAATAACAAACGGTACCAGCAAATAAAGTTGGATAAAATAGTGTTCTCTTCAGATTGCTATGGTCAAGTCTGTTGAAGATGCCATTAGTATACATCCGTGCACTCCGCGGAAGAGCAGGGCACGAGCAGCTGGATTTAAGGCAATTACAGAAAAGATAACCATCTACCGTGCGCTCCCCTGTCTTGGTACAGCCTCCTTCCTGTTAGTGCCTGGAGACATTCACACCGAGGTGAAGGTGCTCGCTTCAGATTTCATCTGCATTATTCAAATGTGTTAGTTTCGGCTTATTTACTGTATTCTCGATTTTAATCCTCTCTTAAAAGGTATATATTTTCTAGCCAGAGAATCGAAAGAGCGCCTAACTTTTTTTGTTCATTGTGCGACATGACACATCACACATTTCCAGCAGTCGCTTCAGTAGACACTGCTTTATTTTTTTAATCAGGGAACACAGTTGTTTTAGTTCTTTTTTTTTATGTTTGATCTTTAGTCAGTGAGGTGCTCCGGTCCTGAACTGTCGGGTGTGTATTATTGCGCCAATCACTCATTTTTCTGTGGCTAGAAGAGTGTTTAGGGACTTCCGTCACGTTTAAAAATGAATCTGTCATGTATTAACTGTGCATCTTCAGAATAGAAATCTCATTTAAAGGAGACACTGCCTGCGGAGCTAGGAAGCTTTCAAATTTGAACTTCAATGTATACGCTTTGTCGAGCTGTATATCTGCATCCCACTTTGCACTGTACGTTAAATGATTTGCCTTCTTGGAAGTGACTCCATTCAGTAACGATTTAGCAATATATGTTCGGAAAGCCTTTTACCCAGGAGATCTGTCATAAGTTCTGCCCTCCGGCTCGTCATGATCTTTGTGTGTTTCGTAACATTTAAATTGCCTTTAGGACCTCCCCCTAGCACTTACGTCACTTTGACACTACCTCTCATATAATTTTTGATTGCATGTCTGTGCGGCTATAAGGCTTATAAGGTCCCAAAGGCGAGACCTATTGGCTATGCCAATGCTTGTATATTTTGGTACCACTTTTATGTCACCTTTTTGCTGAGAATTACGGGTCAGCGAGTTGGCTGCGAGGTCCAGGGATGATCCCACCTTCTGCCTGTTACTAGCCAGGGATATTTCCATTGACAATGCTGGGGTTTCATTCTAGATGCATTGTTCTAAGACAGGCCTCTCCAGTTAGGGGTACTCACTGCACCTCAGCAAACTGTGACAAGCGTCACTGCTTGCTCCATACCTTGCAACTTTACTACAATCTGACGCACAGGTGATTACTTTTTAACAATATCTGGTTGTTCATCCAAGTGAATTTTTCTCACTACCTTTCCACCAAATCATGTCAAAATGAATATTGTTTATTTAAAATCAAGCGAGGCAGATACAGGAGATGTTCCCTTACATCCTAGCAGGTGTTTTGCTTACAACGCTATGCTCAAGTATTTCCAGGGCTTAGGGGCTTTAAAAACACAACCGCCACTAGCACAACACAATAAAACATCTATCATAAATGCTTGGACTCCTAGCAAACCATTGTCCACTTATGTTAAGAGCTCATTTTCCAATATGTACTTAATACACCTTTGCTTCTTAGCTGTGGGGTTTGCTGAAACAGATGCATAGCAATGAGCTCGCTTAAACGGCACGTTAACCCTATTTCCTCAGCAGCTGTCGAGAAAATCCAAAAACCCGCTTCTGCACATCTGCTTAATGGGCTCTTCCTAAATATATGAGGCGCCACTGACAAAAATGAACAGACCAGTGGCTTAAGAGGGCCGGTCCGTAGAGAGTAAACAAAAGGTGTCAGCTATTGCATGGTCCTGCTACACCTAAAATACAAGAGCGCTCTCAGGCAGCAACCAGCCAGCTTACAACACGATGAGTCACCGAGAACCAATGACTCACAATGACAAATCACAATAAATACGCATCGCTCACACACAACTGATATTCTAAGCATTTTTGCACACCTTGTGATGAGTTTCTTAAAAAACAAATGTAGGCGAGACACTTACCCTTTCTAATCGTGAAATGGGACACATGGTTGTCCTTAGGAAATGATACTGTCGGTGAGAATTGAAACAAAGCAGAGCCTGGAAATGTGGCATGTATGACAAGTGCAACATGTAGGCTGGCAAAGAGGGTGAACACAGATCGCATATCAGCCCCAGACAGAAAGGCTAAAGGTCGTAGAGTCTGTGACTTAGCACCGTGGACATGGTCGCAGGCAGCTCAACATATTATCTAAAATAGGAAATGAGAGCATTTTTTTAAATTATGATTCCATACAGTCAAAAATCACCAAAAAGACGCGAGTGAAACAAGTGCCTGGATGATGTGTTAAATCCCTGGGGGGTGGGGGGGTCTTTGAACCACAACGACGCACTGATGGAAGCCAAACAAGTGACAAGATATTGTGCTAAGTGGGCTAGGTACACTAGCAAGTAACAATGCAAAACGAAAAGGTCAGCCAGGTGAATTGACTAATCTATAGAAAAAACAGCAATAACGCCCTGTGTTCGCTCAGCAAACCGTTCCTTGGCTGAAGCAGTCTTCTCAACCGAAGACCTCTGAAAACGGAGCCCACACGCTCGTGCCCAGTAGCTTCATAATTTGTAGACTCTATAATAAGCGCCATGACAGCATCAGGATGATTCTTGTAAAGACCCCAGGGATCCCCCAAAGCTCTGACAAAGCTCGTCAATCCATTACAAGAGATTTATGTAATTACTAGCAAAATCCTCCACACCTGCTGCAGGCTGAGCTTAGCTAGAGAGGCCAGGGCTGTGCTCAGGAAGGCGCTGCTGCTCGGCTAGCCAAGGTCATTCCTAGGCCAAGCCCTGGCGCAGCAGCGCTCTACCACCTCGCTCCTTATTTCAACAGTCCTGACAGACTCCGAATGTTGTCACGCGCAGGATACCTACGTTAGGAGTCCATAAGCATGTGATCTACGTGTCCTGGATCAGGTTGCTCACCAGCATGGTACTTTACTCTGCTGGTGATGAGGATGACTCATACTGGACCAGATTCCAACCTGGTCCGCCATCCAAGTCATGACGCTACCAACGTGTGGGTGCGGCCGACTAACAATTGTGGGGTACAGGACTTATGAGCACCCCAAGATGGGCCGCTACTGTCTACAGGCCCTTCCTGGTAAACCTCTGCCGTCTCTCATGACCCTCATTTCCTCAGAGTAGGAAGGCTGTGGGTGGGAGGAGGGGATACCGCTGGTAGGAAGTACCGCAAGCTAGGTGTCAGCAGTGTGCGTGTTGCCCCAGGGTGACTTGCCACCCTAGGCAGCGCAGGCCTGATGCCCGTCCTCCCTATCCGCATGGTATGCCCCTGCGCTGCTCATTCATCATCCCCATCCCTGCACGGACCATTATACTTTAATGAACAATAAATTATGGTTTGGTTTCACAAAGGCCTCAATGTAAGTGGAAGAACTCTAGCATTCAGTTCAGACTGCGTTCTGCCAATGAGACTGTGCCAAGGGCACGGCCATTGCTCTCATCTGAATAAAGGGCATGTGCCAACCCAGCACACCCAGACTGATCTGGGACGGCAGGAGAGCATAAGCCAGGAAACAGGTTTGGAGCCTCTGATAAGCTAGAGGAAGGACGGAGAAAACACACTCATTTTCTGGTGACAATTTGGGATGTCTACCATCACGAATTTGGGATGCTCATTGCATAAAAACTGAGGGGCATATTAGCAACGCTTTGCGATAATTATCGCAAACCGCGCTTAGCGCTGTTTTTTTTTATCGCCGGCTATCGCTGGATTTCATCGCCGAGATAGCACGTTATTAGCAACGCTTATCTCCAATGCGATAAAAAATCCAGCGATAGCGGCGAAATGCGAGAATATCGCAGGAAATCCTGCGATAAAACACCAGCGATAGGGGAATCCTTGATGATAGGCCATGGTGGACTTAGCCTCACAATCCACCTCCCATTGAGAAAATAGGTAAGTCAAGTTTTTAGCAGGTGTTAAATTCCAGCGATAATCACGGTTAGCGCGACTTTTTTTATGGCTTCGCAGGCATTGTTAATAGGGGGAAGTTGTGTTTGCGACTGTTTGCAGTTGCTTTTAGTTGGGAACGCCTACCGCTGACATGCAAAGCGGCAACAAAACGCCCGCTATCGCCATTAAGATGTCGCTAACAGCTGTTAGCGACAGCTTGCTAATAGGGCGATAAATATATCGCCGCTTTATCGGCAAAAAGTACCGCTAAAGTGGCGATACTGCCCTTGATAATATGCCCCCGAATTACCTGAAAATAGATGCACTTGAGTCTGGTGGGTTCAAGGGCTACCCGGCTCTTACTCCTCTGGCACCGTCTGCCAATATAACTGGCTGGCAGCCAAGCTCGAGCATTCACCTGACTTTAAATGGATGCTCTCGTCACTCTGGGCATTGGGCGGCTTTTTTAGCCGCTCTCCCATGGAGTCAGAACCAGACTCAAAGTCCTAAGGACAAGGCCTGCGGTTGCTGTAATATGAAGAAGGTAGAAAGCCACCAGATATGCAAACTTGCCTCAGGGCAGCTTAAGAGCTTCAAGTTGCTTCAAGTGCAGCATCAGGAGCAGTGCCCTGGGCGTGGAGATGCCAGAGTCAATGGTGCCGAACCTCCCTTAGTGCCAGAAAATGTATGTCCTATTCCATTAGGATACTGAATCTTTTAAAGTGAATAAAAATGTTACACTTTATGAAAACTGGGGTTCTGCCTGTGCTTTATAGGAACTGCACACCATCCTGTCTTTCAGGAGTGAGCCAGGATTGCTCGCCCTCACTAGTCACTTAAAGGTAAACTGAAATAGGAGTTTCTTGCTATTCAGTAAGCTTGCAGTAGTGCATGGTTCCGGAGGAAAATGTAAAACGTGTTACATTGACTGCTCAGCTGCAGCAGAGTCCCTCAAACCCTGGAGAACTAGCCTGACACAGGGGCGTAATGCAAGCCCCTGCGGTGGGAGAGGGGGGGGCAACCATTCAGCCCCCCCCCCTTTCACCCCAAAGCCAATGAATACCTGTGAGATTTGGGAGAATAAAGGGCCCTTCTTCACATTTTGCAGGTGGGGGGGGGGGTGAATTAAGCATTACGCCTCTGACCTGAGAGTATAAAAAGAAAGACAGCTAATGTGGAATGGGCTAACTGATGTAGCACAGCCATACAATGAGCATTGTGAAAAATGACCAAGCCACGTATTTCATGAGGTTACCACAGTAGCGGCTCGTGGAGGCAGTGCCGCGGGGCGGTGGGGGGGGGCGGGGAGGAGCAGGGTGGGGGGTAGTAAACTACGGCATACGGCCGAACAGAGGTAAGTAAACAAATAAATAAATAAAACGAATTTCGTTGCGTGCGCTGCATCGCATTTGCCAATGCAGCGCATGCAATGAAATACCCCCCGACCCATTTCACCAACGAGAAGAAACTTCCAGCAGTGCAAGATAACACTTCTACCGGGATAGTCCCAAAGACAATAGAGACCACCACGTGTTCTGCGCAGAACCCCATTTTAATACATGTTTTTCCTCTGTGGGGATTGCCAAGGCTTTTAATAGACACACAGATTACACTGACTCACGCAGGCTACCTCTCCAGAAGCGCCAAAAAACTGCTTTGTGACGAGACAAAAACCACCATCCTTGCACTTCGAGAACCTAAAAAAAAGTGATCTCTAAACATTGGACCACACGGAAATCAAACAGTGTAAGTCCCCTCTAATTTTATGGTCGCGGATAATGCCAGACCACTACCGTGTGAGGCTTACAAGCACACAGTAAGAAAAAAAAAGTTTCAACATCAGTGCTTATAACGACCTAAATTTTCTCATTAAAAGACACGCAGCTGTGCCATTAAATACAATAACAAGCAATTGCAATGCAATAGGAATCGCATTTACGCGAGACCTATTGCATTGCAAACGGGAGTGCGGGAGTGAGGGCGGACGGGGAGGCAGGGGGGCGAGAAGGCATGGACACCGGGAGTGCAGGGGGGTGCGAGAAGGCACGGACAGGGAGGGGGAAAAATAGTGCTCTAAATAACACATACCGTACAGTGTAATACTCGAAGTAAAGGCGCCAATAGCCATGGGAGGGTACAAATGACACATGGCCATAATAAGGCGGGACTAACAAGCCTCATAATCAATCAGAAGACAGAATTTACGAAGGACAAAGACAGAAGCCAATGAAAAATATGGGTGGAGAGTGAGGGCAGCTTGTCTCCCATACTCTACTACTGCATGCCTCGCAGAGCGAGCGCGCAAGCGCTGCCGCTAAAGCTCGACCTAAAAAACGTTAAACTCCTACACCACGACCTATAAAACTAAATACAAGCCAATAAATGTATGTTTTCTTATTTGTTAATATAAAAGCGTGAAGTCCCCTTTCTAATGTAATGTGCCCGACCCCGTAAAATGTCAACATTAGAAATATATTTTGTTTTCTAACGAACATAACCTGCAAGATAAGCACGTTCTTGATGTAATTCACACAGATAAGTGTGCATTTTTTTAAAAGCCGTAACTAATAATAGGAGCAGTGGTGTTTTTTTTTTTTGTTGGAAAACTGTAAGGAGTAACAGCAGTGGTGAAACACGATCTGTGGAGTGAAAGGTTGCTTACAAAACATAAATTAAGTATACCCGAGCAGAGGCACAAGAACAAACGAAACCTTCAGTGTATTTCTGAACACTGTGTTTTGACTGAAGCTGCAGATGCCCAGACGGGAGGAGGGAGGTGGTCCCAGTGGAAATACAATAATAAATAAACATCAACATCACCTGATAAACCAATTACAAACAATATTTAGGCATACTGAAAATATTTAATCACATTGAACATGTAATGCATCATGTTCAAACATAGCATATTTGTCACACAAGTTTATGCATAGGTGCCCCAGACGGGGTAAGGGGGGAATAGGTCCATCAATGTGCAAAAGTGAGGGTGAGGTGAGTGATGGAGGGAGGGCAGTGAACAGTGTATACATCAAAACGCATAAAAAGGCCTAACCAGCCTTAATCAAGGCTAAATTATTTACAAAAACAGAATGTCAAAACAGGACACGGTGAATCTATCACTGTTGTCCACATTCAGTACAGAGAACACAGAGCTGTCGACATTTCGACCCAGGGTTGGTGTAGGCAATTATGTTCCTTACAAGAGGGTCTTCATCAGGGCCATAGGGGCACCTAGCCGTGCAGTGGAGAAAACAAGCTCGGGCCCGAAGGCTCCAATTGCAGAGAGGGAAGGATTCTTTATATTATATGTGAACAAATGTGGCTTAATCCAATGGTTTGAGGGAGAATGGCATGAATAAATCAAAGTGCTCCATCCGTCTGGTTTGGCGACTTCACGTTTCTCTTTACATCCGATCGCTGGCTGTTCAGTTTTCTGAACAGTTTTCTGACTCTACCTTCTATGCCCCATAGGTCTTATGTCATTGTTATACTATGCTCTACTAACTCATGTAATTGTGTAACACTGTTTTTTTCCCTATGTTAAGCTATGCTTCAGTAACTGATGTAATTATGTAACTCGCTAACCTCATGTAAAGCGCTCTGATACCTCCGGGTCTAGCCAGCGCTATATAAAACTCCTCAAATAAAAATAAAAATTATAAAAGGTCTAATAAAAAGCAAAATATAATCGTGCTGAAGTTAAGAACCAACTAATCGGTGTGTGTATTTAAACTATGTCTCAGAAGCGATCATGATGTGAATTAAGTTGACGGAGCACGAGGAAAGCGGTTTCCTTATTGTTTCCTTTCAGTAGAAAAGAAACTCGTGATCATGACACTTTATGTTGCCGTGGAGCCCCAGTATGCACGTGACACTTTTCAACAAGCACAATCTCGTTGTTTGAAAGAAAACAGATGCACTTACAAAAACTCTGGCAACATGAGTTTGAAAGTCGTAAATTGAAATGATGGCAGAGCTGAGTCCCGGAGCACTTTGACTCGGCTCTGCCATTATTTCAATTTACGACTTTCAATAGAGTCAGCATTCTTCTGTGTGTGTGGGAGTGGGGGTAGGAGGCCTGCGGACACACGAGCAGGAGCAGGCAAACTAAGACAAGTTAGAGAGCAAGGAGGAGGGGCCATCACATGCTGTACAGTGTGATGGCCAACCAAAATGTTCTCTGAGTGAAATCACCAGAAAGAGAGCTAAGCAGACAAAGGAGGGACAATTACAGAAATGCACCAATAACAACCCAGCATTTCTGAATGCCACATGAAACAACCAATTGCAATTGGTGGATGTTCCAAACCCCACAGAAGAGATACAACAGGTCGATCGAAGCTCGACCTAAAAATGGTGGTACTTCCACATTTCTTGTATTTTTTCTTGAATATCCCTATCTCTCTCACACAGAATGTTTTCAACACTCTGTGTAGTTTTCTCACATGCCTCATCTGGGCTGGGCACTGTTCCCGCATCCAGTGGGATACCCGTAACCCTCCCCTATGACTGTGTCGATTTTGAGGTCCCAGACTTCCACCTTTACTATCTTGCAGCTCAGTTCCATTATGCACACCTTTGGTATCACCCAGATGCCCGTATCCCTTAACTGAGGCCTGAGAGGGACTAGCTGGGAGATCTCCCTCACTCTTAAATTTTACCAAAGGGCCTACCAATGGACTCTGGGGACAACCAAACTATTTCCACGACTTGCTGGGCCTGGCTGAGACTTCGATGTGCACTTGGCAGTGGCCCCCTCTATTCCTCTGCTCTTCCTCTAACAAACAACCTCTGGCTACCACTCACACTTGAAAAGCTAGTACAACGCACTCTCCACCGTCATGACCTTCATACCATGGGTGAAATTTTTCCTGATGGCCATGCCCTGACACATGCCGATGATACCCGCTTTCATAATCCCTCATACATGGATCATTTCATGCTACAATGACTAAATAATACCCTACACTCTCTTCTTCCCTCCTATCCCTTAACTCCAGATGATTTCCCTCCGCTGACGCTCATCGTTTCGGATACCTGTTGAGATTGGGTGGTCTCCAAGTTATAGCAACTCTGCATTGCCATGAAACCTGATACCACCACTCGCATCCGGGTGGCGTGGTGGGTGTACCTGTGCTCCCTCTTTACAGACAAAATGTGGTGCTATTGCTGCTCACAGACCCAACGTATCTCAGTCAACCACAGACATAAACTATTACACTTAAAATTCCTGCACGTGCATATGTTTACCCCTCCGACATTGCAAGATTTGACCCCACACGGTCCGACCAATGTACTAAATGTTTGGCCAGAGTGCCGATTTTGCACATTTAGCATAGACTTGTTCAAAGATTTGCCTATATTGGGTGTCTGTCTTTACCTATATCTCAGCCATGACCAGAGTAGCGGTCACGTCAGACCCCCTCTTAGCACTTCTGGGTTACACTAATCATATTCCTAAGTTCATGCGCCGGCTTGTGTCGATGGCACTTCTCTGGCCAAGCGTGAGGTTGTAGTGCATTGGGGTAGTGACCGGGTTCCTACCACTACAGCTTGGCTTAAACGCATGACATATTGTGATGGCGTTAGCGAGGACTATGTGCAACTCCAACCTCTCACATTCCGCCCTAAAGATTTCTTGCAGCCCCTATGGCACGACCTTCTTACCCTTGAATCCGATGCTTCAGACTGAACATTCTCATTATTCCCACCTTCTCTTTGAACCTTTCCCTTCGCATTGCACCATATGCCTCCCATCTATGCTACGGCCCGGTCCTTCATTTGCATGAATGCACTGTATGAGATGATGTTATCATGATCCTGACTTTGTTGTATTCATGATGGTACTTTTGTTCCTTGCTATTTCTATGCTGTGCCCCTGTGTGATGTGCTACTTTGTTCTTATGTTGTTATCCACATGAATTCATGGATAAAAAACAATAAATATATTTTTTTTTTAAACACTGCAAGCTTTGCTGAAGACCGGAAACATGCAGAAGTCAAACCACTGCTCAAGAAACCATCTGCTGTTCCCGGTGAACTCGAAAACTACCGCCCAATCTCCCTGCTCCCTTTCCCCACCAAGTCCTGGAAAAAGCCATCAACTGGCAACTCACAAAACATCTGGAGCAGAACCTTCTCCTAGACACTTCTCAATCTGGATTCTGCACCAACCACAACACCGAGACCGCCTTGATCGCAGCCACAAATGGTTCAGAGCCCTCATTGACTGGGGGAAACAGCGGATCTGATCCTCCTCAACCTCTCTGCAGCCTTCAACACCCTATCTCACCACACCCTGATCAAAAGGCTGCATCACATCGGTATCCAAGGAGACGCTCCCAACTGGATTGCCTCCTTCCTCACCAGAAGAACACAGAAGGTCTGCCTATCAACATTCACCTCTGAATCCAAGAACATCATCTGCAGTGTTCCTCAAGGCTCTTCCCTCAGCCCCACCCACTTGAACACCTACATGACCCCCCTTGGCCAACATTGTCAGATCCCACAGACTAAACATTATATCCTACGCAGGGGACACCAAACTCATTCTCTCACTGTTTGAAGACCCCACCACAACGAGAACCAACTTCCACAGGTGCATGAAGATCATTGCCGAATGGATGAATAACAACTGCCTGAAGCTCACCATGGACAAAATGGAATTGCTGATCTTCGGCAACAACACTAACCCTTGGAACGACTCCTGGTGGCCCTTGAAACTAGGACCATCATCCAAACTAACTGACCGCATCAGAAAACTCTGCATAATCCTGAACAGCAAAGTGACCCTGAAGTCCCAGATCAATGCAGTTTCCTCCGCCTGCTTTCTCACACTTCACATGTTACGAAAAATCTTCAAATGACTCCCCCTGAACACCAGAAGTACCATCAGGCACTTGTCACCAGTCAACTAGACTATGGCAATGCAGTCTACGCGGGGGTCACCACTCACCTTCTGCAGAGACTCCAGACCATACAGAACTTCACTGCCAGACTCATGCTCGACTGCCCCAGACGGACCCACACCACCCCTCACCTCTGAAAACTCCACTGGCTTCCTAAACAGAAGAGGTGCCAATTCAAATTGAGAATCCACACCCACGAAGCACTGCAGAACCAAGGACCAGCACACATCAATCACAGTATGAACTTCCACCAATGTACCAGACAACTATGCTCCGTGTCCCTGTCACTCGGACACACCCCCGCATCCACCGAAGCAACATCGCAGGATGCTCGTTCTCCTACCTTGCGGCAAAAACTTGGAACAACCTCCCTCTGCAGCAACACCTTCACCACTCTTTTGGAATTCTGGAAGGCACTCAAGACCTGGCTGTTCAACTGAGCCACGAACCCTCACGACCCTCAAGTGCCAGGATACCCTCTCAAGTGATTGATCGCTCTAAACAAAACAATTGATTAATTGATCATAACAGGTTCATGAAAACTGCTTATCTGTGAAAAAGAAGGAGCAGGCACTTGATCCACACTCTTTAATTGAAAACGCTTTTCAAAGACAAAATTTGCAGCATACTCTGTCACGTGGGGAATAGAGTCATCATTGATTAGAAGAGCAGCTGGGTGCTTTGAGACATCAGACTCATGAAGGTGATGATGCCCCTGACTCCTGTGCACATGTCCATGGTCGTAGGTTTTCTCTTCAATGAACCATTTCTTAGGGCTGGCCAGGAACTGCTCATAATTAACTGAATATTCCAACCTCAAAGTAGTACTAGAATTACAGGGAATATGCAATAGACATTTAACTTACTTATTTTGCTACCTTTTAAAGCTTCTTGCTGTTACTTAAAGAAGCAGTGTGCGGCACAGGCATCTCTAATAAACCAGAATTTACATGGCATTATAGATAAAAAATAAGTTTCACCTCCATTACTCACTCCGGAATAGCAAGAGGCTACACAACAAAGCTGTTTTGGATGGTAACAGGCTTCTGACAATAAGTATGCCTGAAAACAAAATGTGTGGGGTGTGTTGTAGTTGCTCAAACAAAACAGAGGCTGATTAAATTTAGGGGATTATTGTACAGCAGTGTCTCATTGTGACTACACTGCAAGCCCAGCATAGCAGAACTGAGGGAAGGCATTTCGAGCTTACTATTTAGCACCCCCACCGGTGGAACAGCAACAAAAACAGGAAATTGCTTGGGATTGGGACATCTTATCTCTCCTCCAAGGAAGGTTTAGAGATTTTTTTAAAGCTTCTTAATTCCTGTCGCTGGGTTGGAATGCCCTCACATATTAGGAATTGGACAAAGAAACGAAGTGAAGGGGTAATGTGTCTTGCAGGCATTTTGTGATGCTTATTTGAATACGTGTGTTATTGTCCAGTTGAAAACTGATTTGGGTATCATCAGCATTCATTTGGAAACACTTTTGATGTTGTTCTAATAAGTGTGCCAAGGGAGCATGTAGATGTTGGAGAGAAAGGAGAAATCCTGTGGGGCACTGAAGATTCTTCGGTTATGATTCACATTTTTCGGCTTCTGTTATGAGAGATGGAACATATTCAGTGTAAAGTTATGCCATGTGAAACTGCCCATTTATTGAGTCTTTTTAAAAAGACTTCTTGGATCCCTATATTTAATGCTCTGGAGAGATCAATGAGCACCAGTTCTCTTCAATCAGGATCACATTTAGGATATTCTCTAGTTTTAGCCAGTGCAGTTTCTGTCCCCATCTAAAAGTCTAAAAACTGATGATATGTCATGAAATCTATTTAAGTAGTTGGCTGCTAATCTTTTTCTCAAAGATGTTGCTAAAATATGGCAGGTTGGAGATAGGTCAGTAGTTTCCAAGCTCATATGAATTAGGCATGGGGTCTTGTTAGCTGGGGTGTAAGGATTCTGTATTTAAATTGACTTGGTACAGATCAACTGAAGATGCATTACTCAGTAATCACCTGTGCTGCTCTTTCCAAGTGACTATTACAACTCTGTGTGAGTATACAAGTATTATGCTGTACTTCCTTCTTGGCCATGTTGATGACAATTGTTTTTCCCTCATACTCACTTAGCATATTCACAAGTTGCTTAATGTATTTTTTTGTGTGTTTAGAAACTAAAAATATACATCAAAAAAACAAATCCTGAGGACGGGCCGTAGATGTGATTTTAGGAGCGGATACGTCTGTCAGGAGAATGACTGGTTAGTTGATATTAGTAATAAGCATCCTGGCCTTAAGGCATGATTGGTCCCCTTTATGTCCTAACTCCAGCTTTTAGTAACAACTAAATGAACCCAGTGTTGTGGGGTGACAAAAGTCCCAATACCGGAATAAACATGCAGACTCTTCTTGGCAATGCAAAGACAGTATTTACTAACTGTCGCAACAGGGAGAAAAACACAATGGACTGCACCTCAGTCCTGCTCAGGCTATCTCTGTGTTTTTTCTCAAATACCTGTTCGCAGACAGGCCTTTTTATACAAATCAATATAATACTTTATTATACATAGTAAATAATAGTTGACTTTCAAGTTACAGATTTAAGATGGAAACATATTCAAAGACATGTGACCTCATAGCCCTGCATTCCTGAACTAACCTATTACACATTGTTCATTATACTTCTGGCAATGCTTAATGACAGAGCATTCTTTGGCCTATGAATGCATGTGTGTTTCATGACAGATGCAATTTACTTGAAGTGTGTGCTGGCTGCATTGTGTGCCTGAGACCTTCATGTGCTCAGAACTTAGTTTCTTCCCTGCATCCATTGTTAGATCAAGCACCTGTGTGTTCTGGGATAATTTGATTATGAACCCATTGTCTAATTAGGCCGCAATCTGTTTGCAGGCACTGTGTGTGCTGGGGCGCTTGGGGGGCAGGGGTAGGGGGGTCTTGTGTGCTGATGTCGTAATTGCTTTCAAGTCTGTTAGACATGAGTTGGCCTTTAACTTGAAACCCTTTCAAGTTTCCAATTCCACTACATTCTTAAGTGAGCTCTTCACCTTGCTCGTGTGAGTGTGGGAGTTGGGCCTAAACTGTTTTTTTAACCACAAATAGCTGTGCGGTTTCTACTTGGGCTTGATGTAGCACAATATTTTCATGTTTTTATATTTTTCTACAGCTTGTTCATTTTTTATATTTCCAGTGGTCAAGTCAGAAATAGATGCTTTATTTTCCAACACACATGTGTGCTCTATCCAGCTCCCATCCCTTCTCATATTCAAATTGTTTCTGTAACTGGAGCAAATCAGCATTTTCTGCATTGTCACCCCAAGTTTTCAACCTTTTTTTGGACCTTGTGTTTGCTTGTTTTTGAACCCCTGCTACATGCAAAGATATTGTGTAGGAAATACGGCCAGATCTTGGAAATTAAATACCACCTGTGGAATGCAGCACCTATGATGCCATCCACAGGGTTGGACTATAAAACATGGCTTCAGCTATACCATAGGTAGCCTGACTGCAGAAGTCTAAAAACCTGCTGTCCAATCTGTCAAAATACCCATTTTGACAGGTGAGGAAACCCTGCTTTAAAATATTATTATGTTCCCATAAGTACACTTTGTCACTCATAAGGTAGGGTGCTTGATATTTAAACGTGGAAGATGTCCTGAATTAAAGTTGGCATCCTCCTCCTGTAACTAGCCCCCAGAAGCAATTTTCACTGGCAGGGCTGTGGCTGAAAGTACAAACTAACTTTTAATATTATATTTTTGACAGGACCTGTCTATATAGTCATTCAAAGATTATTTGAATAGTTATTAAAAGTCAACTTTATTGGTGAAGTTATAATGTTTAACTTATAGAAGGTTAACTTTCCCTGGCTGAAGCTTCTGGAGGCTAATATGAATTAGCCTGCTAGCAGCTGCCCACCCAATGTTTTACTTTAATGAAGTGAAAAAATGGTTTCCAGAGCCGACCATTGGCTGAGACCTGCCAACAGAATGAATTGGGTGTAGGAGTTTTGATCCCTGTCAGCTCATGAAAGACAGATAGGGTAGACCCAGGAACTTCATTTAATTGAAAGGTACAGAGGTGAGCCTGTCCATTCATAGTTTAGTATGAGGTGAGCCATGGAAGAGAAAGCCCTTTTCTCTATGACTCACACTAGCCAGGCAGGCACCAAACCTAGTTGAACGAAAGCTACCCCCAGAGCTGGTTTGAATGGACACTGGGGCAGCGACTGTTCAGTTCCCTGGGCACACTTCTGGCTGGACAGAAAAGCTCTGAACAAGGGAAAAAGGACTTCCCCACCATGGATTTTTAGGTGTGAGGGGCACTGTGGGAATGTTTTCATTAGGGTAAAGAAGAACTGCAGGACAAATTTGATTTTTATGTCCCCCCGCGAGAACTGAGGTCCGGCAATCTCGCTCTTGCTAAAACCAGACGCATAAAGAAAGTCAGATCTGGAGACCGTTCTTTTTCATACCAGGCAGCCGTTCATTGGAATCAACTCCCTTTAGCCCTACGTTTTACCGACGACCATATGGGGTTTGGGAAAAAACTGAAACATGGCTTTTCAGGACAAGTGTCTTCTCAATATGGGTTAGCTATCTTAGCGCTGTGATATCCCTCGGGATGAGTGTTGCGCTTTATAAGTAAATTAAGTTAAATTATCTGCTGCAAAAGTAAATAGGATTGTTCCAGGGAACTTTGAAGGTGTTGAGGCAAATAGTAGGTCTCACCAGAACTTTGTGTTGGTGATCATCACCATTGGCAGAGTCCTGACATGAACGGGCCTATTCATGGGTGCAAGGAGCACAAACTTCAGGATTGTCACTTTTTCTTTAGGCGAAGTACACTCTGATGCCAGCCAAGGGTCAAGGTCCTGGTGAGGCATCTCTTGGGGATCAGGACTCACTTTAGCAGAGTCCAACAGGGCTTAGGAAGGTCCTGTTGTAGATCCAGTTGCAGCAGGCCAGCTGGGTAGTTGCAGGGAGGCATCTGAAGCTTGTTCTGCCCCTGACACTCATACAGGTCAGCCAACTAACCCTGGGTCTCGCTCTGGGTAGCCAGGGATAAAGGCAAGCAGGTCCAACATTCCTTCTCAGGCAGAAAGGCAGTCTTTCAAGTAGCAGGGCATTCCCCTAGCAGCAGAGCAGTCCTTCTTCTGTATCTTCCAAAGGTCCAGGAGTATTCTGGTGAGTGGCTCTGGGGGTTCAATATTCATACCTGATACCAGCATTGGTGTGGGAGGACTTCCTGTCCTACCCCACCATCTGGTTTTGGGAAGCTCTACCCTTGTCAAGGCTTCAAACTGTCTGGGGTGACAAAAGGCAGGGAACGCCTGGTGTCATATTTCTCTGTGAGTGCAGAAAGCAAAGTCCTTTGAAGTGTAAGTGGGACGTGGTTCAGCTCCTTCCCAGTCAATCTGCCAGGAAGGCCCATGCTGTCCACACCTAATCCCCCTTTGTGTTACTGACTAGAAGCAATACACAAACCCCAGCAGCAGAGCCAATTACAGCCATGTGACCCAGGACGCTGGCTGAAGGCACAAATGATTTGGAAAAGAAAATTAGAATGTGTGGAATTTTCAGAATTGTGACTTAAAATACTACTTTACCATTAAAGAGGATTTCAAACTGCAAATCATTTGAGTGTAAACAGCATATCTCTAGCTGATCCCAGTCCAAAGTTAGCACTTATTAAATGTAATAAAGCAAACCAGTGTTAGTCAATGGGAGAGTTAGGCTTTACAACAGTGATAAACAACTTTAGGAGTTTTTCACTGCCAGGACATGTAACACTTAAGTATGCATGTCCTACTGTTTAAATAGAATGCACCTTCCCCTATGAGCCTTTTGGGACCACCTTAGGGGTGACTTGTATAGATTGAAAGGCGAGGTTTTGGCCTTCTAAAAGGTTTATTTTGCCAGATCGACATAGCAGTTGAAAATGCACTACAGGCTGCGGTGGCAGGGCTGGGATATATTTTAAAAGGCTACTTTAATGGTTGGCACAATGAGTACTGCAGACCCACTAGAAGCATTATTTAAAAGTCCCTGGGTACATGTAGTGCCATTTACTAAGGACTTACATGTACATTGAATGTGCCAATTAGGTATAATCCAATTTTACATGGTTGAGGGAGACAGCACAGGCACTTTAGTAGTGGTTAGCAGTGGTAAAGCACACAGAGTCCTAAAGCCAACAAAAGTGAGTTCAGCAAAACAGGAGGGTTGAAGGAAAAAGGTCTGTGGGAACATCATGCCAAGGATGTCAGGTCTAACATATATCAAATGCAAAAGGCTTTTTAAAAATTGCGTACAAGATATTGCTTCTTGGATGGCAATAACCATCTTAAATTAAACTCAGACAATACCAGGGTAATGGAGTTGGCTGGGCCAAATTCCATCTGATCCGACTCCCGGGGGCCTGGTGACATCTACAACTCCTGTTGATCAAGCCTGAAATCTAGGAATCACATCCGACAATAAACTTTCAATTGATACCCAGTTTACCAAACTCCCAGCTTCATGCTATTTAGCAGTAAGAGTTCTTCATAAGGCTCCTTCTGCACTTCTGACTTCCTATCACAAGTCAAATGTTCAATCACTTATCTTGTCGAACTTAGATTAGGGGAAATCATTTCTTGGACTGCCACTCTTCATGGGGAAATGCCTTCAGATTTTGGCACAATCGTGGTAATTCTTGGCAACTCTCTAGCCTCCATGGCATAATGCCCATTGTTCATCCCTGAGAGAATGTTGTCACTTGCAATGTTTATTATTATTTCTTAGCAATTTCTGGGCTTCCATGGCATGATGCCCACCCCGGATCCTGATATAATGGTGGAAATTTCTAGCATATTGGTATGATAGTGCCTCTCTCTGGCATAATGCAGGATCTAGGAAAATCATGATTATTATTGACATACAGTGAGCATTGATAGGACAGTGGTGTTCACCTATAACTTAATGGCAGTCGTGGCAGCATGATGGCAATTCTTGGCATATTGTAGTCTTCCATTTCACAGTGGTACTCAGCCCTGGCATAATGTTCACCCTGGCACTATGGTGGTGACTTCGGGAATATTTTGGGTGTCCACAATGCAGTACCAGTGTTTGCAGTACAGGCATTCATGACATTAAGACCTACTACAATGCTGAGCTCTGCATTATGATCGTAATTGATGACATATAGTGGGAATGCCTGGCATGATGATGCCCCTGTTACTATAATGCTGCCAATAGTCAATGGTAGTAAATCCTAGTATATTTTGGGAGCCATTGCATGGTGATGCGAAAAGAGAATGGGTCTGTGAGTGTCACAAACAATTCCCAATACATTTTCGATCGGAATAACACATAGTAACAGGCAAAATATTTGTTATCTTTGTTAATAAAGAATCCTATGAAAACCAGCAGCACAGGCACAATACACAGAAAAACTCACCAATAATAAGAAGGCAGGTACTAATTCTTCAAGGAAAGAAAGAGTGGGTTACTAACGCATAAAGGAAAGTGTCTCAGAAACCCTTTAGGGAGGGTCCGATAGAGGAGATGGGTTGCTAGAGCTGGAAAGTGTATGCAAAGTCATACCTTCCCAATCAAGCATGCAAAACACCAAAACACATATATTCTGAAGGCACTGGAAGATTTAGGAAAATAGGTCCTTTTGCAGCGCACCAAGATACCAGGTGTCATCCAGGGGGAAGAGGAACAAGATATCCAGGGATATCTACAAGAACTGACCCGGTTTCTTAACTGAAAAACGTATCCCATACCAGCCAAATAGATCCCTGCGATCAGGAGAGAAATCCCTGCTTGTGACTCCCCGTTTTAGAAAAGCTTGTACGGGTGGCAAAGCATGCTTCTATTTAGCCCCCCATTACTGCAATCGACTCCCGATCCATCTTCGAAAATGCTCTGAATATCTTCTTTTTAGGAAACTTCTTAAAACAGAGCTTTTCTGAGTCTTCGTCATCTGGTCTGTACCGACTGCTATGTTTCCCACAGCGCGGAGATACCCCTTTGGGGGTGATTCAGGCGCTTTATAAATTAAATAAATGAATACATAAAATAAATAAACTATTGCAATCAGTATTGTACCGAGCTTGAAGCCCACCCATTATGCTGCTTTGTAATCAGAGTGGTCTGGGCACAACCAGGAGTGATTCTCGTCTAGATAGCTTGGCAAGAGTCCTTTTCTACACCATGGGGTCGGATATGGGGCTGAAATCCTGTAGAAACTCTTCGGAGATCTATCAACCACCAGGCATAATAGGTGAAAGAACAATGGAGCTATTACTGTATTTAATATTACTAAGGAAGGCACGCTGGACTCTGCAAGGACCATTAGAAAAGTCAGAGTCCACATGAACAATGCTGAAGATTCTACTATCATCAACCAGAAGTATGTAAGTAAAGGTTATTGTTTCAGCTTATAAATATAAGCTATACGATCTAAAAAATAGAAAAAATCAATACAATTGATACATTTAAAATACACAAAGATTACACATTGAAGTTTTCACTATATGATGTGACTACTGAATTGCCAAGTGCATGAATCCAGTGTTTCAATCAGTCATTCATCACGTCAGAATAAAATAACTGATAGTGCAATGCTTCAGAATAAATGCTTGCAAACTTATTAAAAACCAGTTGAGATCCACAGAATGAATGCACTAAGAATCAGCAAAATGTAATACATTAGGACTTCACTATGCGCGATACTCAGCATAACCAGCTATAAGAATTGTGTACTGCCGGTTAGCTTGCAAACATAGTACAATCGCGTCCAGATCGTGAATGAACTGTCCTGAGTTTCTGCTAAAGCGCTGGGTGTAAAGATCTAATAATTTGATCAACAATTCATCACATGTGCATAAAATAACTCATAGCAAAATGCTTCTCTAGTATACTAGTGATCCTCTGGCAAACCTGTTTGAATCAACCTAAAATACACCATTTATATCCAGTCTTGAGGACTCAATGCCATTTAAAATAATCCTGGTACAGTTCTATACTACTAAGCCATATCTATTAAAACATTATGCATAATACTTCCACAGGAGGGACCTTCAGCGCAAAGCTTGTTCTTGACCCTTTCTGTTCTTTCTTAACATGCGTAGTTTGTAGGACTACAATTTTCAGGCTTATACTCGCTAGATGGTGCCCCTTGTTAATCTCCAGGCCGCATAAATCTATCCAGGCACCAGTTTATACAGATTGAACTCCGAGAGCCTCTTTAGCTCACCCATCCAAAGGTGCAAATTAGGCACCCATCTGCTGCACAACCCAACCCCAATAAACACAACACACATTACAAAATCCATAAGTAACTGCATAATAAGGAATGGCAATGGGGGTTAGAGCAAGGTAGCCTACCGGTGCACTGATGTTAATAATGTTTAGATGGCATATACTGGCTTCAGCCACTCCACATTATAAATTCTCTCTTACACAATTACAACTCAACCAAAAAAGACAAAGAATGGAACTTATCACAGAGACAATTAGTTCCCATTTACAACCATTGTACTTTGTATGACCACCATTACTATGACAGGGACAGTGGCAAATGATAACAATTACTAAGGGATATAGCATTTCAAGAGGATGCAAACCCCAGACGTCATTAAGAATGCAGGCTCAATAAACCAGAAGGGGTCCCTGGAGCTTCTGCTATGGAGGGAATTATGAAAACATCGGGCTGCGAACATTTTTAAGGTGCTGTGCCCAGGGAAGCTCACATGGTCCCTTAATTAGACATTCACCCTGCAGCAAACACTTACACTTAATGCCTTTTATAATTTTCAGAAGTTGGGCTTGATTGCCAATTCCATATGGAAGCCGAGATCTTAGTAACCAAGGAACTGGGCAAAAGTCAAGGGGCTGCAAGTCTTACAGACCCATATCCTCTCTCAACATAGGCATTAGGGGCCAGATGTACGGCCATGTCATTTTGCGAGTCACAAATTGCGCTCAATTGCGAGTCGCAATTTGCGACTCACAAATTGACATGTACAACTCTCCCTCCTAATAGGGAGTCACTAAACACTATTTTGTGAGTCGCAATTTATTTGTAACTCGCAAAATAGTGTTAGTACATGGCCCACATGACTTTTGCATGCGCAAATGGGTCGCAAACCCGTTTGCGCATCCAAAATCCCATCGTACATCTGGCCCTAAGGTAGTAAATAAACGTGAGCTACTTAGTGCATAGCACTATTGCCCCATGTGATAAACACTGATAAAACAGGCATTATCTTCAGGAGGCCTGTAAGTGAACCTCAAATAAAGAGCTTGCACATCTTTGATAACGTCAAGAGACAATCAGTGTTCTGCTTCTTTCTTTCGATGTCACAATGACATTTGACAAGGGACCTGGAAATGTCTGGATTTTATGCATCCTCGGTGTTGGTTAGAATTAAGTTATTGTGTCCTTAAGACCCTTTGCACTAGCACGGTAATGTGTCCGTAATAAACTTTGAACTAGTACACTATTGTGTCCCTAATAGCCTTTGTACCAGCGTTATTTTGCCCATTATAGCCTCTGCACTAGCACGTCATTGTGTCCCTATTAGCCTTTGTACTAGTATGTTATTGTGTCCATAAGAACCTTTGCACTAGTACGTTATTGTGTCCATAATAGCCTTTGTACTAGTACGTTATTGTGTCCATAAGAACCTTTGCACTAGTACGTTATTGTGTCCATAAGAACCTTGGCACTAGCAAGTTATTGTGTCCCTAATTGATTTTGCACTAGCATGTTATTATTTCCGTAATGTTCTTTGCACTAGAAAGTTATTGTGTCTATAATAGCCTTTGCACCAGTACGTTATTGTGTCCATAATAGCCTATGCACTAGCATGTTATTGTGTGCGTAATAAACTTTGCAGTGGTATGTTATTGTGTCTATAAGAGCCTTTGCACCAGCTTTATTGTGTCCATAATAGCCTTTGCACTAGCATGTTGATTTGTCCGTAATATACTTTGCACTAGCAGGTTATTATGTTCGTAATAGCCTTTGCACTAGCATGTTAATGTGTCTATAATAGCCTTTGCACTCAGTAGCGGCCGGCACGGATCGAGAGTGGTGTTAGGGGTTAGTGGGTGATGAAAAAAAAGAAAAAGTAAAAAACTTACCTTCTCGCCGCTCTCCAGCACCGCACATCGTCTCAGTCTCTCCTCTCTGGGCTGGAACAAGAAGCAGCCAGGCTCCCTCCCCTAAACCAATCATAAGGCTGCAATGCAGCATTGTGATTAGTCTGAGCACCGTGGATCGGCGCTCAGCAAGGGAATTGCTGTAAATTAGCCTGCATGGAGAAAATGCGAAGTGGCATGACTGTTTTGGACGGCCCCAAAGGGCCGGCCAAACAGTCATTGCGCACTTAGAGTGGGCAAATCACTCCTCCCCTGCTCTGAGAGCAAAGCAGACCCACCCGCCCGCAAAGCTGCGCAGCAGCTACAAATACAATGATAATAAGCTTGAGTTATTATCATTGTATTTGTTCTTTCTTTCACTGCTTTGCAGCAGTGGGGCGACGCTCCTCCGCCTTAGCAGAGGAGCCGCCACTGTTTGCACTAGTATGTGTATTATTGTGGCCATAAAAGACTTTGCATGGGGTGGGGGGGTAAAGGGTCTGATGCCTCAGCGAACCTATGGTAATAGAGCTGATCTTGTGAAGTTTACTCGTTCATGACAATGGAAAAACCCTTCCACATTATTGTTAGAGTACTTGAAAATGTGTCGGAACGAGTAAAAAGAAATCAAGTATTCCCTGGAATCAATTCCAATTTATTTCTCTCGTGCTTCATAGCCAAGTGAGAACATTCTATAGCCAACACGTGTTTCGCCTCATGACAACGGCCATCTGGCCTGGGGCTTCCTCAGGGCGTGGGGAGTCAGGAGCTGGGTAGGGTATAATTGTTCCTAACCCAAGCAATATTCCGGTCGGGTGAAAAAGAAAGCGTCTTACATCTGGTGCGGTCAGTCGGCTAACACGCCGCACCTGCATGTTATTGTGTCCATAATATCCTTTGCACTAACATGTTATTGTGTCCATAATAAAGTTTGCACTAGCATGTTATTATTTCCATAATAGTCTTTGCACTAGCACATTATTGTGTCCATAATAGCCTTTGCACTAGCACGTTATTGTTTCCACCAACAACATATAGTTTTTACTACATATATGTTTGTTTTTTTGTTTCTTTCACAGAAAATTTTATTATAAAGAAGTCTTGACTCCACCACCAATGTGGTTTCCAATTGCCCCACATGTAGGTATATGCTATCCAACCAGTTAGACCATACATTTATTCATTGCTCTAGCGATTATGACTCATCCCGTCTTTGTTATTTTCCCTTCCTTTTATCATAGGTAATTTAATTACCTCCAGTGGTTCCAAACATCCATTTTGGTCCCATCCACATACCTATTTAGGTAAGCTTCCCCTATTATCCCTGGGGCCCATGGCTTTGCTGCTACTCCCTGTAAATACCTACATTTATTATGGGCTTTCTAAAGACTCGGTATGTAAACTATCTTGACTTTTTTGTCTCTTATCTTTGGTGGGGATGAAGGGTCTTTACCTGTACCACAGCATTTACTGAATGCTATTTTATTCACTTCTTTCTAACTCTCTTATACATATTCTTTTCATCTTTCTTTATGGTTTCTTTAAATTTCTACACAGAGATTAATTTGTTTTTTATTATTGTATGCTATTTAGCAAACTTTTTATCATAACATATGTTATCTAGACTCAGTGTACTCTATATGTTTGTAATCTGTTATATATATGTGATTAATTTTGTTTAGGAATTTGTGGCTGTCCTGAAGAAGGCGCCAAGCACGCCGAAACGCGCGTAGAGAAATAAAGAACTTGTCCACCATCAAGCCACTATGTTTTAACATAAATTAAAACAGACTTTATTCGTGTTTAAATTTTTGTACGTCAGAAAGTATCTGTATTGTATTGTTTTATATTTGTCTGTATATAAATATATCAACGTTTTTGTTAAGTTGTTAAGTATAGTTTGTCTTATTTGCTTCACTACTTTCTTATCATGAATTTATATCAATAAAATGAAGTTTTTAACATAATTGTCGAGTACACTGAGTCAATGTGTATATCAATGTGTTTAATATAGGTCGACTCATGACCAGTTAATTGCCTAGGTCTCTTGTTCTCAAATGCATTTTCCCTGCCCTAGGATTTAGTTTCTTTGCAGGGGTCCCTTTGTTCCTCAATCGATTTACCCACAGCTTGTCTGTGCGGGGCTGTTCAATTGTATCGTCCATTCTTTATATTAAACTCTATGTTTGTGATTATTTAATTCTCTGTGTATTAGTTTTGCACTTTAATAGAATTTTTATTGATCCTTTATATTTTTCTATTTCTCTTTTACACTGTTATTCTTTTCTTTCACCTTCTCAATATGGACCAACTAAAAACATTTGGGTTTACTGATGAAGAATTCGCAGCATTAGTGGGTTCAAACACTAATTTTGGCAATATATCCAATCCTACCCTTAGAGGGAATGATGAAGTGAATCAACTCATCACCCTTAAAAAGAAATTGAAACGTATGGAAGCGCATAGTGAGTTCATGCTCGAATATCTAAGAGCAGGAGTAATTCCTCAAGGTTTGAGGATTCGCAATATCCCGGGCCTCTTTGTCCATATTAGACAATTTCTAGAAAAGTGGACACAAATTGCCAATAGATGTTCCCACGACCTAATGATTCTCATTGTAGAGACCACTAAGGAGTTAGTAGCATCTCTAAAAAATGAATTTTGCTGAGTTAGAGGAAAAACTACGTAAAAATAATGCCTTTGATGAAGCCAAGAAAAAATTGGAAGAAGCAGATAGAGAATTGGCCTCATTTTCTGAATACTTGATTAAACGTAAAACAGATAAACTAAAAAAATATATTCGGTACAATTCTCGGGGAAAAAACCTATCCTTACCTGGTAGAACATTTCTATAAACAAAATCAATATCCTAATGATGACAATTCCCGCCCCGTCAGGTACAAACATTCTCCGACACCTCGGATTCTGAGGGGGAAGGGACTGGATATCAATATGACCAACAAGGACCCCGCAAAACCTATGAATCTAACCATGGAAATATGCAACCTTTTTTAGGCCAGCGTGGGGCTCGCAGAGGCCGACAAAAAGTCAGGTTCCAACCTCAATTTCGAGGCAATTACCAAATGCCATTTTACCAGCCCAACAACCAACAATTGTTGGAGACACGCAACGCCCAATACTGGAGGAAATAAACAAGATACCCATCTTTAACTTGTCATCTACTATTTTAGATACATCATGTACCACTTTGTTATCTAAAGGTCTTTCATATGTACCACATGCCAAAGCTAATGTATTTGAACTATATCAATATATTGTATCTTTCTTTCGAAAGATCAGACTTAAAAAATTCTTTGTAGACAAAGAAACAACCTTTGATGCAATCCAGAATTTCTCTGGCTTAACGAACCCTTCGACGTTTACACCTACACTAGACCAACTGGGCCCAGAGGTTGAAGTATTTGAACATACAGTGCTTAATCGCCTAGAGAAAGCTACGAAATACATACCTACACCAGTGTACAATCTTAATAAAGAAGAACATCTTTCTCTACAAAAGATCGCGCAAGATAAAAAACTCACTGTAAAATGTTGCGATAAAGGTGGTGGTATTGTGCTTCTCGACACTTCCACATATGAACTTAAAATGAAAGCCCTTTTGAATGATCAAAACTTTTATATTAAAGTTATACATGACCCTACAAACAAACTTGCATCTAAAATCCATCACATTACTACGCATGCTTTACGTCAATGGGAAATTTGCGATAAAGAGTTCGATTTTTTGAATTGCAAAGAACCCAAGATGCCCTGTATCTATGGGATCCCCAAAATTCACAAGGATGTCCTAGATCCTCCTTATCGTCCGATTGTTTCCACCATTGGATCCATTACGGAACCTCTTTCTAAATATACCGACAAAATATTAAGACCACATGTCGCAAAAATTCCATCCTATATTATGGACACCAGAGCCATAATTAATAAAGTAGAGAATCTTCCTTTTAATCATTGTCGGCACACATTAGTGACTCTTGATATCGAATCATTGTATAGCAATATCCCGCAGCGTGAAGCCATCAATGCGGTCACATGGTTTATTGAAGAATTCAATATATCCTGCCCTAAAAGTTTCCTCTTGAAAAGTTTAGAAATTATACTTACTGAAAACACCTTTGAATTTGGGAACACCTTGTACAAACAGATCAAAGGTGTAAGTATGGGGGCTTCTGTTGCCCCCTCGATTGCCAATATCTACATGGCATTGTTTGAGAATAAAAATATCCACAATGAGATGGCACCATTCTTCGAATCTGTTACCCATTGGTCCAGATATATTGATGACATGTTTTTCATTTGGACTGATACTGAAGAAAACCTGATTGAATTTTTAGCATGGCTTAATTCATGTGACCAGAACCTTGTTTACTTTCCATCATAGCCATGATCAAGTTGAGTTCCTAGACATCATTATCCGTCATAATGAAGGTGTTTTAGAAGTGGATCTGTTCGTCAAACCGACTTCACGAAACACATTACTAGAATTTAACAGCTATCACCCACGTGCACAGAAAGAAAGCATACCTTTTGGGCAGTTTCTGCAGTTGCGCAGAAACTGCTCAAACCTGACTGATTTTGACAGACAAGCAATTGCCATGAAGGAGAAATTTGCCTTTAGAGGCAATCCTCATAGACTAATTCGTGAATCTTACAAAAGAGCTAGATTCTATGATAGAGATTCACTATTGACAGGTAAGACACTATCAACAACCAACCAATTGGTCTGTGTTACGAAACATTCTACACTAAATGAAAAAGTAAGACAGAGCATCAACTCAAATTGGCACATTTTAAATAGTGATCCCGAAGAACAAAATAAACTACCGAAGCCCATGTTTGCACACTGCCGCAACAAGAACATAAAAGACATTGTCACAAGATCTAGATATGTGGAAGGTACCGCATTTATTCAAAAAAACCATTGATGGAACACTTCCTATAAAAGGAACTTTTAAGTGTTCTAAATGTAAGTCCTGTGAAACTGCCGTGGAGGGAGATACCTTCACCCTCAACGGCTACCAGATTTCTCCTAGGAAAATGTTCAATTGCAAAACCAAAAATGTGATATATCTCCTACTATGTCCATGTGGCATGGGCTACGTGGGTGAGACGTCGCGGGCGTTTCACGTCCGCCATACTGAACACCGTTCAGCAATACACACATCCAAAGTCAATGCCCCACTAGTCAAACATTTCGTAGAATATAAACATGCTCCTAATGACATAAGATGGCTCATTATTGAGAAAATTGAAATCCCCCAAGGTGAAAGAAGTGACAAAGTTCGCAAAAAACGTGAAGTTTGGGGATTTTTGTTTTGGACACATGCAAACGTGAGCAAAACAGTGAGATACCCTGGGAAAATGCCATCCGCTACAATTGATAATACTTTCGTGGGCATTTCAAGACATTATAGAGTTTTCATCTCTTTCAGCACATTTAGGTTTAGGTACATTAATCTCCATTTTTCACTTATTCTTACTCTGAGCATTAAAACAGTGACTAGGTTCACAATAGGATACATATGAGCTGTATATCCTTTCTGTAAACTAGCTGGGGTTTTACACCATACAGCTCTGACCCCATACGCGCATAAATCCTGCCTGACTTTTTGAATGTGAAATTACTTTTGGTTCAATTCGATGTATTGACACAATTATTTCATTCTTTGTTTTATTGTGGCTTATCATCTGACAATTATACTTGAAGTTGTAGCCATGGGTTAGTAATCATTTACAATACCCATGTTTGAAATCATCCTGTAGTTCAATTAAATTTTACCGACTGTTTGCTTTTACTGTTGATTATTTGCAATACAGCAAAATTCATTACCGTAACTTTCTTTACATATTAGACAATGACATCGTCTGTCCTTTATTTCCATTGCGATTTTTGTTCATTTATGATCATTCTACGTACGACGTCATCGCGTCTTTTGAATATCGCGAGACGCGCCGGCCTTGTACGTTTATTCGGCCTTTTAAATGCTCGTCCACTCACCCGCTATCTAGCATCACCGGACGTACGGCTGTTCGGCTGAAATCTTTTCTTTCCCCAAGTAAGTAACCGGAGACTTTGTTGGTTGTTTACATGTTTTTTTGCCGGTTTTAGCCAGATACCTACTAATAGCGCTCATTCTCCCCGTTGCTAGATGATTTAATTAACAGTAATAGAATATCTATACCGAAATTAACGGTTGTTTCTCTGTTAGTCGCTACGCTATACCTGCACATCGCAGGCATGTCCTCACCCTTATCGCTGGCAGTAGTCGCTATGTTTAGCGCTAAATTCAGAGATTTATATTCCTTCGCCAGTTGACGACGCTTAGATATTCTGCGTAGTCCTCTAAATTTTTATGCAGACATTTTTAGGGCTCAATTTAGAGCTTGTTGACGACGCTTAGATACCTTGCATAGTCCACCCATTTGTATGCAGCTACTTTGAGCACGTAATTCAGAGATCCATATCCTTTTACTTATGTACGGCGCTCAGACATCCTACGAAGCCAACTCATATGTATGCAGCACGATTGCTGATAGTCACCTTGATTTCGGTAATAAACCTTGGCTTTTATATTTGCCGCTGTTAGTATTGGTTTCTTAGCAGAAAAACCAATCATTTGACTTTCGACTTTCGGTATAACCAACGTGCAGACATACATGTGTATAAATATACATGTCCATGTGTCTTTACACAGTTCTGCGCATATTTTAAAAAATATTTCTCCATATTTACAGTGATCCCTCTTTTACATCCTGAGATGACCGTAATTTTCTAAGACTTTCAGCATACCCAGGACTGCTTTCCAAGCCTAATAAAGAAAGGTAACAGGTCCATATAGACTTATACTATTAAACGCATCCCCACACGTAATCCTTTGTAATAGCCATATAACATAATGCCGGTTTTTTATCTGCAGGTTCCCGATTTACGAATTCCATAGACACATTAGCCTGGGTGGTCCTCCCCCTGGAGCCTTGGGTTCAAGCACCAGTACTCGAAGGACTGATCTATAGAAGGACCTCAGATATGCACTGTTTTTAGGTGATCCTCATTTTAACTTCCCATTCAGGAATAAAAAGTTTTTAATCCACCAACAACATATAGTTTTTACTACATATATGTTTGTTTTTTTGTTTGTTTCACAGGAAATTTTATTATAAAGAGGTCTTGACTCCACCACCAATGTGGTTTCCCATTGCCCCACATGTAGGTATATGCTATCCAACCAGTTAGCCCATACATTTATTCATTGCTCTAGCGATTATGACTCATCCCGTCTTTGTTATTTTCCCTTCCTTTTATCATAGGTAATTTAATTACCTCCGGTGGTTCCAAACATCCATTTTGGTCCCATCCACATACCTATTTAGGTAAGCTTCCCCTATTATCCGTTTGGCCCATGGTTTTGCTGCTACTCCCTGTTCCTACCTACATTTATTATGGGCTTTCTAAAGACTCGGTATGTAAACTATCTTGACTTTTTTGTCTCTTATCTTTGGTGGGGATGAAGGTCTTTACCTGTACCACAGCATTTACTGAATGCTATTTTATTCACTTCTGTTCTAACTCTCTTATACATATTTTTTTCATCTTTCTTTATGGTTTCTTTAAATTTCTACACAGAGATTAATTTGTTTTTTATTATTGTATGCTATTTAGCAAACTTTTTATCATAACATATGTTATCTAGACTCAGGGGCCGATTCCGATCTCGGTCGGAGGCGCACCCAATACCATTCGGTCGGGAAAAAAGCCATGCGAAAGCCTGTTTCCCGACCGAACCGTACGCGGGTCCGGCCGAGCGAGTACGATGCGAGCTCGCCGACCGACTCGTCCGGGCGACCCGACCGCTCCGACCGACTCGTACCCGGACCGTACCGCTCCGACCGACTCGGTCGGACCCGGTTCGCACCGCGCAATGGAGACGTTTTCCGGCCGGGTAAGTACGATGCGCACCTCGACCGCTCCGACCGACTCGCGCCGTCCGACTCGAACTCGCTGTCGGAGCCGTACTTTGGGGGTCCGTGTCGGACCCCCTGTACGCGCTACCCGTGCGAGGCGCACACAGGGGGACCCAAGGGTCCCCCCTACCTGTGCGTGTACGCCGCGAGCGCTTCGCGGCGTACTCGCTGTAGGGGCGCCCTTGTCCGCCTCGCACCCATTGAGGCAATGGGAGCCCGCGTACGCGTTGTACGACCGGCTCCCATTGAGTTCAATGGGAGTCCGACTCGACTCGTGTCCGATAACATACGGACGCATCGGACTCGTTCGGTCGGACTGCACGGGTCCGATTCGGTCGGAAATCTCTCCGGGTCCGGCTCGGTCGGGGAAATTTCCGGCCCGAATCGGAATCGACCCCTCAGTGTACTCTATATGTTTGTAATCTGTTATATATATGTGATTAATTTTGTTTGTTTAGGAAATTGTGGCTGTCCTGAAGAAGGCGCTAAGCACGCCGAAACGCGCGTAGAGAAATAAAGAACTTGTCTACCATCTAGCCACTATGTTTTAACATAAATTAAAACAGACTTTATTCATGTTTACATTTTTGTACGTCAGAAATTATCAGTATTGTATTGTTTTACATTTGTCTGTATATAAATATATCAACGTTTTTGTTACGTTGTTAAGTATAGTTTGTCTTATTTGCTTCACTACTTTCTTATCATGAATTTATAACAATAAAATGAAGTTTTTAACATAATTGTCGAGTACACTGAGTCAATGTGTATATCAATGTGGTTAACATAGGTCGACTCATGACCAGTTAATTGCCTAGGTCTCTTGTTCTCAAATGCATTTTCCCTGCCCTAGGATTTAGTGTTCTTTGCAGGTGGTCCCTTTGTTCCTCAATCCATTGTTTCCATAATAGCCTTTGCACTAGCACGTTATTGTGTCCATAGGGTGAAAAACGAACTGGCTTTGATTCACAGAGAGCCGTGAGATAGACTCCCTCCCATTTTGCCATTAATAATCCCTTTCACTTTGCCGCTGTGGGGACGAACGTCCAAGACCAGCCCAGCCGCCTGGCATTAACCACCATGTTTCCTTTTTAAGGTCTTGCGTAGGCAGCGCTTGCGCAATCTCTTCGAGACATGCTGTATTCAGGATGGACTGTTCCCATGAGGCACAGGGTCAAGACTGATTTGCATATGGCCAGGTCTAAACTGGGGTGGCATGGTGAACAAAATAATGATGGATTTCACCCAGATCTCTTGACTGGGGGTGAAAGTTTTGATTTGTTCCTCATTCCGTCCATCAATTGTGTGTCTTCTGCTTTCTCGCCCTAAGTGCGCCGGGTATGCCCAGACGTGGGTCCCGGGCCTACTCTGCCACTGGATTCAAGCTTTCGTGGCTGATGAGGGGTGAAACCCCGAAACCGGTCCTAGGATGCCTGTTTCCGGTCCAGGGAGGACCTGGCTTGACAGTTCGGGCTGGTCTGTTCCCATGAGGCACAGGGTGTAGACTGATTTGCATATGGCCAGGTCTAAACCGGGGTGGCATGGTGAGCAAAAGAATGATGGATTTAACCCAGATCTCTTGACTGGGGGTGAATGTTTTGATTTGTTCTGCATTCCGTCCATCAATTGTGTGTCTTTTGCATTCATTATATGGGCTCAAAGCTCCACCCACTTTCCACCCATCTTTTTAATTGCCTCCTGCCCCTGTCCTTTATAATTGGTGGCTTTTCATTGATCAATAGGCTTAGTAGTTCCTCCTTAGTACCGCCTTGTATCTTCTTGTAACCTCCCATGAGGACCCCCCTTTTACATGTATTGTTACTCTCTAGGTTTTAATTACAGCCTCATGGCACTATTTTCTTAAAAGGCTTCAGGCAGGACACACACTTGGTCTTAAGTTAGGCTGGGAGTGGTTACTTCACTCACTAGAACATCTCACATATATATGAGACCGTCTATAAATTTCCCTTCATCAGCTCCACACAGAGTACAACCTAATCAGAAATTAACATAATAATTCTTTTGTCACATTTCAGAGCTACAAATTGTATATATGGACATACGTATTTTAATGTACTCGTAGTACCGTCTTGCATGCAATGCATTATGGGTAGGGTGGATTTACCAAATCTTCTGCAGGGTGCAGTACCATTTGTGACCAAAAGAGGTCCCATAGGTCCTTTTACTTCGGTTGTTACACGTATGCTTTAATTAGAGCCTGGGAGCACTATTTTCTTAATTGGATTTCATCTGCCTGATGTTGTAGGCAGGACACACTCGCTCTCTCTCTCTCTCTCTCTCTCTCAACGCTTTTTTAAAATTTAAGCAGCACGGCTGCCTCAGATGGGATAATGGTGGGCGTTCTTTTCTTTTACCTGAACATGGGCGTGCTTGTTTTGTTATAGTGGATAGTCAGCTGTCCAATGATGTCACCACAGCCTTACGACTTTAATATTTCAAGCAGCTGTGTACTGTTTCGCTTAGGTAGTTTATGATTCTCACTAGGGACCTCTAGCAGCAGCTTGTGGTACTGCTCCTAGGCATGCGGTGCTGGTGCCTTGCTCACTAGGGACCTCTAGGAGCAGCTTGCAGTACTGCACCTAGACATGCAGTGCTGGTGCCTTCCTCACTAGGGACCTCTAGGAGCAGCTTGCGGTACTGCACCTAGACATGCAGGGCTGGTGCCTTGCTCACTAGGGACCTCTAGGAGCAGTTTGTGGTACTGCACCAAAACATGCAGTGCTGGTACCTTGCTCAATAGGGACCTCTAGGAGCAGCTTGCAGTACTGCACCGAGACATGCAGTGCTGGTGCCTTACTCACTAGGGACCTCTAGGAGCAGCTTGCGGTACTGTACTGTGACATATAATGCTGGTTCCTGGCTCACTACGCAGGCATTTGGAATGCACTAGGTCTCGCATTACTGAAAGTAGGAGCTGTTGGCGTTGCATTATTATTTGCAATGCCAATACCTCAAACTATCAGTAATGCGAGACCTATTGCATTGCAAATGCTTGTCCCTAACTGTTCCCCTGAACGTGTGCTTTTTTAGCAGTTTGTGGGGACTCTAATCTCCAGATACTCATGGAACTGCAGACCTGTTGCCTTTCAGAAGCGTCCTTGTGATCTGAGCTTGGTTCCTCTCACCTGAGTCTACTCTTGAATGGGCAGCCACCCAGGGGCGTAACAAAGGCCCCTGCAGCTCCCATGGTGCAGGGGTGGGCTGGGGGGCTGTCTTACCCATACAGGAGGGGGCCCCCTCAGCCCCTATTAATGTGAGTGTGAGGGGCCCTTTCAGCATATCTTGCAGGGGGGCCCCCTCATGTTTTGTTTTGCCACTGCAGCCACCCTTCACAGTGCAAGCGTTGAGTAGCGGCAGCTGATTGCTAGAGTGACTGTTCAGTTCAGTTCAAAAAGTAAGTTTATTTAGACCGTAGGTCTTTAAACAACATAAAACATAATGAAACACAACATTTGTTTAAAATTTGTAAAAGAGCCATCACTAAATAAAAAAAAAAAGATATTAAAAAAAATAATAATAATAAAAAAATATAAAACAATTTTTTTTTTACAAATTCATTGTCTCCTTACATCATAATAACCTAATTTTCCTAACATCAACCTTAATTTTGTTAAAACAATTCCATACACAATTTATGAACGCATTCTAAAACACATATGTGATCCAAACATTTTAAATTTCGATATAAAACATTTAAAATTACCCAGTTTAAAATTTCTATTTATCAATACACGGTCAACTCCTCCATTCCCTATTCCATAAATAACCTTTTAACAGCCTGAATAAACTTTGCCACTGCTATTGCAATATCGAGATACTGCATGTCCATAAGGAGCTCAATTGCTTGCGTCCGTGACCCAATACCATACTTTAGAAAAACTGGACGTAGGAACAATTTTCGTTTGTCTAACAATTTTTGGCAATCCATTAAAATGTGTAAACAATTGCATTTCATGCCCATCCCACATGTACATCTACGTCAGGATCCATCAGTATTCTTTTTATTTTATCGTTTGGCTCGAGCGGGATTAATACCTACTCTCACTTTTAGTAATTCAATTCTGAGCCATTGATTTGGTAGGGTGTCTAGGTAAGGATACCAATTTTCGTTTCTCCAGCTATGTATCATAAATTGCACGGACTCTTTTTGTCTCAAATACTCCATATCAATTAGTCTAGACTTTTCCTTCCCTAGAGATTTGAGTACACTTTTTGGTTCTTCAATGTACAAGGACTGGGGGACGATTTTCACCTTCAGAATGTCACAGATGGAGTAGAGTTTCTTTCTTATTACTTTCGCCCATTTTAGTTCACTCAGCTGAATCTCCTTCATACACCAACGTGACACTTTCCCATCTTCCCCTGCCCCCAGTCGTTTCCAAAATCTAAGTAGACTCACTTGGACCTGGACATTCCATGATATCAAGTCTAGCTCTAGCCTAATTGCCTGAATCATTGATGAGCTAGGCAATGACATCAATGCTTTTAAGCATTTCCCTTCCTCACTGTCCCAGGTACTTTTCCCTCCTAGACATAAAATTTCTGCTCCATACTGCAATTGTGGAGGCATCATTGCATTGTAGCCCTTCAGCAAGGGTCTATGAGACATAGCGCCATAATTACGGTTGAATTTTTTCAGCCCGCAAACAGAGGCTAAGGCTTTGGCTTATGCGTGCTCCATTTTAAAGACTTGTCAAACCATATTCCCAAGTATTTATATTCGTTGACAACTTCTAGTTTCGTTTGCCCCAAAAACCAATTCCATTTGTGATCTCTCTTCCCAAAACACAGTATTTTTGTTTTATCCATGTTCACTGTGAGTCGTTTTGATGCACAATATGCATCAAACGCATTTAGCTTCCTTTGCAGACCCAATTCTGTTTGGTCGAGAATTACTAAGTCGTCTGCGTACAGTAGACAGGATACATGCTTCCCATTTACCTTTGGGCTTGCACTTCTTTCCGTCATTAAAAAGGAAGGTACAGCAGCAAGAAAGATTGCGAAGAGAAGTGGGGCCAATACGCAGCCTTGTCTTAGGCCATTATTGATCGCAATCTCCAATGTCAAGCCCTCCATTGTATCTTTGATGACCTGAGCCCAGTTATGGCTATGCAACTCCTGAATTATTACTAGGAGTTCTTCAGGACTGTTATAACTTTTTAGCGACTCCCAAAGACACTCACTGTCTACTAGATCAAACGCAGCCCGAAAGTCGACAAAACAGCAGTAAAATCTACCTTGCTGTTCTAACGACTTCCGAGCTAATGCCCATAAGGCAAAGCAATGATCAATGGTTGAGTGCCCCTCCTTAAACCCTCCTCGTTCCACTGGTACAATCGAGTGTATCTCTGCCCAATCCTTCAGTCTGCCTAAGATTATTTTAGATAATACTTTCACCCCAATGTCTAACAGATTAATTAATCTGTAGTTTTTTGGGTCCTTCCTGTCCCCTTTTTTGTGCAGAGGCCTAATCACCGCACCCCTCCACGATTTTGGGATAATACCTAAATCTAGCACCACAGAAAACATCTTAGAAAAAAATTGTGCCCACCAGTTTAACTCTGTTTTAATTATAACAGCGGGTAAATTATCTGGCCCTGCGGCTCCAGTTAGGTTTAACTTCCTAATGGTATCCTTCACTTTTTCTATCGAAAATGAAGGTATTAACTCTTTTGCATCCCATCCCTTAGAGGCTCTTCCCTCGCTTATTACTGGCGCATTGCTAGCCATATATAGTTGGCTCTACTACTCCTCCCAAGATGCCTCATCAACTACACAACTCATGGTTTCCGGTGACCGCCCCGAGGCGTCTTGAATCAGCTTCCAGAAACCTTTAATATTTTTTGTTTCTATTGTTTTCAATAGGGTAACCCAGCATTTTTCTTTAAATCTCCTCTTCTTCGACCTCACTAACATTTTATAATCTTTTCTTAATTTTGTTAAGCTGGTAAAGCCCTCCTGATCATACCTTAGCCTCAGACATCTTTCTTCTCTTCTTATTAACCTTTTTTTTCCCCCTAAACACAGAGTCAACCCAGCTTATTTGCTTTCTATATCGGGCTTGTGTATCTTTAATACCCTTTCCATTCCTCTTTAGGTCAGCTCTGAGGTATTGTACGACCTGATAGATTTTTTCCTCAAACCATGAAATCGTCTGATCGTTCGCTACCTCCAAGGTTAAATTTTGTTGAAAGCTAGCTAATTTTACTAGATATTCGTCTGTTAATTTTGTAGTCAGGTGTTTTGGGTATGCCATCGATTGGGGGAGGACTCTTTCACAGAATCTTGGGGGCCCTTTCGCTAATTCACAAAACAGATGGTGATGGTCACTTTCTTTACGCTGGATTACCTTAAACTTTTTTACCATAGCGAAGTTCCAGGCATGTACAAACACGTAATCTATGGGACAGTGTTGGTTACCTCTTCTGAACGTCTGATTAGCTGGACGGTCGGTACCTATCCTACCGTTTAAGCTAATTAGTCCCTTTGAACCTAGAAATTTCCCTAAGGCTTCATCTTGTCTACTCATGTCGCAAATGGGGAAGTGTGCCGGCATTATCTCATAAGCTTTTAAAATTTCTTTAAACCAAGGGTCTAATTCTTTGGGGTTTAGTTTATGGTTAAAATCGCCCATAATAATCATCAGATCATTTCCATACTTATCACTCAAGGAGTTCATATCATCTTTAAATAGTCCCATTTCTCTTTCATACTCCTCTTGAGAACCCCATTGTATGTAGGTGTTCACCACAATCGCACGGTCATTTAACCTTTCCGAACCCTGTAAGGTTAACTCACTAACCAACACCCATTTGCAAGAAGTGGTTATCATATTAACTTTTTTTGCAGTTCTTGTGGAAATGAGTGTCATAATCCCCCAGATGGACGTCCAAATCTTGATTTACTGGCGGGTTTATGAGTCTGAACACACCATTCAACCACTGGGGTGTTGTCGCACAGCCAAGTTTCCTGCAGGCAAACAATGTCTGTCTGCCTTGAGACGTATTTTATACAGTCAATCTTTGTTTGCCCTGTAAAACCATTGATGTTCCACGAAATTATTTTTAGGCTATGCGACAAACCACTTCCCTAATCAATCTCACTGAGGTGTCCAGACTCATTCAATGCCCACAAGGGTGTGCTTAAGTCGCTATCTCCTAAGCTCCAGTTACCCCATTTTTACAGGGCTCTGGGTTCTCGACGACTATGTTAATATTTGCTCTTTTCCCACATGCCCCAGCTATCAGTCTTGCTTGCCTTTTCCCCAGGCCTGCATGACATTTCAGGAAGGCACTATCAGGCTGTTTTACCCTTTCTAATTCAGCTTCGGGTATTAACCTTATTCCTTCCTTTAGCATTTCTTTTTCAGCATTTAAGATTGCGGTTTTTACCATCCCTGAGTAGACTTCAATTTTTGTGAATTCTTTGCCTTTGCTATTAGGGGTGAATCCTACATGCCTCAGATCTTTTGATTCAATTTCTCTCAGGCTTGGGCATTTTGAGAAAGAAAACAAAAGTTGGGAGCGGTTTAGGGGTACAATTTTCCTTAGCTTTTTCCTCCCCTTCTCTACTTCCAAGGGTTCGAAGTATATCCACTTTTTGTCACTCGAGTCTATTACTTTTAGACCCCCATTTTTCTTTTCACTCATATCTTTCTTTATATTTGGAGTTTTTGATCTTTTTCCCCACCTCCCTGAATTCATAGGGTGATCCTTCTCCTCCTGCAAGTTTACCCATTTTCCCAACCTTTTCTCCTCTCTTTCTACTACCCGGGTGTTTTTTTGTTGAACCCTTTTCCCCCCTGCTTTCTCCTGTCTCATAGTTGAGTGACTCTCCGGATTCCTCCTTACCCTTTTATTATCTGGGGAAATTCCTCTTTCTTGTGATGTTACGTGGGGCTTATCTCCATTATCCCTTCCTTTTTTATGACCCTTTTGTTTCCCTTTTTGCTGCGTTTGTTTTCTTGGAGGATATCTAGTCTTTGGCCGCCTATACCAGGGATGATCACTCCTTCTCCTAATTAACATTGGGCACCTAGAAATATACAAATCCTGGCAATTATTCATTAACTCTAATTCCCCCGCATCACCTTGAAAAGAGGTATCAGGCACTGGTCTAACCACAGACGGCATTAAACCCCTAATGCCCTGTAATTAACACACAGTTTGTTTTAAGCAGATTTCATGGGCCTTAAGTATTTTATTATTTGATAATGTAACCTCTAGCAGGCCTTGCAGAGTTTTTTGCAGCATTAACATTATGTCCAGCATTGAGGCCGAGGGTGTTGCCGATATATCCAAGCCCCACGAGCTACTGCACACCAGTTCTTCTAACGACTTAGTGCCCTGATTCGCCCCTTGACCCAAGCTTTTATCTGCATTTGATCTTATGTCCAAATCTGTAGCATCTTTCTGGCCTTCCAACTCTTTTAAGATATTCTCCTCGTATTCTCCATCAACAGTGCCAATCACAGAAAATATCCTTGGAGACGAGGAAAGTCTTGGTTCCAAATTGATGCTTATTTGGCTTAGGATGCTTTGATTAATTAGTGAATCTTCTATACTTTGGGCACTGTGTTCACTAACTTCGTGAATCAATATAAGGTTCCTTCTCAAAGTCTTGACTTTTTAGGGGTGTTGGTTTCCTATTAAAATGTTTCCCCACAAAGTCTTTTATTGATTTGGACACAGTGCCCACCCCCCTTTCGTACTTGCTTGCGATATATATCAAGTGTCAATTTCTTCTTTGGGGTTTCTTTTTGTACACTTTTGATATTCTCCTCCAGGCCTTCCATACTCTCCACTGGAGATCTGATAGATTCGCTTAAAACAATATTCGAAGTCGGGGGGACTTTTCTTACTTTACTTATTTTTAGCTTTTTAGGTGCCATATTAGAGGAGCTCCTACTACAACACGTGTTTTATCTCGTAGCAATTAAAAGGTTGTGAATGGGCACTGAGAAGATGGTAGTAAGAGGGGGAGATACAAAATCAAGTTAAGTCCAGCCTTACAATAGTCCGTCTCCTTGCCCACACTCCGTTATTTTTATCCTCCAGTGATTAACCGTACCAGTTACTGCCTCCACTTGCACAGTCCAAGACAGCTCTCAGGCTTACTGATGAAATGGGACATTAATTTAAAAAGGGGACTTTCCCAAGAACCCCCAAAAGCACTTACCTCTGCTGTGGTGTGGTATATTTCGGCTTGCCGTGTTTCTACTGGCTTAATTAGTCAGCCCCTAATCGAGGCTTTTTCAGCACCCCCTAATGCCAGGGCCTTTCCCCCCCCCCTCCCCTCCGGGGGCTCCCACGGCAGGGACGCACTCACTGCTTTTTACCGCTGGCACCAATTCCCGGGCCCCCAATTTGTGCGTGTTCGCGCTCTCCCTCGATATGGGGCGGTGAAAGTGCGTTGTTGCAGCCTCCCGGCTGAACTCCTTCGCGCTCCGTTCTCCGTTCTCCATGCTCCTGCGCCGACACGCCGAAGCTCCACAACCCGGAAATGGGCGTATTGCATGTGGTGTTACGAGGCGTTACGTTGCACGGCAGCCGGCAACCAACGAGAACCACAGCAGAAGAGTGACTGGATTCCTAGCTCAGGGCCCTATATTAGGTTCAGAGAAGATACAGGGCATCTTTAGTTTCCTTGGCAATGCTCTTTGCAGGTACATCAGCAGTGCCCTACAGTGTAGTGAGTGGACTCTAGGACGGTGCTTCTAGCAGGGACATGGCTTGTTGTCTGTTTCTTTTATTGTTTTTTCGTGCCTGTCTTTTATAGTCCCTCAAAGTTTCATGTGCCCATGGTTGTTGTGCATATTTACTTGCCCACAGGTTTGGTCCTGCTCTTGCCTGTTAATAATATATTGCGGATACCCGCTGGATTAATCAGAATCGATGACCTTGTGAAGTTGTGAATGCTTCAATGATCAAAAATTCAAGTTACAAGACTGGACGATTGAGCTAATACCCTGTATTACTCCTACACTAATGCCCGGTATTACTCCTACACTAATACACTGTGTTAGAAATAATGGTTTATGAACGTATTCCTTGGTTTTGTGGGTGTTGTGCTTGAGGCTGTTTTCCATGGACTGTAGTCTCACATGCATCACAGCTTCCTTTCTTGGTAAATGTTTGTCTGTCCTGCGACGTCTTGTTCATGGTTTCATCTTGTCAAGGACACTCCACTTTAAATCTCTGTGACCTTCCTCAACAAAATGTTGCATCACTCAGGCAATCAATTTTCTACATCTTATTTTAGGTTTTTCTTGTATAATGTGTTTTTCAGTTTCAATCAGTCTTCCCTTTATATGCTTGGCAATAGGTTCACAGAACCACATATTCTATAATTTTGTGTCACTATAACAAATAATTAAGTGACACAGTTTCAGATTTTTCTGTTTATCCTGTTCGCGACTGCCATGCTTTGCAAGTCAGGTAGAACAGAACAATACAGGCGCTGGAAGGCTCGCCCTGAAGATGGTGGGCTTCCATCCAGTGGCAGTGCTTAATTTGAACCGGTGGTGGCCGGTGGGGGCCACCTGCACTACTTTTTGGGGACCGGCTCTAATTATTCCTCAGCAGACATTTCCTGAGAGCAAGAGAGGGAAAACTGCACAAAGAAGAAAGAAGGAGGAAGAGAAAGACAGCAAAACTGCCACAAAGAAAGAAAGCAGGAATCTGCTAGAGTGGGCTAAAGGGGCATGGAGTGCCTGGTAGTGTATTAAAGAGGCCTGAGGTGGATTTAGGACTACTATGATGTTTCAGGCCACGCAGGGGTTTTCACATTCACACTCCGGCACCCTTGGCCTGTTTTGGTTTGGCCCGTGGTCACGTGACCGTGGGTATAAATAAATGGGCAGGGTTGTGTGGAGGCAGTCCCCGTACCAGATGGCATTCCATGTCTCATGTGTCTCCCTCAGCACCCGCGCAGCTGAGGGCTTCACCACAACAATTAGGCCCAGCGCTCGGGAGGAGGGAGGCCCGACATAACAACTGGCGACGGTGGACGGGATTTATCGCCCACCACGTGGTGCTCAGAGGGGTCCAATCTACTGATATGTTTGGCACAGGAAAGCAGCGTCGACGCGTGGGAAGCGTGGCTCCGCCCATCAGGCGCTACTTAGTGCTGTGAGCAGCCATGGAGCCTTGCAGCGTGCAATCTACCGCCAACACTGCATTCCAGCTTATGTGCACAGCATGTGCTCGGTGAGAATACTTTTGGGAACGTACCAGAGTCAAACATAGTGGCCCAAACCACATCCCACCACCATGCCTGACCTAGGACCACGTGACAGCCGTAGAACCCCCGGTGGCTCCATGGGCCCATGCTTCCACACTCATGAGGTCAGTGCCCACCATTGAACCTTTCATCATAGCTGGTGCACCATTGTCCCAAGCCAATACTTCTGCATTTTGGAGTCGCCGCAGTTCACAAGCTGTTCAAGAAAGTGCAGGAAGCTGGACCCCTCATACCTACAACATGCTCAAGAAGGCTTTGATGGCTCATTTTGCACCTCTAGCAAATCCAGACTATGAACAATTCCTGCTCAGATAAGCCGGGCACATGCCAGAGGAGTCGGTAGACACATTCTTTGCCAGGCTCTGTGATTTGGTGATCATGTGCACCCTCCCCGATGAGCAGGATGAAATGCACGCCCAATTCATCTAGAGTTGTGCATCAGCCAAGCTGCAGGAACACTTCTTGCAAGTGCCTTGAATGATAATGGATGACATCCTCATCATGGGCAGGTCAAAAGAGCTCACTAAGTCATGGGCAGCCCACATGGAAGCCACGCTCCAATGGGTCATCAAGTCTGAGCCCGCCAACCAAGTAGGTGCCATCTACTCATCTCAAAAGAAGAAGGAGCGCTCTAAAGCACCGCTAGCAGCTAGGCTTTGCAGGTGGTGCAGTGGCCCCACCCCACATGAAGAAGACTAGCCAGTGAAAGGACGGAAGTGCTCAGCTTGCGGGAAAATGAATCACCACGCAAAAGTCTGCAGATTGACACCCACAGCAAAAGGACTGAAAAGGAGGACCGACAATCAAGTGGATACAGAATCGGTGACAGCTGAAGATGACGACATGGACAAAGATGAGTCCAAGGGAACGGTCCACGTCATCCACATCGTACAGCATGATCCAGGTCACCACAGTGCCCCTCGTTGGCTAGTCATAGTCGACAGGCAACCGATAGTGGCGCTCATCGATACAGGAGAATCGATCAATATCCTACCTCTAGCACTACATCAAGCAATGACATCACCCCCGGCCTTTCTCCCAACCACCAACAGAGTGTATGCCTATGGCACCACCACATGCCTCCCGCTGGCGGAAGTCTTCACCACTTCAATCAGCCACCAAGATCAAGCCACAAAAATGAAGGTATATGCCACCAAAGGAGGAGCAGACATGCTACTCAGTTGCCACACAGCCAAACGGCTGCAGCTGGTTCAGTTCGCCTTTGGGGTCCACGTCAGTGCCCTGGATTCCCTTCTCACTGAGTTTGAGCAGCTCTTCCAAGGCATTGGCTGCATGAAAAACCAGATGGTTCATCTCCATATTGACCAGTCTGTAAAGCCGGTAGTCCTGAGGCACCGCCGCATAGCCTTCCATCCCAGACCTAAGGTAGAGTCCGAGCTGATGAAGTTGGAGAAAGCCAACATCATCGAGAGGGTGGAATTGCCCACACCATGGGTGTCGCCCATCATTGTCACACGTAAGCCCAAACAACCTGGGGAGGTGCGCATATATGTCAACATGAGGGTCCCGAATACCGACATCAAATGGGAGCGCCACCTGACACCCAGGGTCAATGACATAGTGGGAGAGCTCACAGGCTCCTGTGGTTTCCGAAGATGGATCTTCGCTCAGGGTACCACCAAATCTTCCTCCTGTCTGAGTCACGGAACATAATCACGTTTTTCCACGCACTTGAGGCTGCACCAATACAAATGCCTGAATTTCGGCATCTCCAGCGCCGCTGAGGTATTTCAGGATATTGTACGGGGAGTGCTGGCAGGGCTTCCTGGCGTCCTGAACATCAGCAATGACAGCATTGTCCATGCTCCCACACTGGAAGAACATAGCCAATAGTTACGGGCCGTGTTCCACCGGTTGCAAAGCTGTGGCCTTACGCTGCACAAAGAAAAGTGCAAGATCTAGAGAGAAAAGATCTGCTTTTTGGTGAACGCTTCTCTGCCAGAGGAATCATCCCCGACCCAGCCAAGGTCAGAGACATCCAGAAGGTGCCTGCACCCTCCACTGTCACCGGAGTGAGGGAATGCTCACATACTGTGGCCGTTTCATACAGAACCTGACCCAACCCACTGGGTCACTGCAGGACCTCACCAAGGCTTCGCACCTGTGGCAGTGGGGTCTCCAGCAAAATAACTAATTCCAGGATACCAAGCAAGCCCTGTCTGCCAACACCACACTTGCATACTTCAACCCCAGCAAGGACACCGAGCTGTCTGTTGATACCAGCCCTACCGGCCTCGGAGCAGTCCTATCTTATAAGTAGCCATTTGAAGAGTGGGCCCCATCGCCTATGCCAGCCTCACCCTGACCCCGACGGAACAAAGATATTCTTATCTCAAAGGAAGTGATAGCTATCCACTGGGGCTGCCAGCATTTTCACATCTATCTGTATGGGCATCCTTTTGCTGTCAACATAGACCACAAACCCATGTTACCACTCTTTAAAGGCTCAGCCGCCAAGCCTCTGCCCAGGATCGAGAAGTGGATACTCCAACTTCAAGAATACCAATTCTCTGTAGAATACCGACCTGGCACCCACAGCCCAGCCGATTATCTCTCGAGGCACGCCTGGCCTGTTACCCATCAAGAAGCTCGGGAAGCAGAAGAGGCTGAAGAGTACGTGCGGATTGTGATAGAGAGATCATGGCCACTCTCCATCTAGTTAACTGACATCATTGAGGCTACCAGGGCAGATGACTGCCTCCAATAAGCGATGGCCATCGTCCAGTCCAGAAAGTGGGATAACATCATGACCACACTTTCACAGAAGACCGCAGGAGCACAGAACACCCTCAAGTCACTGCGACACATGAAGGATGAACTCTGTGTCTCAGCTGATGGGTAAGACTCAGTGAATGGTGGATCTGGCCCAAGTGTCTCACCAGGGAGTTGTGAAGACAAAAACCTGTTTAAGGAACAAGGTATGGTTGCCCAGCCTGGACGAAAAGGTGGAAATAACTGTCCAAAAATGCAGCCTCTATCAAGCCACAGGGAGAAGCGATCCTCCTCCACCCATCATCACAGATGGCTACGTGCAAGTGCGGATTTCCGAAGTCTGCCAGATGGCAAACTCCTCCTCAGTGTGATGGATGACTATTCCCTCTATCCGGAGGTTGAGATCATGAAGACTACCTCTGCCAAAGAAACTATCCCGAAGTTAGAGAAGAACATGGCGACCTATGGTTTGATCAAGGATCTACGCATGGACAATGGCCCTCCTTTACATGGGCAGGACTTAGCCAGCTATCTCGAATCCAGAGGAACCAAACATCGACGGATCACCCCCCCATTGGCCTCAAGCCAACGGCGAGGTCGAGCAGTTCATGCAAACCATCACCAAGACCATCAAAATAGGACAAGCTGAGCAACAGTGTTTGGAAAGTGCCATATACACCTTTCTGAAAGACTACCATTTGACTCCCCATTCCACCACAGGGGTGGCACCAAGCACCCTATGTTTTGGATGCCAGGTTGTCCTTGTTAAACCCCACCACCGGACCTGGGAGAAAGCCCCAGTGCCGACGAACCGTGAGCATGCTCACCGAGAAGAAAAGAACCGCCTGGTGTCCCAGCGACAGCGAGCACAAACAGCAAAACTATCAGTGGGAGACTGGGTACTCATCAAGGACAGACACCCGGGGAGCAGGTTCTGGCAGCCTTTCAAACGAAGGCCATGGGGAGTCTCCAAAATCAATGCGACTATGATAACTGCGGCCAGAGGCCGAGAGATTGTGACGCATGACGTGTCCCATTTTAAACTGTTCAAGGGAAACCCGGACAATGTGCCTTGCTCCTCAAGTGAGCACGCCCCTGATTGTGAGGATGGCCCAGACACAGATGAACTGTCACTCACGCCACGCACTCCTGAGATGCTGGTCTCTTCGTCACCATCCAGAGCTGAACAAGATCCCCCTCGTCACCTTGCTGCTGAAACGGAGTACGAGCAGTCCCACTCTGAACTGCGGAGACCTGTTCGGGGTCTCCCAAGGTATTATCTCCAGCAAAACCCCCCACCATCGCAACGGGTCCAGGACTATGTGATGGACTGACAAACGAAAGAGGATCCAGCTGTGGGGAGCTGATATGTGCATTTGATAGTCTCCTTTTGATGTTCACTATTTTGATCTGTTATGCAATGTTCAGGTGTTTATACATACCTTGAGTTTCCTTTCCCTTGGGATGCCATGACGGACTCTTAGTTGTATTGTATTTTATCACTTTCAGCCATGCTGCCAGATTGCCAGACCGTTCTCTATGTTTCATTTTATGGTAAAGGAGGAATGTAATGTTTCAAACATTCAGGCCATACAGGGATGTTCACACGCACAACCCAGCACTCTTGGCCCATTTTGGTTTGGCCCACAGTCACGTGACCACGGATATAAATAAATGGGCAGGGCTGTGCAGAGGCAGTCCCCACACAAGATGGTATCCCATGTCTCATGTGTCTCCCTCAGTGCACTTCACCACAACACTTAGGACCAGAGCTAAGCGCTGGCCAGTGGCCTGGTGGTCGATGGTCAGCTGGCAACGCGGAAACATTGGGTTGACCAGGCACAGGTGAAGCACAAAGTCAATAAGAAGTTAAAAGGATCTTGTGTAAATATCACTACAACAGTTCTCAGGTTTGTGTTGGTTGGTGAACAACTGATTGCAGCATTTGTTGCTCATGAACAAAGTAATGCCCATGGTTCAAAATTGCTACTATGTATTGTTTCAAGTATGAAGTAGTTTACATGTGCATATAAAAATAGATAAATGTGTTTAAATAAAGCATTGGCATAATACTAGAACATAGTTTTGAAAATGAATGTGAAACACACACATGTATTTGTTCATGATTGTCATTAATCGCTGCATCCCATATTCTGAAGACCTTAATACCCTAAGCCTGATCTCAGAACCCTCATGTAGATGAACACATTAGATGGACACAGAGCATTAGTGCTCACTCAGCTGCACTCACTCATAGCCCTGAGGCTGGTTTGACACTCTCATTGAAACATTCCTCGTTGTGGATTATTCCAGGTTACTACACATTATTAAAGTAAGGTGAGAGATATTGTATACTTTTTAAAACCAGGTGCATTCTCGCACACCATTTGAAACGCATCATCTAAAGAAAACAAATATATTGTGTAAAACATTGCAACCTTTCTCATTATCCTTCTATTGGATGCCCTTGTACTGACGGTGCAGCAAAGGGGCTGAGGGATCAGCTGTGCCCACACAGCACTTACTCAAACCACCGCCTAGTTCATTAAGTGACATGAAGGCCTGGGGGAACAGGTTTCATTGTATGCACATGTTATAAATACCATCCAAGTCGACTGTTTCATCTACACAACGGCACCCATAACAGTAAGACACAGAGCTTGCTTTTGGATGAACTCAGCTTCCCTCCATAGATGCAAATGGGGGAATCACCTGACTCTGCAGTTTGAGGCTCTGGAAAGCTGATGATCCCTCAAATTCAGTCACAGTGAGACTCTGACTGGGTGTGTAATGCAAGTGTGCTTTGCAGGTAGGTGCGATACTGCTAGCTGTACCGAAGGGTGTGTGTGTTCTGACACCGGGACAAGCAGCCAGACCCTCATCACAAGCACTGTGGATGGATCTTGGTGCGCGGATGCTGGGGGACCAGATTCTCCAATTCTGGCATGTATCCAAATAGCAAAATGCAAAAATGATCAGTTTTGTCCCTGAATCGAAAAAGCCAGAAGGACCCAGGAATACTAGGTCCTTTTCTGAGTAATTGTCCTCAGTTCCAGTGACAAATCCGTAGAAGCGTTGTCTGCTCTCTCAATGTTGTGGTCTGGGATGGGGGGTCCTCTCAGCCTCAGGCTCTGTCATCGGCCTAAGGCTGTTCTTCTTCTGGTGCATGGTGGTGTAGCCCTCAGACCCTAGTTCTGCCATTGGCCTAGGGCTGTTCTTTTGGTGCATGATGAGGAGCTCTCAAACCCTGGCTCTGCCATTGGTGGTTGGCTGTGCCTATGGTGCATGGTGGTGTGGCCCTCAGCCCTCGCTCTGCCATGGACCCTGGGATGCCCTTCTCTGGATGTAGCAAGAGGAGGGTAGGAGAAGGTCTAGGGAAGAATAGGGTCTGCTTGAGGAAAGTGTTGTTTGCTCCACAGTGCAGGAGGTGGGGCACGCGGGGTCCCTGTGTCTGTAGAGCCACAGCGTGGGTGGGGTCCCTGTCTCCCTAGAGCCACAGTCTCAGGCCAGAGGCTCTGGATGTGGCCGGATGTGTACTTGCACCTGTTCATGTTGACAAATGTGTGGCAGGTGGGTTTCAGAGAGGGGCTTGCTCTCACTGGGCAGTGGTGCTACTGGGATTGGATGGGGACCAGGATGTGCTCCTGGCCCTCCGCATCTGCACTGATCCTGCAGGGGTTTCAGTGGGTGCACATCCACATTCAAGGTCAGGAGACACAGTGCCACTTACAATGGCAAGTGGAAGAATTCCACCCAATGTTCCTCGTGAGGTGGAATACAACCACTCGTACTGGGGGCCTGGGGGCTCATTCGTAGTTTTGCTGTATTATGGTGCAATAATACTTGATTCTTTGGGGAGCAGTAATAAGGAGCAGCCTTTGGAATATTTCTCTTTTCATGAACACAAATTCCCCCTTTTTTAACTTGGTACAAAATTATTAAAATTGTGGTAAGTCTTGTTGCCACCCAAATTAGGCTTCCCCTACGACTGAAAATGAGGTCATGCCACATTCATTTATTTGGGATGATAGAAAGGTGTACAATGGGCTTCACCACCACATTTCTACCATTCACTCTGCTATTCAGTAATGAGCTAATACCACATAGCATCAAAGAAATTACCACCAGCAAAATATTACCAAATACTACAAAGTACACAGAAGAAAAAAATGTGCAGTGTAGCAGGTGTTTCATTTAGCTTTAACCTCACTGAACATTTAACACGTCTTGTGCTTGAACTCTACTGGAATAATTCCAAACCTTGTACATAAATTAACTTTATTGTCATGTTGTGGTATCACCTCATTATTGGGAGTTCAACTCTGAATGATCACCTGAGAGCATATTGGAAGAAACAGCATCAAAACCACGTTAATGGAAGGGGGAATCAGAGCCACGGTTCTATTATTTTATATAGTATGTTTTGTTATATAATTTTTTTGTTATTTTATTAAATTCCACTATGTTATTTTACAGTGTTATATTAAGCACACATCCAGTACCAAAGCAGTCTGTTTGTTCTGCCTGGAGGAAGGATAAAATTAATGACTCGAAGTTGTAATATATACATAGTGCCAGAGAAAGGAAGTTTGTAATAAACATTAAGTGGGGCATATTCATCAAGGTTTTGCATTGCCCTTGTGCAAAGGGGGTGCAAGGGGGACACAAAACCTAAGTGAGATTTAACAAGTCACACAAGGCCACCTTGCATGGCCCTGCGTGGCTTTGTAAATCTAGAGTAACACAAGGCAGCGCAAATCACTGCATTGTGTTCCTCTGCAGCAGGGAGGCGTTCTGGGGATGGATCGTGGATGTTCCCACACATCCACCCTTGGATTTTGGTGCATTCCCTGATTTACCATTAGAAGCAGACCTGGGAATGCCTCAAAATACTTCGCCTCCCCAGGTGAGGTGTAGCAAGGAGAAATATCTTTATTAGGCACTTGCAAGGCAACTCAGGGGCTTAAGCAAGACTTACTAAGCCTCACAAAGCCACCTAGCATGGCTTTGCATGGCTTAGAAAATCCAGAGTAACATAAATTATCACAAATTGCTGCCTTTCGTTACTCTGCATTGGGAAGGCATTATATGGGTGGAGCATAGGCGCTCCCATACATCCACCAATGGGTTTTGACGCAATCCCAGATTTTCTATGGGTAGTATACCTGGGATTGCATTAAAATGGTGCGTCTTCCCAACAGAGGCATAACAAAGTTCAATATTTTAATTTCTCCTCATTTTTTCCTCGCTCTACATGTGCTGCATTCTGCAATACACATTGAAAGAGGAAAATGCCTCTCATGATTGTTTTTTTCAGGAAAAGTGTCTCTTTCTGCAAAAAACAATCCTGCCTACAAAGCAGGCACCCTTGCAACATGACGCAAGAGTGCCTGCATTGGTGCTAGGCAGCCAAAAGTGTGCCAGTGCTAGGAAGCCACAGGAATGCACCATATAATGTTAAAATACAACACATTCCTGCCCTTTCCCTTTCACACAGCGCAGCAAGGTGACTTGCTGTGTCCTGCTAAGTTAAAGATTGATAAATATGCCCCTAAGCATGTGGCTCCTGGAAAAGAAGGGTCCCGTATACCTGTTTCATGACCTGCCAGACATAAGTGAATTTACTTAACCCTCTCTGAGGAAATGCTTTATTTTTAGACAGTACAGTTCGGAGTCAGAGAGCAAGGTTTGCCTCTTTCTGTTTCAGAGCTGTGCTGCCTGAAATATAGCACTAACTCAAACAATATTGGGTTAAATGAATTACACCTTACGCACTTTAAGCACATAAAAAGTTACTCAGTGCTGTGCTGCACCAGCACAGCCCATCATGATACAGGCCCAAGGGATCTTCTACTTCTCAAAGACTTTGGACAACAGTGCTCCGCACGGCAGCCTCGCACACTGAAAAACCACGCCCACCCTTTTCAACTATGTCTGTTAAACAGATAACATTAGTAGAAATATTTATATAGTCCGTGGCTCAGGGCAGGTTTGTGGATACAGAAACACAGAATCGAAAACTGGTAAATTCTTAATTTATCAAAGAGTTGGAGTCCCAAATATTAATCTAGGCTTCTGTGATCACACAGTGTGACCTTGATGCAAGGTCAGGCAGTAAAACATAATTGGCCCCTATTAGTGATTTAGATAGCTAAAAAAGTGTCCCATGTTTTCAGACTGGGGCAGATTTGAACTTGTAAAGACACGCTGTATCAGTATTTTGTAAGGGACAGGAGACCACGTGCATGTGTGCTTGCTGCAGGCAATGTTTGTTTTAATATCAGGGAAATTAACAGTAAACACCGGCCCAGCAGACCACAAAATAGGTCCACACACAGCCAAAACACCATCCACACACTGACCTGTTAGAGCTGCCCATCGGGCGCTGCCTTATTGCCCTGCAGGCCAGCTCGACCTGACTTGATGAAATCACATCCATCGTTGACTCATTACCTCTGTCTCAGAAGGCTGACAGAGCTCCAAAGAGGGTCATCTAACATAAAGGTTGATATGTCATTGTACTGGTGATTGTTGCTACTCCCTGAGTTACTTATGACCCTAGATATTCGTGTCTTAGGTGCTAAATACTAGATACACTGAGTTTCCCAATGTATAGCGCTAGAGCCAGATCATAAATCATGTTTGATTGGCGCTATTGCATCTCCTTGGTGCAAACGCCTTTAACCACAATATTATGAAGGCGGGTTTGCAGAGGAGATAATGCGTGACAAGGATATTTAGGCATGTTTGATGTTTTTTGTGGTAGTGATAAGTGTTGGTTTGTGCTGTTGTGGTTCTGCGCTGCATTATAGTGTTGTGTTGTACTGTGATTGTTGCACTGGATTTTGTTTTGACTGTTTTGTTGTGTAGTGCCTGCATATGTTTTCCTGTGCTGTTATTTTGCTTTGATTTGTTATTTTTTGATTCTGTTGTACTGTACAATTTTTTAGATGTCATCAAACGCTGCTACACTTCCATCTCAAAGCAGCACAGAGGCAAACTATCATTAACCGCTGCTTAGGATGGTCAAATAGTGCTGCCCAAGCTCTTCAACTCTTTATAACACTAGTCATCCCAGAACTGTGGCAGGAAGCAGTCTTACGTTAGCATTTACAGTGCAATATTAGTTGCAGATTAACAACAACATTTTGCTTTGTGCTAGGTTTGTGTCACAAAAGTGGCGCAAGCTGGTGCAAAATGTTTATTTGAAATTCACTTTTCAGCACAAAACGAGTTTTGTAGTTCTTTGAGTCATGGGGGCATTCCATGGGGGAAGCAGCCTTTACAACGCAACCGTTACAACGCATGCGGTTACATCGCATGCTGTTGCAACGAAAAAGGTGTGCAGCAGTGGGTAGAAGGTGTTGGATTTAACTCCAACACCTTCCCTACTGTTGCACACACTGGAGTTGGAATAGAAAATTAATCTATTCCAACTTCCTGCGCTCCCCCGACAGAAAGTCGGGGTAAAGTTTGGCAATGCCATGCGATGTAATGGCAGGCGTTGTAACGTCACATATCCTTCCATGGGTGGAACTTCGTTGTTAACATTCAGTTTTTGATACAAAGCCCCATCTACTAACAATAGTAGACAGGACACAAAAAATAGCACCTCACTGGGGAAGGCATAAAACAGAGAAATGTTTTTATTTCTCCTAACTTTTTCAATTATGCATCTGTGCTGCACAGTTCAGCACACATCCAAAGTGGGAAACGTTTTAACGTTTGTCTAGGCATTTTATTTTGTACTGAAATGTACCCTTCCAGTGCAAAATCAATGCTAGAGTCATGTTGACAAATTTGCACTATGGTGCAAAGAGTGTGCTTGGCACTAGGCAGCCTGAGTGTGTGCTGGCGCTTGGGGGAGAGCAGGACAGTGCCAGATCTCAGCAGGTAAGGCACTATCCTGCTCTCTGCCTCTCACAAGTTGCAGACCAGCCCAGCACTTTGGTCGCTGCGCTGTATTGCATTGTGGGACAACTTCGTACATCTGTGTGATACGTCCTTTTATATTCAAAACATTCTGACCAGAAAAGCATACAAATATTTTAGACTCTGTACTTGGTGGTACTTTTCAAAGAATCAAAATAAAATCCATGCAAGTTTTTGCGTTTATTTATGCAGGCTTACATGAACTTTATACGAAAGCATTTTACAGTTAAGCAAAATATAATTTTTTCAGAGGAGGGTTCAAGGTGAAAAGCAGCCAACATAGACGAATAGTGTTTTATCCAGAGTTTTGATGCTCGTTCAAGAAAAGGTTTTAAAGAAATAAAGAGCAAGCATAAGACCTGGGAATGTAAGCAGCACAGCTGAGTGTGAGAGTAGACACAAAACTGGATTTAGGGTAGGGTGGAAACTAAAAGTGCACCAAAAGAGGTGCCTATCCTTTCTGCCCTCACCAGGAATCTAACTCCTGATCGATGGTGGAGGAAAGAATAACTTCCAAAAATTGGAGTTACTTTTCAGAATATGATGCCAGGTAAAATGGTGTTGGATGGGCAGTGTAGCCTTTATATGCAAAACAGCAATGGTAGCCATGGCTGTCTCATGCAAAATCAGAAAATGTCACTTACTGCTGGGTAAACAAACCCGCAAATCACAGACATTTTGGGTGTGCGTCCTGGAAATACACCCCCACTTTGGCAATACATTTTCAGGATCCACGTTCGAGATGACAGTTCCACCAAACAATGGTGGAACGGACACCACATACAATTTCTTCCAATGTGGCTCTTGATGGAAACCAGTTTAGCAGAACGCTACATCAGTGGTTTGGCCTCCAAAACCCATCCTCACAGAGCCTACAGCAGAGTTGGGTGATAATGTAAAATTTAAGTCCAGAGGAGTAACCCTGAGTCCTCCACTCTAGTGGTATTTTGGTGGGAAACTTTCAGCCAGCAGATTTAGGGTTTTCTTCAGGAATTAGATAAGAGAACCAACCGACCAACTTGAAATCAGAGGTGAGAGGATGTAGATAGAGTTAAAGATAGTGCACAAGGTACAGTAAAGGAGATGTAAAGGGTAGTGGGGCCATTATAGGAATATGAGGTAGGGGGCTGTGTGGACAAAGAAAGAATGGCAGCCGCGTGCTCTCAGGTCAAGTGAACAATTGTCAACCACTTCTGCATCTTGGGAGAACAGCACTTTGTAGGATGATGGCCTTTCCCATTACATGTAATGACTTTTAAACCTTAGTATGAAAAGCCTGCCTGCTACAAACCCAGGACTGCCTGCAAGTGCTACATGTGCCTCAGCAGCTGTGAGAGAAAGAAGGACTATCAGTGGGGAGACGTCTAGCAGTGGTAAAGACTGATACACACGGGGAGGCAATGGGCTGGGAGACTGACGCTTCGATGTAAGTCAAGTAAGTGTGGGTGTTCTGCTTGTATGAGAAATGATAAAGGATCAGATCTTACAGATATAGTATAACAACTGGTTCCTTCCATGCCTCTTTAATACCTAAGTTTACACATGATGAATAACAGGAGTTGTTGTTACAAAATCCATTGTTATCTATGTTATCCATCTCTAAAGGCACAGTAGACATGCCAAGAGTCAACCCTAGGGCATGATCTAGGCACACATTGCAGTGGCAGGTAAAAGCTCTGAGGTGGGAAAAAATGTAGAAGAAAAACAAGAGTGGACAATGAAAGAAGACACCTCTGTGGATCCTGTGGATGAAAGGGGGGTAGCTAGACAGGAGGAAGTATGGCAAAGGAGTGAGGGACAGGAATCAGGGGGTCGTGCAGATAATAAGCAAATCTATGATTTTGGGAGGATTACTGCGAAGAGAGTGTGAAGAGTCCATTGGAAATAACGAGAGGAGGTCAAGTGGTTGATAATGGTGAGACAGTGAAAGATAATGCTCGTGAAGAGCAATGGTGAAGGAAGACCCAGGAGCTATCAGCATAGAAATGTAAGACGTATGAGAAGAACTGACATTAGAGATGGGAGCTGCATAGATAAAGTATGTAGCGTATTATTTGTCCTCTTTATGTCGCGTGGCAGTCATGCAATGTGATTGATCTACTTCGAATGGGTTGAATGTAAAAATGAAATTATGAAATTAACAACCTGCTCTACACACACTTCTTAATTTATCGGACATTATGTTGAAATTCTCACTACATTGGCACTATGTTTCCTTGGTGGAGTTGGGTGCCAATGCAGCAGGGGTGAGCAAGAATTGCCTGGAATAGAAGAAAAATACTGGAATAATTAATTAGTGTCCCTTAATATTAGTCAGTAAAGATTACTTTGCATGCTCACCAGCTCCAATTCGGGGAGTGCATTTATACCACAGCAACTTAAAATGTTACTAGTCAGAATGTGGTCAGAATGTATCCACACCAGCTTCCGGTGCATTAATGTATGCAGTTCAAAATGGGTTGCACAAGCTCAAATCAATTAAATCAATTCAAAAGCTAGCTGCTATTAAGACAATTAATGCCTAGGCCCCATCTAGGTTGCTCACTTCTCACTGTCCTCGATATAAACATAGTGGTGAATGTACCATGTGCATTCAAAGTGCTCATGTTATGATTGCTTCACCTTTATTGTTCATTTGGTCAGTGTAAAAAAAGGAAAAATAAAATGATAACTCAACGTTCTCATCATTTTATTTTTTCATGCTGCGGCGTCTCTGTGGGGCGGGGCTGCTCTGCTCTCAGACCAAGGGGGGGAGTGGTGGGCACACTCTGTCAGTGCGCATGAATGTTTGGTTGGCCAAACAGCCATGCGCGCTTTGCATGTTCTCCACCCAGGCTGCATTACAGCCCGGGTGGACAGCATGCCCAGGCTCCCATTCCCTGGCTGAGCTCCGAACCACGGCGCTCAGACCAATCACAACACTGTGGTTTGTAACAAAATCATCATATGTGCAGGAAGTTCAGACAGTACCTTTGATTGTACATAATTACATCAAATCTTTGTTGGATAATCTTTGCTCAGAAGGTATCATAGTGGAGACAGACTTGTCAGGGTAGGTTTCCCCAGTGGTTTTAGCTAAACAAAGATGCGTTTGTGCATGAAATTACGACACCCTTTGCTCATAATTTAAGAGATATTAGCCAATCTGGTTCAGCGAGGTACTTTACGTTTATAGACTTGCATTCAACATGCCGTAGGATACAGTTAACAAAAGAATCACAAGCACTTAATACATTTGAGAACCCATTTGGAGCATACAAATAGCTTAAATTGCCATTTGGGTTGGCGCCTTAGTTTTTCAAATATTTCTGAATTTTCACTGAGAATTCTGAAGAGCACCTTCTTGTGATTGAATCAGTGTTACATATTCTAGAGAAAATTGAAAGTACAGATAGACTACAAAAGTGCAAAATATTTGTCCAACAGGTAGATTTTCTTTGGCACTTATTTTCATCTGGAGGTATGAAATCAAAGTCTGAAAATCTATAAACCATTCAGAAGGAGTCCCTCCTTTAGATAAAGATGCCTTGCAAACTAGATAAAATGCACCCCAGACTTTATTAGAACTAACAAAGTATCATGCTCCATTTGTGTCAGGTTATGCCTTACTACTTCAATCACTGCGTGACTTGCTTTGAAAGGGTTCCTAATTTGATTGTTCTACTCAGATTAGCAAAACATTTGAGGAAGCTTGCGATGGAAGCCCAAACCCTTAAACCTTAGGGGACATATTTACAATGCCCCTGCAGCACGTTTACGCCACCGGAGTGTCACTTTTGTGATGCTCCGTAGGGGCAGTGTGCCGCCATATTTACAAGGCCACACAAAGCCACCCTGTGTGGCTTTACATAGCCTGGTAAACAGGGAGTAAGGCAATACCTTATTCTGCGTGGAAGGGGCGTTCCATGGCTGTTGCTGTTGGTGTTCCTACACAACACCCATGATTTGGACATTGCCCAGATTTACAACATAGGGCAAATCTGGAGTAGCACCAAAATTAACGCCTTCCTGAAGCAGGCGTAACGAGGAGAAATGTTCTGCATTCCTTTGATTGTTTTTGTGGAGGAAGGGGTCCCTTTCTGCACAAAAGCAATCATGCCAATGACACAGACACCCTTGCACAATTGTGCAAGGGTGCTTGCATTGGCGCTCGGCTGCAGTTTGTGCACCAGAGCTGGCAGAAAGGACAGAAATGCACCGTATGTTATAGATACGGCACATTCCTGTCCTCTTCTTTTGGCGTAGGGCAGTGCAGCTAGAAGGCTTGCATCGCTGCCCTACGCCAAAATATTGTAAATATGCCCCTATGTCTCTAGCGCATAATATGCTATCAATGTTGACAACAGAGGGATTTAGATGCTGTTTTTGGACAGTTGGCGAATAGTAATTTATTTATTTATTTATGTGTCTTATAGAGCGCCCGAATCACCCCCAAAGGGGTATCTCCACGCTAAGAAAGTGCTATTAGGTCAGCGTAGGGGAACTAAAGGGAAATGACAGAGTAATTGAGGGGGACTGAAAAAGTGCGGTTTTGAGAAGTCGGCGGAATTGAAGATAGTTGGTGCATTCACGAAGATGAAGCGGAAGTTGATTCCAATATGAGGGGGCCAGATGGTAAAAGGCCTTCCCCATGTACGTGATTTCTTTATCCGAGGAACCACAAGAAGTGACTTCGATCCAGACCGGAGTATTCTGGAGGGCTGATAGCACGTGAGTCTATCACTAAGGTTGCTGGGGGCTTTGCCGTGGAGTGCCTTATGCACTATACAGCAGATTTTAAAGTGAATCCGTTTCCGAACAGGCAACCAGTGAAGTCCCTGGAGTAGAGGCAAAGAAGCGGTTCTGGCTGGAGAGTTAGACACCAATCGGGCGGCGGTATTTTGGACCACCTGAAGTCTGTTGAGTGATGCTTCAGTGGCTGAGATAAGGAGGGCATTGCAGTAATCAAGACGACTTACCACAAGGGCCTGTAGTAAAGTTTTCCTGACTGTCAGAGGGAGGAAAGGAAAGGCCTTCCTCAAAAGACTTAGGGGCCGATTCCGATTTCGGTCGGAGGCGCACCCAATACCATTCGGTCGGGAAAAAAGCCATGCGAATGCCTGTTTCCCGACCGATCCGTACAGCACACCGAACGAGTAAGTACGATGCGCACAACAGCACAGAATACGGCTGAGTCGTACTCACCCAATCCAGGTCCTGTTCTCCGACCGAGGCGAATCCGGAAACGCCGAATCGAGTCGCACGGAAGGGAAAATGCAGCCCCGTCCGGCCGAACAAGTACGATGCGCTTTCCGTACGCGCCGAACCCGTCGCTATGCACGGCACGTCAAAGCATCCGGGAGAGGCGCACATAAGCTCCGATTCGCGCCACAACACGATCCACGGCTACGAGGCGAACACGCCAGCGACAAGGACGACGCGAAGCGACGAGAAAGACGAACGACACGAACCAACCATGAATCCCTTCGTCCCGATCATACCAATATTCTACATTTACTACCGGAACAGGCACGGACGCGTACGGCGCAGAAGGTAAGTCAGACACCAACCACAAAACACATACAACACGTACACGACACATCACACACACACAGAGGGTTGCAGAATTTACTTACACCAGCAACAGCAGCACCATAGGGGCGGGATGCCCATCACCAATGCCACATATGCACACAGGGGCCTGAATGCGCACCACCACCCCTACCCAGGGGGGGCCGGATGCCTACCACCACTACCACCCTTAGCCAGGGGGGCTGGATGCCTACCACTACTACCACCCTTAGCCATGGGGGTGCCAGATGCCTACCACAACTACCACCCTTAGCCAGGGGGGTGCCAGATGCCTACCACTACTACCACCCTTAGCCAGGGGGGTGCCAGATGCCTACCACTACTACCACCCTTAGCCATGGGGGTGCCAGATGCCTACCACTACTACCACCCTTAGCCAGGGGGGGCTGGATGCCCACCACTACTACCACCCTTAGCCATGGGGGTGCCAGATGCCTACCACCACTACCACCCTTACCCAGGGGGCTGGATGCCTACCACTACTACCACCCTTAGCCATGGGGGTGCCAGATGCCTACCACTACTACCACCCTTAGCCAGGGGGGTGCCAGATGCCTACCACTACTACCACCCTTAGCCAGGGGGGTGCCAGATGCCTACCACTACTACCACCCTTACCCATGGGGGTGCCAGATGCCTAACAATACTACCACCCTTAGCCAGGGGGTGCCAGATGCCTACCACTACTACCACCCTTATCCAGGGGGTGCCAGATGCCTACCACTACTACCACCCTTAGCCAGGGGGTGCCAGATGCCTACCACTACTACCACCCTTACCCAGGGGGTGCCAGATGCCTAACACTACTACCACCCTTAGCCAGGGGGTGCCAGATGCCTACCACTACTACCACCCTTACCCAGGGGGGCTGGATGCCCACCACTACTACCACCCTTAGCCAGGGGGTGCCAGATGCCTACCACTACTACCACCCTTACCCAGGGGGGCTGGATGCCTACCACCAACACCACCCCCACTCATAGGATGGACAATGCATGACACAACCAGCACACCACAACCTAGGGAATGCAAGAAAAAGACATCCCCCAACACCATGACAAGCGTGTGTAGACTGTGTCAAATGCCTACAACACTGAACATGACTTTGAATATACAATGTGACCCCCTATCACATGTGCCACACTTATATGTGTGTGGCCCCCACAATGCAAGCAGGCCATGACCATTGTGGCAATGGGGTCCAAACCCCATCATCACAGTGATCAAAATGTAAGTGTGGGGGCCATAGCTGAAGCACATTTTGAACAGTGTGGCAATGGGGTCCAAACCCCCATCATCACAGTGACCAAAAGGTAAGTGTGGGGGCCATAGCTAAAGCACATTTTGAACAGTGTGGCAATGGGGTCCAAACCCCCATCATCACAGTGACCAAAAGGTAAGTGTGGGGGCCATAGCTGAAGCACATGTTGAACAGTGTGGCAATGGGGTCCAAACCCCCATCATCACAGTGACCAAAATGTAAGTGTGGGGTCCATAGCTGAAGCACATTTTGAACAGTGTGGCAATGGGGTCCAAACCCCCATCATCACAGTGACCAAAATGTAAGTGTGGGGTCCATAGCTGAAGCATATTTTGAACATTGTGGCAATGGGGTCCAAACCCCCATCATCACAGTGACCAAAATGTAAGTGTGGGGTCCATAGCTGAAGCACATTTTGAACATTGTGGCAATGGGGTCCAAACCCCCATCATCACAGTGACCAAAATGTAAGTGTTGACAAAGAAAAAGCTGCAACTGCCAAACTGCATGGATGATTCCTGGTCACAGAACATAAAAAACATCAGTGGCAAAGTAGTGCATGTGTCCCATTGCAACATAAATTGGGGGAGGCAAATACTGCAGTGCAAATAAGACATACCTTTGGCCATGTGCAGACAAACAACACCCATGGGGGCTGACACTGTCAACATTCATCAATGACACAATGACAGAAGTGACCATCAGAATGCAGACCCACATATTTGCACCAATGGGCACACAAATGCAGATACCCTGTGGAGACTGTAGATGTGAGGTGAACAGATACCATACCATGGCAGCAATGGGACACACAAACCATGATCATTGTGCTGACCGATGACCTAGGAGTCCCAGGGACAGCAGGGGAAACCCACCAAACTACATACAGCCAATGGCACACCCAAGATATGCCAATGCAGTGGTGCAGATGCACAAACACAAACAGGCAGACCCACACTGAACATCAGACACAACAGGTGAGGGGGGTGCCAGTGTCCCCAGGCAAACACACAACACATGAGGAGACCTGAATACCAATCATACAGATGTGCATACAGTGCCACACAAAGGTAACTCATGGATCCAAATCCCCTATGTGGGCAAGCAGGCATTGTCAGATGAGAGGGAGCACAAATCACACATGTCACACAGGCATGTAGGAACAGCAACTGACACAGCAATACACAGACACACCACAGCACTACCCCCAGGGCCCCCACAATGTGGTGACCCTGGGCTGCATTACAATCCCACTGTGATGACAAAGCCAAATGTCGTTCACACTGTGAACCACAGTCATGTGTCCTGAGCAACAAACTACCATCACACCTACACAAGCACAAATCAATCAGCACGGCCAGTAAGTCAAGGCCAACATGGAGGCAGGGGTCTAGTCGTGCAACAACTCTCATCTGCACACACTCAACACCACACACCTCGACCTCCAACAATGTGCAGCAGTGAAGCACACATGCACTGGTGACATTGCACATGCACCCATGACTATTCCAGGGTGGTGGGTGGGAACCAAGGTGCAGAAACACATCACACATGGCCACTCAACAAGACTCCTGAATGTCTGACACACTGCACACTACGCTGTACATGGACATGACGGCAATACCACACCAACCAATGGGATACCAGCCACAGTCACACACCAATGAAGAAGCCAAGGTCACCCACAAAGAACACACATAGACAACAACCAACATTGCAGCCCAGACCCTGAGGAGTGCCAGCAGTCACACACACAACGTGTCACAATCACTGAAAGATAACACAAACTGGAAATCACATGACAGGGGCAAACAACAAGTGCCAAGGGGAAACCTGACTGTGACCCATCTGCGTCTGCACACAAACTCAGCCCTGACAGAAAACACACCTATGGGTGACACCCTGATGACCAGTAATGTGCCATGCACCCACATCACAGAGAACCCAGGGAGAAGACTTTGGGGGAACATAGGTCAACTCAGCAAGCATCACAAACAGGTACAACAATAGGGATCACAGCATGCACAGCTAAACGGAAGTGAACACACAGACATGCTCATACAACACACACCTTGGGCGCAGGCAATGTCACAGGAGTACACACTGCCATGAGGGGACTCCACTCCTGTGTGAGGAAAGCTGTGCCATATGTTGCCTCAGTAGGGCCCCATCATGTCAGCTGAGCACTTGGTCACACAATCAACAATTAGCACCAAATGAAGGCTCCCGTCACATCAGCCTGGTCATGGAAGTGCCAACGAAATCATCAGCACAGATCCAACACACTTGTATAGCAATGTTGCACTGACAACACAGATGAGTCCTTCCCCATTGATGCCCAAACCTGCATGTCCAGTGGAGATGGCCACACGGTCAGGGAAGTAGACGAATTGAACAATGGCAGGCACAACAGATGTGCAGGGGTGGAAGCCACAGATGTGAAATTGCTAATGTAAGTAGGAAATCCCATTGCCAAATACTGAACACATGACACCCTCAGATGCTGCTATGGATGACATGGATACACCACAGGATAGGACACATTCCCCCTGGACCACATGGGTTCCTGCACAGTAACACTTCATTATCATGAGATCAAATATCACCATCACTGCAGCAAGGGCATGGTTAGCATCATCAACAACATGTACATCAGAAGCATAAGCACTAGAGAACAGAAAGTTGCTTTATTCAGCATATGTGTGTAATGATAACTGAAAGTCCAGAATAAACACAAAGGCCAATGGCCAGTCCATTGTCAAAGTCCAAACAGGGTGACAGTGGCAGATGTCACCCTACACATGCCTGCACTGCACAAAACCAGGGACAATCCACTAGGAGGGGCAACCGGGGGGGGCAGGCCAGGCACCGCAGGGACAGGATCAGGGCTCACCAGGAGGAAGCAGGGAAGGGGTGGTGGGTGCTGGTGAGCCACTGACAACTGCAGTGGAGGTGTCTGACATGGTGTGTGCCGGCACAACTGGGGGCATGACTCAGATGTTGTGGGTGCCGGCACAACTGCAGTGGACCCTGCAGATGGAGTGGACAGGTCCGCCACTGCAGTGCCCAAGTCAGACAGGGTGGTAGTGGACTCCACTGCAGTGCCTACCACCAGGGGAGGAGAATGGGGAACAGGCAAGGTGGGCTGGACAGAGGGGGAGGACACCCTCACCACATCAGTGGCACAGACAAGCGCAGCGGGGGTGTGGTGCCGGGAGAGCAAGTGGCAGGGGAGAAGGCCGGATCCTCTTGGGGATGGTATATCTGTGGGTGGGGGAACCTGGGGCAGGGTGTGGTGGGGGCACCTGTGGAGTGGGGGCCTGAGGGATGGAGGAAGGAGACCTGGTGCCTGAGCTGCAGGGCGGCGGCGGGGTCTTGCTCTTACGACTCTGGGGGACTTGCGGGTGGGGGCCTCAGTCTGTCTGCGCCTGGGGAGGGTGTCCAGGGGCGAGGGGCACTCTGCTCCGTGTGGGTGGGCTTCCTCTTCCCCCTGAATGCTGTATCAGCTGGATCGGAGGGGAAGAGGCCGAGGTCACTGAGGAAGAGCCGCTGGGTCTTTGGGGTTGCAGGTGAGGCAAGGGAGGGTGCTTTGGAGGGAGAGGCAACTGAGGACTGCGCAGTGCTTGTGGATGCGTGTGTGTGTTCTAGGGCCCCATCCCCTGTGAGTCTGGTTTCAGTCCCCTGACTGTGCGTGCGTGTGCGTTTTGTTTGTGGCGTGTGTGTCTGTGTGCTGGACGTGTGTGTGCTGGTGTGTGCCTGTGCCGGTGTGTGTGTGCTTGGGACGGGTAAGGTGCTGGGGAGTGTGGATGGAGCAGAGGCAGGAGGGGTGAGGGACTGTCTGAGGAGGGACACTGCTGCCGTCAGGGAGGAGTCCATGGACCTATTGCCCCTCTGTAGGTCAGACATGCCCGATGAGATGCCCTCCGTGAACGACACCAGCTGAGTCAACAGAGCGGTGTGCGCATGGAGGACACTCAGCATGGCTGTCTGCCCTACATGGAGCTGGCGAAGGAGGTACACAGACTCCTCACTCAGGGCAGCAGGGGACACAGGGGCAGGGGTGCGGTGCCTGGCCCAAAGGAGACACGCTCCCGAACATGGGAGCCTCCACGGACCTGGGGAATGGGAGCCGATGGGAGGGCGGTGGTGGTGCTGGTGGTGGCGGGGACAGCAACACTAGCTGGGCTGTGGTGGCTGCTGACACCCGCCTCCATAAGGGAGTCATCCTCCGAGTTGCTCTGGTCCTCAGCTGAGGTGGATGGTGCTGAGGACTCCTCGGTGTGGCTCCCCTCGCCCTCCGTGCCACTGGGTCCCTCCGACCACTCCTCGGCTGCTGACCCAGTCTGCCTCTCCGGCTCCTCCTGGTCCGTGGAGCTGTCCCCTTCCGTGGCCGTGGATGTATCTGCAAACAATGGGGAAACAGACAGATATCAGTCACCTGCACCAAACGCACACACCACTGTGAGCACAGCACATTACAGAGCAAGCCCTGGCATCATTAGTTGAACATTGCTAAAAGTGCCCTAACTGAACAGGAGAAGCCAATTGTCAGTCTGATGACAACCATGGCACTCACATCCCACATGGCCTTGCACCCATCTGTCTGGTGTCTGGTGTCTGTTGGATAGCAACACCCCAGTGTGGACACATGCACCACCTACACAGTAGTTGGGCAGTGCAGAGGACACGGTGTAGCATGTGGACATGCACACATCACAACTCTTGCCACTGAGTCAGTACAGGTTTCCGGATGAAAGGGATGCCCAGAGTCAAATAGGAAATGCATGTGATGCATACCAGCGACAGACACCATGATGCACCCATGTCCTGATAGCCATCGCCACAATGGTGTGCATGTAGCACATGTCACTCCCCTGCAGGATCACCAATAAGTAGACACATGCCATGGCGGAGGCATGACTGCTAAGTCATACATCACTGTCTCAGTGATGTATGACTTGGCAGCCAGACAACAACACTCTGCACTGTGTCACAATAGTAGGTCATGGGGAATGCAAGTCCTGGAGCTGCACAAGTGCACATGTACATCCCCCACACAACACATCATCTTAACCCTCATCTGTCCAGGTCATACCGATTGGACATATGGGAGACCTGTGACACTACCCTCTGAACCTGAGCCCCTCACAATCTGCTGTGAATGGGGAGCAGCTGCCTGAACTTCACATTCGCATACCCCAGTCTGCACGGGCAGCTGATCAAACACCTATGTGACACACAAGTATCGTCTCCTATGGTCACATCTCCAGTGGCATGCTGAGCCCCTACTGAGAAACACCCCAGCAGTCCTGGCAACAAATCCACAGCACACTGACACAGAGGCAGACACCTGAGGGGTCAAATCACTGCGCACAATGTGTCAGCTGATACACGGGAGTGGGAGTACAGAGTGCATTGCATGGCCTGGAGTAGGCATGACTGTCCTGCCCCATATGAATGAGGGATGAGCCCTGGACAGTGGATAGCTGGCTATGTATGTGTGACACACGTAATCTGCACACTCCTGGGGCCCAAACATTGTTCCCACCCGCTGCATGGGTGTGTGCCACATACCCCAGGCACATGTGGTGGCTCAGCTCAGCAAGTGGACCGCATATCAAAGCAACACGCAGATTACATGTCCGAACACAGGCGATGTGTGAACAATGGACCCACCCATGATGCCCACAACAGAGTTAGGGAAACAGATGCTGTCCCCCACCTTTAGTGAAGCAAACTGCAAGAACACAGTCCCAAGTGACACAATTCCCTGAATGTAAGGGCCACACCTGGGTATCAGATGAGGAGTGGGCAGTGCACAATAGAGGGATATGGCTCCTGGACAACATGACTGCTGTACTGTGGCAGTTTAACCAGGCCAGAGGAGGGCACATAGCATGTAATACAGAGTCCACAGTGCAGTCTTTGACTCACCCCCTCCTTGCTGCTGTCTGGCCTTCAGCTGCCCATCCAGGTCTGGAAACACCACCGCCAGGATCTGGAGCATGTTGGGGGTCAGGGTCCGTGTTCCGCCCCTCCTGCGAGGAGGCGACAGCTTCAGCTGGACCCGTGCAATCCTCCGGGTCCAGCCCCGAAGGTCCTGCCACCTCTTCTGGCAGTTGCGGATCCGGCGCTTGTAGACCCCCACGGACCGGACAGCCCGGACGATGTCCTTCCAGATCTCCTGCTTCCAATGGGCATTAACCTGTCAGGATGACAAAGTGAAAAGGCCATTACTACACATGCAACATATCCGTGCATGACACAGTTGTATATACATGTCTCAATCACAGGGGCACATGATGTACACAGGCAGTGCAACGCTCCCCATGGACAGTTTGCCAGACGTCACTACATGGTATCATTGCATGGGAAGTAAAACCTTGTTCAAATGCACTGTCACTGCACCATACCTGTCCAGTGCATGTCACTACACACTATGGGGTGTGACAACTACTCAGTGAGCCTGCTAGCCAGTGGCGTGCAGACTTTCAGCCTTGCTAGTCAGACAAAATGCACATTCAGAAAGGCAGTGCACAGAACACTCACCTGCTCCCCTGGTGTCCCATACAGCTTGCTGTACTGTGGAAGTAGGCTGTCCAGCAGGGCCTGGTTCTCCTCAAGGCTGAAGGCTGGGGCTCTCTCCACAGTACGTGCCATTGCAGGGTCCAAAGGGGGCAGAGACAGCAGCAGTGCAGTGGCAGATGTCGTCCTGGAGCATGTAGTGCAGGCAAGTGAGCTCTCAGGGGAACAGCCAGCAATATATATGTGCTGGAGAGGCAGATACTGTCCCTTGTGTCCAAAGTGATAGGTCCAAGTCGTTTGCATCTTCTGAATCTGGCCAATCCATGGAATAGCAGCACCAATACACGCCCACAGCATCCTTCAAATCTTCAACTTCATGACATACATGATTTTGCAACATTGTTGTGGGTGACCAACTGAATTTCCAGCAACCGACTCATTCGAATTTCGAAAACGCGTCCGTTGCCAGGCTAGGCCATTGTCAATGGGTGCGCACCGATCGGTCCATTGCGGTACAACGCGTACAGGGGTACAACGCGTATCCGCACACATTGAATACAATGGGCCGGCCGGGGGCACCGATGGGTCCATTGCTGATCAACGCGTACAGGGGTACAACGCGTACCCGCACACATTGAATGCAATGGGCCGGCCGGGGGCACCGATCGGTCCATTGCGGTACAACGCGTACAGGGGTACAACGCGTACCCGCACACTTTGAATGCAATGGGCCGGCCGGGGGCACCGATCGGTCCATTGCTGATCAACGCGTACAGGGGTACAACGCGTACCCGCACACATTGAATGCAATGGGCCGGCCGGGGGCACCGATCGGTCCATTGCGGTACTAACGCGTACAGGGGTACAACGCGTACCCGCACACATTGAATGCAATGGGCCGGCCGGGGCACCGATCGGTCCATTGCTGATCAACGCGTACAGGGGTACAACGCGTACCCGCACACATTGAATGCAATGGGCCGGCCGGGGGCACCGATCGGTCCATTGCTGTTCAACGCATCCCTGTACAAGTGACTGGCATATGTCACCATGCCTGTCTCAGATGAACATATGCCAGCCACAGATAGCTCCCAGGGAGTGAGGGGCACACCTACAACACGACAGCCTGTCCAAACTGTATAATAAGGCATGTGAGGCTGCATTTCCTATTGTGTGTATGTTGGTGTACATGTTGTCCTGTGGGTGTCACCTGGGGGCAGCCACCCCCAGGCTGTCCACGTGTTCATGGGGACAGGATCCTGGGTGTTACGTGTACATGACCACTGTGATGTGCAACTGTTCATATCTGTGCATGTGCCATGGTCACATTTCACGGTGGTGTATGTGTATGTCATGTCACATACCCCGTGAGTCCCATGTGGGACGGTATGTTTGAGCCAGGGTGTCCCAGTGGCACAATAGTGATGGTCCTCCACAGTCTGTGTGCATGTAGTGTTTACAATGTCTCTGATTTCATGTGCACAATGGGAGACAGTCTCCACATCCACGTTGTGTGTGCATGGACTTTGATGTTGTGCGTGTGTGTGTCACAGACGTCCATGTCTGTCCTGCAGTGGCAAGTGGGACCACTACCTGTGGGGGTCATGGTTGTTTTGCTGTGGTGTATACATGATACTCCATGTAATGCCAGTGTCCATGTGGCAATACAGGGTCCCTGGGAATGTACCTGTCGTTGAGCTGTGATGCCTGGGGCACATCTGTCCTCACATGTCACTGTGGGGGGTGATTGTGACACGGCAGCAGGAGATGGGAACTGTGACACGGCCTCATGATATCCAATGGGCCAACCTGGGACTTATTGATGCCACTTGTTGAACCGTGATGACAGATGTTGGCCATGTATGTACCATACATGTCCTTACGAAACTGCACTCTTCATGTAGTTGTGCCTCATAATGATGTATGTTGGGATATTGAGTGTGTTCAATGCCGCATATGTGGGCTGACTGACAATCTTGCTTTCTTCTCCTCTGCACTGCAGGGCTCCTGCTGTCCATCGACCATTCCCAGACCTGGCAACGATGGTGGAACGGGACAGCATCCGACGGTACCGCTTCACCAGGCAGCTGATTGAGGATTTGGCAGTGCAGTTGGCCCCACATTTGCAGCCTGGCCGGCCGTATCCTGCAGTGCTGACCCCCAAGGTGAAGGTGATGGCAGCCCTACACTTCTTTGCCACCGGTACCTTCCAACATACTGTGGCGACTGCTGGTGGGATGTCACAGACCATGTTGAGCCGTGTGCTCCGCGATGTTTTGGTGGCAATGTTGCTATTCCTGAATCGGTACATCTATTTCCCTAGACTGCAACGACTCACTGACGTGAAGAGTGACTTCTATGCCCTGGGGAGGATGCCGCATGTAATTGGCTCCATTGATGGGACACATGTGGCTTTGGTGCCACCAGAGGCCCAGGAGCAGGCCTACCGTAACCGCAAGCACTACCACTCGGTCAATGCACTGGTGGTGTGTCTTGCAGATATGACCATCACACACATGTGTGCCCGTTTCCCTGGTTCAGCACACGATGCCTTTGTGATGAGGAGTAGTCGCATCCCCAGGATGATGGCACAGATGCAGAACCAGCGTGCCTGGCTTGTCGGTGTGTACTGACTTTGTGCCATTGTGTGTGATCTGATCTGTAGTATTCCGCCCACTTTTCCAAGTCAGCTAATGTGCACTTGTCTGTCCGTAGGTGACTCGGGATACCCCAACATGCCGTGGTTGCTGACACCCCTCAGGAACCCTGTGACATCAGCCCAGATGTGCTACAATGAGGCACATGGTCGGACCAGGAGAGTGATTGAGCGGACATTTGGTCTCCTGAAGAGCCGCTTCCGCTGCCTGGACAAGACAGGAGGGTCCCTCCCATATGCCCCAGCGAAGGTGTGCAAGATTATCATCGTCTGCTGCATGCTCCACAACCTGGCAGTGCGGAAGGAGTTGCCTCTCATCGAGGATGACAATGACCAACATCCGCCACCTGTGGAGGATCCTGGCATGGACCACGATGCCAGTGATGATGATGATGATGAGGGTGATGTCCGCACACAGCTCATCACCAACTTCTTTAGCTGAATGTGAGTATCCTGAGGTGTCATGTCAATGATGTGAATTGGCATGATATGTGTAGGTGGTGCTCTGGTGCTGTTGGAGTGTGTCCATGGGCTACTTAACTGGATGTGTGTAGCGATGTGTGCTTACAGGTGGTCTGTACTCCCCAACAGTGTTGACATGCTAACTTGGTTCTGGGTGGGTATCTTGTAACATGTATTGTGCATGAGTTTTGCTGTTCTGTCCTGTTCTCCATTGCTTTTGACTGTGTGTCATTTCTGTCCTTCACAGGGTACTTTCAGATTCGTTTGGTCAACTGTGTCCACCAACGACGTGATTGTACTTCCAGGGTGGTAGCTGTTGTGTCCCTACAGGTGATGTGCGCCACACCCATGGACTTCCTTCCTTCTACAGTTGTTGTCTGTGTGCCCGCTGCCAGGTGGGATTACCTTGCATCTGTAGTGGTTACGACATGTTGCAACTGTGTAATAAACCTGTGCTTCACTTTGTGATGTGCGTTGTCTGTGGTCACACATTTGACTGCCATTTGCTTACTGCACCTGTGGGCTACTTGACTACAGCTGGGAATAGGTGTGGTGTCTGTGCATTGCACCGTCTTCCCTGGCAACATCAGTGTAGGCAATGAGTCAGATGGCCTAGGTGTGTATGTGTTGTGTAGCCCTGGTGGTGTGTCTCCCTCATATGTGTCACGTTGCCTTTACTCACATGCCTGTGTTGTACTTGCTGTTGCAGTTCGCATACACAGTGTAATTTTGCAGTTCATCATCCCCATAACAGCACCCACGTTGGAATCACAACAGAGGCAAGTATGGTGTATTAGTGTGTTTATTGTGATACATTTGTGTGAATAGTGCATAGGATGGGTAGTGCTGTACATATATCTTGCAATCAGAAGTTCCTACGTGAATTGAAAGTCCTGGTAGACAAAATCCCCAGTATCGGGGCCACAGTTGTCTGAGACATTGGTCCAACTTGTACTCCCCATGTAATGTGTGGGAGTTGTGTTGCCGTCAACAGGGTGAACAGTCTGTGCACAAAGGTGAACATCCAGAACAGGTTCAGGCTTCCTGGGAGTTGCGCTTGGCCATCGGCCTCTCACTTGCCCCTCCTCGGACGACCCCTCTTCTTTGGGGGGCCCTCAAGTACAGGCTGCTGCGGTGCAGGGGACTCTCCGCCAGAGTCATCCTCCCTCCCTGTGGCAGTTGCAGTTTGTTCAGCACCAGATGTTGTTTGGTACACAGGGAGGTGTGGACTGGTTGCTGTTCATCTGGCAGAGGCATTGTAAAATGTCCCTGTGCACCGCCGTCATCTCTTGCAGTGCGTCCCACTTGGACTCCACGCGGGACATGTGTGAGTCCAAGCGGGCATGATGGGCAGCCTGCTGCTGTTTCATGTCTCTGAGGAGCCCCACTACCTGGCTGAGATCTCCGGTGCTGGACTGGTACGCATCGGCTATGCGTACCAGTTGTGGGTCATCATGCACACCAGCAACCTCTGCAAGCAGCGACCTCTGTCTCCCACCCCTCCCACCACCCCTGCCAACATGTGCAGTGTGTGCAGTGGCACGCACAGATGACCCTGGTCCCCCTTGGGGGTTGGTGGTGGTGGTGGTGGCCATGGCCCCACGTTGGTCCAGGATCCCTGTGCTGGTGTTGCTCCTTGTTCTGTCCATGTCGGCAGGGATGGTATTTGTGGTGAGTCGTTGGAGGGGTGGGTGCAGGGGGTGCAGCTGGTGGTCCTGCTGGTGCTGCAGCTGGTGGTCCTGCTGGTGCTGCATGTTGACTTGCACCGGATGTGCCAGGTTGGTCTTCTTCGTCCGAGGAGGGCAGAGGCTGTACGGCACCAGTGAGCTCCGCATCCTCTTGAGCCTGGGACTGGGACTCCTCAGCGTCTGCTGCTGTGTCCCCATCATCACCTGTTTTTGGGAGACACACACAATGTATGTTATGTTTCTGCAGGCATCAATGGTTGACACACCTGACAGTTGTGACTGTGCCTCTGGGTGCGGGCCTGTACATTGCATTGTCCTAAGTCGTCACAGTCAGGGGTTGATATTGGTGTAGCACATAGTCCTGCATTATTTGGGCATTTCTATGTATTTGTTGGGGTGTGAACATGGTCTGCATAGGTTGTATTTGGTTCACAGCCGGCCCTCCTTCCCACCCACCCAGCCAGATATCCCACCATGGAACGTGCTTCCATTGCAGGGAGTGGAAGTTGTCTCTCAGGATGTCAGTCAGTGGTGTCCTGCTGTTTGTTGGTGCACAGTTCCCAGCAGGGCCTTGTGCTCCCCACAGCAGTAGCCAGTGTCAGCCATCTTGTGAGTCCTTCTCCACTCCCTGTGATGTGAGCATGGTTCAGGGTGGTGTTGATGGGACAGTTGTGGGGGTGAGCTATGTCTGTGCCTACTACTCCCATCATGCTATTGCCTCCACCCCCCTTCCCAGCATGCCCATGCTTCCTTCCTTTTGACTCTGCTTCCCTGTGGGGTGGACTGGCTGTGCTGACAGGATGGCTGGGAGTGTTGTCCTGGCAGTTGTTTGGCTAAAAGTCTCAAGAGTGTCCCTGTGCTTCACTCAACATAACCCAGGGTGGTGGTTCTTTGTGGGATCTTGAGTTAGGATGTGAGGCATTGCATTCTCCCAGGTGGGTTCTGTGGAGTTTGTGTTGAGGGGGGGTGTGAGGGGAGGTGCTTGTGACTATGGTCAGTGCTGCAAGTCCTCCTTCCCACCCAGCCAGATATCCCAACATGGAACGTGCTTCCATTGCAGGGAGTGGAAGTTGTCTTTCAGGATGTCAGTCAGTGGTGTCCTGCTGTTTGTTGGTGCACAGTTCCCAGCAGGGCCTTGTGCTCCCCACAGCAGTAGCCAGTGTCAGCCATCTTGTGAGTCCTTATCCACTCCCTGTGATGTGAGCATGGTTCAGGGTGGTGTTGATGGGCCAGTTGTGAGGCTGAGCAATATCTGGGCCTACTACTCCCATCATGCTATTGCCTCCACCCCCTTCCCAGCATGCCCATGCTTCCTTCCTTTTGACTCTGCTTCCCTGTGGGGTGGGCTGGCTGTGCTGACAGGATGGCTGGGAGTGTTGTCCTGGCAGTTGTTTGGCTAAAAGTCCCAAGAGTGTCCCTGTGCTTCACACAACATAACCCAGGGTGGTGGTTCTTTGTGGGATCTTGAGTTAGGATGTGAGGCATTGCATTCTCCCAGGTGGGTTCTGTGGAGTTTGTGTTGAGGGGGTGTGAGGGGAGGTGCTTGTGACTATGGTCAGTGCTGCAAGTCCTCCTTCCCACCCAGCCAGATATCCCACCATGGAACGTGCTTCCATTGCAGGGAGTGGAAGTTGTCTTTCAGGATGTCAGTCAGTGGTGTCCTGCTGTTTGTTGGTGCACAGTTCCCAGCAGGGCCTTGTGCTCCCCACAGCAGTAGCCAGTGTCAGCCATCTTGTGAGTCCTTCTCCACTCCCTGTGATGTGAGCATGGTTCAGGGTGGTGTTGATGGGACAGTTGTGGGGGTGAGCTATGTCTGTGACTATGACTCCCATCATGCTATTGCCTCCACCCCACTTCCCAGCATTCCCATACTTACTTGCTTTTGTGGGGAGTTCAGTGGGTGTGAGAGCAATGGCAAGATGGCTGACAGTGGTGTCCTGCTGTTGGTTGGTGTGCAGTTCCCAGCATGCCCTTGTGCTCCCCACAGCAGTAGCCAGTGTCAGCCATCTTGTGAGTCCTTATCCACTCCCTGTGATGTGAGCATGGTTCAGGGTGGTGTTGATGGGCCAGTTGTGAGGCTGAGCAATATCTGTGCCTACTACTCCCATCATGCTATTGCCTCCACCCCCTTCCCAGCATGCCCATGCTTCCTTCCTTTTGACTCTGCTTCCCTGTGGGGTGGGCTGCCTGTGCTGACAGGATGGCTGGGAGTGTTGTCCTGGCAGTTGTTTGGCTAAAAGTCCCAAGAGTGTCCCTGTGCTTCACACAACATAACCCAGGGTGGTGGTTCTTTGTGGGATCTTGAGTTAGGATGTGAGGCATTGCATTCTCCCAGGTGGGTTCTGTGGAGTTTGTGTTGAGGGGGTGTGAGGGGAGGTGCTTGTGACTATGGTCAGTGCTGCAAGTCCTCCTTCCCACCCAGCCAGATATCCCACCATGGAACGTGCTTCCATTGCAGGGAGTGGAAGTTGTCTTTCAGGATGTCAGTCAGTGGTGTCCTGCTGTTTGTTGGTGCACAGTTGCCAGCAGGGCCTTGTGCTCCCCACAGCAGTAGCCAGTGTCAGCCATCTTGTGAGTCCTTTTCCACTCCCTGTGATGTGCGCATGGTTCATGGTGGTGTTGATGGGACAGTTGTGGGGGGGGGCAATATGTGTGACTACGACTCCCATGATGCTATTGGCTACACTGACTTGCCCAGCATACACAGAATTCCTTTCTTTCAGTGGTCTTCACTGTGTGTTGGTGTTGTAGTGGTGGCTACATGTCTGGATGTGTTTGTTAGTTCTATTTGTGCCACTGCCTAGCTGTAGTTGTAGTTGTGTTTGTACATGTGATGACACGGTTAAATGTAACTTTGAGATGGCATGTGTTGTGTTTATCTGACTGACATACACATTTTGGGATGATTCTGTTCTGGTTGCTAATTGCTATGAGTGCATGGTTTGACTCTCCCCTTGACAGTGATGTGTGTATGTATTGTGGCAGAATATTGTGTACATTTGTTGTGTACTCACCAGGCTCTGGGATGTTCTCTAGTCCATAGACGCTCACTCGCGGAAGGATGGCCCGCACCTTCTCCTCCCAGGGCCTGAGGTATACTGGCTTAGCAGGAGGGCCACTGCCGGTGTATTGGCTCAGGAGGTAGTCTTTCTTGAGCAGCTCCCTGACCCTCCTGCGCACGTCATACCACCTGTTCTGGATGTCGGTCTTTGTGCGCAGACATGGTGATTGTGCGTACACCCTGTTGATGATCCTCTCCCACATCTTGGTTTTCTGGGAGATGGGTGTCTGTTGGACCAGTGTGCCAAACAGCTGTGGCTCTACCCTGAGGATCTCGTCTACCATGACTTCCAATTCACAATCTAGGAACTTGTGATTCTTCTTGGGGGGCATGGTGATGGGTGGTGATGGTGAGTGATGTGTGTGTTGGTGTGCAGGTGAGGGTGTGTGAGTGTGTGTTTTGCTGGGTGTATGTGAGGTAGGTATTTGTTGGTGTGCTGATGGTGTGTGGCTTGTGTGAGGGATGAGCTGTGGGTGTGTGGTTGCTGTCTGTTGGGTGCTGGCAGTAGAATGGCATTTACAAAGGATCATGGTTGGGATTTGTGTCCTTTATATGGGTGGAGTTGTGGGTGTGTCTTTGTTCTCTGTCCCCACCCACCCCAGTATTTATTGGCTTTGTAATTGCTTGTTTGGCCTTTTTTTGTGTAATTTTTCCTTTGTACTGTCTGTGCATGTTGGAAACGTTCTTGTGACCGAGTCGGACCCTGCAGTTGTCTCGTACGGTCTTCTTCGTTTCGTTCACGCTGTGTTTGTGCAGTTTTCTATGCTGCGTACACGTCGGTCGCGTTGTTTTGTGTTACTTCGGCTCGGTTTTGTATGCGTGTCGGTCGTACGGCTTGTCCTCCGTACGACTCGGTCGTGGTTTTCGCGCCTTGCATCGTACTTTGCGGTTTGGAGTTTGCGTGTACGTTTCGGTCGGATTTGTTCCGGGTGCGTGTCGGTCGGTTCGATTCGCGTGTTTTTCCGGCCGGATTGCTGTTTTCCGTGCGGCTCGGTCGTTCGGCTTGGGTTCCGTACGTGTCGGTCGGATTTTACACGCCTTGCATCGTACTTGGCGGGTCGGGCGCCACAGGTACGTGTCGGTCGGAATAAATTCCGGCTCCGAGTCGGTCGGTGCTTTTTCCGGCCCGAATCGGAATCGACCCCTTAATGTAAAGAAACAGGTACCCACGGTAGCTGAAATTTGTGCTTTCATCGAAAGTTTCTGATCTAGATGCACGCCTAGATTTTTCACCACTGCCTTAGGAGTAGGAGCGGGACCTAAATTGGTAGGCCACCAATCTGGGGACCATAGTAGGGGTGCCTCTACAAAGAGCATAATTTCCGTTTTGCTGGCATTTAACTGGAGAAAGTTGTTCCTCATCCATTTCGAAATTGCGTTCATACCTTCAGAGAAGGCCAACTGAGTGTTAGCAGAATTTCTGTCAAATGCCATTAGCAGCTGGGTGTCATCCGCATAAGAAATAGGGATGAAACCCAGGGTCCTAAGAAGATCTGCCAGGGGGGCCACATAAATGTTAAACAGCGTGGGGCTCAAGCAGGATCCCTGGGGTACACCTTTGGTCAGCTTTGATGTAGAGGATTGGAAAGTGCCTAAGTTGACAGTTTGAGTGCGATTATTTAGAAAGTTAGACAGCCACAGATAAGCTTGATTTTGAATACCAACGTTTCTTAGTCTAGATAGAAGAATAGAGTGGGATACCGTGTCAAACACTGCCGACAAATCCAGCAGCACTAACAGTACTGCTTGTCCATTATCTAGGAAATGTCGGAGGTTATCCGTGACTGCAACTAGTGCTGTCTCTGTACTAAATCTGGGGCGAAAACCCAACTGGGAAGTATCAAAACCCCCTATTGATTCCATGAAATCAGAGAGATGTTGATTCACATGCTTCTCCAGGAGTTTACTCAAGTAGGGCAGCAAGGAGATAGGGCGGTAATTGGATAGGTAATGAACAAACAATAGTGTTCACATCAAGAACTGTGTTTTTCGCCAAAGAAAATTATAGTACCATAGAAAGGACGCGTTTACCGGAGGCTGGGGGCAGAGGACCACAAGTCCCAGTAGTGTTTGCTGCAAGGAGGGCCACCTCCACACTTCCCGCGCCATGAGGCGCATAAAACTGACTGCAGTGACCCACTGCTTTGGACGCACGCAGGTCGCGCCACTGCGAAGACTGGGCCAAGAGTGAGTCCATCTGCGCCCGTTCATGGCCAATCGAGGCTAGGGCCCTCCTCTTGGCTCTTTGACCCTGAAGATAGTGTTGACTTTGCCTGAGTTCGGTGCTCCACTTTGGAAAGGTCACAGTTGAGTTGCCAAGGGGGAGCACAAGATTGATGAGAGTAATGTCATGACTCAACCTTCCATCTCCATTGAAAGTATGCTGAAAAGGGTTGTAAGGACTGTTAAAAATGAAATAGAACTGACAGAGCGAAAATTGTTTTTGGACTTTGGGGTGCTACAAGCCCCATTGGATGATGGAGATATCACAGCCAATAAGCCCAAGCCCAGGGAGGGGGTTGTCCAACAGTCCAATACTGAAAGTTCCACTATTATTACCGATATGGGCGCAAGTGACGAGCTTGACTCAAATCACCCCTTGACGTCACAGTCTGTCTCCACTTTCTTTGCAGCTGTAAAACGCCTAAGAATCCTCGGTAAGTCAGCCACTGCTAAAAGAAAACAGCCTTGCCTTGCTGTTACTAATAACAACCAACTTCTTTCTTGGGTTCAGCCTGCACCAGTTCCTCAGTCACAATCTCAATTAACTCCACATTCACAAATCTTGGGCTGTCAGACTGGTGCCATTCCATCTTCGGATTCCTCTTTTCTAGAAATATTTTGCACCAGATTCAGTAACATTCTCTATGAAAAACTTAAGGTGGTGTTAGAGCACCTGGACAGTCTTGAAAACCGTTTTGGTAGTGTTTTCATTCATTCTCCCCCAATGGTCATCAGCAGTGGAGGTAGGAGTGTGGATCAATTTGATAATGATCCCACTCTACAAGCTCTTTCCAGCGGGGTGCAAACTCACCAGGTCTCAAAGGGAGGGACAGTGGATGCAGCTCAGCTGGGGCCACAAAGACCGAACCAGTCGGCTAAGCAGATCATTGTAAGGAATGGTGCAACAGCCATAGCTCCTATTGATATTTAGAGGGAACTGACACCTAGAAATAGTGTTAATATGTTCCAAAACTTCTTCAGAGCAATCTGACCAAAAACTCACATGCCGAGCCCAAGGCGCAATATGCTATATGCCTAATGAGGATTCCTTGGACTTGCCCCCCGCAGCCGGCCCATATGTTTTAGTTTTAGCTGGTTAGCCACCCTTGAGGGAGTCTCAAAGTGAATCCTGGGGGGACCTACTGAACAAATGTGTTGATTGGCTGAGCAAATACAAACATTTTAACCCTTTGAGTTGTAGTGAAAATGTAATAGTGCGGAGGGTGTGGTGGGTAGGCCGTTCAAAAAAAGATATTGATGTAGACTGTATTATTGTTAATTTTCGTAGGCCAATAAGTGTGTGAAATATACTAAAGCAGCAAGAGGCTATTGGTCGCAACGACACTAAAATCTGCTGTCTCCCCCTCGGTTAATTTGATAAACCTGTAATAATAAGAACCCGATCGATTTTTGCACACCAGAACAGGTTTTCCACTTTAGAAGGCCTCGATGGGCTAGACTGACTGAGGCCTGAACCTATAGATAGGGTTGGACCAGCACTTAGAGTTGGAATGTGGAGGGGCTACAATCTAAGATTCTGTTATCAGACTGGTTTTCTTTTATCAGAAAGTTTGATATTTTAATGTTTCAGGGTACTTGGGCGACACATGAAATATTTGTAGATGGCTTTGTGTGCTACAATAATTTGGCAACCTGTTCCAGATCAGGTTGTGTGGCAGGGGGGCTGGCTACTTGGGTGAATGTTAAGGCATGGGGTTGTGCTAAGGCATTAGAAACTGAAAACAGTAACTTTCAGGTAGTAAGGTACAAAAGGGGTCCAAGGTTATATTTAATTAACTTTTATCATAATGATTTTACTAACGTTACAAACACTAGATTTCCTATATTAGTTGATTATATATCTCTTTTACAAAATAAAGTTGACGATAATGGGCAGTTAGCAGACTTTTGTTTAGGCAGCGATTTTAATGCCAGACTCAAATCAATGATTTGTGTCCTTTTAGAACTGCTACCTCAAATAATTGCATCCAGAATCAGAATAGTTCCGACGCCTGGGGATTAGAGCTGCTGCCATATCTGGCATCTTGCGACCTGGGTTTTGTCATGGACATTGATGTAGATAGCACAGATTCATTGCCTACCTATAGGGGCTGAGGCTGCACATCCACAATTGATTATTTATTTATATTGCCTAATCGGTAGGAATTGCTACTGTCTTGCAAAGTTGTTCCCTTTAGCTATGGAGATCACAACCCAATTGAGGTAGCATTTACTTTGTCTACCAAACCTCATTATACTAGGGAATGTGGAGCGAGTAATCTTGAACCATCGGCTGATGGACTAAGATTAAAATGGAGAGCAGTTGCACCCGCTCACTTATTCAAGAAAGTGATGGAGGAGAATCTGGCCTTGGTCATGGCTTGTCTAACCGAACGTGATACCAACTATCCAGCTGCCATGGCATTTATTCAGCTCTGCTCTACTTTTAAGAAAGAGCAACTGAGACCTTTACATCCAACTGTTAACAAACCTAGATGGTTTAGTCATGAATGCTCTATTGATAATCGGCAATTGTGTTTGGCCCTTACGGCCATCCCAAGGAATCCGTACGAGGTGGCCTTATTACGTAAGACATATAAACAGATCACTACAGCAAGAAACAAGGAAATACTGTGTGATCAACAATGGAGTTCACTAACTTCAGTAGCTTCAGTCGCAAACAGAAAGAATAGCAAACTTTTATGGTCAGTGGTGAAAGAAATGCAGCAGTTTAATCAGGTAGCAGCCCCAACTCACTGTAACATTTCTAGTGAGGCCTGGGAATTGCATTTTACCAACATTTATGCTCCCATTTCTGCCGAAAGTGAATTACCTGTCGCTCCCACTTATGAGGTAGCGTACCTGACTCTGGGTGAAGGTGAAGATGCGATAAATCAGAGCACTGGGGGTAAGGCCCCCGGCCCAGACTGGGTACCAAAAGACCCCTTTAAACATAACCCTGAATTCTGGGCTCCATTATTACTGAATGATTTTAAGAGTCTGGCCCATTCCCTTTAACCAAGCACAAGGTCAACTTATATCATTGTCCCTATTTTTAAAAGGGGCGATCGCTCGCAGCCCAGTTGTTATAGGCAAATTTCACTAACAGACACTATAAAAAATCTGGGTAGGGTTCTATATAATCAGATAAACGAATGGGAAGAAGAGAAGTCCACCTTATACCCTTGCTAGTATGGTTTTAGGTCCAAGGTCGGCACAGTTGAGAAGCGTCTTAATCTCAATTTGCTCTTTGGGAAATATACCATAGACCAAAATTCTCCATTATATCTAGCGTTTATAGATTTGATCTCAGCATTCGATTGCGTAAATCGCTCCAGGCTGTAGTATAATCTTTGAGCATACGGGATTGATGAAGCACTGGTACACCTGTTAGCTTATTTGCACAGGGACATGAAGGCTAGAATTTGAATAAATACTTACGGGGGTGTCTACAGACGTAGGTATCTTTTGGGCAGTGAGGCAAGGATGTATTTTAGCTACACTTTAAATATTAATGATCTTCACCCTTTTTTATTACCCATCACCCCTGATGTCCCTAAAGTTAAGGGCTCTCCATTACCATCGTTGTTGTATGCAAACAATGCTGTGCTGATGGCTCGTACCTCTAGGGCTCTGCTGCTGTTAGTCCAAGGTTTCGTAAATGTTATGGTCATGCTAGACCTACGCACCAATTTTAACAAATCCTATATTATGGCCCAAGAAAGTACAATTTGGCCTCCCTTACTGTGGGCAAGTTTAATCTAAAATGCACTAGCACTTTTTCTCATTTGGTGCTAGTTTTTGCTGACAATGGGTCCATATTGCTCATTGCAGGAATGCATTTTCCATGGCGATTAGCTCTTTGTTTCGTTTACTGCAACCCAGGAGGGATGGTGCTCTCTTGCCACTTTTGCAGATTTTCAAAATGCAATGCCTCCCGATGGCTGCATTTGGGGCCGAGGTCTGGGGCATCAATTAATGTAACACAATCCAGGTGGAAGAAAACAGATTTTGCTGAAGAGTCCTGGGGGTTCCCATTTCCACCTCCAACTTTATTTGTCACAGCAAATTGAATATACCTTTTATTGAAGATTACCTCAATGCCCGCCCTTCTTTATTATGGTTAGCAATTTGGACAAACAAGGAGACAAGTCTTACAAGAGACATTATTTCAGATTACCTCACCTGCAACATAGACAAGAGCATTCCTTAGTTGGCAGCCGTGGAATCCCGCTTGAGTAAGGTAGGCTACCAGCATTTGTTTGAGAACCCTAGGGGCACCCACGCCATCAGTAAAAAGCAGTTGCAGCTAGCGTTGTTTAAACTTTCTCAGGACGAAAGATTGGCTTTTGAGATTAAGAAGCTGAGTGTGGCGGCTTATAGGGATATCGGAATATACAGATTGATTGCAAGGTATTTGACTAAACCACTGGACCGTTGGGAGCGCAGCCTATTGTTTCGTTATACGGCTGCCACTGTTAAATACCTGTTATGTTTCCCGAGCTAAACGCCGAATAGACGAGTGAGGAGCACTCTCCGTAACTCGGGTCACAAGAATTTTAAATTTTGACTATCAAGTGTCCTTGATGGAGGACTAGAGAGGAATAGCGATTACACAGAATTCTATTTTAAACAGTTGACATCGGGAATAGAAAAACTTTTTGGGAAGCCCTGATGAAGTCAGAGATGCGGACGCATCATATCTGACGAAACACGTGTTGGCTATTGTTGTTACTTTGAAGAAAATTGTGACGTGTAAAGGAAGAATGGATATTGACCTATGATGAAAATATCTCTATCTCAAGAATAAACAACGAAATTGGAAGAAGACGGATTGGACTTTGATTTCGCTAATACACAAAAATTAGTGCTCAGGATAACTTGTTTTTTGCTGTAGGACATGTTTTTACTGGTCCGTTTTTGTGGGTATGTGTGGCTGCCCACTTCCTTGGAGCACACAATCTGATATTTCTATATGTGACAGGGGGGATTATTGAGAATATTGCGCACAGTGCCTTACCACATTTAGCTGTAGTTATTTTACATGTTATGTTTCCCTTTAGGCTTCCAGGTAAACCTTAATTCCTCACCTTGCCTGTACAATGGGAGTTCTGGACAATCCACGCAGCACTTTTTATTCTTCTGTGGTTTTTATTCTCTATATACAAAGCGTATTTTGCTCCCCTTACTCAAAAGGCATAATATCACTGACTTTAGGATAGCACATAGTATGCTGCTTCAACTTAATGATGATGAGTCTATTTTTGATATAGGTGCTTTCTTGAAAACCGCTGTCTGAGCTAGCCTTTTGATGAACAATGTCTAGATTTGTACTTATATTTAAACAGCTCTATTCCACGCATAGTTGTCATGTTATGGGTGTCATGACCTGGATCTTATGTCACATGGACCATGGGGACATTGTCGTTTTCTCTAAGTTGGCATGAGCTTGCTGCTGCTTGCCCACTGCTTTGCACAAGTTACTACATGACTTTATTTTTGCAAAGACTTTGCTCGTGCTTTTCACATGTGAACTGGCTGCTGTGTTCGCTCTCTGCCAGTTCCTGGGATTTAGTCTGAACATTGTGAGCAAGGTCGATAAACAATGCCCCTTGTTATGTTGTTCTGGTCAGGCCTCAGCACCTAGATAAAACATACTGATGCAGCTGTTGTTTGGGACAACGTACTTCAGTTTTATTGGGATACACAAATAGGTAGCACACACACTTGGAGAGGGACCTTTTCAGGGAGAAGAGCGAGACAGCACTTATGATGTAGATCTACTCTCTATAGGCTAAGGTATGGGGCCAGCTGACAAAACCCAGATATCTTCTAATATATAATAATACTGCTTCCTAGCAAAGGGAGGGAGGTTAGGCTCTATTGTCTTTTCATGATGACATCTCCCTTCATGATTTATGGACTAGCTGCTATGCTGACTGTATTTGTACTATGCATTTTCCTGCTTGTTGTGGCACATATACTGCACGTTAGGGCACGTTAGTTAAAATAAATATTTAAAACTGTTTTGTGTCTCTGTCAGATCTTATTGTGGACAAGTACAAGAGTGCGAGCGAAAGGGTGTGTCTTGTTACCCCGATTCCTGAGAGATCTGGGAGTGTTGTGTTCTGGGGTGTCTAATCACTTGTTTCTCTGTGAGTGAGTAGGAGAGCAAGTGAGACGGTCCTGGGCTCCTGGATACTAAGGTGGTAGGATGACTCAGTTCCTATACACCAAGGTCCTATAATCCTGCGCGTAGTTCCGTTTTTGGGCAGAATTCCTGCAACACTTCAACATATATTTTTATGAATTGAATGTTTTAACTATTTACATGTTTTATTGCACATTACATGTGGTTTTAACAGACTTTTTGGATACTTTTGTACCAGAGTAAAGATTAAATTGATTGATTGATTGATAGTACTATAGAAAAAGAAGCCTTGGCTTGTGTTTTGGGTGTTCAAAAGTTGAAAAGATATGTTTGGGATAGAATTTTGATGTCTAAAATTACCACAAACTCTGAGTGCACTTGTTGGCTGGTAATGGGTTTGGTAAAGCAACTGCATGCCTTGTAAGATTATTAATGAAATTACAGGAGTATAATATGTCAGTGAAATATGTAGAGGGTGGTAAAAATTTCAGGGCAGTGTTGCACTTTAGAATGCCTTTGTTAGAGACTAATGGTGATTCTGATCCTAATGTTGAATGCATTTGTTGAATGTGTTGTTACACCTATAAATGTTCTTGATGAATGCGTTGAGGATTGCACTTTATCTGTTTGGCTTGATGCTATGAAAGAAGATGATGTCCTTCCGCAGATCATGACATATGTCAAAAAAGGATGGCCAAATGTTAGGAATTTGGGTGGAGAGTTAAAAATGTTTGCTCGGATAGCCTCAGAACTTAATTTTGAGAATGGGATCTGCAAGAGACATGATTTAATTGTTCCTTCAAAAGGGCTTTATACTTCTATAATAAAATTCACACACGAGGGTCATATGGGGGCAACAGGAACTTGTACAAAACTTTGTCAGTAATATTGATGGCCACATATGGATGCTCAAGTATGTAATGTGACTGGCATTTGCAAAGAATGGCTGTGTTCTGATAAACATTGCAAAATGCCTAAAAAACCACTTATTCCAGTACCACTTACTAATAGGCCTTGGGAAAAACTAGCTTTGAACTTTTCTGGTCCTCTTAAACTTCTACCCAATCACATGAAGCTTCTGATTGTCCTATTATTTGAAGAGGTTATATTTTTCATTTGTGGACTCAACAAGCACAAAAAATATTAATATATTTTTAGATCGGATTTTCAATTTTGAAGGCTCTTCAAAGTGTATTGTAATAGACAACAGGACACATTTTATGTCATAGGACATGTGCACATTTTTAAGAGAGCATGGCATTTAGCACTTTAAAGTGAATGAGTAGAACGGTTGAAACATATCCTAACAGAGGGCATGCAGATGGCATTGTCTGATGGACTGGATTTAAAGAAGTTTTTAAATTGTAAAATTTGGCCTTATCTAACATCCCACACTCTGTGATTGGCATAACGCCTTTCAAATTTTTAAGAGAAGGAGGACCAAAAACGAACTTGTTATCTGATTGGTTAAAGAAATCACAAAAGAATTATAGCTGTCAAATGATCAATGATTCAGATGAAAGTTTGTAGAAAAGAGTATTTTCTAAACAAACCAATGGAAATGTTTTCACTGACTCAATGAGGCGAACAAAATAAATTGGCCTAACTGTGGGATCCTAAAATTAAGGGAATTAAAGATGAGTCCAAGTTTTCTGCACCAAAAAAAGTACAGAATGTGACTAAGGCTTCTGCCTTACTGGAAGGGAATTGTGGTGGAATAAAAACAGCTTCTCTCCTGTTACGGACGTAAAGTTAGGAGTCGTAAGTGCATTCTGTGAATACCAAAAATCGTAAGTGCCTTCTGTGAAAACCAAAAGTAGTAAGTTTAGGGTTTTGCCTCAGATTAGTTCTGTGAATCGACCCCTGTATTCTTGATTTGGAAGAAGACTGCTGGTACCCCGTGGGTTCACTGGCAGGAAGTGAGGATGAGTTCTCTCGGGTCATGCTAAGTCACCCAATGGCATTCTGAAGAATATCCTTGAGGATCTGTAGGTGAATGAGAGGCTTGCCGCAAAACACTGCAGAACTAATTCAGCCCCTTAACTGGGCCCAGACCCCATTATTTGGTAAGCTCAATCTACATTAGAATGCAGTAAAAAACATCTATGTCTTAAAGAGACTGCACTTAATTTTCCTACATTGTGTTGCCAAAAATGATATACGTTAGCTGGTGTTAAAAATCACTCATGGTCATGTCGGACCATTACTTACTGTAGTAGCCCATCACATTGTAATCTAAAAAGCAGGACAAAGACAAGCATCAAAGAAAACCATCAGAACAGTAAACTGTGACTCTGGCTCTTCTAGTCATCACATCTGAATCCCTCTTTGAACAGTCACATCACCTCTTGATAGCAAATGTTTCCCCTGAGAAGCCTGATGCTGCTGACTTCCATAAACACATGACGGTAAAATACTGCCCCAAAATAATCAGGCACGACAATAACATTTAGATCGGAGGCCTAGTAGGTAAATAGAAGACAGACGTTCTCAACAGCTACTTACCTCTAAATTCAGCACAAATAATGAAACAAGCGCAAATAGAGGTCTCAGGAGGCTCAGCTGTAGGAGGTTAACAAACATTTGGTTTTCTTCACATGGATCAATCCTCATCTTTTTGTAACTGATTGGTTGCCTCCACCTGGAGCCAGCATATCCTGGAGACTTCACGATCATGGTCTCGGCCATTGGTCACCGCAGACACATCTCTTGATTCCCTGATTAATAACAGAGAGCACCACTGTGCGCAGATTGGAAATACATCGAGTCAACTAATCTGCACAATTAAGGAGGCTCACTGCCATCTTCGTTTGTCCCTCAGTCAGCCTTGGCTCGTACTACATTCTTCACCAATGACATGCCAAATCCTGGTGCATTTACTCATTTATCCCGCTGACAATTGAATTGTCTCATTTGTCAAGTCAGCTACATGCCCCATGTAAAACATACCCCTGACCACCTAACCCCACTCATGTATTGGCCGTTTTTCACATCCTGTACCTAAATGTCGCTGATCTTCAAAACTCCTCCTTTCCAACATTTAATCCAACAGACACAAAAAACTCATAGTCAGAGTGCTAGCAACCCAGCAAACATCTTTTATATCAAAACAGTGCTTTTCATGAACAGTACACAATCCCCACCAAACACACATCTCACCTGCATAATTTTGAAATGGAAGATCAGCAAATTCCCATTGTAATTAAATTTGCAAACTTATCATTGACCCTAAATTGTACACAGTCATCATCAGAGAACATGCCTGCTCTGTATTTGACATCCTGGTAGCACATGGCTACAGAATATTCAGTGCAGACAGGCAACAAAAGGTAGGTAGAGGTATTATAATCATTAAGAATTGCATAAACTGCAGAATCACATCATCCACAGTAAGACTCATTCATAAATTTATTTCCAACCACCACTTTATATCTGCACACAATTTACAATCCTCTAATGAAAAACACCACATTTGTAGATCATTTAACACAATATGCAAAAGAAAGCTAGATGCTTTCCCTCAACACTGTGCTCCTTGGTGACTTTAATATTGACTGAAGTAACACCTCAAACAAACACTACACTATCATGAACAACTTAATCGCTTTATATAATCTTCATCAAATGGTCACATTCCTTACTCACTCTTTATGCAAAATCTTTTACCTCATATTTCATGACTCCATTCAAGTAGGCTGCCACCTTCCATTAGCCATAGACTGACCTGATCAATTCCTTGTAACATTTCACATTGTCATCCATTGCAACTCAGGCATCTCTAAACTCCTTAAAACCAAATGACTTATTCATCTGTTGGTGAAACTGTCCCTTGCCGCACTACTTAAATACACAGGACTCAAACTCAAACAACTTGATGCTTCCAGAAATGTAGAAGAGACAGTACAAGACTACGGGGCCATTATTAGAACACTAGGGGATCATCTGGCTCCTCTTCATCTCAAAATATTTTGCACAAGACCAAGGCATAATTACTTCTCCAAATCAATGTCCCAAGCAAGAAACACACTAAGGAAAGTGATATCAAAAGGGAAAAATGAGAGACTGGCCAACTACTTTCTGGGCTAACAAAACTGGAGAAACAAATATCAACTCATTCTATCTATATCAAAAGCCACTTAAATTCAGAAATGAATAATGACCTCCTCAAATACCACACAATCTCTGTTCTGTCACATCAGAAATCTTACAGTCCCACATGAATACGTACCTCATCCATATAGGGAAAAGAATATAAAGAAATCTTAAGTGACTTCACTGAGAAAATTCAATGCATAATGAATAACTTCAACAGAGCTACCAGTCTGGCTCCTCTCAGCTCCAAATTTACTTGCACTGGTGGTGGCGGGTACAACAATCTTTGTTGGCACCCAATGACCACCTTCTCCACATATTTCTTCATTCCCACCAGCAAGTGGTGCCCCTCCTCTCCTCATGGCCCCTCTCATTGTATAGGATATGTTATATAAGACAATGAGGGCTGCTTCAAGTTGTAGGAGTCACATATCCTCCATATTGATTTTATGTTAAGGGTGGTTGGTCTGGAGAAAAATAAACTCAGCATTTAAAAGGTAATGCAGAGGTTGGCTGCACCAATACGAATGTATTGTTACCCAAAGGCACCATTTTCAGCAATACACTTGAAAAATGAAAGACTGAGGAAAAACCAATAAGGTTCTAATCCTATGCTTTGCAGTTTGCATACATGTTTTTGATGCTGGTTCATAGCTCACCATGCTATATTAGAAGGACTGACACTTATGAACTCTAAATCGGAAAATAATCTATGTGACAAAAGCATTTACTCATTGGGCTATCTACATAAAAGTACTAATATTTGATCTGCATGTTAACCTTTGTGCTTTGCAGCTGGTACATTAACCCTCTATACTGATATATGATAAGTCAAAACTGCAGTTAGACAAAAATCAGATCTTACCAGCAAGTGCATTAATTACCAGAGTTAGTTAATTAATCACTTAGTGACATTTTTATTATATACTGAAAATTGCTGGCCACACAAGGAACTGTGCAGAAGGTGCCTTTATCAGATAAGATATTTTAAGATGCAGCCCCCCCACTCCCTGAGCTACAGTATAGAGCAGCAGCACTAGTTGCACTGCGCTAAAGCCAGCACTGGCAATGACCCTCTTTACCCAATTAAAAAAGAGGAATTAGTGACATTCATCAAAAAACTAAAACCTACAAAGTAATTCTGTGACTGCATATCTGCCAAGATTTTCCAGGCTAACTTTCACATCTTCCCAGTCACGTGGTGGGACATGATCAAGGCATATGATATTCCCATATGATATTCCCTACTACTCAAACAGCAGCCTACTCAACCCTATCAATTAAAACCTCAGTTTTGGTACCACCTTAACTGATAAATACTGATTTAAGCCCTTGTGTTGCCTTGCAAGGGCTTAATAAATCTGCCCCCTGGTTTCTGTAATCGACCTGAGCGCCATCATGCTCAGCCTTAAATTGTACCTAGGTCCTGGCCAAGTGCAACCAGACGATCGGGGTTGGCGCTTAATGCTGTTTGGTGACATTTTCATTTTTTTCATTTAAAGCTTTAGAAATTAATATCTCTGGTTCAGCTTATTTGATTTCTGTTGTTTTGGAGTCAAGTTGTTCATTACATTATTATCTATTTTTATAAACTGGACTCCAAATTTTATTTTGTTGTGTTTTCATTGTTCTAACTGTTTTGGTACTTCTAAATACTTTACACATTTTCTTAAGTTAAGCCTGCCTACTCTGTGACATAACTATCAGGTTTTGAGCTCAGGTTTAAATTGCTTGAAACCTTTACTGGACCTAACAAGAATGATGCCATTATTACTTGTGGTGGACTACCATCCACACCAACTAATAATTCGTTTTCTCACTATCCTTCTCTCTGCTTAAAGCTGTAATCCACTCTACAACTAGACTAGTCCTTTCTGCTTACAAAATGGACCGAATATATGATGTTACAATGCATACCATTACAACACATACTTTTACATCGCAGTTTTTACAATGCGACTGCCATTACAATGCATGCTTTTACAATGCAATCCATTACAACGCATGTTCATAGGGATACATAGAAACTACCAATACAACGCATACCATCACTGCGTATACTAATACAACGCATACCATTACAATGCATAATAAGTCTCCTATGTTATTGTATAACTAATGGTTCATTTTTTTTTATTTTACCCATCCTCTGGGACAGGATGCAAGGGAAATAGGGGTTTTAAGTGGGGGAGTATATTAATACCCAGGTATAAATGTTAATTCTTGTGTATTAATTTTAATACCTGTGCATTAATTATTATAGATTTTTTTAATTTTGTTATTTAAAAAATATATATATATCTGACATTTCTGTATTTATACAAAGCATTTTTTACAAAAACACTCTACAGCTAGTGGCAAATGCAGCATCTACATAGAAGGCATACAGAGCAGAGAAAACAGGTATCCTCCACTATTTCCATTACAGCAGGTGACCCATCATCTATTCAAAATGACTGCCATTCTGAAACGGAATGTATAAACCAACATTTCAAATGCCACATAATAAATATACATTTTGTCAGGTTCTGACTCACACGGAAAAATAGTTTTCAAAACATATTTTCTTTTACATTTTCGTTTACTCCTAAAAAACGTATAAATGAAGCTGACCACCATTTTGTGCTCAGTTTTGCACTGACTTCCCTGGTGACCATACGCAGCTGGAGGATGAGGAGACAACTGAGACTTTGCAGTTCAAACACTGCCATCTATTGACTGAAGTAAGTGTATGTTTAAAAGGAAACACCTTCATAATAAAAACAATTAATTGATATACCTAAAAAATGTTTTACATTTATTCACAGAACTTGAAAAACTGTCCCAGCACTAGAATACATATTTCCTATCGGAAGTAAGTGAATTTCAAACTACATCTGATTTTAATTTAAAACCCAAAGTCGGAAATTACATATAAAAAATGTTCACATTTTGTAGAGATTGACCATACACTTAAAACAATCAAATTTTGGCAAAAGATTCCTTTAGAAAATCATCTATAACTATACTGTAAAATGTATTATGTACAAACAAAATAATATTTCCAGCTTTAAATAATTCACATTTTTTTGTGAAGGTGCTGCTCAGTACTCTCAGGCAAAATTACTATTGAAACTCTACCGGGTACTTGACTCAGGGAAGGTACTGGTGAGTGCTGGGGGTCAAAATTACTATTCTTACACCACTGGGAACTTGCCTCAGGGAAGGTGCTGGTCAGTGGTGGGGGGCAAACTTACTATTCTATCTCCACCGGGTGCTTGCCTCAGGGAAGGTGCTGGACAGTGGTGGGGGTCAAAATTACCATTCTAACTCTGCCAGGTGTTTGCCTCAGGGAAGGTGCTGGACAGTGGTTGGGGGTAAAGTTACTATTCTAACTCCACCAGGTGTTTGACTCAGGGAAGGTGCTGGTCAGTGGTGGAGGGCAAAATTACTAATCTAACTCCGCAGGGTGCTTGCCTCAGGGAAGGTTACTTGTCAGTGGTGGGGGGCAAAATTACTATCTAACTCCACTTGGTGTTTGCCTCAAGGAAGGTGCAGGACAGTGGTGCTGGGCAAAACTTCTATTCTATCTCCACCGGGTGTTTGCCTCAGGGAAGGTTCTGGACAGTGGTGGGGAGGGCAAAAAGAACAATTGATGGACAGAACGCAGAACAATGTCATACATTCACCCCAGTACAGAGATCTGGGCCTAAATCCATCGTTTTTTTGCTCCCAGCCATATGCAAATCAGTCTTGACCCTGCGCCCAATGGGAAGAGTCCAGCCCGAATGGTCAGGCCAGGTCCTCCGTGGACTGGAAACCAGCATCCTAGGACCGGTTTCGGGTTTCACCCCTCATCAGCCAGGATAGCTTGACTCCAGAGACATGGAGAGCACGGGACCCACGTCTGGGCATACATGTCACACTCAGGGTGACAAATGCAAAAAAGAACAATTGATGGACAGAATGCAGAACAATGTCATACATTGGTGAGGAGCAAAATTACTATTCTGTCTATGCCAGAAGTTTATCTCAGGAAAGGTGCTGGACATTGGTGGGGGCAAAAGTACTATTCTAACTTCGCTGTGTATTTGCCTCAAGGAAGGTGCTGGACAGTGTTGGGGGACCAAATTACTAATCTAATTCCAATGGGTGCTTGCCTTAGAGAGGTGGCTGGTCAGTCCAGGGGGGTCAAAATTACTAATATTGCAAAGTGGATGCTTACCCCAATAAAGGTGCTGGTCTGCTGTTGCTTTAAGAAATGTAATCATTCAACAGTTAAACATACATTAATTATACTTGTTTTCTCTTGTTTATTATAATAACCTTCAAAAAAACAAACCATCAGCTGGACTACAAAGCCTATTCAGCTGCCCGTGCTGCCGAAGCAAAAGACAATCTTAGGTAAAATTTTGTGAAAACCTATTGGTAAAGCCAATATTAACCAAAGCTTTTTCTCTTCAGTATCCCAAATGCAAAATAAACAACAATCAATTTTTAAAAATCCAAGAAAATGCAATTGAGAAACAAAAGCTTATAGTAACAATCACTTCCAAAAGCTGAATTAATGCCAACATGTCTTTTCATATCTACCTAACAACACCCGGAAGCAACACAATCAAGCAAAACATATCACCTATAAATAAACCAATAACACCTAAAGGACAAGCAATCAGACAAAGGAACCTAATCAAGGTAAGGCTAAACATGTTAAATATTTGAAATAGCTCTCTTTCTTTTCACAGGAGTCAACAACAAACCATAGTACCAAATCATAGGTAGCACATTCATACCGAATATTAACCTTGTTAATCAGATTTTAAACAATAAAAATTTGCAAGTTAAAAAAAACATTTCACTTTTTCACTTCTTGTTTTTCAGACAAAAAAATTTGTATGGCAAGTGGAAGAGAGGATTCTTACATCAAGTCCAACAGAGGCAACAGATTATTAAAGTACAGTGGCTACCTTTATTGTAAGAAGAGATTAACTGAGCCCAGGAGTCATTGGAGGTGTGTGCAATATTACTCATCCCATTGCATAGGCAGAGTGGTTACTGTTGGTGACACTGTTGAAAGGACTAAAGAGCATAACCACTCTGCCTGTGCAATGCAGATAGAGGTTGGAGAAAACATAAATGAAATGAAAGAACTTGCATCCACCTCCAATGAACCCTGTGGCTCAATTTTGAGGTTGGTATCCCAAAACAGTCCTATGCATGTAGCAAGTTCTATGCCCACAATCCCTAATTTAGGAAGAATTATCCAAAGGAAAAAACAGGCAAGTAACCCTCAAAGTATAACACCCCAAACATTTTCTGATATTAATATTCACCCTGAACTAACTGTTTCGGTTACTAATGAAAACCTTTCTTTTGCATGACAACAAAAACCCTCAGAAAAGGATACTAATCTTTAGCACACCCCATAACCTTCTAAAATTGGAGACTAGTGATATTTGGATGATGGATGGGTTCCGCCCGGCAACACAGGCTCTTATGGGGAAAATGTGGGTGTGCGGAAAACTCTGCACCCTGTCGCAGGCACCCCAAGGTGCCTGTGACACAGTGCAGGATTTTAAAGGGGGGTCCATTAGGTAGCCCCTCGTCCCCCAACCGGAGGCTGCAGGATGACGGCGTCCCTGTTAGGGGCCCCCAAAGTCACTTTCTGACAGCCTTTTCGTGTCGGACAGACTGACTCAGAAAGGCTGTTGGAAACCGACTTCGTAATCGCTCGGTTGGAAACTCAGTCCATAGAGCTCTACGATGCAGGTCCAACCGACACGAATTCTCCAAGAGCCGGTCGGAACTGATTCGGAAAGACCGTGCGGTTTACAATCCGACCGCAAACATCGTAATGGGTCGGTCGGAAGGGTTCTGATACGGTCTAGGGGTATCCGACTGTCGGAGGAGGCTTTCCGCCAGACATCGTAATCGGTCCCTAAATTGTATTAATTAAATTGGCATTTTTCAAAAAATGAAATTAATTTAACAGAAGTCAGGTATCCTACTTTCTGTTGTCTTCTATCTTCGACTCTTGGACTTTCGTAGAGTTCCACAATTCACCAAGATCTTGAACACTTGCAAAATCCATAGTAACAAATCTATAATCCATGATGTAATACAAATCATGAGTCAAACTATCAAATAGGACACAGTTTTGCATAGCCATATTTTACAGCAAATGTAGTGCTGCAAAGTAATCTGTGTTAACTAAAAAAAACACGGGGCGCTAGAGGGCGCACGACAAGATGGCTGCGCATTAGTGCAGCTCTGCCGGTCATTTTAACAATCCGTCCTATATCCTGCACCTAGACACGGCAGCGCATCAAATCCGAAGAGGCACGGCATCAGTGAATGTCCCAGGACAGTACCGTACCGCCCGATGCCCTTTGGGTTATGCGGCGACGGAGAAATAATGAGCGAGGTGGGGAAGCGGCCTGAAACAACATGGCGGCTGCGGGTCGCCGCTGATATCCCCGACTGTGGCTGTTCTCGGCGGCGGACCTTCTGCGGCTGTTGGCTTACTGTGGATGACCCCGGCCGCTGCCATTCCTGACTGCAGACCCTGTGCTGCCGGTGGCTGTGGACTGGGTGAGGAGTGGTGTGCTCAAGTGACGGAGCGTTGCTGCTTCCACACTGTGGCCCTGGCGGCTTGGTATCCTGTGTCTAGGCTGCGGCGCTCCGGGGGCCTCCGTGTGAGCTGGCTGGCACGGGGAGAAGACGCGATATCGCTGGACCCCCTGGGCGAAATAGTTAAGTACAGAGAGTAGCTCGGAGACAGTGTGCCCTGGCTATTACCCTGGGGAGGCGGTGGTGAGTCACGCTGTGCATCGGGCCCAGGTATTATGGCGCACGAGGCTGGGGAAGCACAAGGCAGCAGGGTGATGCCCAGTGGACTCCGCCAAACACACACTAGTGCATGAGACATTGGTATTTGGCAAATTGAACTGCCCTGGCAGGTGGACTGTGTGGGCCCCCCATGACATCTCGCCCATGACTGAAGTGCTTTAACAAACCACAATGGCCTGGTGGGTGCTGGGCCAGGCAAGTGAAGGCGGGTCTACCTTGCCCTGTATTGCGACGACATAGCGGCCTAGGTTGGACATACTGCAGAGTGGGCGAGAAGCGCATCCTGCCCACTAGGCCACAACTGTAGTTCGGTAGGACTGCTGCGCTACGGCGGTGCTGCTTGCTGCGTTTTAATTGATCTTAAAGTGTAAAGTTTTTTAAAGATTGAAATTGAAAATTGCTGCTACCTTTTTAATTGTTTAAACTTGCTATTAGCACATCTTACGCCTCGGTCCGACGCGGCAAGTGCCGTTGAGAGGAGGGCGCTATTATGCTGACACTTTGGGGAGATTCTGGGTACTTCCAGGTGAGAGAGGTTAGCGGGCTAGTTTTACTGCAGAAACCCCTACCTAACCCGATGCTAGAGCGCACGCGCACAGCGGGCGCGCCGCTGGCGCACCAAAGGCAAGCCAAAGGCAAGCCCGTCTGCGCCCGTCCGCGCCTGGCCTGCGCCGATCGCCAGAACCCCTGTGCTTCTGTCCAAAAATCGGAAAAATGTAACTTATTCAAGAGAAGAGCTACTGGAGATAAACTGAAGGCTCAAAATATCTTGCTGTTCGCTACTTGATCCCCTGAAGGAGCCCAAGAAGTGTGAGCACTGTAGGTTGCAGCTTAGTTTTACAAGAGTAAAGACCTTGACAATACATCAAAAACCAACGCACACAGAGACCACTAATGGGATTAAAGCTGTATTAATTAACGCACGCTCGTTAGTAAAACATAATACGGAATTTGCAGAAATGATAGAAAGTCATAAGCTCGATTTGGCTTTTATAACTGAGACGTGGGCAGATGCAGCCTCAGACCCAGAGCTGGCACTAGCACTCCCCACAGGCTATACTATGACCAGAGCAGATAGAACAATCAAGCGGGGGGGCTAGCTATCATTTCTAGAGAAGAACTGATAGTGATTGGATCCTCAACCGGTAGCTGTCCTGACTGTGAAATGATAGCCTTCCAGATACTACTTAATAATAACTATACATTAAAAGGACTTCTTATATATCGGCCGCCGAAGGCACGGACACCTTTGATGAACAGAATCAGTCCCTTCTTGGAATCCAGTATAAACTGTTCGGATTTTACAGTATTAGGAGATTTTAACCATCACCTAGAAAATGCAGCAGACCATAACACTACCGCACTTATCGATGCTATGACAGGGTTCTCACTGGAACAGATAGTTACGCAAGAAACACATGTCACTGGACATACCCTAGATGGAATATTTACCTCTAATCCCATGCTCAAAATTCGGGAGGTTATCCTTGTCCCTTGGCCGGACAACAGAGCTATAATACTCACCGCAAGGACTAATTGGCAACAAGTATCATCAATAAGCACACCCATCTCGGTTACTCACCATGACTGGGCCAAAATTAATACCCCTGATTTACAGGCCCTATTACTCGCATCTAAACCAAACCTTGTATCTGATACCAATGCGGTGGTTCAAAGATTAACCACCTGGGTCAAAACAGCAATAGATGCAGTAGCCCCCAAAAAGAGTTTTTTGTCAAAAAGGAAAAAACCCTCTGAACCTTGGTTCTCAGAAAAACTTAGAGCATAAAAAAAAGCATGCAGAAGATCTGAAAGAAAGTGGAGAGCTAACTATGATCAGGTGAGAAAAATTGAATACGCAAATACACTGTCAGAATACAAGAAACTGATTATTGAGGAAAAAAGCAAATATTTCACAACGAAAATATTGGCAGCCAAGAACTCTAGCAGAGAACTGTTTGCTACAGTAAAAAAACTAGCCAATCTCCCAGCTAAATCTCAGGTGACTAGTAGCCCGGAATTTTGTAATACTCTGGGACAATTTTTTACAAACAAAGTTGAGACAGTGTATAAAACCTTCAGTGATAGTAATCACTCCTCGTCCAAGGTAACTAGGCCAGGGCCAGATACACACGCACCCAGCATGGGTTTCTCCTTTTCTTTGCCCTTGGTGGAACAGATCACTCAAGTGGTGAAGACAACCAAGTCAGGAGCCCCGTCAGACCCCTGCCCTCCTAAAGTTTTCCATCTGTTCCCCGAAATATTTAGTGAACAACTTACACTAGTGTTTGCAGAGATAATACAGTCAGGCCAGTTTCCCGAGGCGTGGAAGGCAGCTTCAGTCCTGCCTTTGTTAAAGAAACCCAACCTTGACCCGAAGGAACCTAGTAGCTACCGTCCGATCTCTAGGATTCCTTTTCTGTCTAAGGTGTTGGAGAAATTACTTAACATACAGATTACAACTTTTATTTCCGCCAAAGACCTTCTGGACCATTCACAATATGGGTTTAGAGAGGGCCATGGAACAGAGACTGCTCTGGTCATGGCGGCAGAGGAACTCAGAAGAACACTGGATGCAGGAGGGAGGGCCGCCTTGATTTTGTTAGATTTATCGGCGGCCTTCGATACAGTTAATCATGAAATTTTAATTGGTAGATTAGCGGAGTTGGGAATTCAAGATACCGCCCTTACTCTACTGCCATCCTATCTAACGGACAGAACTTTTGCAGTAGAAGTGGGTGGATCAGTGTCCAAATCTTTTAAACTGCCATGTGGGGTGCCTCAAGGCTCCTCTTTGAGCCCCACACTTTTTAATATCTATGTGGCACCGTTGGCATCGATCATTAGGCAATGTGGCTTCTCGGTGGTCTCCTATGCCAATGACACCCAGGTGGTGGTATCAGTCTCAAATAATGTGGAAGAGACAGCCGATCATTTTAACAACTGCATGTCACAGGTAAATACCTGGATGCAGACTAACTGCCTGAAACTGAACGGCGAAAAAACTGAAGTTTTGCTGCTAGGATCCAACGCCTCCTTTTGGTCTCCTAGATGGTGGCCAGTGAATCTGGGTGAATGCCCAATTCCAGTCCCTAAGGTTAAGAACCTAGGGGTTGTATTTGATGACAGATTGACATTTGGGTGTCAGATTAACAAGCTTGCCTCTACCTTTTGGGGTATTTTAAAGATGATCAGGAAGATCTGCCCTTTTATTCCCCAGGATGCACTAAAAACACTGGTCACAACCTTGGCCCTTTCCAGACTGGACTATGGTAATGCCCTTTATGTGGGGATACAATCCCAGTTTTTATTGAAACTGCAGCGAATGCAGAATGCTGCAGCTAGATTAATTCTGGACATCCCCAAATATGAACCAGTCTCCCATAGAATGAGAGACCTCCACTGGCTTTCTGTGGAAAAAAGAATCAAATTTAAATCACAATGCATAGCATATAAAGCCCTACAGGGTAAAGGACCATTGTATTTAAGGCAACACTTGAAATGGTATATGCCAGCCAGAAATTTAAGATCATCTCACTCAAAACTGTTATTAATACCCAGGTACAAGCAGGGTCGCTGGGGGGGGCAGAAGCTTCCTATTAGGGACAGCGAAAACCTGGAACCTCTTGCCGATCTCGATAAAGAGCAGCACATCGCTCATGTCGTTTAGAAGACAGCTGAAAACATGGTTAATCGCCAATTGACTGATCTAATACTGTATTAGCATCACTTGGTCCTGCCATACTTCTGCGTTCCTGCGAATTCCAGTGCCAAGACGCCCTCGGGCATACGTGCGCTATATAAATCTCTAAATCAAATTCACTTCAAACTCGGTGTGGTTCCCGTGGGCCACATAGCCACATGGAGTGCACAAGTTGTGTGAGCAGGTCTTTGTAGCAGCGTTTTGAGGTATTAGCATTTATATACTCCTGTCTGAGCACCATTCCTGGGTGAGTGGCAGGGGTAACGACGAGTGAATGCTGTGTGCGGACTGTGTATGGTGAAAATATATCACTGGCCCTGCCGTTGAGCCTTGCATCATGGGAAAGTCTGACAAGTCACAACCGTGACTCACGTTTGAAATGCGCAAAACTTGTGGCTCTCAGAACAAGCTGGCCTCGGACTCGGAAGCAGAGGCCCCATTGGACGCTGCCCCTACTCTGGAGTCCACGCTCCTTGCGATGCAGCACAGCCTGAAGTCGATTGATGGAAAGATCGATGCACTTAACCTACGTATGGATCACATGGTGGCAAAGCTGGATAAGCAGGGCACAAGGCTGGGTAAGGTCAAGCAGCGAGTGTCTACTGTCGAGGTTGACCTGCACACGGTCTCTGACAAATCTCTGAATATGGAGAAGGTGCTTGCGATCACCCAAGCCAAAAATGAGGACTTGGAAGCGAGGTCCAGGAGGAACAACATACGGATAACGGGGCTGCTGGTGTCGATCAATGTTGGTAAGATGGAATCATTTGTGGAGGGACTGATCAAAGAGATTTTTGGCTCTGATAACCTATCACCTATGTTCATAGATGAGTGAGACCCCCGATCTCTGGCGGTGCGCCAGAGCCCAGGCGCTCTGCCGCGACCCATCATTGCGTGGTTGCTAAATTATCGCGATGGGGACATGATCCTCCGCCTAGCCCGGGAAAAGAGACAGATAACACATCAGGGGAATGCACTGGCGTTGTTTCTGGACTTTACTACTGCAGTTCAGGCCGCATGGAGAGAGTTTATCCCTACCAAAAACTACTGCAGGCAGAGGAAATCCCGTACGCCATGCTGTACCCAGCACGATTGAGGATCATCTCGGAGGGAGTGTCCAAGATTTTCACAAATCCAAGAGCTGCCATGGAGCATGCCAAACTTCTAAAAAAGCGTTGACGTGAAACCACTGCTGAACCAGATGAGGACGAACAGTGACCACTGGATGGTACCTATGAGTTGCCAGGGTTTCATTGGGGATTGATCATGGCCTTTGCTACTGCTCTGGTGGGTGAGGGGTAGTTGGATTCTAGCTCCTAACCTAAAGGGCCGGATATTCTTGTTGATTCCCTATTGTCTTTTTTTGGGTGGGCCTGTACCTGGGACTGTTGCTTCGCTGCAATATGGGCATATAGTGCAAAATTGTGAATTGGTCCCACCTTACGATAAATGACTGCTGTAGTGCGCTGTCATGTCGAACAATGGACACACTCGGCCACCTCCCTCTATCACCGGGAGGGCTTATGCACTCTTGTGTCCCCTAATGGGTGTTCCCCATTTGTTCATCGGGGTTGTATAGGGGATGGGGTGTTCATTAATCTCAGATTGGGTTGTCTTTAGCAAGTTGGGGCCGCTGAAGTGGGTAGGGGGTTGCGGGGGAGGGGTGTTGCATGGCAGACATGGAGTACAGTGGAAGAAATGTTCTTATTAATGTTCAGGTCGCATCAGTGTATTGCACGCAATGTTACTGTACTAGGATATGTAAAATGTGGGTCTAGGTGATAAACTCAAGTTAATAACTTGGAATGTGCGTGGGTTAAATAACCCCAAAAAGATCCGCAATGTGCTAGCTTTTTTGGACAGGCAGGATGTACAGGTTGCATTTCTTCAGGAGACGCATCTCACCAAGCACACGGAATTAAAGGTTGGATCTCACTGGGCTATGGTGAGTGTTGCCTCCTCGTTCTCCTCATACTCTAGGGGAGTAATGATTCTGGTCAAGAAAGGTACTCCGTACACGCTCATTAGTTCTGAGATGGACAAGCAAGGTCGGGTGCTCCTTGCATTGGGTAAGCTGGGAGACACAATGGTGTTGTTCGTAAACACATATGGGCCTAACATTGATAATCCCACCTTCTTTAATGATGTGTGGAGGCGTATCTCTTCCTATCCACCATCAGTAATGGTGTGGGGTGGAGATTTGAATGTCTGTTTAGATTCCAGATTAGATCGCTCAACCAATGCAGAGGGACGCGGGAAGCAGCCGGCGCTGCTCCTGGGTGAGCTGATGGAGGCAAAGGGCCTTATAGATATAGGGAGGGCTTGCAACCCTGATGTGAGGGAGGGCACGTTTCTATCCACAGTGCATAGCTCTTGGTCAAGGCTTGACTACTGGCTGGTTTCCTGAGAGGCGGCCCCCTGGACTGTTTTTGTAAAGCATTTGGCCAGGACACTCTCAAATCATTCCCTGGTGTTGTTAGAACTCAGGGTACTGGCCTGCACTAGGCCTCCGTTCCAATGGCAGCTGCAGCCGTCTTCCTTAACTTACATAGTGTTCCGGGCCAAAATTGGGTGGCAATAAGCAACTTTTTTTCAGAAAATGAGGGATCGGTGGACAGTGCAGGCACACTCTGGGAAGTCTTTAAAGTCACTATAAGGGGGGAGTGCATGGGCGCCCAGGCAGGCGTACTGAAAGATCTTAGGAACAGAATAAGGGCCCTAGCAGATAAGATTCGTGTGGTGATGTGATAATGTCAGATGCCTGTGAGCATTCCGTGATGTCACCTGGAGTGTTGTGCTCAGCATTCCCTGGACGCTCTGGCAGTTGCTACCTGTGCCTTAGCTGTACTAGGGACGGCTCTCTGTACTCCCCAATAAATCTACAGCTGAGAACCATACAGCGTTGTCTATCTTCATTTCACTGGCGACAGAAGATGGGATGCGACTCACTCTGCCCTGCTTGACTAATGACTGCACATATGGACTTTCACTGCCAGCTGCCACCTGATCAGAGGTATTTTCAGCGTGTATCTCAGTCGCTCAACAGTGAGTACAATTTTTTTTAATCTCTTCTCCAAGGCACACACACGTTCGGAGAAATTGGGACAGAGAGCCGTGCCCTTTTGGATTATACTGTGTTTATACCAGTATACCGCGTTTCTGCCTGCTGTCTTTGTGTGTAAGAGGGAACATCTAGAAGAAATCAGCCGTGAGAACTGTGTTCACTGTTTTAAGAGGGGTTAACTATCTGATGCCAAGTGACATTTCCGCCTTATTGCTGGCCTCCGCTGCCTGTCTCGCGCGTTAGGTCTCATTCACACCTTTCTTACCGTTGGTGTGCAGAGTGATCCTTCGCCGGCGCTGCCTTTTCCACACTGATGACGTCGTGGAATCTCCGTATATCCTAGCGGGGAATCAGCGCGTTCCTTCTGGCAGCTTGGTGTCACGCCACACGTCATCAAAGTTTCCCCTGTTGCCGAAGAAGAACTCCCAGCGCATCATCGCGCAACGTTCTCAAACGCAAAACGTCACGTCAGGAAGCCATTTTGTAGCTCCGTTCCTTTAGCATTGTGGTTCCCATGGTAACGCATTACGGAACAACAGGAGACTGCCTGTTTTCTTCCACGAAGCCAAGATTCATTGCTGCTTGTCATTGGTGAACTCCCTCAACACTGCTATCCACTCACTCCTGGAATAAACAAACAGTGAGTGGAGCGTGAGCAGTTTCCATTTGATGCGCATATGTTGGAAGAGGAGGACGAATGCGCGCAAGTGAATGGTACCAAGCTGCAGCATATTAACTAGTGACTATTGTTATTTTCACTGCGCTGACACACACAGCTTTTTCTGCGTATCAACATATCGCGCTGATACACACAGCACTGGTGTGTCAGTGGGTAATTTAAAGGTCATTTGCATCATTTCGCTGACACACAGCATTTTGAAGGTGTTCAATGGTAGCTTTCTACTGCCATCCTGTGGCTAAATTATGAACTGCATTACTACCTTTTTTCCTTCAGTACACTTATCATTATAGTATCCCACGGGTGGATTTCTTATATCATATTCTGGTTTTTCTTGCTCTATCATTTTTCATTCTTATTCATTCTTTTGGTCTTCCTATTTTTTTTTCTTCTTCTTCTTTCTCTCTCTCTCTTTCTACCTATTTTTCTCCTCATTTACAGACATGCAGAGTGTCACACCTCCTGTACCTTTTCTACAGGAACCTGGAGAGCCACAACTTGAATGGAAGTTATGGATTAGATCCTTTAAAGCATATTTGGGTGCAATCGAGGGTCAAAGATACAGACCTGAGAGAAAGAAAAATGTGATGTATTATCATCTGGGAGTTGAGGGACAAAATGTCTTTGATCACCTTCTTCCTTATGAACCACCCGAAGGTGAAGATCCCGACGAGTTCGATACAGCTGTTATGCAGTTAGATAAGTATTTTACCAAAACAAAAAACATTGTAGTACACAGATACAAATTTTTTACTAGAACACAGAAACCGAATGAAAGCATAAACACCTTCATCACCGCTCTAAAAGTTCTTGCTGCAAAATGTGAATTTGATAACTTTACATCCCAACTTGTAAGGGATCAACTTGTTGCACGATGTTATTGCAAAAAAGTCCAAGAAAGATTACTTACCTGCAAAAATCCCACTCTGGATGAAGCTGTCGACATTGCTAAGAGCATTGAAAGCTCCATGGATGATGCAAAACAACTTGAGTCTGCTTTATCCAATTCTACCATTTCCGGTGCTGTTACTGCTAAATCTCCTTTTTCTACTCCTTCTCTCCCTAATATCTCCAGAGGGTTTACTATACCTAGGGGTGGAAGAAACTTCAGACCGTATAGAGGTGGAAAAACGTTTACACCTAATAGACAGTTTAACTATAGAATAAGTTGTTATAGGTGTGGATCTTCTATGCATGTTTCTTCTTTCAGAAACTGTCCCGCTATTAATCAACAATGTGGTCAATGTGGAAAAATGGGTCATTTTGAAAAAGTTTGTATGGGGGGAAAAAGAAGAGGGGTAAGATGTGTACTTAATGATTATGATGACCAATTTAATGAGCAATTTGGTGATGATGTCACTAATCAGGAGTATGTTGTTGTAGTCCAAAATTATTCAGAGAAATGCATTACGCAACATATTCCTGATCCCGAAGTCGAAGTTACTATTGAAACTAACCATATTCAACTCCTTGTTGATACAGGAGCGCGCATCACTATTGTGTCTCATGATAGGTATCTGAAGTTTTGGTCTACCAAGAGTTTACTACCTCCTGACATACTCACTGTAGCTTTTGAAGGTAGTAGGATTGATTTACTAGGCTACTTCTGGGCTAAAATAAGTGTCTTTGGGGTAGTTATCAATGGAAAAGTGTATGTAGCTAGACGTAGGATCAATGTTCTCGGTCTTATCCATCAGGCTGAGTTTGGTCTCACTATCAAACCTGGTTTACCTAATCCAGTTTTTATTGATCATCAAGCTAACATTAATCACTCCACCCCCACTAAAAACATTAATTCTCTCTCTGGTACCCAATCGATTACTCTGTGGGAGCAAAAGTACAGTAAAATTTTTGAAGACCGTCTAGGCAAGATCACAAACTTCCAACATTTCAACAAAATCAAGGAAGAAGCTGTACCCATCAAGCATAGGCTGCGAAATGTCCCCTTAAGCATCAGAGGCGATCTTTCCAAACATTTACAATCATTATGTGACCAAGGCATAATCGAAAAAGTTGAGTCCACCCTTTGGCTTTCACCCATTGTTTTAGCCAAGAAGAGGTCTGGGGACTTGAGGATGTGTGTCGACTTGAGGAGCCTTAACGAAGCCATTTGGGTTGACGGTTTTCCCCTGCCGCGCATTGAAGACCTTATCACCAAAGTGGGTTTCTCCTCATGGTATACCAAACTCGATCTAAAGGCTGCCTACCATCAAGTCGAACTACATCCTCAGTCCCGACATCTCACAGCTTTTGTCACCCCAGATGGTGTATTTCAATTTTGTCACCTCCCCTTTGGTCTTGCTTCGGCTGCCGCCGTATTTCAAAGGTTGATGACTGAAATGTTCCATCACAATCCCCATGTTGTTGTTTTCCAAGACAACATTCTCATTTTCTCCAAAACTGAAGCTGAGCATGATTCTGTCCTTGATCAAGTATTCAATGTTCTAGCGAACAGGGGGGTCACTTTACAAAAAAACAAGTGTACCTTCAAGGTCAAGGAAATTGAGTATCTAGGCCATGTCATCTCCGAACAAGGTATCAAACCCAGACCAGGTCTTATAAAAAGTATAGTTGATGCACCTCCTCCTCAAAACAAAGAACAACTCATGTCCTTCCTAGGACTCTGTGAATTCTATTCGAAATTTATGAGGGACTTCGCCAAAACCACAGAATGTTTCAGGGCACTACTAAAGAAAGGATCAACCTATGTATGGTCTGAGGAGTGCCAAAAAGGGTTCCAATCCATCAAGGATCACATAGTGCAAGCTCCTGCTTTGCAAGCATTCGTAGAAGGGAAGCAAACCATTATCACTGTGGATGCCTCCGAGTATGGTCTGGGAGCTGTTCTCTCACAACACGCTAATGGAAAAGAAGATACTGTTGGATTCGCTTCCAGGACTCTTCGCCCTGTTGAACGGAAAAATTCCGTCATTGAAAAAGAACTTTTGGCCTGCGTATGGAGCATTGAAAAATTCAAACAATATGTGTGGGGCAGATCTTTTACTCTCAAGACCGACCATCGTTCCTTGGTCGACATCCTTTCAGGTAAAAACATCAAGCGCACTACGGCTCGTCTAGCACGTTTATCAACAAAACTCTTGGAATACACCTTTACTGTAGAATACATTCCTGGAGGAAAGAACTGCAGAGCAGACTGCTTATCAAGACTTCCCATCCCTGACACTGACGAGCAAGACTGGGAAACTGAGGTTGAAGAATGCTTTGTGGCACTTATTGGTCAAGACAACTTATCTTTTGCAGAAGATGACTGGTTTACGCAAATTGATAAGGATTCTATTCTCAAGGAGGTTGCATCTTTGATTAAGAAAGGCTGGCCAAAGGAGAGGTGTCTTTCACCCGATCTTCAGATGTTCTGGAAAGTTAGTGACGAACTTTCAGTGGAAATGTAGCGGAGTAACTTGCTCTCCGTGGGGAACCGAGTTCATTAAAAATCATAACTTGAACTGGCGGGGGAGCGAGGACAGCTCCCTATAGTCACACTTTCGTCAAGGTGAGCTGTGTCGGATGACTTGTCCCTCCCGGCGCTGGTTCAAGTTTAAATTTTTAATGAACTCGCCTCCCCACGGAGAGCAAGTTACTCCGCTAAATATCCTCTGAGCATTTATTCAGAAGGGTACCCACCCTCTACCCCTGGATCAAGGAGGTAGGGCTAGTACCCATGGGATCTTTCTTATGTGAGTCCTGATGAAAGCCGGGGTGTTATATTGTGCCGGCTGAAACATGTCGACGTTTCTTGCAGAGTGGAGGGGTTGGTGACTCATTATACCCTTCCGTACCACCATCCACTGTTCTTTCAATTGACCTTTTTACTCTGGACAGGGAATCCAAGATTAAAGTTGGATTTGGGATTTCCCATGGCCAGTTTTAATTTATTGCTTCTGCACCTATGTTCACTTGTGATCCCATATTGTTTCTACTTACGTGTTGTATTGTTTTCCCCCTCCCTATTGCTCCACCTCTAGCGTTAGTCTGCGCGGAGGTGTGTTAGCAGCCCTATGATGAAGCATGACACAGGTTTCTGTGTGTGAGGGCAGTTTTAAAACTCTTGGGTGGTCCCTCCAACCTTAGATCACAGCAATCATTAACACGAAGTCCCCTTTCTATTTGACTTTCAAGCTGGCCAACCATATAAATTAATGCATGGGTTTATATATGCTAGGCTGCGTGCGGCGGTGCGCTCTCTGTGGCCTGATTTTCCACAGGAACCACATGTGTTAAAGGTGCTACAGGTGGTACTAAAAGGCGGTGAGTGTAGAGGACTGATCACTAGAATATATTGTGCCTCTCAGCGAGAGAATGAGTGGGCTTAATCCTCTGCGTTAGAAAAATGGAATGCTGTCCTGGAGGTCCCCATGTCCCTCGAAAACAGGGAAGCATGTTGTAAACTGACGGGGCGTCTGACTGCCAACTGTAATCTTTGAATTATTCACTTTAAATATTTGCATCAACTATACTATACCCCCACAAAATTGTTTACATTTGGAGTGCGGGAGGATGCGGGGTGCCCTAGATGTCAGCAGGATGGAGCAGACTTTGTGCACTTGGCATGGGGATGCTCCGCTGTATTTAAATTTCTAGTGTGGTGTAGCGAGGGTGCTATCAGATACGGTATTGGAAAAAATTGTATGTGCACCGGAGTTGTGTCTGCTGGGGCTGTTGAATAAAATCAAACCATGTAATAGACGTATTGTTGCAATAGCCACTCTAATTGCTAAGTGCGAAGTTGCGATGCATTGGAACTCCAAAGCTGTGCCGACATTGGGCAAATGGATCCGCGATCTCGTTTTCTGTAAGGAACAACTAAATGTATATGCTGAGAAGCTACCTGAGGCCTCCAGGCCCATAGACTTTTGGGCGCCACTCACCACATATCTGTTGGCACACCCTGATCTGACATAGATATATGTTATTAAGATTGCTACTGAAGTTACAGTGATAATATAAGATCTGAAGTTGTATTGCTTTACACTGCTGAACATATAACGTATTGTTGTCTTTTCTCTACATGCCTTGCCATGGTGATGTTGGGATAGGGTGGAGGTGGGGGGTGGGTGGGAGTTATATCCAAAAAAATGATGGGGAAAAGCAACACAGTACTGGATGATATGGTATAATACTGTTATTATATATGATTGTAACATTTGCCATGGTCTGTATATGGTGATTTAATAAACAAATAAAAAAATGTGTCTTATTATATTAGTACTTTAATAAAAATTAATAAAACTTGTTTCCATTTTTTTGTCTGTCCTTTTTTTTCAAATTCTTTTTATTTCATTTTCCAAGAAAAAGCACAGAACAGACAGCCAACAAAATCAACCGAAATAAAGAACACCTAAACATTTCCGTGGTACTTATTAGCTGCATTGATCAGGGGAGAGCGTGAAGCGGTCAGAGCCTGACCAACGAGAAGGTCAGGAGATCCCCCACGCCTCGACAAGAGGGGAGCAGGGAGACCCACACAGAGGGGGAGGGGCCAGTGCCCCGAGACCCGCAACCCCCTAGGAGAGCAAAACGGGGACTTATTTTGCTAGGTTTGAAAGAGATGCAGGGCCCGCAGTCTGGGACCATAGGCACAAAGTGGCAAACTCTCCGAGAGATACCACACCAATGGACTCCACATATAATCAAACCCTTTACGGGAGTTCGTCATAATGTCGGTCATACGTTCAAGGGCCAGAGCACGCCACAGATGCATATGCCATTGAGTCAGGAAGGTGGCTTCCGGTTCCTACTAGGCCACTGCCACTGCCATTTTGCCCATCCCCAAACACAGCCACATAATGAACGGTCCACCACGATTTGGTGTCTCAAGCTGGGGTCAGGCAGCCCTAGTATGACGTGCTTTAGAGTCAGAAATTGGGTAGCCTAAAATCTGTCTGATTCGGGAGAGAATCTCCTTCCAGAAGGGCTGGATTGCAGGGCAGTCCCACCATATGTGACGGATGTGAGAAGTTGGCCTGGTATATGCTGTTCACTAATTAAAGTGGACACCTTGCACCAGGGCAAATCGACTCTTATGGTAGATAGGTTTAAGACAACCTTTTAAAGAAAGCTATCCTAGTGGTAGCTGTGGAGAGCAGCCTTCAGGCTAAGTCTCGGAGGAATGTAAATCAGCTTGTTTTACCATATAATCTCTTGAATCACCAAATGAAAAGACACCACACAGGTATATATATCAAATATATATGTATTTATTTCTAAATAACTCTCTACTAATCTCTTTATGAGATTAGAAGACAAACATATGCACAAATCAACGTTTCACAATAAGTTAAGCACAAAATATGGCTGGGGCCCTAGGGGCGTACCAGACCATATACTAAGTAAGAGACTTAGAAACAACGACTTGCAGGGAGACAAGGCCTAGGGCCTTCAGAAGTGCAGGGGCCTCACGAAACCACCCAAGGCAGGTAAGTAAAGGACCCACGGGGGCCGCGTGCAGTGTGGATACACAGGCGCGGATCGCCGTTAACTTCAATGGGGCAAGTCGCGGTTGGAAATAAAGAGTTTTAGGATACTTCTGTAGAACCTACAAGCAAGTCACTTACAGGGTAAGTCGTTCTAGGGCCCACACCCACAGGAGCACTGTAGTGCTGAAGTTACCTCACCCAGGGAAGCCGGGTGCACAGGTGTCCTTTGGTGTCGGGTCGTGGCGTCGTTTTCAATGGCGAACAAAGAAGACTTGCTGCTTGCGGGAGCTGAAGAAGTGTCCGGTGGAATCCAAGCCTGGATTCTGAAGAAGGATGACCTGAAAGCAGAGGGGACAGTGTTCAAAGTCACTTGGCAGTGACCCGGGGCAAGGAAGATGGATGCCCACCGTCGTCGGTCGCTTCAGGTCGGTTGCGGGTGCCTTGACTCTTCAGCCACGTGGTCCAGGAGGCGTCGATGACGACCAGGAGCTGGATTCGGTGTGTCCCTCGACGTCTGCAGCTGACTGCGGTGTCGGCAACTCGATCGGAGCCAACAAGCCTTGGCAGCCGCAAGTCTCGGGGAGATGAAGAAAAGTCGATGGCGCAGACCAGCAAGGTCTGTGGAACTCACCCAGCGAGGGTAAGTCAGGGCAGGCCTGGAGCAACCAGGGGAGCCCTTTGGTTTCTTTAAGAAGTCTTCTGGGGACCCACAAGCCGGCGGGCAAGGGATCGCGAAGACACCTTGGGCGGAATCACTCAACAGGGGCCCACGGTCACTCGGGACGGTGTAGGCCTCTGATCTTCGGAGGGATTCCTGCTGGAGGTCGGGACCACACGTGGTCCAAAGCACAGGTTCGTAGACCGTTGTGAAGGGGTTGCACTTGACAATAGTGCACGGTACCCAGGGGTCGCGGTTCCTCGTTACTCGTGGGGTCCACTTGCCTCAGCTTCACTGGGGACTCACGATGGCCTGGGAGAGGTCAGGAAATCCACTTCTTGGGCTGCAGGAACTTCGGACTCCGGCGGGAGCGGCGTAGTTTGCGACCGTCGTTGTCGTTTTTGGTGCCTGCCAAGCAGGGGAGTCACTCCTTGACTCCAAAGGAGATTCTTCTGTCTTCCAAAGGTAGTGGAACGTCGAAGGGCCAGGATTCTTCTGTAGAGCGTCGTCCAGGGGTTATCTGCTTTGCAATGGCAAGGTTCCCCCTCTTATACTAAAAAGAGGGGATGGACTAGCTCTATGACCCCACCTATGGGAGGGTCAAGGGAGGGGGTGGCTACACCCACTTCCCTTTGTCCAGTTTCACGCCAGAGCAGGGGCAGGTAGCCCCTGAGCTGGTTTGAACTGGCATATGCACAGAGGAGCCTTTTGCTCCCCCAGTGCAGGACTTCAAAGCACTCTAAGAGTGCACCCACCCAGCCCCAATACACATTATCCTGTCTGGGGAGGTGGTCACACCTCCCTGCAACAGGAAACCTATTGTCCAGGCCTCCCCTGCCGGAGTTTCGTCCAGCAGCAGGAGGCCAGACTTGTGTCTGTGGCAGCAGCATCCATTTTGTGATGCCAGGGCTTCAGAAAGAAGTTACCGGTAAGCCAGAGTTAACATGTCTTTCCCTCTAGAAGGGTGGAATGCTACCCCCGCCGCCAGGATTGGCGGGGGGTAGTATTCCAAGATGTTTGACACCAAACACGACATGTTTAGGTGCAGCCATTCCAAAGTTAGCATTTTACCGCGAGGATATAATGCGCTTAAGAGTATATGGTCAGGCTGCACTACAAACAGCATCAGAGATGGTCTCCGAACGCTGCAGAGGGGCCCTGCTCATGCAGGGGCACCCTCTCACATAGGAACCATGCACTCTGCCTTTAGGATTGATAAGGCCTGCCTTAGGAGTGACTTATAGGTTTATATGTGTGTATGTATTTAGTGATATAGGTAACCTATATCACAGTAAGGGGTGCATGCACCACCCTACCCAGGCTGCAGTAGCAGACCTGTGGTGTCAGTTTGGATGGCCTTACAGGGGTGGCATAATACATGCTGCAGCCCCTGGTAGGCCTCTGAGGTACCTATGCCCTTGGTACATAGTATACCATATACTAGGGACTTATAAGGGCACTCCAGATTCCAATCAGAGATGGGCCTAAGGCACATGGAAACCTTTTTACAGAGAAAGCAGATAGACTGGGGCCCTGAATAGCAGGATCCCAGTCCAACTAAGTCATAAACCAGCAAAACACCATAAAAAAAGTGGGGGCAACCATATAGTCAGATTCCACCTTCCTACATAACCCCCCCAAACGAAAGGAGATAAGGCTAACCTTGGCCAGTTGAGCCTTCATTGACTAAGTGGTCATATAAGGAAGCACCTGCACTAGCATGGTTGCCCCCTGTCTTATGGTCCACTAAGCAATCCCTCACCCTAAGGGTATGAGAGGGTCTCCACCATGGGGAATCACTACCTGTGGTGTGCTTAGGTAAAGTACAAGGCTGGTGAGGGGTCTGAGTAGGGAAGTGAGGCCCTAGGAATGTTGGCCTCAGCTTCCTCAGATCACTGGTCACCATGTATGCCTGTCTTTCCATGACTGAGTTGCACTTTGCGCTAAGGGTCAACCTTTGGCTGCCTACAGCTGTGGGTTGGGTCCCTTTGGATGGACTACTGGAGGGACATGGCAGGTTTGGAACCTTCTGGTCCCAGGTTTGCCCTTGCCTACCAGAGTCCTTCTGGGGGAGGTCCCTACATAAAGGTATGGGGGATCCCTCAGTGTGTAGAGGAATTTTCACCTGGCTAGGGCTACTAGACTGGGTGCCCCTAATCTGCTGATGGGGGCTTCCTCTGGACAGGGGGCCCTGGGGGTCCACTGACCTCCCTGACCTCTGCAGCCCTAGGCTGACTGAGGCAGGGTAGAGAGGGGCAGGTTACCTGCTCCAGACGGGGTGCCACCTTGGAAGGGTCCTCTGCCATCAGGGGTGTGGCCAGGCCAGGCCTGACTACCTCTGTGGCAGTTCCTTCACTAGGGGTAGGGTCAGTTCCCTGAGGAGGCTGACCCTTACCTACTGTCTGGGGGAAGAAGACTTTTCTTCAACCCTTGTGCTCTCTTTTGGGGGAGAGTGGGCCATTCTTTCAGGCTCCATCTCTCCAAATTCTTGGGCTGGTGCTGTGGCCATCACAGCCCCACTAACCTTTACAGGGACGCCCAACATCCTAAGATGGGTTTGGTGTTCCACTTCAGCCCAGGCTGAAATTTCCAGATCATTGCCCATCAGGCAATCTACAGGTAGGGTTGGGAACACTGCCACTCTTTTGGGCCTGTGACCCCCTCCCAGCTGAGATTGACTATGGCCATGGGGTGATCTGTTCTGACACCATCAATGTTGGTCACCTGGTATTTAAACTCAGGTAAAAGCTGGTGAGGGGGACTAGTTTCCCTGCCACCATGGTGACACTAGCCCCTGTGTCCCTAAATGCCACAGCTTTCTGACCATTAATTATTGGCTCCAATCTGTACCTGCCCAATGCTATGGGACCCATGGTAAAGGTGGCAAATCCTATACCACCATCAGAGTCAGAGGAGTCTGTTGAGGGGTCCCTGTCTAAACTAGGGCCCACCTCTGTTCCTCTTGCAAAAGCACCTAACTTTTTGGGTGCACTACTCCCAACTGGAGGATTACTACTGGTAGTACCAGGAGGGGTGGTAGTAGTTGTGGGAGGAACATTTTCTTTATTGCCAATCCTGGGGCAACTGGGATCAGTTTTCCAGTGCCCAGGCTTTTTACAGACATGGCAATAGGGTTTCTTTTCAGGAGAGGAAGGAGTTTGGGACCCACCCCAGAAGAGGAATTTTGGGGCCCTGTAGGGGACTTATCCTTAGATTTATCCCCACCTTTCTCTTGGGACTTAGTAGAATCTTTCTTCTGGTCACCACCCTGATTTCTAGTTTTTACTCTGGTTCTGACCCACTTGTCTGCCTTCTTTCCCAATTCTTGGGGAGAGGTCAGATCAGAGTCCACCAGATACTGGTGCAAAAGCTGGTTTTGACAATTATTAAGGATCTGCTCCCTCATAATCAAATTGTACAATCCTAAAAAGTCCTGCACTTTGTTGCCATGTATCCAACCTTCCAGAGCCTTTGTAGCACAATCTACAAAATCAACCCAGTCTTGAGTCTGAGCTTTTTGGGTGTCTCTGAACTTCAACCTATACTGTTCAGTGGTTAGGCCAAACCCATCTATCAGAGCACTCTTCAAGACTGTGTAATTGTCAGCATCCTCTTCTCTTACAGTGAGGAGCTTGTCTCTACCTTTGTCTGCAAAGGAGAGCCACAAGATTGCTGCCCACTGCCTCTGGGGGACCTTCTGAACTTTACAGGCCCTCTCCAGTGCAGTTATCCATTTGTGGATGTCATCCCCACTCTGGTAGGGAGGGACAATCTTGTTTAGGTTTCTATGGTCATAAGACCTGTCCCTATCTCTAGGGATATTGCTGCCACCATGGGACTCTAGTCCCAACTTTCTTCTCTCCCTGAGGAGATCTAGGGATTCCCTATCTAAAGCCAGTTGCTTTTTTCTGATTTCCAGCTGAGTTTCCTCATACCGGACCAGCCTGGCTCTCCTCTCATGAGAGGATTCCCTCCTGTGAGAGGAGACAGAGCTCCCTATAGAGGTGCCAGAGTGGTTAGACTCCTGAGAAGGAGATCTAGACTTCCTGGGCACACTCTTAATCCTTCCTGGGGGACAAAGAGGGCATCATTTTGATCATCCTCATCATCATCCACAGGAGGGATTGGGTTTTCCAGGTCAGGGTCATTGTCACCCTCCTGGCCAGTTTCAGAGGGGGGCTGGGGGTATTGGTACCCCTGGCCTCCTCCTCTTCTTCTGCCCCACCCTCAGCTCCTACCCCTTCAGTCCCTACAGGCTTACTAAGGTCATAAGCCACCAACAACTCCTTGAGGTGTTGGGTGGTGGGGCTTTGGCCCGTCCTTATTTTTCTCAAGTTGCATAAAGCTCTCAATTCCAAGAATGGGAGTGTATCATACTTGGAGGGTGGAAGCTCAATGGCTTCCTGCAAGGATTCTTTGGATCCTCCCCTTAAAGACATTCTAGTGTTGTGCAGTGTTGTACTACCTACACTAGTTTGTGGCCTACTGATCCTAGCTTGAGCTGTGGAAAGGGTGTGCTATCCCTTGGCACCCAGCTCTAAGTTCAGTAGAACTTATTGATACTAAGCTTGACTTTATATGTACCTTGAGTACCTATAATGGTTTTCAGTTAGTAATTCAAATAGAGATTTTCTGGTAAAACAATGGCAAGCTGGAATCCCACACGCTGCCCACCAATGTGAGAAGTTGGCCTGGTATATGCTGTTCACTAATTAAAGTGGACACCTTGCACCAGGGCAAATCGACTCTTATGGTAGATAGGTTTAAACCTTTTAAAGAAAGCTATCCTAGTGGTAGCTGTGGAGAGCAGCCTTCAGGCTAAGTCTCGGAGGAATGTAAAGCAGCTTGTTTTACCATATAATCTCTTGAATCACCAAATGAAAAGACACCACACAGGTATATATATCAAATATATATGTATTTATTTCTAAATAACTCTCTACTAATCTCTTTATGAGATTAGAAGACAAACATATGCACAAATCAACGTTTCACAATAAGTTAAGCACAAAATATGGCTGGGGCCCTAGGGGCGTACCAGACCATATACTAAGTAAGAGACTTAGAAACAACGACTTGCAGGGAGACAAGGCCTAGGGCCTTCAGAAGTGCAGGGGCCTCATGAAACCACCCAAGGCAGGTAAGTAAAGGACCCACGGGGGCCGCGTGCAGTGTGGATACACAGGCGCGGATCGCCGTTAACTTCAATGGGGCAAGTCGCGGTTCGAAATAAAGAGTTTTAGGATACTTCTGTAGAACCTACAAGCAAGTCACTTACAGGGTAAGTCGTTCTAGGGCCCACACCCACAGGAGCACCATAGTGCTGGAGTTACCTCACCCAGGGAAGCCGGGTGCACAGGTGTCCTTTGGTGTCGGGTCGCGGCGTCGTTTTCAATGGCGAACAAAGAAGACTTGCTGCTTGCGGGAGCTGAAGAAGTGTCCGGTGGAATCCAAGCCTGGATTCTGAAGAAGGATGACCTGAAAGCAGAGGGGACAGTGTTCAAAGTCACTTGGCAGTGACCCGGGGCAAGGAAGATGGATGCCCACCGTCGTCGGTCGCTTCAGGTCGGTTGCAGGTGCCTTGACTCTTCAGCCACGTGGTCCAGGAGGCGTCGACGACGACCAGGAGCTGGATTCGGTGTGTCCTCGACGTCTGCAGCTGACTGCGGTGTCGGCAACTCGATCGGAGCCAACAAGCCTTGGCAGCCGCAAGTCTCGGGGAGATGAAGAAAAGTCGATGGCGCAGACCAGCAAGGTCTGTGGAACTCACCCAGCGAGGGTAAGTCAGGGCAGGCCTGGAGCAACCAGGGGAGCCCTTTGGTTTCTTTAAGAAGTCTTCTGGGGACCCACAAGCCGGCGGGCAAGGGATCGCGAAGACACCTCGGGCGGAATCACTCAACAGGGGCCCACGGTCACTCGGGACGGTGTAGGCCTCTGATCTTCGGAGGGATTCCTGCTGGAGGTCGGGACCACACGTGGTCCAAAGCACAGGTTCGTAGATCGTTGTGAAGGGGTTGCACTCGACAATAGTGCACGGTACCCAGGGGTCGCGGTTCCTCGTTACTCGTGGGGTCCACTTGCCTCAGCTTCGCTGGGGACTCACGATGGCCTGGGAGAGGTCAGGAAATCTACTTCTTGGGCTGCAGGGACTTCGGACTCCGGCGGGAGCGGCGTAGTTTGCGACCGTCGTTGTCGTTTTTGGTGCCTGCCAAGCAGGGGAGTCACTCCTTGACTCCAAGGGAGATTCTTCTGTCTTCCAAAGGTAGTGGAATGTCGAAGGGCCAGGATTCTTCTGTAGAGCGTCGTCCAGGGGTTATCTGCTTTGCAATGGCAAGGTTCCCCCTCTTATACTAAAAAGAGGGGATGGACTAGCTCTATGACCCCACCTATGGGAGGGTCAAGGGAGGGGTGGCTACACCCACTTCCCTTTGTCCAGTTTCGCGCCAGAGCAGGGGCAGGTAGCCCCTGAGCTGGTTTGAACTGGCATATGCACAGAGGAGCCTTTTGCTCCCCCAGTGCAGGACTTCAAAGCACTCTAAGAGTGCACCCACCCAGCCCCAATACACATTATCCTGTCTGGGGAGGTGGTCACACATTATCCTGCTGCCGGAGTTTCGTCCAGCAGCAGGAGGCCAGACTTGTGTCTGTGGCAGCAGCATCCATTTTGTGATGCCAGGGCTTCAGAAAGAAGTTACCGGGTAAGCCAGAGTTAACATGTCTTTCCCTCTAGAAGGGTGGAATGCTACCCCCGCCGCCAGGATTGGCGGGGGGGTAGTATTCCAAGATGTTTGACACCAAACACGACATGTTTAGGTGCAGCCATTCCAAAGTTAGCATTTTACCGCGAGGATATAATGTGCTTAAGAGTATATGGTCAGGCTGCACTACAAACAGCATCAGAGATGGTCTCCGAACGCTGCAGAGGGGCCCTGCTCATGCAGGGGCACCCTCTCACATAGGAACCATGCACTCTGCCTTTAGGATTGATAAGGCCTGCCTTAGGAGTGACTTATAGGTTTATATGTGTGTATGTATTTAGTGATATAGGTAACCTATATCACAGTAAGGGGTGCATGCACCACCCTACCCAGGCTGCAGTAGCAGACCTGTGGTGTCAGTTTGGATGGCCTTACAGGGGTGGCATAATACATGCTGCAGCCCCTGGTAGGCCTCTGAGGTACCTATGCCCTTGGTACATAGTATACCATATACTAGGGACTTATAAGGGCACTCCAGATTCCAATCAGAGATGTGCCTAAGGCACATGGAAACCTTTTTACAGAGAAAGCAGATAGACTGGGGCCCTGAATAGCAGGATCCCAGTCCAACTAAGTCATAAACCAGCAAAACACCATAAAAAAAGTGGGGGCAACCATATAGTCAGATTCCACCTTCCTACAACGGAATTCCCCCAGCAGCCCACAACCCCGCCAACATTGGTCCGATGTGTTCATAAAAAGAGTATGTAGTTTTTGGGGGTAAAGATACCAGTCATACATGACCTTATAGTTGGATTCCCTTAGAAACATAGAACGATTATATTTAGCGATATCTTTATATAAAGAACATCATAGTTTATCCGTTATAGGGCTCTGCAGCATATCCTCCCAAAAAGCTATATGATGTGGGGATTGAGAGGGACTCGCCAATAGGAGGAGAAAATAGAGAAATTAGATGCTTTGTCTGTCTTTTTTACTTGATTGTCCTGTACATACATGCATGTTTACATATTATTTATTATATTTACTCTATTTTATAGTTATTCAAATGTAAACAATTGGTTTTTATTATTCTACATGCCCCTACTCCAAACCTATTTCTACTCTAACATCCCACTTCAGATGGTAAGAGGTAACACTAATATCTATTATTTTTTTTTTCCATTTTACTTTAATAATATTTTTTAACATAAATTAATTGTATGTTATTTAAATGAACACCTGGGTATTATTACAGTTCCACTCCCTAAACACCTAATTTCCTAACATCCCATTCCAGATAATGAGCATCACACCTTCATGAATATTAGTTAAAACTTTTTTCAATCAATTTAAAAATAAATTTATAAATAATTTATACCCAGGAAATATTATTAATATCAAGGTATTAATACACTCCCCCATCCAAATCCTCTATTTCTCTTGCAATGTTTTTTATTACTTACAATTAACATTTATAACAAGTAATAATTAGTACACTAATATTAAAAATAATACCTGTGTTTTAATACACAATTATTAAAACAAATACATGGGTATAATACACTGCCCAACCCAAAACCCCTGTTTCCCTTGCATCTTGTCCCAGAGGATGGCTGTCACAACCTCATAAACATCAATCATAGTTTTTAAAATACTAATAATTCAAATATATCTCAGTAAAAATTAATACACAAGTATTACAAATAATACCTGGGTGTTAATATACTCCCACTACCCAAAACTCCTAATTCCCTTCCATCCCATCACAATGGAAGGGTGTGACATCCTCATAACTAAGAATCTTAATTATTGTTAAAATTAATAAAAAATAAAATTAAAATCAAAATTAATATACGAGTATTAAAATTAATATCTGGGTATTAATACACTTCCCCGTCCACATCCCCTAAGTCTCTTATTCCCTGTCCCAGAGGATGTGTCATACCCTCACATATTTTTTTAAATGTTTTCTATTTAGCAAAAACTAAATTTAAAAACTAAATTTATAAATACACAAGTATTTAAATTAATACCTCGGTATTAATACACTACCCCATCCAAAACCCCTATTTCCCTTGCATCCCATCCCAGAGCATGGATGTCAAGCCCTCATAAATAATAATTATTTTTTTCATAAATATTAACCAAAATTTAAAATAAAAATCAATTAACATTTATGAAGATATTAAAACAAAAACAATATAATAAATCTTATCTAGAGTACTTACCTCAAACACTTACCGTAAAAATCATTGTAATAGCATGCGTTGTAATGGCATATGCGTTGTAATGGCATAGTTTGTAATGGCATGCGTTGTAATGGCACATGTGTTGTAAATGATACATTGTAAGGGCATTAAGATGTAATGCCTGCATTGTAATGGATGTTGCCCGTCAGGTACCAATGGGCCCTTTATGGCTTTGGGTCCTGGTGCCACTGCACCAATGGAAGCTACACTCCGCCATGGTGCAAGCAAGGGAAATGATCCACTTGACTGTTGGGGTAGTATAATACAGCAACTGCCAGGTACCCATGGGCCCTTTATTGCTTTGGGTCCTGGTGCCACTGCATCTGCTGCACCAATGGAAGCTACGGTCCAACATGGTGCAAGCAGGGGAAAATTGCCCCTTTGACTGTTAGGGTAGAATGCATTTGTAGTATTTATTAATTCACCAACAATAATTCAAAAGGATGGAATAAAAGAGAGCTGCTTAGGTAAAGCACTCCAACACCTCTGAGTCGAACCTCTCCCATCAAAAAACACAAACCCAAAACACAGGAGAGGCCCGAGGAGGCTGGGAGCTGCAACAGATGGGGGGCAACACAAGCAGTAGCGGTCGGTGGTGGGAGTGCCGCCGGGCACTGACGTGGGGCGGGGGAGGGGCAGGGTGGGGGGTAGTAAACTACGGATTACGGGCGATTACAGGTAAGTACACATATAAATAAATAAAACAAATTTTGTTTCTCGCGCTGCATCGCCAAATGTGATGCAGCGCGAGAAACTAAATTTGTTTTATTTATTTATATGTGTACTTACCTGTAATCACCCATAATCCGTAGTTTACTACCCCTCGCCCCACGTCAGCGCCCGGTGGCACTCCCACCACCGACCGCTACTGAACACAAGGGAGGTGTGGGGAAGGAAAGAGGGAGGGAGAGAGGGGCGTGACACTGACGGCAGACATGCAATCTTGGAGAGAGCATGTTGAAAAAGAAAATCAAGCTAGTTTAAAAAGAAAACAATTTAAAGGAGGTGGAAGAACAAATTTGATTTGTAACTTCTGCTCCCGAGTATATGTGTAGGGAACAAATAAGCTTGGTCCATGCTCCACAGAATCGAAACCACATAAAAGCTAAAAACAAACCCACCCGAAACCAACAGGAAATAACACACCCAAGCCAATATAAACAAGAAAAAAAGAGTAAGAATCAGGTAAAGAAATGGAAAGTTAGGTGCAAGTTGGAGGCGTGCTGAATTATTTTGAAGAATTTGTTTTACTTGCAAAAGATTTCACAAGCACAGCGCAAGTGCTGTGCAGCCAAAATCTAAAGACAGGAGTTTGGCAGGCAGATAACTGCTAGAGTTTGAGCTTGCTCCTGTATCCTACAGGAGGTGAGCTTGAGTGATCGTGAATCAGTCTGCAGTGCCTCGCATATGCCATGCTTACAAACATGAACAAGCATTTAGAGGAATAATTTACACTTGGGCTATATTTACGACCTGGTTTGTGTCACTCTTGCACCACACAACATGGTGCAAGAGCGACGCAGACCTTTATACAGATTTTTGAAGTCACACAAAGCCACTTTGTGTTGCTTTGAGTGGCTCCAAAAGCATGGAGTAATGCGACACAGCACAAATCGCTGCACTGCGTTACTCTGCCCTGGGTAGGTGTTCCATGGGCGTTGCATGGGTGTTCCCACACAAATCCCATCATTTTTGACACATTCCCAGATTTACAAGATCTTGTAAACCTGAAGAATGCGTCAAAAAGATACGCCTCTCCAGGAGAGACTTAGGGGGCGATTATGATGCGGCCCAGAAAGGCTCCGACCAACAGTCGGAGAATTCCTGGCCGCATCGTAATCGACCGCTTGGTTTACTTTCCGACCGCCGCATTACAATGCTGGCGGTTGGAAACTAAACCAGCCGGTCATTGCGGCTGGCTTCCGACGGGCTCAAGGAGCCTCTTGGCCAGTCAGTACTGGCTCATAATCCCACAGGGGAGGCCTTTCCACCCTTGAAATTATGATGCACTGTTTCCGGCATGGTTTCCATGCTGGCCTGTCCAACATGGAAATCATGTCGGAAAGCGTGTTTGAGGGCCCCAAGCAGGGCACCCTTGTGGGTGCGGCCTCTGGTTGGGGGCCTCCTGTTGAGGTGCCTGCCACGGGGTGCAGGGATGAACAGCACCCCCCATTTCCCTATGGAAATGCATGCTCCCATAGGGAAGTGCAGGCATGCGACTGAAAGGTGTTCGGTCGCATCCTAATGAGGTGGTCGGGACTGCCGACCAGAGGTCGTCGGTCCCAGGACCTAAACAGTTTCTGGCGGGCTTAAGTCCACCCGACTTCGTAATCAGCCCCTAAATAAGGAGAAATATCTTTATTTTTACTCGTTACTTCCTCTTTCTATGTGAGCTGCAATCTCCAATACACACAAAAAAAGGAAAATGCCTCTCAGGATTGTTTTTGTGCGGAAGGTGTCTCTTCCTTCACAAAAAGAATCCTGCATACAATGCAGGCACCTTTGCACAACGGAGCAAGGGTGCCTGCATTGGCACCAGGCGGCCCATTGTGTGCCAGCGCAGGGGGAAAAGTCAGGTATGCGCCGTATGCCTTAAATACGGCGCATTCCTGCCCTTTCCTAGTGAGGCAGTGTATTGAGTGAATACATTCTTTCTGGAGATTACCCAGACTTGATTTACTAAGATAGAATGAACATTATTTAAATATTAGTGAATGATTATCAAATAAATATAGATCTTTCCAGCAAGTGAACAATTTTTTCTCCATCGATTGGTATTGATGGGTTTTCAGTTTCAAACTTCTCTAGAAGCTTGGTCTCACTTTCAGGTTTCTTCTTTTTCCCACTGGGATGGTGTCTACCGCCATCTAGTGACGAAAGGACAGTTTTTCGAAGCTTGAGTGAACATCAACTTGTCAGTCCGGAATTTTATTTTTGTAAGTCATATAAAAATAGCTAAGAAATAAGGAAAAAAACACAGTTAAAGTGAAGTAATTGCTACAAAATAGAAACTAAAAACAATTCTGGAATTTTCCAGTTATGATCAGGCAAAATAACCGTAGCTCACGCTCCCATCATACACAACTTATGACCTCACAAACAGCACTACCGGCGACATGTTAAATGACATCACTGATGTCATCCTTGGGTCCATCTCAAAATGACGTACTTTCTGACATCACTGATGACAAAAACCTTGTTACAGCTGTTTACATTTGTTTTCATTTTTCTACAAAGATGTGAATGGTGAATTTTGATATTTGTATTTTTTGGAATAGGAATAAAATCTTTTTTCATAAATGAGGTGTTTTGGATCTTCTGTTCTGGTGGCAGTTTAAAAAAAAGTAATGAATAGATTTTTATTGGTTAGGTATAGGTATGCTAATTTCCAATACAAACTTGGGTCTCTTGTTCTGTAACACTGTCTGTGTGTTTGTGAACTGGTTGTATAGCTGTATGTTGCACTGTTCGTGAGCATTTACTGAGGTTGGGGCATGGGTTTGTGATGCAATTGTTGTGTTTGAATAGTGGGGTACATTGTACAGTATGGGCGAACGACCTTTACAACGCGGTCGTTACACCGCGGTACGTTTACATCGCGGTGAATACAACGCAAGTCGTTACAACGACTTGCGCTGGATGGCGTTATACACTAAGGAATAGTATGATTTACTATTCCAACACCTTCCCTACTGTTACGTAGGCTGGAGTTGGAATAGTAAATCATACTATTCCTAAGTCCAGCGCCCTCCAGCGCAAGTCGTTGTAACGACTTGCGTTGTAATAACTGTGATGTAACGTACCGCGATGTAAATCATCGCGTTGTAACGTCACATATTCACAGTATGTGATGTGCTGATTCATGAGCATATTTATCATGATTTTGCATTGCCCTTGCACCATGCAAAGGGGTGCAAGGCAGACGCAAATCCTAGAATGACGTTTACCAAGACGTGCAAGGCCACCTTGCGTGGCTTGGTAAATCTGGAGTAACTCCAGTCAGCACAAGTCGCTGCCTTGTGTTACTTTGCCCCAGGGAGGTGTTCCATGGGTGGAGCATGGGTGTTCCCACATATCCACTCATGGATTTTGGCGCATTCCCAAGTTTACCATTAGAGGCAGATCTAGGAATGCATCAAAATGCTACACCCACCAAGGGAGCCAACCAGGAGAAATATGCTTGTTTCTCCTCATTGTTTCCTCTATCTACATGTGCTGCATTCTGCCGCACACGTAGCAAGAGAAAAAAGTCTCAGGGGATTGTTTTTGTGAAGGAAGGTTTCCCTTCCTGCATAAAAACAATCCTGCCTGAAAAGCAGGCACCCTTGCACCATGCTGCATTGGTACCTGCATTGGGCACTAGAGGCAGCGCGGACAGAGAGCAGGAATGCAGTGTATAATGTTAAATACGGCACATTGCTGCCCTCTCCCTTTCACACAGTGGAGCAATGGGGTTCGCTGCGTTGCCTGAGTATTTATAACTAGGCCCCAAGTGTATAATTGTATATCTGTTCATGACTGTCTTACAGAGACTGTGATTTTCTTTGTGTTTGTATGTGTGAGTGGATCTACAGTCTTAAGATACAGGTGTAATGTTTATGAATGTGAGTTTCTACTTCGCAGGACTTTATGTATAGAATCATTACATCAGGGTAATTTCATCAGGCATACCTCTACATTTCATGTTATTACATCAGAAGTGCTTTTTCATGGGATTGTTTCCAAGCCATGGAGGGTCAGTTGTAGTTTGATATTGATTGCTTCGTGTTGTGATGGTGCATGTGTGATACTGAGATAGTGGGCACCTGTCTATGTTTTATCTTTTGTAGTGGTTTATGACAGGTGACGTCTATTTTACTGTTTAAACAAGCCTTTTTATATATAAATCTACTGGTTTAATGTGCAAAGTACTGTTACGTTTCTCTAGTCGGGTTACAGTATTATTAAATGAAGCATATGTGGATTATTACTCCTTAAATTAGTGTACAATTAGTTGTAACACTATTTAGGAGAGATATTTAGTAAAAATTAATCTACTTAAAAAGTATTTTCTTACAGGGAAATGAGTAGAGTATGGGTATCAAAGGATGTTGTCATTAGTAATGTCACAAGTGACATCATCAATGATGTAATTTGACATGTCATATGTGAAGTCTTAAACAGTACACGAAAAGGGCATTAGTTATGGTTATTTTACTGAACCACAATGGCGAATTCAAGTGGTTGTTCACTTTAGCTGTATTCTTTTTAATGACTTTCTGAGGTTTTTTTTATACCTAAGTTTAAGCGATATAACCAAAGTTAACCATATCTTCACTTCAACTTTTGTTGTTTTAGTGCATTTTCAGGATTTTTGATCACATTCCACATCTAACAGTTTCTTGTGCTCAGCCTGCCGTAGGAAGGAGTTGGCTCCAGGGTCTGGCATTTGGACAGACCCTGTGCCCAATCTGCCATCAGCGGCTAATGCCAAGAGCAGAGGGGTTCGCTTGGGAGGTGTGACCGACGGACAGGCTCTGAGCCCAACCTGCTGTGGGCAGCCATCCTCTTCTCCAAATGGCCTTTGTCTAGGTCTTGTACCAGTGACCAGTGGAGGTTGGCTGCAGGCCTGGGCTATGATCAAGCTGTGCACCCAACCCCCTGCTAGAGGGGTTTGCACTAAAAAAAACATCAGAAAAAAGTAGACTGAAAATTGTCCCATCAATAATGTTATCTAGTAAAAATATAGAATAAAAAAAACTGCCTACAAAAAAGTAGAAAAATCATGGGGCAGATTTACAAGCCCCTTGCGCTGCCAGTACGTCACTTTTTGTGACGTACCAGCAGCGCATTTCTCTGTCCCATATTACCAAGGACAGGAAAAGCTACCCTGCATGGCTTTTCCTGTCCTTGTAAATATGGCCCCTTTACATGCAGCACTTTGCTTGAAAGGGTCGTTCCATGGGTGTTACTGTGGGTGTTCCCACGCAACACCCATGGAACCAGACACATTTCCAGATTTACGAGAAATCGTAAACCTGGAAATGCGTCAGTTTGCTACGCCTAGGGGTGGCGTAGCCAGGCGCAACTAGGAGAAATGTTTTCATTTCTCATCGTTTTTTCCTCTTTCAATGCGTGCTGCATTCTACAGCACGCATTGAAAGAGGAAAATGCATGTAGTGATTGTTTCTGTGCAGGGAGGTGCCCCTTTCTGCACAAAAACAATCTCCCCATGGCGCAGGCAGCTGTTTGTGCACTAGCGCAGGGGAAAGCACAGGAATGCGACATATCATTGTAGATATGTCGCATTCCTTAGCTCTGAAAGAGCCGCAGCGTGGCGCAGCCAAAGGGCTTGCGGTGCCACGCTGCGGCACTTTCTTGTAAATCTGCCCCCATGTGTTTCATAGGGCAGAAGTAGGTGCACTGGGAGCAGAGCCAAGGGGTTATCCGTCTGTTGAAGTGCTACAGTCATGTGGAGAAGGAGGCAGGGGACTAGTAAAGGGTGTTTAGGAATCAGGTAATGGAAGAATTCAGGGGTATTAAGGGATTGTTAAGATTTGTAGCATTAAGGGGTAGTTAGGGGCTTTTATGGTACAGAGAAGGGTAGCATCAAGGGCTAGTGACTGATTTTAGGGTTCAGGAAAGAGGGCATGAAGGGCTGAGTCAGGGTATGTAAGGTTCTGGGATGGTTAGCGTAAAAAGCTAGTAAGGTGGTTTAAAGTTCAGAGAAGAGTAGTGTTATGGGATAGTCAAGCTTTTTAAGGGCTCACGGAAGGTTAAGAATAAAGGGAGTGAGCGTTATTTAGGTTCAGGGAAGGGTAGTGTAGTGAAAAGGAATATTAGGGAGATTTAAGGGTTCAGAAAAGGGTAGCATTAAGGGGGAGTTTTTTTGGGGGGGTTCATGGATAGGTAGTGTAAAAGGATAGTAAGGGGCTTCTAATGTTCAGGAAAGGGTGGTGCTTAAGGGTGATAAGTGGTTTTTAGGGTACAGAGAAGGTAGCATAAAAGGGCAGTAATGGATTTTAGAACTCTGGGATGGGGCATATAGGAGTATTTAAGGGTTTGGAGGGTTCAAAGAATGATAGCATTAAGGGCTGTTATGGGTTTTGAGGTTCAGTCATTGGTAGTGTTAAGGGGTAGTTAGGGGCTTTTAGTGTTCAGTAATAGGTAGAATATGGACTAGAAGGGTCCAGGGTACTTTAGTGTTATGGGGTAGTAAGGAATTTTAGGGAAGGGTAAGAATAAGGGTAAGTAAGAGGTTTTTAGGTTCAGAAAGTGGTACTGTTAAGGAATAGTAAGGGTTGTTTACGGTTCAGGGAAGGGTAACATTAAGTAGTTCAGGGCTTTTAGGGTTCAAGGATGGCAGTGTTAAAGGTTACTAAAGTTCTTTTAAGGTTCAGTGAAGGGTAGCTCTTAGGGGAAGTAAGGGTTTTTAAGGGTTCGGGAAAGGTTAGCCTTTAAGGGTAGTAAGAGGTTTTTAGGGCTCAGAAAAGGATGTGTAAAGGGGCAGTAAGTGGATATTAGAGTTCAAGGAATGGTAGTGTTAAGGGGTAGTAAGGGTACAGAGAAGGTAGCATAAAATATTTGGTACATTCAAGTGATGTGGTTTTGGTGTATTTTTAAAGTCTGAGTAACACTACATGTTTTTGATGATCTATGGTCTCAACATCCAATCATACTCCAATTATAGCTTTCGCTGTACACACTATTTCTGCCACCGTCTTCTCCTTTCCTTGAGACTAGCTTGTGTATTTTCCGTAGTCAGAAATGGCATGTAAACTTTATGTAGCATGTTGCAAATATGAAAGGCACTTAGGGTCAGATGTACTTAGGGTCAGATCTCTTGATGGAACGTTACCCAATGCCCTGGAGGATTTTCATGCATGTATGCATGACACTGCGCAGTGGTTACGTAATAACTCTTTACAATTTAATTCGGATAAGACCGAAATTGTACACTGCGCAGTTGGGAAGGTCCATCTGCCTCTTCCTCACAACTTCTGGCCCCTTGACTCATCTACTGTTTTGGCGCCATCTAAGATGGTGCGAAATTTGGGAGTTATGTTTAATGCCAACCTGTCATTAGAGACGCAAGTGAACAAGTTGGTGGGGTGCTGTTTTGGCCTCATTAGGGCTCTGAGAAAGATTCTTCCGTTGCTCCCAATTTCGGTTAGAGCCTTGGTTGTTCAAGGCGCCATCCTAAGTAGACTTGACTACTGCAATGCTCTGCTGCTGGAGTCCCCTAAGTATTTGATACAGAGACTGCAGCGTGTCCAGAACACGGCTGCGAAATTGGCCTTGTCTAGACCACGAAGTTTTTCCGCCTCAATGTGCCTATCGGAGCTACATTGGCTCCCTGTGCAGCAAAGAATTTATTTTAAATCCCCATGCATGGGGTTTAGGGCGTTACATGGACTCGGTCCTAGACCGTTGCAGAAGAAATTGGTCTGGTATACTCCTACCCGGACCCTTCGTTCATCTTCTGCTTATTTGGCAAAGGTACCCAGGTTCAACAAGGTCAGATTGGGAGGAAGGTCTTTTAGTTTTGCTGCTGCAAAGCTTTGGAACACACTCCCAATTGAAATCAGACAATGCAGTACCCTGTCTCTGTTCAGGAAAAGGATCAAAACGTGGTTGTTCCCCAGATAGTGATCCTGTCGTTCTTTTGAGCAATGTTTTTAGGTTCTGTCCTTCTTGCTTCACGTTGGTCTGCATACATGTATCTTTAGCGCCAGGGTACCCGTAGGGTGTTTGTTGCGCTCTATAAATGCTATATACAATACAATACAATACAATACAATACGACCCTTTTTTGCATGCGCAAACGGGTTTGCGACCCGTTTGCGCATGCAAAAAACAAATGGGCCAAGTACTAACCCTATTTAGCGAGTTGCAAATAATTTGAGACTCGCTAAATAGGATTAGCGACTAGCTATCAGGAAGGGGCGTTCCAAGGGCGTCCTTTCCTAATAGCGAGTCTGAGCCCTATGTAAGACTGTGTTGCGACCGCAATTGCGGTCGCAAAACAGTCGCAGTTTACCACCCTTCTCAGAAGGGTGATAAAGCACTCACAAACGTGAAGGGGTACCCAGGGGACCCCTTCCCCTTTGTGAATGCAGGGGAAAATATTTTTTAGGGGCAGGCAGTGGTCCCAGGGACCACTACCTGCCCTTAAAAAATGATACGAAAACGTTTCATTTTTCTTTTTTTAAATGCATCCCATTTTTCTTTACGGAAAACAGGCTGCATTTAAAAAAAACCTGCTTTATTTAAAAGCAGTCCCAGACATGGAGGTCTGCTGAGCCCAGCAGGCCACCATACCTGGGAGGGCCAGCCATTCCTAATGGGGTCGCAAATTGCCAGTGCCTCATTAATATGCATGAGGCATGCAATTTGCGACCCCATTCGGAATCACTAACAGTGTCTCTGACACTGTTGTGCATTGATGTTTGCGACTCGCAAATTGCGACTCGCAATTTAATGCAATTTGCGAGTCGGAAACATCAATGGTCGTACATCTGGCCCATAAACCTTTAATAAATTCTTAAAACATGTTTGGAATGTTTACAACTTAATCACTGGTGTGCAAAAATTAATTCATTCATTCATTCAAAGTACTTTGGTCAAGTTTGCAGTGTCACAAAATGATTTTGGTGTCAAAAATTAATTAGTGAATTGATGAATTCCTTCTTTCAAAGTACTTCATTCCTGTTTTTTGTGTCACTTACAGACAGTCAATTATATATACCAAGTTACTCAGTCAAACACTCACTCCACCATTCACCAACACACTCATTTGTTCACTTACAGTCAGACACTTACATTCACATACTCACCTCACCCACTCACGCCAGTGAAGGAGGCAGGTTTTGAGGCTAGATGGGAGAAAGGTTGCTCAAGGGACACCAATTCAGTCCTGTTCTCTGCTTTGGAAAATGAAAAATAATATGTATGTTCATCATGCACAACATCAAACAACCTGACATAGGCCATGCTCCAAACCTGCACTTTATCACTTAGCACAACCAAAGGAGTAGCACGCTAACCATCCACAAAGTGCTTTGCGGCACCAAGTGATGCATACTGTAAATGTAACTACAATCTAAACTAACTACAATATCTTTTATTTATGCTCTTACAGTCATTTCAGTGGTGTGGCTAAGATTCATCTGGAGTATGCGGTTTGCTGCATTATGATATTTGGAGCGCAAACTGTGCGGATATTGAGGATGAGGTGAGCATGACATCTGGGAAGTCTGTGATGGAGCTTGTGAAGTCATGGAGTTTTGACTGTAGTTTTGAAATGCAGCTGGATCGTGACTATATTACTTTTAGAATGTGTTTTGCTCTTGGTTTCAGAAGTTGAGCTGGTGTCCTTGCAGTTGCTAGAAATTGTTGCTTAAGTACAACATTGTCACATTTTGTACCATTTTTGCAACTTATGCTAGGAGCAGGTGGGGAGAACACCTAGAAGTGGCTGAATACTTACGTCTCCCACTGTCTAACCAGAAAGAACATAGGGAGCTCAATGGGCTTAAGGCTGCCTCCTTTCTCAAATACCAATCCCAGACATTTAGTATTGTTTGTGATTCTGGAATGCCAGGAGTTGGCACTGTGTTTTGCAAGTCTTTATTGACAAAGTTAAAACAAGACATTACACAAAGAGGAGGGAGCAAGGAACAAAAACGCTCAGTCATATAATAATAATAATAAAATAATATCAGGAAATGCAATTCAGAGTTATACAAAATGACGACCAAACAGCAGTCAATAAACCCCCAAAATAAGGACTCTCAAGGGTTGAGGGTGTCATTAACTGGGAGGGTACACAGGTCCTTTTATACATATGACATCACTAAGAAAAAAGTCAAAGCTAGGTGGGGCAGGGGACAAAGAAGGGGGTACTGAGAACATGGCAGAGGAGAATGAAAGGAAAGAAAGGGCAGGCCGGGAGACCATATTCACACCCACACGTCCAGGGGGGTGAGGGGAAGAGGGATGGGGGAGGGCAGGTGACAAACAAGGAAAGAAAAGGGAAGAGGCAAATGAAAAACCAGAAACAAAAGAAAGAGAGACCGAGAGTGGCCAATGCAGCAAAGGATGAGAGTTGAAGCCCTGGTCCTTGTAGGAGTTGGCACTTTGAAAAGAGTTAATGTAAAATCATCTTTATCTTGATGTTTTTAGTACACAAATTCTGGCAATGCCAGGCGTTTGTACTTTAAAAAGAGTTTATGTAAAGTCATCTTTAGATTTTAACATGGAAATGCTGACTCTGTTCATTAAGGAGCAGATAAGATAACTTGTATTTACTTTTTTAAGAGTGCGTTCAAAAGGAGAAATATGTCAGATTCTGCCACTTTTTACAGTTATTTTACTTGCTTTGACATAAAGATACTAGCCATGCTGGTAAAGAACTGATCAGTTGCCAATGGTTGTTGGAATGAAAGTGTGCTCTGGATTGCCATCATGCATCTCTGAGCCTACGGTTTCACTGCAGTGAGAATAAAATACTTGATTCAAGTATGTCTCGTTCCTTCTACACTGAGAGACCAGATCTTCCAGTTTATTAGGACTGTGCTTCTTTTTACACATGAAATTTTACAGAAAAGTGATGGGTGGAATGCTTGAATTAATCTCAGAGACTGTTAATTACTGGGACCACATCTCGGTCCATTGTTATTTTAAACACCATATCACCTCAGTTTGGACGCAGCTATATGCAAATCCATTGAGACCATATAATTCAGTGTCCCAAGAGACTCTTTTGTGATGCATGACTGTCCCAGTTTTTGCAGTTGTCTGTTCCACTGCATGGAGGGCGGAGATATAGGTGTCACATGTAGGAACTTACCTATGCCTGCCACTAAGTCCTAGTGTCAGAATTTAAGCTTGCCCTCACAGCCAACCAGCAGCCTCAACACACTTTCCCTAAGTTCATAGCAGGCTTATTGGCAGGGATTGGAAAGGCTTCATAATCTTCTTACTCATGTGCTGTGACCTACTCTGGATTGGTGGGCATCAAAGTGAGGGGCTGTGCATGTGCTTGCACCTGTCCTGCTTATAGTATGAGCAGGATGGACGGGGATTGAGAATCAAGCCTTTTCCTCACTCTGCACCTAGTAGTTGCAGCTTTGGACCACTTGCTGTTGCACTTAGTTGCTTGGGAAATTTGTGCTGCTTGAATAGGAATTGGACATGACTGTTGGGCCTCCTAGGGAAAAGTGAGAGAAAGGATGGACAGCGAAAACAGAAGACAGACTTTAGGTTTAAACTTAGACTTTAGGTCTAAACATAGACCAGCAGTGGCCCGAGTAGGTAAGAGCTGTGGGGCGGTGGGGCCGGGTTTGGGGGGATAGACGACCAAGAGGGAAAATTAAATAAATCATTAATTTTCCCTCCTCGTCGTCTGTTGAAATCCATCCCACCGACCCCACCACTCTTACCTGCACTGGACGCTGCTGATATAGACTTCAGGTTTTAAGTTAGACTTTAGGTAAAAACTCAGAATTCAAGTCTAGGTGAATTGGGCCCTAGGTGCACAGTAAGTAAGCATTAAGAGAGTTCTTTTCTAAGGTACATTAAGCCAATTTCTTAATGTCAATTTGTCTATATTTTATTTATTTATTTATTTTATTTATTTAATGAGTTTTATATATAGCGCTGGCTAGACCCATAGGTATCAGAGCGCTTTACATTTGGTTACACAATGTTACAGAAAATGATAACAATTACACATTACGTCAAAAAATAAACAACACATTGAAAGAGGGAAGAAAGGAGAGAGAAGTAGGGAGGAGGGGGGGGAGGGGGAATTGAGAGGGGGGAAGATGAGGGAAAAGACGGCAGGAGAGACAAGGGACGTCTGCCCAAAGACCGACTGGGTAGGTGACGACCGAGGAAGGAGTCCACAGCCTGTCTCCCCTTTAGCTAAGCAAGGTAGCTCCATCGGGCATTAGTCAAATATCTAGGTCTCAAACTGACGAGGGAGAGTTCACGTACGAAAGACCAGTGGATAAACAGGGTGGGAACTGTGAGCAAGGACGGGTGAGGGCAGGGGTCAATAGCTGGAAAGAAGAGAAAAGTAGAGCGGTTGGGGGTAGGGTGAAGGGGGAGGAGGGAGATAAGGTCAAGGAGAGATGCAGGAGAGTTTGCCCGAGGACCGGCTGGGTAGGTGATGGTCAAGTAGGGAATCCATAGCCCATCTCCCCTTTAGCTCGCGAGGTAGCTCCACCGGGCATCAGTCAAAATGGCTGGGTCTCAGCTGTCGATGGAGAGTTCACAGAGTCAATGACTGAGGCGACCATCTTGAGGTCAGGCAGGGGGGGATGAGTCCTTGATGTAAGAATTCAGAGGATCCCCACAATTTTCTATACTCCGGATGAAAGGGGGTGCAGACTAGGCAGGGGATCGTCATGATGAGCAGAGCCAGGGTCCGCATGTCTTTCGGGGGAGCGCGTGATGTCGAGTGATCTTCGCCCGAGGGAGAAACAGCCGCCATTTGCAGGACAGGCGGGGCGACTCACGAGTCTTACTTGTTTCTCTAGCGCGAGCCCCTGCATATAGCGTGTTGAGAGAAACCCCCGGCAGCGATTCAAAACTACTTCCCACTTCCTCAAATTTACCTCTCTGGGCGGTTGCACGCTCGGGGAGAGCACGGTGCTGGGCTTGCTGCTGTAGGAGGTGCAGGTCTCTAATCAAGATCAAGGGGGTGCACGCTCTCCAATGTGCGCCGTACGTACTAGGGGCAGTCACCGCGGGCTATGTTCGTTCCTCACACATAGCCTCTGAATTAGGGAAACATGCCAAGTCGCGCCGCCACAGTCTCGCGTTCGGGCATCCACCGCGCATTGTAGTGTAGCGCTTCCCCGCCCGTCACCGAGCCGATCACTGCAGCCCCGGTCTCAGCAGTACTCACGGGATCGATGCCGTAGCAGGAATCAGGGAGATACGATCCTTCTGGTGGCTCTTATGCTCCGATGCAGAGGATAATACAGCTTTTAAAATCCCCAGGCCCACGCCTGACCTCCACAAGGTGCGAAACACGTGTTGTCTGTTAATCTCTGTCACTGACTGAAGGTTCGCAAAATATTTTATTATGATGAAAGTCATCAGGTGTGTCTCTTTTATTATCACAACTTTGCAGCACAATTACTAATTTTATTTCCCTGCATTGACATAATATTGATATGAAATTATAGCATAGCTGTTTAATCAATTAAGGGATAAGGGAGTCCACCCATGATCCAAAGAATGCACACAGACATCAAATACATGTATAAACAAAACTCTAATTTGGCAATAAATATGGAAATCTGGACTTTGGGGCCATATTCATATACTAGTATGATCACTTTATGAACATAACTTTAATGTATTCGTGCTCTAAGTCACATATTCATTCATCCTTTCACTCACTTATCCATAGTACTGCTGACTCAATATCACATTCATCCATTCACCTGTCCAAAGAAACAAATTTGCAGATGAATGAAGAACCATTTTCACTTGCAAAGCTGCCAGATCTATCTGGATTGTAAATGATTCTTTTGCACTATGGAGATGGTTATCTGACCAGTCCCTTGCCTAATGCGAACATCACCAATCCTGGTACCTAAAGTGGCAGCAATTCTGAAATCTAGTGGTTTTAGAGAGTTTTGACAGAAATCCAGCTTCTTAAGAGACACCAGACCTTCTCAGATGTTGCATCTGTTGGGCCCAAGAAATTCAACATAGAATCCCTTATCAGGATTCAATTAGATCTGGATACCATAATACATTTTCAGATGCCACAAGTATCATTTTCACCACATTTATTTTACATGGAAGATATCAAACCTCCATAAATATTGCTATTTCATTAGCTGAGAGGACAACATTTAGAATTAATTATTTCGATGCAAATCCCATAATCACAGGTGCCATGGGCTCTATTTTGAGATCAAATCCCTATCCTACTCCATGCTTAAACCTTAGACCTTAAACTAGTGAATAATCTTTGTAATCATGTTAGGAAAGTTAGACTTTTTTTAATTTTTTTATTATAGACATATAATCCAGAACAAGGGAGAAAAAAACATAAAAAACAGAAAGTTATATTAAATTAAATGTCATTTTTTTTTTTTGTAAAGCTTCCCCCCTCCCCTGCTCGCTCTCTGCCCCCCCACCTGATCCCACCCCCCACCCTCAAGATCCAAAAGACAATTAAACTTAACATTCCTTAGAAGCACAACTAAGCTTAAGTTTCAATTTACATATAAATAAAAGATGAATAAGGTTATTGCCACCAGACTAGCCAAAACCCTTATACTGTCCTAAACTAGTTCCCATTTAACCTAAGTCCGCATTAATCCATCTAGTCACTGGTGTCCAGATTTCATATCCTTTCCTTACTGCCCTATGACCCCTCCGTTTGTAAACAGCTATCTCCCACCGGTATACTGCTAACAATTTAGCAAGCCAGGAATGTACAGAAGGAGGGTCCTGGTCTAACCAGGCAGTGGCCACACAAAGCCTAAATATAGCCATAGCTGTGAACACAAAAGTCCGGTCTGGCCCAGCCATTTCCTGATTGCTTACTCCAAGGATAATCACTTGGGGAGTGAGATCCAGCCCAAATCCCAGCATACTGCTGAGCCGCTTGCCAATCTGATTTTGTAGAGAAGCGAGTCTTGGACATGTGGCAAACATATGCACACTGTCTGCTGCTAAAACTCCGCATCGAGAGCAGTAAACACCGTGGACCAACCCCCCCCCATTTAAAAATCTGTGCTGGTGTAATGTAGAGATTAAGCCAGGTTTTAAAGCATTGTACCTGCAAGTTAGCCTAAATAAATGCTGTCTGGCTCAGCAAGAGGGAGTCTTCGCATTCCCCAATCCCTGCTTGTAGGCGATCCTGCCAGTGATTTGTATGTTTTAATAAATCGTCTCCCATTTCTTTCTTGAGTAGTTTATATATTACAGACAACGTTGGCCGAGCCCCCAGTAGAGTATCCAGTAAAGGTACTTTGCAGTAACTAATTACTTTCTTTGTGAAGAAATCCCGAAGCTGTAGATATTCAAAAAAGTGAGTATTCCCAATCCCATATTTCCCTTTGATTGTGTCGAATAGGCAGATCTGCCTATCCCCCAGATATCTCACTCCTCTTTCAACCCAATATCTCATATATCCATCATGGAATATGGCTGGGAGTAATTCATTATGAGTCAGTGGAGTATAGCTGTGGACCCTACCCAACTTCAGTTTCTTTCGAACTGCGGTCCAAACCCTGTAGGCTCCCAGCAGTATCTTAAATTTGACCCTTTTAAAGTAAGCAAAGTCAATATGTCGCATAAGACAGCCTCTGGATTCTATCCCATTTATTAATTCATATATAGAAATATTTGGACTTTCCCTCATTTCGCAATTGTCTCTACCCAGCAGATCAGCCATTTGCTGTAAAACTGCAGCCCAATAATACAATTGTAAATTAGGGACAGCCCAACCCCCTATATCTCTTGGCAAAGTCATGTATTTTAATGCTCTCCTAGGGTTTTCCCCAGCCCACAAAAATCTAGAAATCAGCTGATTTAAAGTTAAAAACCATGATTTGTGTATTTCTACCGGGATGGCTCTAAACAAATATAAATTTTTTTGCAAGAATAACATTTTAATAACATTACCCCTACCTAGCAGTGTGAGATGTAGATTATTAATTCTAATAAAATCTGTTTTGAATTTCCGCAATAGAGGTCCCAGATTGATATTTACGATGTTATCTACATTCGCGCATATTTCGACCCCCAAGTATCTCACGTTCTGGACTACTCTTGCATCCTCCAATTCTATTTTATCGTTCTTGACAATTTGCGTTTTGCTTTCATTAAGATGGTACCCTGAGATATATCCAAAATAATTTGCCTCCCTTTCTATCTCTTCAAGGGCATCCCGCGGATTAGGTGTTACTATTGCCAGGTCATCCGCGTAAGCTAAAATCTTTGTCTCCCCTCCTTTAGTATGTATAGCCTGGATCTTTTCGTTTTTCTCTATTTTTCCAATTAGAGGATCAATATAGAGGGCAAACAGTAGAGGCGAGCAAGGGCAGCCCTGTCGTGTACCTCGTGTGATCTTAATTATATCGGAAGTAGAACCCATCATAGCTATTCAGGTGGTGGGTTCCCAATACATAGTCTGAATAGCTCTGATAAGCCTCTTGCCCAACCCTTTTCTCTCCATAACCGCCCATAAGAAAGGCCAGGAGACCCTGTCGAAAGCTTTTTCTGCATCCAATAATATTAGAGCCATAGGGTCTCCTGTAACCTTAGAGGAGTCAAATAGGGCAATCGTCCGTCGAATATGATCTGTTGTGCCCCGACCCGGGACAAATCCGTGTTGGTAGGGAGAGACTAATTTCTTAATGACTGAGGCTAGCCTATGAGCAAGGATTTTGGCGTATATCTTAGTGTCGTTATTGAGCAACGTAATTGGACGATATGATCCTAACTCTGTGATAGGTTTGCCTTTTTTCGGAAACACGACTATATTAGCCAGTTTCCAAGATTCGGGGGCCTCCTCACCCAATTGTGCCTTTAAGAATATCTCCTGCATGAGTCCCAATAGCTGATCTATAAAATTCTTATAGAATTCCCCCGGAATCGAGTCAGTACCGACAGCATTACCTGATGGTAAAGATTCGATTGCTTTTCTTATCTCTTCAATGTTTATAGGTATTTCTAGGGTTTCTCTATCTTCAGGGGAAAGTTGTTCCAAGGTTTGATCGTTCAGATATTCTCCTATTTCCCTATCTTCTATCTGGGCGTCTTCTGTGTATAGCTTCTGATAAAATTGTTGGAACAGAGATAGAATAGCGGACGGCTCAGTAACCACACCCATACTAGAGTCTCTGATTCCAGCAATTCTAGCTTGAACCATCTTCTCTCTAGTACGGACTGCAGGCATGTGGCCTACCCTTTCGTTGCTCTCATAAATCCTGTTCCGCCAAGCCATATACCTGCCTACCGCTTTTTTTACTGAAATCTCTGTAATTGCCGATCTAGCACGCAGAATACCAGATTGAGCTTCTTCGGGATCACCCCCATTAGAAATAACATCTATCAGGAGTTTTTCTTCCCTTCCCAGCTCTTCATACAGTTCTCGTAGCAGATTCTTCTCTTTCTTTTGACTCTCCCAGCCATATTTAGATGTTTCCCCCCTGACACCAGCCTTAAGAGTATCCCAGACAACATGCGCGCTAGTACTCCCCTGGTTTTCTTCAATAAACCTAGGTATCCATATCCTCATGTGCTGTAAATAGCCTTCCTCACTGAGTAAAGCCCTATTGAATGTGCAGCGTGCCGAAAAAGGTTTAATCTGGACATTCAGTTCCAGCACCAGAGGGTTATGATCAGACATACCTCTCGGAAATTTATATATTCTGCATCCCTGCAGCAGCTCTTGAGATACAAAGAAGTAATCCAATCTTGCATGCATTTGATGCAAGGCAGAGAAATACGTAAAGCCCGGGTCGTTAAATTCCTGTTTTGCCCAAACATCCGACAGCCCATGAAGATGCCGTAGCTGTGTCAAAGATTTGTAAACTTTGGGTTTGCGGCCTTGATAACTATCCCCCATTTGGTTAGAGGTTTGGCAACTCATATTAATATTAAAATCCCCACAGATAATAAGTGGCTGGGGCCACCCGACTAATTCCACATTCAGCCATCCAAACAGTGCTGGATCGTCAAAGACAGAACCGTAGACCGAACAGAGTGTGAACACATTATTATCTATACAACATTGAGTTATTACCCATCTTCCCATTGTATCGGAACTATATCGTGAAAACCTAGCTAGTCCCTTTCGCGCCATCACTGCCACCCCTCTTGTCCTTGTGTTTTGCATAGTGCTAGAGATCAATTCATATCCTGTCAGCTCCACAACCTCCCTTCTACTTCCTTTGATATGTGTTTCCTGAAGACAGATAATATCGGCCTTCAGGTATTGAACGTCCAAGCCAACTCTCCGTCTTTTTTGAGGGTTATTTAATCCGCAAATATTTATTGAAGCTATTCTGAGCTTACCCATTGGTAAATAATTGGAATTTAGTTGCTACATGGCGAACCCAAACCAGTTTACAACTACCTCCCGTCATTATCCCTAAAACCTGCCCAATTATTTTCTTTTGGATTCCTCCCTCCCAACCCCACTCAAAAAGGCAAAAAAGGTCCATAGACCCTTGTGATGTCTCCTGCATTTCGCTGTGCCCCAAAAAAAAGGAGAGAAAAGGAAAACCCAAGTGAACAAGTGAAATAGTCCTATTGATCCTATTGATCCTATTAATCCTATTGAAACATATGTCCCCCAAAAACCTCTTAGAAAAGCATTACGCAAGGGTTCAGTCCTTGTATTGTTCCCTTAGCCAGATGACAGTTCCTGCATGTACGCCTGGGCTTGTTTCTCTGAGGTAAATACTCTCTTTGTTCCTTTATGGATGACCTTAAGTCGGGCAGGATTAATTAAAAAACCTCGCAGCCCGTCTTCTGAAAGGGAGTGATTAGCTGCCGAAGCCTCCATCTTCTCTCCACCGTCGTGTGGCAAAAATCCGGTCGTACAAAGAAGGAGTGCCCCTCAGCTGCTTGTCTTGCATCAGGTCTAGCCTTCTCGAATATTGTCTGCCGCAGGAGAAAATTCCCGAAAAATATAAGAATAGCTCTGGGTTTCTTGTTTTGGCCTACTCTCTTTTTCCTCATCAGAGGGAATCTGTGCGCCCTCTGCAGCTCCGCTTCCCAGTTCCACTGAGCAAGCTCCGGGAAGGCCCCCTTGAATAGTCTTATAACAAATCCACTAATGTCTTCCCCTTCCACGTTTTCTTCGATGCCTAGAAGTCGCAGGTTATTTCTCCGTTGTCTATTTTCAAAATCCTCCAGTTTCCAGAGTACATCAGTCATTCTTGCCTCATTTGCCGCGATTTGTTGTCCTGTGCTTTCAGCCCCGGCCTCTAGCCCTATAATACGCTCCTCAAGGACAGTGGTGCGCTCGAAAATCTCTGAACACACTTTATTTACTTTGCGAATGGCCCCTTGGAGTTTCTTCGTCGCCATGTGGGCCCTCTTGTGCTCATGTCGAGCTTCCGTCTGGATCTGCTTGAGTGTAGAGTAAATTAACCCCATGGAAGGAGAAGATTCTGTCTTATCTTTGGATTCCATCAGGAATTCGGGAGCGTCAAGTTGAATACCATTCGCGCCTTCATCCTCGGTTTCTATCCCGAAATGAGTGGTAGAGTAATCCCATTTTAGCTGACTTATCTGGCTGTTATCAGAGTCTAAGCCTTTATCTTTACCCGCACCTCTAGTGCTTCTACTTTTCGTATGATTAGGTACACGACTTTGGGTGTCGGGCCTCACGGGGGCTGCCACTATCTTCCCCTGTGACTTCGGGATCCGTACCCTCACTTCCGCTGTTATTAGTAAGTTCCGACTCATCTGTCAGGGAGTAGAATGTATCACCATCTGGAGTCCCTTTAGTCCTTCCGCTACTATGGGCACTGACAATAATATTGGGATCAAAAGAGTTTACCCCGCTTTGAACATCTGACACCATAGAGCTTGCTTGTGGACAATTGTTGTCCCCTTTACTTAAAGTTGCATCAGTAGTAGTATTTGAGTCAGTACTAATGGTGTTTGCATTAGCCAACTTTGTTACAGGCATTTCTGTCAGTGTTATACCATGGTGCGGCAAGAGAGGGACTGGGTTTACTTCCATTGCATGTCGGTCAGTGAAGTGGGAGGCAAGATGGCGGCTGCGTGATCGCTGTTGGAAAGCCGCTCTCCTCGCCGCGGAGAAAACCCAGCAAACAAGTGAACACAGATGGAAGGATGAGAAAATGACACAATAGTTAAAGTCTGTATACCCCCGAGACATCAGTAGAGGCAAGAAACATACCGGATGAGGTCAGAGCGGAAGATCGTAGCTCTGATAGCCCAGGCGGTGACAGAATTCCTCCTCGCTGCTTTTGTGATCGAACGGAAGGCATATCTGCTCTCCCGGAGTACTCTGTGGGTTCTTTTCCTCAATCGGAGGGTCACGATGAAATTAAAGTCAAACATGCCCCCTAAAACGAAGCCACCAGTGAAGGAAGGTGCAGCGGCTGTGGCTGCGGCTGCGGCTGCAGCTGCGGTCGGGACTAGGGGTATTCCAGCAACCCGGAGGACTGCCGCAGAAAAAAGCGGAGACACTGCTCACACGCTCGGCCCGGCGGGGGAGGAGATAGACAGCAGGACGCCCAGCAGAGAGCAGCTTCCTGTCGACCCGGCAACTAGAGCCAAACAACACACAGTTCCCGCGATGTTCTCCGGCCGGGGGCTCAACGGAACACAGATGAAATCAACAACCAAAGGTAAAACCAATAGCAAGACATTATAAAACTGTAAAGAGGTGGAGAATAGCGATGGGGGGACCGCTGACAAACATGCAATGGAAGTTAGACATTTGTACTAAAATGTATGCACGAGAAGGAACTGGAACCCTCAGAAGCTGCACCTTTAAGAAGGATATTGTTACCATGCAACAAGAGTTAGCATATGGGAAATACAATCCACCGAAAGCACTTTGTATGGCTGTTGCAGGTGAATAGATTCCAGATGAGTTATAATAGTGGATCCAGTGGGTCCCCGGTTATATCAACCAGGGGAGTTTTTTAAGCATAATGTTTTTACTCTTATTCTATTCTGGAGGGCCTGCTCCCTGTTTTTTTCTTTACCTTTTATTTTATCTTTTATTGTTTTATAAATACATATATTGCTTTTCCTTTAACGTGTTATGCTAATAGAATTCAAAAGAACGGCCTAACCTAATTTAACCTAATCACCCAATCTTAATTCAAACTATAATTTTATTTCAGTTGTACGAAAACAGGAAAAATATTTTGCCACTTCCATAGATTTTTTAGCGCCTGTTAGATCTTGAATTCCACATTCTTGTCATGTGACAAAGGTGCATTCTCTCAATATGTCAATGATATTCTGACGAGCACTCCTCTGATGATGATGATAAAGTGATACACCGTTTGCTTATCTGAACCATTCTCTTTTCTTTCAGGATCTTCCATTCTTACATTTAACATGGTTCCTGAATAGCATGATGGAGTTGGCTAATCAAACTCCTTCAACTCCCTCAAACTTCATCTTGATCGGCATTCCTGGAATGGAAGAGAGCCAACATTGGTTGACCTTTCCTTTTTCTTTGCTATATTTCATCTCGCTCATGGGAAATTGCACCATACTCTTCATCATCTGGACAGAGCGCAGCCTCCATACACCTATGTACTGTTTGTTGGCTATGCTGGCACTCACTGACCTTGGTGTGTCCCTGACCACACTTCCAACTGTCCTTGGCATCTTCTGTTTCCAAGCAAATGAAATCAACATTAATGCCTGCTTCATTCAGATGTTCTTCATCCACTCCCTTCCAGAAATGGAATCAGGTGTGTTATTAGCCATGGCCTTCGATCGATATGTGGCCATATGTAAGCCTTTGAGATACACGTCCATTCTAACTAACGCGGTAACAGCAAACATCGGACTAGTAATATTTACTCGTGGCATCTGTGTAGTGCTGCCACTCCCCTTCCTCACAAGAAGATTCCCCTTCTGCAAGTCACATATTCTGTCACACTCATATTGTTTACATCAGGATATAATTAAGCTTGCATGTGCAGATATAAGGGTAAATAGCATATATGGAATGGTCGTTGTCATCCTCACCTGGGGCGTGGATTCTGTCTTCATTTTATTTTCTTATATAATGATCTTATGGGCTGTCCTGAATATTGCAACCAAAGATGCGCGGTTCAAGGCATTTAATACATGCATCTCCCATATCTGTGCTGTGCTGATGTTTTATATTCCTCTTATTGGTATATCAGTGGTCCACAGGGTTGGACTGCACCACTCTACCCTATTTCCTATTCTGTTGGCCAATGTGTATCTGTTGGGGCCGCCTGTGGTAAACCCTGTTATATACAGCATCAAAACAAAGCAGATCCGTGCACGGATACTGAGGGCATTTCAAAAGCACAGAATACATTCAGAGGGCCATTCTTAGAGAGTGCTCTTACTAGATCATATAGTTAGCTTAACTTCCGTTGCCATAATCCCAATGCTAACCCTTGAATCAGTACTGAGAGTTGACAGACCTGCATCAGTTATACTAGAGTTGTGTAAAATGGCAGGGGTCCATTGTCGCAAGTTTCTTGATTTAAAAAAAAAAAAAATTAAACTTTGAGCCTTACTTTGTTTTTGGCTAACCTGCAAATATCTACTTCTTCTACAATGGTCTGGACAACTGGCATTTTCTTTTCTTATTCCTACCCTTAAGTCCTCAGATAATGGACACAAATGCCCATCAATTATGCACAAATGGTCATACCATCATGCACTCCTTTCCTAGGGAATATCACAGCATGAGCGGTAGCTAAACAGCATCAAGAGCACCTTGTTCTTCACAACCTCACACAATTCCACCAATCTGCTTCATCCCAGCCTGGGTCACACCCGGTGCAACAATCTATTTTTGCGCCTCCTCAACGACCCCCCTTCTCCATAGATTAACTCACTACCACCCCCAACACTGCCCCTCATCTCTCCATAGCCAATCTCCCACATCCATTTAATTTGCTTTATAGCGCTACATATACTAGCGTAGGGTGTCAGAGCACTTTATATCACACATTATACAGAGACAATGTATCATATTTGTGTAAATCAGTCTATAGGAAATGTTACATAAATGAATGAAGATTACAGGTTGGAGGAATCACTTGCCATCCCTGCAAGTAGGCAGTTTGTATTCAGAGTGTTTGGTCTGCAGAAGCACAGACTTCAGATTTAAAATGTACCAAAATGGTTGGGGCTGGCTTTAAAATAGAATACATTTCTACCCAAACGAATCCTTTTTAGCAACACTAAGATAATAAGAGACTGGAGAAAAACTGTTATCTTGACATGTTTATTGTTGGCTGAAAACTGCAGGAAAATGCAGCAGGTGCTTTTAAACCCATAAATTATTTCTAAACAGAGCACCCTGTGGGTCAGCGCCCGGTGCCACTGCACTGGTCGCACCTCTCTCGAGCTGGTCTTGGCTGCCACCATCCACGTAGTGCGATGATGTGCCATTCATGACAATACTGATCCCTGTCTCATCGTCCTGTTTGACCTGTATGCTGCCTTGGATGCGATGAACCATGGGCCATCGGGTGGTATCTGATACTCCACATTCACACAGGGGAAACACTTTTTAAAACTGTTTCACCTTATACCTCTGTGAAAGAAAGTCATTTATCCAGCTGGAATCCTCCAAATCTCTGCTGTGCCCTTCAGCCACCCAATAAACCCTCATACAGAACTAGGTTATCCAATAAAACCTAAAAACATTTGCAATGCTATGCATTCACCATTGTGTCCCCTCAAATGTTTTTAAAAGACAGAGGGCCTCATTTACAAGCCCACTGCGCCGCCGGTGCATCACTTTTTTTCGATGCACTGGCAGCGCAATGGGCTTGCCCATATTTGCAAGGCCACCTAAAGTCACCCTGCATGGCTCTTCATGGCCTTGTAAATATGGCCTCCTTTCATGCATTACGCCAGGGAGGTGTAGGAGTGGTGCAACGAGGAGAAATACTTTTATTTCTCCTATTTTTTCCTCTTTCTATTCATTCTGCAGCACACATAGAAAGAGAAAAATGCCATCAATGATTGTTTTTGTGCAGGAAGGTGCCCCTTCCTGCACAAAAAGAATCATCCCTGGAATGCAGGTACCCTTTGCAACATGGCGCAAGGATGTCTGCATTGATGACCGGCTGCTGTTTTTGGGCCGGGTCAGGGGAGGACAGGAATGCACTGAATCTTGTACATATGGCGCATTTCTGTCCTTTATTTTAGTATATTATTATAAATATAGTAAATGAGGGCCTTAGTCTGTTAGTGCTGAAACTAACGTATGTGGAATTATGGCTCAGTCAAGTCTTATTAAGCAGCCATGGCTATGCTTCAATAGCTGTAAAACTGAAGCTTCTATGCTCAGTAGTTGTTAACATACACTAGAATGAACCACTGTGAGTGTAAACTACTCAGATCTGATTTTTGCAGCTCCTCAGAGAATAATCATTGAGTGAGTAGTATTTTGTTGCTGATTCTTAGCTTGTATTATCCATGCACAGAGCTGACCTGTATCTCCCTTCTACTTTGTGGAGCAATTTTCATCCAGCATGGGTCCCTGCCAGTGCCTGTGGAGTGTGTAACTGAGCGTGGGCTTCTCATTTCAATACAGTGTGTCACTGTCATAGTGATAGACCATATCTATTGCAGAATAAGTTGTAGTTTGATGTGCAAGTATTTGCACCTCTTCTTGAATGTAAAAACGAATATACCATGTTAAAACGCATGCATTTACATCGCATGCTATTACATCGCGGTTTTTACAATGCAAGTCGTTACAACGACTTGCGTTGGAGGGCGCTGGACTTAGGAGTAGTTTAATTTACTATTCCAACTCCAGCCTACGTACAGTAGGGAAGGTGTTGGATAGTAAATTAAACTATTCCTTGTCCTATAGCGCCCTCCAGCGCAAGTCTTTGTAACGACTTGCGTTGTAAAAACCGCGATGTAATAGCATGCGATGTAATGCATGCGTTGTAAACGTTGTTTCCCGTAAAGACAGGCAGCAGTAAAAGCTCCCAATTGATGAAGAGCAAGATAAATCCGGTCAGTGTTCAAGATGAAGCCATGTCCAGAAAGATTGTTCTCTCTCATCACATCCTTTTTTCCCTGAGTAGATACTACAAACATCCGTACTCTGCATTGGAGGCTCCATGAGTGGGTGGTGCTATGAGGGCTTTCTCATCAATTTACAAGGGATCCAAGACACAAGTTAGTGTATGCATGGTTCCTGAAAATCACTACCAATGGCTGTCTCTTCACACACTCAAGATGTTCCATTTGTATATTGAGCCACTGAGAGTACTACAAAGACAGCAAGACATATTGATGTCAATCATTATTCTAGTGACACTCATATATACCTTAATGTTTCACTCACTAATGAAATCCTTAAGTTCAGATCCTGCCTGAATGTCATTTACACCTCGATGTCTACAACTGCAAAAACTAAACCAAACAAAACTGTTTAGCTTTATAAACAAACCACCCTGAGTCTGTCATTCAGGAGTAGATAAAACAATATGAACCAACATGGCTATTCCTCTGCCATTTATCCTCAGCTAAATCACTAGTCATTCTCACTAACTCTCTCTGTTATTGAAGGACATTGTCAATACAAAGGCACAAACATGGTTCTAGAGTATGTTATTGAGAATAACCAAGCCTTTCCTCTCACCTGTGAGCTTTTGCCAGACCTCATCTTACCACACATTGACGGATGCACTGCATTCCTCACAAGTCTCCCAGAGTTGTCATTGACCTCAACTAAAGCAGTCCTTCATGCAGCAGCTTGACTAGACACTAACCAAGGAATCATCTAGTACATTCCTCTGTCCATTGGCTGCCTATTTATGTCAGAGTCAAAGTTTTTTTGTGATGTAAAGCGCACTTTAAATGAAATATGCGCCAAGTTCACCAACATTTTGATGGGACCTATGCCAGTCACAAAAAAGGTGACAGGAGGAAGAATTTCAAATAGTCTAACCCCTGCCAATCTCTCGAAGTAGTGTGCCAACCTATCCTCTAGACAAAGGCCCACATAATGAAAATTAATTCTGACCCTGCTTCACTTGAGATTAGCCCATCTCGAACTTCTAGGGAAGGCTCCCTCCAGAAGGGAACACAAGCAGCCCCAGACCGGTTTAGGCTTTGCTAGGACTAAAGGGAGGCATAGTTTGGAAACTGTGACACTGTGAGCAAGATACTCATATCCGGACATACCCTTGGCCACTTAGGGCGTTACTTCAATCACACATAATATGATCAGAGGAATGATTGTAAATAGTCTAACCACTGGCTATTGCTGGAGCCTATGCCATGTTATATGAGCTACATGGAGACCAGATGTCGTACATGACCCGTCGGGTCCCTTGACCAATTGGCTCCATTTCCACGTGGAAAGACTTCTGGATGTAATAGCCTCATTTTTGATAGCACGCATTGCCCCATCGCCTGCTGGGATACAAATCACAACATTATCAGCATACGCTGACAGCTAATCCAACACCCAATAAATTATCTGTGTCTTATTTCTTCCTTCATAATAATCCACCTCAAGTAAGGCTTCAAATAAATATCGAAAAAAAGAGATGAGACAGGTGACAGCTGATGTGTACATGTGATTATTTGTACAGGTGCCCAAGACATTGTATAATAGCAATACCAGCCCATGGGGCAGCATGCAGCACATGAGCCCAATTAATAAACTTTAAATCAAAGCTCATGCATTGCATTCCTAATGAGATTTAGCACTGTGCGACCTAGTTTAATGCCTTTTCCAGTTCTACCCTTTTGTACTAATTTAGCCCTATTAAACAGTGCTAAAGCCACATTTATCTGTCCTGTTGTGTCTCATTCAGGTACAAATCTATACTGCTGTGAACAGATAATTCTTGTTGGATCTCTGCCTAAATGCATGACAAAAATGTTAGAGTAGATTTTAGCATTGGTGTTTACTAATGAGACGGGTTGGTATGAGCCTCTCACCTTTCTAGGATTCCAACAATGTTAATACGATTCCATCATGGTGGGTTCTCCCCAGTACATATAGTATTGTTAACTTCCCATAATATCGGGACAGAACTAAAGCAAAGTTCTTATAAAATTCAATAGGCATGGGGTCCACCCAAGTAGCTGTCCTGATTAGTAAGATACAAGAAGTTGACGGGGCATGATCTCTACTTACCTTCGGACTGATATCTGAGAAGATAAAGCTCAGCAGTGAAAATTCCTACGTTTGGACTATGTGACTTTTTGGAAGTCAAGAATCTCTAGTGGGACGAAGCTGGAGGCTGTAGCCAACAAGGGCTCCAGGAAGCTGGATACCCCTTCTGAGAGGAGTGGTTGAACAGGGTTTTCTGCTGCAGAGAAGAATGTAGCGGAAGTTACCGCAAAGTAAGGCCAACAGTTGGTTCTCAAAGCACTTTCTGGCACCTTTAGCACCACTTCCAAGGGTCCAGTACTGGGTGGACACCGCCAAGAGGGTAGGGCTTACTTCAGGCTATGGAAAGGTGCAAACTAAAAGTTGTTGGAGGCATTGTGTGTCTGTAGTTCAGAACAGGAGGCTAGTCTACTAGCCCGAGGAGTCACTCTGCTAGACCTTGGTTCAAGCAGCAGGGCAGTCCTCTGGGAGTACCAGGCAGGCTACAAGCAGCAAGGCAGTCCTTTGGTAGCAATAGGGCAGTCCTCTGAGGTACAAAGAAAACCTCAAACAACAGGGCATTCCTCTGAAATACAAGTCCAGCATTCTGAGCGTCCTCCACAGGTCCAGGAGTGAACTGAGGAGGGGGTCTGGGGGTCCTATTTTTATATTTCTGGGGCCATCTTTGAAGTGGGAGAAACTTCTGGAGTTTTCCCCAGACCAAAGGGTTCTGGAATATCCTTCCTCCCTGCCCAAGGCCCAAGATGCCTGGGGTTACAAAAGACTAGTATGAAGTTCTTTGTTAATGTGCTGAGGCAGCTCGTTTGAAACGTAAGTGGGGCAGGGAACAGCCTACCCTTTGATCCTGACAGGATGGCCCATCCTGCCAACACCTATTCCCCCTTTGTAACACTGTCTGGGAGGAATACACTAAGGCCAACTGCCTACCACGCCTAGTCATGTGACCAAGATCTCAGGTTGCAGGCTCCAAATGGTTAGGACAAGAAAATGCCTACTTTCTAAGTGTCATCTTTAGAATGTAGAATTCTTTAAATACCAAAAATGACTTTCCTACTTGTTCCCAAACAAAGGTTATCACTTATTAAATGTAATAAGGTTACCCAATGTTATACTATGGGAGAGCTAGGCTTCACAGTAGTAAAAAATAAATGTTGGTTTTGGTCACTACCAGTACATGAGAAACTCAAAAGTACATGTCTAATTGTTTTAATACAATGCACCCTGCCCTATGTGCTGTTTAGGGCCTACCTTAGAAGTGATGTATATGTATTAAAAAGATTTATGCCTGGTTAAAGGTTTATTTTGCCAGGTTGAAATGGCAGTTTTATACTGCACACAGGCTGCAATGGCAGAACTGAGACATGTTTTAAAGAGCTACTTTAGTGGGTGGCACAATGAGTGTTGCAGTCCCACTAGTAGCATTAAATTTACAGGCCCTGCGCATACACTATACCACTTTACTGGGTACCAGTGCCAATCAGATGTAAGCCAATTTTGCAGTGTTTTAGGGAGTGAGCAAAACACTTTGGCACTTGTTAGCAGTGGTAAAAGGCACAGAGTCTTAAAGCCAACAAAAACAAATTCCGACAAAACAGAATGGGAAAAGGCAAAATGTTTGGGGGAAGATTACTCTAAGGCTGACAAGTCTAACACTGCTCTAGATTTGAATCCAGTTCAGTAGATGAATAGCTGATGTCATCAGCATGATGAGAGAAAGATTGAAATTGTGGCAAGTTGGTGCAGAGACTTCTTCATCTATACTAGATGTAATGCTCCCTAGAGTTTCAGCCTACATACTTTGCATAATAACACGAAAAAACAGTTCACAATTTTCATAAATCTTTTACCACTTTAGCAATTACAAAGCTGCAGTCTTTTTGGTAATACATCAAAGGATGCGCACCCTATGGGACATAAGGTAAAAACAAAGTTCCTGTTCCTCCGACAGCTTCAGGTGAAAGGCTGTAGCATTTTCTCTTCCAGACTCAGTACCTGGTTTTCAACAGTAATATATTATTGGATCTGTGTTTTTTTCCATAGCTGAAATGTACCTAATAATATCAATTTATGCAGATGCTTTCAGAGATTCTCATACCATTCTTATAGATGCAGTTCCAATATTAATGTCTGAGAATACCCTAATAGGCCCCAGAACACCTACCTTTTCAAACTTCCTCCTCCAATATTAGCCTCTGAGATGTCCACCTCTATGAAATCTTTCTCATAGCAGGTGAATGAAAGTAATGGATATAGGGTTGCAGTGAAAGGAAAACATTTTGGAAGATGTTAATCTGAGCACCCAAAAGATATGTGAATACTGAATGTGTGGAAAAGAGTAACATGTATATCTTGAATCCCTACATCTGAGAGCCCTCTAGAAGTAAACCAGCCCAAGAACTTCATATGAACCTCTCAATAGTCTTGCAGAAATTTTTCAGATAATAAGAGTGTTTAGGGCTTGTAGTATGAAGGGAGCCGAGCGAACTATAATTCACTTAAAATCAACACAGACTAAAATTTGTCCTGCCCAACCACATAGCTCCAGAGCCAAACCATCAAATAAAGCTGGGTCATAGTTATTAAGGTCATATTGAGCATAAAACATACAATTTATCCTTTAAAATAAATAGAGCCATCACCCACCATCATGTGCAGCCATCTTAACATTTTCAGCCCTTGTCAGCATAACCAAAATAGCAACCCCCTCCCCATATGCGCAGTTGCTATGGTGTGCACGCCACTACATTGCATCCAGTTGCCACAGAAGCCACCAATACTTGTATGCACTGTGGGTGTCCCGTGGCAGACAAGTCCTCCTTTGAACTTGTGATGTTCCGCTATAATCATCTGGCACTACCTTGAACTACTGACCACCTTCACCAAGCATTGTATATTAAATGCATAAACTGTATATAGTAACCATGTAAATTTTTGTTTTTGATAAATAAATTATAGTTTTGAAAATGCCCTAGGCCTGTGCCACAGAGGTGCAAAATATGGTGGCTGTCCACCTCTAGGCTGCCTAATGCTAACTATCATATGGATTTACACAACTTGATTAAGAGTATGGAAATTAATGAAAACTGAAGAAAATATAATAAATATTTACAACACTATATAGGTGTGGAACAATAATCATAATAACTCTATTTATCATTATCATGTTTTTGGAATCCGTGTATGAATTCTGAGACATATTTGAATCAATGTAACTATTGTTGAGGAGGACTTAAGTGATGACCACCACTATCCTCATCAAGCTGTTGAAGTTTGTCTTAATCCTCGGACTTTACGAAAATGATTTCATTTGTGTCCCATAACCACAGGTACGCACCCCACCTACAATAAATAACATTAAGTAGCTGTCTAGACAGAATGCACAAAGTGTAGCTGTTACCCACCCCAGACAAGTATTGGAGAAAGGCTGCCAGGCACACAGAGCTAAGAGCAGAGAAATGCCCACTTTCTAAAAGTGGCATTTCTAAAATAGTAATGTTAAATGCAACTTTACCAGTAAAGAGGATTCATCATTACCATTCCACAGATATAAAACAGAATGCAGCTACTCCTTTCTGATCAGGAATTACAGCTTAAAAAAATTTGTTAAGGAATTCCCAATGTTACACTATGAGAGGTGTAGGCCTCACAGTAGTGAAAACGAATTGAGCTGTTTGTCACGACCAGGACATGTAAACCGTAAGAGTAAATGTCCTACGTTTTACTTACACAGCACCCTGCCCCTAGGGTTACCTAGGGCCTACCTTTAGGGTTGACTTAATTGTAATAAAAGGGGAGCATAAGCTTGGCAAATAGCTATAAATGCCAAGTCAATGTGGCAGTAAACTGCACACGTAGGCCATGCAATGACAGGCCTGAGACATGGTTAAAAGACTACTTATGTGGTTGGCACAATCAGTGTTGCAGGCACACTAGTAGTATTTTATTTACAGCCCACGAGGTATGTAGTGCACTTTACTAGGGACTTATAAGTAAATTAAACAAGCCAATTGGGGATGAACCAATTTTACCATATTAAAGGGACAGAGCGCAAGCACTTTAGTACTGTTTAGCAGTGGTAAAGTGCACAGGGTCCTAAAGTCAGAAAAAACAAGGTCAGAAAAATGGAGGGAGGCAGGGAAAAGGTTGGGGGAAAACCACCCTAAGGATGTCAGGTCTAACATGAAGTTGAAAGCAGCTATGTTTCATTAAAAATAATAAATATTTTCCATATGATTTCTTTTGCTTCGCTACACAGTTTCAGGAGAACCAGCTTAAGTTCAAGTTCAAAGAGGGTTAATTACACAGAGATAACTTCAAAACATATCTCTGTCACTGTGAGAGCTAGGTGCTGTACATTTATGTCCGAATATTGAGGATTAATTATTTAGGTTTAGATACCCATTTCAACCTGCAGGTGTTAGTGTACAGTAAAGTTACAAGGCAGAGGAGTGGTAACTGGTGTCTCTATTTTTTCTCTTATACCGTTCGCTTTTCCCCACTTCTACCATTTGCCTCACACCTCATTATGTGTGATTAGTGATTGAAATGAGGGATGTATGAGTGCAACACTCCTGTTGGATTGGTTTAGTAGGATGCTTCAATATTGTCACAATGACTACTCTGACCCAAATGGTTTATGCTAATTTTTATTTCCAAACATCTTTTTCAATAGACTGGACTTGGATTCTGTTATTAGCATTTTCAGCTGGAGTTTATAAAAAACCTAGATGGGCCATTAGTCTCATGGTATTGCTCTTGTATAAGAGGGGCGTGGCACAACCTGACTTGCAAGAATATTTTTGAGCACACATGGAATACAGGATGGCGACCAGAGTGACTCTATCCTGAACAGGGATAGCCTCTTTTACCATATCTGCTTAGGTAAAAACACCTGGATGCTTTCTTATATTTACTGATACCAACTTTTACAATAGAGTCAAGTTAAAGATAATCCGTGGTGGGCAAGGCACAGAATATTTTCTATACACCAAGTGGACCCCTACTCTCCACTATGGTGGAACTCAACTTAGCCAGGCATATTTCAGGGTTGAGTGAGTAATACCTGGGCTTGATATAATTACCATAATGTTTAAAATTAGAGATCTGCATTCATTTAATGAAATACAGGAAGAATACTAGCTCCGCTGAAGTAGCTTCTTGAAATATTTAGAAATTAGAGATGTTCTAAATAAATCAAGACATGAGTATGCAATTTAGTTAGTTTAGTTTGAGTAAATCCTGATAAGCAGTTAAAGCCCTGATGGGTAAATTACTCCATCGCCCTGGCGGAGGTGGTAACCGGCAAGCTTTGAAATGTCATCTAGGACATTTCAAGTATTGACAGAAACCACTACGTCTGCACATTGGACATTTGGAGTCAAACTGACGTATCCATTTTAATAATCAGAGAAGCATAACATGGCATAAGAATAACTCTAAGGTGCTGTAAATTCTTTGCTACAAGGACTTCATAGTCTAAATCACGAGAACTAGACAGATCCCCCAATATCCCTCCACTCAAATTATTCAATGATTTAGCAGTAAGGGGTTCAAGGAGGCCATTGAGTGAGTTAAAAAATAATAGATACAATAACCCTCAGGACTGCTTATCAGGATTTACCAACAACTAAACTAACTAAATTTCATACATATTAGGACTCGGGTCTTGAGGCAGAGGACCGGCCGACTGCCCAAATATAAATCAGGCCCAATGTTTCTAAAGAAGAATTAAATCTACCAGGAATCTGAATCTTTATGAACAATGGACTGACTATAGACATTTTTAAACTTGATTTACACTATGTCCATTAAAGCTTAGACACATATATGTCTATCAACTATTTGTCTGTCACTACAAATTAGCATTGTTTGAGGAACCTTCATTGAAAAAATATGGATGCATGAACACATCGTTTTGGGAAATCGTGGTTAGTCTTGACATACAGGGAGCATTGATAGGACAGTGGTGTTCACCTATAACTTAATGGCAGTCGTGGCACTATGACGGCTATTTATGGCATATTGCAGTCTTCCATTTCACAGTGGTGCTCAGTCCTGGCATAATGTTCTCCTTGGCATAATGGTGGTGATTTCAGGAATCTTTTTGATGTCCACAATACAGATATGTGTTAGCAGTATGGGAATTCATGGCTTTAAGACCTACTGTAATGCTGGCCTCTGCATTATGATCATAATTGATGACATATTGTGGGAATGACTGACATGATGGTGCCCATGTTACCATTATGCTGTCCATACTTAATGGCAGTAAATCCTAGTATATTTTGGGAGCCACTGTATGGTGATGCGATCAGAAAAAAGCATAGTAATAGCGCATAGTAACAGCAGCACAGGCACAATACACAGGAAATCTCCCCTGTAATAAGAAGGCAGGTATTAATTATTCAAGGAAAGAAATAGTGGGTTACTAATGCATAAAGTAAAGGAAATTGTCTCAGAAACCTTTAAGGGAATGTCCAATAGAGGAGATGGGTTTGTAGCTCTGGAAAGTGTATGCATAGTAATAACTTCCCAATTGAGCATACCAAACCACAGTTATTCTGAAGGCACTGAAAGATTTAGAAAATAGGTCCTTTTCAGCAGCACCAGGATACAAGGTGTTATCCAGAGGAAAGAGGAACAAGATATCCAGGGATATCTACAAGAACTGTTGCAATCAGTATTGTACTGAGCTTGAAGCCTACCCATTATGCTGCTTTGTAGTCCGAGTGGTCTCGGCATAACCAGAAGTGATACTCTTCTAGATAGCTTGGCAAGAGTCCTCTTCTACACCATGGGGTCAGATCAGGGGCTGAAACCTTCTAGAAACTCTTCAGAGATCTATCAACCACCAGGCATAACACCAGGCATAATAGTTGAAAGGAAAATGGAGCTATTACTGTATTTTGTATTACTAAGGAAGGCACGCTGGACTCTGCAAGGACCATTAGAAAAGTCAGAGTTCACGTGAATATTGCTGAAGATTCTACTGTCATCAACCAGTAGTAAGTAAGCAAAGGTTGTTTCAGCTTATAAATATAAGCCATTCAATCTAAAAAAACAGGACAAATCTTTACAATTGATACATTTAAAATACACAAAGATTACACATTGAAGTTTTCACTATATGATGTGACTACTAAAGTGCCAAGTGCATGAATCCAGTGTTTCATTCAATCAGTCATTCATAACGTCAGATTAAAATAGCTTCAGAATAAATACTAGCAAACGTATTAAAAACCAGTTGAGATCTACAGAATGAAGGTACTAAGAATCAGCAAAATGATATATATTAGGGGTTCGCTATGCGATATGCCCAGTCAGATATGTAGCATAACCAGCTATAAGAATTGATTACAGCCAGATAGCTTGAAACATAGTGCAATCACATCCAGATCGTGAATTAACTTTCCTGAGTTTCTGCTAAAGTGCTCGCCGCAAAGATCTAATAATTTGATCAACAATTCATCACATTCGAATAAAATAATTGATAGTGAAAGGCTTTGTTATATGGCTCTTAGGAACATTGTCGACATTGCTAAGTTAGCATGAGCTTTGCTGCCATGATGCTGCTTTTGCGCACGTTACTACATGACTTTATTTTTGCAAGCCTCTGTTTATGCCTTTCACATGAGAACGGTCTGCCTTTCACGTTTTCTGCTGAGTTCCTGGAGTTTTGTCTGAACACGATGTGCAAGGTCGATAAACAATGCCCCTTGTTATTCTGTTCTGGTCAGTCCCTAGCACCTAGACATAACATGCTAAACACAGCTGCAATGCTGGAGACTCGTGCTTTTGATATTACGGGGATGCATGTTGTTTTAACAGACACTTGGAGAGAGCCCTTTCCATGGAGAAGAGCTACGGTGTACCTATGATGTAAACCTTGCATCTAGGCTGTAAGGTATGGGGTCTGCTGTCAAAGCCCAGAGATCTTCCTTTATATAAATATACTTCTTCCAGTCAAGGGGAGGGTGGTTAGGCCTTATAGTCCTTTTTCCACTGTCTTTATAAAATGGCTTCCCCTTTTGTACTCTATGGAATTGTAGCAATGCTAATTGTTTTGAGTTTATGCATTTTGCTGCTGGTAGTGGCCAGTATACTGTATTGTAGAGCACGATAGTTAAAATAAACATTTTGAACTATTACAGTGACTCTGCCTAATCTTGTTGTGGACAAGTACGAGTGAGTGAGCGAAAGAGTATGTCTTGCTACCGCGATTCCTGAGAGAGTCGGGAGCGTTGTGTTCTGGGTTGTCTAATCATTTGTAACTCTGTGATATTTGGAGGAGAACGAATGAGACACTATAGCTAGTCGATTTTGGGCACTAAGGTGGTAGGTTGGTACACCCCTATACACCGAGGTCCCGGTTTCCTGCGCATAGTTCTGTGTAGGTGCAGAATCCCCGCAACAGCTTCTCTAGTATACTAGTGATCCTCTGGCAAACTTGTATGAATTAACCTAAAATACACCATATATCCATCCAGTCAATACCATTTAAAATAATTTGGGTACATTTCTATACTACCAAGCCATATATATTAAAGCATTATGCATAATACTTCCACAGGAGGCACCTTCCATACAAAGCTTGTTCCTAGAGCCTTTTTAGCCCACCCACCCAAAAGTGCAAACTAGGCACTGTACAACCCAAACCCAATGAACAGAACACACATTACAAAATCCATAAGTAACCGAATAACAGAGTATGGCATTGGGGGTTAGAACAAGGTAGCCTACCGGTGCACTGATGTTAATAATATTTAGATGGCATATACTGGCTTCAGCCACTCCGCATTATAAATTCTCTGTTACACAATTACAACTCAACCAAAAAAAGACAAAGAATTGAACTTATCACAGAGACTATTAGTTCCCATTTACAACCATTGTAGATTGTATGACCACCATTACTATGACAGGGACAGTGGCAAATGATAACAAGCATTGGAAATGTAATAGGTCTCGCATTTGTTTGAGTTAGAACTATTGGCATTGTAAATGGCAATGTCTTTTACCTATGTGTTATGGAGTGTATGTATGTATGTGGTGTGTAGTGGAATTATGTGGGTTGAATTGAATTAGCTGTGTAATTGTGTGGTGTGGAGGGAATTTGTGTAGTGGAATTGTGGCATGGTGTGCTGTGGAATCTTATGGATAGTAAATATGTGGTATTGAGTGTACTGGAATTTTGTGGAGTGGGATTGTGTGTTATGGAGTGTAATTAAGTGGAATGGTATTTTGTGTTCTGGAGTGGTATGTAGTGGAGTTTAATCATTATGTGGTGTGCTGTTGAATTTCGTAGCATGATGTGGGATTGTGTGGTGTGGATTGAATGTATGTGGTGTGTTGTGTAATTGTGTTGTTGAGTTGTATTACGTGGTTTGGTGTCGAATTATGTGGTGTGGATTGAAAATATGTGGAGTTGAATTGTGTGCTGTGAAACTCTGCTTAGCTCGCCTTTTTGTTGATGAAAAAGAACTAATAGGTATGAGCTAAGCTCCAGATGTGTGTGTTTGGGTGTTAAAAAAGAGTTCGAGCTATGTGTTATGGAGTGGAGTGGATGTATGTGGTATGTAGTGGAATTATATGGGTTGGATTTGAATTGTTAGCTGTGGCATTGTGTTGCATTGATCTGTGTGGTGTGGAATGGATTTGTGTGGTGTAATTATGTGGCAAGGTGTGCAGTGGTGTTATGTGGATAATAATTATGTGTTTTTCAGTGTATTGCACAGGACTGACAGATAAACAGGCCAGTGACATCTTTGGTATGTCACCAGTAAACAAGTCTGTCCTGCCACTATAATCAGCCGGGTGAGCTCACAGTCGTGATACTCAGTAAAGGAGGGTGCATGCGGTTTCCCTCTAAAGACCACAGAGTGCCATTCTAGATTGCATTCCTTGTCACAGTGTGCATTTAGCAGACACGCATGTCTGTTGTGCAGGCGGAACTCAAATATGCAAAAAACATTAGAACTTTCATGGGGAAAGGCAGTTGAGTATATATTTAAGATCTTGTATAACATGATTGAATGGAGTTTGCTGCCTCAGTTGTCAGGCATGGATCTTGGGAGGCAGGTGTAGTACCTACAAGTTAAAACGAAGAACTACATATAAATTATTCTACTGATCTTGCTCTGTTGAAACAACCAGTATTTGCATGCTTACCTTTGCCCCTGCAGCAAACTTCACAATGACTGTCAAATATAAAATGGCGATGTTGCGAACACTTGCAAGCAAATGGCCACTGCAGGAACTCACCAAGGTGTCACACCCCCAGCAGTGGGGACCCAAGCAAAATAATTAATTCCAGGACACCAAGTAAGCCCTTTCTGCCGACACCACATTTGCATACTTTGACCTCAACCAGGACACCAAGCTGTCCATCGATGCCAGCACTACTGGCCTCGGAGCTGTACTATCTCATAAGTAGTTACTATCAAGTAGGAGAGAGAGGAAAAACTAGGGCTAGTTCACTTCTCCAATTAATGTATATAAATCAAAGGGAACTAGCTACAGGGTAGAAGCTCCTAGTATGTGTTTGTTTGAAGTAAAAAACATTTGTTTTTTATGAAGACCCTCACCCACCAACCTAGTTGGTGGCATGCTTCATCATCGGGTCCCACCCAAGGTACTGAGTGTACCTTGGGTGTGCTTCGACGCCTGGTTGCAGCGGAGCAGATTTTGTGCTGTGAGTGTGCAGTGAAGGTGAGTTGTGTGTGAGTTAAAAACTGTCCAATGGGTCCCAGAATTCAAAAGACTATTTTAATGTTGGGCCCTTGGCAGTGATTAAAAACTGAGAAGTGGATATCAGTGGAGATAATTAATGACTCTGATATCCAGTGTGGTCAACATGTTTCAGCCAGGTCTCAGTGTTAAACTGGCTTTCATCAGGACCTATGTGTGTGAATTTAAAAGGTGGTCTAAAAATAATATATTTAGGACCAGCTATGTGGCGCACACACTAAGGTGCGATATGTGGAAGAGGATGTTTTCCTCTAATGGCTCATTTCCTGTAAGGGAAAAAGCGACAGACAAACAAATACATATAATAATAATAATGGCTTCTTTTTGACATATTATATCAAGTGACTCAAGAGCGTTGTGTCCGTGCTCTATGCGGAAAATTGGCGTAGTGAGGACCGAGCGTGGTGTTTTTGTGCGTTGTGATTTAAAAGGAACACCTTGAAATATGCGCTATCGAGTGGTAACAAATAGCGTTGTATGTGATTCATATGAAAAAGATGCCAAGAGGCGGATACCTTTCTCATTATCTATCTGTTGGATGCCCTAGTACAGATGGTGCAGCAAAGGGGCTGAGGGATCAGACGTGCCCACATAGCACTGACTCAAACTACCTCCTAGTTCATTAAGTGACATGAAGACCTGGGGGAGCTGGTTGCATTGTATGTACATGTTATGAATGCCATCCAAGTGGACTGGTTCATCTAAACAATGGCATCCATAACACTGAGGCACAGAACTTTCTTTTGGGTGTACTGAGCTCCATAGGTGCACGTGTGGGGATCAACGGACTCAACAGTTTGTGGCACAGGAAAGCTGCTGATCCCTCACCTTCAGCCACAGTGAGACTCCGGCTGGATGTGTAATGCAAGTGTGCTTTGCAGGTAGGTGCGATACTGCTAACTGTACCGAAGGGTGTGTGTGCTCTGGCACACTGGGACAAGCACTGTGGATTTTGGTGCGTGGATACCGAGAACCGAATTCTCCAATTCTGGCCTGTATCCGAATAGCAAAATGCTAAATTATCAGTTTTGTTCCCTGCATCGAAAAAGCCAGAAGGACTGAGGGATACTAAGTCCTTTTCTGTGTCATTTTCCTTACTTCCATGGACAAATCAGGAGGAGCATTGTCTGCTCTCTCTATGTTATGGTCAGGGTGGGGACAGAAGGGGGGCGTTCCACTCAGCCTCAGGCTCTGTCATTGGCCGATGGCTGTTTTTCTTCTGGTGCGTAGTGGTGTAGCCCGCAAACCCTGGCTCAGCCATTGGCCTAGGGCTGTTCTTCTTCTGGTGCCGGTAGTGTAGCCCTCAAACCCTCGCTCTGCCATTGGTGTTTGGCTGTTCCTATGGTGCATGGTGGTGTAGCCCTCAACCCCTGTCTCTTCCATTGGCTTTAGGCTGTTCCTATGGTGCATGGTGGTGTAGCCCTCAAACCCTGGCTCTGACATTGACCCTGGGCTGCCCCTCTTTTGTTTGGGATGAGGAAGGTAAGAGAACGTCTGGGGAAGAATTGGGTGTGCTTGGGGGAAGTGTTGTCTGCTCCACAGTGCAGGTCGTGGGATGGGTGGGGTATCTGTCTCCATAGAGCCACAGCCTCAGGCCAGAGGCTCTGGATGGATGTGGCCGGATGTGTACTTGCACCTGTTCTTGTTGACCAATGTGTGGCAGGTGGGTTTCAGAGAAGGGCTTAGTCTGACTGGGCCGTGGTGCTACAGGGATTGAATGGGGAACAGGATGTGCTCTTACCCCTCCGTATCCGCCCTCATCCTGCAGGGGTTTCAGTGGGTGCACATCCACATTCAAGGTCAGGAGACACAGTGCCACTTACAATGGTAAGTGGAAGAATTCCACCCAATATTCCTGCTGAGGTGGAATACCACCACTCGTACTGGGGTGCCTGGGGGCTCATTCGTAGTTTTGCTGTATTATGGTGCAATAATGCTTGATTCTTTGGGGAGCAGTAATAAGGAGCAGCCTTTGGAATATTTCTTCTTTCATGAACACAAATTCCCCCATTTTTAACTTGGTAAAAATTATGCAAATTGTGTTAAGTCTTGTTGCCACCCAAATTAGGCTTCCCCTACGACGAGAATGAGGTCATGCCACATTCATTTATTTGGGATGATAGAAAGGCGTACAATGGGCTTCACCACCACATTTCTACCATTCAGTCTGGTATTCAGTAATGTGCTAATACCACGTAGCATCAAAGAAATTACCACCAGTAAAAATATTACTGAATATTACCAAGTACACAAAAGAAAAAAATGTGCAGTATAGCAGGTGCTTTAATTAGCTTTACCCTGACTGAACATTTAACACGTCTCGTGCTTGAACTCTAACTACTGGAATAATTCCAAACCTGAGAGAATATCGGAGGAAACAGCATCCAACCTACATTAATGGAAGGAGGAATCAGAGTTTTGTTATATAAAATTTTTTTTAAGTTATGGTATTAAATTCCACTATGCTATTGGACAGTGTTATATTAAGCACACATTCAGTACCAAAGCAGTCTGTTCGTGCTGCCTGGAGGAAGGATAAAATTAGTGACTCGAAGTTGTAATATGTACATAGTGCCAGAGAAAGGAAGTTTGTAATATTCACTAAGCGGGGCATATTCATCAAGGTTTTGCATTGCCCTTGCACCAAAGGGGCACAATGGAGTCACAAAGCCTAAGTGAGATTTACCAAGCCACACAAGACCACCTTGCATGGCCCTGCATGGCTTTATAAATCTAGTGTAAAGCAAGGCAGTGCAAATCAGTACCTTGCATTACTCTGCGAAGGGATGCTTTCCGTGAACGGAGCGCGGATGTTCCCACGCATCCACCCATGGAATTTGGTGCATTCCCAGATTTACTATTAGTAGTAGACCTGGGAATGCGTCAAAATGCTATGCCTCCCCAGGTGAGGTGTAACAGTGGCTCTGTGTGGCTTAGTAAATCCAGAGTAACGTAAGGTATCACAAATTGCTGCCTTTTGTTACTCTGCATTGGGAAGGCATTCCATGGGAGGAGCATAGGAGTTCCCATGCATTCACTCATGGATTTTGACGCAATCCCAGATTTTTTAAGAGTAGCATACCTTAATTTGCTTCAAAATGGTGCATCTTCCCAACAAAGACATAACAAGAAGCAATATTTTAAGTTCTGCTTGTTTTTTCTTAGTTCTACATGATACAGCCCCAACGGCAGGGGCTTATTGTAGGAGAGTAGGATCTGCTTCTTATAGTTACCCCCACTTTTTGCTGATGGTTTACTGTTTTCGACTTAGTCTGACTGGAATCCTGCTAATCAGGACCCCAGTCTATCTGCTTTCTAATCTAAATTGATTGCATGTACTTTAGGTACACTCCAGATTGGAATCTGGGGTACCCGAATAAGTCCCTAGTATATGGTATACTATATACCCAGGGCATAGGTACCCCAGAGGCCTACCAGGGGCTGCAGCATATATTGTGCCACCCCTGGGAAGCCTTTTAAAATGACACCACAGGTCTGCTACAGCAGCCTGTGTAAGGTGGTGTATACACCCCTTACTGAGATATAGGTTCCCTATATCTCTCCATATCACTGCACATGTAAACCTATCAGTCACCACTATGGCAGGTCTTAACAATCCTGAAGGCAGGGTGCTGGGTTTCATGTGAGAGGGTGCTCATGCATGAGCAGAGCCCCTCTGCAGCTTTCGGAATCTTCATTCCGGGGTTGTTTGTGATGCAGCCAGACCATATACTCTTAAGTGCATTATAACCTCGCGGTAAATGCTAACTTTGAAATGGCTGCATGGAAACATGTCGTGTTTGGTGTCAAACACCTTGGAATCATACCTCCACCCCAGTACTGGGCTGGGAGGTATGATTCCTCCCTTCTATTGGGAGCAACATGGCACCACCGGTACACCCGGTACCAGCTTAACAGAACCCTGGCATCACAAAATGGATGCTGCAGCTACAGACACGAGTCTGCCCTCCTGCTGCTGGACGAAACTCCGGCAGGGGAGGCCTGGACAATAGGTTTCCTGTCACAGGGAGGTGTGACCACCTCCCAGACAGGCTTTAGTGTATTGGGGCTGGGTGGGTGCACTCCAAGAGTGCTTTGAAGTCTGCACTGGGGGCACAGTTGGTGTCCCTTTGCATAGTTCAGTTCACATCGGTGGCAGGGGCACTCAGCCCCTGCTCTGGCATGAAACTGGACAAAGGAAATGGGTGTAGCCACCCTCTTTCCTGACCCTCCCATTGGTGGGTCACCAGAGTTTGTCCCACCCCTTCCTTGGGTATAAAGTAGGAACCCCTGACTACAGAACTTTAGATTACACCTGGACTAAACTCTGTTACCATAAACCAAGTACTTCGACGATCTACACTACGCTGGATGACTGAAGAATCTCCCTTGGAGTAAAGGAGTTACTCCCCTGCAAGGCAGGCACCTTTAACGCAACTGACCGGTTGGCATCTCCGAAGCTCCTGTGGACTCCGAAGAATATTGCTACACAGGAGGTGGGTTCCTGAGGTCTCTGAGGTTGATCTGTGCCCACAGCAAGTCTGAGGCCCGTATCCCTCGTGGAGACCGTGCAACCCGAGCCCCTGGACACCACGACCATTTGCAGAAGCATCAGCTTTCCGTCAACCCCTGAGGCTGAGCTTTGGGTTACTTGTAGCCCTGACCCGGGGCAGTAATCACACCGAAGATTGTAGGCCTACACTCCACAAGTGTTCCGTGGGCCACCATTTTGTGATTCCTCTTGAGGTCCCTTCGCGATCCCTGGTCCGTTGACCTGTGGGTCCCCAAGAAGGCAACTCTAATTGTTATTGGGCTTCCCTGGTTGCTCCAGACGTGCCCTGACTCTCCTTTGCTTGGGGAGTTCCCAGGACCTTGCTGGTCGGCACAGAAGCATCTTTTCTTTTCCTGCGTGGGTTGCTGTTGCCAAGGCTTGTTGTGATCAATCCGATCACCGAGACCACAGCACTCGACATCCTTTGTGGGACAGCTAGAATCTGGCTCCTGGTCATCTTCGACGTCTCAGGGACCCCGTGGCTGCAGAGTCAAGCTTCACCTCTTTGCACCTGAAGCACCCGACATCGGTGGGCATTCGATTGCTCCGCTCCTGGTCACTGGCTAGTGACCCAGACTCTGTCCCCTCTGCTTTCAGGTTCTTCACATCTTCGATCCAGGCTTGGATCCACCAGGACACTTTTCTTCTTCACGGCAGCAGCACTTTGCAGCAGATCGCCATTGAAAACGACGACGATTCCCGACACCCTTTGACACCTATGCACCCGGCTTCCCTGGGTGAGGTAACTCGAGTACTCCGGTGTTCACGTGGGTGTTGGCCCTAGAACCCCTTAAGTCTAAAGGGGTTTGCTGAAACTCCTCTCCTAAGTGTCCTTTATCTTTAAAACTCCAACCGCGACTTTCCGCATTGAATCCTACGGCACTCGCAGCTGTGTTCCCATACTGCACACGTCCCCCGTGGGTCCCCTGTGTCACTACCTTGGGTGGTTCCTTGGGGTCCCAACGATTCTACATGCTCTAGGCACTGTGTCTAGTCAAGTCGTGGTTCTTATACCACTTTCTTAATATATGGTTCGGTCCCCCCCTGGGGCCCATTGTATATTGTGCTATTTACTGTCATTTTAATACTGTGATATTGTGTATCTTGGACTCTAATCTCATAACGAGATTAGTAGTGAGTGTTTAGAAATAAATACATATATTTTATATATATCTTGTGTGGTTCTCCTTTCATTTGGTCATTCAAGAGGTTATAATCTGGTAAACCAAGCTGCTTTACACTCCTTCAAGACTTAGCCTGAAGGCTGCTCTCCACAGCTACAACTAGGATAGCTTTCTATAAGGTTGTCTTTAAACCTACCATCAATAAGGGTCGTTTGGACTGGTGCAAGGTGCCCACTATAACTAGTGGACAGCATATGCCAGGCCAACTTCTCACATTGGTGTGCAGCGGTTGGATTCAAGCTTGCTATTGCTTTACCAGATAATCTCTTTGAGTGACTAACTGAAAACCACTATAGGTACATAGGTACATATAAATCAAGTTTAGAATACAGTAAGTTCTAGTGAACTTAGAGTTGTGTGTCAAGGGCTTAGCACACCCTTTCTACAACTCAAGAGAGTTTAGTAGGCCCCACAAGAGTAGGTAGGTGCATACACCACACCACACTAGTCATGTCTTCAAAGTTAGAAACCAGTGGGTCTCTCCCAACTAAGTATGACCAGGTCTCATACCAGGAATTGAGGACTATGTGTGCCTCAAGGAAATTGAAGACAGGGAAAAGCCCATCCACACAACATCTCATACAGTTGTTGCTGGCAGATGACCTCAGCAAGACTCCAGGGTCTGATGAGGCTGTCAGAGGGGGTGGGGCAGTTGAAGAGGAAAGGCAAGGTAGTGAACACTACTATGACCCAGACTCTGATGCTGGCCAGGGGGATCAAAATGATTCCCACCTGGAAAATCCAATTCTTCCTGAAGGTGAGGAAGGCCTCAGTGGCCCTCTCTTCACTTCACCAGGAAGGGTTAATAGTGTACCAAGAAGATCAAGATCTCCGTCTCAGGAATCTAATCATTCGAGTACTTCTATAGGGTCCTCGGCTTCTCATAAAAGGTCATCCTCTTATGAGAAGAAATGCCAACTGCTTGAGTTTGAGAGAGCTAAGCTCAGAATCAAGAGAGAGCAATTGGCCTTAGACAGGGAATCCCTGGAGCTTCAGAGAGCTTCTCAGAAGTTGGGACTAGAGTCCCATGGTGGCAGCCACAGTGTCCCTAGAGGTAGAGATCATACTCATGACCATAGGAACCTGAACAAGACTGTCCCTCCCTACCAAAGTGGGGATGACATCCACAAATGGATAACTGCACTTGAGAGGGCCTGTAAGGTACAGAGGGTCCCTCAGGAGCAGTGGGCAGCAATCTTGTGGCTCTCCTTTGCAGACAAAGGTAAAGACTAGCTCCTCACTGTAAGAGAAGAGGATGCTGACAATTACAAAGTCCTGAAGAGTGCTCTGATTGAAGGGTTTGGCCTAACCACTGAACAATACAGGATAAAGTTCAGAGATACCCAAAAGGCACAGACTCAGGACTGGGTTGACTTTGTTGATTGTGCTACTAAGGCTCTGGAAGGATGGTTACTTGGCTGTAAGGTGTGTGATTTCAAAGGATTGTATAATTTGATCATGAGAGAGCAGATCCTTAATAACTGTCAAAATCAACTGTTGCATCAGTACCTGGTGGACTCTGATCTGACCTCTCCCCAAGAGGTGGGTCAGAAGGCAGACAAGTGGGTCAGAACCAGGGTAAGGCAGAAGGTTCAGAACAAAGGTGGGGACTCCAAGAAGCAAGATTCTAAAAACTCTGATAAGGGTGGGGAGAAGGGTAAAGACCAGAAGTCTTCTCAAGGGCCCCAAAAATCTGCATCTGGTGGGGAGTCCCAATCTAACAAAGGAAAAGGCCAGAAGAAACCATGGTGTAAAATCTGTAAGCAGAAAACCCATTGGACTAGTGATTGTACCAAGACCAAAGACTCAACTCCAGCCACCATTGCCCCTAAGGCAACTGTTCCCCCTAGTACAGCTCCAAGTGGTGGTGTTCCAAATAAGGGTGTAGTAGGGTTAACCCTGGGATCTGAGATGGACTCTGGCCTAGTCAGAGTTCCAACTCAGGCTATGTTGATCTGTGATGGAGGCATGGATATGGCCTCCTTATTTGTAAGCCCCAGTAATCTGGGAAAATACAGACAACAGCCTATAATTAATGGAAAAGAGGCTTTGGCATTCAGGGACACAGGAGCAAGTGTCACAATGGTGACAAAAGATCTTGTAGCCCTTGAGCAGATCATACTTGGTGAAATGTACCAAGTGACCAACGCAAGCAATGTCAGGACAGACCATTCCCTGGCAGTTGTTAATTTCTCCTGGGGAGGGGTAACTGGCCCTAAGAAGGTTGTGGTAAGTGCAGACCTCCCTGTTGAATGCTTGCTTGGAAATGATTTGGAAACTTCAGCTTGGGCTGAAGTTGAGCTCAGGACACTGCAGAAATGTTGGGCATCCCTGCAGATGTGTTTGCTATGACCAGGTCACAGGCAAAAATGTCTAAAATTGAACAGGTCCTGGATCCTGGAACAATGGACCAGGCACCTTCCAAGCTGAGGAGCAGTAGGGTTAAGGCAGTGTCTTCCCCCCTGTCTCAGAATCCAGATCAGTCTCTTGAGGGAGCTGATCTTAGTCCTGAAGAAGGAACTGTCCCAGATGAGCTTGAGCCTGACCAGGTTGAGTTCTTGGGGACAGGGGGCCCTTCCAGGGCAGATCTGAGCCAGGAGCAACTGAGCTGCCCCTCTCTTGAACCCCTCAGACAGCAAGCTGCTGCTGAGGCTGCTGGGAGTGCAAGTGGTACCCATAGGATCTACTGGGATGATGGACTCCTTTACTCAGAGTGTAGAGACCCCAAGACTGGAGCCACCAGGAGGTTGGTTATACCTCTGAAGTTTAGGAGCTTCCTATTGACCCTAGCACATGACATTCCCTTAGCAGGACACCTAGGCCAAAACAAGACTTGGGACAGGATTGTCCCTCACTTTCATTGGCCTCATATGTCTGAAGACACCAAGGAGTTGTGTCGCTCCTGTGTCACCTGTCAAGCCAGTGGTAAGGCAGGTAGCACTATCAAGGCCCCCCTGATACCACTACCTGTGGTGGGGGTTCCCTTTGAGAGGGTAGGGATTGACATTGTTGGTCCCCATGATCCTCAAACTGCATCTGGGCACAGATTTATACTGGTGGTGGTGGACTATGCCACTAGGTATCCAGAGGCAGTTCCCCTTAGGACCACCACAGCTCCTGTGGTGGCAAGGGCCCTCCTGGGAATCTTTTCCAGGGTGGGTTTCCCTAAGGAGTTAGTATCAGACAGAGTGCAAACTTCATGTCTAGTTACTTGACTGCTATGTGGAAGGAGTGTGGAGTAAATTATAAATTTACCACCCCTTATCACCCACAATGCAATGGTTTAGTTGAGAGGTTCAGCAAAACCTTGAAGGGCATGATTAAAGGTCTCCCAGAAAAGCTTAGGCGCAGATGGGACATACTTTTGCCCTGCCTTCTCTTTGCCTACAGAGAGGTTCCACAGAAGGGGGTTGGTTACAGCCCATTTGAGCTTCTGTTTGGACATCCAGTTAGGGGTCCATTGTGTCTAGTGAAAGAGGGATGGGAGTTACCTCTCAAACCCCCTAAACAGGATATTGTGGACTATGTACTTGGTCTCCGCTCCAGGATGGCTGAGTACATGAAGAAGGCAACTAAAAACCTTGAGGCTAGCCAGGAATTACAAAAGGCCTGGCATGACCAAAAGGCTGTGCTGACTGTTTATCAGCCAGGACAGAAAGTATGGGTGTTGGAGCCTGTGGCCCCAGCAGCCCCCCAAGACAAGTGGAGTGGCCCTCATACAATTGTTGAACAGAAGGGAGAGGTTACCTACCTGGTGGACCTTGGAGCTCCCAGGAGCCCCCACAGGGTGCTCCATGTCAACAGATTGAAACCATATGTTGACAGGGCAGACATGGGCTTGCTCATGGCTACTGATGAGGGACAGGAGGATGAGAGTGATCCACTCCCTGACCTGCTCTCTCAGAACCCTGATGATGGATCAGTAGATGGTGTAGCCTTGGCAGGCAGCCTCACTGACCAGCAGCAAACTGATTGCAGAAACGTTCTCAACCAGTTCAGACATATGTTCTCTCTGACTCCAAGTCAGACCACCTGGTGCACTCATGAAGTGGACACTGGGGACAGTCTGCCTGTTAAAAATAAGATTTACAGGCAACCTGACCATGTCAGGGACTGCATCAGGACTGAAGTCCAGAAGATGTTGGATTTGGGTGTGATTGAACCCTCAGATAGCCCTTGGGCTAGTCCAGTAGTCTTAGTGCCTAAACCTCACACCCAGGGTGGTAAGAGAGAGATGAGGTTTTGTGTAGACTACAGAGGTCTCAATGCAGTCACTAGGACTGATGCCCATCCAATTCCTAGGGCAGATGAGCTCATAGACACTTTGGCATCAGCCAAGTTTCTCAGCACATTTGACCTGACAGCTGGCTACTGGCAAATCAGACTAGCTGAGGATGCAAAAGCCAAAACAGCATTTTCTACCCCTAGTGGGCACTACCAATTTGTGGTGATGCCCTTTGGTTTGAAAAATGCACCTGCCACTTTTCAAAGGTTGGTGTACAAAGTCCTTACAGGCCTGGAAGCCTATAGTGCAGCATATGTAGATCATATTGCTGTCTTTAGCTCCACCTGGGAGGATCACCTGGTCTACCTGAGAAATGTTTTAGAGGCCCTGCAAAAGGCAGGACACACTATCAAGGCCACCAAGTGCCAGATAGGGCAGAGCCAAGTTGTATACCTGGGCCACCTTGTGGGTGGAGGCCAGGTTCAACCATTACAGAGCAAAATCCAGACCATAATGGACTACGTTGCTCCAACCACCCAGACTCAGGTCAGAGCTTTCTTGGGCCTGACTGGGTACTATAGAAGATTTGTCAAAGGTTATGGATCCATAGTGACCCCTTTAAATGACTTGACTTCTAAAAGAATGCCCAAGAAAGTTCAGTGGACAGTGAGCTGTCAAAAGGCATTTGATGACCTGAAGCAGGCCATGTGCACTGCTCCCATTCTGCAAAGTCCTGATTACTCCAAGCAATTCATTGTCCAAACAGATGCATCCGAGTTGGGGGTAGGGGCTGTACTATCACAATTGAATGATGAAGGTCAGGATCAGCCAGTAGCTTTTATTAGCAGAAGGCTGACCCCCAGAGAGAAACGTTGGTCAGCCATTGAGAGGGAGGCCTTTGCTGTGGTTTGGGCTCTTAAGAAGCTGAGGCCATACTTGTGTGGCACTCACTTCATTGTTCAGACTGACCATAAGCCCCTCTTATGGCTAAAACAGATGAAGAGTGAAAACCCCAAACGTTTGAGGTGGTCCATTTCCCTACAGGGGATGGACTATACAGTGGAACATAGACCTGGGAGTAACCATGCCAATGCAGATGGACTCTCCAGATATTTCCACTAAGAACATGAAGACTCAACTGGTCAAGGTTAGTTTAATGTCCTGATGTTTGGGGGGGGGGTTGTGTAGGAGAGTAGGATCTGCTTCTTATAGTTACCCCCACTTTTTGCTGATGGTTCACTATTTTCGACTTAGTCTGACTGGAATCCTGCTAATCAGGACCCCAGTCTATCTTCTTTCTACTCTAAATTGATTGCATGTACTTTAGGTACACTCCAGATTGGATTCTGGGGTACCCTTATAAGTCCCTAGTATATGGTATACTATATACCCAGGGCATAGGTACCCCAGGGGCCTACCAGGGGCTGCAGCATATATTGTGCCACCCCTGGGAAGCCTTTTAAAATGACACCACAGGTCTGCTACAGCAGCCTGTGTAAGGTGGTGTATACACCCCTCACTGAGATATAGGTTCCCTATATCTCTCCATATCACTGCACATGTAAACCTATCAGTCACCCCTATGGCAGGCCTTAACATTCCTGAAGGCAGGGTGCTGGGTTTCATGTGAGAGGGTGCTCATGCATGAGCAGAGCCCCTCTGCAGCTTTCGGAATCTTCATTCCGGGGTTGTTTGTGATGCACCCAGACCATATACTCTTAAGTGCATTATAACCTCGCGGTAAATGCTAACTTTGAAATGGCTGCATGGAAACATGTCGTGTTTGGTGTCAAACACCTTGGAATCATACCTCCACCCCAGTACTGGGCTGGGAGGTATGATTCCTCCCTTCTAGAGGGAGCAACATGGCACCACCGGTACACACAGTACCAGCTTAACAGAACCCTGGCATCACAAAATGGATGCTGCAGCTACAGACACGAGTCTGCCCTCCTGCTGCTGGACGAAACTCCGGCAGGGGAGGCCTGGACAATAGGTTTCCTGTCACAGGGAGGTGTGACCACCTCCCAGACAGGCTTTAGTGTATTGGGGCTGGGTGGGTGCACTCCAAGAGTGCTTTGAAGTCTGCACTGGGGGCACATTTGGTGTCCCTGTGCATTGTCCAGTTCAAACCGGTGGCAGGGGCACTCAGCCCCTGCTCTGGCGTGAAACTGGACAAAGGAAATGGGTGTAGCCACCCCTCTTTCCTGACCCTCCCATAGGTGGGTCCCCAGAGTTTGTCCCACCCATTCCTTGGGTGTAAAGTAGGAACCCCTGACTACAGAACTTTAGATTACACCTGGACTAAACTCTGTTACCAGAAACCAAGTACTTTGATGATCTACACTACGCTGGATGACTGAAGAATCTCCCTTGAAGTAAAGGAGTTACTCCCCTGCAAGGCAGGCACCTTTAACGCAACTGACCGGTTGGCATCTCCGAAACTCCTGCGGACTCCGAAGAATATTGCCACACAGGAGGTGGGTTCCCGAGGTCTCTGAGGTTGATCTGTGCCCACATCAAGTCTGAGGCCTGTATCCCTCGTGGAGACCGTGCAACCCGAACCCCTGGACACCGCAACCATTTGCAGAAGCGTTAAGCGTAATGGGGCAACCCGGTGTCCCTCAGAACCTGGGTATACGTATACTAGAGAAAAATGGTTCTGTCGGGGTATCACTTAATTAGAACAAATAGTAACAACTTACTTGTAACTCAATTCAATAATGAAATAAATACAGATATAACACACACCAAGGATTTTTGAATCAAAATTATATTAGAAGAAAATCAAATAATAAAGTCTGTCGCAATTTATAATTTCAATTGCAATATGTGACTGTAGTGCAATAGTGACATGTGGTGAATGGTGATAAATACAATCTACTATATACAAAAACAAATGTGCAAAAATTGGGAGGGGGAGGGAAAAAGATTTCATAAATGTCCTTGTTATTAACACATATGCTTAAATGATCCAATAACGAATGGGACTGTGATCATCAGCGTTGCGTGTACATATACAATACGCCGACGTTTCGACCCTGTATATCGCGCAAAAAGTTGAAGTGCATCTAGGCGGGTCTTCCTCAAGGCAGGAAAGGGGAGGAACGGTAACCCAAAAGTAGATTCCTGGGTGGCCTGTTAATGAATGAATTCTTAGTCAGGTATGAGTAGAAACTTAATTCCCAAGGAACTCCACCAGCCGGTTTGGAGCCTTAGAAGAAGCTATATTAGACTTCCACCCGTCGGTTGGAGTCGATTTAATGCCAGTCCGGTGTATTTCGTGATCTGGGAAACAAGTCTCCTTCTCCCGCGGTTAATGTCGACATTAACCGCGGAGAGAAGGAGGCTTGTGTTTATATTATAGCTAGATATTATATTAGACTTCCACCCGTCGGTTGGAGTCGATTTAATGCCTGAAGAGGGGTGAAACCCCGAAACCGGTCCTAGGATGCTTGTTTCCAGTCCAGGGAGGACCTGGCTTGGCAGTTCGGGCTGGACTGTTCCCATGAGGCACAGGGTCAAGACTGATTTGCATATGGCTGGGTTCAAACTGGAATGGCATGGTGAGCAAAAAAACGATGGATTTAGGCCCAGACTCTGTACTGGGGTGAATGTATGACATTGTTCTGCATTCTGTCCATCAACTGTTGTTTTTGCATTTGTCACCCCGAGTGGGACGGGTATGCCCAGACGTGGGTCCCATGCTCTCCATGCCACTGGAATCAAGCTATCTTGGCTGAAGAGGGGTGAAACCCCGAAACTGGTCCTAGGATGCTTGTTTCCAGTCCAGGGAGGACCTGGCTTGGCAGTTCGGGCTTGACTGTTCCCGTGAGGCACAGGGTCAAGACTGTTTGCATATGGCTGGGTTCAAACTGGAATTGCATGGTGAGCAAAAAAACGATGGATTTAGGCCCTGAACTCTGTACTGGGGTGAATGTATGACATTGTTCTGCATTCTGTCCATCAACTGTTGTTTTTGCATCCGTACCTATATACGGCGCATTCATCGTGTCGCAGCGATGTGACAGTTTTCATAAATGAGGCCCTGGGCCTTTAAAGCCACTCCCGGATTACAGTACTAGCAAGGAAAGGCATTCACCTCCAGGCTAGAATACTAACTAATAGCACAAAATTTCCAAACACAGTACTAGCCACTGAAAAAGCACTTAATGTACAGCAACCAGTACTACCCAAGAATGCCCTTCTGGCATACACTACTAACCACAGGATGCACTTCACTGTTCCAGTGCATACTAGTAACACAAGCCACAGCACTTCCAGACTACACTATTAGCTTCTGAAAGCTCCTTATTTTCAGATTACATACTAGTGAGCACGCAGCCCGCAGCTCCCATTAACCAGCCGAGGAGGTGCATCAGGAGAGCCAGGGAGGCAGGGTGGAATCTGAGCACTAACCTCAAGTGAAAGGCTCCCAGAGTCCAACTAACTGTGTGACCTGTCTTCTAACTGCTGTCTCTTTCTGGTTGGCTCAAAGACAATAGGTGAAGGTCCAGGTCACCTTTTCTCCTGCAGTTTAAAAGATTTATGGCATTGACCTGTGACATGATTTGTAAGTCTTTCTCCATATCACTTTGCAGATCCAAATTGAGGAACCTGGTTAAACAAGTCACACATGAAGTGCAAAAAAGATGGTCCTTTTGAGAATAATTTTAAAAGGGCTAGCTAGAATACACATTTTTTATCCTGTTGTTCTGTTAAGAGTAATGTGCGAGTAGACCCATAAAACAAGTCATAACATACCTTCCCGGTCACTAATGGAAAAATTATAGTTTCCTTTTACGCCTCACCATTTTCCACATTCACCAGCCGCCACTGCCCAAGGAATCTTCTACTTCTCAAAGACTTTGGAGAACAGTGCTCCGCAAGGAAACCTCGCACACTGAAAAAGCTCGGCCTCCCGTTTCTATTATGTCTGTTAAACAAATAACATTAGCTGAAATCTTTATATAGTCCGTGGCTCAGGGCAAGTATGTTGATACAGAAACACAGAATCGAGAACTAGTAAATTCTTAATTTATCAAAGAGTTGGAGTCCCAAGTATTAATCCAGGCTTCTCAGTGTGATCACGCAGTGTGACCTTGATGCAAAGTCGGGCTGGGAGGGCAAATATGCCCCAGCACTAAAACAAAAGTGTGCCCTATTAGTCAATTAAATAGCTAAAAAAGTGTCCTATGTTTTCAGACTGGGGCAGAATTGAACTTGTAAAGGCACGCTCTAGAAGTATTTTGTGAGCTATGGAAGACCACATGCATTTGTGCTTGCTGCAGGTAAAGTTTGCTTTAATATCAGGTGAATCAACAGTAAAAACCGGCCCAGCCGACAATAGAATAGGTCCACACACAGCCAAAAAACCATCCACACACTGACCTGTTGGAGCTGCCCATCGGGCACTGCCTGATTGCCCGACAGGCCAGTTCGACCTGACTGATGAAATCACATCCATGGTTGATTCATTTCCTCTGTCTCAGAAAGTTGACAGAGCTCCAAAGAGGGTCATCTAACATAAGGGTTGACATGTCATTGCATTGGTGATTGTTGCTACTCCCTGAGTTATTAATGACCTTAGATATTCATGTCTTAGGTGCTAAATACTAGGGGGCATATTATCAAGGGCAGTATTGCCACTTTAGCGGCACTTTTTGCTGCTAAAGCGGCGATATTTTTATCGCCCTATTAGCAAGCTGTCGCTAACAGCTGTTAGCGACAGCTTTATGGCGAAAGCGGACGTTTTTTTACTGCTTTGCATGTCAGCGATAATTATCGCTAATGACATGCAAAGTAGGCGTTCCCAACTACAAGCGACTGAAAACAGTCGCAAACACAACTTCCCCCTATTAGCAATGCCCGCGAAGCGATAAAAAAATTTGCGCTAACCGCGATTATCGCTGGAATTTAACACCTCTTTAAAACTTGACTTAACCATTCTAGTCAATGGGAGGTGGATTGCAAGGTTAAGTCCTCACCTGCCTATTAGCAAGCTTTTCATTAGCGCGTGGAATTTATCGCTGGATTTCTCGCGCTATTGCTGGGTTTCGCCACTATCGCTGGATTTTCTATCGCCTTGGAGATAAGCGTTGATAATAACGCGTTATCTCCACGATGTAATCCAGCGATAAAAAAAAAACGCTAAGTGCACTTTGCGATAATTATCGCACATCCTTGGTAACATGCCCCTCGATGCGCTGAGTTTCCCAATGTATAGTTAGATCATAAATCATGTTCGATTGGCGCTATTGCATGTCCTTGGTGCAAACGCCTTTAACCACAATATTATGAAGGGCGGTTTGCAGAGGAGATAATGTGTGACAAGAATATTAAGGCATGTTTGATGTTTTCTGTTTTGTTGTGGTAGTGTTAAGTGTTGGTTTGCGCTCTTGTGGTTCTGTGCTGCATCATAGTGTTGTTGTGTTGTACTGTGATTGTTGCACTGGATTTTGTTTTGGCTGTTTTGTTGTGTGGTGCCTGCATATGTTTTCTTGTGTTGTTATTCTGCTTTGATTTGTTATTTTTCTGATTCTGTTGTACTCTACAATTATTTAGATGTCAGCAAATGCTGCTACACTTCCATCTCAAAGCAGCACAGAGGCAAACTATCATTAACCGCTGCTTAGGATGGTCAAATAGTGCTGCCCAAGCTCTTCACCTCTTTATAACACTAGTCATCCCAGAACTGTGGCAGAGAGTGGTTTTAAGATAGCATATACAATGCACGCTTAGGGGCAGATTAACTAACATTTTTTGCTTTTGTGCTAGGTTTGGTTCACAAAAGTGATGCAAGCTGGTGCAAAATGTTTATTTGAAATTCACTTTTCAGCACAAAACGAGTTTTGTCGTTCTTCGAGTCATGGGGGCGTTCCATGGGTGGTACTTCGTCATTAACATTCAACCACCTATAGTTTTTGATACAAAGCCCTATCTACTAACAATAGTAGACAGGATTTGACCACGTAAAATAACACCTCACTGGGGAAGGCATTAAACAGAGAAATGTTTTTATTTCTCCTAACTTTTCCAAGTCTGCATCTGTTCTGCACTGTTCAGCACACATCCAAAGTGGGAACCGTTTTAACATTTGTCTAGGCATTGCACTTTGTGCTGAAAGGTACCTTTCCAGTACAAAACCTATGCTAGAGTCACATAGACAAATTTGCACTATGGTGCAAAGAGTGTGCTGGGAGCCAAGCAGCCTGAGTTTGTGCCGGCGCTTGGGAGAGAGCAGGACAGTGCCAGATCTCAGCAAGTATGGCACTGTCCTGCTGCCTTCCTCTCCCGAGTTGCAGACCAGCGCAGTAACTTTGGTCGCGGCGATGTATTGCGTTGTGTGACAACTCCGTAAATCTGAGTCTTTAATGATACGGCCTTTTATCATCAAATGTCTCTGCACAGAAAAGCATACAAGTATTTTAGATTCTGTACTTAGTGGACCTTTCAAAGAATCAAAATAAAATCCAGTGCAAGTTTTTGCGGTTATTAATGCAGGCTTAAAAGAACTTTATACGAAAGCATTTTACTGTTAAGCAAAATATACTTTGTTCATACGAGGGTGTAAGGTGAAAAGCAGCCAACATAGAGGAATAGTGTTTTATCCAGAGTTTTGATGCTCGTTCAAGAAAAGGTTTTAAAGAAATAAAGAGCAAGCATAAGACCTGGGAATGTAAGAAGCACAGCTGAGTGTGAGAGTAGGCACAAAACTGGATTTAGGGTAGGATGGAAACTAAAAGTGCACCAAAAGAGATGTCTATCCTTTCTGCCCTCACCGGCAATCGAACTCCTGGTCGATTGTGGAGGAAAGAATAACTTCCAAAAGTTGGAGTTACTTTTCAGAATATGATGCCAGGTAAAATGGTGTTGGATGGGCAGTGTAGCCTTTCTATGCAAAACACCAATGGTAACCATGGCTGTCTCATGCAAAATCAGAAAATGTCACTTACTGCTGGGTAAACAAACCCGCAAATCACAGACATTTTGGGTGTGCGTCCTGGAAATACACCCCCACTTTGGCAATACATTTTCAGGATCCACGTACGGGATGACAGTTCCAACCCACACAATTGTGGAACTGACACCACATACAATTTCTTCCTACGTGACTCTTGTCTGCTTGATGGGAACCAGTTTAGCGGAAGGTTGCATCAGTGGTTTGGTCTTTGAAACCCATCATCACAGAGCCTACAGCAGAGTTGGGTGATAATGTAAAATCCTCCAATTTTTGCAGGAAATTCTAAGTTCAGAAGAGAAACCCTGAGTCCTCCACTGCAGTGGTATTTTGGGGGAAAACATTCAGCTAGAAGATTCAGGGTTTGTTTCAGAAATTAGATAAGAGGAGTTTCCACTTCTGCATCTTTGGAGAAAAGCACTTAGTAGGAGGATGGCCTTTCCCATTGCATGTGTGGACTTTTAAGCCTCAGCTGCAGCTGGCACATCCTGACTGCTGCAAACCCAAGACTGCCTGCAAGTGCTAAACGTGCATCAGCAGTTGTGAGAGAAAGAAGGGCTATCAGTGGGGGACGTCTAGCAGTGGTAAAGACTGGTACCCACGGGGAGGCAATGGGCTGGGAGACTGACGCTTTGATGGTGAGGCAAGTAAGTGTGGGTGTTTCGCTTGTATGAGAAATGATAAAGGATCAGATCTTACAGATGTAGGATAACAACTGGTTCCTTCCATGCCTCTTTAATACCTAAGTTTAAACATAATGAAAAACAGGAGTTGTTACAGAATTCATTGTTACCCATTTTATCCATCTCAAAAGGCACAGTAGACATGTCAAGAGTCGAACCTGGGGCAATCGGGTTAGCCACAAATTGCAGTGGCAGGTTAAAGCCCTGAGGTGGGTAAATGTAGAAGAAAAACAAGAGTGGACAATGAAAGATGACACCCCTGTGGATCCTGTGGATGGAAGGGGGGTAGCTAGACAGGAGGAAATATGGCACAGGGGTGAGGGATCGCGCAGATAATAAGCAAATCTATGATTTTGGGAGGATTCCTGTGAAGAGAGTGTGAAGAGTCCATTGAAAATAACGAGAGGAGGTCAAGTGATAGACAATGTGAGACAGTGAAAGATAATGCTAGTGAAGAGCAATGGTGAAGGAAGACCTAGGAGCTGTGAGCATAGCAATGTAAAAAGTTTGAGAAGAACTGACATTAGAGATGGGAGCTGGATAGATAAAGTAAGTAACTTATTATGCGTCCTCTTTATGTCACGTGGCAGTTATGCAATGTGATCAATATACATCAAATGGGTTGGATTTAAAAATTAAATTATGAAATTAACTGCCTGCTCTACACACACTTCTTAATTTATCGGACATTATGTTGAAATTCTCACTAGATTGGCACTATGTTTTCTTGGTGGAGTTGGGTGTCAATGCAGCAGGGGTGAGCAAGAATTGCCTGGAATAAAAGAAAAATACTGGAATAATTAATTAGTGTCCCTTAATATTGGTCTCCAATTCGGGAGTGCATTTATACTACAGCAACTTAAAATGTTACTAGTCACTATTGTGGTCAGAATGTATCCACACCAGCTTCCGGTGCATTAATGTATGCAGCTCAAACTCGATTGCACATGCTCAATTTAATTCAAAATCTAGCTGCCATTAAGACAATTAATGCCTAGGCCCCATCTAGGCTGTTCACTTCTCACTGTCCTCGATATAAACATAGTGGTGAATGTACCATGTGCATTCAAAGTGCTGATGTTATGATTGCTTCATCTTTATTGTTCATTTGGCCAGTGGCGGCTCCTCCGCTAAGGCGGAGGAGCGTCACCTCACTGGTTTTCGCATTGTAAAAAAAGGAAAAATAAAATGATAATAACTCGACATTACTGTAATTTCTTTTTTCTGCTGTGGCAGCTTTGTGGGGCGGAGCAGGGGGAGGAGTGGTGGGCACGCTCTGTAAGTGCGCATGAATGTTTGGCTGGCTGGCTCGGGCCGGCCAAACGGTCATGCGCACTTTGCATGTTCTCCACCCAGGCTGTATTTCAGCCCGAGTGGAGAACATGCCCATGCTCCCATTCCCTGGCTGAGTGCCGAACCACAGCACTCAGACCAATCACAATGCTGCATTGCAGCGTTATGATTGGCTTAGGGGAGCCTGGCTGCTTCCTGTCTCAGGCCCAACGCGAGAGACAATAGAGAGACGTGGCGATAAGGTATGTCGATTTTTTTACACCCACCTCCAACACCCCCGCCCCGCCACCATCCCCACCCCACCACCCCCGATCCGTGCCAGCCGCCACTGCATTTGGTTCGGGCTAGAACACTGGGTTGCTTTTAGAGTGCACAGCAATTCAACTTGTCAGTTGCGGATGGCTTGGGATCTGCCTCAGCGTCTCTTGCTTGTGGGCTGTCTACTTCTATGCAACTTAAACAATTAAAAAAATATCCAAGCAATTCTTGGCACGCCCCTCTTCATTCAGTCTTCTACATATCAGTGAAGAGATTTTGAACCCTATTTGCAGAGGTCACCAACTTTATCCACCGATTTGATTTGATCTACATTCAGCTGCCACAACTCATTTATTGTGCCAACAGTAACAAAAGAATAATGAATTGAACTGTGAGAAAAGTGTTGCCACTGACAAAATTTACCTGGTGAGAGTCTGTTGGTAAAGCCTGAGCACAGCGCTCTAAGGAAACGTACCTCACGCTGTTGATCCAGCTCCTGCATTGTTCATCTCCGTGTTCCTCCTTGATCTGCGCGTCAGTGGCCATTTTGGATTGGGCTTGGTTTAACTTGAAACACATTAGCATGGTGGAACTGAGTTGAGATGCAAACTTCATAACGCAATGGCAAATATTTCAAAAATAAGGAAAATACTCAAAAGGATTATAATGTGATAGATATACACAAGCATTGTGTTAAAAGGTACATATGCAAATCTTGACAGCATTGATAGACATTCAGTTACACAGTTGGTTCTACATTTCCAGCCTGATATTTGATTCTACATATTTAGGGAAAAGGGCATTTTCGTTTTTACAAAAGATGTCTCTTCAACACAATAGGTGATGTAACCATCTCCTTTTCTACAGGTAGCAGGTAAACAGAGTATCAGGCGGAAGCAATGGCTACGTATATTTGAAAACTACTTAGTTGCAATGGATGCAGTAAATTATAATGCTTATCAAAAAACTGATCCTCTATTAAACCACTTTGGGCATGCAGATTAAAGGGTCTTTGACAATCTAGAGGATGGAGAAACACCACAAGGATAACTGGTAATGTGGGAGGAGTACAAGGAAGCAAAAGAAAGGATGAGTAAGACATGTGCTGATGAGCCCAGTATTCTTTTGGAACGACATAGCTTCTTCTTTGAGAGGAAGCACGAAGTAGAGGAAACAATTGAAGAATTTGTGGTTGCACTGCAATTTTTGACAGACATTTGTGAATTCCAGAAGATCATAGACAAATGCATTAGAGACCAATTTGTGTTTTATTCCAGGTAAAAATAAATCATCAACATCTTCTCACTTCTAAAAATCCAAAACGTTCAGAAGTTAGTGACATAGCAAGAGCATTGAGAGGTCTCACATATCTCAAAAAGCTATAGTTTATTGGGATAGTTAATCTATGGTGAATAATGTTACTAGCAAAACAAATGTGTATGCCGTTAGTGCTCATAAACCTAAAGCCATGAGCAAGAAAACATCTTTCCAATGTTGTAGATATGGTTTTAGTAATCCAGCTGCTAATTTTGCTTCCTGCCCCTGCAATTAACGAAAAATGTAAAACATGTAAAAACATTGGCATGCAAAACTAGTAAGAACAAAATGGAAATTAGAACAGTCAGTGGATGAGTGTGAGAAAGGTTTTAGGAATGTAATATTTAAAATATTCTTGAATAAGCAACAGAGTCTAGAAAAATTCAAAGATCCTTTGTGTGAAGCCATAATTGATGGTGTGCAAATTGATGTATTGGCAGATTTTAGAGTAACAATAATAATTTTAACTGCCAAAATGTATTATGAACAATAGCCCAAACCCAAAGTTTTGCTAGAGACAAACATAAATCCTAAAGCTTTTGGTGACCATGAAATTAACATGATTGGGGTTTCTTGTTGCTCAAATTGAATGTCAAGGTAAGAAAGTACAAACTAAGATATATGTAGCTAAAAATAATGTGATTTATTAAGATGGAATGATTTAGTACTACTAGGTTTAATGCTTAAGCATGGCTTGGATAATCCCCATAGTCCTAGGATATCTGGCCATTTTGAGTCTTCATGTAGTTTTAGAACATGATCTCCTATTTTCTGAAAGTGGTTTGTAACAAAATCAGAATGTTAAAGGATTCATTCACAAATTGATCCTATGTGCTCAAGGTTCAGAGAGTACCTTTGATTGTACGTAATGACTTAAAATCTTTGTTGGATAATCTTTGCTCAGAAGGTATCATAGTGCAGACAGACTTGTCATGGTAGGATTCCGAGTGGTTTTAGCTAAACAATGATACGTTTGTGCATGAAATTATGAATGTTAAATAATAACTTCTTGTTGGATTGACCTTTGCTCATAATTTAAGAGATGTTAGCCAATCTGGTTCAGCGAGGTAAGTTACGTTTATAGACTTGCATTCAACAGGCCGATTCTGGTGGCTCAGTGGACTAATGCATCCACTGCAGGGGCCTGTGTTTGACCTCATGGTCACAGCTTCAAATCCCGGCGGGTCCACTCAGCCTTTCATCCATCTGAGGTTGATAAACTGAGTACCATTGGGTAACAATAAAACATCTGTTATTCAGCGCCAAGAGACCTACAGGAGAACGTGTGCTTTACAAATACACATGTTATATTATAGGATACAGGTAACAAAAGAATCACAAGCACTTAATACATTTGAGACCACATTTGGGCATACAATATCTTCAATTGCCATTTGGGTTGGCACCCGAATTTTTCAGAAGTTAATACACCATCTGTTTAGTAACCTTAACAATAGTTCAAATATTACAGAATGGTATCCTAATTGTCACTGAGAATTCTGAAGAGCATCTTCTTGAGCTTGAATCAGTGTTACATATTGTAGAGGAAATTGAAAGGACAGATAGATGACAAAAGTGCAAAATATTTGTCCAACAGGTAGATTTGGCACTTAATTTAATCTGAAGGTATGAAACCAAAGTCTGAAAATCTATAAACCATTCAGAAGGAGTCCCACCTTTAGATAAAGTGTACTTTAGACTTTCTTAGGACTAACAAAGTATCATGCTCCATTTGTGTCAGGTTATGCCTTACTGCTCCAATCATTGTGTGACTTGCTTTAAAAGGGTTCCAAATTTGATTGTTCTTCTCAGATTAGCAAAACATTTGAGGAAGCTAAAAAGATTGCGATGGAAGCCCAAACCCTTAAACCTTACGGGACATATTTACAATGCCTCTGCAGCACGTTTACGCCACCGGAGCATCACTTTTGTAACGCTCTGCAGGTGCAGTGTGCCGGCCATATTCACAAGGCCACACAAAGCCACCCTGCATGGTATTTCATGGTCTTGTAAACAGGGAGTAAGGCAATGCCTTACTCTGCGTGGAAGGGGCCTTCCATGGCTGTTGCTGTGGGTGTTCCTACACAACATCCATGGTTTGGACACTGCCCAGAGGCAGTGCCAAAACTAACGCCTTCCTAAAGCAGGGGTAACAAGGAGAAATGTTTACATTTCTCCTCGTTTTTTCCTGTTTCCACGTGTGCTGCATTCTGCAGCACACATCGAATGAGGAAAATGCCTCCTTTGATTAATTTTATGGATGAAGGTGTCCCTTCCTGCACAAAAATAATCATGCCAATGACACAGATACCCTAGTGCAATGGTGCAAGGGCACTCGGCTGCAGTTTCTGCTGGCAGAAAGGACAGAAATGTGGCGTATCTTGTAGATATGGCACATTCCTGCCCTCTTCTTTTGATGTAGGGCAGCGCAGCTAGGAGGCTTGCATTGCTGCCTATGCCAAAATATTGTAAATATGCCCTTATGTCTCTGGCACATAATGTGCTATCAATGTTGACAACAGACAGATTTAGGTGCTGTTTTTGGACAGTGGGCTAATGGTAATAAACAAATAGTAGTGTTCTCTTCGAGAACTTTGTGTTTCCCAGAAGAAAATTATAGTACTATAGCAAGGATGCGTTTACCGGAGGCTGGGGGCAGAGGCCCACAAGCCCCAGTAGTGTTTGCTGAAAGAGGGCCGCCGACGCACTTACCGCGCCTGGAGGTGCATAAAACTGACTGCAGTGACCCACTGTGCGGGACGCATGCAGGTCACGTCCGGTGAAGTCTGGGCTAAGAGCAGGCCCATCTGCACCCGTCTGCAGCCAACCGAGGCTGGGGCCCCCTCTTGTCTTTTTGACCCTGAAAATATTGTTGACTTTGCCCGAGTGTGGTGCTCTACTTTGGAAAGGTCACAGTTGAGTTGCCAAGGGGGAGCACAAGATTGATGGGGGTAATGTCACTACTCACTCTTCCGTCTTCATTGACAGTTTGTTGGAAAGGATTGTAGGGATTGTTACAAATGAAATAGAACTGACAGAGCGAAGATTGTCATTGGGTTTTGGGGTGTTACAAGCCCCATTGGATGATGGTGATATCACAGTCAATAAGCCCAAGTCCGAGGGGGTTGTCCAACAGTCCAATAGTGCCAGTTCCACACGCCTAGGAGTCCTGGGCAAGTCACAGGAAACAGCCTTGCTATTACCAATAACAACCAACTTCTTTCTTGGGTTCAGCCTGCACCAGTTTCTCAGTCACAATCTCAATTAACTCCACGTACACAATTCTTGGGCTGTCAGACTGGTGCCATTCCATCTTCAGATTCCTCTTTTCTGGAAATATTTTGCACCAGATTTAATAACATTCTCTATGAAAAACTTAAGCACCTGGACGTTTTGGTAGTGTCTTCATTCATTCTCCCCCAACGGTCATCAGTAGTGGAGGCAGGAGTGCGGATCAATTAGATAATAATCCCACTTTGCAAGCTCTTTCCAGCGGGGTGCTACCTCATCAGGTCTCAAGGGGAGGAATAGTGGATGCAGCTCACCTGGGGCCACAAAGACTGAACCAGTCGGCTAAGCAGATCATTGTAAGGAAGGGTGCAACAGCCATAGCCATAGATCCGACACCTAGCAATAATGCGGATGCATGTTCCAAAACTTCTACTGAGCAATCTGACCAAAAACTCACATGCCGAGCCCAGGGTGCAATATGCTATATGCCTAATGAGGATTCCTCGGGCTTGCCCCCGCAGCCGGCCCATGTAATTTAGTTTTAGCTGGTTTGCCACCCTTGAGGGACTCTCAAAGTGAATCCTGGGGGGACCTACTGAACAAATGTGTTGATAGGCTCAGCAAGCACAAACATTTTAACCCTTTGAGTTGTAGTGAAAATGTAATGGTGTGGAGGCTAGGTCGTTCAAAAAAAAGTTATTGATGGAGACTGTATTTTTGTTAATTTTCGTAGGCCAATAAGAGTGTGGCATATATTAAAGCAGCAAGAGGCGATTGGTCTCAACGACACTAAAATCTGTTGTCTCCCCCTTGGGTATTTTTATAAACCTGTAATAGTAAGAAGCCCATCCAACACCAGAACAGGTTTTCCACTTTAGAAGGCCTCGACAGGCTAGACTGACTGAGGCCTGAACCTATAGATAGGGTTGGACCAGCACTTAGCACATCTGAAAGAGAGTCCCCTCCCAATGCCTCACCTAGTTTCAGTATAATATCAGGCCATGGCGACACCACGTTGAAAATTCTGAGTTGGAATGTGGAGGGGCTACAATTTAAGATTCTGTTATCAGACTGGTTTTCTTTTATCAGAAAGTTTGATATTTTAATGTTTCAGGGTACTTGGGCGACACATGAAATATTTGTTGATGGCTTTGTGTGCTACAATAATTTGGCAACCTGTTCCAGATCAGGTTGTGTGGCAGGGGGGCTGGCTACTTGGGTGAATGTTAAGGCATGGGGTTGTGCTAAGGCATTAGAAACTGAAAACAGTAACTTTCAGGTAGTAAGGTACAAAAGGGGTCCAAGGTTATATTTAATTAACTTTTATAATAATGATTTTACTAACGTTCCTCACACTAAATTTCCTATATTATTTGATTATATATTTCTTTTACAAAATACTGTTGACACTAGTGGGGAGTTAGCAGGCTTTCGTTCAGGTGGCGATTTTAATGCCAGGCTCAAATCAATGAGTACTTCCTTGTGCCCCTTTAGAAGTGCTACCCCAAATAATCGCATCCATAATCAGAATAGTTCCAACGCCTGGGGATTAGAGCTGCTGCCATATCTGGCATCTTTGCGACCTAGGTTTTGTCATGGACATTGATGCAGACAGTGCAGATTCATTGCCTACCTATAGGAGCAGAGGCTGAACATCCACAATTGATTATATCTCCTAATCTGGAGGAAATGCAACTGTCTTGCAGAGTTGTTCCCTCTAACTATGGAGATCACAACCCAAATGAGGTAACAGTCACTTTGTCTACCAAACCTCATTATACTAGGGAATGTGGAGCGAGTAATCTTGAACCCTCGACTGATGGACTAAGATTAAAATGGAGATCAGTTACACCGCTCACTTATTCAAGAAAGTGATGGAGGAGAATCTGGCCGTGGTCATGGCTTGTCTAACTGAATATGATACCAACTATCCAGCTGCCATGGCATTTATTCAGCTCTGCTCTACTTTTAAGAAAGAGCTATTGAGACCTTCACTTCCAACTGTTAACAAACCTAGATGGTTTAGTCATGAATGCTCTATTGATAATCGGCAATTGCGTTTGGCCATCCTGAGGAATCCACAAGAGGTGACCTTGTAACGTAAGGCATATAAACAGGTCACTACAGCAAGAAAGAAGGAAATACTGGATCATCAGTGGAGTTCACTAGCTTCAGTGGCAAACAAAAAGAATAGCAAACTGTCTGGTCAGTGGTGAAAGAAATGCAGCAGTTTAACCAGGTAGCAGCCCCAACTCGCTGTAGCATTTCTAGTGAGGCCTGGGAATTGCATTTTACCAACATTTATGCTCCCATTTCTGCCGAAAGTGAATTTCCTGTCGCTCCCAATTATGAGGTAGCGTACCTGACTCTGGGTGAAGGTGAAGATGCAATAAAACAGAGCACTGGGGGTAAGGCCCCCGGCCCAGACTGGGTACCAATAGACCTCTTTAAACATAACCCTGAATTCTGGGCTCCATTATAACTGAATGTTTTTAAGAGTCTGGTCCATTCCCCTTTACCAAGCACAAGGTCAACTTATATCATTGTCCCTATTTTTAAAAGGGGCGATCGCTTGCAGCCCAGTTGTTGTAAACCCATTTCCATAACAGACACTACTTTAAAAATTCTGGGTAGAGTTCTATATAATCGGATAGAGGAATGGGAAGAAGAGCAGTCCATCTTATACCCTTGCCAGTATGGTTTTAGGTCCAAGGTCGGCACAGTTGAGCAGTGTCTTAATCTCAATTTTCTCATTTGGAAATATACCATAGACCAAATTTTTCCATTATATCTAGCGTTTATAGATTTGACCTCAGCCACTGTGATAGGCCTCTGGTGTCCAGTAAGGCAGTACCCAGGCGTCAAACACTAAAAACCAGAAGTCTGACAGGGAGACAGCTGCTAGAGTTCGAGCTTGGTAGTGTATCCTACCGGGCTGTGAGCATGTGTGAGAGTGACTCAGCCTGCAGCACTTCATATATGGCCTGCTTACCAACATGAACATGCATTTTGCAGAGGAATAATCTACACTTTAGGTGCACATCTATCATATGGCTGCATCGCTTTTGCACTCCGTAATGGGGTGCAAAAGTGATGCAACCCATAAGTTTGATTTAACTAGCCACGGAAGCAGTGGTGGCTGACACAGATAAAGAGTGGTGGGGCGGGTGGAGGGGGCGCGATGGGGGGCAGCATATGCGGCAGGGGTTTAATAATTAAAAAAAAACATTAAAAGACTTACCTGGTGCTACCGTCTGCCTCGCGGTCATCCGCTTCCAGTTCCTGGCCTCAGTAGTCCCTGGGACAGCATCAGTGACTCCCCATCCAATCCCCTCATTGCTCTCTGGCTTGGCCTGAGCCGGCTGGATGAACACTCATTCAGGCACATGGCGTCTGGGCTGTTTCTCCAGCCTGGCCATGAAATACAGTTGGGTTGGAGAAACCTAAGTGTGCATGTCAGTTTGGCTGGCCTAAGACGGCCGGTCAAACTGACACACGGTCTTAAAAGTGCACCTACCACTCCTCCTCCCCCCTGCCATGGCCCGGCCCCACCCCTCCCCGCACACACTGGCTCAGCAAGCAGCTAAAAAATAAAACAATAATAAAATTTTGTTTTATTTTTCAGCTGCTGTTTCTGAGCCAGTGGGGCGATGCTCCTTCGCTGTTGCAGAGGAGCCACCACTGCACGGAAGGCCACCTTGCGTGGCCCCGAGTGGCTTGATAAATCCAGAGTAACCAACTCAGAACGCTGTGTTGTGTTACTCAGCCCTATATTGCCCTGGATGGGTGGAGCGTGGGTATTCCCATGCATCCACACATGGATTCTGAAGCATTCCCAGATTTACCAAGAGTGGTAGACCTGAAAATAGATCAGAATGCTACGCCTTCCCAGGGGAGGCTTAACAAGTAGAAATATCTTTATTTCCCTATGTTACTTCCTCTTTCTAGGTGTGCTGCATTCTGTAGCACACATAGAAAGAGGAAAATGCCTCAGGGAATTATTTTGTGGAGGAAGGTGTCCCTTCCTGAACAAAAACAATCCTGCTTACAATGCAGGCACCCTTGCTCCATGGTGCAAAGGTGCCTGGGTTGGCGCTAGGCAGCTCATTGTGCACCAGGACTGGGAAAAGACAGGAATGTTTCCATATTATTTTAAATACGGTGCATTCCTGCCCTTTCCCTGTCACGCAGCGCAGAACGGTGACTTGCTGCACTGCGTTATGTTTTTGGTAAATATGCCTCTTGATTTTTATTGATATCATTTTCTTTGTATTGAGTGAATACATTCTTTCTGGAAATTACTGAGACTTGATTTACTAAGATAGAATGCACATTATTTGCAGATGAGTGGATCATTATCAAATACTCATAGATCTTTCCACCAAGTGGACAACTCTTTCTCCATCTATTGGTAATGATGGGTTTTCGGTTTTAAACTTCTCTAGAAGCTTGGTCTCACTTTCAAGTTTCTTCTTTTTCCCTCTGGGGCAGTGTCTACCGCCATCTAGTGAAGAAAAGACAGTTATTCCAAGCTTAAGTGAATATTTGCATTTCCTGACGATGGTTTGCTGTACCTACTACCTAAGAACCACAACAGCAACTTGACTGTCTGAAATTCTATTTTTGTAAGTGATATAAAAAGAACTAATAAATAAGAACAAAGCACAGTTACAGTGAAGTAATTGCTACAGAACAGAAACTAAAAACTATTTTGGGATTTACCAATTTTGAATATGATTATGCAAAGTAACCGCAGCTCACGCTCCCGTCATAAATTACGTATGACCTCACAAACAGCACCACAGTTTGATGACTGTTAGAAATGGGGGTTTCTAGTTGGCAGAGGTAGGTACCTTTGTCCAAATAGGGACCCTTGCTTCTAGTCAGGGTAAGGGGGATATACTCCTAAAATAACCCCTGCTCACCCCCTTGGTAGCTTGGCACGAGCAGACAGGTTTATCTCAGAGGCAGTGTGTAAAGCATTTGTGAACACATACAGTAACACTGTGAAAACACTACAAATGGACACCACACCAGTTTAGAAAAATAAGTAATCTTTATCTAAACTAACAAGACCAAACAACAAAAATCCACAATACAGTATTAAAAATAAGGCTCTTTAATGGTAGATATAGTTCAGTTCAATGCAAGTTGTAAATGCGACACTTTTCCCACAAAGTACCTTAGATGCGTCACGCAAAACAAACAAAAGCGTCGCAGAGAAGGTGATGCATCAGTTCCTTGCTTCGGGGGAGGCGATGCGTCTGTTCCTTACTGCAGCGCAGGGGAGGCGATGCGTCTGTTCCTTACCGGAGAGGGGGGGATGCGTCTGTTTCTTACTGCGTTCCAGTTACGATGTGACAAGATGGCGCCTCGATGCGTGGCGACGATCCGGTGCGATACGACAAAATGGCGGCTCGATGCGATGATCCGGTACGATGCGTGAACGTTAGCAGCTACACGGCAGGTGCTGCGACGATCTTCTCGTCGATGCGCCGGGACTCGGTGTGGATGCGGCGCGCTTCTTCCTGGTTGCTCGGCGAGGCGTCGGAACCAAGTGCGGATGCGGCACGCTTCTTCCCTGTGGCTCGGCGATGCGTCGGGAATCGGTGCGGATGCGACACGATTCTTCTCGTTGCGTCGATCTTCCAGCTCCCAGCGACAGTCTCTAGAGGTCCTAAACAACAGCAGGCACCTCTCTGCAGGTTAGAATTCCCAGCAAGGAAATTCAGGGGAACTGGTGGTGACGTCTTTGTGTCCCTGAGAATTCAGAACAGGAGGCAAGCTCAGTTTCAAGCCCTTGGAGATCTTCTTCAAGATGACAAAGCAAACAGCAAAGTCCTTTTCTCCTTTCTTTGGCAACAAGTAGCCACTGCAGGCCAACCCCAAACAGCACAGAGGCAGTAATCTTCCTCAGCTTCTCCGGCTCTTCTCCTTGGCAAAGGTTCCTCTTGATTTCCGAGAAGTGATCTAAAGTTCTGGGGTCTGGGTCCCCTTTTTATACACACAAATTCTTTGTTCTCTGAAGGCAGAGAGTGTCTGTATCCAGCCAAAACCAGTTCTGTCCTCACTGATGCAGCTTCCTGGCAGGAGGTGGAGACAGCATTGTTGAAAGCAGACCTGGCCCAGGCAGGTGAAAGGAAATCTCCTCCCTCTACTCTAAATTCAACCCAGGTCCCATTCAGCCCAGCCCTGACTCATCAGACTGCCGGAGCCGCTGCCCCCTCCCAGCTCCTGTCACTCACAAGCCAGACATGCAATACATAAACCTAGCAGAAGCACACTGGATGGGTAGGCAAGAAAATACCTACTGATTGATTGATTGATTGATTGATTGATTTTTACTTTCTAAAAGTGGTATTTTCAAACACAGAATGTAAAAATCACCCACACTAAAAGATGCACTTTAACATTCTGAGATCAGGCATACTAAACTTTATTTTCCTATCTTGTTCCTATAAACTAACTGCCCATTCTGGCCTATGGGAACAGATAGCCTTGCAATAGTGAAAAACGAAATTGGTAGTATTTCACTATTAGGACATGCCACACACATCAGGGCATGTCCTACCTTTACATACAATGCACCCTGCCCTCAGGGGTACCTTGGGCCTACCTTAGGGGTGACTAACATGTAGAAAAGGGAAGGTTTAGGGACTGGCAAGTGTGTGCACTTGCCAAGTCGACATGGCAGTCCCAGACTGCACACATGCTCAGCAATGGCAGGCCTGAGCCACATTTTACAAGCTGCTTCTGTGGGTGGCGCAATCAGTGCTGCAAGCCCACCAGCAGCATTTGATTTACTGGCCCTGGGCACACATGGTGCACTGTACTAGGGTCTGATAAGTAAATCAAATCAGCCAATCATGGAATCACTAATCCATTACATCAATTTACAAAAGGGAGCACTTGCACTTTGGCACTGAACAGCAGTGGCAAAGTGCCCAAAGCATCTAGACCAGCAAAAACAGATGAGGCAACAGCAAAAAAATGGAAGGGAGACCCACGCCAATGGTGCCAAGGCTAACAATGACAGATGTCATCATTGGGGCCATCCCAAAATGACATAACTGATGACATCACTGATGACAACAACCTACAGCTGTTTACATTTGTTTTCATTTTTTCTATCAAGATGTGAATGGTGAATTCTGATATTTGTATTTTTTGGAATACGAGTGAAATGTTTTTTCATAATGAGGTGTTTTGGATCTTCTGTTCTAGTGGCAGTTCTTTTTTTAAAGTAATGAATAGAATTTTATTGGTAAGGTATGCTCTTTTCCAATACAAATGTTGGTATCTTGTTCTGTAATACCATCTGTGTGTTTGTGTATGATTATATAGCTATATGTTGCACTGTGCATGATTATTATCTGAGGTTGGGGTATGGGTTTGTGATGGTACTGTTGTGTTTGTACTGTGGGGTACACTGTACGGTATGTGATATGGTGATATGGTGATTCAGGGGCATATTTATTATGGTTTTGAGTCACCCTTGTGCCACTCAAAGGGATGCAAGTGTGATGCAAATTCTAGAATGACATTTACCAAGACATGCATGGCCACCTTGCGTGGCTTGGTAAATCTAGAGTAACGCAGCACAAGTCGCTGCCTTGTGTTACTTTGCCCCAGGGAGGTGTTCCATGGGTGGAGCATGTGGAGCATGGGTGTTTTTTTGTCCAGGAAGGTTTCTCTTCCTGCTTAAAAACAATCCTTCTTGCAAAGCAGGCACCCTTGCTCAATGGTGCAAGGGTACCTGCGTTGACACTAGGCAGCAGTTTGTGCGCCAGTGCAGGCAGAGAGAAGGAATGCGGTGTAAAATGTTAAATATGGTACATGGCTGCCCTCTCCCTTTCACACAATGCAGCGCAGCAATGTGGCTTGCTGGTTGCATTGCCTGAATATTTTATAACTAGGCCCCTCAGAGTATAAGAGTGTATCTGTTCATGACTGTCTTAGAGAGACTGTGATTTTCTTTGTGTTTGTATGTATGAGTGGATCTACAGTCTTAAGATGCTGGTGTAATGTTTATGAATGTGAGTTTCTACTTTGCAGAACTTTAATGTATAGAATCATTACATCATTACATCATGGTAATTTCATCAGGCATACCTCTAAATTGCATGTTATTCCATCAGAAATGCTTTTTCATGGGATTGTTTCTGACCCATGGAGGGTCAGTTGTAGTATGATATTGATTGCTTCATGTTGTGATGGTGCATGTGTGACAGTGAGATAGTGGGTACCTGTCTATGTTGTATCTTTTGTAGTGGTTTATGACAGTTGACGTCTGTTTTAATGTTTAAACAAGCCTTTTTATATATAAATCTACTGGTTTAATGTGCCAAGTACTATTACATTTCTCTAGTCGGGGTTAGAGTATTATTAAATGTTGCATACGTGGATTATTTCTCCTTAAATGAGTGTACCATTAGTAGTAATACTATTTAGGAGAGATATTCAGTAAAAATTATTCTACTTAAAAAGTATTTTCTTAAAAAGAAATGAGTAGAGTATGGGTATCAAAGGATGATGCCAGTAGTAATGTCACAAGTGACATCATCAATGATGTCATTTGATGTGTTATGGCTGATGTCAAATGTGAAGACTTAAACAGTACATGAAAGGGCATTAGTTATGGTTATTTTACTGAACCACAATGGCAAATTCAAGTGGTTGTTAGGTTTTGTTTTGTAACCATAACTTCACTTTAACTGTATTCTTTTTAGTGAATTTCTGAGTTTTTTTCCTATTTAAGTTTAAATGATATAACCAAAGTTCATCATATCTTCACTTCAACTTAAGTTTTTTTAGTGCATTTTTAGGACTTTTGTTCACATTCCTCATCCAACAGGTTCCGGTGCTCAGCCTGCTGTAGGCGGGAGCCCAGCCTGCCACTGCCGGAGGGGTTTGCCGTAAAAATATCATTGGAAAAAGTAGACTGAAAAATGTCACATCAATGTTATCTAATGAAAATATAGAATCAAAAAAACTGGCTACAAAAAAGTAGAAATATTATCTGTTTCATAGGGCAGAAGCAGGTGTACTGGGAGCAAGGCCAAGTGGTTATCCATCTGATAAAGTGCTACAGTCATGTGGAGAAGGAGGCAGAGGACTAGTACAGGGTGTTCAGGATTCAGGTAATGGAAGAATTCAGCGGTATTAAGGGATTGTTAAGATTTGTACCATTAAGGGGTAGTTAGGGGCTTTTATGGCTCAGGGAAGGGTAGCATCAAGGGCTCGTAACTTATTTTAGGGTTAAGGAAAGGGGGGCATGAAGGGCTGAGTCAGGGTTTGTAAGGTTCTGGGAGGGTTAGCGTAAAAGGCTAGTAAGGTGGTTTAGGGTTCGGAGAGGACTAGTGTTATGGGATAGTCAAGCTTTGTAAGGGCTCACAGAAGGGTAGGAATAAGGGGAGTAAGTTATTTGGGTTCAGGGACGGGTAGTGTAGTGTAAAGGAAGAGTAAGGGAATTTAAGGGTTCAGAAAAGGTTAGCATTAAGGGAGAGTCTTTTTTGGGGGGGGGTTTATGGATAGGTAGTGTCAAAGGATAGTAAGGGGCTTTTAACGTTCAGGAAACGGTGGTGCTTAAGGGTAGTAAGGGGTCTTTAGGGTACAAATTAGGTAGCATAAAAGGGCAGTAATGTTTTTTTAGAATTCGGGATGGGGCGTAAAGGAGTATTTAGGGGTCTGTAGGGTTCAAAGAATGATAGCATTAAGGGCTGTTAAGGGTTTTAAGGTTCAGTCATTGGTAGCTTTACAGGGTAGTTAGGGGCTTTTAGTGTTCAATAATAGGTAGAATTAGAGGCAAGAAGGGTCCAAGGAATACTAGTGTTATGAAGTAGTAAGGACTTTTAGAAAAAGGGTAGGAATAAGGGGAAGTAAGAGGTTTTTAGGATCATGAAGCGGTACTGTTAAGGAATAGAAAGGGTTGTTTAGGGTTCAGGGAAGGGTAGCATCAAGTAGTTCAGGGGTATTAGGGTTCAGGGATGGTAGTGTGTGAGGAGTTGGCCTGGTATATGCTGTCCACTAATTAAAGTGGGCACCTTGCACCAGTCCAAACAACCCTTATGGTGATTAGGTTAAAGATAACCTTTATAGAAAGCTATCCTAGTGGTAGCTATGAAGAGCAGCCTTCAGGCTCAGTCTTAAAGGAATGTTAAGCAGCTTGTTTTTCCAGAATGCAACCTTATAGTATTGGTTAAATGAAAAGGAAACCACAAAGTAGTTATAAAAATATGTATTTATTATATATAACACTCTCTAGTATCCTCTACACGAGGATAGAACACAAAGCAAATAATACAGTTGCAAAGAATCAAGGGTAAGTAGCACAATACACACTGGGCTCCAGGGGGAGACCAAACCATATACTAAATAAGTGGTATAAGAACCACGACTCGGGACTAGACCTAGTCTAGAAGGTGTAGAATTGCTGGGACCCCAAGGACCCACCCAAGGTGAATAAGTAGGGACCCCACGGAGGACGGGTGCAGAGTGAGAACACGACCGCCCGCTCCGTACAATTCAATGGGAAAGTTGCGGTTGGAAATTTAGAGATTAAGGACCCTTCCCAGCAGATTACGAAGACAACCCTTGGAACTTAGGAGGTTGGAGAGCCACCCCACCCGTGGATACCTTTGTACCAGAGTTACCTATCCCAGAGGAGCCGGGTGCATGGGCACGAAGTGGCATTGGAACCCTCGTCGTTCTCTATGGATGTCGACAAAGAAATGCTGCTGCTGGAAGTAAGAAAAGTGTCCAGGGAATCCAAATGTGGATTCTAGATGTGAAGAACCTGAAAGCAGAGGGGACAGAGTCTGGGTCACTTTGGAGTGACCAGGGGCTCAGTAGACGAATGTCCACCGATGTCGGGTGCTTCAGGTGTGTTGATGGTGATCTTGACTCTTCAGCTGTGCGCACCAGGAGACGTCTAGGATGACCAGGAACCGGATACGAGCTGTCCCACGAAGGATGTCGAGTGCTGAGGGGTCGGTGTCTGGCGGGAGCACCAACAAGCCTTGGCAGCGGCAAGCAATGCAGGTGGACAAATTCGGTGTCGATCTGGCCCAGCAAGGACCAGGAGACTCACCACAGCAAGGGGAGTCAGGGCAGGCCTGGAGCAACCAGGGGAGCCCAAAAGAAGCAAAGTTTACCCTCAAGTGGACCCACAGGCCGGAGGCACAGGAGTCGCAAGGGGACCTCAGGCGCTTTCACAGGATACCTGCTAGCAGGGCACAGAGTGTGAGGATGCCAGAGTTCTTCTCAGAAAAGATGCGCTGGGATCAGGGCTACAAATGGCCCAATGCACGGAATTGTTGCACGACACCAAGCATATGCAGCTGCAAGTGAACACGGTGCACAGGGGTACGGGTTATGCCGTCCCCACAAGGGATATCTGCCTCAAACTCAGTAAGAGGGCAGCTCGACCTCGGAGACCTCCAGAAACCCACCTCCTGTGTTGCTGGAGCCTTCAGAGTCCGCAGAATCTCAGGATTAGCACACCGGTCAGATGCGTTACGGTGCCTGCGTTTGCAGGGGAGTGACTCCTTCACTCCAAGGGAGATTCTTCTGTTGTCTTGGAGGTCCACAGGGTCCTGCACGGAGCCTGTATGGATCACGGACACTGGCGAGACTGGGGACGGCAAGGGAAGACGAAGTGGTACCCAAGGGAGGTCCAGCGACGTCCAGCGTGTCCAGACGGTCGAAGTGTAGTGGTATCTTCTTGCAGAATCTTGTCCACGTAAAATCTAATGTCCTGTAGCCAGGTAACCTATTTTATACCCACAGGAGAGGGTGGGACAGATTCTAGGGACCCTCCTATGGGAGGGACAGGACAGGAGGGAGGCTACTCCCATGTCCTTTGTCCAGTTTCGCGCCAGAGCAGGAGCAAATGGCTCCCAGAACTGGTCTGAGCTGGACTATGCACAGGGACACCAAATGTGCCCCTGAGCCAGACTTTCTGGCACTGAGACAGTGCACCCACCCAGCCCCAATACACTAAATCCTGTCTGGGAGGTGGTAACACCTCCCTGTGACAGGATGCCTATTGTGCTGCCTTCCCCTACTCGAGCTTGGCTCAGCAGCAGGAGGGCAGACTCGTGTCTGTGGCTGGCAGCATCCATTTTGTGCTGCAAGGCTCGAGAAAGTTGGTACCGTTAGACTTAGGTACCCTGTTAGAAATGGGATTTCTGGTTGGCTAAGGCTTGCGCCAAAGCCAGGCAGAAACCACCACTCTAGTCAGGGCAAGGGAGTTACACACTGAAGATAACCCCTGCTCACCCCCTTGGTAGCTTGGCACGAGCAGTCAGGCTTATCCCAGAGGCAATGTGTAAAGCGTTCGCGCAACACACACGCACACAGCAGCAACACCCTAGGCACACTACAAAAGAAACTCCACACAAGGTTATATAAAAATAGCCTTTGTATTATCCAAAACACATTAGAATCATAATCACACAATGTACACTGTGCCAACTGGCACTAGGCAGTATTTACAGGGGATTATATACACATGACAGGGCCAATCAGGCCACTGTCAGAACCTTTTAGAAAGCCCTAGTAGCACATGTAAAACACCACCAGTAACTACTGGCACAATAATGACCTCAGCATTATATCACATTAGGCATAAAACACATTATGAAACCACATTAGGCATCACTTTAGCATAAACACAGTATGCACCAATCATATTAGGCATACACACATTATACCTCTCTGTAGGCATCACCGCATTAGGCATAAACCCATTATGCAATCTTTGGGCCTTGCGCCCTACCAGAGCACCAAAAATATGACCCCAGGCCAACTGGCCTTTCACTGGGGCCCACAGGCCCTTTTGTCCTAAATGTCAGGGCAACCTTGATGCGCAATGCGCTGGGGGTGGGGGAGTGTAACTCACCCCCTCCTCATCCTGAAAGCAAAATTTGCACTTATCAGGGAATCCCCAATGCAATCCTATGAGAGGGCAGCCTCACAGCAGTGAGAAACCAAAATGGCTTTTGTCACTACCAGGACATGTCACACACCTAAGGTACATGTCCTACCTTTTACCTACAATGCACCCTGCCCATAGGGCTAGCTAGGGCCTACCTTAGGGGTGACTGACATGCAGCAAAAGGGGGGTCACAGACATGGCACACACTTTAGGTGCCACATCACAGCGGCAGTAACACTGCGCGCACAGGCCCTGCAATGGCAGCGGCCTGAGACAGGTTTAAAAGGCTACTTTGTTGGGTGGCGCAATCAGCGCTGCAAGCCCACCAGTAGCATTTAATTTACCAGCCCCGGGTATATGAGATACCACTTTACAAGGAACTGATAGGTAAATTAAATATGCCAAACAGGTGTAGACCAATCTTACCATGTTTACCACAGAGAGCACACGCACTTTACACTGAACAGCAGTGCTAAAGTGCCCAGAGTCCTAGAACCACTAACACCATGTCAGAAAAAAGGCTAGGAGGAAGGCAAAAAGTTCAGCGATGACCCTGCAAAAAGGGCCAAGTCCAACACACCCCCAGAACCTCGGTTCTGAGCGGAAGAATCATACCTCCCACATCAGTTACTGGTGTGGAGGTATGATTCCAAGGTGTTTGACACCAAACACGACATACTTCGTTGCAGTCGTTTTCGAGATAGCATTTACCGCGAGGTTATAATGCACATCTACCTATATGTCTGGTAGTATCACGTATAGCCCGGGAGAATGGTCTCCGAAGACTGCAGAGGGGCCCTGCTCATGCAGGAGCACCCTCTCACGTAAAACCCGGCACCCTGCCTTCAAGATTGTTAAGGCCTGCTATTGGGGTGACTTACAAAGTTTTAAGTGTAGTGATATATATAGATATAGTGAACCTATATCTAAGGTAAATGGTGCAAGCACCATCTTACACAGGCTGCAGTAGTAGACCTAGGGTTCCATTTTGCATGGCATCTCAGGGGTGGCATAATACATGCTTCAGCCCATGAGGCCTCTGGGTTACCTATGCCCTGGGTACATGTGTACCATATACTAGGGACTGATAAGGGTACCCCAGTATCCAATCTGGAGTTGTACCAAAGTACATACATATCAATTTAAGGGAGAAAGCAGATAGGCTGAGGTCCTGAATAGCAGGATCCCAGCCAGACTAGTCAAAACAGTGGGTGCAAAAAGCAAAAAAGTGGGGGTAACCATAAGAAGCAGATCCTACTTTCCTACACAACACCCCCCCCCCAAACGAAAGGAGATAAGACTAACCTTGCCCAGTTGAGTCTTCATGTTCAAAGTGGAAATATCTGGAGAGTCCATCTGCATTGGCATGGTTACTCCCAGGTCTATGCTCCACTGTATAGTCCATCCCCATGTAGGGAAATGGACCACCTCAAAAGTTTGGGGTTTTCACCCTTCATCTGTTTTAGAGAGAGGGGCTTGTGGTCAGTCTGTACAATGAAGTGAGTTCCAAACAAGTATGGCCTCAACTTCTTCAGAGCCCAAACCACAGCAAAGGCTTCCCTCTCAATAGCTGACCAATGTTTCTCTCTGGGGGTCAGCCTTCTGCTAATAAAAGCTACTAACTGATCCTGACCCTCTGCATTCAATTGTGATAACGTAGCCCCTACCCCCAACTCAGATGCATCAGTTTGAACAATGAATTGTTTGGAATAGTCAGGACTTTGCAGAAGGGGAGCAGTGCACATGGCCTGCTTGAGGTCATTAAATGCCTTTTGACAGCTAACTGTCCATTAAACTTTCTTGGGCATTCTTTTAGATGTAAGATCATTCAAGGGAGTCACTATGGACCCATAGTCCTTTACAAATCTTCTGTAATACCCAGTCAGGCCCAAGAAAGCTCTGACCTGAGTCTGGGTAGTTGGAGCAACCCATTCCATGATGGTCTGGATTTTGCTCTGCAATGGTTGAACCTGGCCTCCACCCACAACGTGGCCCAGGTACACAACCTGACTCTGCCCTATCTGGCACTTAGTAGCCTTGATAGTGAGGCCTGCCTTTTTCAAGGCCTCCAAAACATTTCTCAGGTGGACCAGGTGATCCTCCCAGGTGGAACTAAAGACAGCAATATCATCTAGATAAGCTACGCTATAGTCTTCCAGGCCTGTGAGAACTTTGTTCACCAACCTTTGAAATGTGGCAGGTGCATTCTTCAAGCCAAAAGGCATCACCACAAATTGGTAATACCCACTAGGGGTTGAGAATGCTGTTTTTGGCTTGGCATCCTCAGCTAGTCTGATTTGCCAGTAGCCACCAGTAAGGTCAAAAGTACTCAGAAACTTGGCTGAGGCCAAAGTATCTATGAGTTCATCTGACCTTGGAATATGATGAGCATCAGTCCTAGTGACTGCATTGAGTCCTCTGTGTCAGGGCCTGTCCGGGACTATGTGGGGAACACAGTCAGGGACTTGGGTAAGGACTGGGAACAGGGTAGGAAACAAACACAGAGAGGAGTACAGCGCTGCCCAGGAGCACACAGGAAGACCGAGGAGAAAAGGGATCCAAAAGGGGAAGCCTGTAGAGGTGAACAAGAAGGGTGAGACTCAGAAAAGAAGGGCACTCATGAGGCGGCTCAGCATTCAGAATCACTAAACCTTGGACGGATGTGCAATACACTTAAACATAAGACAACATTAACAATAAAGGGGATGTGTGGGGTAAAGCACTCAGGAGCTCCACACGGTAAGACTGAAGCTCAGTAAGTTCCTTACCCACAATTGCTGTTACAGACACTAACTGGAAATACCCACATATAGGATATGTATACAAAGGCAGGGTCTGTGGAGCTTATACCTATGGTGATGTTATAACAGTAACTCAAAGACAATACTCACAGTAAACAAGAAACACCACCTAGGTAGTCAGCTGTGCCCACGGATCCTGGCGATCAAACAGGAACACGCAAGGCAGTAACAGCAAAGGGGTAGAACTAAATACAAGCACAATAGACAAGGAGCTAGCAAGGAGGAGTGCTTAACAGAAAAGGAAGGAAATCATAGGGCACACTTGGCAGAGAGTAGGTAACAAACATACAAGGTAACAGAAGCGAGACAGCAGAATAGAAAGATAGCAAACTAGAACTGGAACCAAGGAAATGGGATGAAAGGCAGGGACTGGAAAAGGATATACAGAAAGGGAGGCTACAAGGGTGTACTAGAATAATGCAGGGTTAGGAAACCAGAAAAGAAAGTAGCATAGGATGCAGAGCTGGGGCAAGAATAGAGCAAAGGTTCAGGAGTCAAAGTAGCACTACAGATCAGGAACAAGGAAACTTAAAGGTTTAGGAATCAAGGAAGCACTGCAAGCAGTGCTGGTTCAGGAAACAGGAAAATAGCAGCAGGCCAGGAAACTTAGGAAACCAGGTAGCACTGCAGGCAGTGCTAAATCAGGTACAAGGAAAATAACAGCAGGTCAGGAAAAAGGCAGGACTAAAGCTCAGGAAAATACTGGAAACAAATAGCAGAAGGCTCAGGAAACACTGGAAACAAGGATTGGCATCACCGGTAAACAGCTTGCAATGACCAACACTGGGCTGAAGGGAGCTGGGGCTTAAAAGAGCTCACATTAATCACATGCAGCTGGTGTGAGCAGGCTAGCAGCAGCCAGCCACAGGTGATCTGAATTCCTCCACCCATCCTTGGCCTGCAGGGGTGGAGACTGAGCAGCGCGCAGGGAATCCTGGGTAATGGAGTTTTCAGGCCTGAGTAGGCTGGCTTCAGAAAACCCGGCACGGACTGGGAATGGATGTTAGTTCCCACTATATGTCCAAACGGCTGGAAGTCAGGCTTTGCATGCAGGGGAGGGTCTGGAAGTTTATTAGAGCACTAGAAAGTCCCCCAGTTCAGCCCCCTGGTGGTGGACACGGGAATACAGGGAGCAAGTCGTGACACTCTGTAGTCAACACAAAACCTCATCTCTCTCTTACCATCTTTGGTGTGAGGTTTAGGTACCAAGACCACTGGACTAGCCCAAGGACTAGTTGAGGGCTCAATGACTCCCAATTCCAGCATCTTCTGGACCTTAGTCCTAATGCAATCCCTGACATGGTCAGGTTGCCTGTAAATTTTGTTCTTCACAGGTAGGTTTTCACCTGTGTCCACTTCATGGGTACACCAGGTGGTCTGACTTGGAGTCAGTGAGAACATTTGCCTAAACTGATGGAGGACCTTCCTGCAATCAAACTGTTGCTGCTCAGTGAGGCTGCTTGCCAAAGCTACACCATCTACTGAGCCATCATCAGGGTTCTGTGAGAGGAGGTCAGTGAGTGGGTCACTCTCTTCCTCTGTCCCTCATCAGTAGCCATGAGAAAGCCCATGTCTGCCCTGTCAACATAAGGCTTGAGCCTGTTCACATGGAGCACCCTGTGGGGGCTCCTGGGAGTTCCAAGGTCCACCAAGTAGGTGACCTCTCCCTTTTGCTCAACTATGGTGTGGGGTCCACTCCACCTGTCTTGGAGAGCTAGTGGGGCCGCAGGCTCCAACACTCACACTTTCTGTCCTGGCTGGTAAACAGTCAAGACAGCCTTTTGGTCATGCCAGGCCTTTTGCAATTCCTGGCTAGCCTCAGGTTTTTGGATGCCTTCTTCATATACTCAGCCATCCTGGAGCGGAGACCAAGTACATAGTCCACAATATCTTGTTTGGGAGGTTTGAGAGGTAACTCCCATCCCTCCTTCACCAAACACAGTGGACCCCTAACTGGGTGACCAAACAAAAGTTAAAAAGGGCTGTAGCCAACCCCCTTCTGTGGAACCTCTCTGTAGGGAAAGAGAAGGCAGGGCAACAGAACATCCCATTTTCGCCTGAGCTTTTCTGGGAGCCCCATTATCATGCTCTTTAGGGTTTTGTTGAACCTTTCAACCAACCCATTGCATTGAGGATAATAGGGTGTGGTAAACTTGTAGTTTACACCACACTCTTTCCACATTGCAATTATGCAACTAGACATAAAGTTTGTACCTCTGTCTGTTACGACCTCCTTAGGAAAACCCACCCTGGAGAAAATCCCAGGAGGGCCCTTGCCACCACAGGTGCTGTGGTGGTCCTAAGGGGAATAGCTTCTGGATACCTGGTAGCATGGTCCACCACCACCAGGATGTAAGAATGTCCAGATGCTGTTAGAGGGTTCATGGGACCAATTATGTCAATCCCAACCCTCTCAAAGGGAACCCCCACCACAGGAAGTGGTATCAAGGGGGCCTTTGTAGTACCACCTGCCTTACCACTAGCTTGGCAAGTGATACAGGAGCGACAAAACTCCATGGTGTCCTCTGACATACGAGGCCAGTGAAAGTGAGGGACAAGCCTGTCCCAAGTCTTGCTTTGGCCCGAGTGTCCTGCTAGGGGAATGTCATGTGCTAGGGTGAGTAGGAAGCCCCTAAACTTCAGAGATATAACCAACCTCCTGGTGGCACGAGGTTTGGGGTCTCTACCCTCTGAATATAGGAGTCCCTCATCCCAATAGATCCTGTGGGACCCACTGACATTCCCTGCAGCCTCAGCAGCAGCTTGCTGTCTGAGGGGTTCAAGAGAGGGGCAGGTTTGCTGCTCCTGGCTCAGATCTGCGCTGAAAGGTCCCCCTGTCCCCAAAAACTCAACCTGATCAGGTTCAAGTTCATCTGAGACAGTTCCTTCAACAGGACTGGAGTCATCTTCCTCAAAAGAATGACCCTCACTCTGAGCCTGAAGGGAAGACACAGCCTTACCCCTCCTGCTCCTCTGCTTGGGAGGCACCTGGTCCATCTTTTCAGGATCCAGGGCCTGTTCAGTGGCTCTCCGTTTGGCCTGTGACCTAGTCACAGCAATCACATCTGCAGTGATGCCCAACATTGCTGCATGAGTCCTGACTTCCACTTCAGCCCAGGCTGAAGTTTCCAAATCATTGCCCAACAAGCATTCCACAAGAGGTCTGAACTTACCACAAACTTCTTAGCGCCAGTTACCCCTCCCCAGGTGAAATTAACAACTGCCAAAGAATGGTCTGTCCTGACATTGCTAGCATTGGTCACTTGGTACATCTCACCAAGTATGATCTGGTCAGGGTGTACAAGATCTTTTGTCACCATGGTGACACTTGCTCCTGTGTCCCTGTATGCCATGGCCTCCTTACCATGTATTAAAGGCTGTTGTCTGTATTTGCCCAGGTTACTGGGACTAACAAATAAGGAGGCAATATCCATGCTTCCATCACATACTAGAACAGACTGAGCTGGAGTTCTGACTAGGCCAGAACCCACCTCAGAGCCCAAGGTTAACCCCACTATTCCCTTGTTCTGTGTACCACCACTTGAAACTGTGCTAGGGGGAGCAGTTGCCTTAGGGGCAGTGGTGGTAGGAGTAGAATCCTTGGCCCTTGGACAATTGGCATCTTTTGTCCAATGGGTTTTTTCCTTACATATGTAACACCAAGGTTTCCTTTTGCCTTTTCCCTTGTTGGATTGTGACTCCCCCCCAGATGCAGGTTTTTGGGGCCCTGATGAAGACTTGTGATCTTTATTTTTGTCCCCACCCTTATCTGAGTTCTTAGAGTCTGGTTTCTTCTGGTCACCACCAATGGTCTGAGTTTTCTGCTTCACCCTGGTTCTGACCCACTTATCTGCCTTCTTTCCCAATTCTTGGGGAGAAGTCAGATCAGAGTCAACCAGGTATTGATCTAACAACTGGTTTTGGCAATTATTAAGGATCTGCTCCCTCATAATCAAGTTGTACAATCCCTTGAAATTATTCACCTTGCTACCAAGTAACCAGCCTTCCAGAGCCTTAATGGCAAAATCAACAAAGTCTACCCAGTCCTGAGTCTGCGCCTTCTGGGTGTCTCTGCACTTAATCCTGTATTGTTCAGTGGTTAAGCCAAACCCTTCAATGAGAGCACTCTTCAGGACTGAATAGTTGTCAGCATCCTCTTCTCTAACAGTGAGGAGCTTATCTCTACCTTTCTCAGCAAAGGAGAGCCACAAGATAGCTGCCCACTGCTCTTGAGGGACCTTCTGTACTTTATAGGCCCTCTCCAAAGCAGTTATACATTTCTGGATGTCATCCCCTACATGGAAGGGAGGGACAATCTTGCTCAGGTTCCTATGATCAAAGGTGTGTTCCCTAACCCTAGGGACACTATTGCTGCCACCATGGGACTCTAGTCCCAATTTCTTTCTAGCCTTCTGGACTTCTAGGGACTATTTATCCAGGGCCAATTGCTGTTGCCTGAGCCTAAGCTTAGCTTTCTCAAGCTCCAGAAATTGGCACTCCCTTTCATAAGAGTTGTCCCTCTTGCTAGAAACAGAGGTCCCTACAGAATGTCTAGAATGATCTGACTCACAGAGGGAGACCTAGATCTCCTTGGTAAACTCTGCACTCTCCCTGGAGGAATAAAGTGATTGTCTTCTTGACCCTCTTCTTCTTCCTCCTGGGGATCTGAGTTGTTCAGGGGTGGATCATTTTGATCCTCCTGTCCAGGGTTTGAGTCCAGGTCATAGAAGGTGTCCCCTCCTGACCTATATTCTTCCCCTGTACCACCCACTCTGTCCTGCTCATCTGACCCATGAGTCTTCCTAATGTCATCCAGCAGTAATGCATCAATGAGACGTTGAGTGTTGGCATTTCTCCCTGTCTTCAGCTTCCTAGATACACACATGGCTTTTAATTCAGTGAATGTAAAGCCATCATATTTAGTAGGCAGGATGCCACCAGTGGCATTCTCATTAGAAGACATAATTAAGTGTGGTGTGGTGTAGGCACCTCCCTAACCTAGTGGGAACTAAACTCTCTTAGGTTGGAGAAAGGGTGTGCTAGACCCTTGACTTACCCAACCCCAAGTTCAGTAGAACATACTATCTTAAGCTAGTATTATATGTTCCTAGATACTTGTGGTTTTTCAGTTAATCAATACAAAGGTTTATCTGGTAAAACAATGCAGGCTTGAATCCCAACCGCTGCACACCAATGTGAGAAGTTGGCCTGGTATATGCTGTCCACTAATTAAAGTGGGCACCTTGCACCAGTCCAAACAAACCTTATGGTGATTAGGTTAAAGATAACCTTTATAGAAAGCTATCCTAGTGGTAGCTATGGAGAGCAGCCTTCAGGCTAAGTCTTGAAGGAATGTTAAGCAGCTTGTTTTTCCAGAATGCAACCTTATAGTATTGGTTAAATGAAAGGGAAACCACACAGTAGTTATAAAAATATGTATTTATAATATATGTAACACCCTCTAGTATCCTCTACACGAGGATAGAACACAAAGCAAATAATACAGTTGCAAAGAATCAAGCGTAAGTAGCACAATACACAGTGGGCTCCAGGGGGAGACCAAACCATATACTAAATGAGTGGTATAAGAACCACGACTCTGGACTAGACCTAGTCTAGAAGGTGTAGAATTGCTGGGACCCCAAGGAACCACCCAAGGTGAGTAAGTAGGGACCCCACGGAGGACGGGTGCAGAGTGAGAACACGACCGCGTGCTCCGTACAATTCAATGGGAAAGTCGCAATTGGAAATTTAGAGATTCAGGACCCTTCCCAGCAGATTACGAAGACAACCCTTGGAACTAAGGAGGTTGGAGAGCCACCACACCCGTGGATACCTTTGTACCAGAGTTACCTATCCCAGAGGAGCCAAGTGCATAGGCACGAAGTGGCGTCGGAAACCCTCGTCGTTCTCTATGGATGTCGACAAAGAAATGCTGCTGCTGGAAGTAAGAAAAGTGTCCGGGGGAATCCAAACGTGGATTCTAGATGTGAAGAACCTGAAAGCAGAGGGGACAGAGTCTGGGTCACTTTGGAGTGACCAGGGGCTCGGTAGACGAATGCCCACCGATGTCGGGTGCTTCAGGTGTGTTGACAGTGATCTTGACTCTTCAGCTGTGCGGACCAGGAGACGTCTAGGATGACCAGGAGCTGGAAGCGGCAAGAAACGCAGATGGTCAAATTCGGTGTCGATCTGGCCCAGCAAGGACCAGGAGACTCACCACAGCAAGGGGAGTCAGGGCAGGCCTGGAGCAACCAGGGGAGCCCAAATAAAGCAAAGTTGACCCTCAATTGGACCCACAGGCCGGAGGCACAGGAGTCGCGAGGGGACCTCAGGCGGTTTCACAGGATACTAGCTAGCAGGACACAGAGTGCAAGGATACCGGAGTCCTTCTCAGAAAAGATGCGCTGGGGTCAGGGCTACAAATGGCCCAATGCACGAAATTGTTGCACGACAACAAGCATATGCAGCTACAAGTGAATGCGGTGCACAGGGGTACGGGTTATGCAGTCCGCAAGAGGGATATCTGCCTCAAACTCGGTAAGAGGGCAGCTCAACCTCGGAGACCTTCAGAAACCCACCTCCTGTGTTGCTGGAGCCTTCGGAGTCCACAGAAGCTCAGGATCAGCAGACCGGTCAGATGGATACGGTGCCTGCGTTTGCAGGGGAGTGACTCCTTCACTCCAAGGGAGATTCTTCTGTTGTCTTGGAGGTCCACAGGGTCCTGCACGGAGTCTGTATGGATCACGGACACTGGCAAGACTGGGTACGGCAAGGGAAGACGAAGTCGAGCCCAAGGGAGGTCCAGCGAAGTCCAGCGTGTCCAGACGGTCGAACTGTAGTGGTATCTTCTTGCAGAATCTTGTCCACATAAAATCTAATGTCTCGTAGCCAGGTAACCCATTTTATACCCACGGGAGAGGGTGGGACAGATTCTAGGGACCCTCCTATGGGAGGGACAGGACAGGGGGAGGCTACTCCCATGTCCTCTGTCCAGTTTCGCGCCAGAGCAGGAGCAAATGGCTCCCAGAACTGGTTTGAGCTGGACTATAAACAGGGACACCAAATGTGCCCCTGAGAAAGACTTTCTGGCACTGAGACAGTGCACCCACCCAGCCCCAATACACTAAATCCTGTCTGGGAGGTGGTAACACCTCGCTGTGACAGGATGCCTATTGGCCTGCCTTCCCCTGCTTGAGCTTGGCTCAGCAGCAGGAGGGCAGACTCGTGTCTGTGGCTGGCAGCATCCATTTTGTGCTGTAAGGCTCGAGAAAGTTGGTCCCGGTAGACTTACTTCCCACATCAGTTACTGGTGTGGAGGTATGATTCCAAGGTGTTTGACACCAAACACGACATACTTCGTTGCAGTCGTTTTCGAGATAGCATTTACCGCGAGGTTATAATGCACCCCTACCTATATGTCTGGTAGTATCACGTACAGCCCGGGAGAATGGTCTCCGAAGACTGCAGAGGGGCCCTGCTCATGCAGGAGCACCCTCTCACGTAAAACCCAGCACCCTGCCTTCAGGATTGTTAAGGCCTGCTATAGGAGTGACTAACAAAGTTTTAAGTGTAGTGATATATATAGATATAGTGAACCTATATCTAAGGTAAGTGGTGCAAGCACCATCTTACACAGGCTGCAGTAGCAGACCTAGGGTTCCATTTTGCATGGCCTCTCAGGGGTGGCATAATACATGCTTCAGCCCATGAGAGATGCCTCTGGGGTACCTATGCCCTGGGTACATGTGTACCATGTACTAGGGACTGATAAGGGTACCCCAGTATCCAATCTGGAGTTGTACCAAAGTACATAATATCAATTTAAGGGAGAAAGCAGATAGGCTGGGGTCCTGAATAGCAGGATCGCAGCCAGACTAGTCAAAACAGTGGGTGCAAAAAGCAAAAAAGTGGGGGTAACCATAAGAAGCAGATCCTACTTTCCTACATAGTGTTAAAGGTTAATAAAGTTCTTTTAAGGTTCAGTGAAGGGTAGCTCTTGGGGGCAATAAGGGTTGTCAAGGGTTCAGGAAAGGTTGGCGTTTAAGGGTGGTAAGAGTTTTTAGGGCTCAGAGAAGGATGTGTGATGGGGAGTAAGTGTATATTAGATTTCAAGGAATGGTAGCATTAAGGGGTAGTAAGGGTTTTTAGGGTTCAGGAAGGCTTTTAGGGTTCAGGTAATCGTAGCACAAGGGGTGTTATGGTATACTTATGGTTCAGGGGAAGAGTAGTATTAATGGCTAGTGTGTGGTTTTACAGGTTCATAGATAGGAAGCGTTAAGGGGTACTAAGTGGTTCTTAGGGTACAGTTAGGTAAGTTAAAGAAAGCATGTAATAAAATAGACTTAAAATTCAACATTTTTGGAATTGTCTTAGATAATAATAAAGGACACAACATCGTTACCTCAAAAATGTCAACTTGACTATAAATTAGTCAATATTTTAAAAGCTGGCTTTATTACATACAACCGCTGGAGGCCTACTCTCACTCCACATAGTGTATTGTCATAACAGTGGGGGGTAGCTGCAAAGCCTGCCCTTTGGACTGGCCTTTTTAAAAAAATTAAATTAAGTTCACAGGTCCCCGACGTAGGATTTGTAAACCACCTCTGACTCATGGACCCATGTTGGATATTCTGGAGGGTCTATGAACCTGGATCTAGATCCGCAGACACCACAAAATATATAGCATAGGTCCAAAACACTAACCATGGGTTTGTTGTCCTGTGACAAGGGTTCACAAACCTTGGGTGGATGAGCTGGGTGCAGCAGACCTAGCTCTGAGGTCTGCTTACCTTGCTGGAATTTATTTTTGCCTCAAGAGCGGGTCACTTTGCAAGAGGGAATTCCACCTATGTTCCTTGTTGGGATTTTTACATTTTTTTCATGTCTCAGGTTTCTGCGTGTTCCTCTGACAGTTCTAAACATATAGGTATACAGTATTTCAGCTCCTATATACATGACAATGTTCTCCATATTTCTCAATTTTTGGAAAATGGATCAAAGTTTGAGAAAATAAAAGTAGCTTACAGATATATCTGCAATATGGAATTTACTTCTGCCTTTATCATTTTAGGTAGCACTTACGATGCTCACATGGGTCTAAAATTGGGTTAAATCAAGTGATGCTCTTTCGGTGTATTTTTAAAGTCTGAGTAACACTACATGTTTTTGCTGATCCATGGTCTCAGCACCCAATCGTACTCTAGTTGTAGCTTTCGTTGTACATACTTTTTCTGTCACCGCCTTCAACTTTCCTTGAGACTATCTTGTGCATTCACAAAAAATGTTTACAATTTAATCACTGGTATGCCAAAATTAATTAATTTAATTCATTCATTCAAAGTTCTTTGGTCAAGTTTGCAGTGTCACTAAATGATTTTGGCGTCCAAAATTATTTAGTAAATTGATTAATTCATTCATTCAAAGAAATACTTCATTCCTGTTTGTTGTGTCAGTTATATATACCAAGTTATTCGGTCAAACACTCACTCCACCATCTACCAACACACTCATTTGTTCACTTACAGTCAGACACTTACAGTCACATACTCACCTCACCCACTCACGCAAGTGAACGAGGCAGGTTTTGATGCTAGAGGGTGAGAAAGGTTGCTCAAGGGACACCAATTCAGACCAGTTCTCTGCTTTGAGAAGTGAAAAAAATATGTATGTTCTTCATGCACAACATCAAACACCCTGGCATAGGCCATGCTCCAAACCTGCACTTTATCACTTAGCGCAGCCAAAGGAGTAGCACGCTAACCATCCACAAAGTGCTTTGTGGTACCAAGTGATGTATACTGTAAATATAACTACAATACAAACCAGCTACAATATCTTTTATTTATACTCTTACAGTCATTTCAGAGGTGTGGCCAGGATTCACCTGGAGTATGCGGTTTGCCGCATTATGATATTTGGAGTGCAAACTGTGAGGATATTGAGGATGAGGTGAGCAGGACATCTGGGAAGTCTGTGATAAAACTTGTGAAGCCACTGAGGTTTGATTGTAGTTTTGAAATGCAGCTGGATCCTGAGTATACTACTTTTAGAATGTGTTTTTCTCTTGGTTTCAGAAGTTGAGCTGGTGTCCTTGCAGTTGCTAGAAATTGTAGTTTAAGTAAAACATTGTTACATTTTGTACCATTTTTGCAACTTATGCTAGGAGCAGGGGGGAGAACAGCTAGAAGTGGCTGATTACTTACCTCTCCCACTGTCTAACCAGAAAGAACATAGGGAGCTCAATGGGCTTAAGGCTACCTCCTTTCTCAAAGACCAATCCCAGACATTTAGTATTGTTTTGTGATTCTGGAATGCCAGAAGTTGGCACATTGAAAAGAGTTACTGTAAAATCATCTTTATCTTTTTAGCACAGAAGTTCTGTAAACGCCAGAAATTGGTATTTTAAAAAGAGTTCATGTAAAGTTATCTTTAGATTTTAACATGGACATTCTGCCTCTGTTTGTTCATTAAGGAGTAGGTTAGATAACTTTAAACAACTTTAAAAGTAATTTTTTTCTTGTATTTACTGTTTTAAGAGTATGTTCGAAAGGGGGAAAATCCCAGATTCCGACACATTTTACAGTTCTTTTGCAAGTTTTGACATAAAGATACTAGCCATGCTGGTAAAGTACTGATCAGTTGGCAATGCTTGATGGGATGAGAGACCAGATCGTCCAGTTTATTAGGACTGTGCTTGTTTTTACACATGACATTATACAAAAAAGTGATGGATGGAATGTTTGAATTAATCTCAGACACTGTTTATTACTTGGACCACATCTCAGTCCATCGTTATTTTGCACACCATGCCACCTCAGTTTCGACCCAGCTTTATGAAAGTCTATGTAGACCATATGCTTCAGTGTCCCAAGAGATTCTTTTGTGATGCATCACTATCCCCGTTTTTGCAGTTGTCTGGAGGGTGGAGATATAGGCATCACATGTGAGCACTTATCTATGCCTGGCACTAAGTCCCCATGTCAGAATTTAAGCTTGCCCCCACAGCCAACCAACAGCTTCTACACACTTTCCCTAAGTACATAGCAGGCTTATCAGCAGGGATTGGAAAGGCTTCACAATCTTCTTGCTCATGTGCTGTGACCTACTCTGGATTGGTGGGCATCAAAGTGAGGGGTTTTGCATGTGCCTACACCTGTCCTGCTTATAGTATGAGCAGCATGGACGGGGATTGAGAATCAAGCCTTTCCCTCACTCTGTACCTAATAGTTGCAGCCTTGGACCAGTTGTCAGTGCACATACTTGCTTGGGAAATTTGCGCAACTTGAGTGGGAATTGGACAGAACTGTTGGGCCTCGTAGGGAAAAGTGATAGAAAGGATGAGCAACTAAGACAGAAGACAGAATTTAGGTTTAAAGTTAGACTTCAGGTCTAAACTTAGACTTTAGGTCAAAACGTAGACTTTAGTTCTAAACTTAGAATTCAGGTCTAAGCTTACCTTTGTGTATCGGGACCTAGGTGCACAGTAAGTAAGCATTAATAGAGTTCTTTTGTAAGGTACATTAAGCCAATTTCTAAATGCCAATTTGTCTATATAATACAGCTTTCAAAAATCCACAGGGCCAGGCAGGCCTGACCTCCACAAGGTGCGAAACTCATGTTGGCTGTTAATCTCCGTCACTGACTGAAGGCACATAAAATAATTTATTATGTTGAAAGTGTGTCTCTTTTATTATCACAACTTTGCAGCCCAATTACTAATTTTATGTACCTGCATTGACATAATATTGATATGAAATTATAGCATAACTGTTTAATCAATTCAGGGATAAGGGAGTCCACCCATGATCCAAAGAATGCACATAGACACCAAATACATGTATAAATCGAACTCTAATCTTGCAATACATTTGGAAACCTGGACTTTGGGGGCATATTCATATACTAGTATGATCACTTTATGAACATAACTTTAACGTATTCGTGCTCTAAGTGTCATATTCATTCATCCATCCATCCATTCACTCACTTATCCATATTACTGCTGACTCAATATCACATTCATCCATTCACCTGTCTAAATAAACAAACTTGCAGATCAATGAAGAATCATTTTCACTTACAAAGCTGCCAGATCTATCTGGAATGTAAATTATTGTTTTGCACTATGGAGATGGTTATCTGACCAGTCCCCTTGCCTAGCGTGAACATCTCCAATGCTGCCACCTGAAGTGGGGAGCAATTCTGAAATCTAGTGGTTTTAGAGAGTTTTGACAGAAATCCAGCTTCTCTAGAGACTAACAGACCTTCTCAGATGTTGCATCTGTTGAGCCCAAGAAATTCAAAATAGAATCCCTCATCAGGATTCCATTTGATCTGGGTACCATATTAAATTTTCAGATGTCACACATATCATTTTCACCACATTTATTTTACATGGAAGATATCAAACCTCCATAAACATTGCTGTTTCATTAGCTGAGAGGGCAACATTTAGAATTAAGAATTTCAATGCAATTCCCATAAACACAGTAGCCATGGGCTCTATTTTGAGATCAAATCCCTATCCTACTCCATGCTTAGACCTTAGGCTAGTGAATAGTCTGTGTAATCAAGTTATGGAAGTTAGACATTTGTACTAAAATGTATGCACGAAAAGGAACGGGAACCCCTCTGAAGCTGCACCATTAAGATGTCACTTAGAAGGATATTGTAACTATGCAACACGAGTTAGTAAATGGGGAATACAATCCACCAAATGCACTATGTATGGCTGTTTCAGGTGAATAGAGTCCAGATGAGTTATAATAGTGGATACAGTGGGTCCCCGGTTATATCATCCAGGGGAGTTTTAAGCGTAATGTTTTTACTCTTATTCTATTCTGGAGGGCCTGCTCCCTGTTTTTTCTTTACCTTTCATTTTATCTTTTATTGTTTTATAAATACATATATTGCTGTTCCTTTAATGTGTTATGCTAATAGTATTTTAAAGAACGACCTAACCTAATTTAGCCTAATCACCCAATCTGAATTCAAGCTATAATTTTATTTCAGTTGTAAAAAAACAGGAACAATATTTTGTGACTTCCATAGATTTTTTAGTTCCTGTTAGATTTTGAATTCTACAGTCCTGTCATGTGACAATGATGCATTCTCTCAATATGTCAATGATATTCTTCTGACAAGCACTCTTCGGACGATGATAAAGTGATATACCGTTTGCTTATCTGAACCATTTTCTTTTCTATCAGGATCTTCCATTCTTACATTTAACATGGTTCCTGAGTAACATGATGGAGTTGGCTAATCAAACTCCTTCAACTCCCTCAAACTTCATCTTGATCGGCATTCCTGGAATGGAAGAGAGCCAACATTGGTTGACCTTTCCTTTTTGTTTGCTATATTTCATCTCGTTCATGGGAAATTGCACCATACTCTTCATCATCTGGACAGAGCGCAGCCTCCATACACCTATGTACTGTTTGTTGGCTATGCTGGCACTCACTGACCTTGGTGTGTCCCTGACCACACTTCCAACTGTCCTTGGCATCTTCTGTTTCCAAGCAAATGAAATCAATATTAATGCCTGCTTCATTCAGATGTTCTTCATCCACTCCCTTCCAGAAATGGAATCAGGTGTGTTGTTAGCCATTGCCTTCGATCGATATGTGGCCATATGTAAGCCTTTGAGATACACGTCCATTTTAACTAACGTGGTAACAGCAAACATCGGACTAGTAATATTTACTAGGGGCATCTGTTCAGTGTTGCCATTTCCCTTCCTCACAAGAAGATTTCCCTTCTGCAAGTCACATGTGCTGTCACACTCATATTGTTTACATCCGGATATAATTAAGCTTGCATGTGCAGATATAATGGTGAATAGTCTATATGGAATGGTCGCTGTCATCCTCACCTGGGGCGTGGATTCTGTCTTCATTTTATTTTCTTATATAATGATCTTATGGGCTGTCCTGAATATTGCAACCAAAGATGCGCAGTTCAAGGCATTTAATACATGCATCTCCCATATCTGTGCAGTGCTGATGTTTTATATTCCTCTTATTGGTATATCAGTGATCCACAGGGTTGGACCGCACCACTCTACCCTATTTCCTATTCTGTTGGCCAATGTGTATCTGTTGGGGCCACCAGTGGTAAACCCTGTTATATATAGCATCAAAACAAAGCAGATCCGTGTACGGATACTGAGGGCATTTCAAAAGCACAGAATACGTTCAGAGGGCCATTCTTAGAGACTGCTCTTACTTGATAATATAGTTAGCTTAACCTCCTGATCCAGCGGGTTACTAGCAACAAGCATTCATACACAAAATACTCACTTGGGCCCATACATTCATACTAAGCTAGCAATTTCCGCTGGTGGGTCAGTTGGTACTCTTTATCAAAATCCCTGCTACCAATTACTTTTCCGATTGAAGAGTAATGACTTACCAATGGACCCTTTGCTAACTGGGAAGTTTAAAATGAGTGATGTTCCATACAATTCATAATTTCTGAAATAATCACTGAGTCAAGAAGTTTTAAAATATTTATCTAAAGATTTAGCAGAGTAAAATACAGAACCACATGATACTTAAATCGCATATCAAGGATGAAGCATAATAATCAATTATCGATCAATGACGGTCCCTTAGGAAAAGAGAAGATAGAGACAGCAGCGCAACTAAGGTTTGCATTTATATTTACCTAAAGTGCGAGAACCAAACCCCTTGGCCAAGGAGTTGGAAAAGACAGGACCCTGGAAGGATGAAGAGCAAAGACCTCCTCCCGGATCAGGGTAGGACCGGTTACCTCTCTATCAACGACGCCTGCGTCATTCCCCTCTCTGGTACTTCGCTTCTCCTCGAATTCTCCCGTGACTTCCTTCTAATGGACTCCGCCGCCCCCTCCTCAGGACCTCTCTGGACAGCGGTTCAGTCTGCAACCGATCAGCTTGTACGTCTGGAGCCTAATCCTCTGCCTTCATGTGTCTGTGCTAGCATCTCCTTCTTGCGCTCTAATTAACTAATTCTATATCTATTATACCCTTCTACGCCCATGTACCTCCCCTTAATGTTGCAGAATTATGGGCCCACTACTTCTGATTGGATGGGAACAGGGGGTTGATCCTCACACCATATTGATTTAGTTCATTTTTCTTAAAGCCCATTGTTTTAAATTACCGCCCATCATTTTTAATACATTTGCTTTATTTCCCACCCGTCTCACAACAAAGTTTATACATTCTTCATGTACATTGTTGCATATTAGTAGGGACATTCATGGGTACAGCAATATTGGCCATCAGGTCACGGCCTTGGATGACGTCCAGGTTGACTTCATCCTTTTCTTTCTGGGCAGCCATTCAGGGAGCATGCGCAGAACCATTGTCACACGAGTTTTCAGTTCACCAACCCCAGGCCCAATTTTACGAACTAATAAAAGTCAAAGAAGAAAATATTAAAATCACAAATAAAATGTTTCACTGTATACCCACTCTTTCTACTCTATTCCCATTTATTTATAAACTCTATCCCGCATTAGTAGCGTTAGAATACCACAGTTTAATTACAACCCAAAAGCAAGCTGTAGCACATGAAAACATAAAGCAGCCATTTTAATGCACACTGCGCAGAAGCAAGAGTTTCCCACCAAGCAAAGAAAGACGTCATACCACGTGATATGGTTGAGACATGCGCAGTAAAGTTCCCGCGTTTTACCGGCCATTTTAGAATAGACAAGCGTTACTTGTTAGTTAAAACACATAAGCAAGCTTCCTTACTACTTATGTTGGTGTGTGTATTTATTAGTACAAACAATACAAAGTTTAATACATTAATACTTATGAGAAGATTGCATCCGAGCAAGTCTCATTTGTGAGTCCTTGCTCCATCAATCCCCTCTCTGATGGCGTTTCTGAGCCATCAATTACTACCCACAACCAGATGCCAACTTTTAGCATAATATAGTTTCACTTTCATTTTTACACTTTCTATTTTTCACATCTCCTTTCAGTTTCTTGTATAATTCACTTCTTAAATCTTCAAGTTCAATTTCGTCAAACTTTCGCTTCTTTCCTTTTCCTGTCACATTATACGTTTCATTCTTTCTACAACATTTGCACCATATTATTATAGATAATACTATTATTCCTATCCCTGCTAAGGGTACTTATATTTGACCTATAAGTCCTTTCCCTATATTAGCAAACCAGGTACCAATTGACCTAATACTATTTGTCAATCTTTCCCATACACTATCAACTTCCAGTGGTTTTAATTCCTTCTCAAGTTTCGTTATATTCTGTATATACGTTCCAATTTCTGCACTTTTATCAGGTATGTTTCGCCTTCAATAATTTACAGACTTTTGCCAATATAATATCAAGAGCAAGTCGATTTTGCATAACCATAGATCTAATCGCAACCATCTCCGCATTAATCATTAGAAATCCTCCAGCAGTGTCAGTTGATAAACGATCAACCACTGTAGATAATTTACATATTTTCCTTGAGTTCAGAATTATTCCCACTGAAGGTATCAATGTACCAAATATATCACCTACAATTTCTGAAAAACGAGCTCTTTTTCTACGTGTGAATTCACTAGTATTTTCATTCCTGCCAGTGTTTCTTTTTACGTGGTATATTTTTGGAAATACTATTCCAAAATAACAACTTCCATACCACCGTGCAGGAAGCCTAAAGTAAGCCTTATTCCCACACACATAATAGATTCCAGTAAAAAACTGAATCTGTTCCTCCTTTGAGTCCCCAACCTCCAAGAATTAAGAAATTGCGTTCACATTCACTGGTACCAATGAAAACATTGTTATACTCCGTCTTTAACCTATGTAGACAAATTTTCCCTGTTTTTACAAAATCTAGAGCCATAGCAGCTTGAGCCTTGCCAGGTGTGTAACTACCTTCTTTCTCAGCCCAAGGTGGCAAATGAGCCTTATGCTCAGAAGCTTTCTTTTGGAAATCTTGTCTTCTACTCTCCACTAAATTCAAAAATATCTTTTCTTCTTCATGTAAAGAACATGTTAAATTGCGTCTATGTGCGTGTGTTATGTCTATTGATTTCATTGTTAAGAAAAATTCTCCCATAAACTGTGCATCTTTACTACTAAGCACTGGATTCATATTCTTTCGAATCGGAACCTCAGAAAATATCACATCTATATTTGAATAATAATACTGAAGTCGCCCTGTTCTATAAAACAAACTAGTCAGTACACTACATGATATGCCATAGGTTAATGGCAAATGATGATACGTTAACCCTTCTGCTACTGATTCAGGTAGTTTCATACAGACATAACAATTACTAACTTCCATGGTATCTACATATTGAAACAATAATTTTGTGAAAACATTCAAACTAGTGTCGTTATCTGTTATTTCATGATGAATTTCTGGTTCATCTTCTGCCTTTAGTTCTACTCTATTACTTTTCAAGTTATCTGTCCTTTCCTTTGTTTCGTTGTTAATCTTTTTATCTATTATCATAAGGTAAGGAATTTCTACGATCAAAACTAACCATACTATAAGCATCACTACCAGATTGCATATGCATATAGCACAACATCTTTTACAACCTTTCTGCTTTGGTCTCCCAGTAACTCTATCGTCAGGCATTTTTGACAAGGAAGATTGCTCTTCTTATCGTATTCTTCAAGTCTCTTTACGTTCTCAAGGTGGTTCTATTTCTTTTTCATAAGTCTGTTCCGCACTGGTTCCTTTGTCACCACTTTCACTTGATTCTGAGCTCTCGTAATCTTCAAGGATGATATAAGTCCAATCAGGACCTTTAAATTTGTTGTTCACAAGTTTCAGTCTTTTACTTCTTTGTTTTTCAGTTTTACTTTCTTGTCCCGTTTGGCTTGTTACTTCGTTTACTTGTTCTGGATCTTCACTTCGGGTTGTTAGGTGGTATTTTACTCTTTTAATGACACTAGGCCAATGATCACCTTTTCTTGTTTTCTCTGTTTGCACTGTCTCTTTATTTCCTTCTTCAGAAATTCTTTTATTTTCAGGTTGTGTTACAATTTGATGTTCTTCAATTTCTGTTTCTTCTACTATTTGTTCTTTTTCCGGTCTGATTTGTTTTTTTTCGGCTGCTCCACTGTGAGTCTCTAGTAACTGATCTTGTTCTTGATTTACGTTTTCATGCTCGAGATTCTCAAGATCTTCTTCTTCTGTGTACTTTTCTTGATCTAACTGATTCTGATCAGGGCTTATTGCACTTTGTACTTCTGCAGCCTGACCGCGTTCTTCTAGACCTGTCTGTCCCTGCTCAAAATCTGTTGGTTCTTCTTAATTTGAGCCCAGTTTCCTCTCCCTATCTGTTCCTGCTCAGGTTCTCTTATTATCTCTTCTTCTCCTTCCTGAGCTGCTTCTTCTTCACCTATCTGATCTTCTTCAATTTCTTCTAAATTTACTTGACTTCTTGTTCTGTGGTAAACTTCAGGAATTTCCACCACCGGTATCCAGTCCTGACTTGTGCTCGGTTGTTCTTCTTCAGCTTCCTTCGAATCTTGTTCCTGAGATTCTTCAGCTGGGCAACCTTCGGCTTCCTCAGTTATCGGTACTGTCTGAGTATTTTCTTCTTCAGGATCTGGTACTCTTTTGGTGTGGCTTACATTAATCCAATTAGGAAATCCTGCACACTTCACTGCTGTGTTTGTGACCAGTATGACCTGACAAGGTTCGCCCCACCTAGGTGATAGACACGTTTCTCTGGTGTGATTCTTCACTACCACCCAGTCTCCGGGACTCAGATCATGTTCTTGTTCAGGCTGCCTGGAAACTGCGTCTTCTCCAACCTGGTGAGAGACAGAACGCACTAGGTCAGCCAATCCTTTGCAATAATCCAGAACCATATCATCAGATATATTCAGCAGTTTATTTGTGGGAACATGTTCTTGTCTCATTGCTCTTCCCATCATTATCTCGTGCGGACTCAATCCGGTGTTTCTATCAGGAATGCTTCTGAGTCCCATTAAAACAAGAGGCAATGCATCTGGCCAATCTAATGATGTTGATGCACACATTTTTCCCAGTCTGGATTTTATCGTGCCATTCATTTGTTCAACCACTCCAGAAGCCTCTGGACGATATGCACAGTGCAATTTTTGCTCAATTTGGAATGCTTCACAGATTATCTTAACTTCACTGTTAAAATGCTTTCCTCTATCTGATTCCAAAGTTACTGGAAAACCAAATCTAGGAATGAGTTCACGTAGCAACAACTTTGCGACTGTAATACTGTCATTCCTCCTAGTAGGGTATGCCTCCACCCACTTTGAAAACAGACACACTATGACTAGTACATATTTCAGCCCTCTACATGGTGGTAACTGAATGAAATCAAGTAGCAATCTCATAAATGGACCCTCCGCCTTTCCAATTTTTCCAAACCCAATTACTGTTTTTCTTCCTGGATTATGCATTTGGCAAGTTAAACATCTCTGACAAAGACTCTCTGCTACCGCCCTAAACCTTGGATTGTACCAATTTTGTCTAAAGAGCCTAATCATTGCATCTCTCCCTACGTGTGTGTCTCCATGATACATCCTGGCCATTTGTGAAAGCAGACAATCAGGCATGACTGGTCTGCCATCGGCACAAATCCATACATCATCGTCTGCCCTTTGAGAACATCCCATTTTAATCCATGTACTTCTTTCACTCTCATCAGCATCATCTTGCAATCGTTTTACATCATTCCATGTTTCAGGAGGTGCATACAGCATAAGTTGGCAGCTGATTCCCATTCTTTCCACACTTTTATTTACTGACAATCTGTTTTTGGCACAATGTTGAGCCACCAGAACTGCGTATCTGTTGCCGACTACCACCCAGTCATCTCCTGACTGGTGTGCGGCACATTTCACCACAGCTAATTCTTTTGGTGATTGTATTGCCTCCAATAGTTCTTTTACAAACTGTCCATTTTTAATGGGGGATCCTGAAGAAGTCATGAAATCCCTCTGCATCCATAGTTGGCCAAAATCATGCACAACCCCGTAACCATATTGGCTATCTGTAAATATAGTTACTTTTTGATTCCTCCCAATTTTGCAAGCCTTTATCAATGCAATCAATTCAGCTATTTGTGCAGATTTGACTCCCGGTAAATAGGATGCTTCGACTATTCCAGTTAGTTCACACACTGCATATGCTGCAGTTAGTTTTCCATCTTCATGCCTTTGGCATGAACCATCAACAAACAGCTCCCTGTCTAGCTTCCTGAGGGGTAGTTCCTGAATATCAGGACGTGGTTTCGTGCACAACTCTGTGACTTGTAAACAATCATGTTCCTCTTCGTCATCTTTAACTTCTTCATGATATGGGTCTGGTAGTAAGGTAGCTGGATTTACTATTGTGCACCTTACAATGGTCACATTTTCAGCACCCAGTATTATTCTTTCATATTTAGTCAACCGACTAGGAGTAAGATGCTGAGTTCGGGTTCTTGTCAACAAAATCACAACCGCATGTGGAACGAACACTTTTACAGGGTGTCCCATTACAATTGACTCACTTTGTTCAATGCTCAAACAGGTAGCCGCCACTGCTATTAAGCAGCCTGGCAATGCGGCTGCCACTGGGTCCAATGTAGCAGAAAAATATGCTATAGGACGTCTGTCTAAACCATGTCTCTGGGTTAAGACTGAAAGTGCACAATTTTCTCTTTCATGGCAGAATAATGCGAATTTTCTTTTATAATCAGGCATGCCTAGGGCAGGTGCTGCACACAAAACGTTTCTCAATTTTACAAAAGCTCCTACGCTCTCATCATCCCACTCAACTGGGTCCTTTGCCTTCTTTTTCGTCATTTGAATTAATGGCTTTGCTAACAGAGAAAATCCTAGTATCCATTGTCGACAATAACCTACTATTCCCAGGAACATTCTCACTTCGCGTTGGGAGACAGGCATTTGCATTTTCTTTATTAATTTTACTCTTTCAGCTGTTATTCTTCTTTTTCCCCTCTCAATCTGGTGTCCTAGATACTTAACTGCTGTTGTACAGAACTGCAATTTTTCAGGTGAAACTTTATGCCCTTCTTCAGCTAAATGATTTAATAATGCAATGGTGTCAACAACACAGTCCTCTCTCGTGTTAGATGCCACTAGTAAGTCATCTATATACTGCACTAAGACTGAGCTTCCTGGCATCACTAGTTTCTCTAGGCACTTTTTCAATATTTTATTGAAGATGGAAGGACTTTCCGTGTACCCTTGAGGAACCCGATTCCATACATAGACTTTGTTCTCAAATTTAAATGAAAAAAGATACTGGTTATCTGGATGCAAGGGTATGGAAAAGAATGCTTGGCATAAATCAATCACAGTAAACCATCCTGCACTCCAAGGAATCTGGTATAGAATCACTGCAGGATTTGGCACTATAGGACAACAGGGTTCCACAACCTTGTTTATTTTGCGTAGGTCTTGAACAATCCTATATTTTCCACTAGGTTTCTTCAGACCCATGATTGGTGAGTTACAAGGGCTACTCATTACTTCTTTTAGTATTCCCTGATTTACCATTCTGTTTATTTCTTCCATGACTCCTGCTTTTACTTCTGCACTCATTTTGTACTGTCTGGTGTTTGGGAAAATCGCACCTTCTTTTACAGTAATCTTAACTGGGTCTATTTTGGCCATAAGTCCTACTTCCTTCCCCGTGAAATCCCATACCATGGAACTCACTGTAGTTTTCAGTTCTTCTGGTAACTCGTCTTTTGTTATCAAAGAAAACATCTCATCTACTTCTGTACCTTGCTTTGCAATCATAAATTTATATACATGGTCTTCATCTGGGGTCTGAACTGCCACACCATCCGGCGTGCAGAAAATTGTGCAGTTCAGTTTACATAACAAATCTCGGCCCAATAAATTTACTGGACTGGAATCACACACTACAAATTGATGCATTTCTCTAAAGTTTCCAATTTTTACTTCCATTGGTTCGGTAAGAGGTGTTCTAATCTTCTGATTAGCCACCCCCACAACTTGGATAGCTTCTCCAGAGAGAGGAAGGTCTGGGATGTCTGCTGTTCTCACAGTAGACCTGGTAGCACCAGTATCCAAAAGGAAAGTAATATCATTACCTTTCACATTCCCTTCAACATATGGACCTGACTGATCTACCGGTAAGGATGCACCAAGCACACACTCCTTCTCCCCCTCTCCTAGGCACCGTCATTGGCTATAGGTACAAAAGTCGTCCTGCAAAAGAAATTGTGAGGTTACATAATCATTCTTACCACTTCCTCCTTGATATCCGACGTCTATACCGTGCTTTGCTCTGCTTACATTACCCTGTATAGGTGCAGGTGGCAACTGACTCTGAGGATTTACACCCGGCTGTGAGTCATTCTGCGTCTGTGGATTTAAATTTTGATTTGGGCCATTATTATTCCGAATCTTTTACATTCATCCTTCCAATGCCCCAATTTTCCAAAACCCGTGACAAGGAAACTTCTTTTAGCCTCTTCTCTGCTCATTCGTCCTCTCACTTTTCCTCCATTCCCAGTGTCACCATTCGTTCCAGAATCTTTTCCCTGATTATCACTCAGATTATCCAAGTTAATTCCCTGTTTCTCAGCCATTTTTACCTGAGCCCACATCACTTTCTCTTGCAATTTCTTGTGCCTATCCTCAATGTCATCTCCACAATATTTTGCATATTTCAAGATTTCATCTATTGGCTTCCCTTGCCAACATAACATATGCTGCTTAATCATCTGACAAATCTCTGGCTTCAGACCGTAAACAAATCGGTAAACAAACTGACTCATGTTTTTATCTCCAATGTCCTCAAATCCACTATACTGCTTAAATACCTGCAATAAACGCTCATAGTAGGCGTGTACCGATTCACTGGCTTCTTGGGTAGTTCTGTCTATTTTCACCCAGTCTGTTTCTTTTGGTGGTATTTTCCCTTTCAGGTAAGTTATCACCTGCTGATACTTTTTCATGACATCGCTTGACGGGGCACCTGTCTTTGGATCTCTAGGATACTCTTCACTTGGCCAATCAACTGTGATTTTGCAATCTGTCCACAAATCGGCAGGTACCACTATGTCGAACAAACCATCCAAGTCTTTCAACAATACCTTTGACACCTTCACAAACCTCTCAACCTGCTTGTACCATTCAATTGGCTTTTCCCTCAACTTTGGAAAATCATTAGTAAATGACAAAATATCCTTTCTGCTCCATGGGACATGTACATATCCCCCTCCTGGAACTTCTCGCATCGGGTACATTTGATCTCCTTTCCCTGTTTCCTTCATTAAATATTCAGAAGTTGTTCTACTGTATCGGGCCTCTTCTTTTTTCTTTGTCCATCTAACCTTCCATTTATCTAATTCTCCCCATTTCTGCAAGACTGTCATTAATTCCTTTACTTGTAATTTTCTTCCAGAGGCATTCATGTTTTCCAAATCCTTATCTGAAAAATCTGCTCTATAGGGTTTTTGTAATACTTTTGACTTCCCTATTTCAATTCCCATCTGTTGAGCTAAATCTGATAATTTCTCATGAAATATTTTTACATTTCTGGTGATGCTTCTGCATACGAACAATAATTCTTCTTCATCGTAGGTATTTAGGCGATCTACCCCTACATTTCCTGCTATCATTTCTTCTAGCTCGACCTTTAATTTGTAAATGTCCATGATCTTTGGGGGTGAACTCTGTTTGTCTGATCCTTGTGCCCATCTTTCTAAGTCTTCTGGTGTAACTACTGTGGCACTTTTCGTTCCTGATGAAGTTATTATGTTTACATCTTTGGAGCAACCAGGTGTTACTCTTCTGGGAGTACTATTTACAGAATCTCGAATGGGCAAGTCCATTAATGAAATCATAGACTCGCAATCACTAAAGTGATCCTCAACCATTACTACTGCTTCAGGTTTAGGAACATTCACAGGTGTAGGCATAACTAAAGGTTTGGGATAAGTTACTTTGTCACCATATAAGGGAACCACTGGACCAATTGTTACAGGTATGGTCAATGAATCAGGATGAATACTCAATTGTGTTACTTTCTGAATTAATTCTGCTCTGTTTTTATCTATCGCTTCCTTTTCTTTATCGTGAAGTACTCTACTAACTGGTGAATCATGCAATACTTGTGGTACCAAGGGTGTTCTTAACAAGGGTGCATCCACTTGTCCCTTCCTGATATGGTGGCGGATTCTTTAATATATCTTCCATAAATTCGTCTTCGGAATCTCCAAATCTAGTTAAATGTTTTGTCTTTTTTGTGCATTTACTCCCTAATGATTCTTCTGCCATTAGTATCGGATACAGACCCTCTGTAAGCATTGCTCTTCTCCACTGTTTCCTCTGACCGTCCCTCGACTCATTTTGGTATCTGGGGAAAAATCCCCGATAACCCCTATTACTTCTGGATCGGTCACGTTCAAATGCCTCGGTTTCCCATTCCTCTAAGGCTTCGTATTGAGTTAATCTAGGTCTGGGTTCTAGGTCATTCATTCTTAATCTCAAATTTTTAAGACTTCTTCCATTGAAAGTACCATTCTCGGGAAAAGCTAATATTCCATCATTTTTGGTATATTCCATCCAATTTTCTATCCATACGCAAGTATGATAACCTCTCTCCATCATCATGAATGAAGCGGGCGTTTTAGCTGGTGGAATGATAATTCCTTCTCTAGTTTTGATTGGTTTATCCTTTTTAAAATAATTCTTAATCTTTTGTAGAACTGACATTTTCCTCTTCTCTCCGTACATTTTTGGCAAATCTCGGTGTACAAAATTATATTCTACAAAGCCTAGGAATCTCCTATCCGGACGAACTCCTATTAAAGTCGGATCACGTTTTAACATACAATCTCCACTGTCCACTAAGATTTCAGCTTCTATGGTAACTACCAATCAGATTCCGGCTAACTTTTGTCTCTGAACCAATCCTAGCGCGGCCTTTTTGTGACGTTTATCTGCCAACCCCTCCTTTACAATCTGCGCTTCTCTGTCCCTCGCTGTTTCAACCAATCCCAGTGCGGTACCTGTGACGTCAGTACTACTCCTGACTACTGACCCCTCCTTTACAAGTCTTTCTACGCCCGTGGTTTCAACCAATCCCAGCGCGGCGTTTTGTGACGTCAGCTTCCTCTCCGGTAGCTGACCCTCCCTTTACAAAATCGTACGCAAAACTTTATTTTCTCTACGCCTTTTATTAAAATTCAGTAACAACATAAAACATTCGCTATCGTGCCAGTTTCTCTAAAATTGAAAAGGATAGTTTCTCTCACACTTAGTAAAACCCTTCTGTTTACTATACATACACTACGAGTAAAACTCTTCCGTCTACTCTTCACACAAGCTTCAGAAATACCTGTTACTTCTTCAATGTTACCCTTTCTAGGTGATATAACATCAAATTTTCACTAGCATATTCCTTTACTTTTACTCACACGCACTGTACTGTGCCCTGCTTAACTTTTCAGTACTATTTCTGCCTGACAGATAATCTCACTGCAGTATGGCTTCCACTTACCATCCGCTATTCTTTCCCCGAGGATTCTGGACAATATAAAACAAACTTTAAAACACACGAATGTTAATTCATAAAAATAAAATTCTCATTACCCAATTAACAAAGCACAACCATCCTCTGATAACCAGAACACTGATCCAGCGGGTTACTAGCAACAAGCATTCATACACAAAATACTCACTTGGGCCCATACATTCATACTACGCTAGCAATTTCCGCTGGTGGGTCAGTTGGTACTCTTTATCAAAATCCCTGCTACCAATTACTTTTCCGATTGAAGAGTAATGACTTACCAATGGACCCTTTGCTAACTGGGAAGTTTAAAATAAGTGACGTTCCATACAATTCATAATTTCTGAAATAATCACTGAGTCAAGAAGTTTTAAAATGTTTATCTAAAGATTTAGCAGAGTAAAATACAGAACCACATGATACTTAAATCGCATATCAAGGATGAAGCATAATAATCAATTATCGATCAATGACGGTCCCTTAGGAAAAGAGAAGATAGAGACAGCAGCGCAACTAAGGTTTGCATTTATATTTACCTAAGTGCGAGAACCAAACCCCTTGGCCAAGGAGTTGGAAAAGACAGGATCCTGGAAGGATGAAGAGCAAAGACCTCCTCCCGGATCAGGATAGGACCGGTGACCTCTCTATCAACGACGCCTGCGTCATTCCCCTCTCTGGTACTTCGCTTCTCCTCGAATTCTCCCGTGACTTCCTTCTAATGGACTCCGCCGCCCCCTCCTCAGGACCTCTCTGGACAGCGGTTCAGTCTGCAACCGATCAGCTTGTACGTCTGGAGCCTAATCCTCTGCCTTCATGTGTCTGTGCTAGCATCTCCTTCTTGCGCTCTAATTAACTAATTCTATATCTATTATACCCTTCTACGCCCATGTACCTCCCCTTAATGTTGCAGAATTATGGGCCCACTACTTCTGATTGGACGGGAACAGGGGGTTGATCCTCACACCATATTGATTTAATTCATTTTTCTTAAAGCCCATTGTTTTAAATTACCGCCCATCATTTTTAATACATTTGCTTTATTTCCCATCCGTCTCATGACAAAGTTTATACATTCTTCATGTACATTGTTGCATATTAGTAGGGACATTCAATATTGGCCATCAGGTCACTGCCTTGGACGACGTCCAGGTTGACTTCATCCTTTTCTTACTGGGCAGCCATTCAGGGAGCATGCGCAGAACCATTGTCACACGAGTTTTCAGTTCACCAACCCCAGGCCCAATTTTACGAACTAATAAAAGTCAAAGAAGAAAATATTAAAATCACAAATAAAATGTTTCACTGTATACCCACTCTTTCTACTCTATTCCCATTTATTTATAAACTCTATCCCGCATTAGTAGCGTTAGAATACCACAGTTTAATTACAACCCAAAAGCAAGCTGTAGCACATGAAAACATAAAGCAGCCATTTTAATGCACACTGCGTAGAAGCAAGAGTTTCCCACCAAGCAAAGAAAGACGTCATACCACGTGATATGGTTGAGACATGCGCAGTAAAGTTCCCACGATTTAACGCCCATTTTAGAATAGACAAGCGTTACTTGTTAGTTAAAACACATAAGCAAGCTTCCTTACTACTTATGTTGGTGTGTGTATTTATTAGTACAAACAATACAAAGTTTAATACATTAATACTTATGAGAAGATTGCATCCGAGCAAGTCTCATTTGTGAGTCCTTGCTCCATCACTCCGTTGCCATAATCGCAATGCTAACCCTTAAATCAGTACTGGGAGTTGTCGGACCTGCATCAGTTATACTAGAGTTGTGTAAAATGGCAGGGGTCCATTTCCACAAGTCGTGTTTACTGAGCTGGGCGCAAGGGGTTCAGGTGCTCATATAGAAGTTACAACAACAGATGTTAGTCAGTTCAAAACTCATTATTTTTTAGCGGTGCGTTCAGAATGGGGAGATTCACCCTCCTTCCCCAACTATCAATCCAAGATTGAAAAATAAACAATTTACATTATTCGAAGCGCACGCAATTCATAGCATAAAACAGTCCAATACACTTCAGAAGTGTCAAAAACACAATAATAGAGACTCTTTATCTTCTTGGCTATTTATTCCAACCACTTCTTTTACTTCTTTTAGCCAACGCGTTTCGTCGTTTTGGGGTGTCACCCCTACGACTTCCTCAAGGCTAAAAGTAATACTAATGCAAGTTTTGTAATACAAGTAAAGGTAGTGTTTTAAAGAATAATGTAAATCATTTCCACAAGTCTCTTGATTTTTTTAAAAACTTTTAAAACTTTGAGCCTTACTTTGTTTGGGCTAACCTGCAAATATCTACTTCTTCTACAATGGTCTGGACAACTGGCATTTTCTTTTCTTAGTCCTACCCTTAAGTCCTCATATAATGGACACATATGCCCATCAATTATACACAAATGATCATACCATCATGCACTCCTTTCCTAGGGAATATCACAGCATGAGCGGTAGCTAAACAGCATCAAGAGCACTTTGCTCTTCACAACCTCACACAATTCCACCAATCTTCTTCATCCCAGCCTGGGTCACACCCGGTGCAACAATCTATTTTTGTGCCTCCTCAACAACCCTCCTTCTCCATAGATTAACTCACTACCACCCCCAACACTGCCCCTCATCTCTCCATAGCCAATCTCCCACATCCATTTCATTTGTTTTATAGCGCTACTTATACTAGCATAGGGTGTCAGAGCACTTTATATCACACACATTATACAGAGACCATGAATCATATGTGTGTAAATCAGTCTATATGAAATGTTACATAAATCAATGAAGAATACAGGTTGGAGGAATCAATTGCCATCCCTCCATGTTGGCAGTTTGTTTTAAGAGTGTTTGGTCTGGAGAAGCACAGACGTCAGATTTAAATTGTACCACAATGGTTGGGGCTGACTTTACTAATAAGAATGTATTTCTACCCAAACAAATCTTTTTTAGCAGCACTGAGATAATGAAAGACTGGGGAAAAAACAATGAGTTATCTTGACATATTGACATTTTTATTGTTGCCTGAAAACTGCAGGAAAAAGTAGCAGGTGCTTTTAAACCCATAAAAAATGTATAAACAGAGCACCCTGCGGGTCAGCGCCCTGTGCCACTGCATCGGTCGCACCTCTCTCGAGCTGGTCTTGGCTGCCACCATCCACGTAGTGCGATGATGTGCCATTCATGACAAATAAAACTGATCCCTGTCTCATCGTCCTGTTTGACCTGTATGCTGCCTTGGATGCCATGAACCATTGGCCATCGGGTGGTATCTGATACTCCACATTCACACAGGGGAAACCTTGACACTTTTAAAAATTGTTTCACCTTATACCTCTCTGAACAAAGTCATTCATCCAGCTGGAATCCTCCAAATCTCTGATGTGCCCTTCAGCCACCCAATACACCCTCATACAGAACTAGGTTATCCAATAAAACCTAAAAACATTTGTAATGCTATGCATTCACCATTGTGTCCCCTCGAATCAAATGTCTTTAAGACAGAGGGCCTCATATACAAGCCCATCGCGCCGCCGGTGCGTCACTTTTTTTGACGCATTGTCAGTGCAATGGGCGTGCCCATATTTGCAAGGCCACCTAAAGTCACCCTGCATGACTCTTCATGGCCTTGTAAATATGGGCCCTGTTGGAAATGGCCCTTTTTGCAGGGTTATCCCCAAACTTTTTGCTTCTTCCTCCTATTTTTTCCTGACCTGTGTTTGTTGGCTATAGGACTCTGGGCACTTTACCACTGCTGATCAGTGCTAAAGTGCATATGCTCTCTGTGTAAATTGTTATTGTAATTGGTTATCCATGATTGACATATTTGATTTACCAGTAGGTCCCTAGTAAAGTGCACTGAGTGTGCCAGGGCTGGTAATTCAAATGTTACAAGTGGGCTTGCAGCACTGATTGTGCCACCCACATGAGTAGCCCTGAAAAGATGTCTCAGGCCTGCCACCGCGGTGCCTGCGCGCAGTTTGTTAACTGCCATGTCGACTTGGCAAGTGCACCCACTTGCCAGGCCCTAACCTTCCCTTTTCTTACATATAGGGCACCCCTATGGTAGGCCCAAGGTACCCCCCTGGGCAGGGTGTAGTGTATGTGAAAGGTAGGACATGTACTGGTGTGTGTAACATGTCCTGATAGTGAAATACTGCCAATTTCGTTTTTCACTATTGAAAGGCTATCTTGCACCATAGGACAGAATGGGGAATGCTTTGTAACATTTTACAAGCATATCTTCCCATAGGGATAAGATAGAAAAATTGAGTTTGGTATCACTGAACTCAGGATTTAATAACACATCTTTTATAATGATGGTTTTTAAATTGTGTGTTTGAAAATACCACTTTTAGAAAGTGGCTATTTTCTTGTTCAACCATCCTGTGTGCATCTGCCTGTTTGTGGATTAACTGTCTGGCTTGGGAGTGACAGCGGCTGGGGAGGCGTAGTGGCTCCAGGAGTCTGGATGAGTCAGCACTAGGCTGAATAGGCCTGATCTGCATTCAGAGTGGTGGGAGGAGTAGCACCTGTACTGAATAGGGCTGTGCCTGCCTTCCACAATGCTGGTTCCGCCCCCCTGTGGTGTGTCTGGAGCCAAGGCTCACACTGACAATGGATGTTGTTGTGCACTTGCAGAGTGCCCCCCCAGAACTGGTTTGAACCTGGCTCAGAGCCCCTTGCACAAAGAGAACAAATACATTTTGGGGTATAAGTATCAGACCCAAAACCCCAGACTTTAGATCATTCCTGGAATTCAAGGGGCACCTTTGCCAAGGAGAAGAGCTGGAGAGACTGAGGAGAAGTACTGCCCTTGCTGTGTGTCTGGGGTTGGCCTGCAGTTGCTGTTTCTGCCAAGGAAAGGAGAAGGACTTTGCTGTGTGCTGTGTCCCCTGCTTGAAGGAGATCTCCAAGGGCCTGAAGTGAGCTGGCCTCCTGTTCTGAACTCTCAGGGACACAAGGACTTCACCCCCAGCTCCCCTGAACTCTGCTGCTGTGAGTTCTGACCTGCCAAATGGTGCCTGCACCAGTTTTGGGCCTTCTGGACGTTGTTGCTGCTGTTTGGGAGCTGGAAGAAAGATGAAACTCAAAGAACTACAGAAATCGATGCATCGCTCTTCTTGCGGCTGTTTTCCCGACGCATCTCAACGGTGCGAGAAGAATTTCCATGCATCGCTGCGCCGCTGCCGAAACCGCCGCAGCACCTGTCGCCACAGCAAGAATCGACGCATCAAGGGATTGTGGCTGAAGAGGACTGACGCAGCGCCGCTCGACACCGCCGCATCGATCGCCCACGCATCCCAGATTTCCACGCATCGTACCTGTGTGGCAAGTTATTCCGACGCATCACCCGCGGACCGGAACCGTCATGAAGAATCAACGCATCACTCCCCATACAGACCGGATTCGACGCAACCCTACCTCTGTTTGCAGCGGGACTGTCACATCGCCTCCCCAAGGTCTCAGGAGTGTCGCATCTCTTTGTTTTCCGAGGCTGCGGCTGTTTGGCTTGTGAACTTTGACGCATCTACAGGTACTTTGGTGAAAAGTTATGTATCCATAGTTTTCTATGGTACAAGTTCTAGAAACCTTTTTAGAGTCATATTTTTACCTGTGTATGTTGGATTTTTGTGGTTGTGGTCTTGTTTAGTTTAGATAAAGATATTTAATTTTTCTAAACTGGTGTGGTGTCTTTTTGCGGTGTTTTCACTGTGTTACTTGAGTGTTGGCACAAATACTTTACACATTGCCTTTGGGATAAGCCTGTCGGCTCATGCCAAGCTACTAAGGGGGTGAGCAGGGGTTATCTAAAGTGTGTATCCCCCTTACCCTGACTAGAAGCAAGGGTCCCTATTTGGACAAAGAAACCTACCTCTGCCAACTAGAGACCCCCATTTCTAACAGGCCACTTTCACACATTACTCTGCATGAAAGGGGAATTCCATGGGTGTTACTGTGGGTGTTCGCACGTAACATCCATGGAACCTGACACATTCCCAGATTTGCAACATTTTATAAAGCTGGGATTGCATCAGAATCCTACGCCTCCCCAGGGGAGGCTGAGGAGTGGCGCAACGAGGAGAAAAATACTTTTATTTCTCTTCATTTTTTCCTCTTTCTACGCATTCTAAAGCACACATAGAAAGAGAATAATGCCATAAAATATTGTGCACTGGTTGAGTTGAGCATAGCACCCTTAAGAGCCTAGATATATAACAACAGGGGACTGGACTTTTGCTAACTTGCTGGCACATGTGTAACATAATGAACTCTGTGTGTCCTGCTGTCACTTCAAGTCTACAGACAAAGGCGCGTGGCTTCAGGGTGGGCCAGGATCAGGTGAGCCTGAACTCTGAGATGAGTGGGGCCTATCACACTCCTCAAAATAAAATTCTACCTGCTGGTAAAAAAAACATACGATGTGCCGTTTTATTTTTTGTTTGTTTTACTTAATGTATTAAGAGGCAGCCTGAAGGTACACAAGTGGCATAAAACATTAAGCACATGTACGAGGCTCACGTTTTTCAAGTCCATGCCCATCCAGTCCAAGTTTCGTCTTTGCATTCTGGTACTTGTAGTGCTGATTTTATAATAGGATTACGACTCCCAGAATGCATAGAAAAAGCACGGTCGGAATGTGGCACTCCCCCAGGAGTTTAGTAAACTTGAGACACTGCTCATCACATGGGGCCAGACACCATCCTGTACATAAGGACGTATGCAGCAGGCAGTATACAGAAATGTCTCTCCCACGTCGGTCGCGGGAAGCTCGTTTAATCCGGGTAATTTCTTGGCTTCCTGGTTCTAGCACTCCATCCCGTATTTTAGGACAGTCAAGTTTTCAGAGTACTCTTGAATTCGAACAGCAGATATTAAATAAAAAAATACTAGAATTTAACCAGAAAAACACACAAGGTAGATGGATGTCTCGCAGTTGATAAGAGCAGCTTTGGGGGTGAGAGTCACATATATGCTTTGACATGTCCCAGTTTGCTGACAGGTTTGTCTGGTTAATAGCCACCAGCAGTGTTGCATTCAAGGAGTTGTGGAATCACTCTTAGCATTTTTGTATTTATTATTTTTTGGGGCAGTTTTGTATAGCGCAAAATCGACCCGCAGGATTCAAAGCGCTTTACAGGAGCACTGATTGCCCTACAGACTGACACACGCCTTTTTTTGAGGCACAGGGAGATTAAGTGATTTGCCCGGAGCCTACCGCCAGACTCGAACCTGGTACCCAGCTTCAAAGTCGGCCGCTCTAGCTGTAATCTAAACAAGCAGTGCGCCGTTGGCTACAATGTGAGTAATTGTGAATGGTCTGCTTGGGTTCGGGGGGGGTTGGGGGGGGGGCTGTTAACAGCTGTGACGTAAGGGTTAAGGTTCGCCTTTCAAACAAAACTTCCCAGCTGAATCTTGCACCTTTTTGGTCATTACTTCTCTGTCCCACCCATCCATCTACTGGGACTATTCCCCGGTAAGTGCGATGCAGTCATAAGACTGTCAGCCATACGGCCATTTATAGGATCAGGCCACCCTGGCAAGCTGGCATGCTACAACAAGCATTTGCAATGCAATAGGTCTCGCATTTACGCGAGTTTGAGCTATTGACATTGCAAATGACAATGCCTTTTATTTTTGTTTTCGTTTTTAAAACATAAATAAAAGGCATTGTCATTTACAATGCCAATAGCTTAAACTCACGTAAATGCGAGACCTATTTGCATTGCAAATGCTTGTTTTAATTTGAATGTGTGCTGTGCGGCGAAGAATCAAACTTTAAAGGTTTTAAACTATGTCTAAGCATAGATGTTGGCACTGGAAGGGACTATTGTGCCAAGGTGTGTGCTGGTGCAAAGCAGTCTAAAATGCACTGGCGCAGTGGAGACATCCAAGTCCCGTGGATATGGCGCTGCTCTGAGCTCTCCCTTTCGCACAAGGCAGGCCCACAACTTTGGTTGAGAACACTTGGTACAGGAGGCCCTTGAGATTCATCCCTCAAATATAATAACGTTAGTCCCAGACGCTTCCAACATTCCAGTTTTGTAGGTCTGGGCCTTCCCCTCGAGAGAACAGCACTATACGTGCCCGGCAGCAGTGAGGACGGCACCTGACGTCCGTCCTGGCATCAGTCACTGTCCGCTCGCGAGCGCAGATTTCTGGGAAATCTGGCATTTCCTCGAGCACTCGGCGTGTTTACGCTTCAGCACACTGCGCGAGAGGAGCTTTCCCCAGCAGTCAGTGCGTGCGACCCTGCGGGTTCCCTTGGAGAGCGCGCGAGCAGAGGTTCCCACGCTGCGGCCTCTGCGCCAACCAGGACGTCGGGGCACCACGAGCACACTGGAGGGGCTCCTGTGCCGCCCCTGCCGGCTCAGGTGAGTCGGAACCCTTTATCGTGTGAAAGAGGGGAGGTGCACCTTATCCCTGACGTTGTTTGTGTGTTTGGGGTGACAGTGGCCCTATGACCCCCTTCCTGGCACTTAGAGGAAGAATGAACGGGTTAGGCAGCTTTCTCAAGTGGCCCGAAGCAACAGGGGTGCTGTGGCCAGGGAGGATCGTGCAAACTGAAATAAAAGTTTATCCTAATATTTACCTCTCTGCAGTTAGTCAAGCAGCGTTCGAACGGGAAATGATATCATTTGCACCTTTGTTTAATTGCAGATGTTACCCAGCGTCATACTGCCCAAATTCACACGGAATGTAGGGAGCGTTGGCCCTCGGAGGTTACAAATGAAGCTCGGGTCAGTTTCTACTTTCTTCAATTACAACATACCAGTGGTCGAAGTGGGCGGGATCGGCAGGGCACGGCGTGCCCCTACTTTTTCAATGTAGTAGTATCCGTTCCCCACTTCCCCTACTATTTTATGTTGAAAATGCGTCCCAGAAACACAGAAATAGCGAAGGCCTAAAGATAAAGGCTCGGCGGGTCCGGGAGGGGCGGGGTATGCGGAAAAGGACTCTGTCTCTTCCTTCTTGCCCAGAAAAGACAAGGACAGTGTCCACCTCTCCTGCTCTGCCAGCTGCCCCCCTCTTTCTTCCTCTTATTTCCCCTCTTCCTGTCTCTGTCTCGCTCCTCCTCACTTGCTGAATGAAAGCCCTGACTTCAAGAAAGGGCGCTTACCCTCTCTTTCCTCTCATTTCCTTCATTCCATCCCCTGTGAAATGGATCCAAAAGAGAAAGAAACACTTTTGCTAGAAATGTAGTCCGATTATGCAGCAGATGATGTATTATGTGGCAAATATGGCAGCAGTGGGGGCTCGCCGAGGGAGTGCTGCGGGGCGGTGGGGCGGGGAGGTACAGAGTTAAGTAAATAAATAAATAAATAAAACAATTTACATTGCGCGCGCTTCAACGCCAACTCGGCGATGCATCGCGCGCAATGTAAATTGTTTTATTTATTTATTTACTTAACTCCGTACCTCCGTATGCCGGAGTTTACTACGCCCTCCCCCGCCCCGCCGCCCCGCAGCACTCCCTCGGCGAGCCGTCACTGTATGGCAGAGCCATAATTATGTGCACAACATTTGCAAACTAGGATATTTTGCCCTTCATCTTTGAACTGCTCTTGTGGAAAAAGGGAGAAGTGCTGAGGACCAAAAGTGCATGGCTCAGAGACAAATAGCTTGTGATTCCACTTTTAAGTGTATTTGGGACATTCTGTGGTTGGAAACATATCCCACTTTGTGAATGTATTTTAATGTCAATACCTCATATTAAACATTAACATTAAATAACCATGTGTATCCATTTTGGATTAAATAATGCAGTAAGCAGTCCTTGAGTGTACTGAAGAGATGTTATGAAGGTCCAATAATTATACCTGGTGCCAGACTTTGAAGTGGGGGGATACCCTGGCCTACCCCTACATTTGGTTCTGGAAAAGATCCCTTCCTCTCCTGCCAAGACTCCAAGAAGTCTGGGGTGACAAAAGGCTAGTGTCAGGTTCCGTTGTGTGTGTGCTGGAGGCATTCCTTTTTTAGTATTAGTGGGGTAGGGAACAGGTCTGCCCTCAGCCATCCTGGCATGATGGCCCCTCCTGCCAACAGCTAATCCCTTTTGTCACACTGTCTGGGAGAAATACACAAAGCTAAAAAGCAGAGCCATTCACCGTCATGTGACTCAGGCCACTGGCAGCAGGCGCCAAACGATTAGGTCAGGAAAATGACAACTTTTCAAAAGTGTCATTTTTAGAAAATGTGACTTAAAATCTGACTTTCCTATTAAAGAGGATTTTAAATTATAATTTTCTAGATCCCAAACATGATATTTCTACCTGTTTCCAAACAAAAGTTATTAATTATTAAATGTTATTCAGTGAGAAAGATAAGACTTACAGAAGTAAAAAATAATATTCAGAATTTTTCAATACCAGGATATGTAAAACTTAATCACATGTGTCCTAATTTTTAACTTCAATGCACTCTGCACCAGGAGGTGTTTGGGGCAGACCTTAAGGGTGACTTATGTATTCAAAAAGAAGGGTTAGACTTGGCAAAAAGTGTATTTTACCGAGTGGAAGTGACAGTTTAAAAGTTCCATTACAAGCTGCAATGGCAGGCCTGAGACATGCTTCGAAGGGCTACTTTAGTGGGTGGTACAATGGGTGCAGAAACTCACTAGTAGCATTTAAATTACAGGCCCTGGGCACATCCAGTACCATATACTAGGGACATATAAGTAAATTAAATGTGCCAATCGGGTGTAAGCCAATTGTACCATGTTTTAGCAAGAGGCAAAAAGCACTTTAGCGCTGGTCAGCAGTAATAAAGAGCACAGAGTACTAAAGGCAACAACAACAAATTCAGAAAACAGGAGCATTGAATGCAAAGAAATTTGGGGAAGACCACACATTCAGCCTTTCATCCATCATTCAGTTTTTCACCATTCCGTCTGTCCAACCTTCCATATCCAAACCTATCCATCCTTTCACTCATCAATCTCTTTAGCCACTCTTTCACTCATCCATCAGTCCTTTCACTCATCCATCAACCGTTTCACTCTGTCATACCATCCACCCTTTCACTCCATCCGTCCTCCTTTTTACTCATTCATCCATCTTCCCTTTCATTCATCCATCCATTCTTTCACTTATCCACTCATTCACCCTTTTATCCATCCATCCATTTATCCACCCTCTCTTTCACTCACTCATCCATCCATTCTTTCACTTATCCATCCTTCCATTCATTCATCCATTCATCTATAGATCCACTCTTTCACTCACCCATACATCCAGCCTTTCACTCGCGCACCCATTAATCCTTTCACTCGCACACCCATTCATCCTTTCACTCACTCACACACCAACTCTCCCTTTTAAGTTATTTATGAACCTTTGTCACTGAGCAGACATGCACACACAAAGTGCCACACAATTTCTTTTAAATACCTCCTGAGAGCGCCTCAATTCTCTCCCTCTTTATCTTGCTTTTCTCTCACAAAAAAACAGGCCTACACGTGCAAGCAAACACACAGACATAAGCAGACACACAAAATACTCAGGTGTGATTACAGCCATTTTAAACTCTTTACCTCGCATGGCTTTTTTAATTGGCGCTGTCATTGGACTGCCTTGATTCCTGTGTTTGCACCAATGCACAGGATAGTGTGAATGTGATTGGCCTGAATGAACCCTGTTCTGTCAAACACAGCGTGATGGTGAGCACCGGACATTATGGAAATGAGCCCTGCTGAATAGCTCAGAGGCGGTTCAGCCTAAGGCTACAGAAGCGGCACCTTCGCTGCCAGAGACAGGTTCCACTCATGTTCACCACCACTCGCAGCCAATGAGCATACCCTTTCATGAATACCAGCACTCTCCTTGGCAGTAGATAAGTGCCGGTACCAGTGGCGGCTCGCAGAGGGAGTGCTGCGGGGCAGTGGGGCGGGGCTGGGGAGGGGCAGGGTGGGGGGGTAGTGGACTCAGACATACGACGGACAGGAGTAAAGTAAGTAATTAAATAAATAAAACTATTTACTTTGCGCTCGCTGCATTGCCGAGTTGGCGATGCAGCGAGCGCAAGGTAAATAGTTTTATTTATTTAATTACTTACTTTACTCCTGGCCGTCGTATGTCCGAGTCCACTACCCCCCCACCCTGCCCCTCCCCCGCCCCACAGCACTCCCTCTGCGAGCTGCCACTGGCCGGTACTCAGAGTGATAAAACTAAGAAGTGCTGGAACTCAGTACCAGTGAGTTCCAGCCCATTTAAAGCACTGCTCAAAATAACGTGCACCTGTGGAGCAGCGGTAGCCCACTTGTGGTGCTCTGTACCATCATTCTCCACCCTGGCCTTCTTAGAAGAATATGGTTTAGTCATGATTTTTCTTCTTAAAACTGCAATATGGAGCTCACAGATGTAAACGTGCGGCGAGAAACTTCTGTAAAAAATCACATAGAGCTTGATTTAAACCTTGGTAGAGGGAGGCATGAGTATTCGTCCCCCCAAAAACGTCCTGCTAGCTGGCTGCTCCTCCTGATAAAAGGGGAGCAGCAGGAATCCCTTGTCAACATGTGTGTGCACCCCAGAGAACACCTAGGGCATCCCCAGAGATTTCCTTATCACATTTATGCCCCACGCCCCAAATACTGTGCGAGGCAGCATTTCAGCCACATGCTGCTGGGGCAACACTGTCATGAGCATGGCAGTGCTTGCTGATGAGTGCTACCACTCCCTGACATGACACGGTGGCCCCTACAATCCAGGGCTAATACCACCACCAGGCATAGCATGGCGCTGGAGGAAAGGTGGCAGTGTTTGCACCTGAGCAGAGGAAATTACCTCATCGCCGCTTCCCTTCAATACGTCATTGAGGCAATCCTGCCTCACCAGACACCCATTTATTTATTTATTTATATAGCGCCTCAATCGACCCTCGAAGGGGTATCTCTGCGCTTCGGACAGGCAACAAGAAAAGCTGATGAACAGAATCAGAATCAAAATCAGAATAGGATGGTCTTAAGGTGCTTTCTGAATTGGAGATGGTCAGGGCATTGTCTCAAGTAAATAGGGAGCTGATTCCAGTAAAGAGGGCCAAGGTGGGAAAATGCCTTCCCACCCAGCCTGGCTTTCCTGACTCGGGGGACCACAAGAAGGGATTTGGTTCCTGAGCGGAGGGACCTGGAGGCCGTGTACGGCGAGAATTTCTCGGCAAGATAGGCGGGGCCGAGGTTGTATGGGGCTTTGTGAACAGTACAGCAAACTTTAAACTTGACTCGCTCGCGTACAGGGAGCCAATGGAGCTGACGGAGAAGAGAGCGGGAAGCGGTCCTGGGGGGTGGGGGCGTTCAAGACCTGTCGCGCCGCGGTGTTCTGGACCACCTGCAATCTACAAAGCGAGGACTCATTGGCTGAGACCAAGAGGCCATTGCAGTAGTCCAGACGGCTCAGTATAAGTGCCTGCGTCAGGGTTTTCTGAGTTGAATCAGGAAGCAGGGGAAAAACTCGGCCACGTGATTCTTCATGAAATAAAAAAGACCCTTCCCCCTTCAATCCTCCTCCTGTTTTAACTTTGTCTTACCAGATACCACGCGAACCGTGTGCAGTGCTGTGACTGTTTTCTTCACTGTTCGAGGAGTTAAGAGTTTCCTTATGTGCTGGTTGGGCACTGCGGTGCTGGTCTGATCAGCTTGTCAGCCAAAATGTGCTGCTCCGGGGGATGCCGTGGTGCAGTCCTCGTGGCGTGTTTGGTGCATGCCGGTAAGACGGTGTTTACCAGCTCGTGGTGGTTGGGGCTGTCCTTCCAGGTGCCGGCCCTTTTGGGCTTCCTGGATCCTCGTGGCCTGCGGTGCGGCCGTAATGTGGAGTACTGCTTCTATTACTTACCGGTAATTGCGTTACTCTGGGTCCTACTCTCGCTCATTTCAATTACATCGTGAGGCCCTTGTGCCTCGTAGACACACCCCCTACCCTTATAAAATGTTCACGCTCCCCTCACATCTCCTGTTCGTCCCAAGCTGCCATAGACACAGTTGGCCTGACAACCGGGAGGGAGGGAGGGCAGTAATGGAAATGAGCGAGAGTAGGACTCAGAGTAATGCAATTACCAGTAAGTAATAGAATCATTACCTCCTCATCCCTCTCGCTCATTTCCATTACATCGTGAGACATACCAAACCAAAACAAAAATCAGGACAACTGCACCAAATTCTGCACAGCCAGAACCAAAAAAGGCACATTTTATTGTCAAACAAACAAGCAAAGTTAGCCCAGCTGTAATACAGAGGACAAACCTTTTGAGCCAAACACCTCCCCCACATCCGGACCCTGAACCTCCCGATAGTGAGAAGTAAAGGTGTTAGGCGTGGCCCAAGTGGCAGCCCTGCAAATCTCAGACAAAGAAGCACCCTGAATCTCATCCAAGGATGCCGACATCCCCCTGGTGGACCTCCCCTGGAGCCCCAGAGGAGACAGGAGACCAACCTGCTTGTAGGCCAAAGTCACCAAAGACTTAATCCACCTGGACAAAGTTTGTAAAGATGGCTTCAAACCTTTTTTATCCAGACCAAAATTAACAAACAGAGAGGACACCAGCAGGAAATCCTGAACTCTAGACAGATAAATCAGAACAGCACGCCGAACATCCAGCACATGCCACTCAACCTCTTCCGGAGACTGAGGATCAGGAAAGAACGCTGGGAGGATGACTTCCTGCTGCAAATGAAAAGCGGAATTGACCTTAGGCACAAACCCAGGCCCCGACCTCAGAACCAACCAATCCTCAAAAATTTGAAGAATAGGAGCCCTGCAGGACAAAGAACCCAACTCACCTAGGCGTCTAGCAGAGGTAATCACCAGCAAGAAAAAAACCTTCAGAGTCAAAATCTGGAGAACCACCGACTCCAGCGGCTCAAAGGGAGGATACTTCTATGGCTGCAGCACAATCAGAAGATCCCAGGAAGGACAAATCCGTACAGGAGGAACCCGCAAATTCCCAAACCCCTTAAAGAGTTTAACCACCAACCCCAAAGAGTTGTTAAGATTATTCCAGGGACCACGGAAAGCACAAATGGCAGCCCATTGAACCTTTAAAGTGGAAACACTTAAACCTAGAGCAAGTCCATCCTGCAGGAACTCTAGAACCAGAACAAGAGGAGCATGCAAAGGCCCACAATCATGCCCTTCACACCACTTTCCAAACGTAGCCCAATGACGAGCATAGGAAGTCCGGGTAGACAGTCTCCTACAGGCCTGAATAGAGAGCACCACAGAATCCGACACCCCCTGCGCCCTTAAACCTTCCCGTTCAAGTGCCAGGCCGCCAACCGGAGCCTGCCTAGGGATTCCAAGGGAAGAACCGGGAACGCCAGAGGAGAAGGAACTAGCGGGAACACCCACTCCTGGCCCAACCTCATCTCCACTAGCAGAGGAAACCAAGAGGAGCGGACCCATAGCGGAGCAACCAGGATCACCCAAGCCCTCTCCCTCTGAACCCAAAGAAGAAACCGCTGTAAGAGAGGGAACGGGGGAAAAGCATACAGCAACCTCCTTGGCCATGGACAGAAGATCGCCTCGACGGCCCAAGCACCCAACTCCCTGCCCCTTGAACAGAACCGGGGAAGAAGAGAATTCTGGGCTGAAGCAAAAAGATCCAGAAAAGGGTCCCCCCACCGAATGCAAATCTGGGCAAAGACCTGAGGAGCCAGACAATAATCCTGGGAGGACGGAATCACCCTGCTCAACAGATCTGCTTGCACATTGAGACACCCTGGAATGTACACTGCCTTCAGGGAAAGAACCGTCTCCTGTGCCCAAGCAAAAATCAGTTCCGAGATTGCTGATAAAGACAAGGCTCTCATCCCCCCCTGTCGATTGAGGTAGGCTTTGGCGGTCATGTTGTCCGTACGTACCAACACTGACCTCCCCTGTACAAGATCTGAAAAATGCAGAAGAGCCAGCCACACCGCCTGAAGCTCCCTCCAATTGGAGGAAGGACAAGCCTGGACTGGAGACCAGAACCCCAGGACCAGGTGGGGCCCCCAACCAAGCTCCCCAACCTGTCTCGCTGGCATCGGTAGTTATGACTGCAGGATCCACCTGACACAGAGAAACCCCCTTCTCCAAGTTCCCCAGCTGCAGCCACCATCCCAGTTCTTGACGAATGTTCTCGGTTAATGGCACCACCTGAGTCAAATCCTGAAACTGTGGATTCCAATGAGCTAAGAGAAAACGCATCAGGATGTTTAAATGCCACCTCACCCAAGGAACCACAAACAGAGAACCAGCCAAGTCCCCTTGAACCCTCATCCAGAGAGACAGAAGAGGATGAGACATTTACATGAGCTCCAAGATATGGGACTTAAGGGTCAACACCCGGGGGCCCCTCTGAAGTCTAGAAACGAGCCCCAATGAACGTCTGATCCTGGGCCGGAACCAGCTTGGACTTCTCCCAATTGATCAGAAACCCATGATCCTGTAACATCTGCAGAACCATCTGAACATGAGTTTCCGCTTGCAGAAAGCAAGGTGCAACCACAATCCAATCGTCCAGATAAGGCTGAACTGCTACGCCCTGGAGATGAAGAAGGCCTACCAAGGGAGCCAGAACCTTGGTAAACACCCGAGGAGCTGATTTTAGTCCAAATGGAAGCCCCCAGAACTGGAAGTGTCTGCCCCCTACTGCAAAGCGGAGGAATCAAGTCCTTGTGTATCGGAACATGCAGGTACGCATCCTGTAAGTCTATAGTTGAGATGAAATTCCCTGGGGCCACCAACAGAATCAGTTGTTGAAGGGACAGCTTCCTGAAATGAATGGTCTTGACCCACCCATTGAGTTTCTTCAAGTCCAGCACTGGTCGATAATCTCCAGAAGGCTTTTGAACCAGAAACAGGACAGAATAAACTCCTTGTCCCTGTTCCTGAGGAGGAACTGGCATAATTGCCCCTTTGGAAAGCAAAGCTGCGACACCATCGAGCAGTGCCTTCCTTTTTTCCGGCTTATGAGGGACGTGTGTATGGATGCAACCTGAGTCTGGAGGCCAAGAACCGAACTCTATACAATAGCCGTTCTGCAAAATGTTCACTACCCAGAGATCTGAAATGGAATTCACCCAGACCTGGGAAAAGTGCATAATCTGACCACCCACAGGATAGTCAGGACCGCTGCTTGGAAGAACCAGCCTTGGCAGGGAAAGCCTGACCATTCCCCTTCCTTGGTTCATATTTCCTCTTCCTTGTCGCATAGAATTTTGACTCCTTATACTGCCCTAGGCAGACCTATTCCAGGACCCAGAAGATTTAGAAGTTGAGGATTTAAAGGACCAAGTATGCTTCTTATCCTTAGAGGCTTTCTTAATAATATCATCCAGTCGTTCACCGAAAAGCTTGCGCCCATCAAACGGCAACTTTAAGAAAGCACTCTTGTCAGCAAAATCAGCTTTCCAATCCCGCAACCACAAATGCCTCCGAGCCATAACCGTAGCACTGGATGCCACCGATGCTGCTTTAATCACATCTGCCGAATTATCAGACAACAGCTTAGCCTCCAGCTCCATGCTCACCAAGTGATCAGAAATGTCCGAGCCCTCCTGCAAGGCATCAGACAAAATCTCAAAATCCTTAACTAAAGACTGAGAAGTCAGGGCTGCATAGGATGCTGCTCTCAAAGCCAAATTAGCAGCTGAAAAAGATTTCTTCAAGCTTCCATCAATCTTCCTGTCCAGTGGACCTGACGGGGAGCAGTCCTCCGCACTCAAAGAAGAACGCCCAATCAGCGGAGCCAGGATAGTATCCACCTTGACAGAATGTGGCAATTCCTCCCCCTGTTCTAGGACATAAGCCTTCATCATGAATCTGGGGACCTGGAAATGGTCAGGATCCTTCCACCCTCGAAAAATAGACTCCTTAATCAGAGGGTGAAGAGGCAAAGCCACCCCAGCAGGGTTGGAATACTGGCGAAACATCTCCCCCTGCTCAGGCACTGCAGATGGCTCTAAACCAAGATTCAACCTTATGTGGTCCAATATAAGAGACAACTCCTCACGGGAAACATACTTTCGCTTAGCTTTAGACTTTCTCTTAGCTGCCAACGCCTCAGCAACCACCTCATTGATCATGGCCTGCACCTCCATAGCTGAAAGCAAGCCAGTGCCACCAACAGACTGGGTAGCCTGCCCAGCCTCCAGCTCACTCCCTGAATCCGACTCAATTTGCCGTCTCTTCTCTGCACAGTTGCCTTCCATGGTTACCAATGAAATTTGAAAACCCAGAATGCAGGCAGCTTAAATACTGCCCCAAGCAGTGATATGGCCCCTGAAAACCAATCAGAAGGCCCGGAGGAAAACCAACAACTAATGAGAACAGGTCCAGGCCATAGGTCAGGAAACAACCAATCACAAAAGTACAGCACAGCTATACATTATATAACACTGATTGTCCTACCTGTATTGACTGTTTTGCCAGCAGAAAGGAGCACCGCATGTCAACAGGCTGTCATGCACTGCAGACTCCGAGAGGCACAGCACTCCAATAATCCACACAGAAAGCGCTGAAAGCATGCAGCATCAATGCCTCTGCACCATCCCGTCAGAGCGGCAGACAGAGCACTGCTCCGTAGTGCCCCGACACGCCCTCGGGAGCTCCATAGCCCAAGAAGTCCCTCTGAGTCAGGCCTCACGGCCAGGCCAATTCCCGCACCACTTTTCCGCACCGGAGTCAGAGCACAGCTCTGACGTGTGCAGACCGGCCTCGAGGAAGCCGTGCCTACTCCTGAGACTCTGCCCTTCCCAAAATACTCACTGAGAAGGGAAGCATTGAGGCAGACCCTGAAAGAATCCAGGTTGGAAGAAATGCCGCCGAAGAAAAGGAGCCAGTAAGATAGAAGAACCAGCTCTAATTAACCCGCGCTGGAGCGAGCGCACCGCACCGCACCCACCCATCTGTGTATACAGAGACAAAAGACCAGGAGATGTGAGGGGGGCGTGAACATTTTATAAAGGTACGGGGGTGTCTACGAGGCACAGGGGCCTCACGATGTAATGGAAATGAGCGAGAGGGACGAGGGGGTAATGCTGAAGAGTGTGGCCATACTGTGGACGATTGCGGGAGCCAGCAGAGAGTACGATGAGTGCTTGAAGGAGGAGGTGTCTGCCTGCGGTATTTCAGCATCTGAGCCTCCTCCATTCACCTTTCTTGTGCATCCAGGCCGGTGTTTGCTGTGCTTGCCTCCAGCCAGCTGGGGAGGGGGCGTGTTGGAGACTCCTCAGCCACTGAGGGCAGGCTGTACTGCTTCTAAGTGGGGTCTCCGGTGTTCCCCCGTTGAGTGTTGCAGGTTTTAAGTCGCTGATTTATCTTGCAAGCTTCAGGGCTTCTGAGAACTGTGGACTGCTATGGTGAATACTGTTGGATCCCCCGGGGGCCCACGTGGTGTTTTGACATTTGCTTGCGGTGCTACAGACTCGCCAAGGACCGGGATTCAGCTATGCTGCCCGGCTGGATGACAGCGGTGCACTCCTCTGGCCGGGATGTGCGTGCCTGGGTTGATGGGGTTTCTGTCTTTCCTCTGCACCCAGCTGATTGGCCTGCGAGGCTCTCTATGTAGGCAGGGGCGGATTGGCACTGCGGGCACTCGGGCATGGGCCGAAGGGCCGGTGTCTCAGTGCACTCTGTGGGCCGTTTCCCCCTCCCCCCCCCTTTCCCATTCCACAGAGAGCACTGACAGGGAAAGGAAAGCAGCTTCGCTGGGCGACCGTTCAGCGATTATCAGCTGTGGCCTCTCCTTGACCCCCTGCCCTGCCAAGCAATCATGCTGATGGTGGGCTGGGGAGGGGTGATTGTGTGCCAGAATCGGCCTCCCTGGGGGCCAGGTGTTGCTCAGGCCTTTGAGCCATTTTCACCTCGGCCCCCCTGGGGCCCACACATCCCAGAAACAGTGTTTGCATTAACACCTCGCCCACAGCCCTTCTCATTCAGGGCATAGTGGGCGAGGAAGAATGGGTCTCGCTGTGGGGGCCAGGCGATGTTGGGAACTGGCACCATCTTCACCTTAGCCTCCCCCCCACTCCCATGGATGGCCCAGCAGCTGTGTTTTTTGCTTTATCCCCTCTCCTGCCAGGCCATTGCCCTGAGGCAGTGAAGGGCTGGGGAGGGCTGAGTAATTTACAAATAGCTGGGGCCTCGCTGTTTTTCAGGTGCTCCTGCGCTGGAGGGCTGGGGAATAATTTTTTAAGAGAAAGAGGCCTTGCTGTTTTTCAGGTGCTCCTGCGCTGGAGGGCTGGGGAATAATTTTTTAAGAGAAAGAGGCCTTGCTGTTTTTCAGGTGCTTCTGCGCTGGAGGGCTGGGGAATAATTTTGTAATAGAAAGGGGCCTTGCTGCTCTTCAGGTGCTTCTGCCCTGGAGGGCTGGGGAATAATATTTTAAGAGAAAGGGGCCTCGCTGTTTTTCAGGTGCTCCTGCGCTGGAGGGCTGGGGAATAATTTTTTAATAGAAAGGGGCCTCGCTGCTTTTCAGGTGCTCCTGCGCTGGAGGGCTGGGGAATAATTTTGTAATAGAAAGGGGCCTCGCTGTTTTTCAGGTGCTCCTGCGCTGGAGGGCTGGGGAATAATTTTGTAATAGAAAGGGGCCTCGCTGTTTTTCAGTTGCTCAGCTTGTAGGACATTGTCACCTTGCCCCTGTGTCCTTCCCAAGAACAATATCCTCCCACTTACATTCCTCGTGTGTTTCATGAAAGGGCACGCCCGCGAATGTGGGACACGCCCTGCAAATGTGGGCCATGCCCCGCAAATGTGGGCCACTTTTTAGGTCGAGCCTCGAGTAGCGCGCAAGCGCTGCTTAGAGGCGAAGACTTAATGTAAGTGAGTTTTCAAAGCAGTCCAAGAAACGCTCGTGCGTCGTGGCTGGCCTTTTTGAGATGGGTACGCGCGGCAAACATGTGTTTCCAATTATCGTGCCCAGGCGCGGGCGCGATAAGTGGAAACACATGTCTGCCGCGCGTACTCATCCAAAGGCCAGCCACGACGCACAAGCGTTTTGGGACTGCTTTGCAGGCTGCCGCGCTCGCTCGCCCCCGCTCCTCCGTGCTTGTTTTTCTAGCTTTGCACCATCTGGCATCTGGAGTGTCGCCTCCTCTTGTAAACAAAACTACAGTTAACACGAAGAGAGAAAAGGAGCAGCCTAAAATTGTTGCGATGCTTGTTTAATCCCTTGTTATATTTTCCTCTTGTGCCAGCTCTTCCACACATTACCCACCTATTCAAATTTGCGCCCCAACTTCCCACACCCCACCTGCTGACCCCGCTCATTCAACCCTCTGTAGCCCTTCTAACTCTTCACACATAGCCATGTGTTAATGGGCCGAGCCCGGCAAAACCCCCTCCTCTCTGAATGGCGCCCAATTGCCGCCCTGCCATTTCCCAGCATTTGCGCATACCTCACCTGCATTGACAACGCCCACCCTACACACTTTAAAGTCACCCGACCGCGCCTAACCTGCGCAACCCCCCCGCCCCCATCCCCTCGCACGCTGTTCCACTCCTGCCGCCCAAAGAATCGAGTAGGGGGTTTGGGGGCGGGGGGGACGCTTCTGTTGTGTTTCCGGCTTTCAGCTGCTATATGGCCTAGTCTCGGCACAGGCTGCTGCTTGGGAGAGTGAAGCTGCATCAGCTAAGCTTGTGCAGTCCCGGCACGTGGCAGGTTCACAATCCAGGGCATCTGAGTTCATGCTCGCCAGGTACTGCTTGTTATTATATGCTTCTGTCAGTGCTACTTCTTAAACAAGCTCCAGAAAGTAGCCAGTCTCGTACCGACAAGTATTGTTTTACTTTTTTCCAGTTCTTCCACAGCAATTTACACTGTTGCATTTTTTTAAATGTCACTCCACTATAGAACAAGCATTGGCATAGCCAATAGGTCTCGCTTTTGGGACCTTATAAGTATTTAGTTATGCAGCACAATATCTTTGGTGCAACAACATTAACTGTTGCATGGTTAAACACTTATAAGGTCCCAAAAGCAAGACCTATTGGCTATGCCAATGCTTGTTTTGTCAGTGCCCGGGCCAAATTGTGATCCCAATCCGACCCTGTATGTAGGCCAGGGCAGGTGTCCTGATTGAGGCTGCTTGTCTGGGGGGCACAGACTACCCGGTTGTTTTTTGCATATGTTTGGTGTTTCTCTTTTGTTGTGATGTGGCACACATATAGCAGGCCATAGGTTATCGTCTTGTTTTTCAGTGCTCGTAGGTGCCAGCTGGCTACACTTTGCTGCATTGCTTGAAGTTGCTGGTGTTCCTTCGGCATGTTTCCTGCCATGTCGATAGCTTCGCAGCACTGACGGGTCATGGCCCTGGTTCTGTATTATGGCTTCACTGTTGCTTGTGCCTTTTTAGGCAGTACACAGAGGGGTGATACTAGGTTTTCTGTGTCTGCGTTTGGCGTATAGAGCCACTGGGGCCCTAGAGGGCTCTGCTTGTTGTTGACTAGTTCATCGTCGTGTGGGGTGGCAGCCTATATCTGGGCTGAGAGTGTTTTTGGGTATTTTACTTCTTCACTTCGCCTAGGAGATTACGGCGGTCTTATACTTGTTGCTCTTTATCTGCCTTTCTCTTTTTGGATTATGGTTTGACCTTCATGCGACTCCTTGCACCTATGATGGATTATACCCTCTGATTTTTCAAGCTGTTGAACAGGACGTTTGTTCAGTTAGAGCTCGAGTTTGAGGCTTCACTGTTGTTTTCTTTAACAGTAACATGTCTTCGTTTCTCTGGCTTTCGTCTGTGAGTCTTGTTTTCCTGTATTCTTTTTATATGTGTTGATTATGAAATGGGGGACCTGTGCCATATATCTGGTTTTTATCCTATTTGTGCCCACAGTCACTTTATGATTCTGGTCATGCCTGCAGGAAGTTGGCCGGGTGTCTTCCTTCTCCATCATTACTGTGCTCCTTTGGGCCTGGTGAGAGTCACTTCTGGCCTAGTGGGTTAGATCTTAGACTCTCGCTCTGATGGTGTATGGTTTGAGTCCTGCTTTCTAAATGATTTTGGCCCTATAAGATCGTCCCAAGGGTTAGGGTGGTTGAAGGTTCATGCCTACCTGCGCTGAGGGCTCTTTGGGGCCCCTTTTTGCTGTTCATGGGCTCCTATTATGCCCTACTGCTATTATGCTGTTGTCAATTGGCTGCATGTTTCCTGTGCTTTGTGGCCTTCTATGGTTCGGATTGCATTTAAGCTCTTTCAGCCAATGTTGGTTCTGCAGCACCTCATCTACTCGGTGGCGTCCTTGCCTTTCAGATTGTGGACCATATTGCATTCTTTTATCCGTTGTTGTTGCGGGGGGCCTTGAAGTAGGGTCATGATGGTCTGCCATGCTATGCTGTGCTATCCAGCTTATCAGTCTTTGGTGCCTTGCTCCCTGTGCTTTTGGGATGTGGGTTTCGGTGTCCAGTTGTGCTGCGCTGTCTGCCCGGACAGTCTGTGGGTCCTTCTTCCCAGTTATTCCTAGGTATTGGCATCTGGTCTTGGGGCTTCTTTAGGATTGCATTGTGGTTGCAGCGGGCACATTCAGCTGGTGTCGCCAGGAGTCTTCATGGCTACGAGTGATCTTCTAGTTCATGTTTTCTTTGTCACCCTGGTTCTGGGCATTTTTGCATTTTCAGACTCAAGGCTGTTTCAGTTTCGGTCGCATCTGAGGTTTGTTGTCTGCATGTGATCAGGCGGTGTATTTCTGGATGGTGGTGCGGGCATTCTGACTGTCACAGTGTCCTTGGCGCCCGGTGGTTTTGTGGCATCTCCCTGTCCTCATACGGGTCTTTCTGACTCGCTGGGTTCAATTTGCACAGGATTGGTGTCAGGGTTATTCCGGAGGGTACTGGGCTGGTAGCTTCTCCTTCCTACTTCCTGTGGAGGGTTCTTTGCTCCCTCCGGTCCCGGTGTTGTTCCATTCAGGATACCTGCGTGTGTGGTTGGGGGCCTGGTCGGGATGGGGGTTCTCCGAGTCTGTGGCCTGGGGGTTGTCAGCTGGAGGTGATTCGGCTGGCCCTCCTTCACTTTTCCTCTTGGCTGAGGGGCATGATCTTCTTCATTTGATCAGCATACTGAAACTGCCAGTGATTGGGAGACGGCAAAGCTCCTCTGCTTGCCGGTTATGGCCCTTCCTGTAAGGGCTCGGCTTGCTGCATAAGGGAGTGACGGCTAGTTTGGCTCCGACTCTGTACACTTGTAGATGCTAGTCTACTAATGAATCTTTATTGCGGCCCTGGCGTTCCTTTGGCGGGTGGTGTCAGGGTGACGGTTTGGACCCTCCTTCTTCTGCTTTCTGTGATGTGATGGTGTTTCTGCAAGCCAGTGCATCCTTGGGGTTGAAGGTTGTCACTCTTAGGCTTCAGTGTGCTGCTATTGAGGCTTTTGGAGGTTCTTCGTGGACTCTGTCAGATGAAGAAAGTTTGGTGGATTGTCTGTTCAAGGGTTTGTAGAATGTTCTTCCTTCTCCTAGGATGAGTTCCCTTCTTGGGATCTATCTTTGGGTCTGGAGGCATTGATGGATTGTCCGTTAGAGCCCCTGGTCTCCGTTGATATCAGGATGTTCTCTCTTTCAGTGTTCTTTTTGTTGGCTGTTTCTTTGGCTAGGCATTTGTGTGAGCTGGGAGCTCTATCTTTCAAGCATCATTTATGTCAGGTTTTTGATGATGGAATGATTTGTAGCCTATTCTCTTTTCGTCCTGAGTTGATTCCCAGTTTCATAAGGACCAGGAGTTGTTTTGCCTTCCTTTTTCGAGTCTCCTTTTTCTGGGAACTGAATGTAGCTGCATTGTTTAGATGTCATGAGGTCGCATCTTATTTCTTTGGATAGGACAGCTTTCCGATTCCCTGTTTGTGATTTTTGGCACTGTGTCTAAGGGGTCGAGGCCTTCCACTTACTTTTTGAGTCTGTGGGTTCGGTCATTGTTTTCTCTGGCCTACAAGGCTTCAGGGCAGGTTTCTCCTTTAGGGGTTCAGGGTCGATCTATGAGACCTATGTCTACCTCATGAGCTGAGATGCATGGGGCTTTCATTGCTGGGATGTGCACGGTAGCCACCTGGTCTTCCCCACTGTCTTTTGCTTTTCATTTTTGGATTGTTCGAAAGCCTCAACTGTCTGAGGTGTTTGGGGCGCAGGTGTTGGCCACTATGTCGTCTTTTTGGTGGTTCATTACTTTGTCTGTTGAGTTTCACATACATTAGTTTGTGCATTGCCATTTTGGTTGTCCTGTTTGGCTTTGTACATCTCAATGTCGTAATGAAGGGAAGAGACGATGAGGTAATGCTTCAATTACTTACCTGCAATTGAATTACTCTGAGTCGTCTTTCCTTGCTTCTATTCATTATATCCCTCCCTCCCTCAGCCTGTCTCCCACTATATAGCACGCAAAATGATAATGTGCGGAAATAGGGTTTGTCTGAGTGTTTATCATTTGTGCATCAGCTAGTCAATCTCTTGATCCTATTAAAATCTCTGTTTCCAGCACACTTCAGAATTACAAAAAAAAGTGCTTTGTTCTTGCTTTCCTAACTCCTGGATGCATACAGTTTATTTACAGACATTTTGGTGTATATTGCAGAAAACAACATCCTACATAGTTACATAATTCACTTTAAAAACCCACTCTCACTTTGCACTCAGAGAAAGAAAAGTAAACACCAATCCCCGTGTTAAAAGGATAACACAGCCTGACATTTGACCTCCGTCTGAATCACAAGTTAACCCCTTGACCGCGATCGGAATTCCGCTCGTGTGCTGGACATTCCGATCGCGGGTGGGGTCGTGACGAGGTCAGCTTGTCATGCGCACAGCGCTACCGCGCAGCATGACGAGCTGAGCTCGTCATGAGCACGGAAGGGGTTAAACACAGAATTTGAAGGCATCTTTGTTTATTGTCTGACTCTCCCCATCAGGCGGCTCACGGCCCACAGTTTGGGAAACACTGAGTGAGAGGATTGTCACTGATTCGCAGACTGGACCATAACTTCCAAGTGCTGGACGCATCGAGGATGTCCATGCTGATTGTTTCTCTGCTCCCTCGGATGTCAGTCCCCATGAAACCTCTCACCTGACTGTAGATTTATGGAAAACCCTTTCTACTCCAGAATAACAAAAAAGTGATCGATGGAATGCTCTTTTCCACCCTGCTGCCTCCGTTAATTGCCCTGTTTAAAGGCAACAGTAACAAATACATGAAACAAGAAAACATGTTACCTTGAAAGGGTTTGTACCTGTGATCTCTTTCTGCCACATCAGATCTTTTCAGATTTTTCAGAAAAAACTCAACACCCACCGCTCCCCCCAAGTGTTCTCTCCTATTTGACTTTATCCCTCAAGTTGGCTCTCAACCCCAACCAACCTTCCTTTGGTCATATGAGCATGTTCTAAAAACATTGCAATGAAATAATTAAACTAAAAGAAAAGATTCTACTATACCTTGCAAGCGCCAATGAGCTTTCCCCTCCATTGGGGACTATTCAGCTCCCTGAGCTAATTACAATTACTATTCACCTTAACTTACCCTGAGTAACTGGATGTAGGGATTTCATCACAAGCGTGTTGAGATTTGGTGGCAAAAACTGCAGAGGTAATTTCTTCATTGGTATCTGGTGGATGCCTGTTGAAAATAACTATGTGAAAGCAAGCAATGGCTTTGCAATCGTATAATACAACCCTCTATAAACTTAGCAGTATCTGAACGGTGGCTGAACCATGCTCGGCTCATCAGATATGCATTGCTTGTTTGGTGTAGGTGAGGGTATCCTAAAATGGTGGCCCACAGTTCTTCTACAATGCTGTATGTAACCGCCAAACTCATTAGCAGCCCTTCTGCCACTATAATAGTGAAAAGGACAGCAGAGTGTTGATCCGGCCCACCATTCTCAATCACTATTATAGCATCATGCAAGGAATACCAAGCTACAGGAGAGTGAAGCAACAGGACCTGAAAGTGGTAATGGAGAGCTGAGGCAGCCTCGGCAGAATGCATGGTGCCTGCCAACACAAAGAGAGTCTTACCTCTTTAATGCTGCAGCTTCTGTTTGTGTTGTATGTGGGTGTATGTTTTCCTGTATGTCTGTGTACGTCTATGAATGCACTTTGGAATAATTGTGGGAATTACTGGTGAATTGTCAGCATTTATGACTTGGTTATGTCCACACTTGGCATAATGATGTCTGGACATAAAGTTGGCAATTATTGGCACTTTGCAAACATCCATAGCATGAGGATGAACAGAAGAGGAATAGTTAATGGAATAATTGTATCCAATCATGGTATAATGCCTGCCCTGGAATAACTTTGGAAGTATTGGCATATTGTGTGGGCATCTATGGCTAGATGGAGGCCACCGCTGGTGTGATGCTGGCTTTGCATAAAATAATAGTAAGTCCTAAGCAGTCGTGGGCAACCGTGGCTTGATAATTGCCATCCTTGGTATAATGGGGACCCTAGCATATAGGTGGTCATTTTTGGAATGTTGAGGCCCACCATAGCCAGGAATGGTGATACGCGTGGATAGATTCTGCCTTCCTTCCCCATGTAGTAGTGTCACATGGGGAATTATTAAAATGACAAATTGATATTTGGGTGCCACAATGAAAAGCTGGTTCTTCATGACAAATGATCTGATTTCCTAATCAAATAAAAAGCTTTTATTTCTGGGGAATAAAATTTACTTTTACAAAATGTAATCTGTGTACCTGATGGCAAAATGTGCATTCTTGTTGGTGGTCACTATGATACATAATACACTCAGGCGTAGGGTGGGGTATTGTGTAGTTTAATAGAGTAAACAGCAATGGAAGGAAAGACAGTCTTTGGGGAAGGATATCCCTTTTAGTATCAAGGGGAACAGTAGGCAGTCTTGACAGAGGATAAGGGAAAAAAACAGTCCTATTGGTGTCAGTTTCCTCACTGTACACCGGGGTGAGTCATTTCTCCTGAATTCCCAGTATTCTGCTCTCTCTCTTGGTTTCCAGAAGGAGAAGGGGTGTGGCGTATATCCTTGTGCCTATTCCTCCACCCAGCAGGGGAAAAGAGGTTCAGGAAAAGTATTTGCCTGAAGTCACGGCCCTCCGGGGTGGTGGCTGTGGGAGTCACACCGCCCTTCTCTCCTCCGGGTCGGCTTGACTGGTGCGCAGTGCCTCCTGGCATGAATTCGGTGCTCTTCACCGGGCTGTCCGCTTCGTTGCTCTCACTGTGCTGCTGGAGGCCTCCTGTCCTCTTCTGTGGCGGCAGCGTCTCTCCTTATGCCTCCGTTCTTGGTCCGATGTCCTCGTGGTTCACAGCGTCCTCTCCTGCTTCTTCCGGCTTCCGCGCGCCCTCCTCTGCTCTCTTGTCCCATTTATGACGCGCCTGCGTCACGCCGTCTGCGTCCACTAGAGCGTTGTGCTCCCTTCCCTTGCGCCGCGGCTCCAGCGCCATGTTGAAATCCCTGCCCGGACACGGCACGGGATTACATTGTCATAAAATGGCATGCCGAAATGGATTAATTTCTAAATGCATATTTAAAGCAGATTGTTGAGTGATAATTCCTACTGCTGTCTCACTCGGGAACCTGTCTTCTAGAGGAACTGGTAGGGTCTCCATAACATGAGTGGTAGTGTAGCTGCATGAGCTTGGCTTGGGAATCTGTAGTCTTGCTAGGTACTGCATGAGACTGTGAGATGTGTGTTATGCTTCCACAGTGCTCCTTCCAAAGCAATTATCTGTCATTAGATAGCAGCAATATACCAGGAAGGGTCATGATGTGGAAATGAAAGGAAGAGGAATGAAGAAGTATAGAGAGATGCTCTGAAAAATGATCAGATAGATTCAGTTGAATTTTAGAAACTGCCAGTGTTCCCTAAGACTTTCAGGCATTTTAAAGAACATTTGGCCAAAAAATCCAAGTATGTCATATTTAAAAAATATATTTCTTAGCACAGTTGTACCTTCAACTCTCCTGTGAAGAGTCAGCCTTGCTTGGCACACCATGAACTTACACAAATATTTCATATGTGTTGTAAAGCAACTACGGGTGTCACAAAAGGACAGACTTGGTACTGAAACAAAGAATCCATCATTTAGGTAGTTGTAACAGGAATCTGGATCAAGAATACACATGCAGTCTTTAGGGTAATGGTAAAGAACAGGGTTCTCCAAAAGACAGGTCCAGGAGCAGAGATTCCCAACAGGAATGGTCTCCTTCTGTTATCTAGCTCACTGTCTCAGAAGAAATATATATCAAAGGTTTCGCAGATTGGGTCACTTTGTGGTAAGCCCCCTTCTCCTCTCTGCGGATTGGGTGGTTTAAAGTTCCCTCCTTGAATCCCATATTGGCACTTTCCAAATATATGTCTCTTCCACTCCAAGATAGCTATCATGTTGCATTTAGACATAACATGACATGATCTTGGAAGTATACAAAGTAAAAGTCTGCCTGCAGGTATTGTCTTTGCCAATGTTTGCAGCTAATTTCTACAGCAATTTGCAAAGGTAGTAGAGTCAGGCGACCATCTTGAAAAGTGATACAGTATGCTTCCAAGATGGACACCACGTTGTGTATAGAGGGTTTTATGGGCATGAGAAGCTGGGGGGCAGGGGAGAAGGAAGAGGCAGGGAGGGGGCGAGCTGTTCTCTGGTGGTGGAGGGAGGCGGTAGGGAATGACGACTAGAGAGTGATACGAAGGCAGCGTAAAGGGGGGTGATACGAGGATGATTTGTGGGGTAAGAGAAAAAATGGGGAGAAAAAAGGGAGAGGAGGAAGGTGCAGGATAAGAACTCCGATTCAGCTGCATTTACTTAAACATGCTTCAAGTTAAAGGCAGTTAAGCCCGACACTCTTGATTATGCAACCTGGATTTAAATAACCAGTGTGAATTACACAACCTCTTTTGGAAAATATTTGGATGCAGCTTTAGAATCATTACAACAAAGAGACCTGTGGGCTCTCCCTTCTACATTTTCAGAATTTAAAAAACAGGTAAAAAAAAGCAATGCAGCAGTTGTCAGGAAGGCAGGACAAGGATCTCCTATCAAAACGCTCCCACGCATGGATGATTTTAAATAATAATACAGTCCAAAACAGACAGTCTGGGAGTATGTTATTCAATGTTTCTTCAAAAAAAAAAATTTAAAATAAGTTCATGCTCTGTAGATTTGTAGGTCTTTCAACAAATGACGTTGCCCCATCCTGGATCAAATCTAAGCAAAGTGATGTCTTCAGACTACGCAGTTCAGCAGCACAGACTATTACTCATTAGGCCTGGACGGTGAACTTCACTCCGTTGGCGGAGTTTGCAGAGTTTTCTGCACTCCGCGGAGCTCGCGGAGTGCAGAAAACTCTGCTTCGCGAGCGCGATCTGCCGCTCGGGTAGAATTTTTACCCGAGCAGTAGGAATACCAGCACAAACTGCAGTTCGCACTGCACTCCGCCACACGCGGAGCTACGCAGAGTTTTTTTGTAACTTCGCGGAGTTCCACGTAGCAAAATTCAGCAAACTATGCCCAGGCCTATTACTCATATGGTCTGTATTTGTCCCAGTTTACTAATCAAACGAAGATCCCTGTTGAGAAAACTGCTAAACGAAAAGGGTATGCGCTCCTGCAGGCAGGCAGTTATTGCATGCCTGGACCGCAACAACAAAACATTGGTTTTATGAACTTTATGATGTCAGTGAGAAGTAGATTATCGAAGGATAGTCAACAGTGGATTCAGTTCGACTGATACAACTATTTGCATGAAATATTACATTTTCACATGATGGGCTTTTATGTTTTATGATGTAATGTTTTATTAAGCTACTGTTGTCCTGCTGTCACTTTATTAATTTTCGTTCATTTCCCCAAAAGACTGGCTTTATTGCCTTTTGGTCATTGTTTGATAAGATGGTTTATCGAGCTACTGCTGCCCCGCCGTTGCTGCATTAATTTTCACAAATGTTTTGGACTCCAAAAGGTAGAAGATATGAAATGTTTTGCACTGATAGGAATTTGCCATTTTGATGTTGAAGTCATTTTAATATGAAAATTTGTTATGTCACGCAGCTGGCTGTTGGGAAATTGATAATAATTTATTCAACCGTTTATTTCTTAATTGGACAGATTTCAGTGTTTTGCAATGCTGCATTGTAACAGTCAGCGTTTACATTAAAGTGGCTGAGAAATATGCAAAAATACAAATAAAACTTTCATCTGTGAAGTCATACTGTTGACTGTCATTGTCGACCCTTTCCATTGAGCCGCTTCGTCCTCTACGTCCTCTACTCACAAATAACAGCACTGAGATTCACCAATATGCCAATGATACACAGCTCTACTTGAAAGTCTTCTGTGCTTCAGGCATCCAATGCCTCAAACACTGCTTGCACACAATCTAGACCTGGCTGTCCAGCCCCTAAATGAAGCTCAAACCAACAAAGACAGAAATCCTGTTATTTGTCAAGAACAATCAACAAGATACAGTATAAACCTGGCTCAATGACATGAACCATAACAACTTCGAACCTCAGCTTGCACTGACTGCCAAGCCACTTGGATTCACCTTGGACATAAAAAACTCACCCTCAAGGAACACAGTCAAAAACACACAAACCACATGGTACCAGCTCACTCTTCTAAAAAGTGAAACCGTTTCTTCCAGAAGACAACTTCAGATCTAATGTTCAAGCCCTCACACATACAATATATATAGAAGGCTTAGGGACAAATCCAGTAACCTGATGAGTCCCACTGTAACTAGGCCTCAGGTAAACCGAATATGTATGAACTCCACAGAACCAGGCATGATGAGCAAGGCCAGATATCCAAAACAGGACTACAGGAGGGACAAAAACTGCACAATGAATATTGGAGGTAGCAGGGTAGGACGCACTAGAACACTATCAAGGAGGATAATGTAGCAGGAATAGGCTGAAGAAACTGAAGAGGGAAAATCAACAAATGTTCAGGTACAAAAACAGGTGCAAACTTATGCAAATGAGTTGTAACAACGACTGTTGCCACACACCCGCTCCGAGTTTAAATAGAGTCTTCATAGGGCTGTACTTATTCCTCCCTGGAAGTGCCTCTGGCCCTAGAGTGGCTGGAGCAGTTTACATTTCCTCTTAACCTGGAAGTCCATGTCTTGCATGACTGTAGTCTCCATTTCCTCGTCCTCCATGTGTAGAGCTGGCTGGGCCTTTTCCGTGGTGATCCTCTCAGAAATCTGACCACCTTGATATCAAAAGTTATAAAACAAATATGAGGATCACTGTTAATATAAGGGGAAAGTTAAGAATTATAACTAAATTAAATGTATCACTAAGTAAAGTAATTTGGTTTAAAGGTTACAATTAATTATACATTCAGAAAGAATAAAATAATAATTAAAAAAATTAAATACAGTAAATTTAGAATTTGGGTTAGCAGTAGGGTTATGGTTAATGACAATATTTTTAATACCATAAAATAATTTAGGGTTATTATGAGGGGTAAGTCTAGATTATTTTAGGATTAAGATAAGGAAAATTAAAATTAAAATAAGGAAAATAAAAAAAATTAAAAAAATGCACTTAGGAAAACACTAATTTTTGGGTAAGGAATAACAAATTAATGCATAAATATTAAAGCAAGGAGTTATAATTACATAGAAGGAGAGAGAATACTTAATAACAAAATTCAATATATTACCTCAACCAGAGACGATGTAGTTATCAACAATGTATATATCACAATGCAGTGCTATCAGTGCACTGTTCCTTGTTTTGAGACTTGTATTGTTTTGCATTTCGATTTTATTACTGTTTTAGTACTGTATAAATACTTTACACATTGCCTCTATGTTAAGCCTGTCTGCTCTGTGCCATACCTACCATGGGTTGAGCTCAGGTTTATTTAGTATCTTTAGTAGTTTACCCTGACAAGCAGATGTGATTATTACTTGAGGGGGGTATTTGTCCTTCTCAAGTAATGACTGAATTCTTACAGTGAATATGTGCAGGCTCAAATGTGCAGCACACTTACAAGTGATGTCCGATGGATATCAACTTTTACCTATTCAGGTATACTGGTGAAAAAACACACACACATAACCATGCATGTCACATACACATGCATGTACGCACACGCTACCCTGCATGCTTGAGACATCATGGATGCCAAGTCATGGATGGTAACGATGGCTATTGGAGAAAGAGTATATTTCATATGGGGAAAGGTAGTTGGCAAGCTCCCACATGATTAGGTATAAAGGCCTATACCCATGAACATAGAGGGAATAGTAACCTCCATCGTAAAAGGCATGCCCTTTTGGTGTTTGTCCAGATCAGGGCCCAGCATAATGACTAAAAACAGTAAAATTGAAGTACTTGCAACAGGTTTTCTTAATTGTCAAGTTTTCTGAGGAAAATGAACAGACCAGACAAAAAGAGTACAGGGGCAGTTCAGCAAAGCTTGACAGACTAATGCAGAGGACATCCATTGCAACACAACATGGGTGTAGAGGCATCATATTTTCTTAAAACTTGTTTAAGCTTATATTAAGAAATGGCTACTGCTAGAAATGGGGGTCTCTAGTTCGCAATGGTTTGCACCTTTGTCCAAGTAGGGCCCCTTGCTTCTAGTCAGGTTATGGGGGTTACACCCTTAGACAACCCCTGCTCACCCCCTTGGTAGCTTGACACGAGCAGACAGGCTTATCTCAGAGGCAGTGTGTAAAGCATGTGAGCACACATACAGTAATACAGTGAAAACACTACAAATGGACACCACACCAGTTTAGGAAAATAGGAAATCTTTATCTAAATAAAACAAGACCAAAATTACAAAATTCCACCATACATATATCAAGATATCACCAAAAATAGGGTATTCACAGAAAATAAAGCTTATAGCAACAAATAGCTCCACCTGGGGCTATAACGACATCGTGCCAGCTGAAAATCCCAAAGTATGGTGCTGGTCGCGAGGTGCGCGGCGTTGCGCCCGAAGTCACATGGACCCCAAAGAACAGTACCTAGGTAAACGATAAAGACAAAGACGGTGCACGGCGTCAGGGAGGTGATGCTTTGTTGGCGCCTGGGGAGGTGAGGCATTGGTTCCTTACTGCGATGCAGGGAGGGTGAGGCGTTGGTTCCTTACATTTGCCTGGGAGGTGACGTTGCGGTGGCGTTGAGACATCTGTTCCTTGGGACGATGCAGGGTAGATGGATTCAGGGGGGTCACCTACGTCGGGTATCGGCTCCGCGATGATAAAACACCGGAGTCAGTGAAGTTGTGGCTGCGGTGCAAGTCGGGGCAGTGCGTCATGAGCATCACGAGCAGTGCTCTTGGCTCTGGTGCAGGCAGCGGCTCGGTGACGGCTTCGGAGTCAATACGGTGCGGTGTCGGCAGGCGTCGGGCTGCGGTGCACGTGAGGGCAGTACGTCGTTCACTTCATGAGCGGTGCCCACGGCTTCATGGCAGGTCACGGCATCAATCACAAGTGTCAGTGTTGCTATTTCCCTCTGTGGCAGCTGAAACAGAAGTTCCAGGTGCAGGAGGACAGAGGAAATGAAGTCTTTGTGCCCCTGAGACTTCAGAACAGGAGGCAAGCTCTACACCAAGCCATTGTAGACCTTCTTTAAGCAGATACACAGCACACAGCAAAGTCTTGGTCCTCCCCTTGCCAGAAACAGCCACTGCAGGCCAACCCCACCAAGCAAAGGGGCAGTACTTCTCCTTCAGTTTCCCCAGCTCTTCTCCTTGGGAGAGGTTCCTCTTGAGTCCAGAAGTAATCTAAAGTTTTGGGGTCTGGGCCCCAATATTAATACTCAATTTCTCTTTGTTTTCTTTTTGGCAGAGAGGCTCTGTGCTCAGTCCAAACTAGTTCTGTCCTCTTTGGCCCAGCTTCCTGGTAGGAGGTGGGGACAGCATTCAGGTGCAGGGAAATCTCTTCACACCACTCTAGATGCAGCCCAGGTCTATTGAGCCCAACCCTGACTCATCCAGGAGAGGCAGGACACATCTCAACCCTCCCAGTGGCTGTCTCAAGAGAATGCACATCCCCCGCTCCTGTCACTCCAAAGCCAGACAGTCAACCCACAAACCAGCAGAGGCACACAGAATGGCTAAGCAAGAAAATACCCACTTTCTAAAAGTGGGATTTTCAAACACAATATAAAAATCATCTTTACTAAAAGATGCATTTTTATATTCGGAGTTCAGGCATAGTAAACTCCAACTTTCTATCTTGTCCCAATGGGAAGTTATACTTATAAGATGCTATAAATAATCTCCCATTCTATCCTATGGGACAGATAGCCTTTCCATAGAGAAAAGCGAATTACACTGTAGTTCACTATCAGGACATGTCACACACACCAGTACATGTCCTACCCTTCACATACACTGCACCCTGCCCACAGGGGTGTGTGGGCCTACCTTAGGGGTGACTCACATGTACTAAAAGGGAAGGTTAGGGCCTGACATGTGGGTGCACTTGCCTGTTCAACATGGCAGTAAAACCTGCACGCAGACACTGCAGTGGCAGTTCTGAGAACCCTTTGAAAGGCTACTTGTGTGGGTGGCACAATCAGTGCTGCAGGCCCACTAGCAGCATTTGACTTACAGGCCCTGAGCACACACAGTGCACGTACTAGGGACTTAGTAGTAAGTCAAACAAGCCAATCATGGAAACACCAATCCATACGCACAATTTACATAAGGAGCACTTGCACTTTGTCACTGATCAGCAGTGGGAAAGTGCCCAAAGCATCTAGACCAGCAAAAACGACATGCAGCACACAGCTAAAATACAGGAGGCAGAGGCAAAAAGAGACAGGGTAAAACCACGCCAAGGATGCCAGGTTTAACACGTGTCCCCTCCAGCTGAAAAGTGGGTAGACCTACCCACCCTCCTGGGAGTTCTCTTCACTAAGGCAGAAAAATCTGGACAGACCATCAGCATTGGCGTTTTCTTTACCAGTGCGGTGTTCCACCGCAAAGTCCATCCCCTGTAGGGAAATGGACCACCTCAACAGTTTTGGTTCTCACCCCTTATTTGCATCAACCATCTGAGGGGCCTGTGGTCGGTCTGAACCCGGAAGTGAGTCGCAAACAAGTAGGGCCTCAGCTTCTTCAGTGCCCAGGCTACAGCAACAGCCTCCACACCATGCTCTGAAGCATCTGTCTGCACCACAAATTCTTTTGAGAAGTTGGGCACCTTGAGCATGGGCGCCATGCACATGGCAGATTTCAGGGCATCAAAATCTTTCTGGCAGGTGTCAGTTCAGTTCGCCCTCCTGGGCTGCTTCCTGGAAGTCAGCTCAGTCAAAGGGGCATCAAAGGTGCCATATCCCTTGACAGACCTCCTGTAGTACCCGGTGACATTACCTCACCTCTAGATCATGCAGCCCTTCTGCCCCTCCTGAGACCATTTAGGTTGATTCATTTGAAATGTGGTACTGGAGGCCATTTCCTAAATATTTGTAGCCCCAAGAAATTAAAGGTGTATGGGGAGATTTATCACTTACAGGGGTACTGCAGATTGGTCAAAGGACTTGACTGGCTACTTACCCACTGGTTTCAAAAGGAACACAGGAGGTGACTCTTGGAAATTTGCCCTCTTTGCAGGGTCACCCCAGATTTGTTTTTGCCTGTGTGCTGAACCCTATTTTTACTGGCTATAGAGCACTGTGCACTCTACCCCTGCTAATCCATCGTAAAGTGCTTGTGCTCCTCCTTTGAACATGATGAAATTAGTATACAGATGATTGGTTTGTCTAGTTTGCCTATAAGCCCCTAGTATATTGTACCAAATGTAGGCGGTGCTGGGAAATTAAATGCTGCCAGTGAACTGCAGTACTCATTGTGCTGTGAAATGCATTGACACTGTACAGCATGTTTCCAAGCCCACCAATGGCCTGGCTGTGTAGGTTGTAACTGCAAATTTGACCTAAAAAAATGACCTCTATTTGACAGGCCTAAACCTTCCTTTTAAATATTTATAAGTCATGCCTAAGTAGGCCTTATTGCCTATTGGGCAGGGTGTATGGTATCGAAAAGTAGGATATGTAAAAGTGTAATGTTAAACATGTCCTTACAAAGAAAAAAAAACCTCAAAGCTGTTTTCGCTGTAGCTGGGTTGCCTGTTCCACTGGAAAGGATTGGGATACAATATAAGGCGTAATACATTTTATACCTGCTTAACACCCTATGAGTCTCTAAGCACCTCCCCTGGGGTACTGGGGGCTTTATGTACTCATGTGGTAGAGTGGGACTTGAAGGACTAAAGTCAGAAGGTATAATCTTTCAACAGGACAAACCTCGTTGGTGGATCCAACCAACGCTCCTTCGTGGTCAACGTCAAATTTTGCCTTGGACTTGTTCTGCCACAACCATTGATTTATATTGCCACTTTGTGCTCTTTGGCGCTATTTTACTTAAAACTTTAACAAATCATATTACTGGTTCCCCCTATCGAATTTTTGTCAATTTATTGTCATTTTGTTTATTGAATTTTACTCTATTTTTCTAAACTCGTTTTAAGACTTGTACTGTTTTGCATTTCGATTTTATTACTGTTTTACTACTATATAAATACTTTACACATTGCCTCTATGTTAAGCCTGTCTGCTCTGTGCCATACCTACCACAGGTTGAGCTCAGGTTTATTTAGTATCTTTAGTAGTTTACCCTGACAAGGATTGTGGTTATTACTTGAGGTGGGTATCTGTCCCCCTCAAGTAATGACTGAGTTCTTACAGTGAATATGTGCAGGCTCAAATGTGCAGCACACTTACAAGTGAAGCCCGATGGATATCAACGTTTACCTATTCCGGTATACTAGTGAGAAAACACACAGACAAGCATGTTCACACATGCTACCCAGCATGCTTGAGACATCATGGATGCCAAGTCATGGATGGTAATGATGGCTGTTGGAGAAAGAGTATATTTCATATGGGGAAAGGTAGTTGGCAAGCTCCCACGTGGTTAGATATAATGGCCTATACCCGTCAACTTAGAAGCATGGTCCCACTACCATTACTCCACATATCCTGGTTAGAGGGAATAGTAACCGTCATCGTAAAGGGCATGCCCTTTAGGTGTTTGTCAATATCAGAGCCCAGCATAATGCCAAAAACATTAAAATGTAAGTACTTGCAACAGGTTTTATTAATTGTCAAGTTTTGTAAGGAAGGTTAACAGAGCCAGACAGAAAGAGTAGAGGGGCCGTTCAGCAAAGCTTGGCAAATGAATGCAGAGGACATCCATCGCAACACCGCATGGGCCTAGATGCATCATTTTTTCTTGAAACCTGTTTAAGCTTAAATTAAGAAATGGCTACAAACAGTTGTTTACAAAGTATATATAATTACATATAATAAAAACAATGGATTTGTATCAGCTAGCCAGGTAAACTTACTTTAAAAAAAAAAGCGCACGATCAGCCACCCAAATTTTTCGCCTATGTTAATAGACTGGTTTATTATTTCAATCAAGTGCAGGCTCCTGTGAATCACAGATAAAGTGTCTAAGTGCCAAGTGCCCAGCTTCCAAGGATTCCAACAGCTTCCAGGACATGTCTGCCTATCAGTGAAACCAATTAGTCTTGTTACATTTGAGAAGACAAAGCATTGGAGATATGAATATGCCCATAGACAAGTTCTTCTCTGCTGTTAATTCCAGGCTACAAAGGTAAGCTATGAGTTGGTTTGACTTTGTCGTATCTCAGTCACAGCTCAGATCAAGACTTTGCTTCTCTCCATCCCATAGTTCAACAATCCTGTTTCCTACAAGACCCTTCTTGAACTTGTTCGCAGCATCCTTGGCCGACTTCATTTTCTGATTTAGACTGAAGAATCTATTCTCCTTGGACTTCTTGCCTTCTTTCAGAATGAATATATAAATCTATAGATGGTAACTATGAATAACAGGGGTGTTTTTCACCTAGTGGTTCTGAATGACATGAAATAAACAAAGAAAGTGAAGATCGAGTTGTTGATGATTTTACCTAGAGACCATAGGAGATAAACATCTCCTTTATTCAGTTTACCTAGCTACAATGCTCTGATGTGTACGGGTTCCAACCATAATGATGTTCTGAACAGGATTTTTGAATTGTCCTTATTTCAAATATACAAATAAACATGGACAGAAGGAGGCAAGGTGCAGGACTGAACAGTTTTAGTTAAAGCAATGGAAAACAAGCCTTGATGTAATTGCACTGCATTTGAAATGCATGATCAGGATAGTAGATTGCAATGCAATGGAACGGACATATAACAATGACAATAACATTTTTATGAGCCTTTCATACCACACTTCTAACATTTATAAGCACTGGCGATAACTGACATTCCCCGGGGCCCAGATTTACTACGTCCTTGCGTCGCCATTGAATCACGCAAGGCGATGCGATGCAATGCAACGCGACCCTTAAGTCAGATTTACTGAGCCATGCAAAGTGACCTTGCGTGGCTAAGTGAATGCAGAGTAATAAAAGGCAGCACAAGTTGCTGCCTTGCGTTACTCTGCATTGAGAAGGCGTTCCATGTGTGGAGAGTGCTTCCCACGCATCCACCCATGGATTTTGGTGCATTCACAGATTTACTAAAGCTAGTAAACCTAGGAATGCATCACAATGGTCCGCCATTCTAACAGATGCGTAATGAGGAGAAATATGCTTATTTCTTCTCGTTATTTCCTTTTTCTACATGTGCTGCATTGTGCAGCACCATTGAAAAAGAAAAATGACTGAGGATTTTGTGCACAATCCTGGCTGTAATGCAGGCACCCTTGCACCATGTCGCAAGGGTGACCGTGTTGGTGCTAGTTGGAATGTGGTTTATTAGTAGTGGTAAGTAGGGACCTACCACAATGAAAGGTTCAGTCAAGGTATTAATAAATTATTCCCTAGCTCAACCCTTGGTAGCTGGCTGCATGTAGGCCTGGGAGGTAAACTCTGCTCCGCTTGCGGAGTTGCTGAGTTTTTCTAACTACGCGTAGAGTTCCGAAAAACTCCGCAGAGTTTCCTCTCTTGTGGCTCACAAATGTTAAGTTGGCGAGCGCGAGCAAGGAAAATCCAATGCTAGACTCACTCCCAGCAAGATTTCTCAACGCGGGCGGTTGGTGCATGTCGTTACTGCTTGTGTTGAGAAACCTGATGTCCATGTGGCAGGAAGAAGCTGAGCCCTCTTGCCCTGCACGTGATGCCATTCGCGCTGAATTTACAGCGCGGGACAACTGCCTGGCACTAAAAATCAGCGCAAGCAGCGTGACTTACCTCACTCTGCCACTTGCAGAACTCCACGGAGCGCGGCAGAGGTTTTTTTGACACTACACAGAACTCCACAAAAATCTGCCCAGGCCTAGCTGCAAGCAGGCAGGCTTAACTTAGGAAACAGGTGTGTAAAGAATTTAAAAACACCAATACATTAAATAAGTAAGACACAACACACAGTAAAAATCCAACTCCAATATATAAACATAGATTATATTTTTATGAACAAATAGACACCAGAATGACAACAATCCAATGTAGGAAACCAGAGATATGAATTTTTAAAGAATAAATGTAAAACTAGCGCTTAGAAGCAAATAGCACTCACAGGGTTAAAAAAGGTCATGCTGGACCGGGACAAAGTCAAAAGTTCTTTACACTTATTTCCAAAAGTGTTTCTTGATGCAGAAAAGTGGTCCACAGCACCAGCCATGGGTTCAGATGCTCTGGTTTGCTTGAGGGTTCAAATTGTCCAGAACACAAATCCAGGGGTCTAGAATCTCTGATATGGTCCTTGGGATGTTGGGACTACAATTCCCACAATGTACCTGGCCAAATCATTAAACGTCCACTAGACACACTCCAGGATGGGGACTCTTGGTGGAGATGATGGAGGTGTGCTCTGTTAACCTGTAGCTTTTAGGGAGTCCACTCCTTAATCCTTCTTGAAGCAAGGCAAAGTCCTTAGGGCTGTAGTTCCAGAATGTGCAGCAAGGGCAGACCTTTGGGGGTAGATCAGGTTTCCAGCAGTGCAGTCCTTCTTCTCCTTGTAGTTTCAGGCAGCAGATCTGAGTTGCTTGGCCAGTCTTCCATATGTATCCTGTGTTCCTGGGCGTCAAGCAGGGGGGCACCCCTGACCAATGGGATGCAAGGTGCCACCCAGGTGTATGAGCAATTCCTCCAAAGTGTGGCGTATTCTTGCCCCAGAAAGCACCATTCTTCTAAAATGGAGAAAGTCTTACCTTGGAGGTATGATCAGGCTTAGCAAGGCCACTGGTGTGGATAAGATTCTCTAGCCCTCCTCTTCCAACCCCTTCCCTAATCTAATTACAGGGGCTCCTGTGTGGCTGGGGGAGCAGGATGTGGGGTGAGCCTGTTCCTGTCCTAAAGTGTCATTCACCCCTTGAAGACCAGTTTGGTCTTCCACCCCCCTTCCTGCCTGTAACTTCTGCAGCTCTCTTCCCACAGGAAACCCACTGTCTGTCTAGTAGGCTACTTCACACCTTATTAAGACAGCTGCGCTCAGCCTGGCAAAGTCTAGTGAATCAGGAGAGAGCAGCCGGAAATCTGGATTTTGGCTTACAGAAAACAAAGTTTTATAACTTATTTTCTGTGATAGGTATTATAAATCTAACAGTGGCAAGTTGTTGGATTTATCATAACTAACTTTTTAATACCTTGAATGATAATTTTCTCGCGTCTGTCAATATTTATACTTAAATAAAATACCCCAATGTTAGCTTATGGAGCCATTTGCTACAATGTGGGAGAAATGAAATGGGCAGTTCCTCCCCCCCCCCCCCACCAGGGCTTATAAAACATATTTTATAATTTCCCTGCTTATAGTTACAAGGCACCCTACCACTGGGGCACCTAGGGATAACTTAGGGGTGACTTATATGTAAAGATAATGGTGTTGATACTTTGGAAGTACCTTTAAATCCAAAGTCGAATTTGAATATAATTTAATTTTAAAGTCGGGCTGCAAAACAGAGCTGCCTTTAAAATGACAGCAGGCAACACAGCAGTGCTCACTCCAGTGCAGGAAATCTACTGAGCCTCTAAACCTCCTTGCCCTATTATATACTAGGGACGTATAGGCAGTTTGTATTCCCCTTGCCTTATTATATACTAGGGACATACAGGGGTCTGTCAGTACCAATTGTAATTATACCCAATTACCATGTACCTTTTACACCAAGCACAGGCCTTGGGTCTGGTTAGCAGAGCCCAGGGCACAATCAGAGTCAGAAAACCAGCATCTAGTAGTCAAAATGGGGCACAAATTGAGGGGACACTGCAAACGGGTCCTGTTTTCTCACTGTGCTAAGCAGCACATTGTGTGCCAGCGCCGAGAGAACGCTGGAATGCACCATATATTAGTAAATATAATGCATTCCTGCTCTCTCCCTTTGAGCAGCGCAGCAAGTTGTCATGGTGTATTGCTTTATGCCAAATCTTAGTAAATGTGGGCCCTAATCCATGTGAGGTTGTGCAATATGGCCTGTAAATGAAGGTTTCCAAAACAGGTATGCTATAACACCATTGAGTTTGATGCTGTTCTGTATGACCTTCATGAATGTGTGTCAGAGTCTTTATGGCGAAATGTGTGTAGCTCACCAATTTCTGAAGTGGAATTTTGTTTCTCTTTTCTAAACCCTCTGATCAGGAAATATTCAGTATGTGTACAAAACACAAAAAGTATCCATTAGTGAGGTTCCTTGACAGGTTCTCCACACTTCAAAAATATGAATCAATTTATCATGTAACAAAGTTGTAATATTGGGAGAAATGCTTATAATTCTATGCATTTTTAGTAATTCTAAGAAATTCTAGAATACTGGTAGTGGGTGGTGACATGCCTGCAACTGCATGTAAGGTGGGTGATTAAAGTGAACTTCTGTCAATGTATACTGGGGGTTCTCCCTGCATCCTGTAAGAGAGCACTTATGAAATACCGCATGCAGAGTCTGGGTCCACTCTTGCTGGAGAATTGTGATTCACTGACTGCTGGACCATGGCTCTATCTTTGACTTTGACTTGTGGCACAAACATCTTATTGAACAGATGTAAGTAGAAAAGATGTTCATGCTGTTTATAGAACAGGTGATGAATTGACAGATAGCCTAGTTGATTGCAGGGTGCTATCTGACATATTACATGGACTCACTGCAGAAACAAGCAGAGAATAGGACCTCCTCAGTAGTCCAGTCTGCTCCCTGTGCTTCAGGACTTCTTATTTGGAGAGGAAATCAATTTATCTAAGTAAGACTTTAGATGTACCTTGCTGTCAGCCAGAATGTAAGCTCACCTTATGTGTGTAATATAATGTGGACTGAAGATATGAAGCTGGATATCTTTCCCTGCTGTATTTGCATTTCCCCCTCCTCCACTTAACCTCATCTTCTGTCTATTAGCACTTTTCCTCTAAATATTATGTATGCAACTCATTTTCATTCTGTTCGTATTTATTATAGTGTGTAATAAAAAGTAAAAGATATTAAAAAATAATTTTCACAGCTACCTCCAGTTAAATATTTGCTGCTGAAGAAGGCTTGCATAATTGCGAGTGTAAACAATGTGTAGGCTTTGGTATTTCCAAATTGCTGTTCGAGATGTTATTAGTTAGAATAACAAAGGCCAGTTAGGAGAGAGCCTCAGAGAGGCTCAGAAGATCATGCAGTTGTGGCTCATCTTGCAACTGGCATAGAGGAGTGAAAGTGCTGTCTTCTATGAAGTAATAGGAGGTTTGATCCCAGGATTAAATAAACTGAGTGGTGCTTAAATAATCAGTTGTCCTGGTCCATGTTATTGCTTGCTGTGTCTCATTAAGTAATTAATTAGGGGGTAAAACGTAACGAGGAGGTAATGCTTCAATTACTTACCGGTAATTGCATTACTCCAAGTACGTTTTCACCATAATTAATTAACTTCTCCCTCCGTCCCTGTTAGGACCAGGCTAACTGTACTAGGTGGGGCCTTGCGTCAACAAAACAGGAGGTCGTGAGGGGTTAGGGGAGGGACTTTTCAACTTTTTGGAAAGGGAACTGGGTGTGTCTGTGAGGTGTGGCAGCCTCATTAAGTAATTAATTTGGTTGAAAACGAACTTGAAGTAATGCAATTACCAGTAAGTAATTGAATCATCCACCATAACTGCAGAGAAATGGACAATAGAAATTCAACTCAAAGGATGGAAAGTGGGTGCTCCAGGGAGTAGTTAGACACATAAAGTTTGGGACCCACAAACGTTTACCTTTCCAAACCCAGATTTGACCATTTCCCACCATGCAAATCTACTCCAGTAAATGGCAGCAGTAATTCTTGTTCCACAACGGCAAGGGGAAATAGAGGAAGGGCTTTGTCAATGGGCAATAGGTTAAAAAAAAAAACACTATGCCTTTCCACAGCAATCTCCATTCTCTCCTCCACATTTCTATGCAATGTAGAATTATGTACACAGCAAATAAACTGCCACTGGATATATCCCATTTTATTCCTAGTAGCAGGCATACTACTGAGAATGTATGGGGATTGCAAACAACTATTAAACCTGCACCTGTAGGTCCGAGTACTCTTAGCAGAACTGATTTACTTCCCTTCTTTGTGGTCAGGCCCCACAATGTCTACATATAGTTTCGGATATGGGAAAGGGTGGAGGATAAAATGTCAGTGGTCCCATATTCAGCAACTACTCTATTTAAAAATATGTGTAATGTGAAACCGAATCTTACTTGGTATATTCCAGTATGTTGCAATGCGATGTTGTTATTCCTCACCTACTCCTGACAGTCTGATTGTTGTAAAGTGATTTCCATATAACAACACTCAGACAACGTTTCTCTAGTATCACATTCCAAATTTGAGATACTACTGCTAACATTAAAATGTTCTCTGCACCATGCTTTGGTGCTCTTTGGAGATCAAGCAACAAGAAATACATACATTGAATTATAATCAAAGTGAGTAGGGAAAGAGAAACGCACACACAAACACATATTTGCTCAGCAGTTGGATTAACTCATCAAGCTATTTTACTGACAGTGGAAGGTGTGACTTAAGGGTTATACGCAGATCACTGTAGCATAAATGCAAACTACTCTCATTAGGAATGAAGTATGCAACCTGGAGGTACACCCTTTACAGCTATACCACTCGCCACGCTATCTTTTTTACAGCCCTGCCAAGTGCCACGCATCTCGGGTTAAACTAACGCATATTACTAATTTCCCTGCATCCCCGCATGCGTTGGAAATTGTCACGCAAATGTGTGGCACTTGGCAGGGCTGCAGCACAAAAGCTGATTGCACACAAGTGCCCTTTGTTTAGCTGCTGACAAGTGAGGATTGGCTTCGTGCGTGACTAATTTGATGTTGCATTCAGAGGGTCGCTCTGCCCTCATTGGACTGTGCTGACGGACCTCCCCTTCCGAGCACAATGATTACTAGGCCTGCAGCAGTGACCCACGTGCACTGATCATTAGTGCAGCCTGCAATTTACGTGTGAGGGGGAACCAATGAGGGGAGACTCCTGCAGTGCCCCATCAGGTAAGCCAAAGACAATGTCTGTCGGCATAGCCACGGAGCCTGACATCCTCGTGGCTGAGGCAGGCCCCCAGGAGCTGCGAGGGGTGGCAGCTGAAACCTCCACTGCCAGGCATTCCGCCTACACGATCACCCGTGACCTGTGATTGGCTCTGATCCTGCAAGGTGAAAGGTGCTGCCCTAGTGCAATAAAGAGGGAGGGAGCACAACTGTCAATATCCATTACAGTGGCGTGACGAAACTGGAGGAGGCCTCCTTGTAAAGTACATCTAGGGGGCCGCCCAACGCTCCGGAGCCAGGCCCGGTTCTAGGGGGCCAGGCCCTCTCAAACATGAGCTTTGGCCCTCGCAGTGGAGGCTTGAAAGTCAAGAGCAAATGTCCACTTTAATTTAAAACGTTCCTCCGTTTTCTTCCTGTTCTGGGAGTATCGTGATTGGGCCTGGGCTCTTTCTCACAGGCACTCCAATCACACATCTCCTTTTAGAAAGGTGAGCTGTGTCTTGCAGGTACAGTAGGGGCATGGGAAAGGGGACAAATTCTTTCTTTGGCACCTGGCTGTGTGGATATTTCCTTTTCTACTCAGTGATGGAGAAAATAAGTTTGTTTATCCTGATTCACCTTTCCTGACCCCTGCAGCTGCTTATCAGTTCAGGCTGTGAGGCAGAGTTCTATGAACCAAGTAGGAAAGAAAATGTGTGACAATTTGTTCTTATTTTTAAAATCTGCACAGGCCCAGCAAGGCACATACTTTGTGTATGTTTCATTTAAATCATTTTTATCATTATCATGGCCATGGATGTAAGACAACAATAAAAATGTCCAGATAACTGGTGATTAATGATCCTGCTGAAGAGCAATGGTTTGTCTGTTGGTAGTTTTGAAATACAGATAAACTGTATTGTATGTGGAAAGCTCAGTGGGTTACTGCCTTTGTCACAGAGATTTTTGTATTACTTGCAGTTCAGAAGTTACAATCCTACCATAGGACGGTGACCTATAAACTGTCATCAAAGAGCTGCATACAAACCTTTTTTTTTGTGTTGCGATTTAGTTAGAACTTCCCCAGACTTTCATTATTCTAATGTTGCTAAAAAGAGTTTGTTTGGGTAGATATACATTTTTATTAGTAAAGCCAACTCCTAACCACTGGGGTATGCTTTAAATCCTGAGTTTGTGCTTCCCCAGCCCCAACACTCTTAAAATATACTGCCCACCAGTATGGATGACATGTGATTCCTACACTTTGTAATCCTCATTGGCTTATGTGACATTCCCTATAGACTGATTTACATACTTGTATGATTCATTGTCTCTGTATAATGTGTGCGTGGTGTAAAGTACTGTGACACCCTACACTATGAGTAGCGCTATACTACAAATGAAATGCATTTGAGAGAAGGGCTACGGAGAGATGAAGGGCACTGTTGGAGGGTGGTAGTAATGGTATCTATGGAGAAAGAAGCCATTGGTGGGGCGCCAAAAAGACGTGCGCACCAGGGCTAAAGCCGGCCCTGTCATGGCCTTTCTGTTTTTGTTTATTTGATTAACAGTCAGATAATTAGGGCAACTGTGGGACATATTTTAAAGTGTGTGCTAATTATATTTACTGCTATATTCAATGTTTTAAGTTTGAAGGTGATTTTACTAATGTTTTTTACTGGGAATAAGGAAGGTGGAGCTGGATGGTGGCTGATATGGGGCTGGGGCCCAAGGTCAGCTGTGGGATAAGGTGCACAGGAGAGGGATGGTAGAAAAGTGGCTAATCTGGCCGGGAAGTACTTGCGTTGAATCCTGGCCTGCTGGAATTTGAGGGTTTGCACTTAGGTCCAGACATTGCGCTTACTTTCAAATAACTCTCCACACGCTCTTTATACACACAGAATCGCTCTGTTGTATCATGGTAACTGTTTGCAAGTAGATATGATGTAATCTAGGGCTTGTAGGCTTCCTCCAGAAGTGACAAATTGAGCCTGAGCTAGCAGGGCCGGACTGGCCGTAGCGGGCACTGGGCGTTTCCCCTGTGGGCCGCTAGGGTAGGGGCCGGTTTTGGGCCCCTGGGGGGCCGTTTTTGTTACCGGGGTCGGCAATATCGGCCCCTTGTAACAAAATCAGCTGAAACCGGCCCTCGCAAACTGCTCGGCTGCACTCCCCTTCACCCCAGGGGGGGCGGCTGAACAGTTTGCCAGGGACGGTTTCTGTTCCCAGTCCGGCCCTGTGAGCCAGCAGTGGCCCACCCGAATGCACCCTTGGCCCACCCAAATAAAAAATTGCTGTAGCCAGGCCTGTGTAGGGCTTAGGGCCCCCCGCACCACGGGAGCTTCGGGGGCTTTTGTTACGCCACTGATCCATTATGGAATGGCCATGCTGCGAAATGGGGAGCGGGTGTCTTTATTGAACTTGAAGCAACCCTTGCTTTATCTCGCAGCAACACGCCTGCCTGTCTGTGATAAAGAGACGGTGTTTGTAGACCGAGAGAGAGCACATGGAAATTGGGGGACAGAGAGATTATTGGGGAGCAGGTGAAGGAAAACCTCTCTTGCGCACAAAAGAATTTCATGGTGGCCTTTCTGGAATGCAGGATTCCATGTCTGGGGTACGTCAGCCGCAAACATTTACGTTAGGATTTGCAGGGTGGTACTGCAAACCAGACTTCCTTAGACTGTGTGTGTCTGGACTGAACCGATGGTGGGAGTAGGTAGCGATGAGCTGCAGTGCCCTGTAGCTTCAAGCGTGCCATTACTATAGCACTGCTCTCTTTCTGTCGCTGCTCTAACTTTAAACAAGGACGGACCATGGTATAAAGCTGGATTCAGAAAGAGCTGGATCCTAAGTAACTTATATCATATATCCATGCCAATATGTGCTCCTTATTCTTATAATATGAGGTCTGGTTTCAGGTGAATTTGTCGTAATGTCGTACACCTATAGTCCATAGAATGACATAATGCAATCTGTGAATCACAACTTGCACTCTTGGTTCTCATCAATAGTTCTAAAGTACCATATTACATTGGCCTTGCTGACAATACATTGATATTTGCTAGTCTCTGGCATTTTAGTGACATTCTAAATAGAGCAATTTGCATTTCTTTTTGTCTGTGTGTGTGTGGGTGTGTGTGTGGGTGAGGCGACTGTGACAGGATACGGTCTGAGAGAGTGGCAAACTCATGCCATATCAATTTAGCATCCACTTGACTTGTCTAACATACATCTTCCACAAAATTTGATTATATTTTTCCCACAGAGAGCAGGTCACATTATGGGATAAGTTCATTTTCTTGACCATTACATGACCAAAAAAGGTTCATTTCTAATATTTATCTAGTAATACAAGCATAACTCCTTCGTTTACTTGCAATGAAATATAGGAGAAACTGAAATGTCACACATAATTACACAAAAAAAATACAAATGTCACACGTGTAAATTCAAAACTTGCCAGCTATGCGGATAAAGTAAATCTAGAGAAAACTTTTTGGAGACGGAGGAAAGTTTGCAAGACCAGTGACCCCACCAAAGTCCATGGGACTAAACATACCGAAGGATGAAATTGATTCCAAGGTTCGAGAGGGTGAGCTGAAGGGCATACAGCCAATAAAATATGTAATACTTCCTGCAGCCTGCTGAAAACACAAGTGTCACTCCAAGTGTCATTCATTTGGTTATTGTCACTCATAAGTACACTGAAACCATGGAAATGTCATACATAAGCATTCTGAAACCTTGGCACCTATGTGGGCTCTTTTGTATCACAAACAAGACTTTTTGTATCCCACACCAGCCTTATCAGACCGCGTTGAGAGACTTGTGCTGCACAGTATGTGAAAGGAAACTGTGGAGGCCGTGCAGCTTCTCTGCAAGGCAGGCCAGGGTGCTCTGGGGTTGTTTCGGCTGAATCCCACCCTGTGGGTGCGGAGGCGGGCAGCTGGTGGTAAGCGGGTAAGATATGCGTTTCCCTGGCAGATCGAGTGCCACTGCTGCACTTAACATTAACGCTACTGCGACCTACAAGTTTAGAAGTGAGATTCGTAAAGTCTAAGTTGTTGGGACTGAACTCGACATGCCTTTACCACAATCACGGGACCTTTTAAGGTCGTTAAATCTCATATGTGGCATTTTTATAAGCCAGCCAGTAGAGTGCGAACAGTGTTGGCATTACATCTAAAGTTCTATATGGGAGTCTGCAGAGAAGCCTTCCATCACTCACATCTGAAGCAAAACATGACCTGAGAAACAGCCGTGTAACACTGCAGGCCAGCCCTGGATGTGCAAATGCAAACTAAACCAGTTTTTGTCATTGAAAAGCTGGATTTAACCCTAGGTAAGCTGATGGTCACTATGCCCTGTACCACTTAAGTCTAGGCCAGTGCTTACATCTAACATTTTACGTGGAGACTCAGTTTTAAATATAATTAGGTGCATTGTTATAAGTGAAGCAGCACGCTTTTAAGCATCGCAGTGTCGGAAACATGATCATGTTTATCGCTAACTTTAGTTTCAAGATAGATTGAGATTTCATTCTCCTGACACACAACCATTGAAAATAAACAAATCGGCATTTGTGTTTAATTTTATAAGTTGCAAGGGTGACTTTTACACTGTTGACTTATTCCCGCGTTTAGGCAATAGAGTTCGACCTGGGAGTCTTAATCTTCTTACTCTGGCTGAACCCACTGTTGTTCATCAGTGATGATCTTTATAAACACCATTTCCCTTTCCTTTGAGACCTCACCCAAACATTCCTGCCCTCCCACCTCAACCTGACCTAAAGCTTTCCTAGAACAAAAGGCACCAGGCCTGCCCCTGTCCCTGCCATTGGTCTTGACAACTACCTGTCAAGGGGCATTTGCTCCTGATCAGAAGTCTCCTTAGGCAGAGGTTTCTCTTTCCTGCTGTCTTCTGTCTTTGCAAACTTCTGTCACATGACGTATGGCACTGAACACAGCAGAGTTCCACCAAAGACTGCCGCTGCCCTTCTGATTTGACAACAGTACTGCACCAACAAGACTCCTTCCAAAGATCAGGATTCTCATATTTAAAGGAGCTTAAAAAGGCAAGAATGTCTATATCTCGCGCGGGTGACATAATTGTTCTGAGATAAAGCCGAAAGTCTTGCAACCCTAGATGTATACCAATTGAAATAGCCTTCTATGTTATCTGTTTCTGCCTTAAAATAGATCCCTTGTGCCATCTATGTTATTTTCACTTATGTTATTTTGCTGACGCAGTGCTGATGGTTTATTCATCTATTTTGTCTCTATGTATGTTCTCTAAGATTTGAATCGTGCTGTATTTTCTTTTGCCTTTAATATCTTTTCTTCTGTATTTTTTGTACTCTATGTATTATAGTTTGTTTTGCTTCGAACAACCAATAAAACTTATTGAATAAAAAAAAAAAAGGCAAGAGTGTCATAGATATGGTGGGGTTTGTTTTGCTCTTAGAGTGGATGGAGGAGATTGTCTATTGGAGGATCAGTGAGAGAGAGAAACTTAGACAAAGCGCTGTACTTCTGTTTTGCAAAACTAGGTTATATAGCACTGGGTTCATTTTTATGGTCTGGCTCGGCAGCGCAGCTGTCACCAGACAATGATGTCACCATCACTAGAGAGGGGCTTTGGCTCCACCCACTAGTTGGGAACCAAGAGTACATGTTTTGATTGGGCAGAAGTTGTGTGCTTCCATAGAAAAATGCTTGCTCTCCATACAGCTGTGATCACTTTGTTTATCCAGTTACCCGAGTCTGAATCTTCAGGAGCACACACATGGCATGGGAATGCTGTAAAAGCGTCTTAGATAACTAGGCAATTTATGGTGTTTTTCTCTGGCAACAGCACAGATGGGAGAAGACAGTCATTAACCTACACCGATGTTTAGCTGTGGCTTGACAGGGCAACTATCACCTGGCCTTCTAATCAACACAAATATTATTCTACTGTTCTTTGTTTCTACACGAATACATATCCGTTCCCATGCTATTTGCTTGCAGTGGTTCACGTTACTATACAACATTCCATTACACCAGACCTATTGGCATTGCCAATGCTTGTCGCACTATGTTAGTGCTGTTAAGCAGGAACTGTATGTGTAGGGCTGAAATGTAATGGATTGGAATGTGATTCACTCAGGGAGATTCATGAATCTCTCTATCATTGTCCTGCACTTCACGTCAGTCACTATATTATACCGCACCCTGTGCCTACAAACTACCACTGAAAAAGAAATATACTACCACTGCCACTGTCACTACACTCTCCCAACGTCCCACACTTGACTACCGTCCCTACACTCTGCTACTGTCCTAAACTCGACCACTGCCCACACACTTTACCTCTGTTCTCTCACTCTAGTTTCCTCCACGTAGCCCCTCGTTCTGCCAGAGCGCTCTCTGCCAGGGCACATCTCTGTGGCCACTGCCTCAACCCTCCACATATGTGTCTGCCCAACGGGTGAAAGGTACCTCTGCCTTGCCTGTGTAAAATGTGGCCATAAGAAGCCTGCATGAAACATAATACGCCTGCTTAAAATGTCACTCTGCCATGCATGTGTAAGTAACACAGCCTTCTGCCCTGCTTGTGTCAAGTGGGTGTGCTCTTGTTTATAATATTGGTGTCAATGAATGCGCTTGTTATTACATTTCTGTTGTCCCGCCCTCCTGACTTTAGTTTCATTTCCTCGGTGTAACGCACAGTTTCTTCACCTTAATAACTCAATGTCTGGGCATCCTGACAAGTTCTAGTTTAGTTGTTGCAGTGGTATCTACAAGTGCCTCTTCCGCACGGTGGTCCCGATCACCAGTTTGCTGCTACAGAACTACTCCATTTAATGCACTGTTATTTTTCAACAGTTGGTAGTAGACGTCGATTGTTTCTACTCCTTTTGACACATGTTGTATCGCAGACCCCCACAAGCCTTTAGTGTGTAGTTTGGTATGCAGAGGGCTGCTATGTAGATACTATTTGATGTGCACGTGATACCATTTTGCTGCAGTCTTATATTCTGGATTTTGGTGATTTTGCTTGTGAATCTCTGCAGGCACCAGCCTTTCTGTGGCAGCCTTCTTGCAATAGCTTCTCTCCTCTGGAAGGTGGCATCCTTTGCCTCCGTCACAACTCCCTCCTACCCATGAGCATAATGACAAGAAGCCCCATAAAGGATCCAGCTAATGCTCCTGACACCAATTATTTATTTTTTTTAACACCCAAAGACACAGATCTGGAGCTAAGCTCCTACGTATTGTTTTTTTCTTCAAAAAAGGCAAAGCTATCCACATGGTTCCATGCCACACAATTCAACTCCACACATTTGCAATCCACACCACATAATTCGATACCTAAACACATACTTCCAATCCACACCACAGAATTCCACATCCTGCCACAAAATTCAACAGCACACCAAATAATTAAACTCCACTATGTACTACTCCACAACACAAAATACCATTCCACATAATTACACTCCATAACACACAATCCCACTCCACACAATTCCAGTACACTCAATATCACATAATTACTATCCACATATTTCCACTGCACACCATGCCACACAATTCCACTACACAAATCCACTCCACGCCACACAATTACATATCACACAATTCCAAATCTAACAATTCCAATCAAAACCACTTAATTCCACTACACGCTGAATACATGCACTCCTTAACACATGGGTAAAATAAATTTTCACTTACATCGCCACTAGCTCTAACTCTAGCAAATGCGAGATCTATTGCACTTCCAATGCTTGTTTAATATAGTGCCTAATTGTTGCCATGTGACTGATGCAGAGCTCTCTGAGACACTAAGCATGAAGAACTGAAAATGCTACAGGGAATTCTTAAAATACTGTAACAGGAAGAATTATATCTTATCAGAACTAGCAGGTGCGGTTTTATTATTATTAGATGTTGTGTTAGCGGATAGTCTCACAGGCCTCTACTATGTTTTGCCGCAAAAGCTTGTCAACTTCATAATTTTTGCACTTCGATGAAACTGTAAAGTCATGCCTTTTCCTCCTTGTAAATGCAGGTGGAATTATACGATTCAAGTGGTAATATTTCCTCATAACAGTCAATTTGCATTGGAGTTTTAGAGGAAGTAGGTGAACACAGCTCCAAGAATATTGTACTTGTTGTGTCTTAAAATAAAGCAGAAGAAAGCCAGTTCTTGCTTTGTTCTTCTGTCGTTGTAATTTTTAAAAACTTTATAAATTTACTGCATTTTTGCTGATAATTTCACCCCCAATTTTAAGTTCCTCCAAATAGTACATGAAAGCGATCAATTCACAAGACACACCCCAGCTGCCCTGCTAACCACTGAGTTGAGCACCCAATTAAAGGATGATTTCTCACCTAGACAGCACATGTTCATTGCATACAGTGGGCTTAAAGCCCGCCTATAGCTTACCATTTGTTAGCTTCAAGGTTGCTCTCATTTCCTTTGATCCCGGTCGCCACGGTGTGCAAGTGTCATGTCTTCTTCATGTTTTGGCCCTTCCCTGGAGCAAGGACCAAACACTTGTGTCCTTCCACTGCTCCCATTTTTGGAGCTACATTTTTAATTGTGTTCAAGCACTCCGCATGAGTGCTTGTGTTTTCAGTCCGTCTCCCGTAGCTTCTTCTCCCTCCCACTCCCTACCTTGCACTCTACGCCACTGCACTTTACTCTGCGCCACTCTACTGTACGGTACTGCACTCTACTCTATGTCACTGCACTCTACTCTATGCCACTGCACTACACACCACTGCACTTTACTCTGAACCACTGCACCCTATGCCACTGCACTCTACTCTGCACCACTCTACGCCACTCTACTCAATGCCACTGCTGTCTATACCACTCTGCTCTTCTCTGCACCACACTATGCCACTGCAGTCTATTCTACGCCACTCTACTCGTTCAACTCTACTCAAAACCACTGCAGTCTGACACTCTTCTCTATGCCACTGCTCGATGCGACACTGTACTGTACGCCACTGCACTCTACACCACTCCATGCTACTCCACCCCACCCCACACTTCTGCTCTACTGCACTCCATGCTGCTGTACAACATGGAGAAAAACCATTGGCAAAGCCAATACTATATTTTTTAATGCACTTCGACCACTGGTTGAACCAGTGCTTTAAATGGGCAGGTACTGTCCAGTACTCAGTACCTGCAGCTTTCAGCACTGCTGCAATACATCTAATGGGAGAGTACCAACACTTCTCAGGAGCAAACAGGTACTCTAAAGAGTGAGTACCTCACTTTCATACTTCCATTTAAAGCTCTGGGTTCAACCGAAAGATTCAGATTTATGTATGATTAAACTCACTTCACCAGGGCGCAAGCTTTCTGCTGCCAGAGTGTGTTACCTTTTCTGTCTTCGCGTGCGTGCACAACTAAACACCCCTCCGCTCCAGGACAGTCTTGCTGTCGCCGGTTCTAATCCTTTGGTCATGGAGCCAAGAACTCTTTTTCCGTGACGTTGTGGCCAAGACTTATTTCTCTCTGGATGACGCTCCAGCAAGGGTCCCGAACTTACAGTTAGCCTTTGGCTCACCATGTCCAAACGTTCATGTAAAACACAAAGGGTGGGTTCCGTCAAGCTTTAAAAACAATAACTTTTTTTTACTGGACATAATAGAAGGGGAAATGACGCATGTCTAATACTTACATTACGGTGATTTAAGAAGGGCGCATTGGCCTCGTGTTATTGACTCCCAGCAATTCATGTTCCTTTTACGCACGCGACTGGTCCCAGCTCGTTTCTCACACAATCAGCAGCGAAGGCTGAGTGTTCTTGTAAAACAGGCGCCAGCGCATCTTAAATCAGTGCTCGCGGCCCCGAGCGTGCCAGGGGCTCTAAACAAACTGCACTGACGGCCGGCGGCGGAGCCGAGTGCAAATTAAGATCAGTGACTGAATGCTCTGAGGGATTCTTAAATCCGGCCGGCACTGACCCCCCCAGAAGGAAAATCAAAATGATTTTTACTTTTACTTTGTTATTATGCAGCCTGTGGCGCCTACGAAAATGAAGAAACATGACAGAACAAGCATTGGCATAGCCAATAGGTCTCGCCTTTGGGACCTTATATGTGTTTGCCAGAGCGATTGGCTTTGCCAATGTGTTTAAGCTACCTTGTAGAGCAATGTGTCTCCTGTGCAGCATGTTGAAAAGTTATAGTAAAAAACTGTTATAAGTATTTTTGTTACCTTATATATAACTAAGAAGACAACAAGAGAGTGGAGGTTGGGAAATAGTACCTGAATTACAACACGAGCAGCGGTGGACACTAGGGGAGAATCAACAGATGCCAGATTCAGAGGGCAGACTGAGGTGGTGCTGAGGTATGGTGTGCTGGTGCGGAGGTGATGCTGAGGCAGTGGTGCTGCACTGATGGTCAGGTGGTGCTGAGTGATCCCGAGTTGGTGCAGTGCTGAGGTGATGCTGCACTCATGCCGAGGGGTGTGCTGCGTTGGTGCTGAGGTAGGGCTGAGGTGGGCTGCGCTGTTGCTGAGTGGGGCTGAGGTGGTGGTGTGCTGGTGCGGAGGTGATGCTGAGTGATACTGAAGTGGTTCTGAGTGATGCTGAGGTGGTGCGGAGTCATGCTGAGGAGGTGTGCTGCAGTGGTGCTTAGGTGGTGCAGAGTTGGTGCTGAGTTGGTGCTATGCTGAGGTTATACTGCGTTGATGACGAGGTGGTGCTGTGCAGCGCTGAAGTGGTGCTGCATTGGTGCTGAATTGCTGCTTAGGTAGAACTGCGTTGGTGCTGAGGTGGGGCTGAGCTGTTGCTGAGTGGGGCTGAGGTGGTGGTGTGCTGGTGCGGAGGTGATGCTGAGTGATACTGAAGTGGTTCTGAGTGATGCTGAGGTGGTGCTGAGTCATGCTGAGGAGGTGTGCTGCAGTGGTGCTTAGGTGGTGCTCAGGTGGTGCTGAGTTGGTGCTATGCTGAGGTTATACTGCGTTGATGACAAGGTGGTGCTGTGCTGCGCTGAAGTGGTGCTGCATTGGTGCTGAATTGCTGCTTAGGTAGAACTGCGTTGGTGCTGAGGTGGGGCTGAGCTGGTGGTGGTGCACTGATGCGGAGGAGGTGCTGTGCTGATGCTGAGATGGTGCTGTGCTGATGTTGAGGTGGAGCTGTGCTGATGTTGAAGTGGTACTGGGCAGGTGCTGAGGTGGTGCTGAGATCATGCTGTGCTGATGTTGAGGTGGTGCTGTGATGGTGTTGAGGTGGGGCTGCACTGGTGGTGGTGCACTGATGCGGAGGTGGTGCTGCACTGATGCTGAAGTGGTGCTGCACTGATGCTGAATTGCTGTTGAGGTGGGGCTGCGCTGGTGCTGAGATGGGGCTGCGCTGGTGGTGGTGCACTGATGTGGAGGTGGTGCTGTGCTGCTGTTGAGGTGGTGCTGCGCTGGCGCTGAGGTGGTGCTGCACTGGTGGTGGTCCACTAATGAGGAGGTGGTGCTGTGCTGATGCTGAGGTGGTGCTGTGCTGATGCTGGAGTAGTGCTGTGCTGATGCTAAAGTGGTGCTGTGGAGGTGCTGCGCTGTTGCTGAGGAGGTGATGAGGTGGTGCTGCGTAATACTGAGGTAGTGCTGAGGTGGTGGGGTGCTGGTGTGGTGCTGCACTGATGCAGAGTGGGTGCTGTGCTGGTGTTGAGGTGGGGCTGCGCTGATGCTGAGTTGGTGCTGCACTGGAGGTGGTGCTGTTCAGGTGGTGTGGGTGGTGCTGAGTGATGCTGAGGTGGTGGTGCTGCTCTGGGGCTTGGGTGGTGCTGATTTGGTGCTCAGGTGGTGCTGAGTTAGTGTTGTGCTGAGGTTATGTGGCGCTGATGCTGAAATGGTGCTGCGCTGATGCTGAACTGGTGCTGCGTTGGTGCTGAATTACTGCTGAGGTGGTGTTGCGCTGGTGGAGACTGAGCAGGTGCCCGGGCCTGTTGCTGCCTCACTCAATGCCAGTGGTCTTCAAACTTTTTGATGTCGAGATCCCCTTGTCAAACCTTTTTAGGCGTAAGGACCCCTTCTGACAACATTTTCTAGAAACTGGTCCTCCTCATCATCAACATCTATCGACAACCATAAATGCCCCTGTTAGACCTGGCATCTTTTGGCATGTTTCCCCTGTTTTTTTCCTTTCTGACCTCCTAGTTTTGACTCTGTTTTTGCTGGTTCAGTGTCTCTGCGCACTTTCTCACTGCTGTTCAGTGTTAAAGTGCAAGTGCTCCTATTGTAAATTGTATTATGGATTGGTGTTACCATGATTGGCATGTTTGACTTACTAGTAAGTCCCTAGTAAAGTGCACTGAGGGTGCCAGGGCCTGTAAATCAAATGCTGCTGGTGAGCCACTCACCCATGCAGCCCTGAAAAGGGTTATCAGACCTGCCATTGCAGTGTCTGCGCGGTTTGTAACTGCCATGTCGACCTGGCAAGTGCACACACTTGCCAAGCCCTAATCTTCACTTTTCTTACATGTAAGTCACACCTAAGGTAAGCCCAAGGTACCCCTGTGGGCAGGGTGCCGTGTATATTAAAGGTAGGACATGTACTGGTGTGTGTGCCATGTCCTGGTAGTGAATTACAGTGTGTTTCATTTTTAGGTCGAGCCTCGAGTAGCGCGCAAGCGCTGCTTAGAGGCGAAGACTTTTAGTAAGCGAGTTTGAAAAGCAGTCCCAAAAACGCTCGTGCGCCGTGGCTGGCCTTTTGGGATGGGTACGCGCGGCAAACATGTGTTTCCAATTATCGTGCCCAGACGCGGGCGCGATAATTGGAAACACATGCCGGCAAAGAGCCATGACGCACGAGCGTCTGGTCAGCTGAGCAGGCTGCCGCGCTCGCTCGCCCTCGCCCCCGCTCCTCTCTTGTTTTAATTCACGTCTGCTGTATTCATTCATTGAGAAGCATATTACGTGCAGATGCCACTAGATGGCGTCAGATGCCATGTTTACTCTTTTTTGGAGTTCATTTTCTTTTTAATACTTAGAAACATTTGCTTTACAGCCCCTGACAAATACGGAGGAAGCCTTCAGAGGGCACTACATTATGTTTTCGCTCCGGGCCTCGCAAGGACTTCTCACAAGCATGTCAATGTCTGCGAGTCAGATGTAGATTTTGCAAGGTGGTAGCTGCAGTTGAAACTGTTACAGGAAAGAGGCTGCTTTGCTCCCTTGAATGCTTTCACAATTCTTTTCATATTATTTTCCCTTTCCGCCCGACTTTTTTCATTTTATTTTCCTCTTTCCCGCCCCGACACACCCCTTGCCAAAACAGCAGTGTACTCACTGAGTGATGCGATGCACACACTGGGGATTAAGCGGGACTGTGTCCTGACACTCCTGACAGAATGGCCCATCAGTGGTCGACAGTGACGCACGCCTTATTAAATCCTCCCATCCGTGTCCCAGGCGCCTCTCGGCGCTTAACTTCCAAAATCTCTTCCACTAGACCTAATTAATGCCTCATAAATTTTAAGCCTGAGTTAAGGAGTGGGTCTCCTCTTTGAGTCTCTCTTATTACTGACAACTTAAATGTGTGCTTTTAGCTCACCGTAGATGGTACTTTGTAGGGGACTCTTTCTCTTCTGTCCCCCCCCCTGCGCTTCTGTCTCGCCTTCGCTCTCTCTTTCACAAGCACACACACAAACACACACTCTCTCCCTCTAGAATCACAGTTCCCTCCCTTCTCACCTGACAGTGAATGCCAATGTCTCTTGCCGCTCTCCCGCGAGTGGGTCTCCTAACTGAGTGAATGGTGATGTGTCCTCGCTGTCACTGGTCCCTTGGGGGTGCTGTCTCTTCACTATGCCGAGGACGGGCCCCCTCGCTGTGCATTGAAAGATGGTGTCTAGTCTCAGTGCGGGGTGAAGGGTTGTGTCTCTTCACCCCCGTATGTGGGGCCTCAGCACTGTGTGTCAGGGAGCGTGCCTCGGTGGGGTTGGATGGTGTCTCCTCGGTGTCACTGGCCCCTTGGGGTGCTGTCTCTTCCCTGTGGTCCGAGGACCGCCCCCTCGCTGTGCACTGAAAGATGGTGTGGGGTGAAGGGCTGTGTCTGCTCACTGCAGCGTGTCGGACGGTGTCTCCTCGCTATGGAGCCCCGTGTTATTTCTCAGTGGGGTAGGACGGTGTATCCTCGCTGTTGACTAGATCATCATAGTTTCTGCCGTCATTGCGGGTGTTTGTCGGGTGCAGGTGTTGCGAGCATGTCTTCTTTCCGCAGTGATGCCGTCTTCTCTCCGAAGTTATTGCAGGACTGGCTGGTTCTTTGGGGAGTCGTCCACGTCTATTGGGTTTTTTGTCTTCTTTGGGGAACTTTAGCGCCACGTCGGGGGCAGTAAGCGCTGTGTAAATGCAACTTTCTGTAGCTGACGGGTGCAGCAGTCTGCTCGGGGCAGGTGCTTTGTCTCGTAGGTGAACTCCCACGCTGCTCTCTGCCGAGATGTTCTTCCAGATACTGCAGGATGCACTGTCTGGCCCGGTCGGGTGCTCCCTATATATAAAGGGGACGGCTCGGCGGCGGGCATGAAGTTTTATCATCTCCCTACATTGCGGCGGAGAGGACATTCCAGCTGCGCGAGCGCTTATGTAAGAGTCATTGTTAGGTTATCGACGAACAGCCCTTGATGTTCCGAAACGATGCCTACCACCCTGACCATTTCAACTGCACCCACTGTAGGTAAGTGTCCACTATATGTTTCACACAGCTACACACTGGTTTTTGACACACTAGAGCAGAGGTCTTCAAACTAGGGGGCAGGCCCCCTTGGGCAGGGCACGAGTCGGGGCTACACGCAGGTACACGGCGTCCACCCACTCTTTTTACAGGGTGGACGCCATCCCCCCTGCCAAGGAGTTGGGCCCCACAGAAATATGCTGAACTTGTCCCTGTGTAATTTTCAGACACCGGGACACGTTCAGCAGCGCCTGCACGTTGTCTGTTTTCGATTCCAGCAGCAACGTGCAGGCAGGAGGGAGCTTTTTTTCACCTCCAGCTGGGCCGAAGTTAAGGAGCCATAAGGCCTCCTTTTATCTGAATATCCTGAGGCGGCCTTGAACCTCACACTGTGAAACAAAGACACACAGCTTGTTATCTCTTTACAAGTGCCCAAGAGAGGCATGCTTTTGCCTTTGTTCAGTCCATGTATATAAGAGATGCGTGCACTGTAAGAATTTCAGGTGTGTTGGTCTGTCCCAGTATTTACACAAATAACAATAGCACTATTTTATTTCTTTTATAGCGCTGAACAACGCAATGCAGGGTGTCAGAGCTCTTTACCTAACATACACATTACACATTGAAAATAAATCATGCATATGTGTAAATCAATGTACAAGATGAGTTACATGAGACAGTGAGGGTTACAAGGTGTGGGAGTCACATGTCCTTCATACCTCACTGTGGTCTTTTAGAAGGATTACAATTTGTGAACTCAAGTAACAAAAGGATCTCTGTGTTAAAATCAGTAACCCACTTTACTATCTAGATAAAATAAGAATCTGTCATCTGCGTGTTAGATGATGTTTCTTGCAGGAGACACATTTACCTTCTCTACTACTTTGATTCAAATCTGGGACTTTACAAAACACAGATCTCTCCACCAAGTGCATTAACCACCAGAGTTATCTCACCATTATTACTATTCCCTGAGATTTACTGGGCACCTTCACTACAGATGCCATAGCCCAATCATATATTATAAAATGTAGACTTTGCAACCAATTAAGCATAACAGATCTACTACCATTCTTCTCCTTGTTGCCAATTTCTTTGTGGCAGGGCTTAAAAAAATATATGTATTAGTTGAGGCCCAGATTTTGCGTCGGTATTGCGCCACTTCTTTTGGCACACCCTGACGCCAAATCTCATTTGTTAAATCTCATAATGCGCTTAACCTCTTCCATGCGTCGGACGGCCGTCCGACGTCACGGTGGGCGTGTGCGGAGGACGGCCGGGGGCCGTCCGTTCCGCGCACGTGTGGAATTTTCCTGCACAGCGGGAGAATTCCAGCCGCGTAGAAGGGGTTAAATGTACTCCTCATATACCTGATAAACGTGTGTGAGGGCTTAATATCTGATGTCACTTCTTATGATGCCACTTCCAGTGAGATCACTTCCTGTGATATCACGTGGAATGTTTCGCGTCGTGACATCATGCTCTCTGATGTCACGCGTCATGATTTCACTTGCATACTGCCTAACCTGGTTAGTCCCCCCACTTCTTTTTTTAGGACTTGTGCCCTGCCCCTGGGGGGCCTTAAGTGATCTCAGGGGCGGGAGAGGAGGGGGGGGGGGGTGTTTTAGGCGCCAGTCTCTGTCCAAGAGAAGCATCTTGCTTTGTTTTGAGTGTTAAAAACATGAGCGGTAGTAGGTCACTTTGTAATGGCAGCCGCGGGCCGTGCAGGTAAGAGCGGTGTGGTTGGGTGGGGTGGGAGGGCTTTTGACAGATGAGGACATTTAATTATTTAATTTTCCCTCGTGGTCGTCTGTTACATCCTCCCCAACTCGGCCCCACCTCCCCACCGCTCTTACCTGCACGGGCCGCAGCTGTGTAATGGGCCATCACTAACAACTTTTGTCATGTATATCCTGACCGGGAGTATGTGTAACAAGCATTGGCATAGCCAATAGGTCTCGCTTTTGGGACCTTATAAGTATTTAGTTATGCAGCACAATATCCTTGGTGCAACAACATCAACTGTTGCATGGCTAAACACTTATAAGGTCCCAAAAGCGAGACCTATTGGCTATGCCAATGCTTGTTCACTATGTAAAGGCTATCTGTCCCATAGGTTAGAATGGGAGTTTACTTATAACATCTTATAAGCATATCTTCCCATTGGGACAAGATAGAGAAATGGGGTTTAGCATGCCTGAACTAAATGAATATAAAATTGCATCTTTTAGTAAAGATGATTTTTATGTTCTGTGTTTGAAAATACCACATTTAGAAAGTAGGTGTTTTCTTGCTTAGCCATCCTGTGTGCCTCTGCTGGGTTTGTGGATTGACTGTCTGGCTTTGGAGTGATAGGGGCTGGGGATGTGCATTCTCATCAGACAGCCACTGGGGGGGTCAGGTGTGTCCTGCCTTTCCTGGATTACTCGGGGCTGGGCTGAATAGACCTGGGCTGTATTTATAGTAGTGGGAGGAGATTTCCTTGCACCTGAATGGGCCTGGTCTGCCTTGGACAATGCTGTCTCCACCTCCTGCCAGGAAGCTGGGCCAGAAAGGATGGAACTGGTTTGGGCTGGGCAGAGGCGCACTCTGCCCAAAAGCACAAAGAGAAACTGAGTATAAATATTGGGGTCCAGACCCTAGAACTTTAGAACTCGCTGGAATCAAGGAACCTGCCAAGAAGAAGAGCTGGAAGAACTGCCAAGAGTACTGCAACTTTGCTGTGTTGTTGCTTTGTTGGTTTGGCCTGCAGTTGCTGCTTCTGCCTTGGGCAGTGAAAGGACTGGACTGAACTTTCTTTACTTGTTGCCTCCTGGTCTGAAGTCTCAGGGACCGCAAAGACTTCACTGACCTCTGGGTACCTCCTCTGGAACCGTGGTTTCAGTTGCCACAGAGGGGGGAAAGCAACCGACTCCGTCACTGGCTCTGCTTCTGGCTCCGTGCCCAGAAGGCACCGCAGAGGGCACCGCTGCATCTCGCACCGCAACCCTGGTCTCACTGATGACAGCCGCTGAACTGCTGCTTGCACCGTGACCTGTGGGCACCGCACTCCGCACCGCCTCGCTTCACTTCGCAGCCCTGGTCTCACTGACGCCGTCACTGACTTCGACAACCGTGACCGCACCGTGTGTTGGGGGCACTGCTCGTATGTCTTGCAACACACTGCCCCGTCCCACACCGCAGTCCCGACGACCGACGCCAGCTCCCCACAAAGTGCATATTTTTTTAAGTACTGTATGTTGGATTTTTATCATTTTAGTCTTGTTTTGAATATATAAAGTATTGGATATTTTTCTAAACTGGTGTGGTGTCCTTTTGTAGTGTTTTCAGTGTATTGCTGTTGGTTATGTGCAAATCCTTTACACACTGCCTCTGAAATAAGCCTGACTGCTCGTGCCAAGCTACAAAGGGGTTGAGCAGGGGTTATTTCAGTAGTGTATCCCTCTTACCCTGGCTAGAAGGAAGGGTCCCTACTTGGACAAAGGTGCAAACCATTGCCATCTAGAGATCCCCATTTCTAACAGCCCCCAATTACCACAGCAAATAATTTTTACAGTGGGGAAATGATATTAAACAGTGTTTAGCAAACCAAAGGTCATTGAGCGTAGGGGTGTAGCCAAAGGTGTAGCTAAAAACAAAGGGCCTCCTTTATGAGGAATTGGCGTAGGGCAGCGCTGCAAGTCTTCTTGCGGCGCTGCCCTATGCCAATGTGAAAGGGCAGGAATGCACTGTAGTTATGAAATACGGTGCATTCCAGTCCTTTTCCCTTCACAAATTGCTGCCTAGCACCAACGTAGGCAGAATTGTTTTTGTACGGGAAGAGGCACCTTCCTTCACCGAAACAATCCTGAGGGGCGTTTTCTTATTTCTATGAGAGCTGCAGAGTGCAGCACACATGGAAAGAGGAAAAAACGAGGAAAAATTAAAACATTTCTCCTCGTTACACCTCCACTGGAGAGGCGTCAGTTTTTGGAGCTACCCAGGTTTACGTGATTTTGTAAATATGGGGCAGCATCAAAATCCATGGGCTTTGCGTGGGAACCCCACGCAAAGCCCATGGAGCTACCTCCCTTGACGCAGAGTAAGGCAACAAAGTGACTTGCGCTGCTATGTCTTACTCCATATCTATGAGGCAATGCAAAGCCATGCAGGGTGACTTTGCACTGCCTCATAGGTATGGTTGAGATGCTTGCGCCACCGGAGCATAAAAAAAAGTGATGCTTTGGCGATGCAAGCCTCTCATAAATAAGCCCAAAATATTCTGTACGTTTTTTTAGGTCTTTCACCTTCAGGTATCTACATATAAAATAATGGGCAGCATAAATGAAAAATAAATAAAAAAAGTTCTTGCTCAGTGGGAAATGCACTGTAGTACATTATGAAACCTCTATTAGTTAATGCACTGCAGAGGTCTGTGTGTAACCAGAGAACCACAGAATTAAATCTTGATTGGTGCAGTGGAGAATAGTGATGTGTATTTTTAGTGCTATGAAGTCACAGCCTGTGACGGAAAGCACTATGGGGCAGATTTACCAGCCCCCTGCGCCACCAGTACGTCACTTTTTGTGACGTACTGGTGGCGCAGGGAGCTGCTCCATATTTACAAGGAGAGGAAAAGCCACCCTGCGTGACTTTTCCTCTCCTTGTAAATACGGCCCATTCACACGCAGCACTTTGCGGTGAAGGGGCGTTCCATGGGTGTTGCTGTGGGTGTTCCCACGCAACACCCATGGAACAAGACACATCTCCAGAATTACGAGAAATCGTAACTCTGGAGATGCATCTGAAAGCTACGCCAGCCTAGAGATGGCGTAGCGAGGCGCACCGAGGAGAAATGTTTTCATTTCTCCTCGTTTTCCTCTTTCAATGCGTGCTGCATTCTGCAGCACGCATTGAAAGAGGAAAATGGTTGTAGTGATTGTTTTTGTGCAGGAAGGTTCCCCTTCCTGCACAAAGACAATCTCCCACGACACAGGCATCCTTGCACCATGGTGCAAGGGTGCCTGCGCCAGCGCATGGCTGCAGTTTGTGCGCCAGCGCAGGGGGAAGCACAAGGATGCGACATATTCTTGTAAATATGTCGCATCCCTGTGCTTTCCAAACTAACGCAGCATGGCGCAGCAAAATGACTTGCTGCGCCGTGCTGCGTTAGTTAATTGTAAATCTGCCCCAGTGAATATGTAAGTAAATTTTTTATACTTGCATTACACACAGGGTAAGATAGAATGCTGCAAAACGTGCGAATAGTTTTACAATAAAATGGTGCTTTCAAAATGTAGGTTTTAATAATACCAGAGCGTATGTAATGCAGTTTTCTTTTTTTACGTAACTGTCCCTTCAACACCTCTTTGGGGGCACTAAGGGCTGTGTAAATACAGTTAAAATTAAAAGCAAGAACTTCCCAGCCCAGTAGTTAACACTTTGCACTTCCACACCAAAAAACATGCATCTTTGTCTTCACAAAGAGCCAGAACTGCCCCAAGCATCCTTTACACTTGCAGATTACCAGATAAGGCGCATTTGCCTTTCATCCAGGCAAGCAGCTGACAACGATCTCAATTAGCCGTCCCAGGATGGCTGTCTTTTTACAGGGACAAATGAAGCTGGGGAATCTGCGACCCCCTTCCTAGGACTCCACGACCCCCCTGGGGGTCGCGCCCCACAGTTTGAAGACCTCTGCTCTATGCTAACGGAAAGACAAGTAGATAAATGGGCGCAGCGTTGAGTGAAAATATGTTAAGGCTTAGGCAAAATTAATAAAAATAGAGGTGGGCGAGCTGCACTGTGCAAAACAAAAGAAAGGCGCGTCTGCCATACTTAAAGATAAAGCGCGGCATGAGGCACTAGGACGGAGAGTGAGGAGAAGAGCGGCGTGAGGCACAAGGACAGAGAGTGAGAAGAGCAGCAGGAGGTAGAAGGAAGGAGAGTGAGGAGGAGAACAGCATGAGGCACAAGGAAGGAGAGTGAAGAGAAGAGCAGTGTGAGGCATAAGGAAGAAGAGTGAGGAGAAGAGCAGCATGAGGCATAAGGAAGGAGAGTGAAAAGAGCAGCGTGAGACACAAGGAAGGAGAGTGAAAAGAGCAGCGTGAGACACAAGGAAGGAGAGTGAAGAGAAGAGCAGCCTGAGGCACAAGGAAGGAGAGTGAGGAGAAGAGCAGCCTGAGGCATAAGGAAGGAGAGTGAGAAGAGCAGCAGGAGGTAGAAGGAAGGAGAGTGAGGAGGAGAGCAGCATGAGGCACAAGGACAGAGAGTGAGGAGGAGAAGAGCCGTGTGAGGCACAATAGAGAGTGAGGAGAAGAGCAGCGTGAGGCACAAGGAAGGAGAGTGAGAAGAGCAGTATGAGGCACAAGGAAGGAGAGTGAGAAGAGCAGCGTGAGGCACAAGGAAGGAGAGTGAGAAGAGCAGCGTGAGGCACAAGGAAGGAGAGTGAGAAGAGCAGCATGAGACACAAGGAAGGAGAGTGAGAAGGAAAAGAGCAGCATGAGGCAGAAGGAAGGAGAGAGGAGAAGAGCAGCGCGAGGCACATGGAAGGAGAGTGAGAAAGAAGAGCAGCATGAGGCACAAGTAAGGAGAGTGAGAAAGAGAAGAGCATCATGAGGCACAAGAAAGGAGAGTGAGGAGAAGAGCAGCGTGAGGCGCAAGGAAGGAGAGTGAAGAGAAGAAAAGTGTGAGTCATAAGGAAGGAGAGTGAGGAGAAGAGCAGCGTGAGGCACAAGGAAGGAGAGTGAGAAGAGCAGCAGGAGGTAGAAGGAAGGAGAGTGAAGAGAAGAGCAGCCTGAGGCACAAGGAAGGAGAGTGAGGAGAAGAGCAGTGTGAGGCACAAGGAAGGAGAGTGAAGAGAAGAGCAGCCTGAGGCATAAGGAAGGAGAGTGAGAAGAGCAGCAGGAGGTAGAAGGAAGGAGAGTGAGGAGGAGAGCAGCATGAGGCACAAGGACAGAGAGTGAGGAGGAGAAGAGCCGTGTGAGGCACAATAGAGAGTGAGGAGAAGAGCAGAGTGAGGCACAAGGAAGGAGAGTGAGAAGAGCAGCATGAGGCACAAGGAAGGAGAGTGAGAAGAGCAGCGTGAGGCACAAGGAAGGAGAGTGAGAAGAGCAGCGTGAGGCACAAGGAAGGAGAGTGAGAAGAGCAGCATGAGACACAAGGAAGGAGAGTGAGATGGAAAAGAGCAGCATGAGGCAGAAGGAAGGAGAGAGGAGAAGAGCAGCGCGAGGCACATGGAAGGAGAGTGAGAAAGAAGAGCAGCATGAGGCACAAGTAAGGAGAGTGAGAAAGAGAAGAGCATCATGAGGCACAAGAAAGGAGAGTGAGGAGAAGAGCAGCGTGAGGCACAAGGAAGGAGAGTGAGGAGGAGAGCAGCGTGAGGCACAAGGAAGAAGAGTGAAGAGAAGAACAGTGTGAGTCATAAGGAAGGAGAGTGAGGAGAAGAGCAGCGTGAGGCACAAGGAAGGAGAGTGAGAAGAGCAGCAGGAGGTAGAAGGAAGGAGAGTGAGGAGAAAAGCAGTGTGAAGCACAAGGACGGAGAGTAGGGAGAAGAAGAGCAGTGTGAGGCACAATGGAGAGTGAGGAGAAGAGCAGTGTGAGGCACAAGAAAGGAGAGTGAGAAGAGCAGCGTGAGGCACATGGAAGGAGAGCGAGGAGAAGAGCAGAGTGAGGCATAAGGAAGGAAAGAAGAGAAGAGCAGAGTGAGGCACAAGGAAGGAGAGTGAGAAAGAGAAGAGCAGCATGAGGCAAAAGAAAGGAGAGTGAGTAGAAGAGCAGCGTGAGGCACAAGGAAGGAGAGTGAGAAGAGCAGCGTGAGGCACAAGAAAGGAGAGTCAGGAAAAGAGCAGCATGAGGCACAAGGAAGGAGAATGAGAAGAGCAGCGTGAGACGAGGAAGGAGAGTGAGGAGAAGAGCAGGGTGAGGCACAAGGAAGGAGAGTGAGGAGAAGAGCAGCATGAGGAACAAGGAAAGAGAGTGAGAAAAGCAGCGTGAGGCACAAGGACCAAGAGTGAGGAGAAGAGCAGAATGAGGCACAAGGAGAGATTGAGGAGAAGAGGAGTGTGAGGCAGAAGGAAGGAGAGTGAGAAGAGCAGCGTGAGCCACAAGGAAGGAGAATGAGGAGGAAAAGAGCAGCGCTAGGCACAAGGAAGGAGAAAGAAGAGCAGCGCGAGGCACAAGGAAGGAGAGTAAGAAATAGAAGAGCAACATGAGGCACAAGAAAGGAGAGTGAGAAAAAGAAGAGCAGCATGAGGCACAAAAAAGGAAAGTCAGGAGGAGAGCAGCGTGAGGCACAAGGAAGGAGAGTGAAGAGAAGAACAGTGTGAGGCATAAGGAAGGAGAGTGAGGAGAAGAGCAGGATGAGGCACAACGAAGGAGAGGAAGAAAGCAGTGGGAGGTAGAAGGAAGGAAAGTGAGAAGAGGCACAAGAAAGGAGAGTAAGGAGAAGAGCAGCATGAGGCACAAGGAAGGAGAGTGAGAAGAGCACTGTGAGGCACAAGAAAGGAGAGTGAGGAAAAGAGCAGCAAGAGGCACAAGGAAGGAGAGTGAGAAGAGCAGCATGAGACAAGGAAGGAGAGTGAGGAGAAGATCTGCGCGAGGCACAAGGAAGGAGAGTGAGGAAAAGAGCAGCATGAGGCACAAGAAAGGAGAGTAGCAGCATGAGGCACAAGAAAGGAGGGTGAGGAGAAGAGCAGTGTGAGGCACAAGGAAGGAGAATGAGAAAAGCATTGTGAGGCACAAGGAAGGAGACTGATAAAAGCAGCGTGAGGCACAAGGAAGGAGAGTGAGAAAAGCAGCGTGAGGTACAAGGAAGGAGAGTGAGAAAAGCAGCGTGAGGCACAAGGACAGAGAGTGAGAAAAGCAGCGTGAGGCACAAGGACAGAGAGTGAAGAGAAGAGCAGCGTGAGGCAGAAGGAAGGAAAGTGAGGAGGAGAAGAGCAGCGTGAGGCACAAGGATGGAGAGTGAGGAAAAGAGCAGCAAGAATCAAAAGGACAGAGAGTGAGGAAAAGTGCAGCGTAAGGCACATGGACAGAGTGAGGAGTGTGTGAGAGAGAGATGTGTAAGAGATGGTACGAGAGAGAAAAAAAAATCCATACCCCCCAAAAAATTAATAAAACTATAAAAACTGGACACATTCTACAGATGCATTAACAAAATGTTATAATAAGTGGTGCCCTAGTGTATTCGACCCCAAAACAAAGTCACTAGGCTCACAGCAACTTTTCACCACCAGTAATAAGCTCTCAAAAGTGTTGCCAATGGGAGCTCTTAAAGACACTTTTGAGGGGAAATCATTTTAAATCTCACTACCACTGATCAGCCTCGGCCTGTTACCAATCAGCCCATGTCTCATGAGACATAATGCAAGATGCCACACTAGCATCAGAAGTACAATGCACAAGCAACATGAAATCAGTTTTGAAGTTTACGACCATGAAAATATGGTCACTTTCCCCTGGCCAAAGCCAAGTGTGCACCACTGCAAAGAGTGTTGTTTTGCAGGCTGTGAAACTGGGGTTATTTTTCTTTAACAAGGCCAACTTAGAAAACATTGTTTAGGGTACACTGCTGTAATTAATTAGTTTTAGCATTTGAATACGAATTTATGTTTGTGATGATGTTCAACTTGCTGTGAATAAATAATTACGGAGTGCTCATTTCTTTTTTTTTTCTTTTTTTTTATTGTAACTTTAATTTCACAAAAAACAGATACAGGCGGACTCATTCAAATATCTGCAAGCGCACAAAATGCTAACAGCAGGGCACAGATTTCATAACTTTAACATTTGTATATGGCTGACATTGAAGCAGTAAAATCTTCAAGTAAAGACAGTGTATTCCTAGCAAAGGCCTATATATTGTACAGCCACATATACCCATTGAGGGGGTGCTCATTGACAGCCCATAGAACCAAGAGAGTGCTCACTGATGGCCTAAATAACGAAGGGAGTGCTCATTCATGGCCTATAGACCCAAGGGAGTGTTCACTGATGGCCATGGAACCAAGGGAGTGTTCATTGATGGCCTAAATAACAAAGGGAGTGCTCATTCATGGCCTATAGACCCAAGGGAGTGTTCACTGATGGCCATGGAACCAAGGGAGTGTTCATTGATGGCCTAAATAACAAAGGGAGTGCTCATTCATGGCCTATAGACCCAAGAGAGGGCTCACTGATGGCCATGGAACCAAGGGAGTGTTCATTGATGGCCATGGAACCAAGGGAGTGTTCATTGATGGCCTAAATAACGACGGGAGTGGTCATAGATGGGCCATAGAGCTAAGGGATTGTCCGTTTTTGTGAGGATGATGTTTGGCAGCAGCTGTACTAGAGAATACCACACCCTCCACATTATGCAGCATTTCAGGCGAGCTCGTTCTGGAGCAGAAGATTTAGCTCGGCTCCACTTTATCGTAAATTATATGTAGGCTGTCCGGTTTTAGGTTTAAATCTATAATAACTGATAAAACCCCACTGGATGGTAAGTAGCCCTCACCAGTGTAAACATATAAACACTGGAAAAAAAAACCTGCACAACCACAAACTAAATGCCATTCAAAGACAGGAAAAGGAGAGTGAAAGAGTCATTTTTATTTCTTCCTGAAGGGGCCAATACAATGTAACTTTGTTATATAAGGTAGCAGTAAGAAAGACTGGGCTAACATTATTCTGCTTGAGTTTTGTTGTTTAGGGATGCCACTAAAATATTGTTTCTTCTTCCTTTTTTCAGTTTTGTGGTCTTTGGTCTAAAGATTCAGGGGTTAGAAGCATGTTTTATGTGTTGTTTATTTATTTTATAAACTGTAGAGAATCTGGAAATATAAAAATTATATTTGATTTTTTGGCTACGTTTGAGCCTTTCACTGATAGGAAAAATGTTGGTTTCATAAGAATCTTTTCCCAATATGTACCATCACATTTACTCACAGAGAATGGGTAAAAACCCTTGATACATCAGCCCCCTTTTCTAGTGAGTCACTATTGATAATAGGTGAATTCCCAAACACCCCAGGCTTTAAACATTCACTGCAAGGTATAGTGACAGGTATATGTGAAAAGAGTGCAGTCACAAAGCATCTGGGATACTGGTGAAAACATGACAGCAGACTTTTGGAAAACATGGAAAGCTGTCACTTGGTATGCTGCTGCAAAAAGTTCTTACCAAGTTCAACAAAGATTGGAGTGATTTTGTTTGTATTTCAGTAATTCAGCTACGCATATGAAAAAGTTGTGTGATGACCTGTCAAAATCGATACCTGAGCTAAAGTGCTTCCCTGTAAGAGATCCTTGCCACTTGTTAGATGGTATCCTGAAAGCATCTTTACAATCTTCAGAGTTAATGAAGAATGCTATTGACTTTTTAGTCCATTCTGGTGCACTGTTTTGTTATGCACGGAAACTAAAATGCAAATATTTCTCATTTTGTGCTTTGTGTGGCATCAAAGAAAGAGTCGTCCCAACTGTGTCACTTAGCTGGTGGCTCTCAGTCCTAGAGGCTATGAATGCTATATTATCCATGTGGCAACCGTTTACAGAACTTTTGCTGAGTGATGATGCCAAAGGCAAGAAATGTGAGGATCTTTGGTCACACATTGATAGTGATTTGAAAAAAAGTATACTCTACTGCATTCTTAGATTTTTACAGGAAAGCATGACTGCTGTAGTGGACATAATAAAGAAACTAGAGTCTGAAAACACCCTTGTCTACCAAGTGTCAGCATAATTGGTGTAGATGTGAAACATCTCCTTGAGAGTAGGCTGGGCGACACTTTTACTGACTTTGGCACTGCAACATATATATGTTAGAGTGCTTGCCACTTGGTAAGCAAAGAAATGTTGAGGAGCAATTCAGGAACTTTTATTTTACAATGTATGAGAAATAGCCCTTCACCAACCATGGCATTTGAAGTCAATAAAGCCTCACTGTGGTACTCTGCACAAGTTATAGATCCCTTCCATAAAGGGAAATTTTCACCGGAGTTTCAAAAGTGCTGCCTCATTTGTGACCGCTTCAATAACTCTGAGGGTATATGCGCCCAGATCAAAGCATATGTTGCAGAACCTGTCGCAGACAATCACAATCTTCAGGTGCACCAGTATTGGCATGGAAAGCTATGTCAGTGGCCAGAGTTAGCAAATTGTATACTGGCTATTTTGGCGTTGCCTGTCTCAAGTGCCGATGTTGGGAGGGCCTTTTCACAGATAAAAGTTTACATGAGAAGGAAAGAGCGAGCGTGCATGACCAAAGACTCACTGAAGAAGTATTGTATGGTGTAGTACGATAAGTTTGATTTGTAAAAACTTATTTGGACCTCATTTACACTGTACGTACACTGTCTATATACCATGCACTATCAGTGCAGAAAGCAAGCAATAATAAAAGCAAAAAGTTCAATAAACACCGGAAAAACACTGTTTCTGTTGTTTTTAATGGCGCGGAAATGTGAAACGACTGATAACCACTGTTTTTTTATTTTATTGAAAACACTTAAAAAACCCCACCAGAATTTTTCAAAAATAGAAACTGAAAACAGGAAAGCCTAATTACATGCTTCTTGTCAATCATCGTTTTGATGCAAAATTAACATACAACATTGAAGAGTGATAATTAGAAGCTAATGAACGCTCACTTCCTCCACTCTCTCAGAATTAGAATCATTCGTTTCATGCAAATGCCAAATCTAAACCCAGAAAAATAGCTCTCCTTGCCCTATTTCACTCTGCACAGTGATTGATGTGTATACCGCTTATGGAAAGAGAATTTGAAAGGTGTTTGGGTATGGAGGGCGAACCCAGACAGTGCTGCTTGGAACATTGGAAAGCAATTAGAGTCTTAATCGGTCTTCAAACTCTCAACTGTTATTAAATATCACTAACCCGACCCCATGATGTTTTTTAAATGCACCTTGCTGTCGAAATCAAATTCCTGTAGAAACGTTCATGTTCGTATCTGAAGTTGGTACGTTTATTCTTGTACTTTCTGTAACTGGTCACCAAATAATGTTAGTATCTTATCATGTAATTATCAAATTACAGCCTATGTCAGGTGCATTTGTAAGCAACCACACTTGTCCAAACTGAGCCCATCTGCCCTGCTAAGAGCAGCGGCTGAACAGGACACTAGTTGGCTCTTTGCTCTGTGGCAGTGCAGAGACGTGTGGTCTTACGCAAAACCTCTGAATGAATACAGGCTTAAATAATACCCTCATGGGTGGATCAACCCTGGGGGTCCACCCCAAGTGCCTCAGCCACTGAACACTCTCTTCTGTGGTCTGCAGTATGGCACAGCGCATTCTTCCAAGGAGTGGGCAGAGCGTAATTCCCCTGCACTCTGCACATTTCACTTTTGAACATAAGATCTCACCCCACTTCGGTACATATGACCACTTCAGCGTGTGGGCTTTCGGCCCACAACATTACACTGGTGAAGAGGGCAGTTGAGCCCATGGTGCCCCGATGCCGTGTTTCCAACCTGTTAGCTCACATGCTGCCCAGGGTCGCACCGAGGGCTCCGGACATGCCCTGTGAAGAGTGATGTGACTTGGCGGTGAGCGGGACAGACGCAACCTCTAGTGAGGCCCTCAAGGGGGAAGGAAGGGCTCACAAGACAGCCTGTGGAGAGACTGGGCACCGGTCCACCAAGGAGTGGGAGAATCCCTGCTGTGCTAAGATGCTGTGTCCCAGAGGACTATAAACGCACAGGTGAGACCAGGTTGGGCAGGAGGCCCATACTCAAGCCCCATTGCAGAACGGCTGACACCCGATGTCTACCCAACCTTACAGGTCCAAACCCTCCGCCCCACCGACCTGCTGAGCCCATGCGGGAGCGGCCCGCATCTCTGAATGTAGCGGGCCAGAGGTCTGCAAAGGAAAGCCGGGACAGGTGCAGTGAGCCCTGAACGTCCCCTAGTAGCAGTCTGACACTACTGCAGGAGGAAAGGAGACTGGTATGCCTCCCGTGCCATTCCAACAGCACCAGCAGTGCTCCCGGCATTTAGTGGGAAGGAATGCGAAGAGGCCAGAGAGGGGCAAGAGCGGACCATGGCATGACAGGTGGCCCCAAATATAATATTTTGCAGTTTTATGTAACGCGAACTTGACCCGAACAGGCCGATTGCCAACGCACATGCACGACAGCCAACACCCTGAGTAGAAGGACAAGAAGATAAAGGCACAAGCAGCATGCGCGTAGCTGCTTGCTGCCGTGTTAATATGCCATGGGGCGGGGGCAGGCGCTGTGCGACTGAAGGGAGTTGATTGGTGTCAGCACACCAAAAGTCTATGCAGGCAGAAACAATTAAGATTATACAGGCATGGAAGCAGCGTGCGCGGCGCTAGTTGTTCCCGTGCCAATACTCCATGGGAGTTAACTTTCAAGAAAAAGGTGGGACATGCACCCACTATTAGCCAATTGCAGGCTATGATTTCTGAATGACACAGACATAAGCCAATCCAAACCGGTGGGATGGGTCAGACCCCACAAAGTACATACAACAGATCACCTGACAGCTGCGCTGTCTAGGCTCGACCTAAAAAAAGACTAAAAAGGAAGCGAGTAAAAACATGCATTGGCATAGCCAAAAGGTCTCGCTTTTGGCACCTTATAAGTGTTTAATTAAATGAAAAGCGATATTTATAAAGCGCTGACTGCCACTCCGAAAGGAGCATCCTGGCGCTGGTATGCAGGTAAGAAGAAACTCTGATGTTCTTAAATGAGAGAGAGAGACAGAGTTCATCTGAGGATCCGAAAATCCAAGTCTTTAGGGATTTCCAGAGCTATTGGCTTTGCCAATGTCTTTAAGCTATGTTGTAGAGCAGCTTGGGTGCTATCTTTTACTACTAAAACTGTAGTCAAAAGTGCAATTACCTTGCAGGCACTAGGGTCATGATTTGAATGCTGCAGCAGGTGCAGTGGCACAGGGGCCAAAAGGTTTAGGAAATCCACTGAACACTGATTATTGTTATATTTTACCAGTAAACAAGCAGTCACAAGTGCAATTGCCCTGCAGGCACCAGGGTCCTTATTTGAATGCTTCAGCAGGTGCAGTGGCTCAGGGGCCAAAAGGTTTAGGAAATCCACTGAACACCGATTATTGCTATATTTTACTAGTAAACAAGCAGTCACAAGTGCAATTGCCCTGCAGGCACTAGGGTCATGATTTGAATGGTGCAGCGGCACAGGGGCCAAAAGCTCTAGGAAACCCACTGAAGAGAGTTTATAGCTATCTTTTACTACTAAACAAGCAGTTAAGTGCAGTTACTTTGCAGGTACTAGGGTCTTGATTTGAATGGTGCAGCAAGTGCAGTGACACAGGGGAGGTCCTTTGGCGATATTTTTCTGTATTCACTATTGGCGGTGCAAAGATAGCATTATTAATTCTTTGGTCCTAGGGTATTTACCAATGGCGAGAGAGTTTTCTCGAAGTGCTGATCGTTCACTTAGAGAATTGATGTGGCTTAAGGAGCTGGTCTTGTTATAGAATAGGAAAAGGGACGTCAAGGAAGTGAAGGTTTTATGAGTTGGCCCAATGGCTGTTTGAGCAGAACTGGATTCCCAGACAAGTGTGAAGAGGAGCATTTAAGCAAGTGTCTATTTATGGAGCGTGTCAGAAAGTAAATAGAGAGATGAGGAACTTTTGCAGGGAACGGTAGGTCGACAGGGTGCGGCATGCAGTGATATGTTTTGAAGAACAGCAGTATTTCAGAGATGAAAGGGTGCACGTGCCCTTTATGAGTATGGAACTGCATTTAATGGAATTGGAGGATACACTGGCAGCATTGCTGAGTGTGAAGTGTTGGAAAGGGAATAAGTGGAAGGTGTGGCAGAAAAACCTTCCCAAAGAAGAATGGTATTTTTTCTAGGTGGCAGGCTGGAGGAGTCTTAGGTATGGGATGCATTCATAGATGGTCTTGTTACTAGTCGAGATAAAAAAAACTGGGGGAACGGGGGGCTTGAGAAAGGTCCAGCATACATGCCCCTATGTTAAGCGAGCTAAACAAAGAGTATGCTGTTCCTAAGGGGGTTTCTAGGTCTGTCAAGAATGGGGTTTCTCCTTTTAGGAGCAAGGGCCCTCACCCACCCCAGGGGGGGTCATGCTTCATCATCGGGCAGCTCCTCGTTGGGCCCGCACTGCAATGACCAATGGGCCTCGCAGGGGGGCTCTTTGCCAGAGCTCTTTTCTTTTTGCCGATGTGTATGGTGTGGCTTGGTGGGGCGTGTGGAGATTGATTCTGAGCAGAAGTGGAGGGAGGGTGTGTCAATAAAAATAACTAAAGGAATCCAAAGGACTCTTTATTCACTGGGTTCCTTTGTTATGATTAAAAAGTTGAAAATCGAGACGAGAGCAGGTTGTGATGAACCTCTCAAAGTCTTAGTTTATGTGGGGAAAAATATGGGGGTCAACATGTTTCATGCCTGTTATTGTCCGAAGGATCATGGCATTTCATCAGGACCAAAGGAATCTTTATCTACTCATGTAGGGAATGTAGATGCATGCAAGTGGATGAAACCATACCCTAAAATAATATAATATATAGTATACCTTCTGGGGGGACCTAACTGAGCGGTATTGTGGCCCCAGTCATAAAGGCTAGGACGTATTCTCACTGGCGTTTCAATGGTTAGTTTAGCGGTTCATTGTTGCTCGTCGACCTACCCTTCGTCCTACCAAAATGGGAGAGCCCTCCTACGGGGCCTGTTGGGCATTGCAGCGCCAGCCCAACGAGGAGCTGCACTATAATGAAGAACAACACCTCCTGGGGTGTGTGAGGGCCCTTGCTCCTAAAAGAACCCCCTTCTTGACAGACCAAGACTCCCCCTTAGGAACAGCATACTCCTTGTTTTGCTAGCTCCTCGTTACTAGTTGGACAGATCAGCTCATAAGAGGGTGCAGGGTGTTGAGGGAAGTTGTGAAACAGTTATGGTCAGTTTAAATAAAGGTTGGTTATAAGCTGTTGCGCTTGGGAGCCGGGGTCAGAATAGGAATTGAAATGTGAGCAGAGATGTTAGGGTTTTACATAGAGCTGTTAGAGGCCATTATGGGTGGGGGGTGTATTAGATGTACATTGATGTATATTGAGGCCATGTGTTTAGCATGTAAGGAAGTTTCCAGGGTTTGTGATATGTTTTGTGATACGCATTTTGAATTAGAGGATTTTGCCACGTTACACTGGTCCTGCTCTATACCTTTTGGGAAAAATCTAGTGGTTTTACCCTGCAAACTAGAAAAATGACAGGGCAAGCAATAAACGGCCTTTATAATTTGACTTAGCAATTTGAAAGACAGCTGTGAACAGCATTAGACCAGTTGCTTTTTACAGACCTTAAACTCACCGTCTGGTATATTGGTCTCACAATTCACCAACATTTCATATTCTTTCTACTCTGGTAGATGGAAGAAAGGAAGTGAAACTACTCACCCTTTTTTTTTTTTTTAATCTGCACATAAGTATTGTGCCTCGGAACACATGCAGAGTTGGGGGACGGTTGGAGGGACAACCAGCAAACAAACATAATAACACTAGCCCAGTAGTTTCTGAAGCAAAGAAAACGAATTACCAGATGGTGCTTGGATGGTGATGGAGTACAAAACACACTCTAAAAAAGGCATGCTAACAGACACTCATGAGGCCACAGGGCTAAGAGTCAGATGCTTAGCCTATAAACACATTAAAGACAATGAATGAAAACATGTCCGTTCTCTTATAATCAGCACATCCGTATAACTGCAAGAAAGAAGTTAAGCCTTTCTTAAATCAACACTGCTCAGTGAAGGAATGCATCTCAGACTAAGCACAATAAATGCTGCTTCTGCAAGTTCCACGACACGTGACCGGTGAGTATTATGTGAAATATACTTGGCGGGAGTATGCAGCTAATGGGGAAAACCAGTTGAAGATATGCAATTTAAACATACATCGTAAATTAAAGTGGCGGCGCTTTGATAATGGCAAATGGTCAATACTACATGCTCCTTTAAATGAGGTCATTCATACAATTAGAAGCTACACACACATCCCTACAGTGAGTTGAAAGATTATACACATGCACAGAAGCAGCCAGCGAGTATTAAGCAAATGAACAAAGATAGCATCAACATAGGTACGAGTATTACTTCAAACTGAAGCAAAAAGTTAAAACTATACTATAACATAATAATTTTAATGAAATTTAAACAATGGTGTTACGGCAGATACATGCCGATCCTAAACAAAACAATAAATGCGGAGACGAAACCAAATTCATTCATAATATCTCAAAAAAACTTGTATGCATAGCGCATAACAATTGTAACAAAATGTAAACAATGTTGAAACCATATTAACCCCTTCCGTGCTCATGACGAGCTCAGCTCGTCATGCTGCGCGGTAGCGCTGTGCGCATGACGAGCTGAGCTCGTCATGACCACACCCGCGATCGGAATGTCCCGCATACGAGCGGAATTCCGATCGCGGTCAAGGGGTTAAATAACAATTGAAAACAGGAACAAAATGAGTGAAAACATGTACGCTTGTGTCACGGCCAGAAACCAATACAAAAAATAGTGCCTGAAACTAAAGTAAATGGACAGAAAGAAAATTAGACATGTAAGAGGGTCAGTAGCCTTGGGAGGAAACAACTGAGCAAAAGGAGGGACGAATGGCAAGGATTCACCACTGAAAAACAAGGAATTTTGAAAGCCACTGGAATGAACCAATGAGAAGTGATGGGCGTGCTTAAAACCCCCAGAGCAGATACAGCACGTCTCGAGAGACACCACATGCGCAGCCAAGCTCGACCTAAAAATACACCAGAAGTGTGGATTTTAAAAATAGAAAGCAAAGGTGAGTAAAACAGAACTTATTTAGAAATGTAGGAAATGGTTGAGATTGATATAGCTTCTGTAAATCTCAAATAATAATCTGGATTACTGGTGTCGAAACACCCATCGGGTTATTTGCACTTGAGAAGCCTCCAGTAGATTTCTTTTCTATCTCTTCACATGCACCAGGCTTTTCTCCAAAATATTTCTCCTGTTGAGTTGTCATCATTGGAGCACATTCAGAAGGGCCTTCTCCTGGGGGACTTGCCCTTAATAGGGCCAGATCTACAAAAGATTTGACATGTCACAAATCCTCCAATTTTATAAATGAGTATGTTTGCATCCAGTAAAAACCTAAGCTATTTAACACAATAGTAATGGTAACTTCCCAGAAGAGTAAAGTTAAAGCAGCGAAGCAGTTCATAAATAGTGAAAACAACAGAAGGAAGTTGTCACTGTACTATGTCTAGGCCCTCTGCTTGTTCTAGCAGAATAATTAAATATTAAGCCTACTCTTTGAGTTGCAGAGGTGGTGCACATACCTGATTTGGGAGAACAGGTCTGCTCTGCTGTCTGGAACAGCATGCCTTCTATTCCAGGCACAGGGGCAAGCACAATTGTGTCTATTCAACAACACTCGCACCCCAACATCCGTCAGTGAAGAGCAAGAGCTTAGCTGGAGCCTAGCAGAGATCTTGCCAGAGCCGCCTTCTGTCAAGGTGGAAGCTGGAGCCTTGCCCATCCTGTTATCGATCACCAGCGTGAAGTTCTCTCCTACCTATAGCCCGATCCCCAGGGTTTTTATGGTATCTGAGCATCGATCTTATCTTTTAAAAATAAATCTGGGACTAGGAGCATGGATACCTGCATAGGGCTCAGACATTACTAGCCTTTGAACACATTTCTGAAGCTTCCAGAACTATAAACAAAAACGTCATTCTATACTGTGAACATCCATGATGTTAGGACAGCGTCCATAAGTGGAAAGAATGAAATATGTCAGCCTAGATCATTAGCAGACATGCTGCCAACATTTATAATAATTTCACACTTTCTAAACAGAGATAGAAAAGTCTGAAAAGACAAGTGATGAAAATAGAAGAGTCAGGCTAGAAAAAAGAAGGCTATAGTAGAATCTAAACGGGGATGGTCATGTTTACGACCTCCCCAAAATAACTCCTAAACTAAACAATAAACATAGTGTGTCTGAGTGTTCTTGCAGCTACTGGTTGAATATTTCTAAACAATCACACAGATATTTAACTATTAAGAATATGTTTTATTTAAGATTGATTATCACCACTTCATGACACACTTGCAGAAGAGACGAGTATGCTAGAAACGTGCATTCAATGGAACCACAGTTATTCTCTTGTTCAATGTTCAATAACACGTTTCCCTATCAAAATAAAACATTCTCTGCATTAAAAAAACACAGTGATTACAACACAGTGAGGATGACCCACCCTTAGAGACAGGCCCTTAAAAGTCTGAGACCATTTTTTTTACCTCTTTCTGTTCCTCTAGAGGTGAGAGGGTGGCCCTCCAAAAGAACTTTCTATTTTCCTGTCTCTTGTAGAAGTAGTAGCCCTAGCTAAGTGATAAGGTGTTTTAATCTTTCTTTGTTACGGTATCTCTCTTCAGGGAGACTGAGCTGAACTTTTCTCTTCTGCCCCCTTGATAGGCTTGGGAATATTGCATCACAGTCCCTACCCTAAAATATGAATCTTCTTCTTTGCTGTTAGTCTCCCTTGCTAAATAGAAACACCTACATAGTCCAGAAATGCCTGCGCCTCATTGTTATGCCTCTTGTTGGACTTGTATTACACTGCTTCATTTCCCTTTCCTATAACTTAGTTGTCATCTGTTTGGTGCCACACTGTAGCACTGGTGGTGCTGAGGGTATCAGAGGAGTTTGCTGCTGGCTTGTTGTGCAGCCATAAAAATAGACAGGAGATGTAGCAGTGCTTGATGGTGGTGAGGAAAGGTGGAGTTTGTAATTTGTCAAGGCTTGTTGTGTGCCAGCAGAATAGACCAGAGGTGTACCCTTGTCCAGATGATGTCACTTGCTGCAGGCATCTTCCGGAAGCAGTTACCTGACACAGGAAGTGGAGTTGGGACATCTAGAAATGTTCTTTTGAGCAGAAGTATTCTTATGGGGGGAGACGAGTGGGATGAAAGTTGAGTTCTTCACTCGTGGATACTGATTGTTGTGTATTGCAAGTTTCTGTGCCATGCTGATTCAGACATGGTCTTCCAAGTAAGAGTTCATACAAAGACCACCATCTAAATAACAGGAACCACACTGCGCTCCCATAAAAGCTAACTCAATAGGAGCCACCAGCCTCCTTCTCCTTAGGTACCTGTCTTGCCTATCCGTCCTTCTCCTCAAACATTGCCTCCTGTTTCAATCTTCTTAGATCTTGAATTTCTATGGACGTTGATTGAAGATAGTGCTAAGTCAATATTGGAGAGACTTTTACCTATTTCTGTATGGTAACTTTACACCAGCCTGAAGAACAGGAGACAATAGAAGAGTCACGGATGGGGGAGATGCAGATGAATCTGCATCTGTAGTTAGAAAAGCTAATAAAAATATTGAGGCAATGGGGAAATATATCAAGGAGGTGATGGATGAGTTCGTTTTTCACTGACGCACCAATATGGGATTCCCAGATCCTGCTCTTCCCACTTCATCTGATGATATAGGATGATGCACTGTTTTTTCCGTTTTATCTTCCTCCTCTTTGAAGGGAGTCTCCCTCTGTCAAGGTACAATTGTAGGGGTAAGAGGGGACACGGGGGAAGGGATCCAGGGCACAGGGGGGGCAAGGATCTATGGCTGGCAAAGCCCTACACGTGGGGAGGGAAAAGGGAGTGGGGCACTTCAGGGTGGGTGGAGGCAAAAATAAAAAAACAATCACAGACCTGATCAAGAGTAATTTTCATAACTGTAAGGCTGGAAACGATGAAACCCACAACAGGAATAGAATAAGATACACAACATATATAATAGATAAAAGTTGGGAAACAATAACCGGTTCCAATGGCTGAACAACGGGTGCTACATATTGTTTCATGTAATTAAAATGGGGGTAATAACAACAAAATTAAGAGCCATACTTCAATGGTTAATGGTAAACCAACCTCATGTGATCCTACTTCAAGGGATGCATTTTAAAAAAAGTATGCCTTTACCTAAATGGCCAAAATTTATAAAACAGGTCTTTTTGTCATCAGCAAATGCCGCCGTTAGGAGGGTCACAATTCTTATCACCTGTCACTACTAAGGGAAAGCCCTTCAGGTTATGAGTGATCCCCTGGCTAGATGGGTGATGGGGAATCTGAAACTGGGAGACCACCACATTTTCCACATAATCCGCTATTACGGCCTTATACATGTTGAAATTCTAGCATTGGAAAAAATGTCTGAACTATTAATCCCTCTACAAGGAGTTGTTATCACCGGAGGGGATTTTAGTCAGAATTTAGTACTATATTCCTCTCGAAAAAACAAGTCCCAAAATAAACGGTTAACTGTCAGATACCTGAATACTATGATTTGGGACTTTGCGCTAGTAGACCCATGGAGGGCCCATCACCCTGCCAGCAAAGAATTCACTTGCTTTCCAAAGAAATATAATACAGCATCCAGAATAGACTTTTTTTTTATTTCCCACCAGTGTGAAAAAGAGCAGTCTTGGTTTTTTCCAATCCCTTTTCTGACCATTCGGTCCCAGTAGTTGAGATTAAGGCAAAAACCGGTTTAAGGGAGCGACCCAGATGGTCACTAAACAAAACCCTACTAACAGAAGAGGGCTGGATCAAAAAAATGCAGATACTACTTACTGAGTTTGCCATTAGCAACGTGGGATCTGCCACACTTTTTGCGGTATGGGATTCCTGTAAGGCTTTCATCAGAAGGGAGGCAATTTCACGTAAAGCCAGAATCATCAAAGACAAAAAAAGAACTAGCTAGGCATCTCCAACATAATTTTGATCAGGCAAGTCAAATTAATTTTTCATCCCATTCAGATATAACGGCATTCAATTTAAAGGAGGCCCAACAAAATATTAGAAACTTTTATGAACACCAGGAAATAGTAAATCAATAAACTTGCCTTCAAAATTGGTATGAGGAAAGCGAACATGCAGGCAAATTGCTGGCATGGTCAGTAAAAAAAAATCTCAATAATGCCATGGTGAAGTCTATCTTTGATGATGAGAAAGGCCAAAATGTCGATCAGACTGACGAGATCAATAAGGTCTTTTTATCACACTATGAAAAATTATATACAGCCTCGACACCTACACCACTAGAGGAAATTGATACACTTTTTAATACAAGTACACTACCGTATTTAACTCCCTTGCAGAAAGTCCAGTTGGCAGCACCAATCTCAGAGATGGAGATTCATGCCGCCTTAAAAAAATACACCTAGCGGAAAACCTGTGGCATCAATGGAATACCCATTGAATTCTATAAAATATTCCTGCCAGAGTTAACCAATTTATTGCTTTCTCTATATAATGCAATCTTGAAAGGCTGCCATATCCCAAAGGCCTTTGCTGAAGCAGTTGTAGTTAGTTTCCTATAGAAGGGGAAGCCACCGGATATACCCGGATCCTATTGGCCCATTAGTCTATTACCTAACGACTATAAATTTCTTATGAAAATAATAATAATAATACCACTTATAAAGTGCCTGGTTACCCCAACTGGTGTGCACCCGCGTTAAGACCGCTCTTCGGAAAGGATGGGGTGCTGGGGCATGAAGAACAAGGGAAAATGGGCACAAACCTCAAAGCTGGAAAAGCCAGGTTTTTAATCTTTTCCGGAAAAGATTCTCCGATGACTCAGCACGGAGAGAGAGAGGCAGTGCATTCCAGTTTTTGGCTGCCAAGAAACCGAATGAGGGTGCACCCATTCTTGCTGTTTGGACTTTGGGAACTTTGACCAGGTAAGTTCCGGTCGATCTGAGATGTTGGACTGGATTATAAAGGGCAAGAAAATCATGAAGGTAGCTCGGGTCTTTGCCCTGCAGCCTCCGATGACAAAAGCACAGGGCTTTAAAAAGGATCCTTTTGTTAATAGGCAACCAATGTAAGGAGTCAAGAGCTTTCCCGGAGGAAGATTTCCTAGGTAGATTCAGAACTAAGCGGGCAGCCGCATTCTGGATACATTGCAGCCTATGAAGACATTTTTTTGTTGCTCCTAGATAGAGGATATTTCCATAGTTCAGTTGGGACGTTACAAGGGCCAGGATTTTTCTGGCGGAAGTAGGGAGGATATCCAAAAAATTTCTCAACATTTTGAGAATTCCAAAGCACTTCCCTGCAACCTTATTAGTGTGTGTCTCGAAAGAAAGAGTAGAATCCAGCCAGACTCCTAGGTTTTTTACCTCCTTTCTAGGGGTAGGAGTAAGACCCAAAGTCTGTGGCCACCATGCTGAGGACTAAATAGAAGGGGATTTCCCCACAACCAGGATCTCTGTTTTGCTGCCATTCAGTTTGAGGCAGTTATTTGCCATCCAAGAGGCCAGGTCCTTCAAGCAGGAAGAGAACTTGATGGCTGCTTCCCGAAGCGGTTACTCATGTATTATATATCAAACTAATGTCAGGAATCGGGAACCGGGAACTGGTATCATATCCTGTAGCAACAAATTTATGATCAAGTAGTCCCGAGAGCCCTTCTAAAAATACAGGCGACTACGGGGTGTCACATAGAGGTAGCCCAATGGAAGGACTACAATAAATGGTCCACCAATGCCATTTGTGGGGCGAATTTTAAAAGAATGGCACTCTTTTCCAAATGGCAATTATACTACACCCCCGATAAACTGCACAAAATGTTCTCAGAAACATCATCTGGTTGTCCTAGATGTAATCATTTAAGAGGGGACTGGTTTCATATCTGCTTCTCTTGCCCTAAACTGACCGACTACTGGACTAGGGTCTTTCAGGCCATTAGTCGACAACTCAAACATATCGTAGATCCCAATCCTGTGGTTATTTTATTTGGGATTTCCAACTCAACTTTAACGGTGTGACAAAAACAATTTGTTTTTAATGCTTCTTTAATAGCTAGATCCTTGATTTTACAAAATTGGAAATCATCGGATCCATCAAAATTTGCAAAACGGTAGCCAAAATGAGAAGCACGAAAGAAAGAGAAAAACTATATTCCCTTAAGATAGGGGCTATCCAGAAATGTACACAAATATGGGAAGCAGAATAAAATCAAAAGCGGTAGGCACTGTAACAAAGCAATAAGTGAAGAAATAGATATGGATAACTGGCTAGCGCCAGTTATCCATATCTATTTCTTCACTTATTGCTATATGATCCTTTAATATATTATATATGCCATTACGGTCTATTTATTGTATTTTATATATTTATACTCGGGTATAGATGCCCACCCCTAAATATTCAAGAACTACATTGTATATTATTACTATGTATTGAATTAAATTTATGAATTGTCGAGACGTTGCTTTTTTTGTTTTCTCTCTTCTTTTTTAGAAACATGGTCTGTGAACTATTGAACGGTCTGTGATTAATTGAATAAATGAAGCTTTTTTTTTAAAATAAAAATAAAAAGAGTCTCCCTCTGAATCCTGATTTACGCAAGATCATGCTTGCAGAGTGGACAGATCTACATAGGGTATTTGGCGCTAGATATTAGGCTCAAATGCATCATGTAGTAAAGTTTGATGAGGGTTTTCTGCATACTCATCTTGTAGCCACTTTTATGTCTTGTATCACTTGTCACTCAATTATTGCATCCAAAGATGCTGCTCTTTCGTGTCCTACAAATAAGGGGGTTGAATCCACACTCACTGTATAACCCGCGCTCACCCTTGGGTAGCCTGGCCCTGGGCAGTGAAGCTTATCACAGAGGCAATGTGTAAAGCATTGGCACAGCACTCTCCCACAATAAATACACTGAGCATCACAAAAGAGCCTTCACACGGGATGTATGTAAATAAAGTTTGTATTCAACACACACATTAATTAAGACAATATGAACATCATATGTCCACAATTTCAACGGCGTACTCCTAGCTCTGCACCTCACGGTTGTTCCATCAAATCCTGGTCCTGCGCAATACTCCCCAGCGCCAGCCGTTGCGTGACGCCTCTGTGCTCCAGATCCAGACCAATTACTACAAGTGGGGGTGCGCCAGGCAATGAGGTCCAGTAGACTGCGAGTAGTGTCAAAAAATCCTTTATTTCAAATTTCCTTTTTTTCATATGAGTAAACAACACTCAGCCAATGCGTTTCATTCCCTCAAGGGGAGCTTGACACCAAAGTTTTGGAGTCGACCGGACAAACGTCTTGACGGTTTGCAACTTACGGGCCTTATTAGTAACCCTGGGCGTAGTACTATGCTACGCTCGCGGAGCGTGCGTAGTTTGCGCTACTACGCACTACGCGAATTGCACGTAGCACAGTGCAAAAACGCGTAGCGGGCATTTTTTGCTTGCTCGCGGTCCTCAACGTCAAGTTGGCGACCGCGAGTGAGCAAAATCAACATCCCGGCGAGACTTTTTCCTCGTTCGCGATCAGCAACATCAAGTTGCCGATCGCGAGCGTGGAAAATAAACCTCCCGGCGAGATTCTCAACGCGGGGAGGTCAGGTTTCTCATTGCGAGTGGTCGCGTATGCTCGCGACCGCTCGCGATGAGAAACTACCAGTCCGCGTTGAGAAAGCTGCCGCTTGAGTACAAATCTACTCGAGCGGCAGAAAACGACCGCTTGCACTGTGCAAGAAGCCGTTTGCAATGATTGCACAGTGCGGACAAGCATCCGGCACTGTGCAATCAGTGCGAACAGCATTTCCCTACCGCACTACGCAGTTTGCGTAGCGTGCGTAGTGCGAAGTGAACTTCGCGTAGCTACGCGTAGCGCTACTACGCAAACTACGCCCAGGGTTACTTATTATGCCTGCAATAACTCCAAGGGCTTCCAGCGCAATATACTAGAGAAAATTCTAAAATTCTAAAGTTTTTTAATGGAAAATTCATATGTGAACAGTTAACCTTTGGATATCATTTGACGACCCTATAAGCCCTGATGAAGTTCCCCTTGAGGGAATGAAACGCGTTGGCTGAGTGTTGTTTACTCATATGAAAAAAAGGAAATTTGAAATAAAGGATTTTTTGACACCTCTCACAGTCTACTGGACTTCATTGCCTGGCGCACCCCCACTTGTAGTAATCAATATTAACATCATGTCTTTCTGGGCATAAATCACATTTGGAAATATTACTAGCAGTACTAGGACAACCGTGTTAAATTGATATCAGTAGTATGCACACTTGGGAAAGGTCTTACTTTACCCCCCCCACCCCCAGCACCCTTATGAGAAGCAACACGTTGTCAGAACAAGGCCCACCCTGGCAATAATTACAACTCAATACCACACAGTTATAGGGTGCACCCCAGATCATAACGATATCAGAAATGTGGACATAGAGATAATTACAACACTTTTAAACAACACCATGAACCACGGTCGTACGGGTGAAAACCAATGTCAGCCGTAGTGTTCTTTTGGCAAGGAATCAGCGTGTAAACTAACACCGCTGTGCAATGTATTGCATAACAAACGGTCCCCCTACAGTCACTTCCACACACTCACTCAGCACTGATATGCGGTGCTACAGATATCAGGCAGGTCCGTATGGAGTGCACACACACATGCACACCGCGCCATAATGTTATGCCACTGATATCTGGCAGGTCAGTGGATAATACACATACAGACCCCATGACCCAAGCCCTCCTCCACTGTTCAACTAACCCCGACTACCCTATGCCCACGGGTTGGAGATAAACCACCCTCCCCCTGATACTAGGCCGATTGCGGCCAGAGTCACACTTAGTCAGGGTCTCAGGGAAGAAGGTGGGTTGGGATAGTTAGCAGGGCTAAATAGATGGCCATTGACAAATGGGAGTTTGGCTTCCACTCTGGAAGTTCACCCACAAGAGGCGTAGCGGAAGCGGGTTGTGGGCGATAGTATGACTCCACAATATGCCTTCCGGAACCAGCCCAGTTCTGCAAAGCATGGGGGGTCGCGCAATCTCTTTACCCACTTCTGATCACTCTTGGAAGCGTTCCTCCGCCCAGTAAATTACTCTTGCCACCCAGGCCAGATCCGGGCAATGTTACCTGGCAACACAAAGTTGGCGGGACCGGGTGAGGAGAGGACAGTTGGTCCGCCTCACTGAGGGCATAAAAGGAACAATCGATAAATGAGGGATGAAGCAGGGCAGCCTCTCAGAAGAAGGAAACACCTGTCATTCACACGCTGATCAAAGTCATGCCCGGAAATCCAGGCACACCGGAATACAAATCCCCTGCTCTCCCGGAAAGTAGGAACATCTGGTCATACACAATGAAGAGTCGCAAACTCAGTACCTCCCCGGAAGTGAGGCACAACGTCTGGCGCACGTTGATCTGAGTCACACCAGACAGTCCCAGTCATACACAACGAAGAGTTGTAAATCCATACCTCACTGGAAATGAGGCTCAAAACCTGGTGCGCGTTCATATGGGTCGCACCAGACGATACCGGTCACACACACAGGTGCAAGTGTAGCTGTGCCGCATGAGGTAGGATAAGGCACTGCTACGGGTACGCCCCCATCTCAGAAGATCACAACCTGTGACTCAGACACCACACGCAATGAGCATGCAGTCGGCGTGTTGCACGGGAGAGATGCGGCACGATAGACGAAGCAGGACACACTGGATCCCGCAACCAGTAAATCTGCTCACCACCAACAAGACACTTACGCATGTTGAGGCTCTACGATGCAGGGGCCACACTTCTTAGATGCAGGCTGTACTGTTGGGGCTCTGCACAAGGCAATCCGGTCTCCAGGCACAATGCTTAGTTTCACGCTCACGCCGTGCTACCAGTTGGGATCCAGCAGATGATGTGGCCACTTAAGAGGGCACGATCTCAAGGTGTCACAAGTAGACGGTGTGGGTCCCTCACAAGAGGTCTTTGATGTCCCTGAGACCTCCACAAGAGAGCAGGGGGCAAGCCAACAAGCCCTTGAAGATCACACTTCAGGGTGCCACACAGCAGCAGGTAGTCAGCCCAGCCACTATTGAGGAAGGGTGCACGGTCCCTTTCAATAGCAGTAATCCCCCTTGTGCACAACAGATTGCTCTGCAGTGTGCACCGCACAGTCCAGGATCTCTGGTCCCGCCTCCCCACAAGTGCATCTCTCCCATGCTGAAGTATGGCACTAGTAGTTATACCGAAGTGTGCCTTTGAAGTTGGGGTTAGCTAAGATGGTTTCCCTTAGAACCACAGATGTCTCCCCTAAATTTCTGTCCTGTCTGTCATGAGGCCGTGGAATGCAGATCTCAATCTTTAGTGAGGTGATGATCTGACTTCCCAGAGACCAAGTGTCAAAACCTCTCCCTTCAATCTATCCAGCCAGGCCTTCAAATGGCAGAGGTCTGTCATTTCTGTTGCATGCCCAGTGTTTATAGCTGTTGTTGACGAATGCACATATGTGCTCCTCCAGCCTCCAGTGTGGACTGAAGTCCAACTAAAAGGCATACAAAGAGTTTTAAAGCAGATAAATGTCCACTTTCTAGAAGTGGCATTTCTAAGCTATTAGTGACAAAACCACCTTTACCACAGGAGAGAGTTTGTCATTGTGACTCCAATGATAGGAAACATTATGAGGCTGCTCCACTGCAAGCCACTACTGCAGCTTGAAGTAATTTCAACCATTCCCCCTTGTTACCCTATGAGAAGAGCAAACCTTGTATGTAGTGAAAACACACATGGGTATTCTTCACTACCTGGGCAGAGAACACACATGTGTACCTGCCCTTCCTTTCACCTACTACTTGCTTCAGTCCTCAGGACATACCCTAGGGGCGTTCTAGTGGTAGTGAAAGGTCCCCTCAGGATTGGGCAGTGGTTTAGAAAGGCCCACACGACCATAAATGTAATTGCGCACCCACAGACCTGCCCTGGCAGGCCCGACATGTTAAAAAACACCATTGGTGCAAGTGCACACACACAGGCCTGCAATGGCAGGCCTGTGACATGTTTTTAAACATCACACATGCAAGTGCGCACACTCAGGCCTGCAGTGGAAGGCTTGTGGAATATTTAGTAACATCAGGTAAGCACCACTTCCTACTGCATTTATAGTGGGAAAATGCCCAGCGCCCTAAGGTCACTAAAAGAGAATCATCAACACCCTGGTGGTGTTCCATGGGAAGAGCCGACCCTTCTAGGTAGGGAAAAACCACATGGGGGTTCTTTACTACCTGGGCATGGAACACCCATGTGTACCTGCCCTCCCTTTCACCTACTGTCTCCCCCCCCCCCCCCCCCCCTTCAGGGCTTCCCCTAGAGTTACGCCAGTGGTGGTGGAAAGCCCCCTCAGGGTTGGCTAACAAATTAGAAATGCCAAACTGAGCCTAAGCGCAACTGCGCACCTACAGGCATGCAATAGCAGGTCAGATACATATTTGACAGGTTACTCTGGTGAGTGCCACAATCAGTGCTGTGTTTCACTAGTAGTCAGTGCAGTACCTGCCCTGGGTACATGGTGTACCTTTTTACAGGGCACTCATGGGTACAACACCTAAACCAATCAAGTAAGCACCTCTTCCTAGCATGCGCAGGAAGAGTGCGCGCGCTTTCACACTGCATTACAGTGGGGAAAGTGTTCAGAGTCCTAAGGCCACGAGAAAAGAATCAGCAAAAATCAGGAGGAAAAAAACAAAAACTTTTAGAGAAATCTCCTTAGAAGGGCCATGTCCAACACCCTGTATGCAAATTCCACACATCTCTAAAATAACTGTGTTGGATGATTAAACAACCTTGTGAACAAGACAGACAACACTGAAATGAATGTAATGTGATCAGATCTCCATGGGTTGCCGTCAGCATGATAGCACGCACAGCATTGCCGTTAGCACTGAGGAAGTGAAATGACAAATCGTTTCCAAGACATGGTTCTTGTAGTGTATCCTAGAATGGAATGCATCCGTCAGACTCGATTTGGGGGACCACTGGCCAAGCAGGAGCTAATGGGCCAAAACCATGGGGGTTGGAGTCATTTGCCTTTGATGTCCTGGGCCCATCCTACTGTTTCTCTTGCAGAGTGGGCCAAGTACAGCCCTTTACACACTGGATTCTCAGAGTAGCCAGGGTGAGCAGTCCCAGGCTCTCAGGCAGCTAGTGTGGTAGTGCTCAAGCTCAGAGCTTAACAACCAGTCAACAACCCAGTAAAGTGAATGTCCAGCCCGGTGCGTCCTTTTCAACAAAGTAAATTACTACACAATAATACTCAATACTACGCACTACTAGCGGGCGTAACCAAGACATTGTCTCTGGATGCTGTTTGGCGGATTCCATCTCGTGCTCCCCAGTCCTGCTGGCCACTCACTGTCCTAGGTAACTATTCCTTGAACCCTTTTCAAAGTACATGTGCGTCTATTCATCCACTGGCACTCTAAGTGGCCCTGAACTGAAGATACATGCTTCTGCCCGCTCACTCTTCCCTTCTTATGTCTCTATAACTTCTCTCACATTCTGTTCCATGTGAAACTGCACTTTTTTCACTCCGTCCCATGTGTTCAAGATGCTGAATAGCTGTGCATGCATTTCTGCTATACGAGTTATCTACCTCATTGTATTGAACTGTATTGTAGTTGCATTGATACAGCGCTTGCTACCCCTGACAAGGCATTGAGGCACTTTATGGCGAGTAGTACGCTACTATAATTGGCTTTTCCCCACATAAGCACCATAAGCAAACAGAAATATACAGCATATCCCTCTGTATATAAGCATTTATTTGAACTATAGATATGTACCTATATATGTGTATTGCTTTGTATAAACATGTAGAATAATTGTTTTTTTTTATAAATAAAATATTTCTTTAAGTACAACACTTGAAAACCAGAGTTTATCGAATGCATCTTTAATCTACATATACTTACTTCCTTTATGCATTTATATACCTTCCATGTACTCGGATCTATATATTTATTACTTTTCTCCCCCTCCCCCCCAAAAAAAAGCATATTCAATGTACTACCCTATTTCTCACCCTATACCTCTATCAATATCTTTAATCTACATATACTTCCTTCCTTTATGCATCTATATATTTTCCATGTACTTATGCAACTTATGTATCTATATATTTATTACTTTCTTCTAATTCAGCATATCCAATGCACTACCCTATTTCTCACCCTATACCTCTCTCAATATATCTTCTACCTCAACTCTCTGACTCATCTCAAACCTCTTTCTACTACCCTTTCCAATGCACTACCCTATTTCTCACCCTATACGTCTATCAATATATCCTCTACATCCACTCTCTCATTCATCCCAAACCCCATACTGTTGTATTCCTCTTAGGGTGTCCGTACACGGGTTTTCCTGTATCATGTCCTTATATAGGCACAATTCGCCCCTGCCCTTATATAGGCATAAAATCCCAGTCCTTATTTAGGCATTAAACCGTGCACTCCAAATACAGGCATGGTCTCCGACATCCGTCCACCCTAACGTCACAACGAGTTCTTGAAGAACAGACCCTTAGGCTTTGGGAGTTTCCCTAGCACAGAACTATTGATTTCTTCAAGGACTCATCTATTATGCATGAACCGTTATACCTTAGGGGTTCATTCATGACGTCTTCCGCTGTCCGATTCACGTCAATGCTAACATTCTGAGGTACCTCTCAGGTATAAATATACCTTCCCTAGCCCCTGTAAATCAGAGGAGACCTCGACTTTAGAGGAGCCCGTTTCCCGGCCTGTCGCACTGAGAAGACGCTGTCATCCCTGCACGCAGAGTGTCCAGCTTCCAGTGATCTGACTTCCCTTGCGGGGTGTTGGAGTTCGAGTCTGGCAAGAGATTCCCACCTCTCTCATTCTAAAGGTATGGAGCTGACTAGATACCTAGAGGGACTCTTGGCATACTAGGTATACTAGGCTTAACATACTCTTAGTATACCATAGTAAGGAATACTCCACCTACTTCATACCTCTCCCTACACCTAGGTTAGGTTAGGTACATTGGGGTAGAACTAGCTTAGAAACGCATCGTATGAGTACTCGCATTTTAGTCCATGTTATTTATGTAAATGAATATCTACTAAAGATCATGCTAGCGCAGTATTATTTATTTCTACTGCTTACGCTGTACATTATTTATCTTGCATACTTTCTTATGATCGTAACAGCACATATTACTTACACGAGAAACAAGACTGTTCAATAAATCTTTTATTGAAACGCCCGTCTATTCTTTCTGTGTAACTTTGAGGAAAACTAAGCATGCACGATTGAGCTGAGTGAAATAGTTATCTATTGTTTCCACGACTCTGGGACACGTTCTGATTCTAAAGGGAAACAAAGTTGTCATGTTTTGCGGCTGCCAGAAACTACTCCCTTTTTGTTTATCAAGGAGTTTCTAGTGGCCTCTGAGCTAGCTGGCACAAGTAATTAAGTTTAATATACTCGATAGGGACATACCGACCTCAGTCCTATGTCAAACCTATAGGGTATATTATTCCAATGCGCAGAGCCTATTAGGGAAATAGGAGCTACACTACATGGCGCCCAACGGTTTGGTAAGGCGGTAATTTAACGTTAGATACTGAGTAACTCAGCCGTGCCTTTTCTCTCAGAGACCCCTACCCATATACTCCAAAAGACGTCTGGAGTGGGCAGGGTTAAGTATCCGCCACGGCTACATAGGGAAACACCCTATATATTAGCTGTTTGGTTTGCTCAACGTTGAAGGATACAGTGTTCCAAAATATTGTGCACCTTATCTTTGTTTCCTTGAAACTTGTTCTACATTTTTTTCAAAACAAATGTCCAACGGGGAAAATGCCACCGACACCGGTGGAGCTGCGGCTGATCCAGCCCTAGCAACAGTTTTTAATGTTACAGGTTTAAATGAAACCGAGGAGGGTGTTATAGACATCCCTCCAAACTTAAGAAGAGCCATCACTCTAAAACTCATAAAACACGGCCTACCACCAAGAGGAGGTAGAGCAGTATTCGTGATAGAGGCACACGAATCCTTTCAGACAGAGGTTTTCTATTCATGGGTAATATTTCCTGAATCCAATCCAGTTACAAAACTGTTTCACTTCTACAAAGAAGATGATCCACCAGAGGAATATATTCCTTTCGAGGATATTGAAATTCCACTAACATACCAGGAGCATCAGCTCTGGTTTAAAGGCGCCCTAAAACATCAAAGAAACATTACCAGGCTCGGTCCACTAGGTAGACCATGAGCAACATGGCCGATTCTAGCCGGCTACACACCTCATCCTGAACTTGATATAATGTCGGATGAGGAACTACTTACTCAACTTACAGAGTTAATAAAAATCTACAGACAACTAGTCCAATATGTCATGCGGACTTTCACAGTCCAACCACCATTGACACTTCCTAACAAACTCCTCAACCGGGGAATACACTAAAAATTACACCACAGACTCTATACGCAGTCATGGGTAAAATGCCCACAAAACGTGAGCAAATTCCATTCTGGATAGCTCAAAAAATTACTCAAATCGAAGCAGTATTTCCAAATACTAGCCCGTATGAGAAACACAGAATCCTAACAATCAGTTTACCAATGGGGATCACACCACAACTGGAAGACTGCACCACTTGGGGCTCAGTCTTTGCTGCCATCTATACTAAAACACATGGTATTCCGTCAATTGCGGTAATACCAGATGTCCTGAAACAAATTCAAAATGAATACGGGGCAGAGCCTGCTCTAAATTTAGGTATGAAATTACTGAAGAATTTCGACCAGGTCTCAACAATAATATTATCTAATATTAAAGGGGAGGCAGCAGCAGTGGCGATCCGCCTACGATTAAGGGAATTCGATGTTACAGAACATCAAACTGAGCTACCCAGAATAATTGAACAATCTTATGCAGAATTAGGCAGAGATAGTTTGGGTGGAAGACCAGTGAAGCCAAAACTATCTGAAAGTCCTGAGAAGGACTCAATTAAACAAACTCCTACATCTTCTAAAAAGAAGTGGGAGACTAATAAACAAAATTCAAACGAGAAACGTTCTCAATCCCGAGGTAGGTCTAGTCAAAAGAAGCCCTCTGAAAGGAGGTACAACCTCAGGAATAGGGAAAATTTGAAAAAGCCTAACAGGTATCAAGATACTGATACACGTTCCTCTCGTACCTTTCAGATCTCGTCACAGACTTCGGAAAGAAGAGGACGGTCAGAACATAGAGAAGAACGCGTGAAATCCAAGGAAGAAAAACACACTACAAAAAATAAAACAAAACCTCAATTCTCCAAAAGAAAGTAGCAGGTCTGAAGATCAGACATGCCGAGAATACTGAGAACACAACTCAAGAACGGAGAATGGGCTCAGACAATGCTGGACAGTGCAGCAGAAGTCACAATAGCTCGCCAGAACCTGAAGGAACTTCTGGAGATAGTGGACTTGAATGAGTACATTACAGTTGAGACTGTAGACACCAGGGTTAGTACTCCGCAAAGTTATATGAAATAACACTCCGGATGGAGGGAGACATACCTAGACAGGTGAAAGCACTTTTTGGGAAAGACTATCAAGGGGCTATGACATACTTCTAGCAGAAAAAGACTGGCCACCACAATTTGTCAGGGAGTGCCCACACGGCGAGGACATTATTATGCCTGCCTTCTCCAACCATATTCCAATTCACCTAAAATATACATATGCCAGGAAATGGGCAGTGGCCCAGGCCCCAGCTTTATATAACAAGCATTTACAATGCAATAGGTCTCGCAGTGACATTGTTTTGAGTAAATGGCCTTGTAAATGACATTGTTTTTTATATTGTTTATGTTTTGTAAAAATTTATTAAAATGATTGGAATGTAAAATGCAAATACTGTTAAAAATTGGAAATGGAAAAGTTATTAATTGCATTTATATGAGTGCGAGCTATTGGCTTTGTAAATGTTAATGGCTTGTGTCAATGTGAGTTTTGTTAAGCAAAATAAATATAATGTATTTGTAATGCTAATAGGATAAAGTTACTGCCAGTGCTCAGCACCGGTGAGACCCGGCCCACTTAAAGCCCTGCCCCCACGCATACAACTCCCCCACTGCATTGTCGTTTCCTATGCTGCTCCCAGATTGACAGCTGTGTACCTCTGTCACACAATTAACACTAGCACATATACGAGCATCGCTCTGCACAGAGGCCAGGGATTGAATGTGCATGTAGTCTTCACACCTTACGGCCCACTGTGAGAAACCATGGTGCCTTGAGCCTCAGCTTCAGATATTTCAATCGTGCCCGGTCGTGAATACTTGCCCACAGACTGAATTTGTCAAGACACCTGGAGGCGAACCCCTACCATCCCAAGTTAATCACACTTTAACATGACTAGGTTACAAGCCCAGCTTACGCAGAGAACTGCGAGATCAATCAGGAAAGGTGCACATAGAGACAGGTACACACGCAGACTTCCACTTCACATAGAGACAGGGACACACGCAGACCTCCACTTCAGACAGACAGGGACACACGCAGACCTCCCCTTCACATAGAGACAGGGGCACACGCAGACCTTGACTTCACATAGAGACAGGGACACAGGCACACCTTGACTTCACAGAGACGGGGGCACACGCAGACCTTGACTTCAGACAGACGTGTACTCAGAGAGGCGCGAACAGACTGCTAACTCCCGAGCACACCGAGACTCCAGTACAGACATACATACACCTGGGGCCCGGGTGACCCACAGCCTGCACTAAGCACTTTACCCGACTGCTAGAAGAATACACTATATGATGTCTGGCATATGCATTCAGGTCCTCTAGTGAGATTCATTGGTCATCCCTACACACCATTTTAGAACAAGATGGCTGCCACACAAATAGGTTTAGCTCTTCTCAGCCAATCAATGGCCAGGAAATAAAGAAAAGCAGTCTATACTCCAGGTGGACTTAGCTATGCATTTTTGAGAATGCGTGTTATAGAACTTGGATTCAAAGTATGGCCCGGGGTTCACTTTTAGCCCTACTGACGTTAATATGCGGCCCCACTTTGAACAGCAGCACTGGGCTGCTGTTTACTTGACAAAGCGCTAAAATTAACAAGTTTAAGCTATTGGCATTGTAAATGACAATGCCTTTTATTTATGTTTTAAAAACGAAAACAAAAATAAAAGGCATTGTTATTTGCAATGTCAATAGCTGAAACTCAGCGTAAATGCGATTGCAAATGCATTGCAAATGCTTGTTCTTTTTTAGTCACTCTGCACAGCATCAATGATGCTGTGCAGCGTGACTAAAAACCATAGGTAAAGCCAATAGGACGCACAAATGTGAGGCCTATTGGCTTTGCCAATGTTTGTTTAACAATGGCATGAGGCGCGGAAAATCAGCCAGGCCCGAGAAGGAGATAAACCACCAGATGCTGTGATTTGCACATAATCACCTGGCCGGGCAATATGTTGCATAACACGAGTGTCCAGAAACAACAGAGCTGCTGGGCGGAAACAAAAGGCAGGCCACCAGGTGTTCTGATGTTTACACACGTGCACAGCAGCAGCAGAATGCACAAGACCAGCATCAGGGGATCCTAAGGCAGCAGCTTGCTCGGACTACAGCAGTGGCTCAGAGGCAGTATCAGCGAAGCTTCTAGATTCCCTGAATGTAGCATAGCAGAATCTAGGGACCTGCCAATAAAGATGTCTGCAGCAGCCTATCGGCAGCATCGCTGCCTCCACCAAGTGTGCTGAATGTGCGTGCAATATGTCAAATTCTCTCAGATAATATGACCATTGTGTCATGACACTGACACGGCAATCATCTTACAAAATGTGAGTACTCCGAGGAACTCTTTTTTAGGTCAGGAATTTTACTGTGCAGCTGTAAAACAGATCTAATGCTAAAAATATACACAGTAATCTTTGGATCTGCCTGTATCAAAAACCGTCTTTTTTCAACCTTTCTTTTTTACAGTCTTGGCTCAGCCCACTGGAGCATGCCTATCTCACCTAATTCTAGTGGCTGTTTGCGTGTATCCTTTCTCTTCCACTTAAGTACTTGAACTGAACTACAGGAGGGCTGACTTTCCTACAATAGTCCTGTGTACTAGCTTACCTCCCCCGTGTTTCCCCTCCATTGTGCTAACACTGTATGCCCAATGGCATTGCCAATGGTTGATCTGCCCTGTCAAACTGACACAGTACAACAAAAAATGTAAACCTCATCAAAATGCACCAACATGTGATGGACAACCCAGCAAGCCAATGCCTGCAAAAGGCTGAAGGGAGCCGACCCAAAACCCACAATCTTTACTTCCAAGTTTTTCAACTATTTATGACACGACTAGGTCTCAGAATTAAAGGTGACCGTTGCCAGACCTAACAAGTGCTCCATAATGACTACCCCAGCCTTCCACCCAGAGGCACCCAGCCTACCTTCGCGCCAGACGCTGCCTGCCAGCTCCCAGCCTCTGGATCTCCGAGCGAGATGATCTGGAGCCGACGGGGGAGGGAGGGAAAATGAAAGCGGAAGAGACGCGAGACGCCGGCGGCCGCGCGCGTGCACATCTCCTGTCCTAGTAGTGATCGGGAGAGTGACGACTGAATGCAGCGCACAGAAGAATGGGGAGGTGCAGTCATGGGAAGCAGCAAATATCTTTTGAAACCGGTCCATTGGAAAAGGGCTATTAGGGTAGGTTCAGATTTGAAAGCTTTTCCTAATGGATGAAAGAGTTGCGTTTTGCGTTTGTGATGGGGAGAAGGCACCGTGAATGGAGCGTGTCAAGATGTTCACATTTGCGAGTCATGTTCTTTTGCTATACGCTGCTTTTAAGTGAGGTGGTGTTTTTGAGGATTATGGTACCCTCTGGTATGGAGATCACCGTGCACGGGGGCATCCTGCACACGCGCGCGTGAAGACGAATGAAGAAGACACGCCGTGAGCGTGCGCATCGGCTGCCTGGACAGGAGATGTGCACGCGTATGGTGCGAGCAGGCGTTGTGATAACGCCGCGAGCCGTACGCGTGCACATCTCCTGTCTGTTAAGCTTCGGCGCAGACAGTTGATGTGCACGCGTACGGCTTGCGGCGCTATTACAACTCCTGCTCGCACCATGCGCGTGCACATCTCCTGTCCCGCATCGGAGCAAAAGTCGGCAACAATAGATCTCGCATAGCAAGCAGCGCTTTGCGCTGCATCGCTAGGCGAGACCTAAAAATCATGTAGGGTGGGATAAGGACTCACCTCACCATAAAATACAGTTAAAAAATGAACCTACTGCACAAAGGCAGTACCCAATAAAGCAAGAAGCTAAAAAACAGGTCAGGGAGATCTTAGATCAACTTGAATACCAAGGGGTGATTGAAACATGCACCTCCTCAATGAACAATCCTTTGTTTCCTGTCTCCAAACCAGACAACACAAATCGTCTAGTTTTGGATTACAGACACTTAAACACTTGTTCTAAAACATTTGCAGTACAAAATGCACATAGCACAGCATTAATGAATAACATTGTGCGTAAAAAATACAAAACCACATTAGATATCTCAAATGGTTTCTTTTGTCAAAACATAGCACCTGAAAGCAGGTACTTAACATCTTTCTCCATAATGGGGACCCAGCGTCAATTTTGTCGACTCCCACAAGGGTTCAAGAACAGCCCGGGGTTATTCTCAGCGAGAGTAACGGAGTTACTACAAATTTATGATAATGAGGCATTGTCATATGTCGATGACATCTATCTGACAGACGATGACCTAGACAAACACTTGAACAGGGTGAGTACCATTATATTGGGCTTCGCCTCTGAGGGCTACAAATTCAACTTCAAAAAGTCCAGAATTGCCCATCTCAATGTCCTATTTCTAGGATATGAGCTTTCAAGTGAAGGCAAGAGCTTGGCAGCTAACTTTCTAGAGAAATGTGCGCTGCTCCAACCTCCTAAAACGCTGAAAAATTTACAATCCATCCTGGGTTTCCTAAATTTTGGAAGAACATACATTCTAAATTACGCAGAAAGGGTTAAACCTCTCTACGCATTAATCAAACCTGATTTTTCAATCAAAAACTGGACACAAGAACACACCGAAATCTTGCGTTCACTCCAGGCTAACATGTTAGCAACAAATCACTTACAAACACGCGTAAGTCAACGCAACCTGGTGATCCGAATAATTTCGGGTCAATGCGGATTCACCTACTTAACATTTAATGAGGGTGAAAAAGTACCAATTGCATACAAATCTCATTTGTATACACAAGCGGAAATGCGCTTCACTACAACTGAAAAAATTCTGACAGCAGTTCAAACCGCTGTAGCAAAAGAAAGAGCCTTAGCCCAAGGGAAATGCATTATTGTCGTAACCCCAGTACCAGCTTTAGAAGCGGTCACAAAAGCAAGCATTCCAAATGCTAAAGCATTACATCCAAGATGGATACAATGGGTTAATTCTCTTGCTGCAACAGATGTTGAATATGTTTTTGATCCCGATTTAAAAACACAAGCGTTTCTGCAATATGAACAAGAATGTCCTCTGCCCACTGAAATTCTGCCTCTCGATCAGTACGAATTCATAATTTACACTGACGGATCCGCACAGCCCGCAACAGGGAGTAAGCAAGCTTACAGTGCAGCGTGTGCAATCGTTAAAGGTCGCATGCGAGATGGCATCTTCAGACCTATGGTCACAAAAACTCAATCTCTAGGAGATTGTACAGCTCAGCGAGCTGAACTACAAGCATTCAAACTGGCACTTGAAAGTACAGATCGAGAATTCCCCACACTAATAGTGTGCGATTCCTTTTACTGTGTACAGTCGTATAATGAATATATACAAAACTGGCTTGAAAATGGTTTCAAAGATGCGAAAGGTGGCACAATAAAGCACAAAACGCTTTGGGAACAAGTAGTTCAGTTGAAAAACAAACTACCAAAGGCTCACGTGATCCATACACTGAGTCATCAACGTGATGGCGTTCACGTTGCAGGGAATTCATTGGCTGACGAAGCCGCAAAGGGGGCTGTTCAGATGGCTTCCGTAGCTGCGATCACTCGTTCAAAAACAAAAATAGACAGTGAGATAATGTTGGCTGTCAATGCTACAAGCAAAGGCAGTGGTGCAGCGTTACCAAAAAATTTTCCACTCAAGTACTCTTATGTAATTGATGCGAACAGCGTTCCTTTTGCTCGAATCCCTGGAGTGGGGATAGGGTAATTCCAAACATGGAACGTAGAGCAGCTTTGATTTATGAAGCACATTTGGGGGAGGGTCTGTCACATCAAGGGATCTCTAAAACAATTTTGACATTAAAAGAGATGTACTGGTGGCCTGGGATGAATACAGAAATCCACATCTTCATCAATAACTGCATAGACTGTAAGGTACAGCGTGATGCTGACCGCCACCAGACACCATGCTACAAATGTAGCTGCCCAGTACAGACACCATTGTTAGACAGCATTAGACTATCTACGCGCATGCGTCCTTCTGGACAAATGCAATCCCACAAATACTGAATCAAGGTTCCTATGGATATGGCCTCAGCGCTCGGCTGACGCTCGAACTGTTATAAAAGATTTACGAGTCTTTATCGGCACATACGCAATAGGCACGCTACATTCTGACCAGGGCCCTGCGTTTAGCTCTCGGGCTTACAAAGAAGCCATGGCCAGTCTGGACGTTGCATTGCGGTACTCCTCTCCATTCCATCCTGAGGGAAATTCGGTTGTGGAAAGGAAAAACCGGGACATAAAGCAGTCTATAACAGCTAGGGTATTAGGTTCGGGTGATGGGTGGGTCAAACATCTTTATGAGGGTCCAACGCTCATTAAATAACCTGCCAAGAAGTTCTCTAGGAGGGGTCACTCCATATGAGGTCCTATTTGGGACAAGAATGTGGGTACCAGACCTCGATCACGTAGGCACAGTGGTGGAAAATAAACCGTTTGATATCAAAGATCGTTTGGCTGTTTTACAGGAACTCAATGAACTAAGATCGAAACAAAGCAACGTGTTCCTGCAGCCAACCACCACTGGGGAAAAACCGGCGGTCCCAGCAAGGCCTGTCTGGATTCCAAAAGTTGGGGATCTAGTCAGAGAAAAGATTGCGGACAAGAAGGAATTTGGACCTTCTTACAGACAACCAGTACCTGTCCTAGCAGTTCAAGGAAATAGAACAGTACTTCTGCCGCCCCTTGCTGGAAAAAAAGAGAAAAGATTTGTGTCCATCGACCTCATCAAACCACAGTATGTGGCCAATACTAAATAGTAGCCCTCGTGGACTCCGACCTAGTAGCAGACGCACTCCTCTCGCTACTATCCAAGAGGCTCAGACTGAAAGACTGATAACAATCGAGAATTCAGCGGTAACAGATGAAGGACTAAGCAACAATGCAATGGAACTCATCCCTCTTGAAAATCAAGTAACAGTTCGTCCAAATACACCTGTCTACACCAATGTAGCAAGTGATCAACTGGTTACAGCGATTTCTACAAATCCTGATGCAATTCCAACAATTGACAGAACTGCTTCTGGCTATTTCATTAACTTTGATACGTTCTCAGAAGATCCGAGTGAACCTGAAACGACGCCAGCATCATTCAAATTCAAGCAGCAAGTACAAGACTTTCTTCACTTTCTGAAAAGACTTATCTGGTTTCCCCATGGATTGAACTCTGGATTATTTCTGGAATATTTGTTTTCCTGCTTTGGCTAGCTTTGGTTATAACTGTGAGCGTGCTTATAAATGGCAGATACATCCATGTGAACAATGAAGGAAAAGATGTGAACGTACTTTTGAAACCTCATAAATCTTCCCATCGTGAAGCAAGAGACTTGTCAACAGTGAACATCACAGCCATTCCTATACAGGATGGTATAGTGTGGGACAAAACAGATTTTGATATCTTTGGCCCGACGGAACAATTGAACATTCCAGATTTGTTTAAAATTTCACTAAGTGATCTCATTTGATCCAGTACCTATTCTGATGATTGGGACTTTGAGACTGTTAACGATATAATGTTTGACCTAGAAAAATCTGCTGCATTTTCTAAAAATGAATATTTAGAGGGTTCATCAGACTATGAACAACTGTATTGCTATAACCACTATGGTCATCATTATTTGCATAAATCTGCATACCCTAGAAATGTGTTTATGTTTAACCAATGGGAGCATTGTCCTACACTACCAAAAGGTAGTTCAAAACATTTGCTAACAAGTTTCCATATTTTTTAGGTTACAATACATCTGATCCAGAAACGTTTTACTATAAAATGTAAACAAAACAGGACTGAAAATTATGTTAACAAATACAAAACAGATTTACTCTGCAACATTTATTGCCCAACTGTCTAGACAGGGTTTCGACTTATGGAAAGACACAATAGACACAAAAACTGTCTGGGGTACTAAAGATTGGCAAGTGCAGCGAATAGAAGCTTTATTTAGAGCCTGTATCATCCCTGAACAAATAATGTTTTTGAATGAAACTATCCAACAAACATCTTGTCTTGGACTAGCCAAGATCAAAGAGATGAAAACACTTTCTGTACCAACACCTGCAAGTGATAACAATACACAGGCAGCGGTTACAGTTGACCAAATACTACAACTCAACAGATCTAATACTGATTGGAGAAAATGGTTGATCTGGCCCACAGACACGAACAACTGTCAGGAAAGATTCCTGAATAAATCTCAGGGCTTTACTATTCATAGGCCAGACCCAAGATACGTCCAAAGACAGCATCCGGGGGTAGTAACAACATACAGTGTAGGAAAATGATGCCTCGATTGGCTGCAGAAATCTACACTACAGGATGTGAAACAACACTTATCCTTACTTAAAGAAGACGCAGACCTTAGGGAATTCTTGCTACGACCAAGAAAACCGCGTCAAAAACGTTTCATATATGCCGGCATTTATGCTGCCTATAATGAAGCATGGAAAGTATCACAGATGGAGGCCGCAGAGCAGATACGTGAACTTGATCGTATTAATTTAGAGAAAACACTCACTGTGGTCGACAATGGGTTAACAACTTTGTCCTCCAGAATATATTCATTGGACTGGCATTGTATCCTCTGCAAGCGACATACTAGAACAAGATTTGGCGATGTTACAGCAAGGCCAATCTCAATTACGTTCTATTGTGTTATTAAGCTGGACGCTGCAATCTTTGCGTGCGGGCTATGTGCCCTGGCGTTTCATCAACACGTCGGCTCTGTTTGCAGAATACAATCTAACTGATAAACAGATCGAACTGGCACAAAGAGGAGCAAGGTATACAGTGCTGAGCATTGAAAAACTGGAAAGGTTACCATTCACAGTGGCAGAAAAACCAGCTACAGAATGGCTTATTCATGGCAAAATCACACTACCTGTGACTACTTTTCAGTATTGCCTCAGACAAATGCAAGCAGGCAAATATGAAAGGTTGGGTAAGGAATACATTAAGACATCTTGGGATTTACCGTATACATATAGATGTTGGAGTGGGGATCGTGAAGTGTTTTTGAGCGGTACACACTGTAAAAGTGCACTGAGCGGTTCACTTATGTCAGGACATTTCTTTACACGGGGCTTGCAATGGTTCTGTGGCAAATTTGTCTTGCCATCAGCAGGGTACACCAGCTGCTGTGATTAATCCAACGTTTGGACAACTTTCTAATGGGAGTTACCTCATGTTGAATGATCAGAGTTGCTGCGGCATGTTGCCAGGCATCCCATATCTAGTAACGGTCAACTCCAGCGTCACTTGCTGTATGCAAGTATTGTTTTCCCCAATAGACACAGTCAGGGAGTCGCCTTTGTGGCCTTCGCTGAACGTCTCTTTTATAAGATTTGATACTTTGAGCAGAATGAAAGCCATGCTTTTACAGCAAACAGGGCCTTTGACCTCGGCCAAAGAAACCTATGATCTACAAGTAGCAAGGACTTCGGCTGAGATACAGACTTTAATACGTACAAACTGCCCTATACATTTCGTGGAAATGATAGGACGTATCTTTAACATGTCTGATACAAGCGGAATTGTACATGTATTTAAGAGCATCTGTTCCGGTCTGTTAGCACCTTTCCAGGCAATACTCGGAATCATCCCGAACTTTGCACATTCGGTGTTTGGTGGCATACCATTAATTCTAGCACTTGTTGCCGGAATTCTATTTCTCTTCCTGCTATTACGCTATGGCCAGCCTATTCGCAGACATCACTCCGAGCGAAATGGAGAAAGCACTCCTTGAACGAAGGTGCCGTGAGCGAATAGTGCAGCTTTTGGGCATAACTCGTCTACGGGACCTTAATACCACGTGGTTCCTGTTATTCAGACCAATCTGGCAAGATTGCATCTTACCTGTTCTACGATGCCTGCTATGCGGTGAAGAATGCGTGTTAGACACCTGTCTAACATTTCCATCAGCAACGCCAACGGATATCGATACTCTGCTGGACCCGATAACGGCCCATGCTCTGTGTTGTCCCCAGAGGCTACCAATCCTGATGACGGCATTCATTGAGATCTCACAGACGCTTCCGGCTGCTGCTGAGGTACGAGATTGATCTACAGGCACACAGGTAACAATGGACGCGAACATTGCGGAGGCATCCTATGCTGAAAGCGATGCTTCACATCTCTGTGCAATTAATCTACTACACGAGGTGTTCCAACTCACACCGACTTCAGTGGACGATATTTTGTCTACAGAAATAGATGATCTCATGTTTACAACAGACCCGTACACTGACCCTGATTCCACCCACAGTGTACCAGAGACACAGTAAAATTTGGCCTTCATATTTTCAAAAAACTTGGAACTTTTCCCAAATTGAACTTTTTTCCGTTTTTTCAAAACTGAATGGCAATTCACTCTGCTTGAAGTAGAACTAGTCTTATAGTACGGACTTCGCAGTACTTCCTCAGACACTTTGTCATCTTATTTGTCTAAAAAATTCATTAATTTTCATGACATAAAATGACTGATTTTTTAACAACTTTATCGATCATTTTTCTGTCATATGTAAATATTACTGCTTATTTCATTCAAATTGCATTTTATTTCAAAATATATGCCTAAACTGAGAAAAGCAATGCTTAAAATGTACAGTACCGTTTGCATTTTTAATAAGTTTTCACATGCTTTTAATGCTTTTAAGAAATATTTTTAGTACTATGCGGTACTCCATTTTATGTTTAGCATATTCAATGTTTAGCATTTTATTATTATCGTACACACGAAAGTGGAGTGGGTGTTGTATTCCTCTTAGGGTGTCCGTACACGGGTTTTCCTGTATCATGTCCTTATATAGGCACAATTCGCCCTGCCCTTATATAGGCATAAAATCCCAGTCCTTATTTAGGCATTAAACCGTGCACTCCAAATACAGGCATGGTGTCCGACATCTGTCCACCCTAACGTCACAACGAGTTCTTGAAGAACAGACCCTTAGGCTTCGGGAGTTTCCCTAGCACAGGACTATTGATTTCTTCAAGGACTCATCTATTATGCATGAACCGTTATACCTTAGGGGTTCATTCATGACGTCTTCCGCTGTCCGATTCACGTCAATGCTAACATTCTGAGGTACCTCTCAGGTATAAATATACCTTCCCTAGCCCCTGTAAATCAGAGGAGACCTCGACTTTAGAGGAGCCCGTTTCCCGGCCTGTCGCACTGAGAAGACGCTGTCATCCCTGCACGCAGAGAGTCCAGCTTCCAGTGATCTGACTTCCCTCGCGGGGTGTTGGAGTTCGAGTCTGGCAAGAGATTCCCACCTCTCTCATTCTAAAGGTATGGAGCTGACTAGATACCTAGAGGGACTCTTTTCATACTAGGTATACTAGGCTTAACATACTCTTAGTATACCATAGTAAGGAATACTCCACCTACTTCATACCTCTCCCTACACCTAGGTTAGGTTAGGTACATTGGGGTAGAACTAGCTTAGAAACGCATCGTATGAGTACTCGCATTTTTAGTCCATGTTATTTATGTAAATGAATATCTACTAAAGATCATGCTAGCGCAGTATTATTTATTTCTACTGCTTACGCTGTACATTATTTATCTTGCATACTGTCTTGTGATCGTAACAGCACATATTACTTACACGAGAAACAAGACTGTTCAATAAATCTTTTATTGAAATGCCCGTCTATTCTTTCTGTGTAACTTTGAGGAAAACTAAGCATGCACGATTGAGCTGAGTGAAATAGTTATCTATTGTTTCCACGACTCTGGGACACGTTCTGATTCTAAAGGGAAACAAAGTTGTCATGTTTTGCGGCTGCCAGAAACTACTCCCTTCTTGTTTATCAAGGAGTTTCTAGTGGCCTCTGAGCTAGCTGGCACAAGTAATTAAGTTTAATATACTCGATAGGGACATACCGACCTCAGTCCTATGTTAAACCTATAGGGTATATTATTCCAATGCGCAGAGCCTATTAGGGAAATAGGAGCTACACTACAATACCACTACTATGATCCCCAAAATAGTCCTTTCTAGACTCTCCCCTACTCTACCCCTCCTTGCACCATCTGACTCCTCTTTTACTATACCAATCCCCCAAAACAAGCCTTTCTAAACTCTTCCGTCTGACTCTTCCCCTCCACATCCCTTTTCACTCATCCCAAGCCTCCTACTACTGCTATGACCTCCAAAAAAATAACTCTGCTATCCCTCCACTATCCTTTTCAATCGAAATAACAGACATGTCCACTTCTCAAATTTCATATTTAACTTAACTAATTCACCACTAATCCTTTATGGGTTCCAGAGCAGCGTGCTACTCACCGAAAAAAGCGCTTCAACACCTCATCAGGGGTAGCAAGCACTATATAAATGCATACCTTTTTTCCCTCTTCTTTCCCTCCGCTACCCTTCTCTATCCAGATAACTGAATAACATATCCACCACTTAAATTACTTTCATATTTCACTATACTAATTCACCACTAATCCTTTATGGGTTCTGGAGTAGCGTGTTACTCGCCGAAAAAGCGCTTCAACACCCCATCAGGGGTTACAAGCGCTATATATATGCAAACCTTTTTCCCTCTTCTATCCCTCCGCTACCCTTCTCAATCCAAATAACTGACTAACATATCCACCACTGAAATTACTTTCATATTTCACTATACTAATTCCCCACTTATCCTTATGGGTTTGTGGAGTAGCGTGCTACTCGCCAAAAAAGAGCTTCAACACCCCATCGGGGGTAACAAGCACCATAAATAAATGCAAACCTTTTTCCCTCTTCTATCCCTCCGCTATCCTTCTGAATCCAAATAACTGACTAATATCCACCACTCAAATTACTTTCATATTTCCATATACTAATTCACCACTAATCCTTTATGGGTTCTGGAGTAGCGTGTTACTCGCCGAAAAAGCGCTTCAACACCCCATCAGGGGTTACAAGCGCTATATAAATGCAAATGTTTTTCCCTCTTCTATCCCTCCGCTATCCTTCTCAATCCAAATAACTGACTAATATCCACCACTCAAATTACTTTCATATTTCACTATACTAATTCACCACTAATCCTTTACGGGTTCAGGAGTAGCGTGCTACTCACCGAAAAAAGCGCTTCAACACCCCACCAGGGTAACAAGCGCTATATAAATGCAAACATTTTTCCCTCTTCTATCCCTCCGCTATCCTTCTAAATCCAAATAACTGACTAACATATCCACCATTCAAATTACTTTCATATTTCACTATACTAATTCAACACTAATCCTTTATGGGTTCCGGAGTAGCGTGCTACTCGCCAAAAAAGTGCTTTGACGCCTCGTCAGGGGTAGTAAGCCCTATATAAATGCAATTACAATACAATACCCCAGAACCCAATATTAGTGGTCAGTCCAGCACTTATTAGTTATTAGGCTTAGTCTTGTGCTCTCAGCTAACCCTTCCATGCATTTACCATAGTTTCTTAGAGGTAAATTATATAATAGGGTATTAGATGTCATCTTTAGTAGAGGCTATTTGAGTTCAGGCAAATGATTGGTTGAATCAATAAATGGCTAGAAAAGTTTAGGCAGTGTTGGGTTGCAGGGGGATAGCTTCAGAGTTTCACAAGAACGAAGAGGGTGAGATTTATGAACTGAGGTCTGGGCAATCGCAGTAGAACAAATTTAGAAATAAAGGCAAACGAACACGTGGCAGAGTAACATATGCACAGGGAGAGTAGGTGATGAAGAGGAGGGTAGGAGAGGCTTTATAGCTCTTCCACACTATCCCCGATGTGCCCTCTCCCTTCCCCACCATTTCATACTGAAATTCACCAAACCGAAATCCCTTATGATTTAATTCTCCTCCCACTTTATCCCAAAGTATCTCTAACACTCCACACTCTCGGCCCCCGATGGGTCACTAGGCCCGGGCGACATTTCGTTCGCACCGGTGTAATCTCGTGTGATTTCCGGCATTTTGCTTTACGATTACAGAATATATATATTTTTTTGTGCAGATTTACATAGCGCGAACTCGACCCGAAGGTATTGGAGCGCTTTAAATGAGCACCATGTTAAGTTACACAAGGACACATTCATGTTTTTGGTAGGCACGAGGAGATGAAGTGATTTGCCCAGAATGAATCTCAGGATGTGAAGTCGACCCCGAGGCTCGTACTTACTCAACATCATGTAATTGAGACAAGATGCTGTTCGCATCGCATGCGATACTGTGCTATTTTTATTTTCGAAGCGCTCTCTTGCGGCCAAAATGGGCAAGAATGCATTTTGCTCTAAAAAAGTAACTTACACAATGGCATTTTGCATAATGTGCATTTGCCCACGTAACTTTGTGTTTCTTCACTGGGAAAATATTTATGCCGTTGAGAAAATTCTTTTACACTCCAGGGAATTCCGGGGGGCGGGTTTCTGTCTGTCCCGTCCGGGCCCTACAGCTCCTTTCGCTCTTTCCTTGTGTGTGCGCTTGCGGGGTTGCAACCTAGCTTCAAACGTTTGTGATACGATAACATCCCCTCTTTCTCACAGAAAACTGCACATTTTGGGTGTTTACTGAATCTCGCAGCGCACCTTTGTGTAATACGACAGCCCCCCTTTCACTCACCTAACCCTTACATTTATGGTGGTGCGAGCCCCACGGCCCCCACCCCTCCTACAGACGTCTCGCTGTCGTTTAAGTCTTCACTAATCCTGACTGAGGTGACATTTCGAAAGGCAAATGGCTTTTGTTTGTGAACGTTTGTTTGTTGGGGTTTTTACCCACTGCACAGACCCCGCCCAGCATAGGCGTCAGGGCGCTGTCGAGAGCATAGTGCGCGTAATAGAGCGAAGGCAAAAATCACAACTAGACACAACTCAAAGAGTCTGGTGGCCTAACGGCTAGAGCGGCTGGCCTTGAAGCTGGAGAACCAGCTCAAGCATCCTTTGATTCTGGGCAAGTCACTCGTGCCTAAAAAAAAAAAAACTTGGTCGTTTGTAATGCAGCCGGTGCTTATGGAAAGCGCTCCGGTTCCTTCGGGTTGAGTTCGTGCTATATAAAACTGCACACACAAAAAAAAGATTTACAAGAGTTCAGGACGTGATGGGAAGTGCACAGAGGTGGGCAGAAAGTTTTTGAATCGGGTATTTCTGAGTATGCACTCTCTTTTAAAACGAAATGCTGTCCGGGGCGTTATTGGCGTTCACCTGCCGGGAACAAGACTACAACTCCCACAACGCAGTTGTTTTGACTGAATTGTATGCCTTACTGAACTTCAGTCCAATGTATGCGCGATGTCTTGTGCAGGACCTCTGGGCCGCTTTCAGCAAGTGTTCGCTTTACGGTAATAGAGCTTGTATCTTCACTTAGTTTCTCCATCATTTCAAGTGGACCACAAATGTGTTCGCACTTTTGCGGCTTGCTTCAAATCACGACGAACGTACAATGTTTGGCCAACTGATAGCTGTGCTTGTGAGAGTCCTGTGAAGTTTTAGAGCGTGGGGGAGGGTGTATGGGGGCATCACAGAAGATGATGAGTTTGCAACACAAACGTGGATATTTTAATTCTCCGTTTAGAGTTGCAATGAGGCGAGTTATCAAACGAAGGGGAAAAGTTGCCAAACTATCAACCGGGGATGGGCAGTTAATAAGAAATCTCCAACAACACATCACGTCTCCTGTGACGGTTCCGTCCCCAGCACGGCTCCAATCTTCACACGCTTTCTTCTGTTTTCACTCTGAGTCATTGTGCTCGAGGGGAGGGGAAGCCCTGTTTGAGAAGGGGTCTGCGGGAGGCTCTGGGTAGGGGGAAGGGCATCCTTTAATAAGTAATTTACCGACAGGAATTCTCTGTGCACTTGGCAGGCCGTCTTTTCGAGCAGGTAAGCTGAAGAGTTAGGAAAAAACTCCGGTAATTAAATGCATCCATTAAATTTAATTAAAACGGAGTAACTTTGAAGATGATAACATTAAAAAAAAACAAAGCCATTTTAGCCTAAAAAAACCTTACAGTCTCATGCCGAAATTTGGTGAGTTGGTAACTCTGGTAGTGACGTGCGCCCGCGGCGCTGCCTTGAGCATGCCTGCAGATGAGATCCCCTCAGTGCCCTGGGCGTGTCGCTGCCGGCAGCCCGGGCAAGTCTTCAAGGGTAGCCCGACTATTGACGTATTAGGTCACAAACACCGCTGACCTGCAACTCAAGGGGGTTGCGCAACTTCCTTTCCCCAGCCTAGGCACCTCGCTTCACCAGCCTGCCTGGGTGCCTCTGTTCACCAGCCGGAGCGCATCCCTTCACCTCCCGTTATCAGCTGGACACCTCTGTACACCAGTCTGAGCCCCTCGTTCAGCCTGGCACAGGGTGCCAACACTCCCGGCTCCATAGAGAGTATGCCCTGGTGCTGGTTGGGAGGGGCCCCTGCGCTCCGTCCATCAGCGGAAAAGGCCACGCGCAGGCGGAGTTGAAAAACCGCAAACTGTGCGGTATACCGGCAGCATCACTTGACAGGTAAAACTTTTTCCTTTTTTGTTATTGCATTCATGATGAAAGTCATAAAAGTGACTGCGTGTAAAATATTACAAAAAGAAAAAACGATGCATTTTGTTGGGAAGTTTGTTAAGACATGTAAGCGGTGCTTTAAGAAAGTCAGCATTATGCGGCGTAATGCGAGACCTTTTGTGACAATCTTCCTTTATTCTTTTGTCCTGTTTTCTCATGGTAAGACTGCCTGGAAAAAGATTTCACCTCATTAGAACCAGTGTAAGAACCATACACAGCAATAGCACGTGAAAGATGGCCAGCCAACTTTTGCGAAGGACCTTCCACTGGTGGGAACACGTCTTGACGTTTCTAGTAACTTTTTTGATATTTTTTTTAAATTAAAATCTGAAGACTATGCAGCAGTTGATGAGTTATGTGGCAAATTCAGCATATTCGATATTATGTGGAAAACGCCGTATACTCAGAATCTTGCAATTTCAGTGGCACTGTATATACATTGTTTTTACACCGTTGTGTAAAGAGCACTATTTGGTTTTGTTTGGTTGCATTTCTAAAACCAAGTCAGATCTAGAAAAACAACAGGATACATTTCACTGGGTTGAAGCAGAGAGTTTACAACTTCCCCTTGGTCACGTTGAACACCTCCAACCATTCATAGCTTTTAGCCAACAGGAGCGGTTTTCATGCTGAGATTTGTGGCTTTGTGAAAAGCTAAACTACACCTCCCAGAATGCAACCCTAATGTTTCATTGAGAACCAAGACCAGCTCAAAGCCCCATAGATGACGCATTGCTGGGAAACCTTCCTGTATTGAGACGAGTGTGATACTGCTTGGGCTGAGAGCACAGGCATGGCACTGCTGTGAGAGATCTTGCTTTTGCAGGTAGTGCTGGTGGACTGAGTATAGCCGCTAAGGTCCAAGACAGCTTTGAAGATGACAGCTCCATGCACAAGTGTTTCATCCAATCCTGCTTTTCCTTTGTATTCTGTGGTTAATAGTCGCTTTAATCTCATTAAAGGAACCAAGGTGCATATGTACAAGCCCCTATCGCCACCACAACGTCACTTTTACAGACGTTGTGGTGGCGATAGGGGCCGCACCTTATGTACAAGGAAGCGTTAAGCCACTTAACGTGGCTTAACGCTGCCTTGTACATAAGGCCCCCTTTCACGCTATGGTTAGGGTGAAAGGGGTGGGCAGTGGGTGTTGCAGTGTGCATTCCACCGCAACACCCATTCATTTTGACGCTGCCCGCTATGTACAAGGGTGGCGTACATAGGAAGTAGCGCCAAAAGTAAGACCAGGAAAACCCTGGTCTTTAGTTGGCGAAACGAGGAGAAATGCAGTATTTCTCCTCGTTTTTGCTTTTTCCATGTGTGCTGCACAAGGCAGCACACATGGAAAAAGCAAAATGCAATGGTTTGTTTATGTACAGGAAGGTGTCCCTTCCTGTACATAAACAAACCTTGGGAAAAAATGCCATTTTGTCACTTTCTTGTGTGCTGCATGAAGCAGCACACATGAAAGTGATAGAATGGCATTTTAGGATTGTTTATGTGCAGGAAGGGACACCTTCTTACACATAAACAATCCTCCCCTGCATGCAGACACCCTTGCACTATGGTGCAAGGGTGCCTGTGTTGGCGCTAAGTTGCTAAACTTAGCGCCATCGCAGGGGGAAATGCAAGGCTGCAGCACATTCCTGTAAATATGGTGCAGCCTTGCGTTTCAGAAGTGGTGGAGTGTCACTTCCTTGTACATATCCCCCTAAGAGCATTACCACCTCGTCCATCTTCCTTGTCCCAGTCCTTACTGGGTGAGATGTATCCTCTCTGGCAACAGAATATGAACTACGCCAACAAAAAACATCTATCCTAGTAAAAGAAACATAAACAAAAAATATGGCATGCTTCCTCTTGCCTTTTTTTTCCTGGATTTAAAATGGTTTCTATCATCATTTGTTAAGTCCTTGTTAAATATTTTTTTATGAATATTTCAGTTTCTGAGCTTCGCTGAGTAAGCTTATGCACGATTGGCTCACCCTGTGGGGTCGTGCCCTAGTAGAGGGCTTGGCCGCTTTCTAACTGCTTGCCCAGCGGCAGTAACGCCTTAGCTGTCGACTCTGTTAGCCGCGCGTGAGGCTCTGACTTTGTGAGCCAGACGCTTGTCTTCTTGTGAGGCGATGTGCTTACCAGAGCCGCAGGGGTGCAAGATTGGACATTGCATTGCCTGTCCTTCGTTTATTTCTACATCTTCCCCTCCTTATTGTATTCTAGAATTGTTATCAGTTGTGTATTGTGTGCATGCATAAGCTTTTGTTTACTTTTAATATATGGCCCGTGACGGTGTTCTTGTTCAGTGTGTTCAGAATGCTTCTGCAAGGCAATTGCAGAGTGGAAGACACCATACGAGGACGCACTCCTGTGGGCTCCTGTTATACTTCGAATAAACTAGGAAGTTATAAATAAATATTTGTTGGAAAGTGGGTTATTAGTAGTGGTAAATATATATCTACCACTGGCAATAAGGCCACTAATAAAATATAGGGCTCAGGACATGTCTTGGAAAATTATTCCCTTGCTCAACCCTTAGTAGCTTGGCTGCGAGCAGGCAGGCTTAACTTCAAAGACCGGTATGTAAAGCATTTAAAAACAACAATTCAGTAAATAATTAAGACTCAACTCACAATAAAAATCCAGCACCAATTTAGAAAAATAGGAAATATTTTTATCTTTAAAATGACACAAAAACAAAAAAATCCAATGTAGGGAACCGGAGATATGAATTTTTCAGTATTAAGCACTATTTAGCTCATAGAAACCTATAGTGCCTATTGGGACATCTGGTTGCGCCAGACCGGTACAAAAAGTCAAAGTTTCAGGCCGACTGCGATAGAGCCCTGCGCGACTACCCCTTGCGGTAGGTCTCGGTCAAAGTATTTACCTTCTGACTTAGAAACTTTTCTGGAGCTTTTCTTACCGGGGTCCCTCGAAGCTCTCAGCCAGTCCGGATTCCGTGAGGGTTCACCGGCTTGCCTTGCGACGAGCTCCCGGTCAAACTTGTGGAAGTCAGACCTCCGGAGCTTTCCAGCGGGACATAACAGGGTTCCAGGCCGGCTCGTGGTTGAAGGTGGGCGGCTTGATTCTCACGGTTGGTCCTGGTCACCTCTCCTACGTTCGGACGTAGAAACTTTTATGGAGCTTTTTCTTTAGGGGTCCCTCGCTGCGATTCACCTGGCCGGATTCGGTGAGGGTTCGCCAGCTTGGGTTTCAGACAACTCCCTGTCAAACTCTGGAAGTCGGACCTTTGGAGCATTTAAGCGGGACGAGCCTTGACAGGAAGCCGGCTCGCGGTTGAGGGTTGCTGGCTTGGCTGGCCAGGTCGAGTCGGTCCACTTATGGAGCTTTTTTCCAAAGTTGCTTCAATCTTCTGGAACTTCTTACTGAGGGTCCCAATGTGTCCACAACTTACTCCAAGGGTCTGGAAGCTTCAAGATGGTCCTTGAAAGTTTGGGACTTCAGTTCCCACAATCCACTTGGACAAAACCTTTTCAAATCCACTGGTAGTACTCCAGGCTGATGATTCTTGGTGGTGATGTTCCAGGTGAGCTCTGTTAACCTGTAGCTTGCAGGGAGTCCACTCTTTAGTCCTTTTGAAGCAGGTTTGATCCACAGAGCTGTAGTGCTAGATTGTGCAGCAGACGCAGTCTTCAGAGTGCAGGGCCTGTTTGGTGCAAATCAAACTTCTCAGCATGGACCCTTCTTCTTCTTCTTTCTTGAGTTTCAAGCAGCAGATCTGAGAGGCTCTGCCCCTCACAGATACTTATTCCAAGTTCTCTGGGTCAAGCAGGAGGACACTCCTGTCCAATGGGGTGCAGGGCAACACCCCATGGTATGACCACATCCTCCAAAGTGTGGCACTATATTCTCCCAGAGACCACCATTTCTCCAAAATTCATCAGGGCTGATTTTCCAGCAGGGAGAGAAGAGCTGGCTGAACACACCGCCAGGATGGTTAATCTCAATAGTCTCTGCACCTTGCGTCTGCTCATTCTTTCCTTAATCCTACCTTCTGGTTGGGTTCAAAAAGTAGAAGTGTAAATGAAACTGGCGTATCATACCTGTCTCCTCCTTCCACTGAAGAATATTGTTTACGATCCCTCCCCCTACTCTAGCATTTCTATGTAGCAGAACCCTGCCCTCCCAGAAGAGCTAGCTAAATCCAGGGGCTATTTATCACCTCAGCAAAGGAGCCTGGCTAATACACTTAACTCTGACCAAGCTGGACAGACCACTGGAAGGCTGAATTTTGGCTTACAGACATGAAAGTCTTATAACCTCTTGTCTGTACACTTTAGGAGAAATTCAACAATACCATATTGTTGGATTTATCAATACCATTCTAGGAAGTCCTTGTGCATTTCCTCGGGGTTTTTTGTTGCTCAGGAGAGTGCCAACGGATTTCACCAGGCGTCCCGCTTTGAAGAGATTTTGCGATTTGACAGTGGAGGGTTGTCACGCTGACTGGTTTTGAGCTATTTTGCCACGTTTTCTTGATGAGGATTTTGCACAGTGGCAGACCGGTGTCTCGCAATCTCATAGATTGAGCGTCCTTTGAACTGGATGTCATGCTCCTACAGCGTGTCATGTGATCACCTTTGCTCAGTGGCGGCTCCCCCATTGGGGCGTGGGGGCGTCGCCCCACTGCTTTCTCACGGTGCGAGAAGGCAGAAACATAAACGGTAAAAACTACCATTTATGTTTCTGCCTTCTCGCATTGCGAGAAAGCAGAAGTGCCTCTGTGCCTGGTTGGGGGCGGTCCTGCTCGAGGGCAGGAGGGGAGTGGCTTGCCCACTGTTGTGGGTACTGGCTGTTTGGTCGGCCCTGGAGCCGACCAAACAGTCAGTACCCACAACAGTGGGTAAGCCACTCCCCTCCTGCCCTCGAGCAGGACCGCCCACTCTCCCCTTTTCTCTATGCAGAGAAAATGTCCTGGCTGGGGCGCTCGCCTGCTGCGCCTACCAGCGTTGTGATAGGGGAGGGGAGGGAAGCTGCTTCCTGCAGCAGGAACACGCGGACCCACCAGACTGTACAGCGTGGCGGGCCTGGAGCGGAGGCGGTGCGGTACCCCAGCACTCAGGTACGTTTTATTTTTCTTGTTTTATTTCCCCCCCTCTCCCTCCCTCGAGCATGCCGGCCGCCGCTGAAAAACTGTCAGGTATGGAATCCGTGGGAGGAATGAGGTAAAGTGATTCACCCAGGATACCACAGTTGGGTAAAATGGGGGAATTTGGATTTGAAGAAAGTCTCGTGTATTCACAAACACACGTCACAAAGTGACGTCACGAGCCTTGAGATTATTTTGCCACTTTAACGAGTTCTACTAAAGGGCCACAGTCCTGGTGTTAAGCGTCAGACTCTTTCGTGGTAATGGTTTTTTTTGTAATTGAAATAACGACGTAGCTCCAAGAAGCAGTCGAGCGCTTTCCGCGGGGATGACTGCAATCTTAGAATGAGCATGTCAAACATGAGGCATCGTACAAACAGCAGTGTCCAATGAGGCGGGATCACAGGGTGTTACTGCTCATCCTGCCAGGCAAATCTCTTTTTATGACAAAGCCTGAGCTTGCGCCATACCCATCTGCTATATACTCATGTCCTGCGTTTTCATGTACAGTAGGCCTCTTTAATACTCATCTAATCCGAATGTGAAGAGGGTAGTATTATAAAAAATGAGTATAACAACCCAGTTAATACTTTACATTGAAGTCATAATTACTTACATCCAGGAGGTTCATGTGTTTTACATTATGTCCTCTAATGTGGCCTCAATATAAGAAACACCCAAAATAGCTGAATTTATAGCTCATGGAGTCCATCAGGCCCCCAAACTCTCACCAATAATTTTCAATGTACACATGAATGACCGCGTATTCACCATACTAATAGTATATTTTCTCGTATGTGCTGATCACAGTAACCTTACTTAAAAATATCTGGAAACTAATGGCAATAAAACAGTGAGCGTGGGGTGACAGAACAAAGGTGTGAAATGCAATCCAGCAAAGGACCAAAGATTATTTTTGTTGCACTGCACATCAATCTCTTTTTGAACACCTGAATTTAACCCCTTCCCCCAAGTTACTGTTCTTGTAGATTCTATCTCCGTACGCCTTCACTTTTGTGCATAGGTGTAGTTGGAATGTTCTGATTTCAAATGAATGTTTTCCTTTTATAAATACTTGCTTTTCCTCCTCACATACCTATGCCGTGTTTCACAACATTGAGAATTGAGTGTAGCATCGCCATTTGTCTAAGGTTTGGGCTGATACAGGCTTTTTATAGACCGTGTTACTGTAGCTGAATTTCAAACCCTGATGTGATGAATTGTTGGCAAGTAAGATAGTAATGTTTAAGTAATATCTATACTTCTTTTCAAATGAGGGGAGCTTATTTCTTGGAATCACTTCAGTTGAAATAACACATTTTTTGTTCTGCCAATGTCAGGGACCTCAGTCTCTCACTGGGGCTGACGTAAGATAATCCCTTCTGGGAGCTGTTGCTCACAGCACTCTCTTGTTGGCGCAGAGGATTGGTAGACATGTGAGGTGTGGTGTTTGGGGTGAGGTGCAGGTGCAGAATCCGTTTATGGCTCAGCAAAGTCAGAATCTAGCTCCTATAGCACCTGAGCACATAACCTGCTTGACAAGAAGCAACCTTATAATTACCCTTCTTTCCTTGTAATAAGAGTGTTAAAGGGGTTTGTACAAAAATTTGATGAACTGTAACACGTTTTTGCTTATATGAATTGTGATTATGTAATAATTATGAAAGCGTGTCTTTTTGTAACTGATAATTTAGTTTTAATACTGATTATTGTGGGAATGTAGAGAAATTGATTGCTTTTGTGATTGCAAAAAGAGAAGAAAATGGCACCAGGCACAGGTATGGAAAAAAGGATCAGTTGTGAGGTGTAGTTAGGCACAGAGGTAATGGGATACAGGAGGGCGGTATGAATCAATAAATGTGTGTAAGTAGGGATACATGTAATAGCTGGGATGTGCCATAGACCCCCGCTGAAAACTAAACTGCCAGGTCTCTCTAGTAGTGATGCAGTATTGTGCCGCAGAGTGGGTGACATCATGTTCGAGCTGCCTGTTTAAGTTGGTTTGGTCAAGGACACGTACTGTTTGCAGTGCTTTGCCTGCTGTCTGGCTCTGGTGCCTTGTCATCAGACCTCAGAGTGGTTGACACCTTCCTGCTTTCTCAAATTTGCTTGAAAATGCACCATTTGCCCACTCTTTTTTCAAAATTTTCTCGGGTAGGTGGTTCAGGCTCGCTCGCTCGCCACAGTGAAGTACCACAATTGTTTTACGCCCTACTACTTTCAAATGTCACCAGCCGCCACTGCCTTTGCTACATCTACATGCACAGCAGCCATCTTGGATTGGCCTATTTCACATTCTTTGGCATTGTAACGGAGGCGTTTTGTTATTTAAAAAAGAAAATGCTAGTGAGTTCAAAAGTTTACACGCTCGTTCAACAATCATTACAAATTGCCCTGGTGTTGCTGTGCAGTGTGGCAGATGTCGTGCCTAATTTCTACAAGGATATTTATACATCGCTGTGGCATTGCTCTGTCTATGTGGTAGGTTCATTGACTGTTTCCATTTGTCTTGACTTATTGGTGCTTAATATGGCTTCTTCACAACAAATTGTCCAGCTTGCATCACTTTTACCGGTACCAGGGAAACCTAAGCTATTATGTAAAATTGGTTTTCACTTATTTGAGAACTTTGTAGTAGCAATTGATGCAGAAAAATATTTGCTCAAAAGGAAATTATCATTGCTCTTCAGTTATTTAGGCAGTGAAGGTCCACACATTTTTGACAATCTACCTGTGTTAAATTTTCCTTCTGGTCATGGATGGAATGTATACATTAAGGCAGTTCAAAGGTTGAATAAGAAAATTTCAGGAACAACCTAGCGTCATGTTGGAACGCTTTAATTTTATGAAGAGGAAGCAGGAGCTAGATGAAACCGTTGAAAGATACATATTGGCGTTAAGAAACGGCATCTAATTGCAATTTTGGTACTGCATTAGATACATATATAAGGGACCGATTGGTTTACAGTTGTAATTCTAAAAAAATACAAGAGTGCATTTTGAGTTGTAGGGACGCTTCACTTACTGAAGTGATAGATATGGCAAAAGGAATTGAACATGCAGTAGTTTCATCCAAATTTATTTTGAATTAGTCACCCAGATATTCTACTGTTAATTTGATACATGATGAGGAATCGATCAATGCTCTCTCTTTTAAAAATAGGTCTAACAAACCTCCTCAAAAGAGATGAGGTACAGTGTGTTTCACAGTGCAGAGACAGCTCTCTACCTATTTGGAGTCCAATAATCTGCTGCACGACTCACAATCGGGCTTTCGGAAGGGCTACAGCACTGAGACCGCTCTGCTGGAAGTTGCGGAAACCATCCGAGAATCCTTAGACCAGGGCAGTAGCGCAATGCTCGTGCCTTTGATACGGTCTCTCATTCGATTCTTTTAGACCGTTTGGCTCAGATGGGTATCTCAGGGACCATCTTGAACTGCTTCCATTCGTTTCTGGAGGAGCGGTCTCAGCAGGTCTTACTTCGCCCTTATGTCTCCTCTCCTAGCATCATGGGCTGTGGAGTACCACAGGGTTCTGCGCTTAGCCCGACCCTGTTTAATGCATATCTCGCCCCTCTAGCCTCTACAATGAATAACTGTGGTGTACGACTAATATCATACGCGGATGACACACAACTGGTGTTCTCATTTTCAGCTACAACGAGGGCTGCGTTTGACAATTTCAGGCTTTGCCTTACTAAGATCTCCTCTTGGATGACAGACAACTGTCTTAAACTGAACACGGATAAAACCGAGGTGATGTTTTTTAACCAGCCTTCACCCCCTTTAGCTGACCTTTGGTGGCCGTCGCAACTGAATCCTCCTCCCACTCCTGTATCTTCGGTCAGAAACCTAGGCTTTAGATTCGATTCTGAACTGTCTGTTAAGGTCCAGATCGGCCAAGTATCCAGAGCGTGCTTCTGGAAACTTAAATCTTTGCGCAGATTTCTCCATCTCCTGCCTATGGACTGTCGGGCCACCATTGTCCATGCCTTGATTACATCTCAGCTGGACTACGCTAACAGCCTGTATCTGGGCCTTCCGGCCTATCTTATTCAAAGGCTGCAGACAGTCCAGAATGCAACAGCTAGGTTTATAAGAAAAGTACCCCTTCGGCACCATATCTCCCCTCATTTGCGCAGCCTACATTGGCTGCCGGTAAAAAGGAGAATTCAATTTAAGGCCTTATCTTTGGCCTTTAGAGCGACTAGAGACTGTGGGCCTGGTTATCTTAGGCAGAGACTCCAGATATACCATCAGAATAGAACTCTGCGTTCAAACTCTGTCGTTGCTCCGTGCTCCCCGCTTTCGGAGAGCAAGGTTGGGAGGGCGTGCCTTTGCAGTTAGAACAGCCGCCCTCTGGAACGAGATGCCCATTCACCTGCGCAAGGCTGAGTCCGAATCCCTTTTTAGGAGTTCCTTGAAAACTTGGCTGTTTGATCTGTCCTAGCCTCATCCCCTCCCTTCAACTGCTTTAACCTCACAGCGCCGGGACACCGCCGTAGGTGGTAGCCGTGCGCTTTATAAATGCTATTGACTTGACTTCAGGTGTGGTTTGCGCTCACATCCGAGTAATAGCCCCACTTGTCCAGCTCATGGTAAGAAATGTGTTAAATGCCACAAGCTAGGTCATCTTCAATCTGTATGGAGAGGGAAAAGTATTGTGCAATTGAGCAATGTACAGGTGAATGATGTTCAAGTTAAGGATGAATGTGTGCATGGTGACTGTTTGCAGAATGATTTTCAAAAGTTGCTCTTAACAGTTGATTCAGTGTGTTAGACTTGGCATCTTTTGGCGTGTTTCCCCTGACTTTTTGTTTTCTGACCTCCCGGTTTTGACTCTGTTTTTGCTGGTGTAATGATTCTGCGCACTTTCCTCACTGCTGTCCAGTGGGAAAGTGCAAGTGCTCCTGTATAAAATGTGTTATGGATTGGCGTTTCCATGATTGGCCTATTTGGTTTATGTGTCAGTCCCTTGTAAAGTGCACTGCGAGTGCCAGGGCCTATAGACCAAATGCTGTTGGTGGGCTGCAGCACTGGATTGTGCCACCCACGCAAACAGCCCGTAAAGTGTAACTCGGGCCTGCCATTGCAGAGCCTGTGCGCAGCCTGGGGCTGCCATGTCGACTTGGCAAGTGCGCACACTTGCAAGTCCCTAAACCTTCCCTTTTCTACATGTTAGTCAACCCTAAGGTAGGCCCAAGGTACCCCTGTGGGCAGGGTGCGTTGTATGCGAAAGGTAGGACATGCCCTGGTGTGTGTGGCATGTCCTGATAGTGAATTACAGCCTAGTTCGTTTTTCACTATTGCAAGGCTACCTGTTCCCCATAGGCCAGAACGGGCAGTTTTGATTATTACAGCTTATAATCCTAACTGACCCCGGGAACATGGTAGAAATTCGAGTTTAGTATGCCTGGACTCAGAATGATAAAATACATCTTTTAGTGAAGTTGGTTTTAACATTCTGTGTTTGAAAATACCACTTTTAGAAAGTGGGTATTTTCTTGTCTAACCATCCAAGCCTGCCTCTGCGAGGTTGTGTATTCCTTGTCTGGAGTGTGAGTGACAGGGGCTGGGGGATGCCAGGAGACAGGGTGAGTCAGCACAGGGCTGAATAGCAAGATCTACATGTAGATGGGTGGGAGGAGTTGCACCTGGGCCCTGAATAGGACAGTGGCTCCACCTCCTGTGGTGCATCTGATGTCCCTGGCCTACTCTCTGAAAGAAAGGACGGAGACTTGTCAACAAAGTGCTCCAGAACTGGTTTGGACTAGGCACAGGCCTCTCTGCCTTCAGAGAACAAAGGAATTTGGGATGTAAATATTGGGGCCCTGACCCCATGAATTTAGATCTCGCTGGAATCAAGGAACCTGTCAAGAAGAAGAGCTGGAGATCTGCTAGGAGGAGTACTGCCCCTTTGCTGAGTTATTGCCTTGTTGGGTTGGCCTGCAGTTGCTGCTTCTGTCTTGGGCAGTGAAAGGACTGAACTTTCTACAAACTTGTGCTGAGTATCTCCAAGGGCCTGAAACCGAGCTGGCCTCCTGTTAAGAAGTCTCAGGGACTGCAAAGACTTCACAAGCCTCTGGGTACCGCTTCTGGAACGCTGTTTCAGTTGCCACAGAGGAAGGGAACTGCAACCGACTCCGTCACCCGAATCCATCCCTGACCGGTGACCTGTTTGCACCGCAGACCGCATCGCCCCGCTTCGCATCACAACCCTGGTCTCACCGTAGGCGACGTCCGACGCCGTCAACACAGAGCCGCTGCTTGCACCGTGACCTGTGGGCACCGCAGTTCGCATCGCATCGCTTCACTGTGCCAGCCGGACCAGACCGACGCTGTCGCTGCAACTGGCTCAACAGTCGTGACCGCATCGCATTTGGGGCACCGCTCGCACGTTTGCCCCTTAAATGCTGATGCCCTGTTTTCAGACAACCTCCCATTAAAACATATAATTCTAGGCCCAGGTATTTGATGAAATCCAATCATGGATGAAACTCCACCATCTTAAATTAATTGAATCCTGCTTATTGCAGCGTGTCTAATGAGCTCCCATCTAACTGCTCTATTCCAGTCCAGAGTTGTTTCAACAGACTCTGCGTTGGACTTCAGCCTCTCCGTTGGGGAAAGTGCTAGCTCACTAGGCTTTATTGTAAACAAAAAACTCAATGGCCAAAGAAGAATATGGTTGTATGCCCCATTTATATAGCACAAAACTAGCCTTAGTGCAGTGGAGCGCTGGTCAAAGGCCAAGACACAGTCAACGTGTGATGAGAGGCACCTGGTTTGTGGACTGCTACTGTATCCTAATTTGGTGTTCTTAAGATAGGTGAGTCTTCAGCTCTTTTCAAATTTGAAGCAGGGTCAACCTAGTTTTGGCAGGTATGGGTCTACTGTTCCAGAACATAGTTGACTAGATGTTATGTTGTGCGAATTTGTAGAGCGTGTCTTATCACCCATGAGGGGTATCCAGGTGCTAAATAGCACAGGCCTGAGGGGAAAGGAGGAGATTTTGTCTGGATGAGCCATGACTTGAGGTTCCTTTGGAAGTCTGAGGAAGAGGGAGATTCTGAGGTGTTTTGAGAAGGTTTTTCCAGGTCTTGGCTGCGAGGTCTGAGAGGGAGCACCCTCCGCTTATGGTCTTCTTGATGCAAGGAAGGTGTACTCTTGCCTGCGACGCAGCTTGAAGGTGTCTGGTGGGTTGGTAGAAGCTGAGGCAGTGGCTGAGGTAAGCTGGACTTGTGTTTTGTAGAGCTTTGTAGGCATGAGTGAGTAGCTTGAACTTGTATCTTTTCTGGACTGAGAGCCAGTGGAGATTGTTGAGGTGCAGATATGGTTATTTCACAGGATGTTTAGGATGAGTCTGATTGCAACATTCTGGGTGGTTTGGATTCGGCATAGGTCATGGGCTGAGATTCCAATGCATTTCCATAATCAAGTCTACTTGACATAAGAACCTGGATGACTGTTCGAGTGGCGTTCAGTGGGATCCACTTGAGAATCCTGTGCAGCATTTGCAGGAGGTGAAAGCATGATGAGGAGACAGCGTTGATCTGTCTGCTCATGGAGAGGTTGGTTTCCAGGATGATCTAGAGGTTCTTGGCATGGTCCACAGGGAGGGGGGGGGGGCATGTTCAGATGGCCACCAAGAGGCGTCTCAGGGGGAGTTGTTGTTGCCGAAGATTAGGACTTTAGTTTTGTCTGTGCTAAGCTGGAGGCAGTTGTTTGTCATCCAAGCAATGATGTGGCTCTTGCAGTTGGCGAAGTTTGCTTTGGCAGTGCTGGTTGACTCGGTAAGGGAGAGGATGAGCTGTGTGTCATCATCATAGGATACTATGTTGATGCTGTGGGCTCTGACGATGTTGTCATGTAGCTGTTGAAGAGTATTGGACTGAGCGACACTCCTTGAGGAACTCCGCAGATTAGTGTCGAGTTCTGAGGTATAGGGGGGGTAGTCTAACTCATTGAGGTCCGTCCGTGAGGAAGGAAGCTATCCACTTGAGAGCCAATCTGCAGATACCCAAGTGCTGAAGCTTTCTGATGAGTGACTTTTGTGAGACCATATCGAAAGCTGCGGTGAGGTCAAGGAGCAAAAGTGTCAGTTTCTCATTTGTTGAGGATGCTTCTGATGTAATCGGCGGCCACAATGAGGGCTATCTCTGTGCTGCGGTTAGTGTGAAAGCCTGATTGAGACCTGTCTAGGGGCTGATGGAGTTCTAGGTGGTCTGCAAGTTGGAAATTGATGGCTTTCTCAATGACTTTAGCTGGAAAAGGTAGGGGTGAGATGGGTCTGTAGCTGCTGAGCTTGTTGGGGACCACTGTTGGTTTCTTCAATAGGGAGTTGACTTCTGCATTTTTCCAGCAAGATGGGAATGTGGCGTTGTTATAGAGGTGTTGATGATAGCGGTGAGGGCGGTGGAGATGATGGTTCTTCCAAGGTTGTGCATAAAGTGGGGTCATGGTTCTGATGGAGCTCCTGAGTGGATGGTATTAATCAGGACAGTGGTTTATTTGTTTGAGCGTGGCTTCCAGTTCTGCCACGCTGTTTGGCGATGGAGGTGTCCAGCTGGTCAGGGGAGTTTGTATCAATATGCGTTGGATCGAATGTGTTGTAGATATTGGCAGGCTTCTGTTCGAAGAAGTTTGAGAGGTCGTTGCACAGTGCTTCTGATCGGATGATGTAATTGCTGGCAGCTGCGGGATTGGAGAATTCCTTGGTGATGGTGAAGAGTTCACCAGTCTGAGAATTAGGGCCTTTTTCTTTGTATCTCATAGTTGTTGGCGGTAGAGGTTGAGGGCGGCTTTGTATGTGGATCTTGCAGTTGTGTTTTTGTTGAGTTTTCATTTTCTCTGAAGATGTTTGCAGTGGCGCTCGGACTCCCTGAGGTCTTTTGTGTACCATCTGGGTTGTTTATTTTTTTGTAGGTCTTGTTTCAGGTGGGAACAGTATAGTTGGCACAGTCGGCGAGCCATTTATTGAATAGTTTGGTGTCGACATTGAGGTTCGAGGTGTGGTTGGGTGGACATTCCTGTAGGGTCTTGGTCCAGTTTTCATGGGATATTTTGCCCCAGTGTCTTGATGGTGCTTTGGGTTTTTCTGGTGGGGTGGCTTGGTGGGCTGGTATCTTGAAATGTATGATGTCGTGGTCAGACCATATGAGCAGGGTCGTGTGGGGGGGTGGCGATCTTGTTGAAGGAGAAAATGGGGTCATGGGTGTGGCCTGCAGTGTGGTGGTCTGTGGATGAGCTGGGTGAGTGAGGTTGATGAGGCTGTCAAGAAGGAGCATGGACTTGGGGTCTATGGTGTCTTCCTCTTGTGGAAATCTAGTTCTCCGAGGAGGATGTCGTTGGTTGATCTGATGGCGAAAGGAGTGATTAAGTCTGTGATGTGGTTGCAGAATTCCACTTGGGGGACCGGGGGACGGTAATGAGGGTTCCCTTTGAAGGTGGTGTTGTAGTCCGTTTGTATTTTGAAGAGGAGGTGTTCCATGAGTTTGGTGTGCGAATCCTTGGAGGTGGTGCAGTCAATCGTGTTTTTGTAGCTGATTGTGTGTACTGGGTTGTGGGTTCCGTCCTGGTGTATGATTTTGTAAGTGTGCCAGATGGCTTCAGTGTTGTCTGGGTTGGAGGCTAGGTTGTACCATGTTTCGGTGAGGTGCTGTTAAGGAGGTCACAGATTTCGATGGAGTGTTTCCAGAGGGACAAGACGTTGAGTAGCATGGTGGACAGTTGGTGCGAGGTGGTGATGGTGGCGTGTGTTGGTTGTTTAGAGGTGGTGGTGTAGACGTCTGAGGTGTCACAGGTGAAATTGCAATGGGTGCAGGAGAAAGGTCCTAATGTGGTGCTGGGGGATGCTTGGTAGCAGAGTGTTTACTGGTGTGTCATTGAGGACGCGAAGGGTGGTGGAGGAGTAGTGGCAGCGTTGTTTGGCTCCGGTGGTGGTTGTGGTGGTGCATTGGCTGGATGTGGGGCCAGGGTTCTTGGCGCTGGGTGCGGTCCAGGCTTGGATGGTTGCAGATGGGCTTGGCACTGGTGTGCCAGCTGCACGTCTGCTACGCAGTCGGCTGCGGGCTGCATTATGTAGAATCTAGGGTGGGCAGGCTTCTGTTGGTGTGAACAGCAGTGGCTGTGCCACTTGGTCAATAGGCAGCAACTGGATCAGACTGGAACAACCAGAAACTGGAGGCCACTTGCAAGTGCAAAGCTAGGTGCCCAGGTGTGGTTGCACTGCTGTCTGCATTAAGTAGGTCCTGGGGTGGGGGTGGCTTCTGTTGGTGGGAACAATGGTGAGTGGGGAAAAAAAGGACTGTTGCTTTTTTTTCTTTTTTTATACTGCTTCATCTTCAGTCTGATGGTGTCGTGGCTGTGGGTATGCCGACAGCCATCGGAGATGATGAACTTTTCATTGTTTGCTAGGTACTTTGGGTTCTGGGTCCTAATGACTTTGCAAATGATGCAGCTGGTATTGAAGATGGTGGGTACTGGCAGGGGAAAAAGGTGAGGTACATTATCGTGGGGTGATGTGGTCATATTTCTTCAGGCTATTAACGAAGTGTAATGTCACATACGGGAAGCACAAAATGGGGCAAGTTTGGAGCCTTGAAGGCCATAAATCAGGGCATTGCCATTATACAGATGTGAAAGTACAAGGCTTAAATGGCAGTTCTGAAGTTACTTTGAGGGAGAAATGAATTAACTTTAATTCTGTTTTGGTATGTTAAGCTTCAAGTAGGTGCTTTACCTCAAGGTCTGGCTGAAGAGCAAGAAAGGTTTAAAGCATTGGATGTCTGGGCCAGAGGAAACTTTCATATATATTTGTGTGTTTTTGTCATATTGGTGACATTTGATATTGTTTTCTGTGAGTAGAGCCCCAAGGGGCTTCATGTAGTGGTTGAAGATGTCGAGGAACAAACTGGAAACTGGGTGATCTCGGGCGAACAGGATCTTATGGGTCTGGAGGTGCCCATATGAATGAATTGGTGTCAGCTAGATAGGTAGGAGAACCAGTGTATGACATTTCCTGTGAATCTCATTCAAGACTTAAGGGTGTGAATGAATCATGCTGATGGTGTCAAATGCAAAAACAATAAGGTGATGGATGGAATGCTTGAACTAATATCAGCCACTGGCAGTCACATCCCAAGCCATCATCCTCTGCCCTCTGTGCTATCTCAGTTTGGACCCAGCCATATGCAAATCATTCTTGACCCTGTTCCTCATGTGAACAGTCAAGCCCAAACTGCCAGGCCAGGTCCTCCCTGAACCGAAACAAAAGCAACCCAGAACCTGTTTCGCCGTTGTTATGGGCTCTTCATCTGGGTATAGCTTGGTTCCAGTGGCACAGTGAGCCCGAAACCCATACTTGGGCTTACCCAGTGCACTTAAGGCATCAAATACAAAAACAACAAGGTGATGGATGGAATGCTTGAATTAATCTCAACCACTGGCAATCCCTCAGGGCTGCATCCCAGTCCATCGTTTTTCACCCACCATGCCACCTCAGTTTGGACCCAGCCATATGCAAACCAGTCTTGACACTGCTCCTCATGGGAACAGTCCAGTCCGAACTGCCGAGACATGTCCTCCCTGAATTGAAACACAAGCAATCTTGGACCGGTTTCATCCTAGTTGGGGTTGTTCAGCCAGGTATAGCTTGGTTCCAGTGGCACAGTGATCCAGGGACCCACGTGGGTGAATTTTTCTTGCTTGCATTTGGTCCAGGACCATGAGGACTTAAGGTGTCCAAAAAAGGGAATGGGCTGGAATGCCATGCTCTTGGTCACCAGACTGGGGTTTTCCCTCCTCACTGCTAACATATTTGTTGAAACTATGCTCAAAGAAACACCAATTTCCTCTCAATTTCTTTGGCTGCAGTGTTCATGCTCTGTGTAAGCTGGAACCTAGGGAACCCTACCAGCCCTGGGCAATATTAAAAATGAGTGACCTAGGGGATGTGACAAGTTGGTGTAGTTTGCATGGATTGTAGCAAGATTTCTTACCTAGAATGCCCTGTGCACATCAAATCTATGCCTAAAAACACACAATATCCAGTCACTTTCTATTGGGGGGGAGGGGGTGACTTTAGGATTTGGACTCCAGGTGGACCAGCACCCAGGAAACCTTAATAGCAATGGGAAAGTCTGGAAACTAAAGGACCATGGAATCAAGAATGGTGTGGTGTATGTGAATCTCAGCTCATTTCCATAAATAGAATGCCCAGCAAATATCAAAGAGTGTGTCAAAACATAAAATTTCTCCATATTTTGCAGAATTTTATGGAACTTCTAGTTAGCAGCAATGGGCTTACAGTCATGCATTACAATATCTCCAATAAAATCTGTACCCATACTACACAAATGGATATTATGGAATGCAAAGGTAATCACTGTAGCATCACACTGTGCTACTTAGTTTTAAAAATATTTATAGTGGGGTGTTTTGACCAAAGCTAGCCATAACAGCAATTTAACTGTTTTTAAGTTAATATCCAGCAGTTTTTATTATATATTGAATCCAACCTCTATGGAGGCAACCTCATTCATTCTCTCCAAACCCTGCTGTGCATGGCCTTTGTCCAAGTACAGCAGAAGTTTTCTTCAGGGCCTGGACTTCAATCTGGACCTGCGCACAACCCTCAACTGGCCGGTAACCTCTGCTGCATACGGTCTTTGGTCATGTGTAACAGTTTTGCTGGAAGCAAACAAACTTCCATACAGCTTACCACCGGCTATACATGCAGTCGGCAAGTTAAATACAATATTGGAATCTCAACCAGTAGCAGCTGGCATCGGAGAAATGTGGTGGGGCAGTGCAGGGGGACAATAACAAAAAGCAAAAAAATGTGCCGGCCGCTTAGCCGCTCTTCTGCTCCTCTGCTAGCTCACAGGCTGAGGCTACCAGACTCTTCTGGCCAATCCAGACACTGCTCTCATGCTGGTAATACTATTACCCAGCATGAGAGAAGTGCCCGTACTGGCCTGAGTGGGCTGTTTTGTGCTCCTACTGCGACTGGGAGCTTGTTCCTGCTGTTCTCCACCTGCCAACGCAGCTCGGGTTGGAGAGATATCAGTGCGCATGTCGGTTTGGCCATCCTAAGACAGCCGGCCAAACCGACATGCGCACTTGCAGCAGTGTCCACGACTCCCCCTTCCAAGCATGCTGGTTGTGCTGGCGTGAGGATGTCCCCACCCCCAAGACGCGGCTCCGTGAAGAAAAATAAAATGATAATAAAACTGTATTATTATCATTTTATTTTTCAAGTTTGCATCTGCTGGCTGGGGCGGTGACGCTCCTCCGCCATAACTGAGAAGCCGGTGCCAATATTATTAGCAGATTAATACTTTGTTGACCCTTCCTTAAACTTAACCTACTGCACTCAGTTTTACTTGATATACCGTTATTTTTAATATGGTAATTCTTGACAAATGTTGTATCAATTTGTCAAAGGCTGCCCAAGTTATTAGCTAATAAGCACCTCTTACCACCCACCCCTTAACATGATGAATCTGCATGAATCTCAACTTATAAGAAGTAAGTTAAACATGCTACATGTCTGATAAACCCAGTGCAGATGAATATGTGATGTTACAACACGATCAAAATGATCGGGGTATGTAACATCGCAGTTTTTACAACGCAAGTCGTTACAACGACTTGCGCTGGAGGGCGCTGGACTTAGGAGTAGTAAGATTTACTATTCCAACACCAGTCTACGTACAGTAGGGAAGGTGTTGGAATAGTAAATCTTACTATTCCTGAGGTTATAGCGCCCTCCAGTGCAAGTCGATGTAACGCTTGCGTTGTAATGGCAGCGTTCTAAATGCATCGCGGTGTAATCACCGCGATGTAAAGGATGTTTCCCAGTGCAGATATATGAAATGGCAGCAAAGTGATTAGAGAATTAGAGAAATATTTTGACCCATCCCCCTCCTTTAACTTCACCCTCTCACCACCATTTATCAGATCTCATTGAAGTCCAAATTCCCTGCACTGAGCTAACTTGCTAACAATCTCCAAAATGTCATGCAAATTATTTAAATGACAACAAAGTTGTCAGCAAATGAACACTTTTGGACCCCTTTATCTGTGCTCCTTTTTTGACAGATATGTATGAAACTGAAGATATTAGGAGTAAAGTAAATATGCGAAGTGTCAAAATTATTAGCAAATCAATGATTGTTGACCCCTACTCCACTATATGGCCTTCTTTTTGGATTTTTCTCAGATTCTGTCAACAGCGGCAAAGTTATTGGCACATGAATATGTTTTTGCCAGCTCCCCCTTCACCCAGGAGGATCTGCCATGTATCTTGCTGTTCCCACAGAAGACTAAGGGCCTAATTACGAGTTTGGCAGTCCAGGAGCGGGTCGGCATGTCACTGCCCCGCACCACCAGCCGCCCTTCAGATTACGAGTTTTCTCGCTGTCTCGTGGGCGGCCCTTTGGTGTTCCCACAGCGGTGCCTTTAAAAAAGGCACCACAATGGGAATGCCAAAGCAAGTTCCTGCACGGCATGGCCTGCTAAGTCCATGCCGTGCAGGAACTGGGCATGCATGCAGACAGGGGGACAAGCTTGTGCCCCGTGCATGCATCCCCATGGCCTCAGGCCAGGCACCATGGGGCCCTGTAGGGCCCCTTTAGTTTCCTCGCCGCCAGCAGTTTCATGGCGTGAACACTGCCATGAGACATTTGGCATTGAGGAAACTTGTAATATGCTTGGTGTTACCGCATCGTCACCACCAAGCATATTGCATCTGAAGACCACCGCGTCACAGCCAGAGATCGCGGATCCCTGGTGGTTGCGGAGGTCCCTTGCGGTTGCGGTGGTCCCCTGGAGGTCCGACCTCCGTACTGGTTATATGGCGGTCAGACCACTGATGTGGCGGTCGTCGACTGCCACTGCACCTCCACCGTGAGTTTGGCGGTCCAATGGACCGTCAAACTCCTAATTAGACCCTAAGAATGCTCAATGTCTTCCAAGCTTCATGGGAATTTTCTAAAGGATGGTGCAGTTACTAGCAGAGTAAAACTTTTAAGATCTCCTTTTAACTGTGAATCCCGAATGAGCTTCACAAATTTAAAATACCAATAGTAAGCTAAATATGTCTGCTGTAACAAAGAGCAAAGTTTCTATGGGGATTTAAATGGAAAACACTCTTTTTTTAAATTTTTTTTAATAGACCTTTACATTTGTTCAGCCGCCGGAGGGATTCTCACGAAACCTGGAATGCCAAAACAAATCCTCCTGCCTATTTTTGTCTTTTTTAGGTTGAGCTTTAGCAGCAGCGCGCATGCGCTGCTTGCTCTGCGAGGCATACAGTAGTAGAGTATGGGAGACAAGCTGACCTCACACTCCGCCCATATTTTTCATTGGCTTCTGTCTTTGTCCTTCGTAAATTCTGTCTTCTGATTTATGAGGCTTGTTAGTCCCGCCTTATTATGGCCATGTCGTCATTTGTACCCTCCCATGGCTATTGGTCCCTTTACCTCAAGTGTTACACTATACGGTACGTGTTATTTAGAGCACTATTTGTTTTTCCGTGCCTTCTCACCCCCTCCCCCGCTCCCGTTGTCCTTGCCTTCTCCCCCCACCCGCACTCCCGTTGTCCATGCCTTCTCGCCCCCTCCCGCCCGCACTCCCGTTGCCCATGCCTTCTTCCCCCTCCCCCGCACTCCCGTTGTCCGTGCCTTCTCGCCCCCCTGACCCTCCGCCCGCACTCCCGCTGTCCGTGCCTTCTCGCCCTCATGCGCCCGCCCACCCGCACTCCCGTTTGCAATGCAATAGGTCTCGCGTAAATGCGAGTCCTATTGCATTGCAAATGCTTGTTTAAAGCTGTGATGGAACTTGACCGGCGCTGTTTGTGATATTGCAAAAAACTCCAGGCCCTAATTGTCACGTAGACGCCTTATAAATCCCAAGCCTGCTTACTCGTGTTTTATGCTTAACCTTGCGGTCTTATCCCATTAACAGTGGCTCAGGAACGAACAATAGTGTGGTTTTCTCGTTACACAATGCTCAGAATGGAGGGAGTCATCGAATATGGTCTGAGGCATATAAATTCTGAACACAATTTCTTTGCTTTCAGTTCCTAACTCAATTTCCTTTCCAAAAGCCTGTTTTGATGCTTCCTTCCATCAGTCCCTCTGTAAGTTGCCACCAAATACTCAAATATTTATTATTGTGACTGCTCTCTGGAAGGTGTTGGAAATGCTGTGTATGTGGAACTGGTCTGAAGAACACTCTACACTTGGTATTTGACTTGCGCTTCTCCATACATGGCCACGTTTGTGTCCTTCTGCCACATTCGTGCCAAGAGAGCATCTGTTATTGTGCTTCTGACCTGCAGCTCGTCTGGTATCACTAATGGCAAGAGGTTTGTTAGTTACATCTGAACATGAAACCACAAAACACCTGTAGCAGCTAGGTGCCACTGCATGGTTTCATAAAGAGGTGCAGCATCAGTAAGTTGAAGACCATGTGCTTAAACGAGCAGTCTTTTATTCTTAGAAAAGGTCCTAAAACAACTTTATTAAAAAGCTATTGTAAGTTTTTTTTTACACGGATTACATTATATTTTTTTTGCCAGACATCTGAATTTTGATTAGCATTGGTGTTTTTGATGTGTCTATTTAAAGAGAGACATTACTAAAGTTAAGGTTTTGCAGTCACGCACTCCCCAAACCCTCTCAAATGACCTCGTCTGAAAACACCCATACTCCTCTTGTATGCCATTAATTTCTGCCAAGACCTTTGATATCACTCCTATCTACACCTCTCCTTTAGGTTATTGACAAACTGGCTCAGAAGCAGCCCAGTAAAGATGGAGCTGATGATTGTAGGTGTCAAGGCTGTCTGAAATAAGTACAAGGAAGAGAGTATGTCTCCACTACTTGTGAACCGGGACTGCAACCTTAATTGTTGTCTTTTTTGACTTGGGTCATAACGTGGACATGCCATAGAAGAATGGCTGCTTTGAACGTCCTAAGCACCTTGCCTACATATTGGAACAACAACCCCCAAGCCCTCCACCGCAAGACAGACGCCTTCACTCCCTAGAAACTGCTTAAAAACTATCTTTTGGGGGTCGTGGCTTGCCACCAGCCAAGATGGCTGCACACTGAGAGAGCCCCACTTAAACCACAAATTGAACCCCTAATATCTGTTCCATTCTCTGCTCCTTTCTACTAGGAAATGTGCGTCCAGGTGTACTGAGGTGACCGGCGGTCTGCTGACTCAATTTGCTGCCCCCCTGGGCCGGAGTTACCGTAGTGCGGCCGGCCACGCTCCGGGGGGAGACTGCCTTGTGTCTGGGGATGTGACTCGTGGAGCCGGGCTCGGTGGGGATAAAGTCACCTATCATGTGGGGCTCTCGGGCACCAGTAGTGAAGATATCCCTGGGGGCCCGCCTGGTTCCCTCTCCCCCTGCCCGCGGATGGTCCTGCCTCTTACCCCGCTGCCGTGAACTGAGGGAGGCAAGAGAGACCCGCACTCGGGACACAAACGGGTCTGCAATCTCCCAGTCTGCCTGCGGCGTGGGAGCGCCAGACGAACAACATAGCCCTGAGCGCTAGGCTGTAACAGCAGGCCCTGACCCCTAGAGCAGAGGTCTTCAAACGTTTTTTCTCTGAGGCCCCAGAAAGCAAACTATTTTAAAGTTGGGCCCCCCCCTTTAAAACTCTATGGCAAGGACTCGGGAATGGTGGGGCAGGGCTGAGCGCAGGGGGTCTGGGCTTATAAGATCATTTCATGGATACTTTTTCAGTAGCTCATAATCCACATTAAATCTGAAACCTACAAAGAGCAAATTCATCAAACAAAAACAGAAATTGACCAACCAATTCTGCTCCCCATAATCGGTGTGTCGTGTTTACCTTTCACACCTGGCGCCAATGCAACTACACCTCTTGCACTAGTGATAGATAGCAGCGACCCTGAGTAGAAGAACATCTCCTCTGTCTCCTTCACCCGTCTCCCACCGACGCCTGATAATCACTACAGTTTTGAAACAGGCTCTGCATCTGTTAATTTTTGGGAGTTCTGTTCAGCGCAAACTCAGCCAAAGGGCATTGGAGCGCTCCTTTACACGAGCACCAGTTACATTACACAGGGTCAGATTTTTTGGTTTTAGGCACATGGATATGGTGATTTGCCCATGGGACGTTGCACATCGGGAGCCAGTAAAGGCTTGAACTAATGGAGCCACTTGCAGCTCCACAAAGGTGTTTTTTTATTATTGAGAGGTGTGAGGGTGTCACCAGCTGAGTTCTTAAGTGCTTCTTTTTAATGAACGCTCATCAAAATATTTCTAGGTGTAGTCTGATTACTTATTACTAAAATATATAGATAAAAATGATGACTTAAATTATCACAGCGTTTTCTGTCACAGGCTCGGACTTCGTAGCACTATATATACACATGCCACTATTCCCCATTGTGCCAACTAGGATTCAGTTTTGTGATTTTTCTGGCAGGACCACTGAAATTATGCAAATCTGTGGAATTTTCAGCATAATTATGGATTTGCCGCATTTGCCACTTAATCAGTCATCCACTGCATAATCTGCGAATTTGAACAAAAAAATGTTTCTGGATTAAAAGGTATTAACCCCTTCGATGCTCATGACGGAATGGTTCCGTCATGAGCATCGGTGCCCCTGTGCTCATGACGGAACCATTCCGTCATGAGGCCAGAGGCACGAAATCCCTCTGCTGCAGACAGCAGAGGATTTCCTTTTCTCCCCACAGCCTCGGGAGCTGGGGAAGAGCTTCCCAGCTCCCGGGCTCCCCTTTCAGTGAAATGAAGATCAGCGCGCACGTCGCGCTGACTTCATTTCACTGAAAACGAAACTAAAGTGAGCCTTTAGGCTCATTTCAGTTTCACTTTCTACGTACTCAGGGGGCTATCTCAGCCCCCTGAGCACGTAGAAAGACGGGAGAGGTATCAGATGGGGGCAGTAGCCCCCAATCTGCCTCCCCGGGGGGGGGGGGCAGAAAGCCCACTAAACACCAGGGATTTTTTTTTTGTGCAATTGTTTTTTAGGGTGGGGGCTGCCCAAAACGGGCACGCCAATGCCCCCACCCCCGTCACCATTACAGCCTTTCTGCCCCGCCCTGGGGGGCAGTAGCCCCCAATCCGCCCCCTGGGGGGCAGAAAGCTCACTAAACGCCAGGGATTTTTTTGTGCAATTGTTTTTAGGGTGGGGGCTGCCCAAAACGGGCACGCCAATGCCCCCACCCCGCCGCCACCATTACAGCCTTTCTGCCCCCCCTGGGAGGCAGATGGGGGCAGTAGCCCCCAATATGCCCCCCTGGGGGGGGCAGAAAGCCCACAAAACGCCAGGAATTTTTTTTTGTGCATGTTTTTTTAGGGTGGGGGCTGCCTAAAACAGGCACACCAATGCCCCCACCCCGCCGCCACCATTACAGCCTTTCTGCCCCCCCTGGGAGGCAGATGGGGGCAGTAGCCCCCAATCTGCCCCCCCCCCCGGGGCGGCAGAAAGCCCACTTGACGCCAGGGATTTTATTTTGCGCATTTGTTTTTAGGGTGGGGGCTGTCCGAAGTGGGCACTCCAATGCCCACATCCCTGCCACCATTACAGCCTTTCTGCTCCCCCTGGTCTCCCGATAAAAATGGTACCTCACACGCGTGGGTGGGGCAACTACCCGCGACAGGCAAGGGCCCAAAACCTAGTGAGGCGACATCAAAATTACCTATCACAAACCAACCTGGTTTTCAAGGGGGGTCCCATAAGTTTTTGGCCCCGGGTTCGGTGGCCAGCTAGGGAAACCTACCAAACCCACACATTTCTGAAAAGTAGACACCCGGGGGATTCCAGGGAGGTATGGCTTGCGTGGATCCACCAAGGTTTTCTTACCCAGAATCCCCCAGAAACCTGAAATTTTGCTGGAAAAAATCACTTTTTTCACACATTTTTGTGTGGGAAAGTTGTGGCATCACCGGGATGACACAAATTTCCTACCACCCAGCGTTCCCCCAGGTCTCCCGATAAAAATGGTGCCTCACTCGGGTGGGAGGCCCAAGTACGCGCGACAGGCAAGGGCCCAAAACGTATTGAGGCGACATCAAAATTGCCTATCAGAAAACGACCTGGTTTTGCAAGGGGGTCCCATGACTTTTTGCCCCGGGGCTCGGCGGCCACCTAGGGAAACCTACCAAACCCACACATTTCTGAAAAGAAGACACCCGGGGGATTCCAGGGAGGTATGGCTTGTGTGGATCCCCCAACGTTTTCTTACCCAGAATCCCCCAGAAACCTGAAATTTTGCTGAAAAAATCACTTTTTTCACACATTTTTGTGTGTGAAAGTTGTGGCATCACCGGGCTGACACAAATTTCCTACCACCCAGCATTGCCCCAGGTCTCCCGATAAAAATGGTGCCTCACTCGGGTGTCTAGTTTTCAAAAATGTATAGGTTTGCTAGGTTTCCCTAGGTGCCGGCAGAGCTAGGGTTCAAAAACTACAGCCAGGCACTTTGCAAAAAAAGGGTCATTTTTCACTGTGAAAATGTGGTGTGTCCACGTTGCGTTTTGCGCTGTTTCCTGTCGCGGGCACTAGGCCTACCCACACAAAGAGGTACCATTTTTCTCCGAAGACTTTGGGGAACGCGGGGTGGGTGGAATTTTGTGGATCCATGCAGATTCCAGAACTTTCCACCACAGAAAAGTGAGGAAAATTTGTTTTTTATGACAATATTTTAGGTTTGCAAGGGACTCTGGGTCACAGAACCAGGTGAGAGCCAGTCAAGTCACCCCATCCTGGATTCCCCTGGGTGTCTAGTTTTCAAAAATGTATAGGTTTGCTAGGTTTCCTAGGTGCCGGCAGAGCTAGGGTTCAAAAACTACAGCTAGGCACTTTGCAAAAAAAGGGTCATTTTTCACTGTGAAAATGTGGTGTGTCCACGTTGCGTTTTGGGCTGTTTCCTGTCGCAGGCACTAGGCCTACCCACACAAGTGAGGTACCATTTTTATCGGGAGACTTGGGGTAACAGAAAATTGTAGAGCAACTGTTATTATCTATTGACTTTTGATGCATTTCTGCCTTCCAAATGAAAGCCAATGTGTAAAAAAGAAGTCATTTTGAAAAATGTCCTATAATTCTCATGCTAGTATGGGTACTCCCAATTTCGGAAATGTGCAAATATCTACTATTTCTAAACTCTATATTTTGTTCCCATTTCAGAAATACATAGGTGTCTTTCATACCGATTTTTCCATGTATAAATTTTCCCAGAATAATTGCTATATACCCGGTACATAATAAAAAACCATTGCAAGACGCTGCTCAGTTATTGGCTCTGGGTTCGTCGGGTTCTTGGTGAACCTACAAGTCCTATATATCGCCACAACCAGAAAGGTCCAGCGGATGTAACGGTATATTGCTTTCAAATAGCTGTCATAATTAGAAGAAGTTACAGGTGAAAACGTTGACACAAATGGCTGATTTTTTCAACTAATTTTCAATTTTTCCTATATTTAACAGTTTGTTTCTATAAAGCAAACTTGAAGGATCTACACAAATGACCCCTTGATGAATTCAGAATTTTGTCTACTTTTCAGAAATGTATGGCTTTCCAGGATCCATTATTGCTTTCATACCCATTTCTACCATTAACTGGAAGGAGGTTGAAAGCACAAAAAATAGCAAAAATAGGCTATGTCCCAGAAAAATGCCAAAATTGTGTAAAAAATGTTGGTTTTCTGACAAAAGTCTGCTTGTCCCTGAAAGCTGGGAAGATGGTGATTTCAGCACCACAACCCCTTTTTGATGCCATTTGCAGGGAAAAAACCAGACGCTTTCATCTGTAGCCCTTTTTCGCATTTTTCCCCAAAAAACAAAATTTAGCTGTATTTTGGCTAATTTCTGGGTCCCCTCCAGGGGAATCCGCAAACCCTGGGTACCTTTAGAATCCCCATGATGTTGGAAAAAAAGGACGCAAATTTGGCGTGGATACGTTATGTGGTCAAAAAGTTACAGGGGCCTAAGCGCGAACTACCACAAATAGCCCAAAAAAGGCTTAGCACAGGAGGGGAAAAGGCCTAGCAGCAAAGGGGTTAAAAATGTAGCAACATGTTGCCACACAGTGGACAGCCCTTCACAAAAGGCGATTAGTCACCTTTCAGTTGATCATTGTAGTTCGGTGGTAAACTGGTACTAATGAAGTGAAATCTTTGCACAGACAGTATTTACATCTGTACAAATGGAAACATAATGAAAAACTAACATAAAATGTGCCACATTAAGGGGTATTATTTGCATTTTCCTGCAACATAATTTATTTAACCTTGCCGCATAACTTTGGTCATTTCCTGCTGCAAAACTTTTGTGTTGCTGCTTTCTGGTCACAAACAGACATCTGCCTTGATTGTGTTAGGCAACTGAGGATTGTGAGTAAAATTGATTAGTTTAACGTGCATTAATTTTCCATTTAACTAGTGCACATTTTTTTGTACAGTTACCTGAAGGTTAAAAAAATAGCAAACCTATTGCAGAATACATTGCTCATTTTAGCCACATCCTTGACCCTGCCACCCCACTCTCTGACCCCCACCTCAGGGCAACCAGGATCACAGTTCATACTATGTGTTAAAACCCTTCAGCTTCTGTATGTAAAGCAAGATTGCCTGTAAACGCGCCAAATGAATAAAGTCACGCTTCCAGGCCTTCCTCATTTGCAAGTACTTCAAGAGACATTTGCGCCCCTCTGGGAATACTACCACGGCCCCCCAGGGGGGCACGCACCCCACAGTTTGAAGAACTCTGCCCTAGAGCCAGAGGCCCATCGGCCCGGGCAGGACAATTCTGAAACTTGCCTCGCCCAGTCTCCTGGCTAACTTGCTAGCCCTGTATGTCCCCACTCGCCAGCTGCGCTCCCTGGGACAGCATTTGGTAATCGTCCCCCGTGTGAAGCGCCTTCGGGTCGGAGGTCGATCTTTCCGTTACTTAGCTGCCAAGTTATGGAATTCCCTGCCTCCTCAGATTCGCAGCTTGGATCGCATTGTGGACTTCAGGAAAGCAATTAAAACTTTCCTTTTTCCTTCTGCTTAGTCCTGTTTGTCTTCTGTATATTCCTTACGTCTACTTGTTGTGTTCTTAGCCCTGTTCCTTCTGACGCTGGCAGCGCCGGGACGCCTCTTTGCTGGGGCAGCTGTGCGCTATATAAACTCAGATAACATAACATAACAATACTGGCCGTTTTAAAACCACTGCAGATGTGCTTGTGACCCAGACCCAGTGAGCAAACTGGCGTTCACTGGAGCATGGACCTTAAGTGGTGGTAGGGAGGCTAGGCGGCTGTGAGGCACTGGCCGCGACGTGAGGAGAGACGGCCGGAGAGGCACTACTGGACCCTTTGGACCGTGGCGCACTGCAGCACTGTGACCGCTGCTTCAAGATGAGGGGCTGCTTACATGTCTTGTGTGAGGTTCGCCATTCTCCTCTGGGTGCCGCCCTGCTCCCTGTCCCGCATCGCTCCATGCTGGGAGGAATAACCTGTACTCTGAAGTCTGCATAATCCTGGGAAATGCCACCTACAAGGTTGCTGCTGAGGAACAAAGGGCCTGGGCACGTTTCCCTTCTCCTCCCCCACCCCGGTGTGCCCCAGCCTGCCTTGATTGAGTCTGCTAGCCTCGGCCGGGCCATACGGGAGACATGAGACTATATGACGCTGGTTGCCCTCCTGAAGCAATAGACCTGAATGGTGCAGCAGAAAGTGACACTTCATTGAAAAGAGAGAGATCTCATACCTTGAGGCCATGCAGTACCTCGAGTTGCTGACTCCCCACCTTAAGGGACAATCCAGTCATCACTACGGTGGGAACCATAGGGTCCTGGTGTAAAGCCAATAGAAGCCTATGTTCATAGCTGATCTACCAGGTGTACAGGTGCCATGTGAGTGACATTGTTTGCAGGATAGTGAAGTGCCCAGGCCTGGCGACCTTGTCAGTAGGTCTGTGACCCACGAAGCCTGACACCGCAGGGCTTTCAAATGCGAAGCATGGATACTCGGCTAGGCGCTGCCTACTAGTGTGGCGCCCCCTCTGTTGGCAACTTCATCTGAGTATCTCGATATCCCCCTGCCCCCCTCCGTCTTCGCAGATTTGGGGCTATGGTGAGAACCTAGGGGACAATGCACTCACAATCGGATAAGATGGACAAATATGCAGGAACTAGACCATCCCCTAATGCAGCAGGGCCTGTCACAGACCAATCAGACACAGAAGAGCCCTCCCTCCAGGCCATCATGGCAGCTATATGTGATCTCAAGACCACAGTTGAACCTAAAATTGAAATTGTGACTGTGAATGTTACTCTACTAATCACAGAATTTAAAAAAATCTCAGAGAAGGTGACTGCAGTCCAATCACATATCAACCTTCTAGAATCCATGTCCAAAAAGCTGGAAAAGCAAGTCCAATACCTATCAAAACAGAACGCAGCTATGGCGGCCAAACTCGAAGATCAGGAAGATAGAGCACACAAAAATAACAATAGAGTGGTTGGGGTCCCGGAGGGGGCGGGAGGCCCAATGTGGACCTCTTCCTTGAAGACCTAATTGTTAATACCCTCCGACCTCGGCGTCTTGTTAGAATTAAATTAAAAGTCTGATCTGTGCTACCATATGTAATGATTGTTAAGTTAGCCTTTGCGGCGCCATTTTATACTTAGCCGCTAATTCTAGGCCATGTTTGCAATTAATTGTTCCCTGGCTCTGCAAGTAGCAGCTATGTAGAATTCCCTGTGTCTCTGTAAGTTGGGCCTCGCTGTATAAAGTAATACACTGTTTGTACTTCTGCATACCTTTCCCATGAGATGGAGCCTGCCCCCTCTGGCTCAGCTGCAGGCACGGACAGAATGACCTTGCCAGAGAGAGAGTGTGCGCCCGGTCTCAGACTCTTAGCTCATCTTTGTGTGCCCCCTCTGTTTCTGCTGCCTTCTGTGGAAAGTTACTGGGTGGGTGTGTCTTGTGCTCAGGCTGAAATGTTTAATTGTCACCTTTATGCTTGTGAAAGGCAGTCCCTCGGCAGACATCTTAGGGTGCAGGTCAGATTGGACTCCTCTGCAGAGTATTGCTAATAAACAACTGTTTGTATTCTCTACTGTCTGACCGACTCTTCATTTGGTAGAAGGCAAGTAGGAGGTTGTAGATAACCTGGGTGGCCCTTTACGGGTCACTTCCTTCAGTCTCTCAAGTTTCTTTTCTATTGAGCGAGCACATAGGGCACTGATGCCCCCACCCAAGCCAGGTGCCCCTCCACGGATGATTATCGCCAGGATTTTCAATCACCATCACTGAGCTGCTATTCTGCAAGCCCCTCTCTCCTGCAGGGACCTGACCTATGAGAACACGACGATTCACTTCTTTCCAGATTTCACACTACAGGTGCAAAGCTGTATCAAGCATCAAGCTTTGATGAAGTTAAGAAGGTACTCCGAAAGAAAGAACTGAAATACATGATGCTCTACCCTGCAAGGCTGAGGGTAATAGAAGAAGGAAAATTATGGCACTTTACCACACCAGAGGAAGCGTGGGATTGGTTGGAGGGATGGTGTACTCCTGGACATCGGAACCACAGAGGGGCGAGGAAGGGGTGCACAAATAGCGAGCAGGAGGGTGACCAATCCGAACACACTGTGGAGCTGTCAGCGAAGGGGGCCTCTAGGAAAGACTGGCTGCTTGACTTGATGGCCCTGCAGCTGTGATCTTCCGTCTGGTGGACATACTGGCTAGGTGGAAAAGACAATAAAGGTTGGACACCGATTGCCCTACTCAGGAGTCTGGTATTTTGGGGTGTGTGGGCCTGCCACGAGGGGTGGGGGGGGCGTGCTCGTTCTCTGGCTGAAGGGGGTGGTGCTCTTAGGTTTTTAACCTGTGTAGACATGATAACCTTGATGTGTGACTGGGGTACCAGTATAAACTTGAAATTGTTCGGCTTGTCAAGGCGACGCCGGTCAACCCTAGATAGTCTCAACTACAGAGTTAGGGCAACAGGCGCTCTGCAAGTTGGGGAGCTGGGCAGTTCTAAGCCTGCTGTGCAGGGTAGCAGGGAGGGAGGAGTTCATTTGGGGACATCAGTTTTGTTCTACAATGGGTGTGTTGCTTATTTTTATTTCATCTGGCTCAGTACACTTAAGCACCAGGGGACATGATCAAGGGACACTTGGAAAGTGGGGGTGTTGGTTTGTTCTACCATCTCACGCTGCGATCGTTTGAAATACCCTGTGATGCACCATGGAACCACGCTCTCAAGTGCCCCAAAGGTCATGCCATGGAATATCAATGGCCTGGGAAGCAAAATCAAATGCATAATGGTGTTAAAATATATCCGCAGACACACCCCAGACTTAGTCCTCCTACAGAAAACCCACTTGAAAGGTAATCACTATAAGGCCATGGATCAGTTTGGGTACACCCTGTTGGCACATAGGGGTCTCCCCTCCAACTCCAGGGGCACAGGTATCCTCACTAAAACCTCAATACCTTACATCCCACTACGCACATGGAGCAACCCCCACGGGCAGTTTGTGGCACAGACTGGTACATGGGATGGCCGCATTATTTCGGTCTATGTGCCACAAGACTACATGCAGAGACCATTCCTGCACTTACTGCCCTCTTGCTGGAGATGCCTTCTGGTGTGCTAATACTTGGGGGTGACATGAACGCGATAATGGACGCAGGGATGGATAAGTGACCAAATCTTCCAGTGGGACTAAATTCACTCCGCTGAGGGCTTTTGTAGATGCAATGGGACCGACTGACTGACCTGTGGTTGAACCATGATCCCACTGCTAGACAATACACATATCTCTCTGCTGTACATGGAAGCCAATCCTGATTGGACCACATATTCAATCAGTCTATCAAGTTGTATTTGTATAGTGCGCTAATTACCACAGGGTTATCCAGGGGCAGTGCTGCACGTCTCACCCAGCTCCACGAAACCCAACGCCCACATGCTGGCCAGTTTCGTGGAGCATCAAACAAAGCAATTAGGCATTTCAGATCACTTCCCTGTGGAGGTGTTGCTATGCGGACCTACTAAGGACATGACATTGCCTCCTAGAATAGACCCGTGGTATTTGAGAGATGGAACTTTCCAAGATAAATGGACAGACCAATATTTCCATGGGAATAATGGTACGGGTGCCTCTGCCTGTCTTATGGGAAGCCTTTAAGGCACTAATTTGCGGCCACACTCTGATTGGGGGGAAGAAGACACAACAGCTGAGCAGCAAGGCACTAGAACAAGAGATAATCGAGTTGGAATCTAGCATGCTGAGGGAGGGTTTGCCTAACTCCCAGCTGAGGCACTAGCTTTGTCTACGACCGCATGAATTAGGAGAACTGACAGAGAATAAAGATTGCACTTGTGCATTAGCTACACAACAACAACTATATGATATTGGCGATCAGGCCAGTAAGCTGATTACCTGGCTGGATGGGAGAGATGGGAAGAGAAACTGGGTTTTAAAGATTCACAGGGGAGCCGACATAAAATGGGGGGAGCCATAATGGAGGCTTTTGCAACGTACTATGAAGATGCATACAAATCCACGACTGATAGGTCCGGAGAAGACTGTGTCTTCTCCTTAGAGACCTTTCCCTTCCTACTCTCCCAGAGGGGGACATGGATGCCCTTGAACTCAGTTTCACGACTGAGGAGATAACCGGATCTATCTGAGAGCTACAGTCTGGAAAGGCGACGGGACCAAACAGCCTGCCAGTAGAATTGTATAAATGTGTTGCCGAAAGAGTAGCAGGGCACATGCTAGACATGTTTCATGAGGCCAAGGACATGGCTGTTTGCCGGAAGATCAAAGACCGGCTACCATCGTGGTTATCCTTAAGAAGGTTTAACCGCCTGAGACCTGTAGTTCCTACAGACCTATGTCACTTTTAAATCTTGAGGCCAAAGTGCTGGCTAAGGCCCTAGCTAATAGGCTAAAGACTGTTATTGCCACAGTGATCCACCACGATCAGTCTGGCTTCATGGTGAATAGGAGCACCCGATTAAATCTACGACGCCTCTATGATGTACTTCACATGACGGCAGCCCCCTGGACTGAGGGAGCTGTGCTGCTTTCCCTAGATGCTAGGATGGCATTCAATAGCATTGAATTGAGTTATTTATTTGCTGCCCTCGATTGACTGGGACTCGGTCCTGGGTTCTGTGGCTGGGTTAGACTCCTTTATCAAGACCTGATTAGTGCGCGTGAAAGTTAACGGCATGCTGTCAAGCCCCTTTGCCCTGAATAAGGGGACGAGGCAGGGTTGCCTCCTGTCCCCTATGATATTCGCACTCACGGTGGAGCTGTTGGCGACCTGGGTCCGTCAGGACCCACTCATACGGGGTATCGGAGGTGAGGGAGACTGGGAAGAACGGATCTCCTTTTATGCCGCTAATATTTTGCTCTACACCACGCAACCCCACCTTACAGTCGACAGGATATAACATATTTTTAGCTCTTCGAAGACTACGCCTGTTATCGGATTAAGTGGGACAGGTCTCTCATATTTTCGCTTGCTGGGGGTGTCCCGGCCCTGTCGTCACGATGTATAGCCCCGATTGTACAAGGAAGTTTTCAATATTTAGGTATCTAGATAACGTGATATGCTGGGGAGTTATTAAGAAGTAATCTATTTCAACAGTTAAAGCACCTTCACAATGATGTTGCTCATTGACAAATGCTCCCAGTGTCCTTAATGGGCATGACCCTCCCATGCGTCCTCTATGTTTTGCAGAACATCCCCTACAAAATACCAGTTACATTTTTTCAGATGGTTTATTGTGAAATACGTTAACTCCTATGGAATGGGGACAGTTGGAGGTTTGCTCTCTGCAAACTCCAAAGAGGGATGAATGAAGGAGGGCTTGCAGTCCCTGACATCCGTAAATACTATTGGGCAACCCAGCTAATAGTAATTAATGAATGGTTCTTTGCTGACAGAGATGAACCGGCATATTGGGTGGACAGAGGCCACGGAAAATTGTTCACCGCTTTTGTACAGGAGGGGTAAAGAGGGAGCAGTGCAGACCCACACACAGGTGGTGGTACAGGTGTGGCAGTAGGGTACTAAATTCTTGGGATGGGAGGGACGGCTGACAAACAGTACTCCGCTATGGGACAGTAACGTCCTCCGGGAGGTTGGGAACCTGGCAAGGTTTTCCAAATAGGGGTTGCTAGGCATTGACTACTTGGGAGACGTGTGGCGAGGACAAGCTCTGATAACATTTGAGGATCTACAGACTGAATATGACATGGCAGAATCGGAGCGGTTTAGAAACTTACAATTGGGACGCGCGCTGAGATGACATATACTGGAAGGAGAACAGCTGCCAGAATCAGCGCCTCTAGAGGACCAACTATTGCTAGATCCTGTGACGGACAGAGCGGCCTCCCTGACGTACAGGAAGCTAATGAACAAATTCCCGTACCCTCTTAGGGATCTGAGAGCGGCATGGGTGGGGAATATTGGACTTCTCAAGGACGATGACTGGGTGGAGGCCATTTAAAGTCCCAGAGAGGTAGCTATACGTGCCCGTTACCATTTATTACTATTGAGGATATTTAATAGAGTCGACCCCCATGTGTGTAACAGAATGGGAAATCGATTTTGACTGGTGCCAACAGGCAGAGCGGGTATATATCAGAAAGAAATGGTACTGTTTCATTTTGCTTTGGTGGTTGAAAGCAAAATGAAACAGTACACAGGCTGGCCCAACAGTGTACTTTTCAGCTGTGCTGCCATGTTAAAATCTGGAAGTATACATTAAAAGTTATGTTTTGTAATTTATATAAGGTGTTTTTGCCAGTGGTCGGGGTATGTGTTTGTGTACTTAGTTGCGAACACGGTGAGCTCAATACACAATGCGATTTGCAAGAGTAAACTTCGTTTACAGGAGCTAATAGCCATTTTGAAAGTGCAGAAACAGTTTCAGAATGCTCAAAGGTTGGTTTTGCGTCTGTAAAAGGATTTATTCACATAAACATTTTGTGTGATCAAATCTACTTACAGGGCTAGGCAGTGGACGTTCCGCAGCTTGAATTCACTAGAAGTATGTGCTCACCCACAAACTTACAAGTTTATGGTTATTCACAAACTCCTTTGTGACCTCTTCCAGCTGTGGGAAAGGTCAGAGAATTTCTCATGGCATGGACAGAAGTAAATCCCGGTTCCATGGTGGAAAGTGCAAGGAAACATCCTCAGAATTGGAGGGAGTTTAGTGGAAGGAATTTGTCCACGGAAAAAGTACTCTTCCAGTACAGAACAGGAAGTAATTAAGTGAATTTGAATTTAGCAGATTATTTCATTAGCAAACATACATGCTTATATTTGCTCTTGCAAAAATGGTATTCACAAAAGTTTTCCAGGATTATGCACAGAAACCTGCAGTTGTCCCAGATTTCAAAGTGTGACCAGGCAAAGCTTTGTAAATTCCAAAAATGGGTATATTTAAACCTTGCAAAACCAAAGGAGATGATGGACGGAGTGTTGAACATTGCAAGCACTCACCCCCAGTCAACTGATCTGGGTTTAATCCATCATCATTCTTTAGCTCACTCCGCCACCCCAGTTCAGACATGGCCATATGCAAATCAGTCTGACCCTGTGCCTCATGGGAACAGTCCAGCCCGAACTGCCAAGCCATGTCTTCCCTGGACCGGAAACAAGCATCCTGGCATCAGCCAGGCTATCTTGAATCCAGTGGCAAAGTGAGCAAGGGACCCACGTCTGGGCATACCCTGCCAACTTAGGGCGAACATAGCAAAACCAAAGGAGATGATGGACGGAGTGTTGAACATTGCAAGCACTCACCCCCAGTCAACTGATCTGGGTTTAATCCATCATCATTCTTTAGCTCACTCCGCCACCCCAGTTCAGACATGGCCATATGCAAATCAGTCTGACCCTGTGCCTCATGGGAACAGTCCAGCCCGAACTGCCAAGCCATGTCTTCCCTGGACCGGAAACAAGCATCCTGGCATCAGCCAGGCTATCTTGAATCCAGTGGCAAAGTGAGCAAGGGACCCACGTCTGGGCATACCCTGCCAACTTAGGGCGAACATAGCAAAACCAAAGGAGATGATGGACGGAGTGTTGAACATTGCAAGCACTCACCCCCAGTCAACTGATCTGGGTTTAATCCATCATCATTCTTTAGCTCACTCCGCCACCCCAGTTCAGACATGGCCATATGCAAATCAGTCTGACCCTGTGCCTCATGGGAACAGTCCAGCCCGAACTGCCAAGCCATGTCTTCCCTGGACCGGAAACAAGCATCCTGGCATCAGCCAGGCTATCTTGAATCCAGTGGCAAAGTGAGCAAGGGACCCACGTCTGGGCATACCCTGCCAACTTAGGGCGAACATAGCAAAACCAAAGGAGATGATGGACGGAGTGTTGAACATTGCAAGCACTCACCCCCAGTCAACTGATCTGGGTTTAATCCATCATCATTCTTTAGCTCACTCCGCCACCCCAGTTCAGACATGGCCATATGCAAATCAGTCTGACCCTGTGCCTCATGGGAACAGTCCAGCCCGAACTGCCAAGCCATGTCTTCCCTGGACCGGAAACAAGCATCCTGGCATCAGCCAGGCTATCTTGAATCCAGTGGCAAAGTGAGCAAGGGACCCACGTCTGGGCATACCCTGCCAACTTAGGGCGAACATAGCAAAACCAAAGGAGATGATGGACGGAGTGTTGAACATTGCAAGCACTCACCCCCAGTCAACTGATCTGGGTTTAATCCATCATCATTCTTTAGCTCACTCCGCCACCCCAGTTCAGACATGGCCATATGCAAATCAGTCTGACCCTGTGCCTCATGGGAACAGTCCAGCCCGAACTGCCAAGCCATGTCTTCCCTGGACCGGAAACAAGCATCCTGGCATCAGCCAGGCTATCTTGAATCCAGTGGCAAAGTGAGCAAGGGACCCACGTCTGGGCATACCCTGCCAACTTAGGGCGAACATAGCAAAACCAAAGGAGATGATGGACGGAGTGTTGAACATTGCAAGCACTCACCCCCAGTCAACTGATCTGGGTTTAATCCATCATCATTCTTTAGCTCACTCCGCCACCCCAGTTCAGACATGGCCATATGCAAATCAGTCTGACCCTGTGCCTCATGGGAACAGTCCAGCCCGAACTGCCAAGCCATGTCTTCCCTGGACCGGAAACAAGCATCCTGGCATCAGCCAGGCTATCTTGAATCCAGTGGCAAAGTGAGCAAGGGACCCACGTCTGGGCATACCCTGCCAACTTAGGGCGAACATAGCAAAACCAAAGGAGATGATGGACGGAGTGTTGAACATTGCAAGCACTCACCCCCAGTCAACTGATCTGGGTTTAATCCATCATCATTCTTTAGCTCACTCCGCCACCCCAGTTCAGACATGGCCATATGCAAATCAGTCTGACCCTGTGCCTCATGGGAACAGTCCAGCCCGAACTGCCAAGCCATGTCTTCCCTGGACCGGAAACAAGCATCCTGGCATCAGCCAGGCTATCTTGAATCCAGTGGCAAAGTGAGCAAAGGACCCACGTCTGGGCATACTCCGTCCATCATCCCCTTTGGTTTTGCTATGTTCGCCCTAAGTTGGCAGGGTATGCCCAGACGTGGGTCCCTTGCTCACTTTGCCATTGGATTCAAGATAGCCTGGCTGATGACGGCTGTAAGCCAGAAACCGGTCCCAGGATGCTTGTTTCCGTTCCAGGGAAGACATGCCTTGGCAGTTCGGGCTGGACTGTTCCCATGAGGCACAGGGTCAGACTGATTTGCATATGGCCATGTCTGAACTGGGGTGGCGGAGTGAGCTAAAGAATGATGATGGATTAAACCCAGATCAGTTGACTGGCGGTGAGTGCTTGCAATGTTCAACACTCCGTCCATCATCCCCTTTGGTTTTGCTATGTTCGCCCTAAGTTGGCAGGGTATGCCCAGACGTGGGTCCCTTGCTCACTTTGCCACTGGATTCAAGATAGCCTGGCTGATGACGGCTGTAAGCCAGAAACCGGTCCCAGGATGCTTGTTTCCGTTCCAGGGAAGACATGCCTTGGCAGTTCGGGCTGGACTGTTCCCATGAGGCACAGGGTCAGACTGATTTGCATATGGCCATGTCTGAACTGGGGTGGCGGAGTGAGCTAAAGATGATGATGGATTAAACCCAGATCAGTTGACTGGCGGTGAGTGCTTGCAATGTTCAACACTCCGTCCATCATCCCCTTTGGTTTTGCTATGTTCGCCCTAAGTTGGCAGGGTATGCCCAGACGTGGGTCCCTTGCTCACTTTGCCACTGGATTCAAGATAGCCTGGCTGATGACGGCTGTAAGCCAGAAACCGGTCCCAGGATGCTTGTTTCCGTTCCAGGAAGACATGCCTTGGCAGTTCGGGCTGGACTGTTCCCATGAGGCACAGGGTCAGACTGATTTGCATATGGCCATGTCTGAACTGGGGTGGCGGAGTGAGCTAAAGAATGATGATGGATTAAACCCAGATCAGTTGACTGGCGGTGAGTGCTTGCAATGTTCAACACTCCGTCCATCATCCCCTTTGGTTTTGCTATGTTCGCCCTAAGTTGGCAGGGTATGCCCAGACGTGGGTCCCTTGCTCACTTTGCCACTGGATTCAAGATAGCCTGGCTGATGACGGCTGTAAGCCAGAAACCGGTCCCAGGATGCTTGTTTCCGTTCCAGGGAAGACATGCCTTGGCAGTTCGGGCTGGACTGTTCCCATGAGGCACAGGGTCAGACTGATTTGCATATGGCCATGTCTGAACTGGGGTGGCGGAGTGAGCTAAAGAATGATGATGGATTAAACCCAGATCAGTTGACTGGCGGTGAGTGCTTGCAATGTTCAACACTCCGTCCATCATCCCCTTTGGTTTTGCTATGTTCGCCCTAAGTTGGCAGGGTATGCCCAGACGTGGGTCCCTTGCTCACTTTGCCACTGGATTCAAGATAGCCTGGCTGATGACGGCTGTAAGCCAGAAACCGGTCCCAGGATGCTTGTTTCCGTTCCAGGAAGACATGCCTTGGCAGTTCGGGCTGGACTGTTCCCATGAGGCACAGGGTCAGACTGGTTTGCATATGGCCATGTCTGAACTGGGGTGGCGGAGTGAGCTAAAGAATGATGATGGATTAAACCCAGATCAGTTGACTGGCGGTGAGTGCTTGCAATGTTCAACACTCCGTCCATCATCCCCTTTGGTTTTGCTATGTTCGCCCTAAGTTGGCAGGGTATGCCCAGACGTGGGTCCCTTGCTCACTTTGCCACTGGATTCAAGATAGCCTGGCTGATGGCGGCTGTAAGCCAGAAACCGGTCCCAGGATGCTTGTTTCCGTTCCAGGGAAGACATGCCTTGGCAGTTCGGGCTGGACTGTTCCCATGAGGCACAGGGTCAGACTGATTTGCATATGGCCATGTCTGAACTGGGGTGGCGGAGTGAGCTAAAGAATGATGATGGATTAAACCCAGATCAGTTGACTGGCGGTGAGTGCTTGCAATGTTCAACACTCCGTCCATCATCCCCTTTGGTTTTGCTATGTTCGCCCTAAGTTGGCAGGGTATGCCCAGACGTGGGTCCCTTGCTCACTTTGCCACTGGATTCAAGATAGCCTGGCTGATGACGGCTGTAAGCCAGAAACCGGTCCCAGGATGCTTGTTTCCGTTCCAGGGAAGACATGCCTTGGCAGTTCGGGCTGGACTGTTCCCATGAGGCACAGGGTCAGACTGATTTGCATATGGCCATGTCTGAACTGGGAGTGGCGGAGTGAGCTAAAGAATGATGATGGATTAAACCCAGATCAGTTGACTGGCGGTGAGTGCTTGCAATGTTCAACACTCCGTCCATCATCCCCTTTGGTTTTGCTATGTTCGCCTAAGTTGGCAGGGTATGCCCAGACGTGGGTCCCTTGCTCACTTTGCCACTGGATTCAAGATAGCCTGGCTGATGACGGCTGTAAGCCAGAAACCGGTCCCAGGATGCTTGTTTCCGTTCCAGGAAGACATGCCTTGGCAGTTCGGGCTGGACTGTTCCCATGAGGCACAGGGTCAGACTGATTTGCATATGGCCATGTCTGAACTGGGAGTGGCGAGTGAGCTAAAGAATGATGATGGATTAAACCCAGATCAGTTGACTGGCGGTGAGTGCTTGCAATGTTCAACACTCCGTCCATCATCTTCTTTGGTTTTGCTATATTTAAACCTTTGCATATCATAAACCTCTGGGTGTAGATTTACGCTTTTTTTCTTTAATTGGGCCCAGTGTATGGGAATAATAGATCATTGACTGCAATGCCTTTGGAAAGAATGTGAATGCTGGTTCAAAGCCAGGTTGGCTGGCTTTGTTTTAACCACCTACACATGTAAATGACACCCCTGTTTCATTGGGAAATTTGCCAAACCTGTGAAATGGCAGTGACCTACATTACTTCCCTACTAGGTCTAGGAGGTGAAGCAGACGAAAATGTTAAATAGATATTTGTGTGTTAGCCTGTGGACATCAGCGCTTGTAGAAAGTTGTGGGATCTAACTACAGTGGTCTGGCTATCTGAAAAGTGTGTCTCTTTCTAAGACTCCCAGTGCAGCCACCAAGATAAAACCAGAAAATAAAAAAATATTTAAGGAGTCTCACAGATAAAATTAAGTGCATCTTTCTATTTCTATGCCAGGACCGGAGGCGAGGATTGTTCTCTTCCTTCACTTTTATTGACTAGCTGACAAACATCAACATTTGTATACTAAATTTCCATGAACCTTAGGGAATAGCTTTAGAAAAAAACAAGCAATAGCAGTCCATCATATCCCATGTAACATTCCCCTGTCAGGCTTTCGTCCTTTTTCTTTGGTGCTTCATGAAAGATAAGTACTTTGCCTAGAGGTCTGCATAATTGTTGAACTGCGTGTTCAGCCTTTTTTCTGAAGTAGATGGGCTCAGTACAGCCTACCAGCCACTAGAGTGCACACTGTACCACGACTCCATACTGTACCATAGAGTTGGGTGCAACCGTCACATTTTATTTGGAGCACCCGTGCGTATGTTATAGGTTTTGAATGGCTTAATTCAGTCCTCTCAAAGTGTTTGGTAGGAATCTGTATCTTGAGGATATCGGCCCTCCCCTTTTCAGGTCCAGCCTAGACAGCGCTTGTGCTGTCTGGAAGATCTGTTGTATGTACTTTGTGGGATCTGGAGATCAGCCCCAGGGCTTGTCTGCTTCCGCCTTTGCTTAAGGACTTTTTTCCTGTTCAACTGCCTCTATTTAACTGTCTTGATAGAAAACGACCAGTAGAGGTCAGTAAAATACCAGAATGACTTTAGCATTCCCTAGATTCCAGGCCATAGAAACTTGTCTTCCATGAGCACCCGTAGACAATAATATTTTTTTTCAAATCTTGTATTTTCAGTGATATGACCACCGAAGGGGCTGATTTTATATTGAAAACAGAGCTTGGACAATACAATTTCCCACTGATGGGCAGTATTTCTCTCCATGTGTTCCCATACCTGGCGTGTTCCACAGTTTGATGCTTACTTTCCCTCCATGTTAAAGAACAGTAGATGTTTCAGCACCCAAGCTTATGTGCTGCATAGCTAAATACATACAAGGTCCCAAAGGCGAGATCGATTGCATTGCAAATGCTTGTTTTTAAAGGTACGTGCAGATTTGTCAAACTGTACCAAAGCTATAAGCAAAACAAAAATCAAACATGTATTTGTTAGCTTGGGAAACGTTGCCTCTTGGACTAGGCTAAACCTCATGTCACAAGATCTATGATGAGAAAGAATAAATAGGACCCGGTTTAAAGAACGTTACTGGTAAGAAATCCCAGCATTTCCGATAAAAGTTGCCATATTTCTTCAGATATCTTTGTCACACAAATTTCTGTAGTACTGGGTAGGCTCTTATCCATCCCTTTTACAAGTATGCTCTAGAGCCAACATCAAAATGTAAAACCTAACTCATGAGCACAATCTTATCACCTTCATGGTAAAGGGAAAAAAACATTTTACATCTGTGGGATTTCTTTCTCATAATTCTAAATGATGCCGTACTGTTTTTGTCTTCTAGGCTGCATATCTGAAAAAGAACTGAAGTTAAATAACTGATAATAGTTCTCAAGGTTTTATTAATGAAGAGGATCAACTTATTAATGTGCAAAAAGTCACACACTTTTTTAGGTAAAACATTAGAATGAATGGTTTCCAAATTTATTTTTCTATTTAAGATTGTTAGTCCTTTTACCTGTGATAAGCCTATATTTCCATTAGGATGCTTGGGCTGTTGACATGACGGTGACAACCTGCCTGTTCTGCAGAGCGTTCTTCTACAAGAGCTTTGTTGGTACGACGCGGTGGGGTTTGGTGTGGGTATGAAACTTTGAGGTTTAGTTGATAAAAGTTCAAAGTAAATCCCTACTAAGGATCAAAGTAGTCCGATTCAAATTATTCCTTTATAGGATATGTTTGCAGGACTGAGTAATTGGGTTCACAGTATTACTCTGGGGAAGAAGTTTTGATTTTTATCAAGAAAAAACATAGAGTGAGAGATCATGTTAATGCACAGATTAACAAGAAAGAAGTTTTGAGATAGTCATGTTTACATTTGTCTTCAGCTCTTTATACCATGTGGGCAAGCAGGCCTTGAGAGCCTTCATTAGCTGGTTAATGTCATATAGGTTTTGAGATGGATTCGTATTTGACTTCTGTCTAGATTTCATTACATTTCATGGGACTTGTATTCCGGGCCTTATAATGACTTCGGCTGCCCTCCTTAGGCACCACCACCGCTCAGTCCGCAGGAGGACCGCCAAGGCCATTGTCCTCCCGCCAGATTCAGAGTTGAATCCAGGTCTGCTGAGGGTGCTGCAGCGCTCTCGCTGCGGTGGTCTCACAGCGGCAGCAGTTTAAGGCTCATACGAGAGACTGAACAGCAGACCGCTGCCATGACTGCGTCTTCAGGACGTTCCTGAACAGTGTGGAATGCATCATTTTGGGCATGCCATACCGTGAAGTAACGGGGATGCAATTTCAGAGGTACACAACATGTACTCCCCTGCATGCACCCCCAGGCCAGGAGCATCAGGGCGCCCTGTTAGGGCCCCCTTAGTTACCTCCCCACCACCCTTTTCATGGTGGGCTTACCGCCATGAATAGGGCAGTGAAAAGGCAACTCGTAATATTCTCGGCGGTGCCGGCAGCAGCCCAGACAGCATATTCATGCTAGTTTCAGACTGCCGGCCCAGCGGGATCATTGATCCCAGAGGAGCTGGCAGTCTTGTTGAGGTCCGACCACTACATTCTGAATACTGCGGGTGAACCAGCAGTATGCCAGTGGTTGGACTGCCACCACAAGCGTACTCGTAATAAGTCCCTCAAAATTGTTGAACGTTTGTTTCTCACCTTATTAAAATACATCTCTTCATTCCTTTGTAAATTTGTCTGACTTTCCCATAATCTGAATATTATGCAAAAGCATCCTGTTGCAGAAATGCATCCTGGCCAAACGGCAAAGGATTTCAGAAAAATTGTATGACATTAGTTTAACTTCTGCAAACACTAACTACAATTTATTTTCCTGTTTTTGGTGTTAGTAATTGTGCAAATTAGCCTCTTGCTGTAATTTTTGTAAGGCAACAATTCATTCACATTTGTCGTGTTTTAAGTGTTTGCAGCATGTTTCTTTTAATAGTAACATTTGTTTCTCATTTTGGAGTGTACAAATGGAATTGAATCGTAGTTGCAACCAATACTTTTTGATAAATAGGACTAAAGGTTGCAGCATGTTATGTTTGTTTCTGCAAGAGTATATTATATTTCTGAGAGGTAATCTAAATTTATACCAGCCAAAGTGATACATGTAATTTTCGACACTTGTTCGTACTGTTCCAGGGTCTTTGTTTTGCACTTAAAGGAAAAGAATAAATCTCACAGCTGCAATGGAAACAAAACAGAAAAAATGCCCTAAGCAAAAAGTTAAAACAGCCCACAACTAGGGCTGGGTGGAACTTTTGGAATTTGACTCTGTGGAATTCTGCGGAGTTACAATATGAAGGTATTCAGGTTGACTTTACTGCCACTCTAGTAGATTTTCAGTCAGTCAGTCAAAAATCTTTATTTCGATTTAAAATCACAAAAGATAATACATAATACATAGAGGTGAGAATATATAAAATGTAGACATATTTGGACATAAAAATAGTGTCTTGTGGATTGTTGCCTGCCTTGTTATGTTGGCCTAGGCCTGGCTGCCATGCTGCTTTTCTTTGCGCACGTTACACTGAGCCGGGCCCCACTCGCCCTTTGCTCGTGCCACGTTCTTTTGCACTGTCTGCATTTTCTGTTGTTCACCTTTTTGGGCTCAGTCTGCACAAACATGTACAAGGTCGCATAACAATGTATTTTGGTTCTTCCTGATATGGCCAGTCTCGCGCACCCAGACATAACATTATGTGCAATTGCCATGAAGGATTTGATATGCTTTTAATGCTGTGGTTTACTAGCGCTTAACACACTTGGAGAAATCCCTTTCAGTGAGAAGAGCTATGATGTCCTGCTGATGTAATTCTGCATCTAGAGACTGAGGTATGGGGTTCGCTAGTCAAAGCCCAGAGGTCTTCTATTATTATAATAAACTATCTTACTGCAAGGGGAGGGTGGTAATGTTATTTATACGTTTATCCACTGAGCTCTGAGATGCTTTCCCCATTTGTATTCTATGGAATTGTAACCATGCTGCTTATATTAGTCATATGCATTATGCTATTAGTACTGACACGTGTACTGTACATTAGAGCACGTAAGTTGGAATAAACATTTTAACCTATCCAGTGTCTCTTACTACGCACCTTGTGGACAGAGTACGAGTGAGTGACGAAAGAGTGTTCTTGCTTCTGTGAGTCCTGAGATAAAGATACCGTGTTCTGGGTTGTCCAAACATTAGTACTTGGGTGCTAATGGGATGCTAAGCTAGTTGGGTTGGGGTTTTTGGGTGCTACGGTATATGGTGGCAAACCACTGTATTCCGGGGTCCCATTTTCCTGTGCATAGCTCTGTGTATGTGCAGAAACCTTATGACATGGCGCGACCACCGTGGGGCAGCTTATCTGCGAGGCAGCTTGAGTAGTACTTGTGCTTGTCCACAAACCCCTCGCGTACGCTTCCGGAGGCGTAAGTGACGGTGATACCTCCTATATTGAATGTTTTATAGGTACTTTCAAGCTTGATGTTATTAAAAAGGTTAGTTAACAGACCCATTTTTGTGCTCCCTGTTAGGTTGTCGAATATAACTGTTTAGTCATGGCTGGTGTGGCGATTGCTGCACATAGTCGAGAGCACTCCGAGATCACTTACGGGTGTATGGAGTGCCTGATACAGGGATCGATTTGGTCTTTGTGGTTCAAGCCGATCCGGCTTACCACTTTGAGGTGTTTTACACTTGGATCACTTTTGAAGCGGTGGAGGCAGATGATAATCTGTTTCATGAATATAAACCCACCGCTATTCCTGCTGCCTATCGACCCTATACCACTCTTGAAGTACCTCTCACGGCTTGGCAGCACCGTGTTTGGTTCAATGGCGCCCTACCACAACCAACTACCGCAGTTCGTTTAGGCCCCTTATCAATTCAGGGGGCCACTTGGCCTGTATTGGCCGGGTATACCCGCATCCAAATTATCTGGCATTACCGCTTGCGAGAACTGCGCACTATGCATACCGAATTGGTGCGAGTGCATCGAGCCTTGGTGACATACGTTACAGGTAGCCTCCATGGAGCTGCTCCTGTAGTCGCAGGCCAACCAGCTATTGCAGCTGGAGTGACTATAAGTCCTGTCATGGTAAATTCTGTGATGGGCAAACGTCCACAAAATAAGGACGACTATCCTTACTGGCTTGCTGAAAAGTTCGATCAGATAGAAGCAGTGTTTCCATATACATCCCCAGTAGATAAACACCGCATCCTCACGATAAGTTTGCCAAAAGACATAATCCCGATTTGACATCATGTGAAAACTGGGGTAAGGTATTCGCAGCAGTTTATTCAAAATGTTTTGGAACTCCTTCCATGACGGTTCTACCCTCTGTAATTAAAAAAGTACAGGATGAACATGGCCCTGAAGCGGCTGTGGAATTAGGGATGAGACTAGTGGGAGTGTTTGATGTAGTAGCTGAGCTGATCCTTGGAAATGTCAAGGGCGATGCTATGAACTTTCAAGTAGCGAATGCTTTGGCTTTGGTCCCAGAGTTGGACAGGCCTCGCGAATTACCGAAAATAATAGCCCGGGCTTATAAAACAATTGGAAGAAATAGCCTAGGCAACAAGCCTTTTGTAAAAATGCAAACTCAATCGCAAACACAAGTTATACAAACAAAAAGTGCATCTGAGAAAGATGATAAACCAGTCTTCACTAAAAAGAGTTGGAGACAGAAAAAACAGGGTAAGCAACAAAAGAAGCCGGGGTCGGAGGCGCTTCCCCAGTTTCGGTTTCTTCTGAACGTACTTATGATTTACGTGATAGGTCAAGGATTAAATCACCAGAAAGGTTTCAGAGCTCTGATACGCGTTCTCCTCGTTCTTCACAGGCCCAGACGTCGTCACAGGCTGGTGGAGGAGGACGGCAAGATAGAGGAAGGGGCCGAGAGGCTCCCCAGGAGCGAGACCAACCTCGACAACAAGTCAGAGGGAAAGCAGAAGATTTTCATCTTCCTCGACCGCAATTTCAGAAGAAAAAGGTTGCCGCTGTCACAGCGAAATATGCCTCAGACCGTGAGAACGAGACTCCAGAATTGGACGTGGGCAGTGACCCTCCTAGACAGCGCCGCGAGAAGTTACCATAGTGCGGGAGCGCTACGTCCTCATATGGAGGCGACAGCAACTAAAACATTCGTTACTGTAGAGACAGCTGACACGAGAGTGGCACCCCTGACAGACTATATAATATAGTCATACAAATTGAAGGTGATATACCGCGTGAAATAAAAGGGATTTTTGGGAAAATCTAACCTCTTCATATGACATTTTGTTAGCAGAGGTGGATTGGCCACCCCCATTCGTTTTAGCTGCACATAAAGGAGAGGAGGTAATCCTTCCAAGCTTTTCAAAGCATGTCCCAAAAGACAAAGCTGAAGCACTTGCAGCTGAGTGGGCTGTGTACCTGGCACCAGCGTTATACCGCAACCATGTGGGATGGGATGAAGAATCACCTCCTCATGCAATACCTTTGCGGTCACTACCGCAGCCACAACCCCAATATCCCATCAAACGGCAGGCAAAAGGCCCCGTCTCCGAAATTCTGACACAGTTGGAATATCAGGGAGTAATCGAACCATGCGTATCACCTATGAACAATCCCCTTTTCGTGGTTTCTAAACCCGATGGATCGTACCGCTTAGTTTTGGATTACCGGCATTTAAATACTCATTGTCGGAACTTTGCGGTGCAAAATACACACAGTTCTGCGCTTGTAGACAGTCTTGTTCGTAAAAAATACAAAACGACACTTGACCTTTCAAACGGTTTCTACACGCACAACCTAGCCCCGGAGAGTGGTCAATGGACCGCATTCACATCCGGTGGTAAATTATTCCAGTTCCGGCGATTACCCATGGGCTATAAAAATAGTCCGGGTATATTCGCCGCCCGTGTTGTTTCTTTGTTAAATGACATTGATCAAGACGCATGTTCGTACGTTGATGACATCTATCTGACTGACGACGAGTTATATCAGCATCTGTCCCGTGTGGACCGCATTATTCTTGAATTTGCGGAGCAGGGTTACAAATTTAACTTTGCTAAGTCACACATTGCTGAATTTACCGTTCTGTTCTTGGGCTATGAGCTCAATAACGAAGGTAAGGGCTTAGCCCCCATTTCTTGGAAAAATGTGCACATTTGTGCCCCCAAATACTCTGAAGAAGCTTCAGTCTTTGCTGGGTTTCCTGAATTTCGGGCGTACTTACATTCCCGAATATGCCCAGCGTATCAAGCCTTTGTATGCTTTGATACAACCTACTTATTCAAGGTCTTGCTGGCTGCCTGAGCACACCTCAATTCTGCAGTCTTTGCAGACAGACCTTTTGGAGTCTAAATATCTTTTGACTCGTGATAACCACACAAACCTGGTGATTAGAATTATTCCGGGGGCGGTGGGATTCACATACTTAACCTTTAATGAAGGTGATACAGTACCCATCGCATACAAGTCACATCTGTACACTTCCGCTGAATTGCGCTTTACATCTGTCGAAAAAGTTCTAACTGCAGTGCAAATGGCGATTCTAAAAGAGCACGCACTGGCACAGGGAAAGCGGATTCTAGTGGTAACACCCTGTCCTGCCCTAGAGGCAGTAACAAAGGCAAGTGTGCCGAACTCAAAAGCAATGCATCCCCGTTGGATACAATGGGCTACATCCTTGACGTCTTCGGACGTCACTTTTGTTTTTGATTCTTCTCTTCAGACTCAGGAGTTTTTGCAGTATGAATTCGTTCATCCTCCTCCTTTGTTTTTACTACCGCTTGAGGATTACAAATGTGTGATCTACACCGATGGTTCGGCGCAACCGGCCACTGGGTCCAAGCACGCTTATTCAGCTGCATGTGCTATTGTTGCGGGTTCCTTTGTGAATGGAACGTTCAAATCCTCTGTAGTGCACACTCGCACACTTGGAGATAGTACCGCACAATTGGCCGAGCTGCATGCATTGCTACTTGCACTTGAGTTCGCTTCACAGGATGAGACCACTCTTATTGTATGTGATTCTTTTTACTGTGTACAATCTTACAATGACAATCTGTTTTCTGGTCGAGAAACGACTACAAGGACGCAAAAGGGAGCACAATCAAGCATAAAATGCTTTGGGTTCGAGTGGCAGAATTGCAACAACGTCTGCCCCTCACACAGGTGGTTCACACCTTAGGCCATCAGCGGGTGGGCGCACACGCTATTGGTAACGATCTGGCAGATGAAGCTGCCCGTTCAGCAGTAGTCACGTGTTCAGTAGCAGCGGTTACCAGGTCCATGTCTAAAATAGACCCTGTTATTCTAGCAGCTATTGCTGCAACCAAGGAAGGTGATAATTACCCTACAGGTTTCCCTTCCAAGTATTCTTACAAATTAAGTCCCGATCAGGTTCCTTATGTAACTATACCTGAAGTTGGAGATCGGCTGATCCCCAACGCGGACCGCAGGAGTGCCTTGATATCAGCTGCACACGAAGGCATGGCTTCTGCTCATGCAGGTGTGTCAGCTACGGTTTCCATCTTGCAGCAGCGTTATTGGTGGCGTGGGTTATATAAAGACACCCGTGCTTTTGTGCTTTCTTGCGACGTTTGTCAACAGATTAAGCCTTCCACGGTAACACGTCCACCACAAACACCGCTCTGCATTGCTAACAGACCCTTTGGGTGTGTTTACTTGGATCACTGCGGTCCATTCTCATCAGACACTGCCTATAAATACATCTTAGTGGCAGTGGACTCGTGCACACGGTTTCTCTGGGTCTGGCCACAACGGAGTGCTGACGCCCGAAATGTAATCAGGGATTTGCGTGTCTTTGTGGGAATTTTCGCATGCAGCACCTTCCATTCGGACCAAGGTCCAGCGTTTGCCTCTAGGGCTTACAAGGATGCAATGGCTTCGCTTGGGGTGCGGGTGAAATTTTCGTCTCCGTATAGGCCTGAGGGCAACTCTATCGTTGAACGAATGAACCGTGACTTAAAGCAATCCTTAACAGCTAGGGTTATAGGTACTGGCAGGAACTGGCTGGCCCATTTGTATACCGTTCAACGTGCACTTAATAATCTCCCTAGAAGACCTCTGGGTGGGCGGACCCCATACGAAATGCTCTTTGGCATAAGAATGTTTGTGCCTGACCTTGAGGGTCCAGACATCGCGGCGCAATCCGCCAAGTTTGATGTAGATAACCATTCTGCTATGTTACAGGACTTACAAGAAGCCCGAGACAAACTTGCAACTACACATTTGCCTTCAGCCACAGATCCTGCGTTGCAGATTCCGGTAGCCGGCTGGCTTCCAAAGGTTGGAGAACTGGTTCGAGAAAAGGTTGAAAACAAAAAAGAATTCGGCCCCTCTTTTCGTGCACCGGTTCCAGTTCTTGGCCTGAAGGGAACACGTACAGTCATTTTACCACCGCTTCCTGGTCGCAAAGAGAACAGATACATCTCAGTTGAAAATGTCAAGCTACAGCGCCTGGCCGATCCTGAATAGTGTCACACCAGCGGTCTCTTGTCCTGCCATTTATCGGACATATGTTCGTGACCCATCTACACGAACGGTCGCTGATGCTGTAATTGAGATGGTTGATTTGCCTGAATCCTCTACTTTGCCTGAAACTATAATTGATCCCCAACTCTCCACCAACATCGACGAGGACGAGTATACATATCCTGCATCTGAATCGGTGGCACATCAACCAATAACGCCACTTGGCCCGACTCGTTATTCCTTTGATTCGGATTCCACCTCTTCAAAAGTCCCATCCAAGTTCAGTATTTTTGTATCCTGGTTTAGAGACAATTTTTTGATTCCACCCTGGACATACATCTGGTTGGTACTTGTCTTGATTTTTTTGTTCATGTCCATTGGCTTTGTCACAGTGTTTTTTCTACTAATTAATGGTCACTATTTACCTGAACGCTCTGCTGTAGACTCTGTTTCTGGAACTTTGGCTCCTCATTCCTCGTCACACATCATGAAGCGTGACCACACATTTGTGAACATTTCAGCCTTCCCAGTTGCTGATGGCATCGTATGGGATGCAGTGAACTATCAAATCCATGGTCCGACGGAAATTATTAATGTACCTAATGTCCTTCGTGTTTCAATGGGTGATGTAGTACAAAATAATATTCATTCTGATGATTGGGATATGCATGCCGTTGAAGCTTTGTTTGCCGATTTAAAATATTATGCATCTTTTAATGCTGAAGATTTATATATGAATTCTGCTAATTATGCCGATTTGTATTGTTACCAACATTGGGGTAATCATTTTCTCCATAAGCCCAGTGCCCTGCGTAGTTCTGTTAACTTTACCCAATGGGAACATTGTCCAAACCCCTTGCCAGGTAGCTCTCAAACTCTTCGAAATAAGTTTAATTATTTTACTGATTTTAATCGGTCGAACCCTGCATCCTATTATTTTAGACTAAATAACACATCAACTCAGAAAATTATGTTAACACACACCAAATTGCTATATTCAGGTTCCTTTCTGAGTGCCCTAGCTGTGGGAGGTTATGAGTATTGGGATAATACAGTGGATTTAAAATCTATTTGGGGCTCCAAGCCATGGCAGGTACAGGGAACCGAGGCATTGCATCGTGCTTGCCTCATCCCTACCCAAATTATGTTCCTAAATGCTTCCATCTATCAGACTACATGTTGGGGCTTAGCAACCACTAAACAATTGAATACGCCATCAATACCATCCCTGTCGAGTTTTCCAAATGAGAGCTCACGATTCAATATGTCCCTCGTGTCCCTGCAGGCAATGTTACAAAATAATTCGTTTAATGTTTCTGAGCTGGTTCAGTCACCCTGGTTAATATGGCCTATATCATCTAATGCATGTCAAATGCGTTTTCACGATTCTGGTGCTAGCTACACACAGAATAGGCCTGATCCGAGGTTTACTGATGCCCGTACTGTCACTACATACTCTGTTGGTAAATTATGCAAACAATGGCTGCAACATTCGTCCCTTGATTCTGTTAAACAACATTTGTCCCTCCTTTCAGGCAATATTGATCTGTCCGATTTTGTTTTGGGACCTCGTGGTCCCCGACCTAAGAGATTCATTTATGAGACATATAATGAAATCTGGAAGCTATCACAAATGGAAGCTGCTTCCCGTCTTCGGGAAATAGATCAAGCAAATTTGGAAAAGGTGCTTGCTGTTGTTGACAATAGTATTAATACCCTGTCTTCTCGCATTTATACTTTAGAGAATATTGTGTCCTCTGTTGTCGATATTGTACAAGATGATGTTTCTGTGTTATATCATGGTCAGAATCAATTGCGCTCAGTTATGCAGTTTGCATGGACTTTACAAACGCTTAAGTTAGGTAAAGTGCCTTGGCATTTTTGAACACCTCTGCCTTGTTTCTACCTTTTAACTTAACTGACAAACAACAATTTATGTCCATGAAAGATGCAACTTACACTCTATTACATATCGAAAAGATGGATCCTTTGCCGTTCTCTGTTGCAGAACTCGATTCTGCTGTATGGCTAGTCCATGGGGTTATCGCTTTACCATTTTCCTTATTTGAATTTGACTCATGCATGAAACATTATCCTGTGGGCCGTTACCGGCCCTTGGGCAGTGCTTTCCTGCATGAACTCTGGTCCTTGCCTTTCATGTATAAATGCCTTCGGGACGGCAAGGAAGTCTTTCTCACGGGGGAGTACTGCGACTCGACTATGGGTCATTACGCTTATTTGTAAACACATTAAATTGCATGGCTCATGTAGCGTTTCCTCTCCTAATCTTGCTTGTGTGCTGAAAGGTATTCCTGCTCCTGTTATTTCACCTACTTTCACTCTCCTTTCCAATGGTAGTTATTTACTTTTAAATAACGAAAACTGTTGTGGCCTGCAGGCTGGCATTCCTTACATTGTAACAGTTTCACACAGGGTTGTCTGCTGCAAAAATGTGCTTTTCCTCCCCCTCATGACAAGGCTGATATCTCTATTTGGCCTTCCATCCCTACCATGGAAGCAGATTTCAATAGACTGAGCAGAATAAAGGCTCTATTATTAAACGAGGAAGTTATGCTCACGTCCGCCCGGGAGACATTCATTCTCCAGGTGGCGAGTACCCACAGTGAAATACAGGCCCTTTTAAACACTAATCTCCCCCAACATTTTGGGGAGTTAATACATCGTATTTTTAACGCATCTAACACTGAAGGCCTAGTACACTTTTTTAAGGTCGTGGGGTCGGGCTTGGTGTCCTCCTTCCAAACTATTTTTGGTGTCATCCCAGCATTCATACATTCTATTTTTCCAGCGTCTTTGGCGGTTTCCCATTGATCCTCGCTTTAGCGGCTGGTGTCTTGCTCTTAATTTGCTTTCTGCGCAATGGCTGCTCCCCGATGGGACCTGCTCGATCCAGAACGCCTCCAGTTGCTCCGTGAGCGCATTTTGGCTGGTTTTGGTGTCTTGCCATTGGCGACACTGAGTGTGTCATATACTCTTTCATTTCGCTTTGCGTATTTCACTTGCGTGCAACCTGTGATGACTTGTATCCGCTGTCCTTTCACCTGGACTCTGGATTATTGCCTCTCCAATTCGTCATTGTCTGTTCCGGATTTTGTTCAGTTGATGGGTCCCTTAGAGGCCCATGAACAGGACTGTTCCGTTGCTGGCTGTATGGCGCGTGCGGCTGCACTGGGGATTTTGGCGCAATGGGATATCTGGGCGGCTGCCCAGGATCTCCTACAACGAAGCTGTTTCAATTATCACGCAAGCTGTCCCGCATTGCTTCTGGATGCTCCCTTTGCTGAGGAGCATCCCTGCTCTTTGATCTCTTGGATTGGATGGCATCTATGTTTTTTGACGATTCCAATGATGTCCTTTTGGAGGGTATGGCTTTTTCTGCACCTACACTATCATGGATTGACTTGTTCCTCGCCGTTTGGGCGCTCCCTCTGCAACACTGGATTTTTCTTTTTTTGCCTCTGTCTTGGACGCCGGACTGTCCAGGGGAGGGTGTCTTGTGGATTGTTGCCTGCCTTGTTATGTTGGCCTAGGCCTGGCTGCCATGCTGCTTTTCTTTGCGCACGTTACACTGAGCCGGGCCCCACTCGCCCTTTGCTCGTGCCACGTTCTTTTGCACTGTCTGCATTTTCTGTTGTTCACCTTTTTGGGCTCAGTCTGCACAAACATGTACAAGGTCGCATAACAATGTATTTTGGTTCTTCCTGATATGGCCAGTCTCGCGCACCCAGACATAACATTATGTGCAATTGCCATGAAGGATTTGATATGCTTTTAATGCTGTGGTTTACTAGCGCTTAACACACTTGGAGAAATCCCTTTCAGTGAGAAGAGCTATGATGTCCTGCTGATGTAATTCTGCATCTAGAGACTGAGGTATGGGGGTTCGCTAGTCAAAGCCCAGAGGTCTTCTATTATTATAATAAACTATCTTACTGCAAGGGGAGGGTGGTAATGTTATTTATACGTTTATCCACTGAGCTCTGAGATGCTTTCCCCATTTGTATTCTATGGAATTGTAACCATGCTGCTTATATTAGTCATATGCATTATGCTATTAGTACTGACACGTGTACTGTACATTAGAGCACGTAAGTTGGAATAAACATTTTAACCTATCCAGTGTCTCTTACTACGCACCTTGTGGACAAGTACGAGTGAGTGACGAAAGAGTGTTCTTGCTTCTGTGAGTCCTGAGATAAAGATACCGTGTTCTGGGTTGTCCAAACATTAGTACTTGGGTGCTAATGGGATGCTAAGCTAGTTGGGTTGGGGTTTTTGGGTGCTACGGTATATGGTGGCAAACCACTGTATTCCGGGGTCCCATTTTCCTGTGCATAGCTCTGTGTATGTGCAGAAACCTTATGACAATAGCTTCTACAAATCTCGATCAAACCTTCTTAATAAAATTCATAGTTGTATAATAAATAGCTAAAGCAGCCGCTAAAATGAACTCCGGCAAAACTGCCACCTAAGATGACCAAATTTCCTTGATACGGCATACAATCAATTTAAGTTCATTCTGTATTAGTACAGTAAAGTGCATAGTGCAATGAACAATTGCCCAAAACTAGGGAGCATAAAACATTTACCTAAGGCTTCTCTCTTTCAAACGAATCACCCACACCCAGCCCAAGTACTTAGCGACAGCGATCACTATGGACTCTTTAGTAGATGTTTTTAGGATCCTAAGTGCCTCGCTACTTGACCTGGTCCCCAAATTTAAACATAAAGGTTTCAACCATCTGGACCTAGGATTTCTATAGGCTGGGCAAACAAACAAAATGTGTGCCAGTGATTCGCTAGAGTTGGAACAAAATGAACAATTGCTACTAGTCGAGCTACGCCATTTACTGGTAAATACATTAGTAGGAAGTGAACCCACCCTAAACTGATGGTACAGTTTCCTATCTTTGGGGGTGGTGATTAGATCCCAGTACCCTTCGTATTCCACTTTATGCTTTATCTCAAGGAAATCTCTGGATAGTGACGGACCAGTTAGGGCAGCAAACCGCTTCATAGCTAGCGAGTTCCAATATGCTACTTTGAAATCACTCTTAGCTGGAAATACACTATCGACGGGGGAAGCCCATAATCTGCTCATCCCCATCTCACAAAGAGTGACTTTTACTTGCCTTAGCCACGGAATTTTGCTCATGCCGTCAGCCTCCCTAACTTCTAGGAGAGCCTGGGCATAGTGGGAAAGCTCCGGGGTGACCCAGAGCCTTCTCCAGTATGCCACTGGCCTAAAGTGTGCCACATCCTCAATTGAATAGCAACCCAAATCTAGAAATAAGGGTAATAGTGGGGTGGACTGTGGGAGGCCAATTAATGACCTCAAAATTTATTTTGAGCTTTCACTAAGGGGTCTAGATTGGCATAACCCCACAGTTCAGCCCCATACAAAATCGAAGCGCTAATTTTTGAGGTATAAATTTTTAGTGCAGGAGCAATTGGTTTAGTGTATGATGATCGCTGCTCCTTCAACAAGGCACCTAAGAGTTGGGCATGCTTGACAGAGAGCAAGTCTATCTGAGGCTTCCAACTAAGTTTGCTGCCAATAGTTACCCCCAGATAAGTAAAATTCTGTGTTTGTTCAAGGATACCTTCCTTCATTCCGACTCTACCCCTGATATTCCTATGTTTGTGTAGGACCATATATTTTGTTTTATCTACGTTCACTACGAGGTCATGGTCCTGACAGAATCCTCGAATCTCGAAAGGGCACACTGTAGGCCCTTTCGCGTCTTGGAGAGTACAAGGGTGTCGTCCGCAAACATAAGCAACGGGATCTTCATCCCTGCTAGAGTGGGTGCATCCGTGGGATAATTATAAAAATACTGAACCACCCCATTGATGAGAAGAGAGTTGGTGCTAAAACGCACCCCTGTCGAACCCCCTTCTCTACAGGAAACATTTGGGTGGTGCTCCCCTGCGCGTCCCATCTCACCTGCGCATAATTGGCAACATGTAACTTAACCAGAAAAGCCAAAATTTCTAATGGCATACCTAATTCCAAAAAATTTCGCCACATTTTAGTACGGGGTACAAGGTCAAAAGCCGACTTAAGGTCGACAAAAGCTGCATAAATTGTACCTCCCCCTAGCACTACAGTACACCAATAAATCAGAATGAACCTGAACACCTGATCAATGGTGCTGGTACAAGAGCGGAAACCCGCCTGGAGTGGAGACAAGATGTCATATTCCTCAATCCAGGCCTGGATTCTGCTCAGTACCAACCTAGCCGAAACTTTTTGTATACAATCAATAAGGCTTATCGGCCTATAGTTGCCTGGTTGAGAGCGGTCCCCTTTCATGTAGATAGGGAGAATTTCTGCTCCTGACCAAGTACCGGGCATGGGTGCTCCACTTGCTATGGCATTCACAAGGAGCTGAATATAGGATGCCCAGTTAGGTATATCATAAAGGAACAGATCCGCGGGGATGCAGTCAGGCCCAGGCGCCCTGCCTCTTGGGACTGAGAGTAAGGCATTTTCCACCTCTTTCTTGGTAAAGAGCAAGATGGAAGTAGGAGGTGGCATATCAAAAAGATCTTGTACCTCCTCAGGGAGTGCAAACTGGGCTTTGAAGTGCGATACCCACTGGTCTGGGGCTACATAATTCACAGGCACCTTACTAGGTGCACCACTGCCCCATTTCACCAAGTGCCAGAAGGTAGTCATGTTTCTCCCCGAGCATGCCTTAAGCAGTTCGGCCCAGGGTTGTTCATCCCAGTCCCTTTTAGCTCGGTATTGGACCGCCTTATATTCAGCCCTTGCCCTTCGTATATGATCCCTATTCTTTGACCTAATTGCCCTAGCTAGGGTTCTATAGGCCGTTCGACACGAAATATCATACCAGGCGGCCGCCTTAAATCCCGAGATTTTCTGGGGTTTTTTGGTTTTAGAAATAAAAAAGCCTTTAAGCTGGTTAAATATTTCCCCATGGACCTGCACAACTATAGAGTTAAGCTCTTCCTGAGTAGCGCATGTCTGTAACGTACCCAGTGCATTAACCACCAAAATACTCATTTGCTTTAAGTGCTCTTCTTTTTTTAATCACGTTTGACCATTTAACTCTCCTGGCATCATTTGTCAGTAGTGCCTCCACGTAATCAGTTTGTGGTGCCGGACTAACACCATGAGGAGTACATGCGGGATGCAAGGAGAGCACTAGCGGGTTATGGTCACTCTCAGTACGTTCACAGACCACCATATCTATTAGGTTGGACCAAAATTCCTTATTAAGCAGGATAAAATCAATGCGACTACTACGCAGCCCAATGCTAAAGGTGTGCGAGCCCTGCTTATCTGAGGCTGTTCTCCCATTAACAGCCCTGACTCCCTGTTCCATGCAAAACACCTTTAATTGCAGGGCAGCCCCTGTCCATTTTTTAATTAGAGGAAGATCCAGAGTTGGAATAAACCACTGAGCATCCTCATCTGCATTGAGATTTACATAGTTAAGGTCCAGGGGTTCAAAAGTACAATTAAAATCACCAGCTATTATCAAATTATTATCACCTCTATGTTCTGTTAAGAACATATCTAAAAAATCAACTGTGGGAGAAGCTTTCCCGCCTTGCACACCCCTTGCATAGACATTGATAAGCAGCAAGTCGGGTACATTTACCTGCTGTATCCTAATTGTAAGAATGTCCCTGCAATTGATGTGCAGCTCCTCCACCCTATAATGATTAGATTGTCTAACCCAAGTTGTAAGCCCCCCCCCCCTTGGTCTACCTCGCTGTCCCCCTTCCGCTACCTTTGAAAAATTTAAGTAGCCTTGGCGATGTACATAGTCCATAGCCCAAGTTTCTTGAAAGGTCAGTATATCATGGCCCTCAATAAAGATGGACCAATCTACTGAAGCAGTTTTTTGTAAGAGCCCAGCTATGTTCCAAGAGGCTAATTTAAGTCTTACAACGGGACCGGGATTGTAGCTACTACCTGGCGAGTGGCAGAGGCTACTTGCCGCCACTAAGCCAGTTACCCCTACAAACGGATGGATACCAATAGGTATCGAGGTACACTCCCCTGCCTCGCCCGTCCTGTTTGCAACCAGAGCATTATCACAATTTTGGACATTCGGGGTAGTTGATGGGAAACCTCCTAGGTTATTAGAACCTGATACCCGACCACCTTCACCCAACTCAACCATTGGAGAGAAAACTGTAATGTTACTAGTGAGCAGACCAAGTCAATCTATATCCTCCAGGTTAGAGAAAAGGTCAAATCTGTTGTGTGTAGGAACCGCATAGTCATAGGGGCCTGGAACCAGGTCTACGTCCCTTAAACCATCCCTTACTCTTACGTGGGCTGGAAAATTACGGTAGAAGAAACCTAACGGCAAAATATTAATATTGTCCCTGCTTAAGTGCCCGGACCCTGCCCTATCTAAAATAGTTTGGACTAGGTGCGGGGACCCAAAGCTCAGGACCACGCAGTCTCCTCTAAGGGCTTTCAGAGATTTCCCAACCCACGGAATTCTACGTATCATTTTGAATTCACTGAATAGAGCATTACCAAACCCAGTTCTAGAATTCAACAAGTGAAGGGCTTTATTCTTAAGTGATGACCAATGTTCATCACCACCTGAAGGAAGCACTGGCACATTCGATAATATAACGGTATATGGAGTGGCTTCGGGTGGAAGATGAAGAAACATACTAGTACTCTCAGCCCCTCCTTGTAACAACCCTGGGGCTTGATGCTCTACTTGTTCCCTTCTATGGGATACGTTGTCAGTAGGTATATGTATGCTCTGTGAGTTTACCAAAGGAGCCTTCTCTTTACTATGAGGAGGGCAACCAACCACATTAGTGGCTATTCTAGTTTCGGTCGCACTTACTTGGCTTGGTACATTCGATCCCCCTAGCACACCCTCACTCACTAAGGAGGGTGAGGAAAAAAGATGCTGCTCGATTTTGGCTAGTCTCATGTCTATGCCAGACAGTTTTAATAATAACGGGTCGAGCATGGCCGACAATTTCTCTTCGAATTTAGTTAAAAGGACAGCCTCAAAATTACTAGACACCTGTGTGTCAATAGCCTTAGTTCTTACATCTCTAACGCCCGGAATGCCTGGGGCAAAAACAACATTGGAACCACCCTCACTACCCGGGGCTGCCATTTTCCTTTTTGCCATTTTACATGCCTGGTGCGTGGTTTTAGGCAAGCCACGCGCCTTCCTTTTTTTGTTAGTGACTTCCCCACCTGTAACTTGTATAGACTTTTGATGGCGGGTAAGTACCTTTACAGGGGGTGTGGGCGATAATGATGGAATACTAGCTGCCACAGTAGACCCATTTAGTTGAAGCTCTTGGGGGATAGAACTCACTGAAAGCATACAGTCAATTGTTGTGTCCGACTCTGGTATGGGCAAAAGGGGAGGTGAGATAGCTTCAGAGGAGACTCTATATGGGTCTAAAGAGTCTCCTTTCTGTTAGCTCAATTTCATGAATTATAACTGACTCCGCCCATGTCAGAAAGGCATCCAACGTGCCTGCAACTCCTGGTCCCCCTCCCCCCTTACGCTTAACCTTGCTCATACTTTCAGAATGGTGACACTCAAAAACACTGCAGATAAATATTTACAGTCAAAAAAAAATAATGCTGACCAATTTCTGGGGAGACCGAAGAAAAGAGGGTGGCCCAGCCCTGTCTCTTCCTGACTCGGACGGGCACAGACAGGCCCTGAGTCAGCTTTAAGCGCCGACTGGCGCGAGATTGATGGGCGGCTCCTGCCGCGAATTCGTGGTGCCCCCTGGGGCTTGCAGTTCCTGGCAGGTAGCGAGTGGCAGCAAACAGTGGCGGCAATCAAACAGGGCATCCCATGTTATCAAGAAGAAAAAGCTTCTTAAAGCTACAGGAATCTCTCGGTACCCTGGGGTGAATATGCTTCTTGTTTTGAGCTTAGTGCTTGGTGCCCTTGCACCCTCCCCCTGACCGTTCCTTAGTCCGTAGTCCACACAGGGTCCTTTTTAATCAGCCCCAGCTGACTCTGTGCCCAGGGACCACGTTGCTTTTTTACCAAAATGGGACTTTAATCCACGAGCCCCAGTCAGCCAGGAGATCTGCTTGCCGCGCGATGACTGCGCCTTTCAAATTCCACAAAATTAAGCCCCCAGCTGAAGCATACGTTGAACCTGCCCAGGCGCTGTTCGCGCCTTTTCTTTGCCGCACGGCAAGCCGGAGCCCTCAAACCTGGCCTCCCCTGCCGCCCGCGGGCTTCCTTTCTACTTGAGCAGCAGCCTTCAGACCATTGGAAAAATCTTGCTGGATGTCATAGTAGCAACCAAAAATCATGCTAGGAGACACCAAATCTCGCTCTGACTCGCCAACTTACCGTTTTGGCGCACGCATGAAAAGAAATTCCGATGCATGGCGACTGGCAGAATTTGCCCACAACTGAATATTTCACCCACCCTTATCCACAACACCAAAACATTAACAGTATTAAATATGCAAGCACATATTGTGTAGGATGCCAGTGCTGATAACATTTGGAGAAGCCTAAAAGACCTGGCTCTATGCACATTCGTTTCACGTTATCCTGTTTTTCTGTCTTTCAGGACGATTGTTTCCCTCTTGTGCATCAGAAGGATATTTAGGCTGAGTCTCTTCGCTTCAGGACACCTTACTGGTTTTTGCACGCTTAATAAAACTTATAGCCTAATAAAACATTTATAACAACACAAAATGTACTATGCTAAGTATTCCCTCCACATCAGCTGTGTAAGAATACAAAACAGTAACCAGTCACACACATAGTGAAAGAGCAAGGGAGGGACAAACATTGCCAATACGTACAAGCAACAAATCCAAAGCAGAGTATCGGTGTGCATGACTTTCTTCTTTCTCTCGATCTCCCCCATACACCTCAACAGCAAGAGCTTGTAATTTTTCCATCTGCCCACTTCAATCTTTTGTTTTTATGTATGTATGTGATGATATGGCAGCTACAGATTGCCACATGGCTACTCGCTAGCCTGTCTGTCTGTTGCTCCGCTCGCTTTCTGTCTTCCGCTTAATTTTTCATCTATTTTATAGCTAATAAATGTGCGAGGGCCCACCAGCTGAAGAATGCTACCGAGCTGTTACCTTATTTTGCTTTTAGGTTGCGTTGCGCAGATACTTCCTTGTAATTTACATTTCTGAAATGGACACTCATCTAAAATGATTGTTCTGAAATGGACATTCTTGAAAAAGGAAATTAAGCTTAAAGAATGTCAAAATTAACCCCAGTGCATCACGATGCATTTATGTGCAGGGTGGCTATCTTGTAATACTGTTTTTTTTATTAGGAAAAACCATTTCAAAATGGCCGATGTTAGAAATGGGGGTCTCTAGTTGGCAAGTTAGTACCCTGTCCAAGTTGGGACCCTTCCTTCTAGTCAGGGTAAGGGGAATTACACTTCTTAAATAACCCCTGCTCACCCCCTTTGGTAGCTTGGCATGAGCAGTCAGGCTTATATCAGAGGCAATGTATAAATCATTTGCACATAACACACAGTAATACAGTGAAAACACTACAAAAGGACACAACACCAGTCTTAGAAAAATAGCCAATATTTATCTGTGTAAAACAAGACCAAAATGATAAAAATCCAACATACAGTCATAAAGATATGAATTTTGAAAGAATAAACTTAAAAGACAGTTCCTTGAAGTCAATAGCTACGTCCGGGGCTATCATGGTGTCATGAACAAACAGCAGTTCAGGCTGACCGCCAGGTTGCGGGCCAGCTACGGTGTCTGGGAGACCCGCAAACAGTACCTTGGAAATGCAGGGCGTCATGGACCTTGTGATGAGTTCTGAAGGGGCATAGTCGACAGGCGTCAGTTCTGGAGGTCAATGCAGGAGTAGTTGGACCCTTGAAGTCACACATGTTGCAGATCGAACTCCATGAGGTTAAAGTCAGGAGTGCTGGTGTCGGCAGGCATCGGGGCTATGGTACGAAGTGGAGTGGTGCAGCGTGCAGTGCTCTCAGGTTGCGGTGCAGGTACAGCTCTGTGACAGTGTCCAGCGGCTTTGGTGAGACCAGGGCTGCGATGCAAAGTGGGGCGGTGCGACAGGTCAAGGTGCAGGTAGCGGCATCATCGTTGCTGAAGCGCTGTCGTTGGTAGATGAGCTGGAGTCGATGGTGCTGGCGTCGGTGGATCAAGGCTGCATTGTGGGATGGGGAGGTGTGTCGTGCATGGTGCAGGCAGTGGCGTTGAGGTCAGCTTGGAGTGTCGTTGTCAGTGAGACCTGGCCACAAAGTGAAGCGAGTCAGTGGGGCGTGCGGTGCTCACAGGTCACGGTGCAAGCAGCGGCTCGGTGACATCGCTGGCCGTCGTCGGTGAGACCAGGGTTGCGGTGCGAAGTGCGGCGGTGCCTTTAGGTCATGGGCCAACAGCAGCATCATTGACGGTGTCTGGGTGGTTTTCCTTCTGTTGCAGTACAAAACACACAGTTCCCCGTGCTGTTGGCAGATGAAGATGAAATCTTTGATGTTCCTGAGAGTTATAGCCGGAGACAAGCTCTGCTTCAAGCCCTTGGAGATACTCAGGAAATAAGTTGCAGAAAGTTCTGTCCAGTCCTTTTAATGCCCAAGACGGAAGCAGCAACTGCAGGACAATCCAACAAAGCAACACACAGCAAAGGGGCAATACTCATCCTGGCAGCTCTTCCAGCTTTTCTTTTTGGCAGGTCCTTTTGTCCAATAGAGTTCTAAGGTTCTGGGGCCAGGGCCTCAATATTTATACTACTTTTCTCTTTGAAGTCTTAGGCAGAAAGTCCCTCTTGCTCAGTATAAATCAGCTCTGTCCTCCCTGGTCTAGCTTCACTACAGGAGGTGGAGACAGCATTGTGCAGAGCAGCCACAGCCTATTCAGGTGTCAGTGACAACTCCTCCCACCATTCTATCCCATGATGGTCCATTGGCATATGCAGGGCACAACTCTGCTCCCTTTGTGTGAGTGTCTGGTGTGAATGCACAAACAGCCCCTGTCAGTCTAAAACCAGACGGGTAATCTACAAGCAGGCAGAGGCACGCTGGATGGTTAAGCAAGAAAATGCCCACTTTCTAAAAGTGGCATATTGAAACTCCCAATTTAAAAACCACCTTTTTAAAAAGATGTGATGTATTCTGAGCTCAGGGAGCCTAAACTCCATTTCTCTATCTTTTCCTAATTAGAAGTTACACTTGTAAAATGTTACAAGGCAGTTCCAATGATCACCTACGGGAAAGACGGCCTTTCAATAGTGAAAAACTAAAATGCATAGTATTTCACTATCAGGATATGTAAAACACACCAGCACATGCCTGCCTTTCACATACACTGCCCCTTGTCCATGGGGCTACCTTGGGCCTACCTTAGGGGTGACTTACAAGTAAGAAAAGGGAATGTTAGGGACTGGCACGTGGGTGCACTTGCCAAATCGACATGGCAGTTAAAACTTCGCACAGACACGGTAGTGCAGGTCTGAAACACCTTTGAATGGGTACTTGTGTGGGTGGCACAACCAGTGCTGCAGGCCCACTGGTAGCATGTGATTTATAGGAACTGGGCACACCTGCGCATTTTACTAGCGATTTATTAGTAAATCAATTATGCCAAATATGGATACACCAATCAGTAATACAATTTACAGTAGGAGCACGTGCACTTAAGCACTCGAATAGCAGTGAGAGTGCGCAGAGACACTAAACCAGCAAAAACTAAGCCCAGCATATCATCAAAAACAGGAGGTCAGGAAGGAAAAAGACAGGGGGAACATTCCAAAAGATGCCAGGTCTAATAGCCGCCCATGAGTGTGCATGTGTAATAATGCACCAGGGGCCATAATGGAATGCTGTTTTTATTGGAAAAATAATTCCAAGAGTGTCGCCCATGTGTGGGGAACCACCACGGGCGATCTTGGAAAGTTTTTTTCTCATAAAGGAAATGAAAAGGCATTTCAGGATGGATGTCCATGCAAGCGCATGTATAATCACACACTAGTGGACATTCTTAGAATATTCTTTTTGCTAATCAGCATCAGCAAAACGAATATATTGGCAATGGCTTTTAAAGGTGATATGTATTGACTTTACCAGTGCTTGTTTTACTTGGGCCTAAATATGACCTCTCTCCTGCTCAGCAATTTAAATAAACTCCCACCTTCTATGTTTAATGTGCATATGCGGCCAATCTGTTTACATTTAAATATGTATTTATGTGGAACTGGTGCGTGCAAATAAATATGATTTCTACTCTGCAGTTAAGACGCTACTATGCATCAAGCACAGATTAAGAGATCACAGAGTTTGGCGGAGCTTTTTATTGATGGAGCTGAAAGTGGGAGCACTTTATGTGAAAATGTTGTTTCTAGGCCACTATCATGTCTTGCTGGCCTTTGTGTCCATAAACAAACCCCTAAAGGTCTGTTTCTTTAAGAAAAACATTCTGTTATATGCTGGAAGTTTTCTATTAGCTACATTGTAGGGTCATGAGTATTTTTTGTTTACCATTGCCATGGTTTGTGCATCTGCCAAACTCTACACAGCCCATGGAGGCCCAGATTATGAGTTGTGTCGTATTTCCGCACCTGGAGACATCCTTAATGAGTGGCAAATCCAAAGGCAGGACACTTGATTGCAAGCTTTTTCTGGGTCCTGTTGCATTGGATTTAACGTTCTCAAAGTGTTCATGAAATGTTTATCCATGCGATCTTTTTGTGCGTTAATACTGGCCGGTATTACCACACTGAAAAGAGACGCATGCGCAGAAAATACCCATCGACAGGAAATTACATATAAGAACAGGAACTATGCAATCATTAATCGGTTTCCTTCTTTCTTATCTTTGCATAGCAGAAGAACTTTTTGTAAGTTTCCATTGAGATTAGTATCTTTTTGGAATATTTTATTTCTGCTGCTCCTCTTTGGCTTCCATCTTTGGATTTCCAGTCCAAATATAATTGTGAAGCCATCCACGTAAGATATGTTTATCATACCTGTGGCCTCTGGACGAAAATTTGCAGGACTATAACTGTGATTGAAAGAATAGAATGCGGTGCCTGTGTGGGTGAGGAACAGGGTAAGTGTCTCACATACCCTTCTCATACCTATACATAAACTCATGCATAAGCTATAAAGTATAAAATATCAAAGGTTTTGGGATGGTAGTTAATGAATGTGCCTTGGACATGTATTTTGTTTTTAAATTAGTATTTTCATAGATTGACATATGGATGGAGTTGTTCTTTAAACAGTTCTTGTAATTGCAGGTGACACCGCACAAGAGGACACAGAGCAGCCCTCTGCCAGCTGAGCACCACTTCCTACTAGGAGATCAAAGGACAGGCTATGGGTAGTGATGCAGCGGATACAATAAAAACTATTTTCCTCCTAGGTCACTTATCGGTCATCCAGGGGCGACTTATATTTTCTCACATCCACATGACGATGGGGCCCATAACATCGCCTATCACACACACACACACCTGGATTTCCTCTACACCTTTACGAAATTCTATACTCCTAGGAGAATAGGAAAACTAAATAAAAAACATCATGATGTACCGCTGGAAGGAGCCGGGATACCTTATTATCTTAACCTATTGCTTTCTTAGTTATTTCTTAAGATATTCCTGCTCATTGTTTTGTCGATGGATCATCTAGTAAGGAATCAGTTTATAGTGATTAAGACCAGCTAAATCACAATAACTAATTACCAGTTTCACAAACATTTAGTAAAATAACCACTGAGTCGTTTGATTTAAGAATCTTAAATTTTATATAATTTTAAAGGCATGAAAAAGAATTTTAGACTTTTTATTCAATTATTCATTCATTATTAATTCAAATATTTATTAAGCAAAATCAATTTTATTGCAGAAAGGAAATTTTGTCATGAAGCAAAACCCTAATTACCTGCCTATCTTCCTAATTTAGCCTAATGATTTCTAACCTAAGTTTAAGATTTAAAAATAACCTGATTCTCATACTCAACTGGAAAAATAAGACCGCAACAGAAACTTCAGCTCGTCAGCATCAGCTACCGCAACCCGTCTTATCTAACAGTCTTTCAGCATCTCCCGCTCAGTAAAATGGATCGATCTGGAACACCAAGCACTGGAAGCCACCAACTCCAACACCGACTCTGACTACTCTCTCCCACCAAGAGTAGGCCTTCTTATACCCTAATTCTAACTTTGCTAACTAAATTGTTGCAACATTAATAACGCGCTTTTCTCTCATTGGTCCACTCATTTCATCTATTCATTCTTAATCAAGTTCTCCCGGATCCAGCTTGTTCTTTTGGAATGTATATGTTCATTTCCTTTCTCACAGTTCAAGACATGTTTCCATCCGCTTCGATCAGTACATTTGTGACTTCTTTCGATACATTCGAGAACTCTGCAGGCATTGTCCTTTCTCTTAAAACGGTTTCCCACGATTCTTTGCTGATCACCACGGCACACTATCAGTTCAATTAGGTCACATCAGCCTTGACCATTCTTGCATCTTAGCCTCTCAACACCATCACGTGGTTAGCCTTTCTCCAACTTTTCTCCCTTGTCACACGTTTTTCTCAGCACATGCGCACTCTAATAACCGGCAGCCATTTTATATCACCACTCGATTAGACTTAGAAGCACTATTTAGAAATAAACAAAACATAATTAAAATAGAGAAACATAGCCTTTTCGTTTCCCTCCCGTCATCTACGTACCCCAATTAGTTATTACCTAGCAGAAAGCAACATTTAAGCTGTTCCTTACTTACCATCACTATTGTTTTTGCAACGTCACGTTTTATATTCTATGAAGCACAAATCATGCATTTATTATTTATTTAGTACGCAATTATTTTATGTTATAATTAGACACACAGACATTCGTTAATAGATTATTCAGCATATATACTTGCGTGTTACCCTTCCCTCACGTACATTGTTGATTAATACATTTAAACGAACATTTTTATTAATTATTTATAAAATTTTGTTAGGGGTTAAAAAAATTATTTTCTCTGCTCCATCAACTCCCCCTTTGGTGATTTTTAAATCACCACATAAAACCCAAGTTATACTTCTTTTTCAGGCAGCATATGTCTTTCATCCTTTTGCTTTTTGTTAGTTATACATCTGTTTCCATTTCATCTTGTCTTCTTGTCTCTTTATACATGCTTTCATTCATTTTCTCGAACTCAATTTCACCCATTTCTCTCTCTTTCATTATTCTGTTATTTCTTTTTATCTTATTTTGTCTTACTTTTCTTTTTATACACGTTATTACAATTTTCAACACCATGGCTAACAATATTGCTACCGTTGCTATTATTATAACTTTCCCTATCATTAGTCTACTCATTCTTGTTAACCAATTTGCTACTGAAGAAAACCCTCTACCAAGTTTTCCCAGGACACTTTCAACCTCCAGTGGAACTAGTTCTTTGTGCAAATTTGTAATATTTGTAATATACTTTTGTATATTTTCACTTTTATCAGGAATGTAAGTGCAACAATGTTGGACTTTCAGCATTCCACAAACTCCACCCTCTTTTGCCAAAAGAATATCAAGGGCAAGCCGATTTTGCATCACCATAGCTCTCATGGCAACCATTTCGGTATTTACCATCAAGAACCCTCCCGCAGTATCTGTAGACAAACGATCTACTACTGTGGATAACTTCCGAATTTTAAATGCATTCAAAGATATTCCCACTGCTGGTATTAATGCTCCAAAAATATCACCTACAATTTCTGAAAAACTTTCCCTCTTTCTACGTGTAAAGCTATTAATCATCTTGTATGTTCCTTTTTCTTCTCTGTCCATATGAAAGATTTTTGGAAAGACCAGGCCTACATAACAAGTTCCATACCAATGGTCCGGTAACCTGTAATAAGCTCTATTCCCACAAATATAATAGATACCTGGAAATATTGGATCTTTTCCACCTTTGAATCCCCAACCTCCCAAAATTTGATAATTGTCATGGCAAATACTGGAACCTACAAAATAATTGTCATAGACTGTCTTATTTCTCCTAATACACAACTTTCCTGTTTGCGGCCAATCTAATGTCATTGCTGCATTTATCTTTTTCCCTTCATGATTTTCTTCCTCAAACGTCCATAGATGTGTTCCCTTCTCTTTTATTGCTTCTCTTTGAAATGTCATTCTCCTTTCTTCAACCATTTCTAAAAATACCTTTTCTTCTTTCTTTAACTCACAGGTAAGGTTGTTTTTAGCTATTTCTTCTAATGTTAAAATTCTATGCTCTAAAAAGAATTCTCCTAAAACCCTTGCTTGTTTTACTTTAAGTTCTGGAACTACAGGAACATTTGCAAAAATCTTATCTATATCAGTGTAATAAAACTCTAATCTACCTGTTTTATAAAATAAACTTGCTATGACACTACAGGTTATTCCATAAGTTAGAGGTAAGTGATGATAAGTCACACCTTCTGACACTGATGCAGGCAACTGCATACAAACATAACAATCTCTCACATCCATTGTCTCTACCTATTCGTACAACAATTTTGTAAAAACATTTTTAGAAAAGTCTGTTACTGACTTATCCTTATGTAATTCTGCACTACTTCTTAAAATAACTGGTTCTTTAATATTAGTTTCTTTTTCTGGTTTAGTATCATTCTTTGCTTCTATTACAGCTATACTAATAGGAATTGTGATTGCTAAAACTATCCATACTGTCATTAATAATCCTGTACAAAAGCAGCACATTTTACACCATCTTTTTACAAACTCACATTTATCCCTTCTATCTCTAGTATTTTCCATTTTGCTTTTATCTTTTGTTAAATCTCAAAAAATGGTGTCACTACACCTCAGAAATGACTTAGATGCCACTCTGCTTTCAAAAGTCTTTGCTTGGTACTTTCTTTTAATTCTTTCCAGAATTCTTTCGTTGTCACATCCGGTGATTTGTCATATCCAGTAAAATTGTCACATCCGGCAGAAGCACTTTAAGTCTTCACTTCAGGTTTGTTGCATCTCACCTTTACCCATTCGGTTTCTTAGTCTCGGGTTCTCGTGAGTGTTTCCTTCTTCTTTGTAATCCGTTAGAGCGATGTACAACCACTCAGGTGACTTGTATTTCGAATTCACTTTCTTTGTTCTTTTAGACTTTTGCAATCGTTTTCCACTTGGCTTTTCTTGTTCCTTTTGACTTGTTATTTCATTCACCTGTTCAGCACTTTTTTCTCCTGTTCTGATTATTCTGTATCTCAATTTTCTTGTATAGTTGCTGGGCCAATTGTCTCCTTTTCTTGGCCTTTTGGCTTCACCTTCTTTTTCTCCTCTTTCTGATTTCCAGTTTTTTTCTTGATTCAGTTCTTGTTTTCTCTTCTTCTCCGCTTTCTTCAGATTCTGTTTAAACTTTTTCACAACTGTCTCTTATTTTGAAACTTATGATCTCATCTTCTTTTACTGGTGGATCTGTCTTCTCCTTCTTGTGTTCCCTTATTACTGTCCCTCCTCGATGTTTTTCCGAATTGGTATTTATCTCACTCTCTGCGTCTAATTTTCCCTGTTCTTTTGTTTCACTATCTGTCCCTATAGCTCCTCGGGGTTCTTCTCGATTTTCTAACTTTTTATTTGTCTCTTTCCCTACTTTGTCTATTAATATTACTTTTGAAGGATTTCCACCATAACTTGTACTTGGTTGCTCATTTAGATCAATTTCTTGTTCATTCTCTTCTCTAATTGGTTTAAATCCCCAAGTTCTCCTTCGAAATTCTTCACAGTTTTCAACTGAATCATCAGATCCTGAACTCGTGTCAGATATTTCCAGATGTCGACTTACAGGTCGATCTTCAAGTTCTGGAATTTCTGTAATTTTTCCTTCTTCTTCTTCTTCCTCTTCCTCTTTAGAGGTGCTTGCAGTTGGGGTTTCCAGATGTCGACTTTCAGGTCGATCTTCAAGTTCTGGCACCCTTTCTCTTATTCTTTCTGTCCCATTCGCTGAACTCTTATCCCACACTTCCAGACGTCGACTCACATGTCGATCTGCAGGCTCTTGAACTCTGATTGTGTGGCTGGCATGGACCCAGTTTTTCACTCCTGCACACTTGACTGCAGTTGTTGTCACTAGGATTACCTGTCGTGGCTCGTCCCAGCGAGGAACTAGACAGTTTCTTCTCCTGTGGATTTTTATGCGGACCCAGTCTCCTGGATTCAAGTCGTGGGCTGGTTTTCTTTCAAGAGTGGTCGCATCCGGTCCAACCTGATGAAACACAGAACGCACCACATCAGCCAGTCCTTTGCAATAATCCAGTACTAGATCATCAGTTATAGTCAATAACTTGTTGACAGGTACTTGTGCTTGTCTCATTGCTCGTCCCATGATCACCTCATGAGGACTAAGTCCAGTTTTCTTTTCAGGAATGCTTCTGATGGTCATCAGGACAAGGGGCAGTGCATCGGGCCATTTGAGTCCTGTAGCTTGACACATTTTTCCTAACCTGTTCTTAATTGTTCCATTAATTTGCTCTACTACCCCAGAAGCCTCTGGTCTGTATGCACAATGCAGTTTTTGTTTAATACTCAATGCTTCACAAATCAATTGAATCAACTCATTTTGAAAATGTGTTCCTCTATCTGTCTCAACCGTGACTGGAAAACCATACCTTGGAATGAACTCTCGCAGCATAAGTTTTGCTACCGTTATTCCATCATTCCTTCTAGTGGGGTATGCCTCCACCCAACGAGAAAACAAACAGACGACCACTAGAACATATTTTAGTCTGTTACAAGGGGGCATTTCGATGAAGTCTAATTGCATTCTAGTGAACGGACCTCCTTCTCGTCCTATTGTTCCTAGACTCACTATTGTCTTTCTTCCTGGATTAAACTGTTGACAAATAAGACATCTTTGACAAAGACTTTCAGCTATGGCTCTGAATTTTGGGTTATACCATGTTTGTCTAAAACGTCTGATCATTGCATCTCTCCCAATATGAGCTTGTCCATGGTACATCCGTGCCATGTCTGCAATCATGCTATCAGGCATAACTGGTCTTTCATCTCTGTAAACCCACACACCATTGTTTTCTTGTCTTCTACATCCTGCTTTTATCCAGTAATCTTTTTCCTCATCATTTGCAACTTCCTGTAACTGTCTCACCTCATCCCATGTCTCGACAGTGTTAGTAAAAAGCAAAGGAGAAGAGATATGCTCCCTTTCGCGATTTCTTATTTAGGGATACCATGTTCTCTGCACAATATTTGGCTATCTCGTCCGCGTAATTATTACCAACAGCTATGTAATCTTCATTTTTCTTATGTGCTTTGCATTTCACTACAGCTATCTGCTTAGGCAGCTGTATCGCCTCAAGCAGTTTCTTAACAAAATCTCCATTTCTGATAGGTGTTCCTGCAGACGTCAAGAAACCTCTTTGTGACCAAATCTGACCAAAATCGTGCACTATACCGAAACCGTACTGGCTATCGGTCACAATCGTAACTCGTACATTTCTTCCCAACTTACATGCTTGAATCAAAGCAATCAGTTCTGCAACTTGGGCAGACCTTATTCCTTTCAGACAAGACGCTTCCATCACAGTTGCCACTGTGCACACTGCGTAAGCTGCGCTTAGAACTCCTTCTTTCGTTCTCAAGCATGAGCCATCCACAAACATGACATAATCTGATTCTTTTAAAGGCTCATCCTTTATGTCAGCTCTTGGTTTTGTGCAATATTCCAGCACATTCAGACAATCATGATCTACTTCATCTTGTTCAATTATACTCTCTTCATCTGGCAATGATGTCGAAGGATTCACATTCATACATCTATCTATGGTCACATTTTCTGCACTCAAGATTACTTTTTCGTACTTAGTCAGCCGACTATGTGTCATGTACTGTGTTTTTGTTCTTGTCAAAAGAATCTCTACTGAATGGGGAACATATACTCTCAGTGGATACCCCATCACTATACCTTCACTTTGTTCCAGACTTACACAAGTAGCAGCAACAGCTTTCAGACATCCAGGCAACGCTTTTGCTATAGGATCTAAAACAGCTGAAAAATAAGCAATTGGTCTCTTCATTGTTCCATGTTTTTGTACCAGTACTGAAAATGCACATCCATCTCTTTCACTGCAGTACAATTCAAAATCCTTTTCATAGTCAGGCATTCCTAAAGCAGGGGCCTCACACAATTTCTTTTTCAACTCTTTGAAAGATTTCATTTCTTTGTCATTCAATTCAAAAGGGTCTTTTACATCCTTCTTGGTCAGTTTTTGTAATGGTTTAGCAATCAAGGAAAAACCACTTATCCATTGTCGGCAATATCCAACCATTCCCAGAAACATTCTTACCTCTCTTTGCGTCATTGGTGCTCTCATTCCTTGAATCATTTTTACTCTTTCTGTCGCTATCTTTCGCACTCCTTTCTCAATTTTATGCCCTAAATATTGGACTTCTTTTTGACAAAATTGCAATTTCGAAGGGGACACTTTATGTCCTCTTTTCTCTAGATGGTTCAGTAAAGCAATTGTATCGCTTACACATGCTTCTTTTGTTTTCGATGCCACCAACAGGTCATCGATATACTGCACCATCACTGACTTTTCTGGCATTTTCAAATCTTCCAGGGACTTCTTTAAAATCTGATTAAAGATTGAGGGGCTTTCTGTATACCCCTGAGGAATTCGGCACCATGCCAAAATACGCTCTCCGAACCGGAACGCAAATAATGGCTGGCTATCTGGATGTAAAGGAATAGAGAAAAATGCGTGACACAAATCTATCACTGTGTACCACTCAGCTTCATGTGGAATTTGGTATAGAATTACTGCAGGGTTTGGCACTATTGGACAACAAGGCACAACTATTTTGTTGATCTTTCTCAAATCCTGTACTATTCTATATGTTCCGTTTGGCTTTTTCAGTCCCATAATAGGTGAATTACATGGACTGCTCATTATTTCTTTTAGAATTCCCTGTTCGATCATTTTATTTATTACAGGAGTTATTCCTTCAATTATTTCTGGAGTCAATTTATACTGTGGCGTATTTGGGTAAGTTGTTCCTTCTTTTACTGTTACTTTTACGGGATCTACTTCTTTCATCAATCCAATATCTTCTCCTGTAAAATCCCACACATTTTCTTTCACTGCATTTTTCAGTTCTTTTGGAAGTTTTTCTGCATCAAATGCAGGAAACAAACCATTCATTTCAGGTTCCTGATTCATCAATGTTACTTTATACAATACATCTTCATCTGGGGTCTGAAATCCAATTCCATCTGGCGTACAATAAATTGTGCAATTCATTTTGCACAAAAGGTCACGACCTAAGAGATTTACAGGACTACAATCGCACACTACGAATCTATGCATTTTGCTAAAAGAACCAATTTTTACTTCCACTAATTCAGTAAGTGGTGTTTTAATCTGCTGATTCGCTACTCCAACTACTTGGATGTATTCACCTGAGAGAGGAAGGTTTGGAATTTCCACTGATCTAACAGTAGAACGGGTAGCTCCAGTATCGACAAGGAATGTTACATTTGCACCATTCACTTCTCCATCCACAAAGGGACCAGACTGATCTACCTCTAGAGTTGCGCCAAGTACGCACTCTTTTCCCTCTCCTAGGCACCGTCAGAAACTTTCATCCGACTCATCCTCACTCTGTCGCAACCAATACTGAGAAATGTTAGCTGCTCGCGGCAACTGTGTTACCTGCTCTCCTCCGTAGAATCCTGTTTCTGTACTGTATCTTTGCTGGTTAACAGTGTTGGGAAGTGGTGGTTGTGGCACCTGACCTTGTTGAACAACTACCTCATTCTGCACCTGTGGAGTTAATGATTGATTTTCCGGATTAGGTTTAGGTGGGAACTTACACTCGTTTCTCCAATGCCCTAATTTTCCGCAATTATGACAGGGCCATTTCTTCTTTGCCTCCTCTAGACTCATTTGACCTTTCCCTTTACCTATGTTAGGTCGCGATTTATTCTGTCCTGTTTCATTCCCACTATTATTGTCCAATTGAGCTTCTTGCTTTTCTGCCACTTTCACCTGTGCCCACATTGCCTTCTCTTTCAATTTACGCTGTCTACTCTCAATATCATCACTACAATACTTAGCATACCTCAGTACCTCATCTACCGTGCCATTTTGCCAGTTAATCATATGTTGTTTAATCATTTCACTAATCTCTGGTTTCAGCCCAAACACAAATCTGTATACGAAATGACTCATATCTTTTTCACTCAACTCCTCATATCCACTATACTGCTTGAAGACCAACAACAACCTCTCATAATAGGCATGTACAGACTCCTTACTTTCCTGTGTAGTTCTATCGATTTTTACCCAATCTGTTTCTTTAGGAGGAATCTTATTTTTCAAAAAGGTAATCACCTTATCGTACTTCCTCATCACCTCAGGACCTGGAGCTCCTGTCTTAGGATCTCTTGGATATTCTGTAGTTGGCCAGTCAACTGTAATTTTACACTCAGACCACAAATCAGTTGGCACCACTATGTCAAACAATCCATCTAAATCTATCCACAACACTTTTGAAACCTTCACAAACCTCTCCACTTGTCGGTACCATTCAACTGGTTTCTCTCTCAGCTTCGGGAATTCATTTGTAAATGACAGTATATCCTGTCTAGTCCAGGGAACATGCACATAACTACCACCTGGAGTTTCTCTCATAGGGTATTCTCTTGCAACAGGTTCTTTTTCAGTTATCATAAAAGCCAAAGAAGCTTTGTCTGCAGTTTTCTCATTCTTTTTTGTCCATCTAACTTTCCATCTGTCCACATCACCCCATTTTCTCAGTAAAACAATTAACTCTTTTATCTGTGTCAGCCTTCCTGCTGTGTTCAAGTTTTCAATATCTTTCTCACAAAAGTCTACTCTGTACGGTTTCTGCAATGTTTTCACTTTCGCAAAATCTACTCCAATTTCACTTGCTATCTCTTCTAGTTTGTCATGTAAATTTTTAGCTCTCCATGTAATACTTTTGCACAGAAACATGATTTCATCATCCTGGTAATTTTTTAGCTTTTCTGTACCAATCGTCCCTAAAATTAATTCTTCCATGTCAATCTTTAACCTAATTACATCTAATGGTTTTTCTTCTGGTTCTTTTATTTTAAATGCCTTCATCCATTCATTTAACTCATCAGGAGTCGGACCTATGGGTGTATTATTTAGTTCTATCCAATTACCACTCTTTTCAGGGGTCTCTGTTGCAGATTCTGTTACCATATGCATTTTTCTACCATTACACTCATTCACAGTCAAATTTGTAGGTGGACTTGGTCTGTAGGTACTAGCCAAATTACTTGTACTTGCACTTGGTTCCATCCTTTCTTTTTCTCTCTGAAATTGTGAACTCATAGGAATCACTAAAGACCGTTCATCAATTTTCTGATTCTCAAAAACTGGTATTACTGGACCTATTGTTACAGGTACAGTCACAGCTTCCATGTTTTTCGTTAATTCCCTAATTTTCTCAGTCAGTTCCTTTGTTGTTCTTGCTAATTCAGTTGCATTGTCACTTTCTACTCCTTCATTTTGTGAAGTTCTTATTTGATCTTGTGACCTATTTATTTCAATTCTTTTTACCGGACTTTTATTTCGCACAGTCTCTATTTGCGGCGCATTTGGTGTCACCACTGTAGAACTCTGCTGATACGGAGGGGGATTTCTATTTAGAATATCTTCCAGCAATTCATCATCCGTTTCACTCTCATGCATATATTTTTCCCTCTCCATATGTTTCTTTTTCTCAGTACGTTTTCTCTTAGTCTCTTCCTCAACTGTAAAAGCCGGAAACAAACCTCCTGTCATGTTAGCACATCTCCATCGTTTTATTCTATCCTCATGATTTATTCCCCACATTCTTCCAGGCATAAACTCATGATCCCTTAAACCTCTGAATCTCTCTCGCTCATACATCTCATCTTCCCATTCCGTCAATGCTTCAAACTGTGTCGGTCTAGGTCTAGGTTCTAAATTTGTCATCTTTTCTCTCAAATTTCGCAAAACCGCTACACTAAATGAACCATTCTCCGGGAAAGCTAATGCACCATCATTCTTCGTATACTTTGCCCAATTTTCTAACCATATGCATGTATGATATCCATATTTCAGCATCATATGTGAAGCTGCTGATTTCGGCGGAGGAATTACTTGTCCCTCTCTAGTCACAACCTTTTTGTCTTTCTTAAAGAAATTCTTAATTTTTGTCGTCCATGACGTTCTCTCCCTTTCATACTCGTAATACGGCATGTTTTCGATTGGTTTTTCTCTTCAAATCAGCACTGTTCCGTGTACGGAACTTCAACCAATCACAGCGCGACTCACACCAACACACCAATCAGAACGATTCCCTTCGTCCGCGGACCAACCAATCCTAGCGCGGCACTTTTCTACGTCACTCTTGTCTCTGTGTTCACGTGACTAGCGCACTATCCAATCCTAGCGCGGCACTGTCGATGTCACTCCTGCTCTTTTACCCCTCCTTTACAAAAATTATCGGCAATTTTTCTTTTCACTGTTTCTTCGTTAGTTACAACAATTAAAACAATTCCATAGTCTGATTCGCTAAACCAAAGTGACAGCTTTGTCCTTTTACACAAGAATCCTGTATTTCCAGTAGGCAGCGCTTACCTCTACCCTACCACAGAATTATTGACTTTCGCCGAAAAAGTAGCACTTCCCTCTACCTTACCCTTCTTTCAAGCAAACAATAAACCCGTTTCTCTGGGGATAAGACACGTGGAGAATTAAGACACATGTGGAGAATTAAGACACATGTGAGAATTAAGGCCAGAGTTTCACAAGAAGACGTGATTTGCTATCTCAGTTACACACCTTTCGTACAGAAATCCCTAACATAACACAACCTGTGTTATTACCAAAATTGAATTCAGACCATGTACCAAATTCCATGTGACTTCTCTTGCCACACGTGTTCCACTTCCTACATCCCAGAAGCGTGAAAACTCACATATAACATAACGCGACTCAACATATAGTATTAGTCCTCAAAATAATCAATAATCAATAATCACCAAACTAATCTATAGAAACCATAACTCTGCTACCAAGAAATCTGATGCAGCGGATACAATAAAAACTATTTTCCTCCTAGGTCACTTATCGGTCATCCAGGGGCGACTTATATTTTCTCACATCCACATGACGATGGGGCCCATAACATCGCCTATCACACACACACACACCTGGATTTCCTCTACACCTTTACGAAATTCTATACTCCTAGGAGAAATAGGAAAACTAAATGAAAAACATCATGATGTACCGCTGGAAGGAGCCGGGATACCTTATTATCTTAACCTATCGCTTTCTTAGTTATTTCTTAAGATATTCCTGCTCATTGTTTTGTCGATGGATCATCTAGTAAGAAATCAGTTTATAGTGATTAAGACCAGCTAAATCACAATAACCAATTACCAGTTTCACAATCATTTAGTAAAATAACCACTGAGTCGTTTGATTTAAGAATCTTAAATTTTATATAATTTTAAAGGCATGAAAAAGAATTTTAGACTTTTTATTCAATTATTCATTCATTATTAATTCAAATATTTATTAAGCAAAATCAATTTTATTGCAGAAAGGAAATTTTGTCATGAAGCAAAACCCTAATTACCTGCCTATCTTCCTAATTTAGCCTAATGATTTCTAACCTAAGTTTAAGATTTAAAAATAACCTGATTCTCATACTCAACTGGAAAAATAAGACAGCAACAGAAACTTCAGCTCGTCAGCATCAGCTACCGCAACCCGTCTCATCTAACAGTCTTTCAGCATCTCCCGCTCAGTAAAATGGATCGATCTGGAACACCAAGCACTGGAAGCCACCAACTCCAACACCGACTCTGACTACTCCCTCCCACTAAGAGTAGGCCTTCTTATACCCTAATTCTAACTTTGCTAACTAAATTGTTGCAACATTAATAACGCGCTTTTCTCTCATTGGTCCACTCATTTCATCTATTCATTCTTAATCAAGTTCTCCCGGATCCAGCTTGTTCTTTTGGAATGTATATGTTCATTTCCTTTCTCACAGTTCAAGACATGTTTCCATCCGCTTCGATCAGTACATTTGTGACTTCTTTCGATACATTCGAGAACTCTGCAGGCATTGTCCTTTCTCTTAAAACGGTTTCCCACGATTCTTTGCTGATCACCACGGCACACTATCAGTTCAATTAGGTCACATCAGCCTTGACCATTCTTGCATCTTAGCCTCTCAACACCATCACGTGGTTAGCCTTTCTCCAACTTTTTCTCCCTTGTCACACGTTTTCTCAGCACATGCGCACTCTAATAACCGGCAGCCATTTTATATCACCACTCGATTAGACTTAGAAGCACTATTTAGAAATAAACAAAACATAATTAAAATAGAGAAACATAGCCTTTTCGTTTCCCTCCCGTCATCTACGTACCCCAATTAGTTATTACCTAGCAGAAAGCAACATTTAAGCTGTTCCTTACTTACCATCATTATTGTTTTTGCAACAACACGTTTATACTCTATGAAGCACAAATCATGCATTTATTATTTATTTAGTACGCAATTATTTTATGTTATAATTAGACACACAGACATTCGTTAATAGATTATTCAGCATATATACTTGCGTGTTACCCTTCCCTCACGTACATTGTTGATTAATACATTTAAACGAACATTTTTATTAATTATTTATAAAATTTTGTTAGGGGTTAAAAAAATTTATTTTCTCTGCTCCATCAGTAGCGATTCCTGTTAGTTCTCGGTCCATAGTGACAATCACTCCACTGGCTGAGAGCTCAAGCCTTGTATGAACAGTGTCTGGTAACCCCTCTATCATCACCAATTTACCCTGTCCTGTCATGGCCACCAAGAGAGTGGATCTTCGAGCACTTCCCCTTCCACTATCCTCTGAGGCAATAAGCATTCAAGACTTTGAGGTGGAGGGAAAAAAAGGATATAACTTTGCTAGTTCTACTCAAGAGGCGAACACTGCGTAACCAACCACTATACTACGTAACAGTGGCTATAGCAGGAGCAAACATATGTTACAAACATTGGAACTAATGTCGCACAGAATCTCTGCTATGGAGGCTGTACATGGTGATCAATTCAAAAAAATCCACAAAGGCAAAAGGGGCTTCTAATCTGCTGCAAAATCTCATCATAGCCCCAGTGTTTAATTTGTATAAGAAAAGGTGCTGGTGCCCAAAGGTCTGCTCACAAGCCGATGGCCAGCACCAGCGCACCAAATGCCAAAGCTACATAGTCTGAAATCCACCTCATGTCTCCTTAATTGACTTCCAGACACTACTTGTCCTTTTATCTCATTCATGCACGTTCCTTCTTTCTCCCTTTGTGACAGCTTTTCCGTCTTTCTCCTTTTTCACCTTAGTGTGTTTTTCTCTCTCTTGCTCTCAGGAAACATCTGATGAGGAAAAATAAGTTCTGGTCCCCAAAAAAGAGTGCCAGAGACCCCCACCGGCACCACCGGCACAAATTAAGTACCAAATTAAGCCCAACAAAATGGAAATGGACTAGCAATGCATCATCTCATCCAGATGCACGGTGATTTACCCGATGCTCAAAGGCAACACGTATTTGACTCCACTGAGCAGACAGCCAATAGTAGGGCGAAAAGGGTGCAAGTCCTATCCTATAAGAATAAACAACAAGCAATTGCAATGCAATAGGTCTTTCATTTATGAAACTCTACTAAATGCGAGACCTATTGCATTGCAAATGCTTGTTTTTAAAAGCGCCCATGCGGCGCTTTCACTTTGTCGGCTGCGCCAATTTCCTTAGATGAGCTGCTTCTAAAGAAAGGGGGTGCGCTGCCGAAATTAAAGTGAAACCGCGGTATGGGGCGCTTTTCCAAAAAAAGCATGTGTTTGTCAAGTTGACAAACAAATGTTTTTTTTTGTTGGTAAAAGCACCCCATGCCGCGATTTCACTTTAATGGCAGCATCGCCCCCTCCCTTAGACTTGGCTTGTCTAAGGAAAGGGACACGGCCTCCATTAAAGTGAAAGTGTGGCATGGGGCAGTTTAAAAAAAAAAAAAGTTAATTAATAGTAAAAAAAAACCAACAAAAAAAACATGCGGCCGCGTTCGGTGCCGCAAAAAAACCAAAGCAAAAGGCACACAGATGATGGACCAAATGCAGAGCACTGGATTCAAGCTAGCCGGGCTGATGAAGGGTGATGCCCCGAAACCGGTCCCAGGATGCTTGTTTCTGGTCCAGGGAGGACCTGGATTGGCAGATCGGGCTGGACTGTCCCCATAAGTAACAGGGTCAAGACTGATTTGCATATGGCTGGGTCCAAACTGGGGTGGTGTGGTGAGCAAAAAAACAATGGAATAATCCTAGATCTTTGTGACTGGGGGTGAATGTTTGCAATGTTCAGCATTCCGTCTATCATTTGTTCCTTTTGCAAATAAACCAAAGGCACAGCCGCCACTGTATGAGCATGGCATGGTGTGCTATGGCGTTGCGGGAGAGCGTTTCCTGCCTGCAACAGCAGGCAGGGGAAAATCATTTAAGCAAATAGTACTCGGAGGCTGTATTTAAAGCCTACCTAGTAACAACACATGTAACAGGGGGTGTTCTCATGGGAGGTAACAAAATAAGACAAGGCGGTACTAAGGAGGGACTACTAAGCATATTGACTAATGAAAAGCCTCAGTTTCCAAAGGACAATGACACAAGCCAATGAAAAATATGGGCGGAGAGTCGGGCGGAGCTTCAAGTCCATACCTGAATACAGTATGCTTCGCAGAGCAGCGCATGCGCTGCCCAGTCTCAACTTAAAAATGGTGGCTGGTGGTCACGTGGCCACTTTAGACATTCACTACATTGTCCTGAGGCACAAGACGTGTTCTAAGAGTTCTGCAATAAATCTAAAAATGTTCCTAGTTTTGATCCTGATAAGAATTACCAAATGATGATGTCCTATTTTGACTCCAGTTTTTAAATTCCTTTTTCTCATATTTGTAGTTTATTTCTATTACATTTTTTGTAATGTTCTTCATCCACATTTCCCCCAGACATACAACCTGCACCACTCTGTTATCATGGACTTAAAGCATAAGAATATTTTCACTTAACACTTTGGACTTTTGCTTGAGTTTCTCAACCACCAACTCTTGCCTCTCTTCCATGGTAAAAGTAATTACTTGACTAACTTTTCCACATGATTTGAAACTATAACCTAAAGAGCCCGATTTACATTTACGGACAGAAAATACCTTCATTTACACCTTCCAAAATTATTCCTGGTAGGTGTACATGCACTGACCAGTGCAGGTTTTGCTGAAATCTTCAGTAGGAAATTCAACACAAAAGATCGAAATTAGACGTTGTGATGGGCATCATTTAGAGGGTGATGGGATCGCAGCAGCGACCCACTAGCTTTCTATGCGTGATCCTTGACACAGCTTGTACGCTCCCTGGCCCGGGAGATCACAAAGGCAGTAGCGGGAACTGAAGAAAAACTGGGCTCTTATGTGCCTGTTTTCTTGTTGCTGCTTTTCCAAAACTGGTTGGTTTTTAATTTATTTGCTTGTATCCTCACTGTCTCTAGAAGGGTTTTTTAGGGGCACAGAAGAGGACCACAAATAAAGGTGGTGGGATCACCTGCAACGTGCAATTCTGAGGATTTTGCACACGTGTATTTATATATGATAATTTTATAGATTAGTAAACTGCTAAATGTTTCTAAAGCAGATACAAGATACAAATCTATTTTTATACCATATGCAAAAATAGAGTTCTATCTCCTTTAGAAAACTATTGCATTATTTTATTTTCCTTTCACTTTAGGGCCTGATTCACAAAGGGCCTCTGCACTCGTGGTGGAGGGCCCGCAGTCGTGAGGGATTCCCAGCACTCTGGTGGAATCTCCTCAATGAGAAAGCGCGTCTTGAATCAGGCCCTTAATGTTTAATCTTTCATTAACTCTTGCTGTTTTGAGTTCACTACCTTGATACCATTATGTCAAGAGTCATGTGGTAACACCTTCTCTAACATCATCAGGGTCAAAAAGTAATGTGAGGTCGCTATCTGTGAGGTAATCAACGACTGTAAATTTGGATGATATCCCTTTTGCTACTCTTAAAATTTTGGTGAATCAACATCAATGGGGGGTTGCAAGGTTTGATTTGCCTTATAAAGTGTCAACGCATGGACATAAGTGGCATTCAGATTGAAATCTGACCCTTTCCCACCCTGGAAATGGTCAGGAAGTCACTTCAGCCATTGACTAGGTTAACTCCCCTTCCAGGATGAAAATCATAGGATAACCTCCCAGATTTGCAGGGGGCCTAGAGAAAGGACTTTCCCCATTAGAAATGTTTTTTTTCCCTTTTGTGAGAAAAATAACAAAAGCATTTTTTTTCAGTGCGCCCAATTCATACTGTGCTGAAATCTGCGATATATAGTTTTCTTGGAACAGCAGCCGACCAGAGACATCACATAACATTTGCAATCGTATGCATAGAACCCTACTCTGAGTGTAGAGGTTTCAGACTTGCTTCTGTGTTAAAAAAAAACGCCTGGCAGACATTTACAACTTCACCCCCCCCATATACAGATTTGTTTGAGACCATATACATTTTTTAGTCTTGCGTAGAATGTTTTTATTTTAAGAAATATATTTATGCATCTTTGTGCCCCCTAGAGACACAAGGGAGATGTCTAACCTCCTATATCCTGAATTAAAACTGCCTTTCACTCATAGATGTCAATTCCCTAAAACTCCAGGCATTGAAATTGACATCATGCCCTATTTGACCTCCAATGACAACTTTAGCCTCTTAAAAGCCTCCTATTTTCTGCTAAGTCTCTAGGGGAAGAGCAGGGAGTGAAAACGACAGAAATTAAACTGACTCCTATTTATTCCTCTTTCTGCCTTTAAGACCCACTGATACCAGGTTTAGAAAAGGCAGTACCATCGAGCAAGTCATGAGTAGCAGTAGTAACACCAAATTGATAACAACGCTTTACCAATGTATGTATGCTATGGGTTTCAAACAACGCTCTCAAGTGGTGGGAAGGCAACATGTTTAATGTTTTAAAAAAATACCACAATAATAAACTAAATAGGCTTTTTAGGTCTCGCCTTGGCAGCGCATGCGCTGCATGCGCTGTCTCAGCGAGACATAAAGTAATCTGTATGTTGGGTGAAACTCCGTGTAATTTGTCATACCGCTTGCGATTCGTTTAACTGTGGCATTGCTGTTCTTATCTTGCTTTCTGTTGGCTGTTGATCCGATACGTAACTTCCGTGTAGTCCGGAAGCAGCATTGACCAACTACAGTAAACTTACACTGCAGGGCGGTATCTTTCAATGTAAGCACTACTTTGTTGTTTTTTGAGTCTCGCATAGGCAGCGCATGCACGCACCGCTGAATGTCCTTTGTGCCTTGAACCGCAGCCCTCGGGCCCTCCGTTACTGCCCTGTCCGCACCGCTCGTGTCTGGCCTGCTTGCGGCAGAACCTGCGCATTGAGATCACCGAGAGCCACGTGGACATCTACTGCCCCGAGTGTGCTGAGTGCCTGCAGCCCCCACCACGTCCGAGCCGCAGCCCCTGGGCTCTCCGTTATTGCCCTGTCTGCACCGCTCGCAATGCTTTCCCCCTCCCGCTGTCTGTGCTCTCTCGCCCCTCTCTCCCCTGCACTCCCGCTGCCTTCTCAATGCGCAGGTACTGCCGCAGGCAGGCCAGCCACAAGCGCTGTTTGATCCGCGTTCACCCCCATCCGCAGCAGCTGGAGGATCGCCATGTGGGTGCACTACGGATTGCAAATGCTTGTTTTTCTTGTTTTCGTTTCGCGTCCCCACATTGCCTTCCCGAACCAGTGATTCTGCGCACTCAAGATTTGCCCCAATCACGGTTTCACTCCCCTACTCATCTCTACCCTTTTCCGCTCCTCAAGCATGAAAATGCAGGCAGGCTTTGAAGCCGCTGCTGCGATGGCCATTAACCCCTGGGATCCCGGAAGACTCCGTACGGCTTTTGTAATCATTTCATGCCATGAACATCCCAGGATCAAACTGTACGTATGTGCGAAACAACAGAACATCTCCCAGCACCAGCCCACACGTGCCTCCAATTCAGAGCCTTACACAATGTGTTGAACTACAAAAAAGAGTACTTTGTTTTATATAACGTTTATTAAAGCACAATTTCTAAGCACTGTAAACAACAAGGTGGTGCTATTACGCAGTATCATGGCGCTAGAGTTCACTGACTTTGGGAGGATGGAAGTCTGAGTCAACCATGTCGGATTCCATCCTTTCACCTACAGATCACTGCTTTTTTACCTGCCCTTGTCAGTGGACTGTCACTGCTTTGCAGCCATGCATAAAAGTCGCAAAACGTGCTTTATGTTTTAATACGGTGGCCCACAACCAACGATAAGCAGCTAGTGGGATCTACACTCACCATAACTTTGTTATATTGGTGATATGAGTACCCAAGCTGGTTGTTATATGGGTGATATGAGTACCGCGCTGGTTACACAAACTTATTTACAAACTCATTTTCCTGCATGCTACTACTTTCTTTAATGAGTCTGTGTGCGTGTCTGCCTGTGTGTGTGTGTGTGTGTGTGTGTGTGTGTGTGTGTCTGTTTGTATGCTTGTGTGTGTGCCTGTGTCGGCTTGTGTGTGTGACATTTGCAATGCAATAGGTCTTGCATTTGCGAGAGTTTCAGCAATTGCCATTGTAAACGACAATGCCTTTTATGTGTTGGATTTTAAAACATAAATAAAAGGCATCGTCATTTACAATGCCAATAGCTTAAACTCTCGGAAATGCAAGACCTATTGCATTGCAAATGCTTGTTTTATATGAAGTCTTCCTGAAATAGTAGCAGGTCTGTATAGTAATTGTGAGAAGATGTTTCAAAATAGAACCATAAATACAAACTTTTTCTAACTAAAGTGGCTTGATTACTGAGTGCACTTCTCAAAGGTCTGGTTTAAAAATAAAAAAACTACTCCTTATGGTTCCACAAAGTTAGGAGCTGACCGCTCAGTAACGGAGGCTTTTTTACAGTCTGTGCTGAGTCTTATTTTTTTCTATACACAGTACTTTGCTCGTAACCCTTCATAAAATCTTTCCACATACGCAATCCATGCCAAATGTGTTTCCTTTTTTTCCCACATACTTGGGATCCTAAAGGTCTCCAGGGTTTGTAGATTCCCCTGGAGTTAAGTGAGAAAATAGCAAACATAAGCTAATTTTTGGTTGATGTAAAAATAGGAAAAGAATGCTGGGCATGAAAGTGAAAGCTTTTTGCTAAAAATGGCATCCAATGAAAGGTTCGCTGTGTTACAATTGTCATCTTCTTCTCAGGTTTCAAGAACATGTGGAGTTCTATAAAGAAAATTAACATTGTTTTTGCATCTTTCTAAGTAAGAGGTAGTGCATTTTTCATTACTTTTGTGGTTTCAACCTACTTGAGGTTTGTGGTAGAAACAGGTGCAAAACCCATGGGTGATCCCAGAAAGCTATACATTTGTGAAACATAGACAAAACTCTGAATTCAGAAAGGAGTTATTTGTGTAAATGCCTCCAGATTTTCCAAAGAAACTAACAGTTGAAATAAAAAACAAAAATGAAAAGGAGTAGGAAAAAGTGGCCATTTGTGACATTTCCAACTGTAATTTTGTTGTCACAGTGGCTGATTTACAAAAATAATATACCAGTAAATGTGATAGACCCTTCTAGTAGTGGGTATATATAGGGTTTGTATGTTCTCCAAAAACATGTGATATGCAGAGCCAACAAACGAGCTGCCCCTTACAATGATTTTTCATTGTGTACCAACACTAATTCACTTGGTAAATTAAAATCAATGAAAAATTAGATTACAAGAAATCTATGTATTTCTGAAATGTAAAGAAGCTACTGAGTTTAGGAGTAGTTGCTATTTGTAGACCTCTGAATTTGTGATTACCCATACTATCATGTGATTTAGAGAGCATTTTGCAAAATATTTTGTTTCTTGCACACAGGCTTACATTTGGAAGCCACAAATGCAGAGAAATCTAATAGATATTAACACATCTTCTACTATTCTCTGCTCCCACACATCGTCTGATTAAAAATGGTTCCCCATTCCTGTAAGTGGACCTAGCGCCTGGGATAGGAAAGGTCTCAAATGCAACATGAACAGACCAAAATGTTCCACTCAAAACCAACTGATTTTTAAAATATTTTTTGCAATGTTTGTAGCTGCAGATCGTGGGGCTGGTCTCGACCACCACCCAAGGAACACAACCAGTCCCAGACATTTCTGAAAACTAGATACTCTGGGGAGTCAAGGGTGGTGTAACTTGTGTGGTGCTCCTAAAGTTTTCTTTTTACCCATAAACCATTACAAACCAGTAACTTTGACTAAAAACATAAGTTTTCATGATATTTCTGTGAAGGAAAGTTGTGGAATCTGGGGGAGAGGATTCACAAATTTCCTACCACCACCTTTGTGAGAATTCTCATTGACTCACATTTTACCTGGTTTGATCCATTCCGGTTGAGAGCACTGGGCCCAACCACACAAGTGGGATATCTTTTATTTTATGAGGACAAGGGTGGGATCACTGGGTTGTAGGAATGTTGTGGATCCCTGGAGATTCCATAAGTTTCCATCACAGAAATAAAAATGAAAATGGATGATTTTAGTCAAAGTTTGAGGTTTCCAGGGCTTTATGGATAAGAAAACATAAGGGATCTATGCAAGGCACACTACTCTGGACTTCCCTCTGTATCTAGTTTTCACAAATGTCTTGGTTTGTCAAGTTTCCGTTGATAGTGAACGAGCACAAGTCCAAACACCACAGGTACACCAATTGCCGATTTCTTATGTTAAGTTCTGGGGCCTTTTGTGTCCCACGCACTAGGCTCAGCCACACAAATGCATATCACTTTTATTGGGACAAGTGGGAAAGTGATGGGTGATACGAATGTTGTGGGTGCCTGCAAATTCCAGAAGTTCCGTCACAGAAATGTGAGGAAAATGCTTAATTTTAAGCAAAGTTTGCTGTTTGCAGAGCATTATGGGTAAGAAAACATTGTGTGTTCCATGCAAGGCTCCTCACAATGGATGCCCATGTGTGTGTGTGGTTTTCAAAACTCTGGCTTTAGTAGTTTTCCCAGGGTGTGTGCCCGAATAGTGAAACAATTCAGCATGGCAAGTAGGAGGTAATTTGGATTTATCCCATATCTGCTTCTCAGTATGTCAAAACTATGGCCAAAAAAACCAAAGTTAATTTTGCTTGCCTTGGGACTGAGAAAGCCCTTTACCCCAGTGGGCAGAAAGACTGTTGTGGCTTTAGGGGTGGAGGATAGGTCCACCACCAATGCGATCTTCCCACACCCCATATTTGTTTTCTAAAACATACCCTCTTGTCTACTGGGCTATTTCCGCCCCCCATTCCTGAGAGCAGAATTGTGGTAACTCCCCCAGGAAGGCAGAAAGCCTATTCTGGGCTTGAGTGTGGACAGAGCTACACACCGGAGGTTGGGTTCATCACATCTCTCCTTTCAATGCTAAGAGAATCCTTTGGGGATCAAAGAGGTATTTGTGAAACCTCTGTTTAAGGCCTAACACTTGTAGCACCTTATTGTTGTGGCTAGATATCCCACTTGGATCTTTTTATTACATACAAGGTCCCCAGTAAGGACCCAATTTATTATCTCTGGATACGCATGATCCATCACCTTCTACGATGGGAAACAGCCTTAACCACGAAGGCTGAACAACGATCAGCCTTAACAACGAAGGCTGAACTACGCAAGCCCCTACCGCGCATATGTCTTAACCACGCATGTGCGTGGTTAAGGCATATGCGCGATAGGCTTGCGGCCGGACGGAAGCAGGAAGAGATCGTTGTGAGGTAAGTGGGGTTGGGGGGGTGGGTCGGGGTTGATTTGTGGGCTTAGGGTGGGTCGGGGTAGTGTTCTGGGCTGGGGGTGGGTCGGGGTTATTTAAAGTTAGGCTGGGACGGGTCAGGGGTTGTTTTTTTGGCTGATTGTGGGTTGGGGGTAGTTTTCTGGGTTGGGAGGTGGCTCGGGGTGTTTTGAGGGCCGAAGGCGGGTTTGGGTAGTATTCAGGGATTGGGGGGGGGGTTCGGGATAGTATTCAGGGCACAGGGTTGACGTTTTAGGGTTCAGGGCGGGGGGTAGGGATCGAGATAGAACTTAGAACTTAGGGGGGGCAGGGTCGATTTTAGGGCTTAGGGGGTAGTTTAGTTTTCAGGGCATGGGGGCCGTTTTAGGGTTCAGGGCGGGGGAGGGTCATTTTTAGAGAATAGGGGGTAGTTTTTAGGGATATGGGGAGGGCGGAGGTGAAAAAGTGACTAGGGATGGGGAGTGGGGTACTTTAGGAACTCAGGCCAGGTGCAGGGGTCAGGGGATTAAATTCTTAACCGCAAATATGTATTTACCAAAAATGCCTTAACACGATTCGTTGTAAAGGCATGCGTGGTAAAGGCATATTCGTGCTTAAGAATTTCGTTGTTTAGACTTCGTGGTTCCGGAATGCGTGATAAACGCATTCGTGGTTCAATCATACAATCTTCTACGATACGTCGATGAGGATTGTGTTTTTTTCCTGACTATCTTGATCAGGCTGTACTCTCTCTCTAGTCCTGAGGAAAACCCATTGTGATGTTTTTATGAACACACTTGGTGGACAGGGTCGAAACGTCGACGATAAGAATAGGTGTTCCATACCATTATTTCACACTTCTATCAACAAGAAAAGAGAAAATATGTTTGAGTATATTGAAGAATTGTAAACGGATGCCCAATTGAATATCTCTGTTTTTCTGTATATTGTCATGAGTCTTGTATTATTTTACATGTGAAGCACACTTTTGTATGGCACTAATTTGGTTTTCATGTCATCTAACAGTCCTGTGTTTTTTGATATGTAACATTTGTGTTTCTCTACGATATATGAAAAACGAATATATCTAAGTATGTTAATTTCAGCCTCACTATCAAGTATTTTCTTTTGTTTGTCAAGATGTGCGTCACTCCATTCATTGGTATATCCTAGTTTACCAGGATATAAATGATCTAAAATAAATTTTACACTTCCCTACAGAACCATTTGTTCTTGTATACTAGTAGTTCCGCAGGTTCTGCGAATCACTGGGTCACCCCATTAATATTGATATTCTGGGCTGAGGCCACAGCCTGATGCCTGGGTGGGAGTCCCCCAACCCACTACTTCTTTATTTTTTGGACCCTTTTTTCTCTGGTGGTCTAGTACTCTTTCTGCCCCTTGGGGGGCATACTTGGGGTATATTCCCCAAATCTACCCCCAACAGGGCAGAAAGATTGCCAGGCCCCGGTTATGGGGATACACATGGCCATGGGGTGCCCCCCTACCACACAAAAACAGTACAGCTACCATACCCAGGTGTCTAGTGGTCTTTCTGCCCCTGGGAGGAGGATTGGGGATAAACACTCCCTGACCCCTGGGGGCAGAAAATCTGATGTGGCTAGGAGTGGGTAGAACACAGGCGCATGTCCAGGGTGCCTGCCCCCCCCATAAAAAATATGCTGTTTTGATTCCTTAGTGTCTAGGGACCTTTTTGCCCCCATGTTGAGCAGATTGGGGATAAACACCGCCTCTCTGCCTCCCAAAACCGTTATAGCTAGGTTTGTGAGGAGCTCAAGCCCATGCACTTGGGGGGGATGGGTGAGGGGGGGCTGCTCTCCCCCCAAAACACCAGTAAAACAATATTCCCTGGTGTCTGGTCGGCTTTCTGTCCCCCTCTTGGGGCACATTGGAGGTAAACACCACCTATCCACCCCCCAGGGTAGAAAGACTGATGTGGCTGGGAGTGGGGGTAAAGCACTGGCTCATGCCCAGGGGCATCCCCACACCCCCAAAAAATGTTTCCTTCCCTGGTTTTTAGTGGGTTTTCTGGCCCCCCAGGAGGGTGGTTTGGAGGTAAACACATATCCTTCCCATCACAGGTACAGAAACACTAATATGGTCAGGTTGAGTAGGAGCCTCCTCTCCCCCCCCCCCCGGAAATAGAGGCAATGCTGCTTTACATGGTGTCTAGTGGCCATTCTGCCCCCCCTCGAGTGTGGGGGGCAGATTGGGAGCAAACACCCCTTGCCTACCCTGGGGGGCAGACAGATAGATTGATTAGCCTGGGGCAAGTTGAAGCACAGGCCCATGCCCATGGGGGCTCCTCCCCCGCAATGTTCCTTGGTGGTCTATGGTCTAATGGAGCAGATCCCTGCTTGGGGATTGTGTCCCAAGTGCAATCACCAAGCAGGGATCCACTAGGGAAAGTCGACACTGGAAAGGGGACGTTATCCTGTTGCCAACTCTCATACCTGACAACCCTCCTGATTCAGGGGGGAGACTACCGAATTCAAGGCTAGCCTCCCGATTCCTGCATGCAAAAACACGATTGCTCGCATGGCTTCAGCCGGGACTGGTCTAGTGAGACTCTTAGTGTTCGCTGCCAGTAACCTGTTCCTGCAGGCCAGTGCACAACATTTTTGTCACACAATGTAGCGCTTTCTTAATGCGCCTAACAGATAAGGGGGAAAAAAATCTGCATTTCTGATATCTGATCCTGCAGCAGCACACTTTCAAGTCTCATACAGGACAGTAGACCCGATTCAGGCCTCCATAGAAGTAAATAGGAGAAAAACAATCTCCCTTTCCGCTTCTAAAACGTTGGCATGCATGAACTCTGCCTCTCCCCTCTTGATCGGTGCTCGGGGAGCAGAGTTATGCTCTCCAAAACAGATCAAAAGTGAAAGCAGAGCACACCATTAGCGTGGTCTGCTTTCTCTTTTGCTTTTTTGTCAGCAAACTGTGCATTTTGGCATTATAGGAAAAAGAAAACTAACTCTGGATGCAAGAAAAGCTGTACCCTCACATCCAGAGTTTTATTTATGTACAGATAATACTTCTGATATTTTTTTTCCCCCCAGAAGCATTTTCTTTTCATTCACAGAGAACGAGGAGTTGTCATCCTCTGCACTATGAAGGTCGGGTGGAGAACTTTAATGTGTCTTCCTATGCACTTAAAAGCTTAAGGGGAATTAGTAAGAATAACTGGAGTACTGCAAAAATTTTACAACTGTTGTACATTACATGGACTACTCTAATGCATACAATGTGCTCAACTGAATTTTCCAAGAGGTGAAAAATCTCTGTACAATAATGTTGAGCAAATATTGTTTTGCACATTTAACTATTTATTTTCTCTACTGGAAAACCCCTTATTTTTTCCACAGCACACCTCCCTATTTTATCCCCTTATGCTACATCCTCGTTAAATATGATTGTGCTTCCCCTCCATGTGAAATACTTCCCCAAGCTTTTACCAGACAAATAATTTAAAGACATTTTCAGTAAGAGGGAATGATCTAAATACCATCAAATTAACAATTTGCTTATGTTCATGTAGTTTTGGAGGGCTCCTCACAAATTCCAACAATTTCACTTCTAACCCTAAACTTAAAATGTGATGTTCCGCCGTATACATAGAATTTTCAAACTTGAGTTTTCATCTGTTTGTGGAATTTAAACTCAAAAAGTGTTTATTGTGTGAACATAAGTTCAGTTTGTTTCCAAAAATATTTGTGAATTGACCATATACTGAGTCATTTAATTACTTTTTTTTCACATTCATGTGTCTCAGTTTAATTTTGATGTCTCTGTTCATTACATTGTTTTATTTTCAATTGCAGAAGAAGCATGAAAATTTGACCCTCCATTGAACAACAAGGAGTCGCGATGTCGGATAATATGACAAACACAAGCACATCAGTCTTCATCCTCAATGGTATTCCTGGCCTAGAAGACCTCCACATTTGGATGGGATTTCCCTTGTGCTCCATGTACATCATTGCAATGTTCGGAAACTTGCTCATCGTCTTCGTCATAAAGACTGCACCAAGCCTGCATGAACCCATGTACATTTTTCTCTGTATGCTATCCATCGTTGACTTGCTTCTTGCCACTTCAACCATGCCTAGAATGTTGGGCCTCTTTTGGTTTGATTACACAGAAATTGCCTTTGACACCTGCCTGATTCAGATATTTTTCATCCATTTCCTATCAGCCATGGAATCGGGAATTCTAGTGGCCATGGCCTTTGATCGCTATGTTGCTATCTGCCACCCCCTCCGATACACCTCCATACTTACGAACACAATGATTGGAAGAATTGGGCTGATGATACTAACTCGTGCAGTGACACTCATGGTCCCCCTGCCCATCCTCCTGAAGCGGCTGCCATTCTGCGGGAGCAATGTTCTTACCCACTCCTACTGCTTACACCAGGATGCCATGAAGCTGGCGTGTGCAGATAACCATGTTAACATTGTGTATGGTCTTTTTGTAATACTTGCTGTGATGGGAATCGACTTGCTGTTCATTTCCTTCTCATATGTGTTGATCATCAAGGCTGTGCTATGTCTCTCCCCAGAAGAAGCCAACTTCAGGTCGTTCCGTACCTGTGCTGCTCACATCTGTGCAGTTTTAGTGTTCTACATTCCACTGATTGGCCTGTCTGTGGTGCACAGACTTGACTACAACAGCATGTCACATGTACCCATTCACATGGGCAATGTATACCTCCTGGTCCCACCACTGTTGAACCCTATAGTTTATGGCAGCAACACAAGACAAATTCGTATGAGGTTTGCCAAACTTTTCCATTGGAAGCGAGCTACCTCTACAGTTTCCACCAATGACAACCCTTGAAATGTACTGTAACGAAAATCAGAGTACAGTTAAAGATTGTTTTGGACAAGCCGATATCTTCATTGCACTCATGTTAATGCTTTAAACATTTCATTGTTGCCATAGACTGTAAGATGGTGATGACTCTTTCATGTGGTAGAACATGGAAACTTTTTGACTGTCCTATTTCTCAAGGAAAATAAATAGTGTTCTAGAACAACAATAACGAATTGATTGCTACCCCTTACTTCGTTGGCATTTGTCATACGGAGACTCCGCTTTGCTTTCATTGCTGGTTTATGCAACCCCTAAAAATAGTTGACATCACTTTTCAGTTTCATATTTGATTACAAGTCTAAAGTCAGCTCATCATCTAAAAATGAATGATAATTGAATGTGTGTATTTTATAGCACAGCTCAACATGATACAACACATCCATGTGCTCTTCAGCATTACCATTTACGCTGACCAAGAGCTCTGCGATTCCAGTCGGAAGAACAGAGGAGAGTGTATCTCTCCTTCCCAATTGTCCCTCATCCTTTACCATGGAAATCTCTCCCTTCACAACACTTTGCCACTGTTTCCTTCTTCATATCCCCCCATATTCTACATGTAGCCTTTTCACCTTATCCACCATTGTCCTGTCCTTCCTATAATTTTTCGATTTATATTCTTTCTACCAATGTCCTCTCTTTTCCTATAACTCTCTACCCTCTGTATTTACGCTTTGTCTCCCCTCCTCCTCTTTTCTCTGTCCCATCTTTTCTCTCGTTACCCTCACCTTTGTCCTCGCTCCCAACCTACATTATCTTATATCCTCTGTACCTCACATGCTCTGCATCCTCCTGTCCTGTTCATTTCTTCTTTCAATGTATATTTTCTTCCCCCTGCATCATATTTCTGCTTAATTCTACAATATCCTCAGACTCCTCTAATACTTGCAGCTACACAGTTCTTATAAGAAGTACTTTACTCAGACTGAGAGTGGCTGAAATGAAACAGGAATGAAGAATCCTGGAAGTGATTGTCCCAAGTCTCTTCATTTAAGAAATAATCAAACTATGAACAACAGAGTTCATAAACAAATCCGTTTTTCTACCAATAACCCTTCCTGTTCCTGAGGGTGTGAGTCTCCTGTACGTTTTGGCAGTTTCTATGTTCTCTAACACACAAAGATCAAATCCATGTGTTGACTGCGAGTGTTGAAATACTCAACACTATTGTTAGAATCGTCCATGCTTTCTGCTTTCAGCCAGTTACAGAACAGAAAACATCCAGCTGATTTGCTGCATCATGAAATCGCTGCCGAATAGAAAATGGCTAAGAAACGTATCAAAAAAGGGTAGAGAATTGTCTCCCTTACATGCCTACCATATAAGAAACCCTTATTAGACCAATTTGAGAGCCTTCTGAAGCCGTGGATTCCAACCTACAGTCTCTTCTATGGGGATTCATTCATTATTTCAAAATATCCATTAATATCCTCTTATGTTGCTTTGAAAATATACTTTTTAAGGGGGCTGCAATATTCTTTTCATGAAGATGTATGAAACCTCTGCTAGTATATACTGTATAATTTGTGCATCCTTGCCTAATAACCCACTTCTTAAACAAACACCACGAAAGGAATTTGCACGATCCTGACATAGTAAAAAATGTTTTTTTAGTTTTCTTCCGCTGTTTGTCTTAAATGCCATGCTTTCCTTCTGAAACGTATAATAAATTGGTTTTACCCAGTCAGCCTGTTTAACTTCCCAGTGAGTCCTTGGATAGTTAGGGTGGAAGTAAAATGGCAAATGCCCGCTCCACCAGAGAGCACCACTGTGCTTAGGCTGGTGTGCAGTTTAAAACTAATGCAGTGGCCATGGCAAGGAAAAGTGCTCTGCCTTGTAGGAAAACCTTTCGTATATTAGTTAATTCACCCCTAAGAGTATCTTGTGGGACAGCAGGAATAGGTGTTAAATTTGTAAAAGTGAGGCATGCTAAATATTAAGGAAAATGAGTGTCTCCAAAGTCAAGAGTTGTTTGACACTTTTTAGGAAAATCTAAATGTTTGACGAGAAAGCCTAGTTTTGTAACTTCACCAGGGAGAATTTATGAATATCATTAAAAATTATTTCCCACTTGTTATTAAAAATCTAATTTAATGTTGAAAGTAGATTTTTGATACATTCATTGGAAACGTGACTTTTAAAAGCTGTCATCTTTGCTGCCTGCCTCAGAGCAAATTGAGTTTGGAGGAATTTACCCAGCAGCTCTGCTCCATAGACTGTAACACACTTTCCAGAGATACGTTTTACATCTAGCCTCTTTGAGGACATTGGAATCGTCTCTGAGAGCAGGAAGGCTTAGGTGGTGTCAGCAGTGACCATGGATTAGTAAGATGGGATGGAGATAGGAACAGATGGAAACCATTGCTTTTTTTTTTTTTATTAAAGTGAAGATCCCAAATGGCTATCTTAATAACTGAAACTGTTCATGGCTAGTACCAGTCCAGGCTTTCTATCTTTGAACCCAGGAAGAAGGAAAAACAGTTCCAGTACTGGTAGAGGGGATAATACCTCTATTCCATGTGGAAGCGGGTGGAACGAAGTGCAATCCTCCTGCATGTTGAGGAAGTCTAAGGCAGTTTTGGATGAGGAATGGTCTCTCTCTCCTCCTCGCCGCCCTCTATGTTGTACATCTTGCGCATGCGTGCAAGATGTACAACGTAGGGCTTTCCATGGACGAGGACGGCGAGGAGAGAGAGACCATGGCGAGGAGGAGGCAGCCCGGAGACGCCCCAGCAGGTAAGTGCATTTTTTTTAAAAATAATTAAATTAGAGAGGGTGGAGGGCAGCGGAGTTCCACTGAGTTTTTTTCCAACTCCGTGGAACTTCGCGTAGCAGCACTATGCTAGCTCCACCCGGGCCTGCAAATGACACACATTTTGCAAAAAGAGAGTTGTAGATAACTAGGATCAAGTCACGGATCGATGGTTTTGAGATAGGAAACTGGGAAAAAATTAAAAAGCCTCATCTTATCCTTGAAAAGGAACTGTTGTGCTAGAACTTTTACCAAGCAAGTGAGTAAGACTGTGAGCTTGTAGATGTGACCATGAGTGTGCATGTCAGTGAGATAGTGTATGGGCATGTGAGAGAGTAAATGAGGGAGCATGTGAAACAATGTGTGTGAGCATGTGAGTGAAAGAATGAAATTGTAAGAGAATATGTGATCATGTGAGTGTGACTGAATGTTGGAAATTGGGTTACTGGTTGAGGGGGGGTGAAACCCAACTCAAGCAGCAACCATAATTCTTGTCAGTGTGAAACACAAGCAAATCCCAAATTAACCTGTGCCTAACCTTTTGGTAGCTTGACACAAAGCAGTCAGGCTTACCTTAGAGGCAATGTGTGAAGCCCTTGTGCAGCACTTTAAACAGTAATAAAGTGAAAACACAACACAAGAAAAATAACACACCAATTTAGAAAAATAGAATAGCAGCATTTAATGTACAGGCCCTCATTACAAGTAGTACCACTTTACTAGGGACTTATAAGTGCAATAAATATGCCAAAATTGGGTGTAAGCCAATTTCACCATGTTTAAAGCAGACAGCACAAGCACTTTAGCAGAGTCCTAAGGCCAGCAAAGGAAGTCAGCATAAACAGGAGGATAGAAGGCAAAAAGCTGAAGGAAACCATGCCAAGCATGTAAGGTCCAACACTGAGCAAGTGAGTGAGAAGGTGAGTTTGTATGAGAGTGAGTAAAGCATGTGAGTGAGATAGTGTGAACATAGGGGGGAGTGAGTGTGTGAGCATGTGGGTGAGACTGGCCGAATGTGCATGCAAGACGGTATGTGTGTATCACACTTGTGCATCTGTCGCTGGTCCTGGCATACTGGAAGTAATTCTTGGATTACAGGCCACTGATGACAACCTGACGGCCCAGGCATGCTATAGATAATTCTTGGTATGTTCATGGGAAAATGCTAGAGTTGACATATTGGATATAATCCTTAGCATAATGGAGGAGAACAGTGTCATATGGGATGGCAGAGGAGGCAAATATGAGGCTATTTTATGCATATTGGGAGCACCAATAGTATATGGGGGTTGTGAGGGCATTCATGAGAAAATGGTGGCTCTGGCACAGTGGAATTAATTATTGACAGGAGGGGGCATCCATACCACATTTTAAAAATAATTGGTTCAAGTGGTTGGCGCTCAATGACAGTATTAGTATATTTAATGTGTGGCCTATTGGAGACTAAGAACCTCTAGCAAATGCGTGTGGTATTTGTGGTTTAAAATTCTCTATTTCACCCCATTTGAAAAACTCTCAGAGGGAAAACCCCCCTTGCTACACCCTCCAACCCTCATTGAAGAAGTCAGGCTTCCTCTCTTTGCTTACTCGTTTGCTGAAATTCAGGGCAAGTAATCACACTGCACCACTTTCAAAGATCACTTGCCGCGATGACCTTAGGTCATTTTCAGTAACCGGTTAAAATCCTTGGAAATAAAACATGTGCCTGCTGCAAAAAGCCGTATGTAGCTGAAATGAGGACCTAGCAAGCGGACCATTTTCACTGTCTGGTGAGCTAGAGTATGCTCTGCGAAACAAAAATAAAATCAGGGAAGGAAAGTAATGAAAGCAGACCTATAAAAAGAGAAAATGGAAAACTAAAGAATGGCCCTCCAGTCTGTACACTCACATGCACTCATTTTCAGGAAGATGTGCACATGCGCCTGAAAAAAAGGGCAGTCGAGCTCGCTTAAAGCTCGGGTTGTTGTTTTCATTGAGGAGATACACCTGAAGAAGAAGAAGTCTTATAAACGTCTTGAACGCATATGGCATAAAAACTACCACTCTACAGATAAAGATGTCTATCGCAAGGCTTTAAAGAATATCATGTCTTAATCCGACATAAGCAAAGTCGGTTTTATATTCAAAAGGTTGAGCTCTCCAAGAACTCTCCACAGGAGATCTGCAGGTTAGTTAAATCGTTCTCTTCTTTGGAGCGTATCTCTGCAGTTACTACCTCTTCTGAGAAAATGTACATTCAATTTGCTCAGTTCTTTACAGAAAAAATAGAAAAGATCTACACCTCCTTTCCGAAAGGAGTTACGGAAGCTTCACCGTGTGTTCAATGGTCTTCTCCATCTGACTCTCTGGAGAATTTCTCCCAAATAAAAACTCTTTCCATCCCAAAACTCCAGTCTCTCACTCCTAAAATTAAATCAGGTTCCCCTTTTGATCCGGCCTCACCTATTAGATTGGAAGTAGGTATGGAAGCTATCCTACCTGTTCTATGTGAACTACTCAATCAATCTTTCACAACTGGCCAATTTCCCTCTCAGTGGAAACATGCAGCAGTGGTCCGTCTCCTTAAAAAACCTTCTTTAGATCTGGCCAAGCATGGAAATGTCTGACCTATTTCTCTGCTTCCTTTTTTCGCTAAAATAGCTGAGAAGCATGTTAATCAGCAAATAATGTAAAATGTGGAGAGAGAAAAGATCTTACACAAGACCCAATCAGGATTTCGACCTCACCATAGTACTGAATCCGCATTCTTACTTGCTGCGGAATCTTTAAGACTTATGGCTGATGAGGGTAAGACAGCTGCTTTCGTCTGGTTAGATTTGAGTGCGGCTTTTGACACTGTATCTCGCAGCCTTCTTCTTGAACGGCTGTGGGGTTTCAGTGTTGAGGGTGTAGCCGTAATTTGGATCGCTAATTTTCTCCAGAATTGTACCTTTCAAGTGATCCAACAGCCTTTTGCCTCAGATCTTTTCATTACGGCAGGGGGTGCTACATGTTTCAGCTCTTAGCCCGACCCTGTTCAATTTATATATGCGCCCTCTAGCAGATGTGATGGAGGGCTTTGTGTCAAAATTGTGTCTTATGCCGATGACACCCAGTTAATTGTCTCCCTATGTCAGGATGATGACCATTCTGCAACTAATTTCAGGAATTGCCTGGTAAGTGTAGTTGATTGCATGGACCGCAGTTGTTTTAAATTTAATGCTGGAGAAACAGAGGTGTTGATTGTGGGGAAACAGCCCACCTTCTGGGCCAACGAATGGTGGTCTGATGCCCTGGGACCTATCCCTAACCCGAAATCCAAGAGCAAATACCTAGGAATCTGGTTTAACAGCAATCTTGCTTTTGATCGTCAGATAATCAACCTGGTAGGGCTATGTTTTGGCATATTAAAGATGCTTCATAAGATCATGGGATTACTCCCAGATGTGGCCAAAAATATAGTGGTCCAAGCTTTATTTGTATCTAAGCTGGACCACTGTAATGTGCTATACCTGGAGTCTTCTCAAGGCAGCATGAGAGCTCTTCAACACATTCAGAATCCTGCAGCTAGAATGCTGCTTAATGTCCCTAGGTTCTGTGCTACGGGCTGTGCCGTAAGACATCTTCATTCTTTCCCGATGAGGGAAAGAATTTCTTTTAAAGCACTTTGCTTTTGCCACAGGATTATGAACTCAAGGGGCCCCTGTTACCCAAACCCCCTGATAAAACCTTACCAGCCTACTCAACACCTGAGGACAGCGTGTACCACACTGGTTACAGTTCCCAGAATAACCAGAGCATGCATGAGAGGGCGCTCCTTCAGCTATCGGGGCGCAAAACGGGGGAACTCTCTTCATGCTGAACGAACTCAAGAACGGTGTGAAACTATCTTTCGGAAAAAGTTAAAAACTTGGTTTTTCAGACAACTATAATATTTCTTGTTCAATATTAGCTGACTCTTTTCCCCAGTGTAGTGTGGAATTTTAGCACGGGGACACTCCGTTGGAGTAACCATTGTGCTTTACAAATTAGATAACATAACAAAACATGTGATCAAAGAAATTCTGTTACTCACAGTGCAAAGAGAAAATGGCCTAATTGGCCTCTCCCATTGCCCCATAATGTATACTGTCATGGATGGAAGCAAAGTATAAACATGACTCATAAAGACCAATGTAGAGAGAGAGAGAAAATATGAGAATGAATTTGAGAATTCTTTTTTTAATGATTTTTTGGTTAAAAGATCATGTCAGACAACTAAGCCTGTATGGCCTTCCAACGGGAATCTTCTGAGTATTATTATAGTCAAACTTTTCTCCACCCCCCCGGGTTTGTCAGAGGATGTAATCAGCAACAAAATTATTGCCTGCCAACGTAATCTGTGGGATTTCATGTAACAAAATACTTCTCTGCAGGCTTTAACACAGTGCAATACCATTCCATCCTTTTTTCAGCTTCCACTGAAACATTACTCTTTCAGTTCTGTAATACAAAAAAAATAAGTGATATAATGCACACTCTTGAATATCATACAGTGAATCAATTTTTAAAAACACGTTATTAAATCTTGTTGCCATGTTTCATTTGTGAGGAATAAATCAGAAAATAATGTTTGAACACAAGCTTCAGCCCTGTGCTTCGCATGTGTGCAGTTGTTATTTACAAATGTTCATCAATAAAAGTATAATAAGGACAAGGAGTAAATTAAGAAAGTAATTCATTTTCTATATATAGTCCATACAAATTACACTTCTGCATTTGCTCTTTGATTTATCAGTATTTTATTTTGCTTTGGTTTACACTAGACTTTGGAAATGTCACTTATTGTGATGTCATGAGAACCAAGGTCATGTTACATCACTTCCTGAGATTCAGGGTCGCAGGTCATATGATGTTACTTCTTTTGATGAATTTAGGTCAAAGAGTGTATGATTCCTTTTCTGCTTCCACTGAATGTTTGATAAATCAATGTCCCTCTAAAACTAGCCAATGAGATCCAGACCCCCAAGCTATTGGTACACACAAGAACCCAGGCTGATGAAGCACCACTGCAAACAGCAAGTCAATCTTGAATCACTACCACCCATCGATTTGGATCACCAGATGCACAGTCTTGGTAGACCGCATCAACGCCAGCTCCAACAGAAGCAAGAAAATCTTCACCATAGTGAAACATTTCACCTCACCAGAAGCTACATACAATTCCACCACCCCATCACAGGACCTCTACAACAATCTCGCGCTCTTCCTTAGCAGCAAAGTCACCACCATATATAGCAACTGCAACCCAAAACCGGACCCAATAGAGCTTGCTAATTAACTCCTGATCTCATCCAAAGAACCCATTTCTACCACATGCCACTCCATCACCCCAGAAGAAACAGCCATCACCATAAAGTCCATCTGCTGAAGGGCCTTGTCAGACCCCTGTCCCCACCACTCCTACTCCACATCAGCACCGTTCTCAGACCCATCCTGAACACCTATCTCCTCCAGACACTTGGAAACATGCTATGGTTCTCCCCCTACTGGAGAAACCCTCTGCAGACCCCTCAATACTTGAAAATTACAGACCAATCGCCCTGCTTCCTTACCCAGCCATGATACTGGAGTAGATGATCAACAGATGTCTCACTGATTACCCAACAACCATCAACTCCTTGACATCATCCAGTTTGGCTTCAGACCCAAGCGCAGCGCAGAAACTGCCCTCATTGCACCACAGACGACATCTGCATGATCCTAGACAGAAGAGACAAGACAGCCCTCATTCTTCTGGACCTCTCTGCAGCATTTGACACAGCCTCCCACCCCATCCAACTCCTACATCTCATGGAAATCCATTGACCCAATCTCAGATGGATCTGCTCCTTTCCGACTGGCAGGACTGAATCTGTCAGCGTTACATCTTTCACCTTTGACCGTCAAGACTTTTGCGGAGTCATGTAAGGATCCTTCTTGAGCCCGACCAACTTGAACACCTACATGACCCAGTAGCAAAAATCAGCAGCATGCACGATACCAACACCTTTTCCTATGTTGACGAAGACACAACTTATTCTCTCCCTCAAGTGCAAGACACTCAACACCCGGAACAACTTCATAACATGCATGACCACCAAAATCGCTGACTGGATGAGGACAAACTGCCTGAAGCTGAAGTCAAGAACAAATCTCTGTGGGACTCTATCTGGTGGCCAACAGAACTACGACCTACTCCCACACCCATGCTAAGGACCTCTGGACCATCATCGACTGGAAACTTGATGTGACTGCACAAGTCAATGCTGTCAGTATCACATGCTTCCACACTCTGAAGACATTGAGGAAGATCTTCAAGTGGCTACCAATCGACATCCAGAAAACCTTCACCCACGTCCTAGTCTTAAGCAAGCTGGACTACATGAACACAATTTACACCGGAAGCAACTCACCAGGAGTCTGCAGACCCTTTCAGAACTCAGCAGCTAGGCTAGCACTCCACCTCCCACATAACAAATATATCTCACTTCACCTCACCGAGTTACACTGGTTGCCCATACTCATAAGAGCACAATTTAAATTCTTCACCCACACTTTCAAGGCGCTACATAACTGGGACAGCATACCTCAACAATAGCATATGCTGCCACAAAACCCTCCGGCAACTCCATTAGGTTAGACTCCTACTCGCTCACATCCCACGCATACAGAGAACTAGATCTGGAGGTTGTGACTTGCCCAACTTTGTTCCTAAAGAGTGAAACGACCTGCCGCCACGTATCCAAATCTCCTCATCACTTCTTAAATCCCACAAAAAGTTGAAGACCTGAAGTAATCTATTGTGGCACTTGATGGTGCGAGTCTCTTACCTGCTTGGTGGTTCCAGGGTACCATCCCAGGTGAAAGCATGCTTTACAGATCTGCATAACAGAACATAACTGGAGGCAAAAGGCGTGAAGAAAGAAACAAAATGTCAAATGGATTGTGGATAGAAAACAAAATCCAAAACAAGTGAGAATTTAGAGGACTGCAGCATCACTCGTGAGCCATGCCTAGCCACTCCCTGCCTTGTAATGTGGGCTGTAGTTTGCCGTTTGTCCGCCTGCTTCTTTTCTTTAGAGTTCCTTCCAGACATTCTCTCCTCCCACCTGCTGCTCACGGGGTGAGTGTTTGCAGTAATGATGTCTCTTCTGCCTTGGAGAGGCTGCGCGTTTGTCCAAATGTGCCCGGCTTAGTGGGATTAGCAAGCATGGAAGGCGATTCCTCTGGGGAATAAACGCCCATCTGTATAAAACCCCCACACATCTGGCCACTGCACCTCCAGGCACAACAGAGCTGGACTCCGGAGCGGCTTCCCTGCATCCTCGCCCCAGAGGTAGGTTCCTGGTCCATTCAAACCTGAAGAATTGCAAATCCAGCCTTGTATGTCACAAAATAAATCACTTTTGTTCGTCAGTCTGTGATTTTATCGGGTTTGCGTTAAGTTTGGGGAGCGATAAAATGTATTCATAAATATTTCTGTTCCATCTGATACTGGGGCGCGCCCATGCACACCCCGATCTGTTGGTTTGGCAGCTTTGGGGCCGTTTCAGAGGCGCCTAAACACGGGCTTTTGGAGCAGTGTGCGCTTTAGCTTCTGCGGTTTTCAAATACTGAAATGGTATTAAAAACGTCTGCTCGTCGATTGTGTGTATAAAGATACCTTTGACTTAGCCCCGTTTTAAATGTGACTAAAAAAAAATCAGGAATTAAAATGGTGGGCAGCTTGTCGGTAAATTGTCTATACTGATTAAAACCCTGCAACATAGTCAATAAACATAAAATAATTCTGACAAAATGAAGGCATAAGAACATGTCTTGAGCTCCTCCAGACACCCACCTCTAGCTGATGATTCTAGTTAAAAGATGGGCCAAGCAGCGCCATCAAAGGGTACCAGTAGGAGGCGCCCTGGCAAGGTTTGAATCGATCCCTAGACCACACAGCATTGGACCTTTATCTGTGTTTCTTCTCATCCTGGCCTTTGCTTTTCAGTCTGATTTACTATTTTGTCTCTGACTCTGTAAAGTTTACGAACGAATAACTGCAAACAAACAGAACATTTTCAGTAAATGTGAGTGGCAGCACTGTATGATTTCTAGTCGGATCCACAGTCTCAGTTCATGCTGGTGTTTCTACTTTATTTTGTCGGTGAATGAATACCTGTAGGTAAAATGTCACTTACTAATATATTCTGAACATCTGTTGATCCCCAAAACGTGATGAAAACTGTTAATCTCCAGGAAACAGAATTTTAAAGGCAGAAGTTAGGATCTACTAGAGTTCAGCAGTAAGTACTCGGATGTTTAGGTCTGGTCTTGGAGAGAGCTTTAGTTGCCTCATTAGACTATTGCTTTTCATAATATTCATACGTAGAGAGGCTCATAGTCGGTGGCTTCAGTCTTTGTTTGTTCATTTGTCATTTTGCTTCTATTCCATTTTCTTTTTTAATTTATGTTTCATTTCTTTGTGCTACCTCTATTTAGTGATTACTGCATGCCAGCAGTTCTTCTCATCTGCATGTAATTACCCCCTTTCTGTAACCAACCTTGCAGAATTCCATAATAACACATCTGTTGTGGTGGAGTCCACATTTGTATGACGAGTCTGCAAACTTGCCAAATGTCCTTTCATCCTTTTCTTATAAAGGGACATGGGGGGGTCAGAGGCCGACACCTCGCTGACCCCTTATTTTGCTGGTTTCCACCTACACTTGATTATGCCGACAGTGTTCGCCTCACTTTACTACGTGTTTAAACAGCACAACCATGTACTGCCACCACACTGTACTGCCAAAGCTCCATTCATACTTCCAGAAATAGACAAAAACACCAGGGACACACAGCATTCATTACATGTAAAGTTAACTCGCCTGCACTAGTATTAGAGATCGTGGGAACCAGCCATTGGCCAAGCGCCACCATCCTGGTCATAGCGTTTATTTACCCTTCTATTTCATTTGCTGTTTTTGTAGCCAGTTGCCACCATAGAGTGTTTCATCAGCAATAGAAAACTTCCATTGCTGGTACGCATTGTCTCTGATAGGTGTTGCCATGGGTGGCACTTTGATGAAAGTATCTGTTTGCTGTATTCTTCTGCAAACCTATCTTCTGGCTGCTTCTCCTATCTTTGAACGTGCTGCTTACATCTGCCAACGCTGCCTCATCGCCCAATTCATCCTACTTCCATATTGTTGTAGCCCAAGGTGTTGCTGATTGAAGGAATTTTAATTTTTTCGCGGCTGGAGGCCCCGACCTACAGTCCCCTAATTGTTACCAAACACACACCATCACAAAAAGCCAGAGATATTGGCTTTGCCAAGGCTTGCTGGGTTTGAAGTGAATAGTGCTTTTTTGCCGTTCATGGCGGCCACGAAGCATTTGGGTCTGGTATGTGAATCGTGTAGGATTTGTGGCAGGTGTTTGCTTTGATTTTGAAGGAGCAAAGGATTGTAGTTGTGTCACCATTTCTGGAACATTGGTGTGTTATTTACAAATAACCTCGCTCATGAGGGAGCCGGACATTTGATGCACTTGCCTGCGTGCATTTCTTCACTTTGCTTGGCGAGTGCTGTGTGTTTTTCATTAGAAATGTGTGAGTGTGGAATTGGGTTTGGTTAAGTCGTCTGCTGTGCCTGTGAAAATGCATTTATAAAAGCCTCTGTGTACATGTCATCCCATGGACACTAGAGTCTGATGCTTCCAGAAACTGGGCGGAGGTTTGTATAATCAGCATGGTTACTAGAAAACATGTCACAACAGGGTTGCACTTAGTGTGTCAGTCAGAGGACGCGAGGGCGTGTGTCTCTGTGTGCGTGTCTGTGTTTGTCTGTGTGTGTGTGTGTCTGTGTGTGTGTGTGTGTGTCTGAGATGCCTTGAGTCAGCAGAATAGCCTCAGGCACAGTACGTGACTAAACCCCAGCGCTTGTGATGCACCTCTAAGAATGAATGTAAGTTCTCCCTTCTGTGGCTTGGCCAGGAGCATCAAGGTACACAAGATCCCTGTGGTTTGAACATTATTTGAGCCAATCGAGTGATGCCTTTAAGAAGGGGACCTCTACCTAGAGAGCTTCACATGCTGAGGCCTGGGGAGGGGGAGCTGGCTCCCTAGTATCCCACCCCTTCTGACCCTATGATGACCTCAAAGGTTCATAGCACCCGTCAAACGAGAAATCCTGGGGATACTGCGCTCCTGCACGGACCGACAAGGAACCCACGGGATCCTCCTTTTACCGGAGATCTTTTATAAAACCCTGGTTCCTTGAAACCTCTGGACCAGCACTTCACGTCTGGTCCTCCACAATGGAGTGGGTGGCGGGACTCCTAAGCACTCCCAGGTGTTCAGCCTCTGCCAAGTGATCTTCTGCAAACTGGTCCTGGAAGGGCCACCTGGAAGACTAGGGGCTTCAGCAGTGTTTGCATCACTCTGCCCCGTCCACTCTGCTATTACACCGTGACCCAGCAGGCACTCCCACACTGATGTCCGGTTCCACCAAGTGGCTCTGGTATTACCAGGTTATCACTATCGGTTAGATATCACTTAATGGATTCCCCACAATCTACCCATTTACACCTGTGGGGATGAGAACCTTGGCTGTGCCGGGATCCGAGTGTCTCAAGGCACCATGGCATTTCTAGAGTGACCTTCCCAGAAGTGCAACACCAACCATGACAAAAGGCGGATCCGAGGCATCATCTTGCTGGTCCTGCGTATATGCATGTGCAAGGGAGGTCTGACCAAGGTATACATCAGGGACATTGAGAATCAGGCCCACGGGTCTTCTGGAGATGTGATGTCGCTCGCAGGCACTGTCAGTGCACCAGAGGGGGACTCGGTTGTTTCGTGGGAATCAACACGAACTATTGCAACCAGTCTCTCAATAGGGAAAGGATCACAGGGCTCCCATTTTTGTTTTCAGACATTTCATTATTTTTTAAAACAAAGCCATGAAAAAGGATTCAACGTTACACTTCTGTTACCTTACATAGTATGATGGGGATGTTTATAAAGACCATTGTTACATACAGCTTAAGAAAGACCACACAGACGAGTAACAACAAAATCTGCCTTAACCGGAAGGGCGAAGCAAACAGTGTGGTGATGAAACCGCATAAAAGCCATAAAGCGAGAGCGATGGAGACCTCTGTTGGTCCGAAGCAACCAATGATACTTAACCGAAGCATATAATGGGATCCAAGAGTCATCCCATGGGGAAGAGAGAAATAAACAGGAAGAGAGAAGAAAAGCCCTGAGTAAAACGAGGAGAGAGGACAGCAAAAGACAGAGAAGAGAAAGCTGCATTCTAGTAATCTGACAGAACAACCAGAGCCATATCCGGTGATAACTGTAAGAACACCACCGGTCTCCTATTAATGATAAGGAGGCAGAGTGTTAATATTGGGAATAAACAGCAGACTCCTGGGAATGATACAGTGTATCCGCAAAACAGAAGAGCTCAGAGTCTGCTACGGATGTATGTATTACATACAGTGCAGGGATTACAGTCTCTGGGGGCTTTGTTACATTAAATGACTCAGCAGAGCTTGCCTTTAAAGGACAGGCATGCGTGCTACGTAAAGTGGCTTGGCGCTACAGAACCCACACCGACGCCTATCCCGATGAAGCCTGCTTCCACCCTCTATTGTCCACCTTCACATGCGTCCCATAGGTGAAATATTTTGGGTGACTGTTCCGTGTTAGCCTTAGTTGCACGGAACCAGGCTTCCAGTAAAAATGAAACCACCACGATTGCGCTCCGTTCCTCCCAGTGAGAGAATAGCCCCTAGTTTCTCTTCGCCTATTCATGATCCACTTTGAATGTCAAACTTGCTAGGGCTTGGGACCTCTGATTGGTCCCCAAACTCTGGTCGCCATTTTCCTGCTTGTGTTGATAGAGAGCGGAGGCCTCTGATTGGCCCATGGACTCCTGTGCGACCAGAAGCACTTTCATCAAATTATACAGAGTAGTTATGCTATAGTGTATGCACGAGAGACCAGACAAAGCCAGACAGGCATACAGAGAGCAGACCACTGCACCAGCAGACACTCATTTCCACAAACTCCAATACACATAAAAGCACCTATGCACACATGCAATTAAACATACAGAGATCAGTGCACACAGGTGCAACATCATATATTACATCGTACAGCTTGCGACAAAGTGATGTGCATCAGGGACCATGAGGTGACGACCCTCAGGAGATCACTGCACAACACGTGTCAGGAGGTCAATAATGTATGTGAGTCCTGGATCACGGAGTGATGCCCTCGTGTGTTCGTTGGGTCCTCTGCATCAGGTGAGCACTGAGTGCTGTGCATGGGATGAGTGCTGAGTGGTTTGTATCGGGGATGAATGGAGGATGAACAGAGCAGGAGGACGAGGTTGTTGTGTCCCATATCACTTAAGAAATGAATGCAAGAAATCCATCAACTCATTTTACTACTATGATCTCCCTAATCCTTTTCGAGAGACTCTTCCCTCCTCCATCTCTCCTATTACTCATCCCAAACCTCCTCCTACTGCTACTATAATCTCCCAATAAACACTTTCTAGACTCTTCCATCCCTCCATTATCTTTTTCAATCCAAATAAAAGACTCACATGTCCATCGTTCAATGTACTCATATTGCCCTATACTAATCCACCATTAATGCTTTTGGGTTCTGGAGTAGCGTGCTAAAAGTGCTTCAATGCCTCATCAGGGGTAGTAAGTGCTATATAAACACAATTACAATTAGCATCTGGAAAGCTGTAATAGACACTTTGAAACAGTGATCACCGCCCTTGACTGGTCCTGTAACAGTTTACTGGCATCCATAATAGGTTTTTGGGTGAGAGATATGATTCGAGGAGAACATTTGTAATGTTTGGTTAGACATTGGTGTGAATTATTATGTATAACACTATATAGACCCCTCAGGTCTAAGATGAAAACAAAGAAAAGAAAGAAAACATCCAAGTTGAGCCTTTAGTGTCCCTTGGAGTGTCCCTTGGGGTATCCCTTTATTAGGACGAAATCCCTCTCCCACCATAGGTGGCATGCTTCATCACTGGGATTCTCCTTGTGACCGGAAAACCTAGTCTTGCCACGGGCTACAACCCCCTCTCTGAGAGGGAGGAGCTCAGAGATGTTTTGTTCCTAGTTTTGGATGTACTACATCTGACAGCGATGTGTGGAAAACTAGGTTGGGCTCTGGCAGTCCGAAGTGGCTCACATATTGCTGACTGCGATGTGTGTAGCATTCCAAGTCTGGAGGTCATGTTCCTACAGGAGGGTCTCTCATGGTTGGAGCTTTTATTTCTCAGATTTTTAATTTTTACATTTTAAATTTGTAACTTCTGACATACTTTAAATATTTCTTTCCCATGGTGAACTTGTTTGATCGGTCTCTGTAAAAAATCATATGAGAAATGATGAAATATGAGTGAGTTCATTACATTCTTTCACATATGTTTTCACAGAGCGGTGCCCCCTCCCTGAGCTGCATGCCAGGTTAAGGTGAGGCTATTTTCCCACAATATACGGGTAAGACATGAAGATACATGTTTGTTTTCGTGTTTGCATGCATCCACATGGTTAATACACATTGGTTTGCATGGCGCAGCACAGTTAGACTGCTATGAATTTAACAAGTCAAGAGTGACAATGTCCATACCATCTATCTATGCTTTCTGTTGAGACTGCCTTAACCAGTTTATTTATGATTATATTTCTGTATAGGTACCACCAGTGAATCCCTGCAGAAGAAAAAGATCACTGGTTTTGTATTTTCTTTTACTCTTAATTTTTGCACCTTGTCACCGTTTTTTCACGATTAATGTAATTGTAAATAAAACTACTATAGCGAGCAGCAGCACACTTTGGTCCTGACGAAAGCCACGACACCTCTACAGAGGGTCAACAGGCTGAAACACGTAGACCCCCTCTTTTCCGTCACCAACTCGCAGGTATACATTACCCCTGCTAGTGCTTTGGTTTTAATGCTGGCCCCAGGACGAGCTAATAAAGGGATATTATGTACCTGGTAGCCAGTTTTATCTCACTATCTTTATATTTCTTTGCGTTGCATATCTCACCCAACCTAGTTTTCCACTCATCACTGTCGGATTTAGTACATCTAAAACTAGGAACAAAACATCCCTGAGCTCCTCCCTCTCAGAGAGGGGGTTGTAGCCCGTGGCGAGACTAGGTTTTCCAGTCATGAGGAGAATCCCAATGATGAAGCATGCCACCTATGGTGGGTGAGGGATTTCGGCCTAATAAAGCGATACCCCAAGGGACACCAAAGGCTCACCTTGGATGTTTTCTCTCTTTTCTTTGTTTTCATCTTAGACCCGAGGGTTCTATATAGTGTTATGGTTAAAGATTGGGGAGTTAGCGGCGTGGCCAAGATGGCGACAGGAGTAGTCGCAACCTAAGGAGCTCAGTGTCCCCCCGTCAACTAATCCTTTAATAATGTCCTTTCAGCCCAGCTGACACATCCCAGAGCATCTACACTGACCCTACAACACGTAGGTGGCCTGGAGGGGAGCTGCGGCACTGAAGATCGGCTGGAAGATCCTGGGAGATCAGATAGACTGCACCACTGGGTGCGGCCTACCATCGGAGCAGCGGCCTGCATCGGGGCCCTGCGCAAGGGTACTCTCTGGTGCATCGGGACCGCTGGCCGGAGTTGGGGGCAGCCATGACCACGGACATTACAATGTGTTGTCTGTGACGGCTCTACCCCCCCCCCCGGTGAGACGGAAGGTCCAGGGGGCGTGCGGGAGGCTGAGCGGGCCAACCCCGACGTGCGACAGGGAGTTCAAGCCAGTCGCTGAACACATTTCAGACGCCCTGGTTATGTGAGGGAGCGGCGGATGAGGCGGACGCCTACTCCCAAAAAGCATCGGGGGCCTCGCCTATTGGAGTTGCCGGAGACTGGTGTTCGCCCTGCCGCTGCCTACCTCGGCTACGCAGGTGCAGCTGGGAGGTTGTAGGCAGGACTGGATGACGAGCCCTGTGCGGATGCTCCAGATTGGGCCACTGGGTGAAAGCTGTGTGGTTGAGCCTGCTGACGTGCCCTGAACATTGGAACTGAGTCAGGTGCGGAGGCCTGACTAGAGGTGGGTGAAATCGGCCTGTGGCGCGGGGGAGCCGCTGGCAGACGCGGGGGCCCTCTGGAGCCCGGATTAGACATAGGTGCACAAACAGTGTGACCCTCCCCCACACCCCTCCCTGGTAAGATGGAGGACCGGTGGATGTGCGAGGGGTCAAACAGGAGCGAACTGCAGATGGGGTGGTAACCGCACCTTCCTTGTGAAGCGGCCCATGCGGCTGGCCCCGGGAAGCAGCCTGCACTCGCAGGAAGGCCTGTGTCTGTCTTGTGGCCCACTCTGTGGGCTCAGGGGCTGCTAAAAGCCCGCTTGCACTGTTTCTACCGTCCGCAGCCCCGTTAACACGGCGGCATGGCTGTGGGTGTTGCTAAGGCCCACGGGTGCAAATTAGACGTGAATCAATGGAGTAGGTGAGTTGAGCGCCCGCAACTGCGTAGGAGCTGACACATCATTAGTGAGAGCGGGATACACACCACGGCAAGGCCCAGCAGGAGGCTCCGGAGGGAGCTGCGGAGAACACCGGAGAGACCACAGGGGTGATTAGTGCCCACACATACTGGACCACAAGATGCCTACCAACTTTAGGACCAATCAGAGGCTGGCATGATCGCCTGATAAGGGCCCTGTGGCACAAGCATTAACAGTCTGAGGACATCAGGATTATAGACATCATTAGGAGGTGGCAAAAACGGTGAGTGACACATCGCCCCCCAACAGTCCAAGATTCATTCAGTGGAACCTCATAGCACATGATAAACTGCAGTTAATTATCCGACCCAGCAGGACAGGCCAACTTTGTATATGGTGGGCATAGAATAGGCTTATCCTGCTCAAATAAGCCCGAGCCCACATTGCATACTTTATTGTAAGCTGAAAGACCTGGCTTAATTATTTCCTGCACCTTTGGACCGGGGACCCCCCCGGATCCCCTGTATGCTCTAAGATTGGGAGCAAGTACTTTGGCCCACTGGAGTGAGGGGACTAACTCGACAATGCTTAGCGCCCCTCATACCACCGATTGAGGTTCCTTGCAACGCCAAATATGGGCAAGGACAGGCCATAAAGAGGGGCTCAGCAGATGAAAATGGACCAATATACTGCACAGGGGGGCGCTTCAATACCGGACCACCCGCGTGAGGCCCACGCATCGTACACAAACTTTGCAGTTGGGGCCTTCGGGGGCTCAAATCCTCGCGGATAGAGGCCTCGAGCACAGCAGTCCCTGCCAAAATTGATGCAATGTCACTGGACATCGGGTTACTGAGAGTCGACCTCTGCACAGTGGCCGAGAGATCCCTAGCTACAGAACAGAATGTAACTAAGCTAGAAAAAGAAGTCTCCACACTGAAAACAACCCTAGCAGACTTAGCTTCAAAAACTGCCATGCTAGAGCGTAGAGCTGAAGATACAGAAGGGAGGTCGTGAAGAGGCAACCTCAGATTTGTGGGGTTCCCGGAGGGCGCTGAAGGCAGGACCCCGGAACTCTTTCTGGAACAATGGGTAAGAGACACCCTTCCTGCAGCAGAATTGTCGACCTTCTTCGTGGTCGAGCGGGCCCACCGAGCACTCATGCCAAAGCCTTCTGCGGGCACACCTCCCAGGACACTCATCCCCAAAGTGCTTAGCTACAGAGACAGCTTACTAAGAGCGGCCCGTCAAGAAAGTGACCCCACATTTGAGAACCATGTCATCCGTATCTTCCCGGATTATACGCGATTAACACAGCAACAAAGGGCATCCTTGGATGGGGTAAAGCAGAAACTCAAGGCGATGGGCCTGCAATATGCTCTACTCTACCCAGCCAAACTAAAGGTGATGCACAATGATCGAGCATATTTATTTAACACACCTGAGGCCACGTGGGATTGGCTGGAACTTTGAGGAGAAGCCAGGCCGATCTACAGAGTGAAGGAGAGATCGAACATGCAAGGCTCGGGAACAATTAAAAACTACTGGCGGGGGGGCGGGAGGTCCAGACAATCATCGAGATCAACTCCGAGAGTGGTGGTCCGCCAAGATGGCTCCCTAGACCTGGAAACTGCAGACACAAGCGGCTGCGGCCAGAGGCCACCCCGAGTAGATTCCCTCGAGCAGCAGGTGGACCAAGTGGCAGCGAGAGCCCTGGTGGAGATAGTCACGGCATCCAGTTCCAATGCCATTGCAAGCGATGTGGTGGAGGATACGCTGCAAACTAACTAACATTAAACTGGCTACAATCCAAACAATATAAGTATAATTCCAAATGGGAACTCTGAATGCAATGATGGTTAGAAAGTGCGTCATGTGACTGAGACTGAGGCGATGGCCGAGTAAATTCCTAAGGCTAATGTAAGAACAGATGTGGAGACAGTTGTGCTGGTTGTTAATACATTACGGGTGAGGATGCGCCCTCTATCTACTTTCCACCCTGTTTCACTATTTTCCATCTTCCCTACAGTGTTATATCTCACCTAGTCTCACATCTTGACCCCTTATTTTGCTGGTTTCCACCTACACTTGATTATGCCAACAATGTTTGCCTCACTTTACTACGTGTTTAAACAGCACAACCATGTACTGCCAACACACTGTACTGCCAAAGCTCTATTCAAACTTCCAGAAATAGAAATAAACACCAGGGACACACAGCATTCATTACATGTAAAGTTAACTCGCCTGCACTAGTATTAGAGATCGTGGGAACCAGCCATTGGCCAAGCGCCACCATCCTGGTCATAGCGTTTATTTACCCCGCTATTTCATTTGCTGTTTTTGTAGCCAGTTGCCACCATAGAGTGTTTCATCAGCAATAGAAAACTTCCATTGCTGGTACGCATTGTCTCTGATAGGTGTTGCCATGGGTGGCACTTTGATGAAAGTATCTGTTTGCTGTATTGTTCTGCAAACCTATCTTCTGGCTGCTTCTCATAGCTCCTATCTTTGAACGTGCTGCTTACATCTGTATTGTTGTAGCCCAAGGTGTTGCTGATTGAAGGAATTTTAATTTTTTCGCGGCTGGAGGCCCCGACCTACAGTCCCCTAATTGTTACCAAACACACACCATCACAAAAAGCCAGAGATATTGGCTTTGCCAAGGCTTGTTGGGTTTGAAGCGAATAGTGCTTTTTGGCCGTTCATGGCGGCAAGAAAGCAGTTGGGTCTGGTATGTGAATCGTGTAGGATTTGTGGCAGGTGTTTGCTGAGATTTTGAAGGAGCAAAGAATTGTAGTTGTGTCACCATTTCTGGAACATTGGTGTGTTATTTGCAAATAACCTCGCTCATGAGGGAGCCGGACATTTGATGCACTTGCCTGTGTGCATTTCTTCAAATTGATGGCGAGTGCTGTGTGCTTTTTATTAGAAATATGTGTGTGTGGAATTGGGTTTGGGAAGTCGTTTGCTGTGTCTGTGAAAATGCATATATAAAAGCCTCTGTGTACATGTCATCCCATGGACACTAGAGTCTAATGCTTCCAGAAACTGGACGGAGCTTTGTATAAGCAGCATGGTTACTAGAAAACATGTGACAACAGGGTTGCACTTGTGTGTCAGTCAGAGGACGCGAGGGCGTCTGTGTGTGTGTGTGTGTGTGTGTGTGTGTGCGTGTCTGTCTCTGTGTGTGTGTGCGTGTCTGTCTCCGTGTGTGTGTGTGTCTGTGTGTGTCTCTCTGTGTGTGTGTGTGCGTGTATGTGTGTCTGTCTCTGTGTGTGTGTGTGCGTGTCTGTGTGTGTGTGTGTGTCTGAGATGCCTTGAGTCAGCAGCAGTAGCCTCAGGCACAGTAGGTGACTAAACCCCAGCGCTTGTGATGCACCTTTAAGAATGCATGTAAGTTCTCCCTTCTGTGGCTTGGCCAGGAGCAGCAGGGTACACAAGATCCCTGTGGTTTGTATATTATTTGAGCCAATCGAGTGATGCCTTTAAGAAGGGGACCTCTCCCTAGAGAGCTGCACATGCTGAGGCCTGGGGAGGAGGGGCTGGCTCCCTCGTATCCCACCCCTTCAGACCCTATGATGACCTCAAAGGTTCATAGCATCTGTCAAACGAGGAATCCTGGGGATACTGCGCTCCTGCGCGGGATCGGCAAGGAACCCACGGGATCCTCCTTTTACCGGAGATCTTTTATATAACCCAGGTTCCTTCAAACCTCTGGAGCAGCGCTTCACTTCTGGTCCTCCACAATGGAGTGTGTGGTGGGACTCCTAAGCACTCCCAGGTGTTCAGCCTTTGCCAAGTGATCTTCTGCAAAGCGGTCCTGCAAGGGCCACCTGGAAGAATAGGGGCTTCAGCAGTGTTTGCATCACTCTGCCCCGTCCACTCTGCCCCGTTCACTCTGCTATTACACCGTGACCCAGCAGGCCCTCCCACACTGATGTCCAGTTCCACCAAGTGGCTCTGGTATTACCAGATTATCACTATCGGTTAGATATCACTTGATGGATCCCCACAATCTACCCATTCACAGCCGTGTGTATGAGGACCTTGGCTATGCCAGGATCCGGGTGTGTCAAGGCACCATGGCATTTCTAGAGTGACCTTCCCAGAAGTGCAACACCAACCATGACAAAAGGCGGATCCGAGGCATCATCTTGCTGGTCCTGCGTATATGCATGTGCAAGGGAGGTCTGACCAAGGTATACATCAGGGACATTGAGAATCAGGCCCACGGGTCTTCTGGAGATGTGGTGTCGCTCGCAGGCACTGTCAGTGCACCAGAGGGGGACTCGGTTGTTTCGTGGGAATCAACACGAACTATTGCAACCAGTCTCTCAATACGGAAAGGATCACAGGGCTCCCATTTTTGTTTCAGACATTCAATTATTTTTTAAAACAAAGACCTAATACAAGAATCCACATTACACTTCCGTTACATGATGAATTAGAACTGAAATACTTGTTTTAAAAATATTCACAGATATACTGTACGTTATACTGAATGACGGAAAGACTAATGAATTTTAAACGTATGAATTTTATGATAGATTTTATCTTTTTAAGAGTCTGTATTTATGGATTTTAAATGTTTAAGTCTAATGAGTCCAAATAAACTTCTGTTTTGACTTGACTTCTGTTACCGTACATAGTATGAGGGGGATCTTATAAAGACCACGGTTACATGCAGCTTAAGAAAGACCACACAGTCGAGTAACAACAAAACCTGCCTTAACCGGAAGGGCGAAGCAAACAGTGTGGTGATGAAACCGCATAAAATCCATAAAGCGAGAGCGATGTAGACCTCTGTTGGTCCGAAGCAACCGATGATACATAACCGAAGCATATAATGGTATCCAAGAGTCATCCCATGGGGAAGAGAGAAATAAACAGGAAGAAAGAAGAAAAGCCCCGAGTAAAACGAGGAGAGAGGACAGCAAAAGACAGAGAAGAGAAAGCTGCATTCTAGTAATCTGACAGGACCACCGGCGCCATATCCGGTCGGTGATAACTGTAAGAACACCACCGGTCTCCTGTCAATGACACTGAGGCAGACTGTTAATATGGCGGAGTAAAGAGCAGACTCCTGTGTCTCCTGGGAATGATACAGTGTATCCGCATAGCAGGAGAGCTCAGAGTCTGCTACGGATGTATGTATTACATACAGTGCAGGGATTACAGTCTCTGGGGGCTTTGTTACACTGAATGACTCAGCAGAGCTTGCCTTTAAAGGACAGGCATGCCTGCTGCTTAAAGTGTCTTGGCGCTACAGAACCCCCCACCTCCACACTGACGCCTATCCCGATGAAGCCTGCCTCCACCCTGTATTGTCCACCTTCACATGCGTCCCATAGGTGAAATATTTTGGGTGACTGTTCCATGGTAGCCTTAGTTGCACGGCACCAGGATTCCAGTAAAAATGAAACCACCACGATTGCGCTCCGTTCCTCCCAGTGAGAGAATAGCCCCTAGTTTCTCTTCGCCTATTCATGATCCACTTTGAATGTCAAACTTGCTAGGGCTTGGGACCTCTGATTGGTCCCCAAACTCTGGTCGCCATTTTCCTGCTTGTGTTGATAGAGAGCGGAGGCCTCTGATTGGCCCATGGACTCCTGTGCGACCAGAAGCACTTTCATCAAATTATACAGAGTAGTTATGCTATAGTGCATGCACGAGAGACCAGACAAAGCCAGACAGGCATACAGAGAGCAGACCACTGCACCAGCAGACACTCATTTCCACAAACTCCAATACACATAAAAGCACCTATGCACACATGCAATTAAACATACAGAGATCAGTGCACACAGGTGCAACATCATATATTACATCGTACAGCTTGCGACAAAGTGATGTGCATCAGGGACCATGAGGTGACGACCCTCAGGAGATCACTGCACAACACGTGTCAGGAGGTCAATAATGTATGTGAGTCCTGGATCACGGAGTGATGCCCTCGTGTGTTCGTTGGGTCCTCTGCATCAGGTGAGCACTGAGTGCTGTGCATGGGATGAGTGCTGAGTGGTTTGTATCGGGGATGAATGGAGGATGAACAGAGCAGGAGGACGAGGTTGTTGTGTCCCATATCACTTAAGAAATGAATGCAAGAAATCCATCAACTCATTTTACTACTATGATCTCCCTAATCCTTTTCGAGAGACTCTTCCCTCCTCCATCTCTCCTATTACTCATCCCAAACCTCCTCCTACTGCTACTATAATCTCCCAATAAACACTTTCTAGACTCTTCCATCCCTCCATTATCTTTTTCAATCCAAATAAAAGACTCACATGTCCATCGTTCAATGTACTCATATTGCCCTATACTAATCCACCATTAATGCTTTTGGGTTCTGGAGTAGCGTGCTAAAAGTGCTTCAATGCCTCATCAGGGGTAGTAAGTGCTATATAAACACAATTACAATTAGCATCTGGAAAGCTGTAATAGACACTTTGAAACAGTGATCACCGCCCTTGACTGGTCCTGTAACAGTTTACTGGCATCCATAATAGGTTTTTGGGTGAGAGATATGATTCGAGGAGAACATTTGTAATGTTTGGTTAGACATTGGTGTGAATTATTATGTATAACACTATATAGAACCCTCGGGTCTAAGATGAAAACAAAGAAAAGAAAGAAAACATCCAAGCTGAGCCTTTAGTGTCCCTTGGGGTATCCCTTTATTAGGACGAAATCCCTCACCCACCATAGGTGCCTGTATGCCTTACAGAATACGCTCTGCCGTATCCTGGATATTACGTTTGCTACCCTGAATAAATTGTTGGTCTCGCTGGTATGCGCCGGTATGGGCGGGAGGTCGCAGTAGGGTGAAATTAGACTTACTCAACCTGGATACGGAGCTGGGTGGTCTATGCCCTCCAGACTTTAGACTATATTATTTAGCTGGACTGCTTCAATATGCAGCACAGTGGTGCATGGAGGGGTACAATATGGAAAAAGCATTACTAGCGAGCCGCAATAATGGTTCAAGTCTGCCCAAATATCTGATGATGGGCACTCGGGTCCCCAGCACATGGCCATTTATAATCCGGCAGGTAGCGGCGATCTGGGAACAGGTGGTCATCCGGGTTGTCCGTAAGGCGCCTTACACGACCTCACTCCCCCTATAATGGTTACAGGGGTTCTGTCAAATCCAATCAGTTATGGACATCTCTAAATGGCATGAAGATGGATGCTCGACGGCCGGGGATCTATTAGCGAACGGGACCTTCCTGACAAATGAGGAAGCGATGGAATGGTACCAAATACCTGAAGGACACTTTCTACAATACACTAAGTTTACCCATACAGTCAGGGAAATGTAGCCCTCCTTTCCTGATGAGCTGGCAGAGTCGCACACACTGGCCCTCCTGTTAAACCCAGGGTCAACTAGAGGCCTAATCTCCCGTATATATAAGGCCCTCAAAGAAGACCGTATCATTGAGACGTCACAGATAGAAGACAGGTGGTCTGCTGACCTGACGGTCCCCCTTACGGAAGGGGAGTGGAAAAGGGCGTTTGCACAGGTGCGGGAGGTGGGTAGCAATGCTAGGTTTAAACTGACCCAGTTCCACTACTTACATCGTACTTATTTGACCCCTCAGAGGCTAGCTCGCTTTAACCCAGCACGCCCTTCACACTGCTCCAGGTGCGGCTCAGACCCTGCCACTTTCCTGCACATGACTTGGCATGTATCGGGTTACAAAGGTACTGGCATCAGGTTATCCAGATACTCCATGCTACCACAGCAGTTCAGATAGAACAGACGGTTAAACACTGCCTATTGGGGGTACTCCCAACACCAAAAAAGGGAACACGCACCAGACACAAATTTGCCCTCTTAGGCCTAGTATTGGCAAACCGGCGCATTGCGATACACTGGACTCAAACACTCCCTCCAAAATTTGATACATGGCTGTCAGGCATGCGGGAGTGGGGGGTGGCAGAAGAAAGTCGTTTGAAAACAGTACGCACAGACGAACGTGGTGAACGAGATCTAGAGTACTGGGGACACGTGCTGGAAGGGTTGCGAATGCCGGACTCACAACTAGAGCCGGAGTCGGATAATACACAAAGAACATAACCAAGCAGCTCTTTGCCACATACAGAGAAAAGGGATAGTCCGGACACCCGTGCGTGGGAAAGTCAGATATTGCTAAACAGTGGGGCCCCATCTTACACCAATCAAATAACCCCTGAATGATGGGCAGACGCCCGGTCCCACGAAATGAATGATTAACGCTTTGGTAACCTCACTATTTAGAGCGAATTCCGTCACCAGTCGCTGCTGCGCAATGTTGTAGTTTTTGTTTCTTCATACTGTTTGATTCTTATCACTGTAGTTACTGCATGTGGACTGTAAGCGTAAATGATGATTGGGTGAGTAAACCCTGGTGCAGTACGCATATCACAATGTAATCCTTGCTAATAGCCCATGGGCAGATTACGAGAAATGTGGAATGTACCAATTCCTGTCTCACAATGCAATATTATAATAAAAATAAGTAAAAAAAAAAAAAAAAGATTGGGGAGTTAACCCTCACAGGTATTAAAATGTCCTCCTCTGACCCTCTCCTCCCTTTTGTGTGTATATATAGTGAATTATTATGTGCCAATCGGCTTTTTTAATTCCTGCCATGTCAATGAGGTTGGAGGGAGGATGTCTGGGAAGAAACAACACTTTATTAAATCTACAGCAGCAATTATAAATGGTATGTTGCATGGACAACTTTGTGGTTTTAATAAATCGAAATTGGTAAAAATATATTATGTTGAACAAATACTGTCATATATATGTATAATTAATTAAAATATATCATCCATTTCTTTTAGCTCACCTTACAAGACATGGTAATTTAATTGCTAACATAGAAGCAGTGCAGCCATGTATGGGACGAAGGAATCATTTACGTGTGTGTTAAGAGAGTCAGTGCAGAGGTACAGAAGGTGTCCTGTACACATGGATAAACTCTGTGGCTGGCAGTGTTACAAAACATAATGCACAACAGAAGTAACACTGGCCACTGTGCATATGATTAGCTCAGGAGGCAATGCGTATATTCAACAAACGGCACTATTTTTATTCCTTTCTGTCAAGTAGTATTTCTGAATGCAACAATAACACATAAATATATATTTTTTCTTTAGTCGATGGAAGCAAATGAAGAGTTTTCGTAAAGGAGCAGTCGATGACGGACCCCAATGTCAGTGCATTCCACCCATCTTCATTTATCCTGGGAGGCGTCCTTGGCCTGGAATCTGGCCACTGCTGGGTGGCCCTCCCTATCTGCCTCATGTATGCCACCGCCTTCCTTGGAAACTGTGCCGTCCTCTTTGCTGTGAAAACTGACTCCAGCCTCCATGAGCCGATGTACATCCTCCTCTGCATGCTGGCACTTATTGACCTTGTCTTGTCCTCTTGCACCATGCCAAAAATGATAAGACTTTTTTGGATGAATGCAAGGGAAATAGAATTCAGTGCCTGCCTCACCCAAATGTTCTTCATCCATGCCCTTTCAGCTATGGAGTCCACCATTCTGTTGGCCATGTCCTTTGACCGGTATGTGGCTATCTGTAACCCCCTGCGGCATGGATCTATCCTCAGCAATAGGTTTCTTGTCACAGTGGGAATAGTGGCTGTGACGAGGAGCCTTATACTCTTCTCCCCGCTGCCGTTTCTTCTTCAAAGGCTCTCATACTGCAGAAGCAACGTGCTCTCCCACTCCTACTGCCTTCACCAGGACATCATGAAGTTGTCCTGCACCGATGCCAAAGTCAATTTTGTCTACGGCTTGCTCATTGTTCTGGCTGTCATGGGTCTAGACTGTTTTCTCATCCTGGTCTCGTATGTTCTGATTGTGAAAACCATAGTGCGTCTTTCATCGAAGGCATCAAGAGTGAAGACATTTCACACCTGTGCATCTCACCTGAGTGCGGTGCTAATGTTCTACCTTCCCTTGATTGGGTTATCTGTGGTTCATCGGTATGGGAAGAATATCTCTAGCACTGCAACCTGGATGGCCCATGTCTACCTACTGGTTCCTCCTGTATTGAACCCTCTAGTTTATGGAATAAAGACAAGACAGATTAGACAAAAGATACTGGCAGTGTTCCATCATAACACTGTCCATGTAGTGCACTTTACCTGACAGAATTACATGATACCTAATAATGATGTTAAATGCACCAATAACAACCTTGAGTGAGGTGAGGGCTAGTAGTCCCCTCTATCAGAAAAACAAAAGTAATTTGTACAGATAACAAATTGTCAGAGGCCTTTCTAGCCCCTCACAAAGAAAGCACAGGATTGCCACCTCCCCTGTTCTTGGGGTCTCAACCTGAGCCAGCAAAATGATTTTAAAAAGGTTTGTTTCATAAAGGTGGAATGTCATACACTATCTTGTTTTAGGTATTATAAGAAATGATTCAAATGTGGATTTGATGCAACTAACCATAGCTTTTTGTATCCAGAGTAGAGTCAAAACTAGTTCTCATGTAATACTTTGCTCGACAGCCTGATATTTGATTTTCATTTCTTAAAATATTTGTGTGAGAAAGTAATCTTTTTTGCCCCATTCACTCCCATTTTTTTGACTGGTACTGGTGGTAACTGACTCTGACTGTGCCCTTGGCTTTGCTAATCAGCCCCAGGGCCAGTGTTTCGATTGAAAAGGTACATGGCAATTAGGTATAATTACAATTGGCAGTGACATACCCCTGTAAGTCCCTAGTATATAATAAGGCAAGAGGATTCAAACTACCTATAAGTCCCTAGTATATAAAAGGGTAGGGAGCTTTAGAGGCCCAGTAGATTTCCTACACTGGAGTGTGAACTGCTGTGTTGCCTGCTGTCATTTTAAAGGCAACCCTGCTTTGCAGACTGTCTTTACAAGTAAATTCTATGCAAATTCAATGTTGGTGGTAAAGGTACTTCCAAAGTGGTAATCTACCTTATTTTTACAGATAAGTCACCCCCAAGGTCTCCCCTAGGTGCCCCAGGAGTGGGGTGCCTTGTAGCTGTATGCAGGGACATTACGAACAATGTTTTATAAGCCCTGGAGAGGGAAGAACTGCCAATTTCGTTTTTCCCCATTGTAGATTATTAGCTCCATGGGCTAACTTTGGAATATGTTATTTAAGTATAAATATTGGTAGGAAGGGGCTAAAATGTCATTCGAGGACTTAAAAGATTGGTAATGATAAATCCAACATCTTGCCACTGTTGAATCTATCATAACTAGTATAGAAAAGAAGTTACATAACTTTCTTTTCTGTGAGTGAAAATCCAGCCTTCTAGTGGCCTCTCCCGATTGGTCAGTCTTAACAGGCTTAGCCAAACTGCTTTGATGAGGTGATAAGTGGCCTGCATAGAGCAGGGTTATCTGATGGGGGGAGCTCTGCAGCTGCAAAGAACAGGCCAGGTTGGGGGGTGGGTAAATAAAAATGGGCTTCAAAGAGAGAGCAGGACAGTAAGGAACTCCAGGCCTACCCCCTCTTCCTGTACCCCAGGCCAGATGGCAGCCACATAATGGAATTTGCAGGAGGTGGAGGGGGGGTGTTAATGTAAATGAACCAGACCAGTAGGTTGGTTTAGCCAGGTCTTACTCTGCTGGAGAGAAAAATCTCAATCTTGAATTTTAAAGTGCAATGCTTTGTGGAACAAGAATATGCCACACTTTGGCGGAAGTTGTCATGCTTTTGGATGGCACCCTGCACCTCACTGGACAGGGGTGTCCCCTTGCTTGTTGTCCCAGATCATTGAATAGATATGTGAGAGCTGCAAAGCAACTCAGATTTGCTGCCTGAAACTACAAGATGGACTGCCTTGCTGGAACCCTGGTCTGCACCACACAGGATTGCTTCCTTAAGGACTGCTTCTGTTGCACACTTGCAACTACAGCCCTGATGACTTTGCCTTGCTTCAAAAAGGATTAAGGAGTGGACTCCCTAAAAGCAAAAGGTTAACAAAGCTCCCCTGCACCATCTCCCTCAAGAAGTCCCCAGACTGGAGTGCGTCTAGTGGACTTTTAAAGATTTGGCCAGGGGCATTGTGGGAATTGTAGAACCAAACTTCCAAGGACCATTTCACACATTCTAGAGCCTTGGATTTGTGTTTTGGACACTTTGAACCCTCAACAGGAACTTCAAGAAGAAGTTCCAGAAGTTTGGGACAACTTTTGTAAATTTTTGGACCGGCTTGATGTCGAGAGCCAAACTGGCTACCTTCAACTGCGACGCAGGATTGGATTTCAGGTTCATCCCGCTGAAAGCTCCGGAGCTCAAAACTTCCAGGATTTGACCGGTACCTTGCTGAGAATCAAGCCGATGACGCTGCATCAAAATCGGCCTGCTGGAGGGGACAGCACGACATTCAGAGAAAAATCCTCCAGAAATGTTTCTAAGTCCAAAGTAAACATTTTGACCGAGTACTCTTGCTTAGTGTATCCGACCAGGGCTCCCTCGCGGTCGGCCTCCAACTTTGACTTTGTCCATGTCAAGCGCGACCAGATGTCCCAAGTTGGCTCTGTAGGTTTTTAAGCACTATAAAGTGTTAATTCTTTAAAAATTCATCTCTCTGGTTCCCTATATTGGATTGCTGTCGTTTTGGTGTCATTTTAAAGATACAAAATATTTTCTATTTATATAAATTGGTGTGTGGATTTTTATTGTGCGTTGTGTCTTAGTTATTTAATTTATTGGCGTTTTAAAATGCATTACGTACCTGTCTCTTAAGTTAAGCCTGCCTGCTCATTGCCAGCTACCAAGGGTTGAACAAGGGAATAATTTATTGAGACCTTGTCTGGACCTTATATTGTGTTGGTGGCCTTATTGCTAGTAGGAGGTGCATACTTACCCCTACCAATAAATCACCTATTGCATAAATCAGAAAAGTTGGAAATCAGAAACCCTTCCTAAAGCTGTTCATTTCCATTCAGGGCAAGGAATTCCCTGATGAAAATTAATTATTGGAAGAAAGACTAAAAATTTAGTAACTTTATACAAAGAAGTGAGATTCAAAATGTCAGGTACCCTGGGTTGGATGGTGGGGTAGGACAAGTTACACCAATACGCCAAATTGATGCGACTACACCTTCTTTCCAGCACAATGATGCACGTTGTGCCATAAATATGTTCTAATGGATGTGTTACATGATATCTTGTACATTTGTGTACACTTTTACTTTACAGTATCTGTTATTGATCATCTGTCTCCATTAATATGGTCATCGTGGAATTCAAAAAGTCCTTACATGACTCATGGTTTAGCATTTAAAGCAGTGATATTTTGTATGGAGCCTCCTTTCCCATGTTACAGCATAAAGTACAGCCCCCTGTACTGGGATTAAACGCAACCCTTGACGGCGCACTTGCATCTATTGGAACACAAGCAGGTAGGTTAGCCAACTTCTAGTCAAAAGACCGGCACAAAGGGAGAAAGCAGGAACCTGCAAAAGTGAAATAAAGGGACAGGGAGTGTCTGGTAATAAGTTAAAGAAACAAAGTGACATGAAGCGGATTTAAGACTGGGAAGCCTTGATATTTGGCTCACCAACATTTAATTGCGCCAGCCGCAGTGGCAGCTCCTCCGCTAAGGCGGAGGAGCGTCGCACCACTGCTTTTCAGCGGTGTAAGGAAAAATAAAATGACAATAACTAAAAGTTATTATCATTTTATTTTTTCCTGTTGCGGGTGTGGCAGCTTGGCCAGGCGGGGCAGGGCGGGGCTGCTCTGCTGACAGAGCAGGGGAGAGGAGGAGAGGTTTTCACTCCCGTCTCGGGCCGGCCAAAAATTCATGCGCACTTAGCATGTTCTCCACCCAGGCTGCATTACATCCAGGGTGGAGAACATGCCCAGGCTCCCAGTCCCCATTTGAGTGCCGAACCACGTTGCTCAGACCAATCACAACACATGCAGCGTTGTGATTGGCTCAGGGGAGCCTCAGCCTGGGTGCTTCCTGTTCCGTGTTCTGGCCGGAACCCCCTCTCTCCCCACTCCGCCTGTACTGGCCGCCACTGTAAATTGTTATTCTTGCTGTGATAGTGCTTTCCTTACAGCCTGACAGCAGACATTTATTCGATCAACACCCCGATCTGTATTGTTTGCACGTTCAAAATGTGTTTCCCACCGTTTTACATGGTAGAAGCCCCGGCATGCTGTCCCCTTACCTTCCCCCACGTGTATGAGTGTTCATGCCCTCGCTGTCACCAGTCACTTTTCAACTCTAAACTACTTTTTGAGGGGCTTGCACCCCGCCTTGCAACAGACGCCCGGGGGACGGTTATCGCAGGAAACAAAACGCCCCCTTGCCGCAATGTTTTAATTACTAACTAACTACATGCTGATGCCATCGAGGGTAAACAGCAATGTTCACCAGGAAAAGACCGTGAATGAGAGAGATCTGAGCACGTAAACCTCTCTAGCATACCACCTGTAGGGTAATCTTTCACAGGCGGGGAGACTCCTGGCTCTTTACCCCTTGGCCTCTTATTGTGACGGAATGCATCCTGACCTTGGGGGGTGGGGGGGGTCACTGTCCAGTTAGTTTTAGATATAGTGCAGTGAAACACCTCAACAGTATGCAAGCGCTGGAAGTGCCTGTATATATGTGTCACTCGCCTTGGAAGCATAAGCAGTCTTTAATTTGTGAAATAAATAACTACAGGGGCCCAAAGTCTTTTTTTAAAGAACCTAGGGGGATATTAGCAACAACTTGCGATAATTATCGCAAACCGCGCTTAGCGCGTTTTTTTTTATCGCCGCGTATCGCTGGATTTTATCGCGGAGATAACACGTTATTAGCAACGTTTATCTCCAATGCGATAAAATATCCAGCAATAGCGGCGAAATGCGTGAATATCGCTGGAAATCCAGCGATATTCACGCATTAACGCCATGGGGGACTTAGCCTGACAATCCACCTCACATTGAACAAACAGGTAAGTCATGTTTTTCGCAGGTGTTAAATTCTAGCGATAAACGCGCTTAGCGCGAGTTTTTTTATAGCTTCGCGTGCGTTGCTAATAGGGGGTAGTTGTGTTAGCGACTGTTTTCAGTCGCTTTTAGTTGGGAACGCCTACCTTGCATGTCATTAGCGATAATTGTCGCTGGCATGCAAGGCGATAGGAAAACCGGCCGCTATCGCCAGAAAGCTGTTGCTAACGCCTGTTAGCGACAGCTTGCTGATAGGGCGATAAAAATATCGCCGCTTTAGCAGCAAAAAGTGCTGCTAAAGTGGCGATACTTCCCTTGCTAATATGTCCCCAAGTACCAAGTCTACCTCATGCCCCTTTCTTCCATCACTAGAGGTGGCGAGCAACAAATTCATAAGGAGAGCCGAGCCAGAGCTGAGCCTGTTGCCCTGGCTCAAATTCTGATGATCAAAAATAAGTCCTGGTCCCTGAGTTGTAAAGCGCTGCAATACCTTCGGGGCGAGTTTGCGCTATATAAAACTGCAAACAAAACATATTGCTTTCATATTTAAAGATTAAGCAACTTTTTTACTGGATAAGATGGGCATGTTATACCCACCCAATAAAGCTATCAGCACAACTGCGCTGCCGTGAAATACATTCTGCTTCTTACATTTTGCTAAAGTTTGATGTGAAACTCTCAGCAAATCTGCTTCTCCGACTTAGCATTTCTAAGAGTTTCATTGCGTTTCTCCTTTCACCCTTTCGTGTCTGGTAAGAGCTGCTGCAATGCATACAAAAACGGGGCATAGTTGGCACGAAGGGCTGTTATCCAGGTATTTCAAACATTTTAACTGAGTCTGGCAGAAGAGTTCAAAGGTTATGTGAAATATTCTAGCTCAGCTGTTTCACCCTGAGCATGTCATTGATGCATGATGCTAAAGAAGCCCATGGGCTCAGGGAGGACATGTCTGGGTCACTACATAAAAGTCATGCCCAACCTTTACGCCGCAAATACCATCATCCGCCACTGACCAGCTGGAACTTCTGAGTACATTTTTGGTCACTGGCACTAATTCTTTTACAAACTAAACACTGCCATCCGCCAAGGAAGAGGGTCAGTAGTAACCTGGCCAAGGTGTAGTCATTGCATGCACCAGAACTGGTCAATTGGGCCCATGTTTGCACTGAGGGTGTTTGTGTATATGAGGCAGCAGAATGCTGCCTGACACGCATTAAGGGGGCAGATCCCCCAAACCTTGTTACCATCCTGTAGAGTGATAGGGTGCTGGGAAGGATACCTGATGTTTTTTCCAACACCTGTCAGCTCTCCCCAAGATTAGTAAACATTGTGGGGATCTGTTTCTTTAGTTTATTAATGATGGAAAACCCCACAAGACATGTTCTTCCTCGTATCGACTGTCCGGATCTACTGTCTGGATCCCAGAATTATGGGGCTGCAATTTGTCAGAAGTTTAACAAATACATTAACCAAGAAGTGAGATTGGTCTGATATGCGGTGAGGGAATGCACTCCCTTACAATAACATGACGTAAGATGAATAAAAAACTGAAGATTTGAAGAATGCCACCAATATGTGTGATTGTATTCGTTTGTGGTTCATCGCAAAGTTCTGAGAATGTTTAGAGCGGTCTGTCCCAAACTGTGGATCAGGTCACAAGCCACTTGTTGGTGGGTTGTAAATGTCAATACAAGACATGCCAACTATCTTGTCACTTTTGCTGTGCTTCAAAAACAGAGGTCATATGTCAGGCTATGTATTCTGCTGCTTATTTGTTTAACATGGGGACTGGTGTTTACTATCTCCTCTCACTTTGCAGCCACAGAAGGAAAAGTAAAGTGAATTATGTGACAGTCTTGCATACGAAGTGTGAAAGGAAAGGCTGCATGTTGTCATTTTTTGTAACACACAACAAAATGTAAACACCTGTAAGTGAACTGTATACATTCAGCAGTTAGGAAAGCAAAAATGAAGCACAATTGTTTTGTAATTTGGAAGTGTGATGGAAACAAAGATTTTAATAGGATCAGAAGAAGTCAAGACACTTTAACAGGTGATGCACAAATAACAATTATTCACTGAAACCTAATTTTCCCACATTATTATTTGGGTGCAATATAATTTGATCAGTAAAACTTTGTGGAAATTTAGTGACCATTTCAATAGAGAACGCACTTTCTGTAAATTATACTGCACTGCCTCACGAGGTCGTAGTTACATAAAAAAAATTGCCCATCTCATTTCCATTAAAGCTAGGTGGGTTGCGAAATTGTGTCGTACTAAAAAATGGGTCTTGGGTCTAAAAATATTTGGGAATCACTGGTTTAGAGTCAACTGAAAGACCTGGTTGGCTCCCTTCAATGGTGTTCACACTTGCAGTGTTTGGTCACCCTCAGTGAACCCTCGCTGAAAAGACTGTACCTAAGATATTGGGGCTTACACATGATTCATTATGTATGAATTAAACATCAGCAAAATGACACATAAAATATCACAACATTTGTGAAATTTGTTTTAGCAAATTTCACAATATTTTCCTTCAAAAATGTAAAAGATTTTAGGAGTGCACACTTTCACATAAATTTAGCCCCCAGGAGAACGGTTTAAGCAGAAAGTGTCTTCTGGGAACAGTAAAATCACAGCTGAGCAGCATCTGCGGCACAAAGGAATCTTCTGCTGGTATCTCATGTGACATTTGAATGTAAGGTATGCCCTCGCGTTCAGTTTTCATGCAAGTAGCCTTTGCAAAATGTAAATTCATTTTACACAATTGTGTTTAAATTTGTGACATTTTGAGAAAAAAATGTGTTTCCACCCATTCCTACTACTGACTATTTTGTTCAAATCAGTCTCCGTAGCGGAGACTGCGTTCTTCCTCATGAGAATGTGTTGCGTTATTATGTTAAAGAAGGAGGAACCTGAAGAGGTCCCACTGAATAAACACATTACATGGATTTCGAAACGGTGTTTCCCTGTAAAGGGTTAATGCCATTCTGGCTTTCCTGAGGTCATGTAATGGAGACTCCCTAGGCTAGGTTCGCTATACTTTGTGAGAGATGGTATCATCCCCTTTTGGAGTCCAAATGGGACACTGGGCCTATGCCCATCAGTCAAGGTCATTGAGATGTCTCCTAATGGCTAAATCATGTCTCCTCGACTCTAGAAGCATTCAGGCGATTCAGGACATATGTAACCTTATTAAAGAGGCAGTGGAATAGTAATCCTAAGTATCTGTCCTATAGTTACCAGGGGAACCAGGGAGATCCCTAGGTCACTTTCATACCAATCAGTGACAAACATCCAATTTGAACTGCGACCAGCTTCTTGTAAGATGCGCCTTCGTAAAGCTTGGAATCATATGCGGAGTGTCTCTGGGTGCCAAATCCATTCCCAGCAACAGTAGCACCCTCTTATCACAATCCCCTGGAAGATCAGTTGGATCTGTAACTGAATGCCCAAAGTCCCTATTAACTAGTGTTAGGGTGGTCTACTCTCAAACATTTTGCCTTCACTCCTCCTATTTTTGCCGATCTCGTTTTCGCGGGCCTTAGGACTCTGTGCACATTATCACCGCTAACCAGTGCTAAAGTGCTCGTGCTCTCTCCTTAAAACATGGTGGCATTGTCTTATACACAATTGGCATATATAATTTACTTATACGTCCCTTTTAGAGTGGTACCACATGTACCCAGGGCCTGTAAATTAAATACTAGCAGTGGGCCTGCAACACTGATTGTGCTACCTACTTGTGTAGTTCTTTCAACATGTCCCAGGCCTGCTATTGCAGCCAGTGAGTGCAGTTTTAAACTGCCATTTTGACCTGGCAAATAAACCTTTTGCTAGGCTCAATCCTTCCTTTTTAATACAAATAAGCTCTCTCAGGGTTGGCCTTACACAGCCCAGAGGGCAGTGCATATGAAAGGTTAAAATATATATCTACCTGTTCTTTAAGACAAAATAAATGATTATGGTAAGTATTAGGTAAGGGTTAGAGATAGGGTCAGATTCAGGTGTAGGTTATGGCTAGAGCTGGGTGCAGGCCTAGGGCTAGCTTAGGGTTATGGTTAGGGCTAATGTAAGGGCTAGAGCTATGGTTAGGAAAGGGCTAGGGTTAAGATCGGGATTAAGTCTAGTGATAGTGCGAGGTGTACACTTATATTGTCTGCACTTATTATGTTTACACCTATATTGCAATTGCTTACTGGATAAAAGATATAGTGTAATAGGATGTATATGCTATAATGGAAAAATCCACAAATATATACTAAAGAAAGATTCAATTGTGAGTGATATTTTGGATAGAATAAAGAGTAGCACTGTGGTAGTGAATATCAGGCCATGCAGCCCAAATACTGCTTCTAAAACAGAGCATGTGGTTCTATATTGCATGTTTCCCTAGTGGCCTTGGATATAGGACATATCTCCTGCTATATATATATATATATTATCTACTGGCGGTCGCCAGTAGATAGTTATAGTTACAACCTATTATCCATAGGAAATCCACGACATTCTATTTGCAATAACGTTGGCGCCGGTTGACGAATCTTCGCGAAAGTTTCCAACTTGTTGGGGCGCTCCTGTCCGCTCCTACCCTGAAAGTCTCGGGGTGATACGTCAAGCGCGGGCCGAGAAAAAGGGGGTCCCAAAACGCGTTTTCCCCATTCATTTTTCCATAGGAACCTTTAGTCGCAGCTACAGCCCGAACTGCTGAACGGAATTACCCCAAATTTGGCAAAGAGGTAGCCCTTGGTTCAGACTGGTGCCTTTTGCTAAAATGGTGTAAATCCGTTCAGTAGTTCCTGAGAAATTCACAATTAAAATCACATATATATCTATGGGCGTGTCGGATCCGCGTACCCTCCCGATCACGAGCTGCATGCTAATTGGCTGTCAACACTCCAAATCAAGAAGTGTTGGCAGCTATTTTGTCCCTCGGTAGAACCGAGGGACAGAAACAAGTGCGCAAAGCGCAAAAGGGGGCAGGGTAGAAACACCCTGACCCCTAGGTCTGCTCAGGGGGTCCCACAAGGACCCCCTGGGCAGAAAAGATTTTTTTTTTTTTTAAATTGTCGTGATGCGCTTAGGGTGCGCGTATCCCGCCGAGAAAAAAAAAAGAAACAAGTGCGCAAAACGCACAAAGGGGGCAGGGTAGAAACACCCTAACCCCCTAGGCCTGCAAAAGCATTTTTTTAAATCGGCAGGATGCGCTCAGGGTGCGCGAATCCTGCCGAAAAAAAAAAAAATCGAAGCGCGGTCTCCCGCGCTTTGATGTTAATTGGCCCCGGGTGGCCCAAGTCCCGGGGGCATGGTGGGGGGGATAATTTAATGTGTGGGGGCCTCAAAGGGCCCCCAAGCCCCGGGGACCGCCACCCCCGGGGCTTTTTAAAAAATGGTGCGGGAGGGCTCTGAGCCCTCCGCAGCCCCGGGGACCACCACCTCCCGGGGCTTTTTTAAATTAATTTAACAACCTGTGTGGGGGCTCCAGCCCCCACACGCCCCGGGACCGCCACCTCCCGGGGCACTAACAAATTAAAATGGGGGTCCGTTTTGGACCCCCGAAGCCCCGGGGACCACCACCTCCCCGGGGCTGTGCTCATGTAGGGAGGGGGCCGCGCGGCCCCCCTCCTGGAGCCCTTGATGGCCCTGGGGACCGCCACCCCCCAGGGCCGGCTCCTGCAGTGTCCCGGGTGCCTACCCCCGGGACACTGTAGTTTGCTATGGCAGGACGGGAGCCTCGCGGCTCCCGTCCTGCCATAGCAAACTGCTTTGGATATTGGAAGAGAGAGCAGGGAAACCTGCTCTCTCTTCCAATATCCAAAGCACATTGCTTTTCCACATGGGGAGCAGCATGTCAGCTGCTCCCCATATGGAACAGCAATGCCGGCTCCCAAGGGACGTGGGGAGCCGGCGGGACTGTGGGGGATTGGGGACCCCCCACAGTCCCCAACGGAGAGGGCCAGCCCCGGGGGATGGGGTCCCCGGGGCAAGTAGTGGCCCAGGAGGGGGCCACGCGGCCCCCTCCCCAAAAAAGAAAATCTAAAAAATAAAAAAAATGGAAAGGCCGGCCCCGGGGATGGGGTCCCCGGGGCCTTAAATGGCCAGAGGAGGGGGCCACGCAGCCCCCTCCAAAGAATAAAAATAAAAAGGCCATGCCCCGGGGGATGGGGTCCCCGGGGCCAATACAGGCCCAGGGAAGGGGGGCCAGGCGGCCCCCTTCCTGTTTTTTTTTTTAATAAAAAATAAAAAAAAGGGTAAGGCCCTGGGGGATGGGGTCCCCAGGGCATAAAAACAGGAAAAAGGAAGGGGGCCACACAGCCCTCCTTCAGGGGACAAAAAAAAAAAATTTAAAAAAACGATCGGGCCTGCAGGCCCCGCCCTTCCTTCACCACTCTGCAAACGCGCCCCTGGCGCGTTTGCAGAGGGGAACGAATTCCCCTTGAATACTGGGGGTCCCTGGGGGCCAACTAGCCCACCAGGAACCTCCAATATGCGCCAGGGGCTGCGTTGCAGAGACGTGTAGAGAGGCCACACCCCTTTTACACCTCTCTGCAACGCAGCTCTGTGGCGCTTTTGGAGGTATATGGTGGGCTAGTTGGACTCCGGGGACCCTCAGGATTCAAGGGACTTAATCCCCCAACTTAAAACGCGCCATGGGGCGCGTTTGCACAGTGGTGAAGGGAGGGGCGGGGCTTCAGGTGACATGTGTGCAAACAGGCCCCGTGGCGCGTTTTAAGATGGGGAATTAAATCCCTTCAATCCTGAGGGTCCCTGGGGCCAAGTAGCCCAACAGGTACATCCAGAAAGCGCCACAGAGCTGCGTTGCAGAGAGGTGTAAAAGGGTGTGGCCTCTCTACACGTCTCTGCAACGCAGCCCCCTGGCGCATATTGGAGGTTCCTGGTGGGCTAGTTGGCTCCTAGGGACCCTCAGGATTCAAGGGGACTTAATCCCCCAACTTAAAACGCGCAACGGGGCGCGTTTGCACAGATGTCACCTCAGGCCCCGCCCCCTCCCTTCACCATTGTGCAAATATTCCTCTAAAATCAGCCGAAATACGAATTCCGATTTACTCACCTGTTATCAGGAGAGACCTCAGTGCTGTATCTTTCAGCCCAGTACTGGTCCTGAAAAGTAATTCTAACCATACTTACCAGTAACTTGAATTTCCTTCCATAGGCTAACATTGACTGGTTTCACTTGGAAATTCTTCTAAGTGTGGAGTTTTGGAACTTTAAAATATTCCTCTAAAATCAGCCGAAATACGAATTCCGATTTACTCACCTGTTATCAGGAGAGACCTCAGTGCTGCATCTTTCAGCCCAGTACTGATCCTCAAAAGTAATTTTAACCGTACTTACCAGTAACTTGAATTTCCTTCCATAGGCTAACATTGACTGGTTTCACTTGGAAATTCTTCTAAGTGTGGAGTTTTGGAACTTTAAAATATTCCTCTAAAATCAGCCGAAATACGAATTCCGATTTACTCACCTGTTATCAGGAGAGACCTCAGTGCTGCATCTTTCAGCCCAGTACTGGTCCTGAAAAGTAATTTTAACCGTACTTACCGGTAACTTGAATTTCCTTCATAGGCTAACATTGACTGGTTTCACTTGGAAATTCTTCTAAGTGTGGAGTCTTGGAACTTTAAAATATTCCTCTAAAATCAGCCGAAATACGAATTCCGATTTACTCACCTGTTATCAGGAGAGACCTCAGTGCTGCATCTTTCAGCCCAGTACTGGTCCTGAAAAGTAATTTTAACCGTACTTACCAGTAACTTGAATTTCCTTCCATAGGCTAACATTGACTGGTTTCACTTGGAAATTCTTCTAAGTGTGGAGTTTTGGAACTTTAAAATATTCCTCTAAAATCAGCCGAAATACGAATTCCGATTTACTCACCTGTTATCAGGAGAGACCTCAGTGCTGCATCTTTCAGCCCAGTACTGGTCCTGAAAAGTAATTTTAACCGTACTTACCGGTAACTTGAATTTCCTTCATAGGCTAACATTGACTGGTTTCACTTGGAAATTCTTCTAAGTGTGGAGTTTTGGAACTTTAAAATATTCCTCTAAAATCAGCCGAAATACGAATTCCGATTTACTCACCTGTTATCAGGAGAGACCTCAGTGCTGCATCTTTCAGCCCAGTACTGGTCCTGAAAAGTAATTTTAACCGTACTTACCAGTAACTTGAATTTCCTTCCATAGGCTAACATTGACTGGTTTCACTTGGAAATTCTTCTAAGTGTGGAGTTTTGGAACTTTAAAATATTCCTCTAAAATCAGCCGAAATACGAATTCCGATTTACTCACCTGTTATCAGGAGAGACCTCAGTGCTGCATCTTTCAGCCCAGTACTGGTCCTGAAAAGTAATTTTAACCGTACTTACCGGTAACTTGAATTTCCTTCATAGGCTAACATTGACTGGTTTCACTTGGAAATTCTTCTAAGTGTGGAGTTTTGGAACTTTAAAATATTCCTCTAAAATCAGCCGAAATACGAATTCCGATTTACTCACCTGTTATCAGGAGAGACCTCAGTGCTGCATCTTTCAGCCCAGTACTGATCCTCAAAAGTAATTTTAACCGTACTTACCGGTAACTTGAATTTCCTTCATAGGTTAAGATTGACTGGTTTTCAGCAAAAAAGTTTCAAAGTGTTGATTTTCACAAACTACAAATATTCCTTAAAAATCGCCTGTATGACTTAAACGCATTCTTTCAACTGTTTACAGGAGATGCACCAGTGCTGGATCCAGGATCCAACACTGAGTAAGAAAAAGTAACGATAACAGTTTTTACCTGCTAAGTGAATTTCCTTCCATAGGATAACATTGGTGATTCTATGAGAAAAAGTTTCTAAGTGTCAACTTTTAAAATACAATAATATTCCTTAAAAATCACGACTGTAACCAAAACGCTTTTACTCAACTGTTTACAGGAGATGTACCAGGACTGAATCTAGGATCCAGTCCTGTGGTTACAAAAGTAATCCATAAAGTAACTAATTGCATTTAACTAGAAATTCACATTGAGCTGAATGTTGCATTGTGTTTGAAAATGTGTTGCCCATTGCAACAACTGTAACTACTGTACTTAAAAGTCTATTGCCTATCTGCAAAGTATTTAAACTAAAGTAATTCATTATGAGAAAGTATTTTTTGTAATGTAATGTATAATGTAATTACAATGTAATTTAAAAAATAAAATATGTAAAAAAAAATTGTTTCTAAAAATGTAGTAAATCAGTATGAAAAAAATTAATATAACAATTAATACATTTAAAAATTGTCATTTACAAAACCTTTGAAATTCACTGAAAAAAACGTAGGTTTCAGGCACGTTATAGTTAGAAATTAGCATTTAAAAAACCTTTGAAATTCACTGAAAAACCATAGGTTTCAGACACGTTATAGTTACAAATTAGCATTTAAAAACCTTTGAAATTCACTGAAAAAACCATAGGTTTCAGACACGTTATAGTTACAAATTAGCATTTAAAAAACCTTTGAAATTCACTGAAAAAACCATAGGTTTTAGGGACAGTTATAGTTACTTGGACATTGCACTCGTACAAAACCCGTGAAATTCCCCCGTTATTGTTAGTTCAGCTAACTATAACTCGCACCCCACAATGCACTGCTGATGACGTCACATATTACATCACTCATGACATGGTCAGTGACATCACTGATGACATCACTGATGACATCTCAAATGACATCACTGATGACATCATCCACGTGATAATCTGATGCACCTCCTCACACCCTAATATAACCTTTGATACACCCACTCTAAATTACAGACTGCCATTCGCAAAACCATAGACACTCCAACACCAATAACTACATACCCACTCACTGATTCTTAGGTCTACACACACACATCCACTCACTCACCCGTACAGTCACTCATACTTACGGTCACTCAGTACAGGACTATCATATGCACTCTTACTCCTATATAGACACTCAAACAACGCCACTCATCCATAGAGATACTCACACACCTAGTCAGTCATGCAAATAATTAAACACACTGCCATTTACTCACCTATACAGTTATACACACACCAGCTCACTTACTCATACAAATAGTAGCACATTGTTACGCTCTTATACAATCACTGATAAAAGCACACAATCATCCATACAGCCACTATCACAATCACTCACTCTTGCTTATAGCTATTTATATACTCCAACACACATATATACTGCCTTTCACATATGTAGTTACTCACACATGTACCACTGGGACATACATTCACTCACTAACACACTCTTACACACACTTACCCACCCATACAGTCTATCACAGATGCACTCTTGAAACCATCCACCCAGTGAATCACCCACTCACACATCTATGCACAGAGTTGCACACACCCCTCCCACACAAACACTCAGGCACCCATACAGATACTCAGACAAGCATTCAATAACTCATATAGACACTCATGTAGCTATTCACAAACACATGCAGCCACTTACACAGCAACAGACAGACGGATACAGACATTCATCCAGTTTAGTCACTAACCCATGCATTCAGTAAGATACGTTAAATCACTCACTTATAGAGTCAGTCACGCACCTACTAAATCATCCATACAGACACTTACACACCCACTCATTCTTCAATACGTCTTTTCCTATATATATTAAAAATATTTAAACTTTACAGAAACACACAGTCACTGGATGATGTCATCAGTGATGTCATCAGTGATGTCATCAGTGATGTCATTTGAGATGTCATCAGTGATGTCATCAGTGATGTCACTGACCATGTCATGAGTGATGTAATATGTGACGTCATCAGCAGTGCATTGTGGGGCGCGAGTTATAGTTAGCTGAACTAACTATAACGGGGGAATTTCACGGGTTTTGTACGAGTGCAATGTCCAAGTAACTATAACTGTCCCTAAAACCTATGGTTTTTTCAGTGAATATATATATATATATATATATATATTGGATATAATCTGTTTTCAAAACATAACATCTTGCTAGATCGTGTGTTCTCCATGCATCCTCTGCAGTAGAACATATATATTGCTATATATATTGAATATAATGCAGTATGGCATTTCATTTGTAACTCTTGAAAATGCCATCAAAATCAAAATGCGATCAAAACCACATTTGCAGAAAATAGGTAATCTGAGCTCAAACGACTGGTACCCTCAGAACAGTTAGGACATTGGTTCGGCCTGAGCTCAGCTGAATTGCATCTGCTAATCACCTTTGGCATATCGTCAGAAGTATAAAGCGCTATGTAAGTGACATTGTAATACATTTCCCACAGCAGGGGAGTTTTATGAATCTGCACACACTACACAAAAGCAATTGAAAGTCTAGAATTGTTGTTCATGTGCAGGTTATTAGCAAGACATATTATATGCACGGATGATGTAATTATTTGCATAACGTAGCACAACCTATCAACAATTTAGCACATGATCTTCACTTCAAATGATTACATCTTTCATTTGAAATGAATAATAAATCCTCAAAAAACTGTGTATGCACCAGGGGCCGTTTTACATACATGGTGCACTTTATCTGTCTGCATAGGTGCGCCCTGTGCAAACAGGGAATGAGAACCCTATTACAGTGAATGCGCTGCCCCCAGGGCAGCCACGAACGCGTGATCCTGGGTGCATCGCATTCTAGTAAAATACAGAGCAGCTGCTTCAAAGGCGTTCCATGTTTCACTGTGCAGGTGGTAATCCACCTCCACTTTAAAGAGCAATTAGAGATCCCTTTGCAGGCAGGTGCAATGAGTGAGTGTAAAAGACCCACAATTGATGGACGGAATGCAGAACAAATCAAAACATTCACCCCCAGTCAAGAGATCTGGGTTAAATCCATCATTCTTTGCTCACCATGCCACCCCAGTTTAGACCTGGCCATATGCAAATCAGTCTTGACCCTGTGCCTCATGGGAACAGTCCAGCTCGAACTGCCAAGCCAGGTCCTCCCTGGACCGGAAACAAGCATCCTAGGACCGGTTTCGGGTTTCACCCTCTTCAGCCAGAATAGCTTGATTCCAGTGGCACAGTGAGCCCAGGACCCACGTCTAGGCATACCTGGCGCACTTAGGGCGAGAAAGCAAAAGACACACAATTGATGGACTGGAATGCAGAACAAATCAAAACATTCACCCCTAGTCAAGAGATCTGGGTTAAATCCATCATTCTTTTGCTCACCATGCCACCCCAGTTTAGACCTGGCCATATGCAAATCAGTCTTGACCCTGTGCCTCATGGGAACAGTCCAGCTCGAACTGCCAAGCCAGGTCCTCCCTGGACCGGAAACAAGCATCCTAGGACCGGTTTCGGGTTTCACCCTCTTCAGCCAGAATAGCTTGATTCCAGTGGCACAGTGAGCCCAGGACCCACGCCTGGGCATACCTGGCGCACTTAGGGCGAGAAAGCAAAGACACACAATTGATGGACGGAATGCAGAACAAATCAAAACATTCACCCTCAGTCAAGAGATCTGGGTTAAATCCATCATTCTTTTGCTCACCATGCCACCCCAGTTTAGACCTGGCCATATGCAAATCAGTCTTGACCCTGTGCCTCATGGGAACAGTTGCATTTGTCAACCCGATTGGGACGGGTATGCCCAGACGTGGGTCCCGTGCTCTCCATGCCACTGGAATCAAGCTATCCTGGCTGAAGAGGGGTGAAACCCCGAAACCGGTCCTAGGATGCTTGTTTCCAGTCCAGGGAGGACCTGTCTTGGCAGTTCGGGCTGGACTGTTCCCATGAGGCACAGGGTCAAGACTGATTTGCATATGGCTGGGTTCAAACTGGAATGGCATGGTGAGCAAAAAAACGATGGATTTCGGCCCAGATCTCTGTACTGGGGTGAATGTATGACATTGTTCTGCATTCTGTCCATCAACTGTTGTTTTTGCATTTGTCACCCCGAGTGGGACGGGTATGCCCAGACGTGGGTCCCGTGCTCTCCATGCCACTGGAATCAAGCTAACCTTGGTGAAGATGGGTGAAACCCCGAAACCGGTCCTAGGATGCTTGTTACCAGTCCAGGGAGGACCTGGCTTGGCAGTTCGGGCTGGACTGTTCCCATGAGGCACAGGGTCAAGACTGATTTGCATATGGCTGGGTTCAAACTGGAATGGCATGGTGAGCAAAAAAACGATGGATTTCGGCCCAGATCTCTGTACTGGGGTGAATGTATGACATTGTTCTGCATTCTGTCCATCAACTGTTGTTTTTGCATTTGTCACCCCGAGTGGGACGGGTATGCCCAGACGTGGGTCCCGTGCTCTCCATGCCACTGGAATCAAGCTATCCTGGCTGAAGAGGGGTGAAACCCCGAAACCGGTCCTAGGATGCTTGTTTCCAGTCCAGGGAGGACCTGTCTTGGCAGTTCGGGCTGGACTGTTCCCATGAGGCACAGGGTCAAGACTGATTTGCATATGGCTGGGTTCAAACTGGAATGGCATGGTGAGCAAAAAAACGATGGATTTCGGCCCAGATCTCTGTACTGGGGTGAATGTATGACATTGTTCTGCATTCTGTCCATCAACTGTTGTTTTTGCATTTGTCACCCCGAGTGGGACGGGTATGCCCAGACGTGGGTCCCGTGCTCTCCATGCCACTGGAATCAAGCTAACCTTGGTGAAGATGGGTGAAACCCCGAAACCGGTCCTAGGATGCTTGTTACCAGTCCAGGGAGGACCTGGCTTGGCAGTTCGGGCTGGACTGTTCCCATGAGGCACAGGGTCAAGACTGATTTGCATATGGCTGGGTTCAAACTGGAATGGCATGGTGAGCAAAAAAACGATGGATTTCGGCCCAGATCTCTGTACTGGGGTGAATGTATGACATTGTTCTGCATTCTGTCCATCAACTGTTGTTTTTGCATTTGTCACCCCGAGTGGGACGGGTATGCCCAGACGTGGGTCCCGTGCTCTCCATGCCACTGGAATCAAGCTATCCTGGCTGAAGAGGGGTGAAACCCCGAAACCGGTCCTAGGATGCTTGTTTCCAGTCCAGGGAGGACCTGGCTTGGCAGTTCGGGCTGGACTGTTCCCATGAGGCACAGGGTCAAGACTGATTTGCATATGGCTGGGTTCAAACTGGAATGGCATGGTGAGCAAAAAACGATGGATTTCGGCCCAGATCTCTGTACTGGGGTGAATGTATGACATTGTTCTGCATTCTGTCCATCAACTGTTGTTTTTGCATTTGTCACCCCGAGTGGGACGGGTATGCCCAGACGTGGGTCCCGTGCTCTTCATGCCACTGGAATCAAGCTATCCTGGCTGAAGAGGGGTGAAACCCCGAAACCGGTCCTAGGATGCTTGTTTCCAGTCCAGGGAGGACCTGGCTTGGCAGTTCGGGCTGGACTGTTCCCATGAGGCACAGGGTCAAGTCTGATTTGCATATGGCTGGGTTCAAACTGGAATGGCATGGTGAGCAAAAAACGATGGATTTCGGCCCAGATCTCTGTACTGGGGTGAATGTATGACATTGTTCTGCATTCTGTCCATCAACTGTTGTTTTTGCATTTGTCACCCCGAGTGGGATGGGTATGCCCAGACGTGGGTCCCGTGCTCTCCATGCCACTGGAATCAAGCTATCCTGGCTGAAGAGGGGTGAAACCCCGAAACCGGTCCTAGGATGCTTGTTTCCAGTCCAGGGAGGACCTGGCTTGGCAGTTCGGGCTGGACTGTTCCCATGAGGCACAGGGTCAAGTCTGATTTGCATATGGCTGGGTTCAAACTGGAATGGCATGGTGAGCAAAAAAACGATGGATTTCGGCCCAGATCTCTGTACTGGGGTGAATGTATGACATTGTTCTGCATTCTGTCCATCAACTGTTTTTGCACTTGTCACCCCGAGTGGGACGGGTATGCCCAGACGTGGGTCCCGTGCTCTCCATGCCACTGGAATCAAGCTATCCTGGCTGAAGGGGGGTGAAACCCCGAAACCGGTCCTAGGATGCTTGTTTCCAGTCCAGGGAGGACCTGGCTTGGCAGTTCGGGCTGGACTGTTCCCATGAGGACAGGGTCAAGACTGATTTGCATATGGCTGGGTTCAAACTGGAATGGCATGGTGAGCAAAAAAACGATGGATTTCGGCCCAGATCTCTGTACTGGGGTGAATGTATGACATTGTTCTGCATTCTGTCCATCAACTGTTGTTTTTGCATTTGTCACCCCGAGTGGGACGGGTATGCCCAGACGTGGGTCCCGTGCTCTCCATGCCACTGGAATCAAGCTATCCTGGCTGAAGAGGGGTGAAACCCCGAAACCGGTCCTAGGATGCTTGTTTCCAGTCCAGGGAGGACCTGGCTTGGCAGTTCGGGCTGGACTGTTCCCATGAGGCACAGGGTCAAGACTGATTTGCATATGGCTGGGTTCAAACTGGAATGGCATGGTGAGCAAAAAAACGATGGATTTCGGCCCAGATCTCTGTACTGGGGTGAATGTATGACATTGTTCTGCATTCTGTCCATCAACTGTTGTTTTTGCATTTGTCACCCCGAGTGGGACGGGTATGCCCAGACGTGGGTCCCGTGCTCTCCATGCCACTGGAATCAAGCTATCCTGGCTGAAAAGGGGTGAAACCCCGAAACCGGTCCTAGGATGCTTGTTTCCAGTCCAGGGAGGACCTGGCTTGGCAGTTCGGGCTGGACTGTTCCCATGAGGCACAGGGTCAAGACTGATTTGCATATGGCTGGGTTCAAACTGGAATGGCATGGTGAGCAAAAACGATGGATTTCGGCCCAGATCTCTGTACTGGGGTGAATGTATGACATTGTTCTGCATTCTGTCCATCAACTGTTGTTTTTGCATTTGTCACCCCGAGTGGGACGGGTATGCCCAGACGTGGGTCCCGTGCTCTCCATGCCACTGGAATCAAGCTAACCTTGGTGAAGATGGGTGAAACCCCGAAACCGGTCCTAGGATGCTTGTTACCAGTCCAGGGAGGACCTGGCTTGGCAGTTCGGGCTGGACTGTTCCCATGAGGCACAGGGTCAAGACTGATTTGCATATGGCTGGGTTCAAACTGGAATGGCATGGTGAGCATAAAAACGATGGATTTCGGCCCAGATCTCTGTACTGGGGTGAATGTATGACATTGTTCTGCATTCTGTCCATCAACTGTTGTTTTTGCATTTGTCACCCCGAGTCGGACGGGTATGACCAGACGTGGGTCCCGTGCTCTCCATGCCACTGGAATCAAGCTATCCTGGCTGAAGAGGGGTGAAACCCCGAAACCGGTCCTAGGATGCTTGTTTCCAGTCCAGGGAGGACCTGGCTTGGCAGTTCGGGCTGGACTGTTCCCATGAGGCACAGGGTCAAGACTGATTTGCATATGGCTGGGTTCAAACTGGAATGGCATGGTGAGCAAAAAAACGATGGATTTCGGCCCAGATCTCTGTACTGGGGTGAATGTATGACATTGTTCTGCATTCTGTCCATCAACTGTTGTTTTTGCATTTGTCACCCCGAGTGGGACGGGTATGCCCAGACGTGGGTCCCGTGCTCTCCATGCCACTGGAATCAAGCTATCCTGGCTGAAGAGGGGTGAAACCCCGAAACCGGTCCTAGGATGCTTGTTTCCAGTCCAGGGAGGACCTGAGTTGGCAGTTTGGGCTGGACTGTTCCCATGAGGCACAGGGTCAAGACTGATTTGCATATGGCTGGGTTCAAACTGGAATGGCATGGTGAGCAAAAAAACGATGGATTTCGGCCCAGATCTCTGTACTGGGGTGAATGTATGACATTGTTCTGCATTCTGTCCATCAACTGTTGTTTTTGCAATGAGTGAGTGTGCCCGCCTGCATGGGGACCCTGCTATTTTCCCCCTCCAGATGGCTGCCATCAAGGGGCGTGCTGAAAGTGCGCAACCTTTCTGCACCGCTCTTTCAGTTCACCTCCTCTTTCTTTGCCTTTGCGCCTGCATCAATAATATATTGCAGGTGCAGAGGCATACAGATTCCCTCATTTGCATGGGGCCACGCCCCCATGAAAGTGAAGGAACGTCCTCTTCAGGTAGTGCCAGTGCTACATGTGCGTCAGCCCTATCTGTATTACAGAAGGGGCTGCACAAGCATCTGAGGCTCCTTTTGTAATACTAAAGTGCCCCTTGGGGGCGCACAAAGCGGGTGCACATGCCTGTTGCGCCCCCAGGGCACTTTCTGTAATACGGCCCCAGGTGTTATTGTGGTAAAAAGAGAATAAAAATTACAAGGACACAAATATTAAAACATTACATCTGGTTGGTTTGTACGATTGATAATCATTCAATTAGCTGTAATCAGGATACATTATATGATCTTCTACAGCCAACTACAACTATTCTAGTCAATATTTCAATCCTGTTCATAATTGTTGTGTACCTTCATCAGGATAAATGCATTAGAACTCCCTTTGTTGCTCTCTGGCTTATAGGGAGTATACTAATTAACCAGGTAGGTAGAAATTGGCTAGGGTTAATCTGTATTCTCATAATATGGTGCGTAAATGGAATGTGGCACATGCTATAGATGAACTAATCTGGACAATATGGGCAGAATAAATTTGGCATAATTAGCGGACATAAAACTTAAATATAACTTCCACCTCTGATGGTGCCTTTTGGTGAAACAAAAAATGCTGAGACCATGAAAAGGTATCCTGGAACCCTAAAACCACATTTCCTGGGCCAAAACAAATCACTATGGGCCAGATGTAGGTAAAGTCAGTTTTGCGAGTCTTTAATAGCGATTTTTACCGAATCGCTATTAAGGAGTTGCAAAATGGAATGTATGTAGGAATCGCAATAATAATTGTGATTCCTTAATATTCCTTAATTGCGAATCGCAAATTGAGATTCGCAATCAAGGAATACCTTCCCATTCATTCCTATGGGCCAAGAGGCCCATAGGAATGAATGGGATTTGCGCACGCAATTTGCGAGTAACCAAGAGGTACTCGCAAATTGCGTTCGCAATTTCAAGGGTTCCAAAATGACACCCTGTTGCACCCCTGAAATGTGCATGTGTGCACATGTGGCGCACATACATGCCCTAGGGGCATGTATGTGTGCCACATGGCACTTTGAAAAAAGCAAAAAAGTGCTTTTTTAAAGGAAATCGCAAATTACCACCAACTTGAAGTTGGTGGCAATTTGCGATTCCTTAAGGCAATATCGCAATTTGCGATGCCTACTAGCATAGCATTTAGGGAATCGCAAATTGCGATTCTCTAAATGCTTGCGCACAATAAGGAATCGCAATTTTTGCGATTCCTTATTTGGGAGAGGGTATTTGCCTACCTACATTGCACACAGCCAAATTGCGATCGCAAACGCTGAAATTCTGCAAATTTCAGCGTTTGCGATCGTAATTTGGCTTCCTACATCTGGCCCTATCTTGTTTTCCGGTAGTGGAAGAATTATCTTGAAGGCTTGGCAATCAAGTGGCTTAATTTGTGGTGCTACCATGGAAACATAGTCCTGCTTCATGAATTAATGCAAATAACTGTTGAATAGCCACAGAACACTGATCAGGTGTGTGTGTGTGTGTGTGTGTGTGTGTGTGTGTGTGCATGTGTGTGTGTATTCATTCCATTTGTAAGCCTTCTTATTAAATGTTTGCCAGTGGTTTCAACGCTCATATTTTACAGGAAAAAGGTTTCAATGTGAAATATGTCAGTGCTGAATTCATTTGCAGGATACTCGGCTTCCCTAAACAAAGCATTTTGTCTTTCTTTCAGAACTGGTTAAAGGCAGTATACCAAACAAGATAATCTTTGATGCTGGAAGAACATGGCGGCCGCTAACTAAGCAGCCGCTGCCACCGGAGGCAGCTACGCCCTGTCTTTACGCTAATACGATGTGAGGCTGAGATACCATCACCTGCTCACTCGCATTTCTATCTGCATCTTTATCGGCATTACCTGTGAGTTTTTCCAGATCGTTCCAGGCTTTCATCTTCCTTTCTACCGGCGCTTTTGACCGGAGGACTGTATTGCTGACACCGCTTACCTCCTGGATGTGTGTAGGTGTGTTTGGTGATCGCTGGTTTGCAGCCGCCCTGGAGCTAAGGAGGGGCCGCAGGGCAGCGGCGCGCGGGCTCCTACGGACCGATTCAGGCAGAGGCGGAGACAGCATAGCACAGCTTTCTACACGCAACCGGGCCAGCGTGTTCCTACCTTCCGAAGGCGAAGACATCGAGTTACACCCACAGCTACATCAGTTTCCACCGCTACAGGATCAGGTGCAGAGGGCACAGGGTGAGGGGCACCGTTCATCTGCTCAAGGTACGGCTAAATTGACTACAGAGGGCGGTAAGCTAGTGCTTACTCCCTCACAGCTGCTGCAGCTGGGTGTATCCACCCGGACTCAGGATATCCAGGGGGTAAGGGAGACCCCAATCATTACATCTATACCTACAAAACGTAAAAATAGGAAGGGAAGAAGGCACAGTGGTGAAGCACAGGGGGTTGCAAAGGCTGCAAAGGCTAAGACAGACTTAAAGAGCAACTCCAAAGCGCAAAAAAAAAAACAGATTGGAAAGGCTGGTGTTAGTGGGAGTCTCAGTGGTAGTGGCAGCTCACCTCAGGTAAATGAAGAGGACGGGAATTTACTTTTGAATACACTCCCTGACTCAAAGAGGGCTGGCAATTTTTCCACTTTTCAGTACGGTGAGGTAAAGGGCAGGAGTATTAAAGCAGGGAGGGCAAAAAATCACTTTACAGAGACAAGACTTAAGATTACACCGTCCCTGCGGTCCTACTTTAAGGTTCAGCCACTAGTCCTAGACGTCGCTGAGCAAGGAGAAGCTGTAAGGAGGCGCCTAAAAGGTCAGTTAGAGTCCTCATCAATCTTTAAGAAAATGGACACGATAGACAGACCCCTGGCAGGTGGGCAGATTCCCTCTGAAGTGGCTATAGTAACAGCCCAAATAGTTTCGACAGACCCAAATACAGCTTCGGTCATTGACAAGACTCTTTCACAAATGGCTAATTCCGGCTGCTCGACTACGTCAGATAATGATACCACAGAAGGTCAAAAAGCTGTCGAAGAACAGGGAACTAGGAGGTCTTCAGTGGCTTCTTTAGAGGCCCTTTTCTCCTCCTTGTCGGTGGACATAAAAAGAGGCTTCTCCGTTTCTGAGGCAAACCAAGGTGAGATTCGACTTTTTTGTGAGATATTAGACAAGAAAATTGATCTCCTAAATTCCAGAACGGAGGTTCTGGAAAATTCTGTCACCGAAATTAGAGACGAGCTGGTGGTGGCTAGATCAGACATCACTACGCTCAAGAAAGAGGAGACAATACTTCGCGATAGGCTCGAGACGTTAGAAAATAACTCACGTAGGAATAACCTGCGTCTCCTGAATGTTCCAGAAGGGAGGGAAGGAGAAGACATCAAGTCCTTCATTGTCACTCTCATAAAGGAATCGGTCCAGATCGAAGAATCGACTGAAGAACTGAAGAAAGACATTCAGAGGATCCACAGAGACCCTTTTCGGAAACATCCTAATCGGCCGAAGCCGAGAAAAATCCTCATTAACTTTTTAACATTTTCCTTGAAGGAGAAGATACTTAACTATGCCTTAAAACAAAAGTCCCTGAAACCTAGAGACTTTGCCTATGAGATTCGTTCAGACTTGGCTCGAACAACTTTGGACAGACAATGGGAGCTGGGTAGGAAAATGGACGACTTTAAAAAGCTAGGTGCGGTTGTCCAGTTAAAATTTCCTGCACTCCTGAAGGTTATGCACAATAATAAGATGCATAACATTTAAACAGTACAGGAGGCAGATGAGCTGCTCGAAAGTCTGGCCGAAGCCACAGCCACAAAGTAGCCTAGCTATAGAAACTCATATAGGCTTTTTCCGTTTTAGGCTCTCTTTTCCCTTTCTTCTTGTCTTTCTGACTCATTAGGGTTCAACCTATTATAGGTTTTCATGCTACTTGTTTTTTTTTTGTTTTTTTTTTAAATACGCACTACTTAAACGCCCGGTAAATTAATTATAAATAAGTTAATTTAAGAGATTAGAGATATCCTTCTTGGAAATTGGAATTGGTAAACTCAGCTTCTTGTTTTTGTATACAAGTAAGGGAAGGATAGGGCTGGCTGCCCCGGCAGGCAGAAGCTGGACTATTAGTCCAGGTAAATGGGGGCAGGGTTCTTCAGGGGTGGGGTAAGGGGGGAGTTGGAGGGGGTGCACTGGGTGGGGAGCATTAGGGATAAAAAGAAAATAAATTTTCCTCATTCGCCTTTTAGTTTTGTCTACCCATCTTGGTTACGCTTGGTCTGGGACCATCAGTATGGTGTACATAAGTCTCTGTTGTTTAAACCTCCATGACCACTATCCAGCTTTTATCTTGGAATATCAATGGCCTGCGAGTAAAGACCAGGAGGGCAAAAATTTTGCAATACCTTAAAGATTCCCCTGCTCAGATCATTATATTGCAGGAAACGCATCTTTTAAAAGGGGAATTGGTGGGAATTTTTTGCAAATTAAAATGGGTGGAACATTTAATTGGCACTAATCAGAACGCTAATATCAGGGGAGTTGCCATCTTGGTTAAAAAGCAAGCCAATGCGCGTGTCTTAGAATCAATGAGCGACACAGGGGGTAGGTGGGTTATTGCTAAACTGTTTATTCAAGGCTCTCTCTTAACAGTAGTGGGCTACTACGGCCCCAACCAAGATGATCCTTCCTTTTTGAAAACTATTTTTGCAAATCTGTTAGAATTTCCAGAACCATTGATCTTGGCTGGTGACTTCAACATAGTTTTAGACCCACTACTGGATAAATCCCCCAATAGTAGAGCAAATATACTATCTAAATCCCGAACATACCTCCAAACAATGATGGCACAGACTGGTCTATATGATGTATGGAGGGAAAGGTCAGGTTCCCAGTTAGGTGTCTCCTTCTACAATAACAAGTATGGCCATAAGTCTAGGATTGATTATATCCTGGCTAGTCACGACCTCAGGGACAAGATTAAGAGCATAAGGTACTTGACTTTGACTTGACCTTGCCAGGTAGGTCGCTCCCCCACCACACAGCTCCGCCTGTGTTGTCTGCCCGCTGCTCCTGTAGGTAAGATCGCCCTCCGCTTGTGGCCCCGGTGCCCGTTTTTGTCTGCTCTCCCCTGTTTTTCCTTTCTGTGCCCCTCGCTGCCCCACTGTTGTTGTGCCCGTGATTTTGTCTGCTGTCCCCCTGTTTTTCCTTTCTGTGCCCCTCGCTGCCCCACTGTTGTTGTGCCCGTGATTTTGTCTGCTGTCCCCCTGTTTTTCCTTTCTGTGCCCCTCGCTGCCCCACTGTTGTTGTGCCCGTGATTTTGTCTGCTGTCCCCCTGTTTTTCCTTTCTGTACCCCTCGCTGCCCCACTGTTGTTGTGCCCGTGATTTTGCCTGCTCTCCCCCTGTTTTTCCTTTCTGTGCCCCTCGCTGCCCCACTGTTGTTGTGCCCGTGATTTTGTCTGCTGTCCCCCTGTTTTTCCTTTCTGTACCCCTCGCTGCCCCACTGTTGTTGTGCCCGTGATTTTGCCTGCTCTCCCCTGTTTTTCCTTTCTGTGCCCCTCGCTGCCCCACTGTTGTTGTGCCCGTGATTTTGTCTGCTGTCCCCCTGTTTTTCCTTTCTGTACCCCTCGCTGCCCCACTGTTGTTGTGCCCGTGATTTTGTCTGCTCTCCCCCTGTTTTTCCTTTCTGTGCCCCTCGCTGCCCCACTGTTGTTGTGCCCGTGATTTTGTCTGCTGTCCCCCTGTTTTTCCTTTCTGTGCCCCCGCTGCCTCTCGCCACTCCCGCCGCTGCGTTCCCTGCGGCCCCGCCCCTGACTGCCCATTCGCTGCCCCTGCCTCCCGCCTCCCAGCTGCTCCTCCCTCCCACCTCCCCATAAATGGCGGCCGCTGCACGGTGAGGAGAGCGACCCTTGACCTTGCCAGGTAGGTCGCTCCCCACCACACAGCTCCGCCTGTGTTGTCTGCCCGCTGCTCCTGTAGGTAAGATCGCCCTCCGCTTGAGGCCCCGGTGCCCGTTTTTGTCTGCTCTCCCCTGTTTTTCCTTTCTGTGCCCCTCGCTGCCCCACTGTTGTTGTGCCCGTGATTTTGTCTGCTGTCCCCCTGTTTTTCCTTTCTGTGCCCCTCGCTGCCCCACTGTTGTTGTGCCCGTGATTTTGTCTGCTGTCCCCCTGTTTTTCCTTTCTGTGCCCCTCGCTGCCCCACTGTTGTTGTGCCCGTGATTTTGTCTGCTGTCCCCCTGTTTTTCCTTTCTGTACCCCTCGCTGCCCCACTGTTGTTGTGCCCGTGATTTTGCCTGCTCTCCCCCTGTTTTTCCTTTCTGTGCCCCTCGCTGCCCCACTGTTGTTGTGCCCGTGATTTTGTCTGCTGTCCCCCTGTTTTTCCTTTCTGTACCCCTCGCTGCCCCACTGTTGTTGTGCCCGTGATTTTGCCTGCTCTCCCCCTGTTTTTCCTTTCTGTGCCCCTCGCTGCCCCACTGTTGTTGTGCCCGTGATTTTGTCTGCTGTCCCCCTGTTTTTCCTTTCTGTACCCCTCGCTGCCCCACTGTTGTTGTGCCCGTGATTTTGTCTGCTCTCCCCCTGTTTTTCCTTTCTGTGCCCCTCGCTGCCCCACTGTTGTTGTGCCCGTGATTTTGTCTGCTCTCCCCCTGTTTTTCCTTTCTGTGCCCCCGCTGCCTCTCGCCACTCCCGCCGCTGCGTTCCCTGCGGCCCCGCCCCCTGACTGCCCATTCGCTGCCCCTGCCTCCCGCCTCCCAGCTGCTCCTCCCTCCCACCTCCCCATAAATGGCGGCCGCTGCACGCGCCGCGCAGCGGACGTGCGCAGCGGGCGCGCCGCTGGCGCGCCGAAGGCGCGCCTAAGGCAAGCCCGTCTGCGCCCGTCCGCGACTGGACCGCGCCCAGCGCCAGAACCCCTGGAACCCACCAACGCAACACTACTCGACGGACCTACGACGCCGCCACACTCACCGCACTCAATGCCGGCCGGAACCCTGCCTGCTACCGAGCCTCACCGAGACGCACCCACGGACCCTTCGCCTGCCAAGCCTGCCGATTCACCTGCCCCCGGACGTGCACCACCTCCGCCAAGTCGAGCAACAGCAGCAACCACCTGAAATGCATCCTGCTGAACACCCGCTCCGTCCACAGGCACGCCGTGGAACTCTGGGACCTGCTCGACGCAACAGCACCGGACATCGCCTTCCTCACCGAGACCTGGATGAACGCCTCCTCAGCGCCCGACATCGCCATAGCCATCCCGGATGGATACAAGATCACCCGGAAGGACCGCGTCAACCAGACGGGAGGAGGCATCGCCATCGTACACAAGAACACCATCCGCATCTCGACTAACTCCGACGAGACCTTCTCCGCCGCCGAACACCTACACTTCCAGATACACACTGACCCCAAGACCACCCTCCGAGGCACCCTCATCTACAGACCCCCGGGACCACGCACACTATTCAGCGAAGACATCGCAGACTTCATCAGCCCGCACGCCATGCCCTCAGCCGACTACATCCTCCTAGGGGACCTCAACTTCCACCTGGAGAACAACAACGACAGAAACACCACCGCCCTGCTGGACAACCTCGCCAACCTCGGACTCAAGCAACTGGTGAACACGCCCACCCACTACGCCGGCCACACGCTTGACCCCGTCTTCTCGTCCAGCAAGCACATCTCCTTCAGCCACGCCACCGGACTCCACTGGACCGACCACAGCTGCGTCCACTTCAGCTTCAGAAAGACTGCGACCCACCACCACCCGCAACAGGCTCCCCGCCGGAGCTGGAGCAAGATCACCGCCGAGCAGCTCACCGCCTCCCTCAGCCAGAACACACCCACCAACACAACGGACCCAAACGAAGCAGCCAGCAACCTCGCCAAGTGGCTGACCGCCTGCGCCGACGACCTCGCACCACTAAAAACCCTCCCAGCAGACCCGGAAGCAAGAAAACCCCTTGGTTCACCAACGAACTCAAGGAATCCAAGAAGAACTGCCGCACTCTCGAGAAAACCTGGCGACTCGACCAGACCACAGACAACAGGACCGCCCTCAAGCACGCCACCCGCAAACACCACCAGCTGATCCGTGCCACCAAGAAGTCGGCACTCAAAGAACGACTGGACAACAACGCCCATGACAGCAAGGAACTTTTCAGCATCGTCAAAGAGTTCTCCAACCCCAGCGCCGGAAACAACGACATCACCCCCTCGCAAGACCTCTGCAACTCACTCTCCGCGTTCTTCTACCGCAAGATCACCGACATACACAACAGCTTCGACGCACAAACAACGCACCCTACCGCCGAACCAACGCCCGCCACCACCACCCTCTGCAACTGGACCCCGATCAGCACCGAAGACACCACCCGCACGATGAACTCCATCCACTCCGGATCACCAACCGACCCCTGACCACACCACGTCTTCAACAAAGCCGACGCCACCATCGCACCCCATCTCCGGGACATCATCAACTCCTCCTTCCACACCGCCACCTTCCCGGAGAGCTGGAAGCACGCCGAGCTTACCGCCCTCCTGAAGAAACCAACGGCGGACCCCACCGACCTCAAGAACTACCGTCCCATCTCGCTCCTTCCGTTTCCGGCCAAAGTCATCGAGAAGACCGTCAACAGACAGCTTGCCGCCTTCCTCGAGACGAATGGATCCCTCGACCCCTCGCAGTCCGGGTTTCGGGCCAACCACAGCACCGAGACCGCCCTTATCGCAGCCACCGACGACATCAGAACCCTAACCGACAACGGGGAAACAGCTGCCCTCATCCTCTTGGACCTCTCTGCGGCGTTCGACACCGTCTGCCACCGCACCCTAGTGAAGCGCCTCAGCAACATCGGAATCCGAGAGAAAGCACTGGAATGGATCATCTCGTTCCTCGCCGGAAGAACCCAGAGAGTCCGCCTCCCCCGTTCAGATCCGAAGCCACCGAAGTCATCTGCGGCGTTCCACAAGGATCCTCACTCAGCCCAACCCTCTTCAACGTCTACATGAGCCCCCTCGCAGCCATCGCACGCCGACACAACCTCAACATCATCTCCTACGCCGATGACACCCAGCTGATCCTCTCCCTCACCAACGACCCCACCACCGCCAGAGCCAACCTACACGACGGGATGAGAGACGTCGCCGACTGGATGAGGAACAGCCGCCTTAATCTGAACTCAGACAAGACGGAAGTCCTCATCCTGGGCTCATCACCCTCCGCCTGGGACGACTCCTGGTGGCCCCCGGCCCTGGGCACCGCGCCCAAGCCAACGGACCACGCACGCAACCTGGGCTCCATCCTGGACTCCTCCCTGTCGATGACCAGACAAGTCAACGCCGTCTCATCTTCATGCTTCAACACCCTGCGCATGCTCCGCAAGATCTTCAGATGGATCCCCACTGAAACCAGGAAGACCGTCACCCAGGCACTCGTCACCAGCCGACTGGACTATGGGAACACCCTCTACGCCGGAACCACAGCCAAACTTCAAAAGAGACTCCAGCGCATCCAGAACGCCTCCGCACGACTCATCCTGGACATCCCCCGACACAGCCACATCACCGTGCACCTGAAAGACCTGCACTGGCTCCCCGTCAGCAAGAGAATCACGTTCAGACTCCTCACCCACGCACACAAGGCCCTCCACGACCTGGGCCCAAAGTACCTCAACGACCGCATGACCTTCTACACGCCCACACGCCAGCTACGATCAACCAGCCACTCCCTCGCCACCGTACCACGCATCCGCAGAACCACCGCCGGAGGAAGATCCTTCTCCTACCTGGCAGCCAAGACCTGGAACTCCCTCCCCACTCACCTTCGGCGAACCCAGGACCATCTCTCCTTCAGGAAGCAGCTCAAGACCTGGCTGTTCGAGCAGTAACTTACCCCCTCCCCCAGCGCCTTGAGACCCTCCCGGGTGAGTAGCGCGCTCTATAAATGCCGTGATTGATTGATTGATTGATTGATTGACTCCACACCTGTCAGATCATGCGGCCGTCTGGATGGACTGTTGTCTGGCAGGGGTAAATCAATCTAGGAGTTGGACATTCGATCGTGCACTACTTCTAGATGAACCTGAGGTAAAGCACCTATCTCAAGAAACAGAGTGCTTTTTTAAGCTGAATATTGGTTCAGCTGAGATCTCTGTGGTTTGGGACGCCTGGAAGGCCTTCCTGAGGGGTATGGTCACAAGCAAGGTATGCTATAAAAACAGGCAATATAGAGAAGAGGTGGCACAAACGGAGTCTGCGATGAAGGTAGCAGAGCTAAAGTTGAACAGTGAGATTGTCCCTGAGAAGCGCCATGAGCACATGGCGGAACTAAAAACTTTGAAGGATAAGCTAGACACCATCATTCAGTTTAGGATTACAAGTAGGTGGGAAGCCAGTAAGATGGCCCACTTTGAATACGGGGAGGGAGCCAGCAAACTTCTGGCATGGAAAGCTAAGTCAGATAGGACACGCAACTTGATAAAACGAATCGACAGCGAGGATAATTCCTCTTCAGTATTTACTGACGAAGAAATCGAAAAGGCCTTTTTTGACTTTTTTCAGGTACTATATGAAGAAAATAATGAAGTAGACAAAAACTGTGCGAAGGAGTGGTTAAGAGGGAATACGCTTACCTCCCTGGACCCCTCCCAGAGAGCGAATCTGGAGCAGGACATATCTCAACAGGAGGTCAGGATGGCCATTGCCGCTTGTAAGAGGGGCAAGGCCGCGGGGCCTGATGGGCTCCCAGGGGAACTGTACAGATCCCTGGGGGAGGCAATAATACCGATCATGACGGTACTTTTTAACAACATATTATCTGAAGGCACTAAACCTCCCGCATCATGGGGTCAAGCTACTATTTCATTAATTTTGAAAGCAGGAAAGAATCCGGCAAGTTGCGGGTCCTACAGGCCCATCTCCCTCCTGAATACGGACTATAAAGTATTCACAAGGATCCTAGCAAATAGGTTGGGAGTAGTAGCTGGCACTCTGTTACACCCGGACCAGAAGGGCTTTGTAAGAGGCAGAAACCTAGCTGATCTAACTCACGAATTTATTGGAGCAATCGACCTTGCTTCCACCTTCTCTTTACCGCTGGCAGCCATGACGTTAGATGCCACTAAGGCCTTCGACAGGGTCAGTTGGTCATACCTCGCCGCAGTAATGGAAAGGTTTAACTTGGGAGAGAAATTCTGCCGAGCTGTACAGCTTATATATCACGATCCCACGGCAAGACTCCTAGTTAATGGTAAACTGACTGCCCCTTTTAAGATCACTAGGGGTACCAGGCAGGGCTGCCCACTCTCCCCGCTCCTTTTTGACTTGTATATCGAACCCTTCGCTCAACGTCTGAGAGACGAACCAAATATTCCATCATTTAAGTTTGGAGCATGGGAGAGGAAGGTTGCCATGTATGCGGATGACATATTGATCCTGTCATCGGAGCTGGAGGCGTCTTTCCCTCAAGTCATTAGGTTGGCACAAGATTTTGGGCGGTTCTCGGGTTACGAGGTGAATGCAGAGAAAACGGAGATTATGGCATGGAATCTACCAGGATGCGGGTACCAGACCAAGGGTGACATGAGATATTTGGGAGTTAAGATAGTGCAGAACGTAGACAAGATAGCTGGGACGAATATTGTAAACATTTCTAAGGAATGTCAGAAGCTCATGAAGTCCTGGGCACATCTTCCACTGACCATTTTTGGTAGAATCAATCTGATTAAAATGATTATACTACCGAAAATTACTTTCCTTTTAATACTATCCCCCTACATTTTGAGAAAGCGGCTATTGATAAATTACAGCAAGCCATTAATTCATTTGCATGGGCGTACAGAGCTACGAGGATAGCGTGGAAGAAGTTAAGGCGCAGGAGAGATAAGGGGGCTTCACGCTCCCTGACCTTCAGTACTATGCCTGGGCCTTCCAACTATCTTACTCGAGGATGCTGTTAAAATCCCCAGATGATTCAGAGAGAGGTGTTATGTTTTCGGCTATGTTGAAGGGGGTGGGGCTACCGCTTGAGGGGTTCCTCTTTAAATATGGCGACCAGAAGTACTTCAAAAAGATCAGGCTGAAAGTACTCCTGGCAGCAGCCCGAATATGGACTAGACTTAAGCAGCGTACTGGTTTGAACTATTACTCCAGTCTAGCTCCTCTGTGGGACTCACCGGGGGCTCCAGATTGTTTGAAGGAGAAGCTAGCCACACCACTTAGAACAGCAGGGCTAATGACATGGAGGGATCTGGCTTCCGAAGGGTCACTTCTACCATGGGAGTTTTTTCACAACAGGCTGGAGGAGGGCATGTCCAAGTTTAAGTACATACAGCTGCTGAGTTGGTCACAGAACCTTAAAATCCCTATAGGCATAGGGAATACTCTGGAGGACCAACTGATTTCAAGGCCTGCGGGGGAAAGAAGTTTCCTTCTACTATTGGTCTATAGAGGAAACTATTGATGGAGACTTCGATTTGGCAGAACAACTATGGGGAGCCTCTATGCCAGACGAAAATCGGGAAGATCTGTGGCAGACTTCGTTTCATACCTTATTTTCTGTTGTAAAACCAGCCTGGCTTAGAAGGAACCACTATTTTACTGTTCATAGGGCCTACTTATCTCCAGCAAGACTTTCAAAAATGGCAAAAGGGCCACCAGTCAGGTGCAAGAAATGTGACTTGGTAAATGCCACAGACATACACATGTTTAAAGATTGTCCAGGGATAACGGAATTTTGGGAGAATGTAGCTGCTTCCCTAGCTGACATCATAGGCACCCCAATTCAAATTTCCTCGCCTTGATCATCTTTGGCATAACCAGTGAAGTTGCAGGCCCCGTGAGGGGGTTTCTCTTCTATGCAATTTTGCTGGCTAGGAGAGAGATTTGTAAGAGGTGGGTAGAGGCCACACCCCCACACACACAGAATGGCTGTCCTCTCTATATAAAACTTCTAAGATTGATTTGAATAGACTGCAGAACAGCAAAAGGAAAGTAACATGGGATTGTTTGCTAAATTGGTCTCAGCATTAGTCTATTTGTGTTTGCACTCTGGGGTTTGAGAGAAGCTTTGGGGGTTTAAGTATAAGTTGATTAAGTTTAAGTTGATTATGTTCAAATTTAAATTTAAAAGTACTATCCGATCCTATGATTATGCCTCAATGGAATCCCTCTGACCGGGTAGGGCCCTGTGTTTTCGCACCCAGTTTTCCATTCAATACAGGCCCGTACCAACAGTCGTCGGTCACTTCATATCAAAAGAGAGTGAGACCACCCCTTTTTTTTTGGAAAGGGGTAAGCGACTTTCTGTGAGATCGCCATATACCGGTAGGTGGGCATTGCCCCTGGGACCCACTTCGATTGCCTACGTCTCTTGCAGTCGAGATACGGTAGTGGCATTCTACTTTATGTCGACTCTGGTCTGAGGCGGATGAAAATAAAAATAAAAAAAAAAAAAAAAAAGATAATCTTTGATGCAAGCATCTACTAAATCTCCCCAGTGTGTGGAAATAAGCACCATAGTCATAAAACCCTACATGGTAAAGAGTCCCACGTTACACTTTATCTGCTTTCTTTATACATCTGCTATAAAAGAAGAGCATATTTGAAAATGTGTGTTTTCAATTTCCTTAAGACATACTTTGCATTTAAAATCTGACTAATAATAATGTTCATTGTTGAATGAAATTCATTTTAAATATAGTGCATGTAAGGAAAGACCTCTTTTTGCTTAATTACCTCCACAATTTTTTTGCTGATTCTGCTGGTTTTCAACTCTGCTGCAAGAGTGCCCTGCTAACCAGGCTCCAGTGCATGTGCCCTGACTCTTAAAGCATGTGTACAATCAGCTAATCCATGTTTGGCAGCATTAACTTACCTGTAAGGCTGTAGTATATGGTACACCGGATACCCGGGGCTGTAAATGAAATGTCACTAGTGAACTGCAGCTCCTATTGTGCCAATACTAATGTAATAAAGCAAAACATGTCTTCAGGCCTGCCCCTTCACCCTGAGTGTGCAGTTTTAAAACTGAAAAATCGACCTGGTGAAATAAACCTTTTTGCCAGGCCTAACCCATCCTTTTTAAAAAAAAAAAACATTTTTATTGTTCTTTTGCAATAATCGGTACTGATTAGAATAATTAAACGCATTTGAATACACCCAGCCAGCACAGCCGTGCCAGTACATAGTCAATGACATCCACAATATACATTGCCCACATGCCTCCCTCTCCAGATATCCAGTATGGACATTATTATCATATGCTATATCGGGGGCGATAACACCCATTAGTCACTCAGTTCTGGTTCCGATACTGTAAGCGGTGGGGTGCAGATATTCCCTCTATAAATATTCCACTTGCCCCACACCCGTGACCATTTCTTGGGGCAGTTTCTGTGGGTAAAGACTACCTTTTCTGCCACCATGGCACTGTCCATGTCTCCACACCACTGCCTACGTGTGGGGACTGTCTCTGCTCCCCAGTGTTGTGCTATGTTGCGTTTAGCAAGCACCATGCCCAAGGTCGCCCAATCCTGAGCCGTATGGTCGAGGTCTGTCGGCTCCCAAATGTTAAGGAGACATCGCTTAGGCTCCGGAGGGACACGTGGTCCACAGACTTGTGTGATAACATCCATGATAGCCTCCCAGTATTGCATAATTTTGGGGCATTCCCACAATGTGTGATAGAAGGTACCCGGGAACCCGCAGCCCCTCAAACACATTGGACTGTCCGCTCTTCCCATTCTGTGTAGTGCCTGTCGAGTGTAATACGTTCGGTGCAGTATCTTAAGTTGCACTAGTTGCAATTTGGAGGGTATTGCTACTTCCCGTGGGGACGCAAGGGCCTCCTGCCAGTCCGTCTCGTCCAGCTCCCCCAACTCCGCCTGCCATTTCTCCCGGAGGGCGACCGTAGGGTCCCGCCAGTTGTTGATCAGTTTGCGGTACGTCAGGGAAATGGCCTTCTTAGTTAGGTAATCTGTTGTTGTATTCCTCTTAGGGTGTCCATAAACGGGCTTTCCAGTATCATGTCCTTATATAGGCACAATTCGCCCTGCCCTTATATAGGCATAAAATCCCAGCCCTTATTTAGGCATTAAACCGTGCACTCCAAATACAGGCATGGTCTCTGACATCCGTCCACCCTAACGTCACAACGAGTTCTTGAAGAACAGACCCTTAGGCTGCGGGAGTTTCCCTAGTCCAGGACTATTGATTTCTTCAAGGACTCATATATTATGCATGAACAATTATTCCTTAGGGGTTCATTCATGACGTCTTCCGCTGTCCGACTCACGTCAATACTAACATTCTTAGGTGCTTCTCAGGTATAAATATACCTTCCCTAGCCCCTGTAAATCAGAGGAGACCTCGACTTCAGAGGAGCCCGTTTCCCGGCCTGACGCACTGAGAAGACGCTGTCATCCCTGCACGCAGAGAGTCCCGCTTCCAGTGATCTAACTTCCCTTGCGGGGTGTTGGAGTTCGAGTCTGGTGAAAAGATTCCTACCTCTCTCATTCTTCAGGTATGGAGCAGACTAGAACCCAGAGGGACTCTTAGCATACTAGGCAAACTAGGCTTAACATACTCTTAGTATACCATAGTAAGGAATACTTCACCTACTTCATACCTCTCCCTACATCTAGGTTAGGTTAGGTACATTGGGGTAGAACTAGATTAGAAACGCATTGTATGAGTACTCGCATTTTTAGTATGTGTTATTTATGTAAAAGCATATGTACTAAAAGATAATGCTCTTGCAGTATTATTTATTTCTACTGCTCACACTACATTATTTATCTCGCATACTGTCTTGTGATCGTAACAGCACATTTTACTTACACCAGAAACAAGACTGTTCAATAAATCTTTTATTGAAACGCCCGTCTATTTCTTTCTGTGTAACTTGGAGAAAACTAAGCATGCACGACTGAGCTGAGTGAAATAGTTATCTATTGTTTCCACGACTCTGGGACACGTTATGATTCTAAAGGGAAACACAGTGGTCATGTTTTGCGGCTGCCAGAAACTACTCCCTTCTTGTTGTCAAGGAGTTTCTAGTGGCCTCTGAGCTAGCTGGCACAAGTAATTAAGTTTAATATACTCGATAGGGACATACTGACCTTAGTCCTATGTCAAACCTATAGGATATATTATTCCAATGCGCAGAGCCTATTAGGGAAATAGGAGCTACACTACATGGCGCCCAACGGTTTGGTAAGGCAGTAATTCAACGTTAGATACTGAGTAACTCAGCCGTGCTTTTTCTCTCAAGAGACTCCTACCCATATACTCCAAAAGACGTCTGGAGTGGGCAGGGTTTAGTATCCGCCACGGCTACATAGGGCACTACCCTATATATTAGCTGTTTGGTTTGCTCAACGTTGAAGGATACAGTGTTCCAAAATATTGTGCACCTTATCTTTGTTTCCTTGAAACTTGTTCTACATTTTTCAAAAAACAAAATGAATGAAGCCGGAAACGGTGTAGCTGCGGCTGATCCAGCCCAAGCAGCAGCTTTTAACATTACCGGTTTAAATGAAACCGAGGAGGGTGTTATAGACTTCGCTCCAAACTTAAGAAGAGCCATCACTCTAAAACTTATAAAACATGGCCTACCACCAAGAGGCGGTAGAGCAGTTTTCGTGATAGAGGCACACGAATCCTTTCAGACAGAGGTATTCTATTCATGGGTAATATTTCCTGAATCCAATCCAGTAACACACATGTTTCACTTCTACAAAGAAGATGAACCACCAGAGGAATACATTCCTTTCGAGGATATAGAAATTCCATTAACATACCAGGAGCATCAGCTCTGGTTTAAAGGCGCCCTAAAACATCACAGAAACATTACCAGGCTCGGTCCACTAGGTAGACCAGGAGCAACATGGCCGATTCTAGCCGGCTACACACCTCATCCTGAACTGGATATAATGTCAGATGAGGACTTACTTGTTCAAATACAAGAATTAATAAAGATCTACAGACAATTGGTCCAATATGTCATGCGGACTTTTACAGTCCAGCAACCATTAACACTTCCAAATCCAACTCCCCAACAGGGGAATACACTAAAAATTACACCATAGACTCTATACGCAGTCATGGGTAAAATGCCCACAAAACGTGAGCAAATTCCTTTCTGGATAGCTAAAAAAATTACTCAAATCGAAGCAGTATTTCCAAATACTAGCCCGTATGAGAAACACAGAATACTGACAATCAGTTTACCAATGGGGATCACACCACAACTGGAAGACTGCACCACTTGGGGCTCAGTCTTTGCTGCCATCTATACTAAAACACATGGCATTCCGTCAATTGCGGTAATACCTGATGTCCTGAAACAAATTCAAAATGAATACGGGCCAGAACCTGCTCTAAATTTAGGTATGAAATTACTGAAAAATTTCGACCAGGTCTCAACAATAATATTATCTAATATTAAAGGGGAGGCAGCAGCAGTGGCGATCCGCCAAAAATTAAGGGAATTTGATGTTACAGAACATCAAACAGAGCTACCCAGAATTATAGAACAATCTTATGCAGAATTAGGCAGAGATAGTTTGGGTGGAAGACCAGTGAAGCCGAAACTATCTGAAAGTCCTGAGAAGGACTCAATTAAACAAACTCCTACATCTTCTAAAAAGAAGTGGGATACTAATAAACAAAATTCAAACGAGAAACAGTCTCAATCCCGAGGTAGGTCTCCTCAAAAGGAGCCCTCTGAAAGGAGGTATAATAATAATTTGAGAAAACCTGACAGGTATCAAGATACTGATACACGTTCCTCTCGTCCCTTTCAGATCTCACCACAGACTTTGGATTGAAGAGGACGATCAGAACATAGAGAAAAACGCGTGAAATCGAAAGACGACAAACACGCTCCAAAAACCAAAGTAAAACCTCAATTCTCCAAAAAGAAAGTAGCAGGTCTAAAGATTAGACATGCCGAGAATACTGAGAACACAACTCAAGAACGGAGAATGGGCTCAGACAATGCTGGACAGTGCAGCAGAAGTCACAATAGCTCGCCAGAACCTGAAGGAACTTCTGGAGATAGTGGACTTGAATGAGTACATCACAGTTGAGACTGTAGACACCAGGGTTAGTACTCCACAAAGGTTATATGACATAACACTCCGGATGGAGGGAGACAAACCTAGACAGGTGAAAGCACTTTTTTGGGAAAGACTATCAAAGGGCTATGACATACTTCTAGCAGAAAGGGACTGGCCACCACAATTTGTCAGGGAGTGCCCACATGGCGAGGACATAATTATGCCTGCCTTCTCCAACCATATACCAATGCATCTAAGATATACATATGCCAGGAATTGGGCAGTGGCCCAGGCCCCAGCATTATATAAAAAACATGTAGCATGGGATGAGGACTCACCTCACCATAAAATACATCTGAAACATGAACCAACTGCACAACGGCAGTACCCAATAAAGCAAGAAGCTAAAAAACAGGTCAGGGAGATCTTAGATCAACTTGAATACCAAGGGGTGATTGAAACATGCACCTCCTCAATGAACAATCCTTTGTTTCCTGTCTCCAAACCAGACAATACATATCGTCTAGTTTTGGACTACAGACACCTAAAACACTTGTTCTAAAACTTTTGCAGTGCAAAATGCACATAGCACAGCATTAATGAATAACATTGTGCGTAAAAAATATAAAACAACATTAGACATCTCAAATGGTTTCTTTTGTCAAAACATAGCACCTGAAAGCAGGTACTTAACAGCATTCTCCATAATGGGGACCCAGCGTCACTTTTGTCGACTCCCACAAGGGTTCAAGAACAGCCCAGGTTTATTCTCAGCGAGGGTAACGGAGTTACTACAAATTTATGACAATGAGGCATTGTCCTATGTCGATGACATCTATCTGACAGACGATGACCTGGAAAAACACTTGAATAGGGTGAGCACCATTATACTGGGTTTCGCCTCTGAGGGCTACAAGTTCAACTTTAAAAAGTCCAGAATTGCCCATCTCAATGTCCTATTTCTAGGATATGAACTTTCAAGTGAAGGCAAGAGCTTGGCAGCTAACTTTTTAGAAAAGTGTGCGCTGCTCCAACCTCCAAAAACGCTAAACAACTTACAATCAATCCTGGGTTTCCTAACTTTTGGAAGAACATACATTCTAAATTACGCAGAAAGGGTTAAACCTCTCTACGCATTAATCAAACCTGATTTTTCGATCAGAAACTGGACGAACGAACACACAGAAATCTTGCGTTCACTCCAGGCTAACATGTTAGCAACAAATCACTTACAAACACGCGTAAGTCAACGCAATTTGGTGATCCGAATAATTTCGGGTCAATGTGGATTCACCTACTAAACCTTCAATGAGGGTGAGAAAATACTAATCGCATACAAATCCCATTTGTACACACAAGCGGAAATGCGCTTCAGTTCAACTGAAAAAATTCTAACAGCAGTTCAAACCGCTGTAGCAAAAGAAAGAGCCTTAGCCCAAGGGAAACGCATTATTGTCGTAACCCCGGTACCAGCTTTAGAAGCGGTCACAAAAGCAAGCATTCCAAATGCTAAAGCATTACATCCAAGATGGATACAATGGGTTCATTCTCTTGCTGCAACAGATGTTGAATATGTTTTTGATCCAGATTTAAAAACACAAGCATTCCTGCAATATGAACAAGAATGTCCTCTGCCTACTGAAATTCTGCCTCTTGATCAGTACGAATTCATAATTTACACTGACGGATCCGCACAGCCCGCAACAGGGAATAAGCAAGCTTACAGTGCAGCATGTGCAATCGTTAAAGGTCGCATGCGAAATGGCATCTTCAGACCTATGGTCACTAAAACACAATCTCTAGGAGATTGTACAGCTCAGCGAGCTGAACTACAAGCATTCAAACTGGCACTTGAAAGTACAGATCGAGAATTCCCCACACTAATAGTGTGCGATTCCTTTACTGTGTTCAGTCGTATAATGACTATATACAAAACTGGCTTGAAAATGGTTTCAAAGATGCGAAAGGTGGCACAATAAAGCACAAAATGCTTTGGGAACAAGTAGTTCAGTTGAAAAACGAACTACCAAAGGCTCACGTGATCCACACACTGAGTCATCAACGTGATGGCGTTCACGTTGCAGGGAATTCATTGGCTGACGAAGCCGCAAAGGGGGCTGTTCAGACGGCTTCCGTAGCTGCGATCACTCGTTCAAAAACAAAAATAGACGGTGAGATAATGTTGGCTGTCAATGCTTCAAGCAAAGGCAGCAGTGCAGCGTTACCAAAAAGTTTTCACTCAAGTACTCTTATGTAATTGATGCGAACAACGTTCCTTTTGCTCGAATCCCTGGAGTGGGGGATAGGGTAATTCCAAACATGGAACGTAGAGCAGCCTTGATTTATGAAACACATTTGGGGGAGGGTCTGTCACATCAAGGGATCTCTAAAACAATTTTGACGTTAAAAGAGATGTACTGGTGGCCTGGAATGAATACAGAAATTCACATATTCATCAACAACTGCCTCGACTGTAAATTACAGCGAGAGAGCCACCAGACACCATGCTGTGAATGCGGCAACCCAGTACAGACACCACTGTTAGACAGCATTAGACTATCTACGCGCCTGCGTCCTACTGGACAAAGGCATTCCCACAAATACTGAATCTAGGTTCCTATGGTTATGGCCTCAGCGCTCAGCTGACGCTCGAACTGTTATAAAAGATTTGCGAGTCTTTATCGGCACATACGCAATAGGCACGCTACATTCTGACCAGGGTCCTGCGTTTAGCTCTCGGGCTTACAAAGAAGCCATGGCCAGTCTGGGCGTTGCATTGCGGTACTCCTCTCCATTCCATCCTGAGGGAAATTTGGTTGTGGAAAGGAAAACCCGGGACATAAAGCAGTCTATAACAGCTAGGGTATTAGGTTCGGGTGATGGGTGGGTCAAACACCTTAGTGGGGTTCAATGCACATTGAATAATCTGCCAAGAAGTTCTCTAGGGGGGGTCACTCCATATGAGGTCCTATTTGGGACAAGAATGTGGGTACCAGACCTTGAACACGTAGGCACAGTGGTGGAAAATAAACCGTTTGATATCAAAGCTCGTTTGGCTGTTTTACAGGAACTCAATAAATTAAGAACGAAACAAAGCAACGTATTCCTACAGCCAACCTCCACTGGGGAAAAATCGGCGGTCCCAGCAAGGCCTGTCTGGATTCCAAAAGTTGGGGATCTAGTCAGAGAAAAGATTGCGGACAAGAAGGAATTTGGACCTTCTTACAGACAACCAGTACCTGTCCTAGCAGTTCAAGGAACAAGAACAGTACTTCTGCCGCCCCTTGCTGGAAGAAAGGAGAAAAGATTTGTGTCCATCGACCTCATCAAACCACAGTATGTGGCCAATACTAAATAGTAGGCCTCGTGGACTCCGACCTAGTAGCAGACGCACTCCTCTCGCTACTATCCAAGAGGTTCAGACTGAAAGACTGATAACAATCGAGAATTCAGCTGTAACTGATGAAGGACTAAGCAACAACGCTATGGAACTCATCCCTCTTGACAACCAAGTAACAGTTCGTCCAAATACACCTGTCTACACCAACGTGGCAAGTGATGAACTGGTTCCAGTGATTTCTACAAATCCTGATGCAATTCCAACAATTGATAGAACTGCTTCTGGCTATTTCATTAACTTTGATACGTTCTCAGAAGATCCGAGTGAACCTGAAACGACGCCAGCATCATTAAATTTCAAGCAGCAAGTATAAGACTTTCTTCACTTTCTGAAAAAAACTTATTTGGTTTCTCCATGGATTGAACTCTGGATTACATCTGGACTTTTTGTTTTCCTGCTCTGGCTAGCTTTGGTAACAACTGTGAGCGTGCTTATAAGTGGCAGATACATCCATGTGAATACTGAAGGAAAAGGCGTGAACGTACTTTTGAAACCTCATAAATCTTCCCATCGTGAAGCAAGAGACTTGTCATCAGTGAACATCACATCTGTTCCTATACAGGATGGTATAGTGTGGGACAAAACAGATTTTTAAATCTTCGGTCCGACGGAACAATTGAACATTCCACATTTGTTTAAAATTTCACTAAGTGATCTAATTACGTCCAGTACCTATTCAGATGATTGGGACTTTGAGACTGTGAATGACATAATGTTTGACCTAGAAAAATCTGCTGCATTTTCTAAACATGAATATTTAGAGGGTTCATCAGACTATGAACAAATGTATTGTTATAACCACTATGATCATCATTATTTGCATAAATCTGCATATCCAAGAAATGTGTTTATGTTTAACCAATGGGAGCATTGTCCTACACCACCACAAGGTAGTTCAAAAACATTTGCCAACAAGTTTCCATATTTTTCAGGTTACAATACATCTGATCCAGAAATGTTTTACTATAAAAATGTAAACAAGACGGCTGAAAATTATGTTAACAAATACAAAACAGATTTACTCTGAATTATTTAATGCCCAACTGTCTAGACAGGGTTTCGACTTTTGGAAAGACACAATAGACACAAAAACTGTGTGGGGTACTAAAGAATGGCAAGTGCAGGGGATAGAAGCTTTATTTAGAGCCTGCATCATCCCTGAACAAATAATGTTTTTGAATGAAACCATCCAACAAACATCTTGTCTTGGATTAGCCAAGATCAAAGAAATGAACACACCTTCTGTACCAACACCTGCCAGAGATAACGATACACAGGCAGTGGTGACAGTTGACAATATACTACAACTCAACAGATCTAATCCTGATTGGAAAAAATGGTTGATCTGGCCCACAGACACGAATAACTGTCATGAAAGATTCCTGAATAAAACTCAGGGCTTTACTATTAATAGGCCAGACCCAAGATACGTCCAAAGACAACATCCGGGGGTAGTAACAACATACAGTGTAGGAACATTATGCCTCGATTGGCTGCATAAGTCTACACTACAGGATGTGAAACAACACTTAACCTTACTTAAAAAGGACGCAGACCTTAGGGAATTCTTGCTTGGACCAAGACAACCGCGTCAAAAACGTTTCATATATGCCGGAATTTATGCTGCCTATAATGAAGCATGGAAAGTATCACAGATAGAGGCTGCAGAAAGAATACGTGAACTTGATCGTATTAATTTAGAGAAAACACTCTCTATAGTCGACAATGGGTTAACAACTTTGTCCTCCAGAATATATTCTTTGGATGGCATTGTATCCTCTGCTATCGACATACTAGAACAAGATTTGGCGATGTTACAGCAAGGCCAGTCTCAATTACGTTCTATTATGTTATTAAGCTGGACGCTGCAATCTTTGCGAGCGGGCTATGTGCCATGGCGTTTCATCAACACATCGGCTCTGTTTGCAGAATACAATCTAACTGATAAACAGATCGAACTGGCACAAAGAGGAGCAAAGTATACAGTGCTGAGCATTGAAGAACTGGTAAAGTTACCATTCACAGTGGCAGAAAAACCAGCTACAGAATGGCTTATTCATGGCAAAATAACATTACCTGTGAGTACTTTTCAGTTTCAGTATTGCCTCAGACAAATGCAAGCAGGCAAATATGAAAGGTTGGGTAAGGAATACATTAAGACATCTTGGGATTTACCGTATACATATAGATGTTGGAGTGAGGATCGTGAAGTGTTTTTAAGAGGTACACACTCTAAACGTGCACTGAGCGGTTCACTTATATGTCAGGACATTTCTTTACACGGGGCTTGTAATGGTTCTGTGGCAAATTTGTCTTGCCATCAGCAGGGTACACCAGCTGCTGTGATTAATCCAACGTTTGGACAACTTTCTAATGGGAGTTACCTCATGTTGAATGATCAGAGTTGCTGCAGCATGTTGCCAGGCATCCCATATCTAGTAACGGTCAACTCCAGGGTCACTTGCTGTATGCAAGTATTGTTTGCCCCAAAAGACACAGTCAGGGAGTCGCCTCTATGGCCTTCGCTGAACGTCTCTTTTTATAAGATTTGATACTTTGAGCAGAATGAAAGCCATGCTTTTACAGCAAACAGTGCCTTTGACCTCGGCCAAAGAAACCTATGATCTACAAGTAGCAAGGACTTCGGCTGAGATACAGACTTTAATACGTACAAACTGCCCTATTCATTTCGTAGAAATGATAACACGTATCTTCAACATGTCTGATACAAGTGGAATTATACATGTATTTAAGAGCATCTGTTAGCACCTTTCCAGGCAATACTCGGAATAATCCCGAACTTTGCACATTCGGTGTTTGGTGGCATACCATTAATTCTAGCACTTGTTGCCGGAATTCTATTTCTCTTCCTGCTATTGCGCGATGGCCAGCCTATTCGCAGACATCACTCCGAGCGAAATGGAGAAAGCTCTCCTTGAACGAAAGTGCAGTGAGCGAATAGTACAGCTATTGGGCATGACTCGTCTACGGGACCTTAATACAACTTGGTTCCTGTCATTCAGACCAATCTGGCAAGATTGCATCTTACCTGTTCTACGATGCCTGCTATGCGGTGAAGAATGCATGTTGGACACCTGTCTAACATTTCCATCAGCTACGCCAACGGATGTCGATACTCTGCTGGTCCCGATAACGGCCCATGCTCTGTGTTGTCCCCAGAGGCTACCAATCCTGATGTCAGCATTCATTGAGATCTCACAGACGCTTCCGGCTGCTGCTGAGGTACGAGAAAGATCTACAGGCACACAGGTAACAACGGACGCGGACTTTGCTGCGGCACCCTATGCTGGAAGCGAAGCTTCACATCTCTGTGCAATTAATCTGCTACACGAGGTGTTCCAACTGACACCAACTACAGTGGAAGATGTTTTGTCTATAGAAGTAGATGATCTCATGTTTACACCAGACCCGTAAACTGACTCAGATTCAGCATACAGTGTTCCAGAGATGCAGTAACAATTTGGCCTTCATTTTTCAAAACAACTTGGAACTCTACCAAAATTGAACTTTTTCCCATTTTTCGAACGAAAAGGGCACTTCAATCTGCTTAAAGTAGAACTAGCCTTATAATACAGACTTCAAGGTACTTCCACGGACACTTAGTCATCTTGTGTGTCTAAAACAGTTCATTAATTTTCATGACATGAAATGACTTTGATTTTTAAGAAACTTAGCGATCATTTTTTTGTCACATGTAAATATTACTGCTTCTTTCATTCATATTGCATTTTATTTTAAATATATGCCTGAAATGAAAAGCAATGCTTCAAATGTACAGTACCTTTTGCATTTTTTATTATGTTTTTTAAATGCTTTTAAGAAATATTTTTTATAAAATATGCAGTACTCCATTTAATGTTTAGCATTTTAAATGTTTAGCATTTTAGTATTATCGTACACACGAAAGTGGAGTGGGTGTTGTATTCCTCTTAGGGTGTCCATAAACGGGCTTTCCAGTATCATGTCCTTATATAGGCACAATTCGCCCTGCCCTTATATAGGCATAAAATCCCAGCCCTTATTTAGGCATTAAACCGTGCACTCCAAATACAGGCATGGTCTCTGACATCCGTCCACCCTAACGTCACAACGAGTTCTTGAAGAACAGACCCTTAGGCTGCGGGAGTTTCCCTAGTCCAGGACTATTGATTTCTTCAAGGACTCATATATTATGCATGAACCATTATTCCTTAGGGGTTCATTCATGACGTCTTCCGCTATCCGACTCACGTCAATACTAACATTCTTAGGTGCTTCTCAGGTATAAATATACCTTCCCTAGCCCCTGTAAATCAGAGGAGACCTCGACTTCAGAGGAGCCCGTTTCCCGGCCTGACGCACTGAGAAGACGCTGTCATCCCTGCACGCAGAGAGTCCCGCTTCCAGTGATCTAACTTCCCTTGCGGGGTGTTGGAGTTCGAGTCTGGCGAAGAGATTCCTACCTCTCTCATTCTTCAGGTATGGAGCAGACTAGAACCTAGAGGGACTCTTGGCATACTAGGCATACTAGGCTTAACATACTCTTAGTATACCATAGTAAGGAATACTTCACCTACTTCATACCTCTCCCTACATCTAGGTTAGGTTAGGTACATTGGGGTAGAACTAGATTAGAAACGCATCGTATGAGTACTCGCATTTTTAGTCTGTGTTATTTATGTAAAAGCATATGTACTAAAAGATAATGCTCTCGCAGTATTATTTATTTCTACTGCTCACACTGTACATTATTTATCTCGCATACTGTCTTGTGATCGTAACAGCACATTGTACTTACACCAGAAACAAGACTGTTCAATAAATCTTTTATTGAAACGCCCGTCTATTTCTTTCTGTATAACTTGGAGAAAACTAAGCATGCATGACTGAGCTGAGTGAAATAGTTATCTATTGTTTCCACGACTCTGGGACACGTTCTGATTCTAAAGGGAAACACAGTGGTCATGTTTTGCGGCTGCCAGAAACTACTCCCTTCTTGTTGTCAAGGAGTTTCTAGTGGCCTCTGAGCTAGCTGGCACAAGTAATTAAGTTTAATATACTCGATAGGGACATACTGACCTTAGTCCTATGTCAAACCTATAGGATATATTATTCCAATGCGCAGAGCCTATTAGGGAAATAGGAGCTACACTACACTGTCAGCAGTCTGTCTTCGAGTGGTGAGGACTCGGGGAGATCGGTGCCAGGGGAATGGCCTTTGTGAGCGCATGCTTGATCTGTAGGCAGCGGTATTGTTCCGTTGGGGCCATCTCGTAGGTTTCTTGCAAGTGGAAGAAAGAAACTATTTCGCCTTTTCTCCACAGGTCTCCCACCCTCGATATACCTATGAGGTTCCACCTTGCAAAACCTTTGCTATTACAAAGTCGTCCTAAGCGTCGGGCAGCCCAGAGTGGGGTGTGTTGTGTGAGGACCCCCTCCCAACCGAGCTCTCGAAGCGCTGTGAACCAAATGTTGACTGTGTGTGCAGTAGGTCCCAGTAGCACATGTTTACGGGATTTGTTATATAGTGCGCCCATAACCCCCTCAGTGCCAAGAGTGTGTCTGTCCAAGCGAAACGCAGGTTCGTCCAGCGGGGCGTGCATCCACTGATTTATAACTATAAGCTGTGAGGCCCAATAATATGTTTTAATATTGGGCAGGGCGATTCCGCCGTCATACCAGCCCCGTACCAATTTGAGCTGGGCTATGCGGGCAGGTTTCCCCTCCCAGAGGAGATGACTAACTTCAGCGTCTATTGCTTTAAAATAGGAGTGTGAGACTGGGAATGGAGTGTTTTGTAGGGCGTACAGAAACCTAGGGAGTGCCATCATTTTAAACAAAGCGGCCCAGCCCAAGAGTGTCAGCGGTAGGGAATGCCAATATTGGACGTCATGACGGAGTCTTTTCAATGGTTCCGCAAGGTTTTTCTTGATGAACTGCGCAGGCTGGGAAGTGACATGTATTCCTAAGTATTTAAACCCTCCTTCTGCGACTTGTAGCGGGCAGTCTGGTGGTAGCCGCGGGGGCGGGGCACTAAGCACATACAGAACCGACTTGGCCCAGTTTATAGTGTAGCCAGAAATCCTGCCGTACGACACACAGATGTCCAGTAGTCTACTGATTGATCGCTTGGGGGACGCCATATAAAGGAGGATGTCGTCCGCATATAACGAAATGCGATCCTCCCATCCCTCCGTCCATTTAAGCCCACGTATAATGGGATCCCTCCTAATCCATGCCGCCAATGGTTCCAATATGAGTGCAAACAGCAGGGGGGACAGCGGACAACCCTGCCTTGTCCCACGACCCAAGGGAAAGTCAGCAGAGAGTCGCCCATTGACCACCACATGGGCCAGAGGTTGTGCGTAAAGAAGACGGATCCATGCACAAAATTTAGGCCCAAATCCTAGGTGCTGTAATACTGCAAATAGAAAGGGCCATTCAACTAGGTCGAAAGCCATACGTGCATCCAAGGAGAGTATGACCGCCTCTTCCCGGATAGTAGGTGCACGAGCCATTACACGATGGAGTCGCCTTAGGTTAAGTGCTGTATTGCGGCCCGGCATAAATCCTGATTGGTCCGGGTGTATTGGGGTCGTCAGGCATGGTTGAAGCCTTGCGGCTAGCGCCTTTGCTAATATTTTAACTTCTGCATTGAGCAAGGAAATGGGTCGATAAGATGAGCATTCCTGAGGAGGCTTGCCGGGTTTTGGAATTGCTACAATTGCCGCTATGCGTTGGTCTCTGGGCAGAGTTCCTACCTCCAAGCTAGCTTCATACATTCTGAGTAAGCGGGCGCAAGTTTACTTGCAGCTTTTTTGTAGAGTTCGATGGGGATGCCGTTCGGACCTAGAGCTTTCCCGGATTGGAGCCCTCCTATGGCCAATGTTAGCTCATCTGACGTCAAATCTGCCTCTAGGGCCTGGGCTTCCTGTGGCGTGAGTTTGGGCATTCGTATGTCGTGGAGGAATGTAAGATTCTCCTCCAGCGTGGCCGTCGCTTGCGGGGTGTAGATTGTCTCAAAATGGGTTGCAAACGCGCTGACTATTTTTTGCGGGTCCGTGATTACCTCCCCGGAGTCTGAGTTTAGTTGTGGCACCCAGCGCCCCACGCGCTCCCTCTTGTCTAGCCACACTAAAAGCTTGCCGGCTTTGTCGCCAACTTCATACACAGTGTGTCGCGCTTTCGTAACTTTGGCTTTAGCCTCTTCCCATAGGTAGTCTTTATATTCCTGTTTTACTAATCTGAGTTTATGAGCCGTAGTCTCGTTGGGATCTAAGGAGTGTTCGGTTTCAGCTAGGCTCACCGCCTGCTCAAGGGTCTGCACCTGTCGCACTGCGACTCGTTTGTGGGATGATATCAGTGATATTGCTTGCCCTCGCAGGACGGCCTTATAGGCTTCCCTTAGGGTCGCCGGGGAAGTTACTGAGCGTTCGTTGTCTTGGAAATATTGTCTCATGGTGGTGCGTAGACCTTTCCAGATAGCGGGGTCATTCAACAAACCAGGGTGTATGGTGTATATGCGTCTCCTCCCCAGGAAGCGAGATGTGTATTTTATCATGACAGGGGAATGGTCGGAGATACCTCTGGGGAGGTGTGAAACCTCTAATACTCCCTCCAGGGCAGACGGGAGCGTCAGGATATAGTCTATCCTGGAGAGGCTATTGTGGGCGCCCGAATGGAAGGTGTACTGCCGTTCTTGAGGGAAACGCAGCCGCCATACGTCTATTAGACCGAAGGCGTCAAGGAATTCAGCCAGACGGAGCAGAGCCCCGCTTTGTTCCCTTGGGGGGAGTCTGTCAAGTGTAGCGTCTAGCATGGCATTAAAGTCGCCCCCTATGACTAGTTCACCCTGTGGGAGTGCGAGCAGAAATTTACCAAGGGCGGGGAGGGCAATGTTCTGTAGTGCCGGCGGGCTATATACGGAGACTAAATTGTACGCCCGCCCCTCCCATTGACATGAGATTGCTGTGAAGCATCCCTGATCGTCCGTCCAGGACCCATTTATAACAAGCGGGAAGGTCTTTCGAACCAGGATCCCCACCCCCCTCGATCCAGAGGTGAACTCGGAGTGTGCTACCATTTTAAAACCCCACCTATCCAGGGCCTTGCAGGCCGAGCCCGTTAAGTGCGACTCCTGGATTAGTGCTACTGCTGGGGCCTGATGTTTGAGATATTGCAATACCAACCCCCTCTTTATCTTGTCTCCCAATCCGTTTACATTCCAGGATATGATTGTTAAGGGGGGGCCCGGTGTGTTAAGGGCCTCAGGTTGTGCTTGCATGAGGTCTGTCAGGTCGTCCCCTACCATCAGTGGGTGTATCTATAACGCTGGAGCATGAAAAGCAATGTGACATGGTTAGGGAGCACTCGCTGCGTGTACGTTGTGTCATTATTTGGTGTACCTGTGGAAAAAGTTTGAACATGAAATTTAACTGGTCCCTATCCCCCACCCCCCTCCCTGCCTCCCTGCAAGACGGACTTAAAACTACCCGCCACCCCAACTTCGCAGAGTGCTTAATCCCCATTAACTTGTACTTGCGTGCGGGGGGAGAGTTGTCCAGAGATCACCCCGAGCTATCCCCATGATCAGAACCACAGTTGTGCATTTAACTCTGTCCGGGTCCAGAAAGGATCGCATCAGTGTCCAGGCGCCCGCAAAGCAGGAGCACCAGTGCCCGAGATGTCCTCATTCTTCAGTGCCCGGCTGAGTGGAGTCCCTCGTGGAGCTGGTGTCACTCGAGCCCCGCAGTGTCACCTCCTGCGGATGGCGATGTTGATGTTTACTTGGTCGTCGAGGTCCCGGAGCCTGTCTCCATCCCTCCAGCCACTCCTGAGCCCCCTCAGGTGTCTCGAAGAACCACGTCTTACCATCAGCCATTACTCGCAACTTGGCTGGGAAGAGCATTGAGTAGGCAAGCTCCCGTCTCTGGAGTTCCTTCTTCACCTCCATAAAGCTGCGTCTTTCTTTAGTGACCGCCGCCGTGTAGTCTGGGAAGAAGGAAATGACAGAGTTATCTATGCGCAGTGGGGGAGCCACTCGCGCCGTCTGTAGTATGGCGTCGCGGTCTCGGAAGTTAAAGATGCAAGCCAGTATGGGTCTGGGGGGGGCCCCCGGTCTGGGTTTGCCGGCTGGTACACGATGGGCTCTTTCTACTGAGAAGAAACTGGAGAGACCTCTGGGTTGGAGATGGGTTTTAATGAGGTCCTCGACAAATAAATCCATTGCGGGACCCCCTTTGCTCTCTGGCACACCTATAATCCGAACATTGTTGCGGCGGGAGCGGCCCTCCTGATCATCTAGCTTGGCCATTATTGATTTATGTTCCGTTTCAAGTTGGCACACCCTCTGCTGCAGGGCCGCAGCGTCCACAGAAAGGGCCGTCGTGGTATTTTCGACATCGGTCACTCTTTCGGTCATTTTTTGGAAGTCGGCCCCCAGGAATGAGATATCCGTGGAAATCGTCCCCACAGTGGCCTGGACCCTGGCAAGGACAGTCATTATGTCTTGTAGCGTAACCTCCGCCTGGTTCTCTGTCGACCGGGTTTTTCCCTGTGCTGCAGTCCGTTCTGCCTGGTCAGGCTGGTCTTTGGTATAGGCGTACTTGTCCAGTTTTAATTGTTGAGTCGTGCGTTGGCCCCGGCCTCCCATTGTGTCCAGTCCGCTGGGGCTTCCCGCGGGGATGCGTTTACTTACGTGGCAGTAGTCGCTGCTGCCTGCCTTTGTGACTGTATGCCACGCGCGGCCTTTCGGGTTTCCTGCCACGTGTCCCCGGGTATGTCAGGAGGTAGTGTCTTCTCAGCGACCGGTCCCAAATGTGGAGCGCACGAGGCAAGTTGTCTGCTTACGTCCAGGCACCTTCTGCATTCCGCTGCACCTCAAAGGGTCCCCAACTAGGATTATGGTCACCAGTTGCACTTTCCCTCTTATACCAGGAGATCCTCCACTCCGGCCGTTGATGCTCAGCCACGCCGGGCGCCGCCGGGGCCCTAGGTGCTCCCCCACTGCGGCAGGCCTCGCGTGTTTACTCACTGCGGAGGGCTGAGTTCCTGACTGGGCCGTCACAGCGGGGGCAGCATTTCACCAGGCCCGCCACCGCGGGTCCTTCTTCTCGTCGTGGACCAGGGGTCACGCCGCGCCGATGCCGCTGATCAGCCGGGGCGAGATCGGGCACCGCTTGTGCCCGGCGCCGCTCCCTTCGGCGCGCACACCGCGCCCCCAACGGATCCCAGGAGTCAGCGCACAATAATGCCGCACCCGCCAAACTGGTCAGTCCCGCTCCCTGGAGCGTCGCGGAGAGTGCTTAGGCGTCTGTCCCTCTTTTTGCTGGCGTCACCGCCCCACTTCCTCCTTCTCCGGGTCCCGGTGCCACTCCAGGCCCCGGTCTCACTTGTGGCAGCAGGCCACGCCTCGGAGACTCGATGCAAACTCTCCGCCCTTCACCTCTTTGGCTTCGGGGAAGGGTCGGAGGGTGCCCCTGCACCTCCGACGCCCGGACCTTGGCGTCTCGTTGCGTTTCTTGTGCGGATTGAGTGTCGGATTGTTGGGGATGCTGGTACGATCCCGGAGCCTCTCTAAGCAGTGGCCATTACAGTTGGTTGCTAGCCACGCCCCCCAACCCATCCTTTTTAATACTGATAAGTCACCCCTAAGGTAGGCCCTAAATGCCTATTGGGCAGGGTGCATAGTATTTGATAATGGGACATGTGTTCGTAGGTTTTACTTTTCCTGACAGTGAAAAATCTCCAAAGTAGTTTTTCACTGTTGCAATGCTGGCTCTCTCCTAGGAAAGCCCTGATTTATTTACATTATAACACCTTATAATGCATAACTTCAGTTTGTGAATAGCTAGAACGATGGCTAAAGGACTTACATTAATAGGAATTTAAAATTCAATCTGAAGGTCAAGCCGGATTTTAAATTACTATTTTGAAAGTTGGCATTTCCCTGCCCAAAGCCTCTAGCAGCCTTTTCTGTGTTCTGTGTAAATCACATGGCAGTGCGCTGGGCAGTGTGATGGGCTCTCAGGAAAGGGAACAAAAGATCCTTCGCTACATGGAGGTGTGACCTTCCCCTGACTGGATGGCCTGGGGGATGTGTCCACCATCTGTACAAGCCACAAATGGGCATTCCCCTCATACATCCAGATGCAACTCAAACCTAGGCCTACTCCCGGCATTGTCTAAGTAGAGCTCTGACTAAAGGTAGAAAGATCCTGCCATGTTGGATTTGGTAGAGCAGGGCACCATGGGGTTGTATAGAGTCAAACCCCCAGGAAATTATGTTGATGTGGGTATGGGTGCCCCTGGGAACCTTTTCCCAATTGGACAGGGAGTTTCAGCCAGTTCCAGGCATAAACGTAGCACCCCTGAGTACCTTCTACAGAAGATGGCCTGTGCCTGCTGAATCCTTTGGACTTCAGAAAGAGGACCGAACCTACTGTAACCTGTAGAGAGAAACCCAAAGGGAAGGACCTGCTCCTACTTGAAACCAGGACAGAAAAGTGAACTCCAATGGCTATTTGGCTAGCCTCTGTTAAGCTAGAGGGGCACAAATGCCATAAACAGTTTCCTATTGGAGCAGGGTCAAGATTGATTTGCATATGGCAGAGTGGCATGGTGGGCAAAAGAACACTAGATGGGAATGCTACCCTGAGTGATTGCCAGAGGTTAGACTTATGGCAAGAATCTTTCCACCACCTTTGTGTGTTTCATGTAATGCCCTAAGTGGCTCAGGATATGCCCAGACCTATGTTCAGTGCTCACTGTGCCACTGGACCCAAGCAACACCATTAATCGGGACAAAACTGGCCTTGGGTTGCTTGTTCAAGAGAGAGCCTGGCTTGGCAGTTCAGGCTAGACTGTTCGTATTGGAGCAGGATCAAGACTGATTTGCATAACGCTGGGTCCAAAATGAGGTGGAAGGATGGTCAAAAAAGCGATTGGCCGGAAAGCTACTCAAAGCTATTGCCAGTGATTAGACTTACTGCAATCATCCTTCCATCACCTTTTATGTCAACGATGAATTAAAACAAGCATGGGCAAATCCAATAGGTCTAACCTCAGGGAACTATTGAGTTTGCCAGGGCCTTATGGTGATGCATGACAATGTCAGACTTTTTCCCTGATGCTGTGCAGCATCATCAAACTAAATAAATAAATAATTTAAAAAGACATGATTAAAACTTTTGCCATTCCTTTGGTGTCCACATGGGTGATCTAATATGCGTTTGCATGCATCACAACGCAAACACATGCCAGCAGAATGCGAATGCCTTCTGCTATATGTTTTTATTGATCAATTCAAAATGGGGGACTCCAGTTGCATCTGTAAATAAAAACAAAATCATGTTTTAGTGCCAAAGTAGAAATGTAAAAAAAAAAAGGACGGTGGGGTTGGGGGTAACAGTGGAGTGAATGGTGGAGTGTGAGCGTGGGTGAGGGAGAAAGCAACACTGAGGGCAGGAGGAGAAACACAGATGGGGAGAAGAATGCAGAGCATGGGGGAGAGAAGAACATGGAGCCCGAAGTGGGAGAGAAAATCAAGAGCGAGCCTGAAGCACTCAAAAGTGACACCACCACTGGGGCGGGGAAAAGTACATGAGGGCGAGAACAACGCAGAGTGCGAGAGGGTGTTGTGGGAGTAGTACACTTGCAAAAAACAAGGAGCACAGCGTAGGCATTTAAGGGAAGCACAAGGGAGAGAGAAGAAAAGAGCTGATAAACACAAGTACTCTCATGGAGTGTTTAACCAAGGAGAAAAAAAAGTTCAATGAAAGTGAGCATTGGAGGGACAGAAGCCAGCCAATCAGAGAGATGGTAAAGAGGCAATGCTGCGTGGAGGGATAAACACAAACTGGACAAGAGAGGAAAATGAAAGCCATCAAATAAGCAGCAAGGAAAGAAGTTTGACAAAAAAAACCCAACCACTGGTAAGCACTAGGTGGGCTATAAACACCTGAAAGTTCTTATTAAGTCTAAAACGTACGCCAGGATACCAGGGCTGGACTGGGAACCAAAACCGACCCTGGCAAAGTGCTCGGCTGGCCCCCCCAGGGGTTTGGGGTGCGGCCGAACACTTTGCCAGGGCCGGTTTCGGTCGATTTTGTTACAGGGGCCGATATTGCAGCTATGCTGCAAAAACGGCCCAGTAACAAAAACGGCCCCCCAGGGGCCCAAAACCGGCCCCCACCCTGGCGGCCCACCGGGGAAACGCCCGGTGCCCGCTACGGCCAGTCCGGCCCTGCAGGATACCCTCGCAGGTGATAACGCACTTTACAAATGCACAGAACACAACAATAGGTCGTTTGCAGCTAGACTACTTATGCTGTCGGGTAAGTTTGGTCTAAAAATGTCACTGCAATGTTACATGAACCCATTCCTCAAACGGCTGGGGAGAACATTTCCATACTAATCATCTGAGAAGTAATAATAATCACTAGAAGGAAACATGTTTGAATAAGGCTAAATATCCACTCGCTGAAATATTTCCATAGTCACTCTGCAAAACATTATGTGCAGCAGGAATGTTGGCAATAGCTTCAGAAATAAATATTCAACCTGGAAAAACATGAAACAAGACATGAAGATATATTTATTCACTGTTACTCTGAAACATCACAGAGCCTGCCGCCTTCATCACCATAATCCCCTTGATGGCTGGGACAGTCCAGAAACGTTTATTCACAGTCCTCAGCAAAAAGAACTGAAGCACATATTGAACATCTATGCCTGTCCTGTGAGCTTTTTCAAGTTAAAACACAATGTGTATCTGATGTCAAGAGGCCAAAAAGGGGAGGGGCATTTTCAAATATGTCATGTTTTCTCTCACCTGCCTTAAGGGGTTCGAGGCTTCTACCAGAGGTGCCTGATGTGGAGAGAATGGGGTGCTTCTGAGCTGCATTCGCCACAGATTTCACTGTATATTGGGCTGTTTGGTTGAAATTGTATGCAGTTGTAATGCCTTATTTTATTTTTCATATTAATGTATACCTCTGATATATTTCTAGTTTTGTTTCCAAATTTCTAGCATCCCTGTGTTATTTCTCATATAACTTGTATTTAATTCTGAGTTTTACATAGCAGGATCTGTTGCCCTTCGGCTACTACAGGGAGCTAAGCGCACAGTGAGTACAATGAACAATTATACATGGAAAAAAGAAGCCCTAATTGTACATGTTTAGGATAATGTAAGTCACCAAGCAGGCTCTTGGCCATACACAGGGTTGATTCCACAAACCATGCACATTCATATGGCCACGTAACTCTGACGTGATTTGCAGTATTCTCAGTACGTACACCTGGAAAGGAGCTACACTATATAATGTCAATAGTTTTGGGTTATTGTATCATAACTATACCATCGCTTCACTGGTCGTTTTTGTAAAAGGAATGAAGACTTTCTATGCTTTTATTTGAGCAAATATTTGTCCATTTGACTTTGGGATACTTAGCCACAACCCTTCTTCCAAACGTTTTTCAGTGGGAAGAAATATGTATATGCATAGAAATATATATTTTCCAATGCAAGCATGTATAAATATATATCTTACAGAGTCGACAATAGTAACTTTTTAATGTGTGGGTTCAGACAGACTTTCTATTTAAAATGCATTTTTAGTTTGTTTATAACTTTGGCGGTCTTTGACGAATCTGCACGAATTCCGATAATGGCGGTGGATTGGTGCAAGTGCGGTTGGGTCCAGGGCCTGCCACAAGCCAGGCCCTGCATTCAACCCCAGTAGTGCACAGCAGAAGGCTGTGTTTTCTGAGGGGCTGCACTTACGGGTGAAGACACAGCCTCACACCAATAATACTCATTTGAAAACAAACGTTTATGCATGGACATCATTTAGGGGTCACCAGGGGTCGTAGCTGCGACCCCTGACTTGCTCCTTGCAACCCCTGGCACTGTTTTTGCAACCCCTGACCTCAGAGGTGGCAAAATCAGTGTTTGGAATAGAGCAGCAGCTTGTCTTATGGACGGTGGTTGGAGTTCCCTCTCCTTGTTTTGTGTCAGTTATTTATTGCACTGATAGTGAATAATATTCCATTACTCATGTTATGTGAAATATTAAAAACTACGTCATTATTCCACATTGTGTTTACTGCAAACGCATGAGAACAATGCAAATGATAGAACACAAGTGGGTGTTCACAGAGCTTTTGTGTTTTTTTTTACACTTTTTGTAGTGTCAAATGCATCTTCACGTCAAAAATGGACGCAAAGACGCATATACACGAAAATGCAGCTCTAAATGGAGGGTTTGCTTTTCACATAATTATGCATAATTTCAAATAATTATTTGTAGTAATCTGCCAAGTTTTTGTGCGCTAGTGGTGGAACACATGATGTTCTGTGTTCCATGCGCGACTCATAGAATGTTCTTCTCCAGGTTGGCAGTTGCCTCATGGTGCTGCGTTATGCAGCAGCGACTACTACCGGATGGGGATGGTGGGGAGGGGGGGAAGAGGAATTAAGTAAAAAAATTAATTTCCTTTAACTGCCACCACCTCTCCTCCATCTACCGTCCTCGTTTTCTTCCTCTTCCTGTCCCGGCCAGTAGCAGGAAGCACCCCGGCAGACAGGCTTCCCTGAGCCAATCACAACACTGCAATGCAGAGTTGTGATTGGTCTGAGCACTGTGGATCAGCGCTCAGACTGGAACAGGGAGCCAGTGCATTTTCCTGACCAGGCTGCGTAATGCAGCCTGGTAGGAACATGCAAAGTGCGCATGAACTGTTTGGCCGGCTCAAGAGGGCTGGCCAAACAGTTCATGCGCACTTAGGGAGTGCACAGCACTCCTCCCCTGCTCTGGCCAGCCCCGCCACTGACTGCCACAGGGAAAATTAAGTGATAATAACAATATGTTATTATCATTTTATTTTTCCTCTTAAGCAGTGGGGCGACGCTTCTCCTCCTTAGCGGAGGAGCCACCACTGGCATTATGCACTACAAATAAACGTCTCTGCTCTACACCTACTGTCTCCTGGAGTGTGTATCTCACTACAATTTTGGCGACGAACGGATTTCTCGAACCCTGTTGGTTCTTTGGACAAGCTCAGCTGTTTTGGAGTGTCAAGTGCATTGGAGAGTGTGTACGGTGCGGTGTACACCTGAGGTGAGAGCACTGCGCACTGCTCTGTGAATTGTCAGCTCACAAGAAGCGGAGACTTTTGTTTCAAGTGAAACACGCTTTTGTTTTCTATTTCAAACATTTTCATCGGGGTTTCTGAACTTGGTGAAGTATAGCGTGCAGCATGCGCATAGCCTCGAGCCTACTCACCGTTACTGCTCTCGCGCTCGTCTTACCGTGAGCAAGTGACAAGGATCGCTGAACAGCGCATGCGTGTGCAGACCTCTATGCCCTGGAAGAAATGGAGGTTCCGTGGTGACTTCAGTACGCGCACATTTAACATCCATTTTGGCGGGCGTGAAAGTTCATAGTTTTTGTGAGCTCCTGTGTTACGTTTGGTTCTGTTTCTAAGCTGGGCTCATTAGAATATGTCCACGATCTACGGTGCGTGCCTGCTTCACCATGATTGCAGTGATACGCACACTAGGATCTGCGGTGCTTTCCGATTTCACCACAATTGCAGTGATACACACACACTTGTTTGGTTTCGTGACAACTATGGTGCGTTCCTGTTTCACTACCATTGCAGTGATACACACACTTGTTTGATACAGCAAGTATTGAGCTGAATACAGTGATTTTCAGCCTTCTTGGCTAACAGTTCAGTGTGTATTTGAGCATAATTTTATCTTTTGCATGTTCAATCAGTGACACACACACTTTAACCAGTGCTATACATTATATTGAATACACAAACATTCTGCTTATTACAAATTGTCCACACAGGGAAATGATAATTCCATGTGCTTCTAACATGCAATTTGTAACCCCCCCCCATTTCTACAATCCTCAGGTGAAACGCCAATCAAATGGAAGATTTGGTATAGGGCTTTTACGAAGTATTTAGGGGCGGTAGGAGGTAATCACTATTGCCCAGAAAGGAAAAGGTTCCTTCTTGAGCACAATTTAGGTTTTGAGGGACAAACAATTTTTCAACATCCTAGTCTGTCTGATTGTGAATAGACATACGTTTTTCAGAAGAGAGCAGCACCAGGAGGAATCGATAGATTCATATGTGGCAGCTTCACGTGTGCATGCTGCTGACTGTGAATTTGAAGATTTTATGGATCAATTGATTAGGAATCAAATTGTGGTTAGATGCTACAACAAGAAAGTACAGGAAAAATTACTTACTTGCAAGAATCCATCTTTGTATGAGACAGTAGACATAGTCAAAAGTATTGAAATTTCTCAAAAGAGTTTGAGAGAATTAATTAATAAAGAGAGTGTATGAGCAATGTTTGATCAGGGGTGTGCCAAGGGTGACAGCACCAAATTCTATGATCAGAAGAAGAAATTTGACGCTAGTATGAGATATAAGAATTTGTTCTTTTAACAAAAGAATATTTGCTTTAGGTGTGGGTACGCTCAACATTTTCCTAATGGTCGTCCTTGCCCTGCAAAAAAACACAACATACAAGAGTTGTGGGAGACTTGGTCATTTTGCGAAAGTATGCCAAGCAAAAAAAAGCAAAGCAAATGTAGTAGTTGAGGAATCAGGTGAAGATATGGCAGGGTTAATGGATGGAACGAGGGACTTGGTTTTGGTCCACATGATGAGGGTGAACAAGAGTGTAGAGACCCATATTCATATTTTCAGGTAGATGAGAAGTCCCTGAAATTACTTGTAGATTCCGGTGCTAAAATGACCATAATTACTGAAGATTTGTTTAAGTGCACAAGGAACAACAAAGCTTTGTTGCCCCCTGACAGGTGTCTGCTCACGTATGATGGGAAAAGAATTGAGTTGGTAGGATATTTTGAGTCTACCCTCAAGTTTAATGAGAAAACCATTTGGGGTAAAGTGTATGTCGCAAAAAAATGGACTTAACATTTTAGGGTGGTATCACCAAGGTTTGTTTGGGTTAGCTTTGAGACCAGGAAAGGAAGTACAGGTGTCGCTGGTCAAAGAATGTTGTTTAGACACCAATAACGAGTGGATGTTGAAGTTTCCTAAAGTCTTTGATGAGGGATTAGGGAAGATTATTGGGTTCAGGCACAAGATCAAAGTGCGAAACAATGCAACCCCTGTCAAACAAACTTAGAATGGTGCCGTTTAGCATCAGGGAAGAGGCGGCTAACATTCTGGAAAAAATGTGTATCCAAGGTGTCATTGAACCCATTGAGTCCTCTCTATGGCTTTCTCCGTTGGTCATTGCAAGGAAGAAAACTGGGGACCTTAGGGTTTGCATTGACCTGCGAAGTTTAAACAAATTGATTTGGGTCGATTTGCATTCTTTACCTCGGATCGATGACATTGTGTCCAGCTTTGCGGGTGCTTCAGTTTTTAGCAAGATTGATGTAGCATCCGCTTATCATCAGGTGGAACTGAATCAATCGTGCAGGCACCTCACTGCGTTTGTCTCGCCCATGGGTACTTTTTAGTTTAAAAGGATGCCCTTTGGGTTAGCATCTGCTTCATCAGTCTTTCAACGGATTATGGAGTCTATTCTTAAGGGCATCGATGCTTTAGTTGTCTTTCAAGATGGCATTTTGATTGCAGCAAGAGAGATCCAGGAACATGATGACATTATGCACATTGTTTTGGAAAGACTTGAAGGAGCAGGTGTCGTTGTGAATGCAAAAAAATGTGTGTTTGCAAAATCACAAATAGAATATTTAGGGCATGTGATTTCCTCTTAGGGTGCAGAACCTCGTCCTGGTTTAGTGGAGGCCATTGTTGGAGCCCCGGCAACCAGCAGTAAAGAAAAAGTGTCATCATTTTTGGGGGGGTTGCGAGTTTTATGCAAAATGTATTAACAATTTTGTAAGCAAAACAGAAAATCTGCAGAATCTACTCAAAAAGCAAAGCGTTTTTAAGTGGGATGGAGTGTGTCAGGAAGAGTTTGGAAAATTGAAGGCAGATATATGGTCTGAGAAGATTCTGGCACCATTTGTTCCTGAAATGGGTTGCAATCTCACTGTGGATGCTAGCAATAGTGGTCTAGGAGCTACTTTGTCACAAAACATAAATTCATGGGAATGCACTATTAGATTTGCTTCAAGAGCTCTGCGAGAAAATGAGAAGAAATTTTCTTTTATAGAAAAAGAATTGCTTGCTTGTTGTTGGGCAGTGGAGCATTTCAAATGTTTTGTGTGGGGAAGAAAATGTAAGTTTTTGACAGATCACAAACCTCTACTTGGTATTCTGAGTGGGGATGTTATTAGAGATTTAACTCCAAGTATTAAGAGGCTCAGTGCGAAACTTGATCAATACAATTTCGAGGTTGAAAACATTCCTGGTGGAAAGAACGTCAGGGCAGACTATTTCTCAAGGCCTCTCCTAAGTGTGTTTGAAGTAGAAACTAAGGAGGAAGATCAAGAGTGCCTTATAGCGGCCGTGGATGTGTGTTTTGAGAGTGCGTTTGATAGAGGTGAATGGATGGAGGGTATGGGCAAAGACAAAGTGTTGAGAAAGGTGCGTGAGTATGGGGTGTGCGGATGGCTGAAGGAATCCTCTCTTAATCCCAGTGTCCAACCTTTTTTTAAAGTTCCAGAAGAGTTAACATTGGAAGATGATGATCTCATCATGAGGGGTGATAAGTTTGTTCCCCCGGGTTCTCTTAGACGGTGTATTATACAAGCAGGTCATGAAGGTCATTTGGGAAAAATGGTCACTAAGAGAAGGATTCGTTCTGTGTATTGGTGGCCCAGCATGGACAGAGAAATTGTAGAGATGGTCAGTGATTGTATCATCTGTGCAACTAGTGACAAGACACTTAAAATTGTAACTCCCCCTTAGATCCTGTAGAGCTGCCAGACAAACCTTGGTCCAAACTTGCTGTGGATTTTATTGGCCCTTTTGGTGTTCTGTCAACTAAATGCAAATTTGCCATAGTTCTGGTGGATTACTACAGCAAGTGGTGGGAGGTGGAGTTTGTTATTTTCAACAAAGATTTTCAGAGAGAATGCTTACCTAAAGAGTTGGTCTCTGACAATGGGGTGCAATTTGTCTCTAGGGAGATGAGGGAGTTCCTGACTAAAGCTGGTATTACACACAAAAGAGTGGCACTGTATAATCCTCAAGCCAATGGTTTGGTTGAGAGGATGAATAGAATTTAGGTAGAATGCATCCAATGGAAAGTCAAAAGTGGTGTTGATGTACCCGATGCGGTCGAAGAAATGCTTTTTGCCTATCGTACCAGTCCCAATGCTATTTCGAACAAGACACCATTTGAGATTATGAGAGGTCGCGTCCCTGCCAGTGTTTTTTTCCTGCATGGCTGAAAGAAAACAGGTCTGGTTCTGCTCATGAATGTAACATAGGCAAATGTACTCATCCTTTGGTAAAGATAGCACAAAGTTAGACAAAACAACATTTTGACAATAAACATGGTGGGAGTAGGCACTTTAATGCTATCATGAAGGGAGATTGGATTCACATGAAAGAACCTTCTCATGTCCCCATCGGCCAATCTAGATTCAGGGAGCCAGTACAAGTTGAAGCTGTGTGCGGTCATTCCATCAAGGTGAAGGGTAATCAGTGGTGGAATAGTTCAAGGGTTGTGAAGGTCAATCACAGAGATGCGGTTGAGGGATGTGGTGAGAGTGTGTTGTGTCGGAGGGATATGGTTCCTTCAGGAAATGGTATGCGCCAAAAACGTGTCATTAGAAAACCATTAAGACACCGATAAGCCCACTGTATTTCTTATGCATCGTTGTGTTATTTACTTGTGGATGAAGATTGCATTGTGTGGTTATTTACTTGTGGATGAAAATTGCATTGTGTTGGTTTCATTTTTGCAACATATGTTCTATATAATTTCTTTTGGTTCATTCCTTTTTAACATGTCAAATTTCTATGTTAAACAATGTTTCTTTTCTTTCGTTGTGTTTGGAAAAAAGGTAGATGTTGTAGTAATCTGCTAAGTGTTTGTGAGCTAGTGGTAGAAACATGATGTTCTGTGTTCCATGCATGACTCATAAAATGTTCTTCTCCAGGTTGGCAGTAGCCTCCTGGTGCTGCGTTATGGACTACAAATAAATGTCTCTGCTCTACACCTACAGTCTCCTGCAATGTGTATCCCACTAATTATTCTAAAATGTTGTGTAATTATGCAGAAGCAAACTATACCAATTTCTCCCAACTCTAATGAAAACCATAACTCGTCCGCAATATAGACTGCTCTTGACTTCACACATTACGCAACAGATGCCATCAGCACTTATTACATTACTTTCCATGTTATCATTGACATTATTGATGAATCACACATGGCATTGATGACTTCACTGATGCCATTATTATCAATGAATCATACATTTCACTGATGACATCACTGGTTACATTGTGTGTCACCTTAACTTTCATATATTTATTGACATCACCCTGGATGCAGTTGAATGTCTTTGTTTGATATTATTTCTTTGTGTAAATATTGGGAGTTAATGAACAGCTGATTAGGTTAGGTTATGGTTTTCATAGTGCAGGTGTGAGCTGTGGTATGTGTGGTGGACCATAGTTGGTGAGTTTCAGGGGTTTTTAGCCTCTGATTTTGAACCATAACCCCACTTTAAGTGTGTTTTGTTTAGTAAATCCCTTATCCCCCCATGTGACCGTTGAAGTGTTTACATTACTGGAGCCATAACTTTATTTTAACTGAGGATGTTTTACAGTGGAGTGACGAAAAATAATGCCCCCCCTGCAGAATGTGAAAAGGGGCCCCTGAGTGTCCCATATCTCACAGATATTCCTTTACCTTGGGCTGAAAAGGACCTCCACTCAGGGGACAAGGGGCCCCTGAAGGGTCAGGTCCCCCCCCCACACCGCAGGGGCTCATGGGTCTGTGTAATGCCCCTGGAGTTTGAATGTTATGATTAATGTTTACACTCATTGAGTTCTGCCTGCACCGTGATGCAATCAGCTTCCTGCGCACAATGCATAGTTGCAAAATACAATAATAATTTATCTTCAGCTTACTTTCCTGTTCACTATTTTTGCCAGTCGCATGGAATTAAAAATGCACATTTTTGGCTCGTGGTTTTTTATTGATAATGTTAATATCGTTGAATGCGATGTCAATGTACACCAGAATATATGCATGCACAATAGCAGCAATACCAATAAATGCAATGTCGATGTACGCTATAAACTATGCACACATAACAATGTCAATACCAGTAAAAGCAATGTCGATATTCGCTATGACAACTGTACGCATAATAATGAGAATGTCTGTAAATATTATATAAATGACCGCCATGCTCTATGTACACGCCATAACAAACTTATATCATTGCTGTCGAATTCACCCAAGGTGACCTCCCGATCAACCCAAGTCAGAGATACGTGGTCAGACAGGCCCTGCGACCCAAACCTAGGCCTACCGAGTGATAGGTCACAGGTGATAGGCCACAGGTCTCAGCCTGAAGACAAATGCACAACCAGGGAAAACCATGATCGATCCCACAGATAGGCAGTTACACTACAAACAGATCTGAGGAAATAAACCCCAATGAAACACATTTGACCAAAGGCCCACATTCCCATAATACCACAAAGTTAGATAGCACATGTAGTCAGGAACACTCAGCCAGTCAGGACACAGCATGCACACCACACATAGTGATCACGGTTCCCCATGCCGGACATCAGGACGCATGCACTCTGGCCCACACTAACGCTCCCTGAGGTCAAGAGCCACTTGTGTCCTTTATCAATTGGTTATATTCATGATTTATGACTAGGCCCGGACCCACATGCTCTCTAAGAATGTGAAATCGGTTTATTGTACCTCACAAACTGTATATATGATCAGCCAAAACTTATGTACATTGAGACTCTCTTCAGAAGCGATTCTGTCAGTGCTCTACCGGCCGCTGCCTTTAGTTAAACCTACTTGCACCTGTTCTGCCAAACGCTTCTTGTCTTTTAATTTTTTCAAATTAAATTCATACCCAAGCAACAATATTATCCCAGTTTGGAATGCCAGCTCAAATGAGTATTTGCCACCTGGGAGGTTTTCAGCAGTCAGGTATTCCCAGCTGATAGCTGGGTTTCAAAGGAATTTTCTCACGTATTATAAAGTCTGCCACCACACATGGCCCCTCCAGTAGAGCATGTAGGTGAGTGACTCCGAAGAAGAGGCCACGACCTCCGACGATGACCGACCCCTCCTGTGGAGATCAGGTGAGTCTGCGCTTCACCCCATAGTATATCTGTGTCCAATGCCACTTTCTATCAGCCTTAAATTGTATATAAACATAATGAACTGAGCATGTGATGTTTTGATGCAGACTGTGCTCTCCGGGCTCACAGGGACACAGCTGGAAACACATGGGCATCTCAGGTGGTGCACACAAAGAGCAGGACACATCAATAACAACTGAAGAGTTACATGTTGCTTTCACAATGACAGAACAGCATGCACTGATAACCTATAGGGCTACATCATGGTACATGCTATTTATTAAATATACATATTTATGTGAATGCAAATGGTACATGCATGCATATATTCCTATAAGCAGGTCCGCAGTCAGAGACAGCAGCTTGTGCAGCCTTTTCACCCTTCTACAAGTTCATTCTAATACAGCCCTTAATTGGTTCAAAATAAATAAAAAAACAGGGGCACACTTTTTTATGGGAACTCATGTGCGAGCTTCGATGAGCCTTAATGCCACCCGTCACTATATCTTCCGAATGTATGACGTTACAATGCATTCCGTTGCAACGCATGCCTTTACCACGCATGCGTTACAACGGAATGCTATTTCCACGCATAACCTTTACCACGAATATTCCTTTACCACGCATACTTTTGCAACGATTTTCATTGTAAATTCATGCATGGTAAGGGCATACTCTTGGTAAAGGTTATACCCCTCCCCTGTACCCTTACGTGACCCCCCAACCCCCAATCCTTCTTATAATTACCCCTGCCTGGAACCCTCAATCCATATATATATATATATATATATTTTTTTTTTTAAACTAATATTCCCATTACCTCTTCATGTCGTCTCCTCTCCTTGATCTTCCTTGGTGACGTTGTACGTCGTAAAGAGGAAGCGGAAGTGTCATTCCGTTTCCTCTAAAATGACGCCGATTGTCTCCATTTCCCGACGTTACAACAGGTGCTGTTTTTTTTGGGGGGGAGACCCCCCCAAGCCCCCTTTTTTTTCTCACGCATTTTTTTTTGGGGGGGGGGAGACCCCCCAAGCCCCCTTTTTCTAATTGTAGCCTTTAACACACATGCCTTTACTACGTTTCTCATAGTAAAGGTATGCGTGGTAAAGCTATTCAGTGGTAACCACGCATGCGTTGTAATGCATGCGTGGTTAAGGTTTGCGTGGAAAGGGCCGCGTTGTAGTGGCCGTTTCCCTTGGTGGTTGTATGACGTTACAACGCATTCCGTTGCAACGCATGCCTTTACCACGCATGCGTTACAACGGAATGCTATTTCCACGCATAACCTTTACCACAAATATTCCTTTACCACGCATACTTTTACAACGATTTTCGTTGTAAATTCATGCATGGTAAGGGCATACTCTTGGTAAAGGTTATACCCTTCCCCTGTACCCTTACGTGACCCCCCAGCCCCCAATCCTTCTTATAATTACCCCTGCCCGGAACCCTCAATCCATATATATATATATTTTTTTAAACTAATATTCCCCTTACCTCTTCACGTTGTCTCCTCTCCTTGATCTTCCTTGGTGACGTCGTAAAGAGGAAGCGGAAGTGTCATTCTGTTTCCTCTAAAACGACGCTGATTGCCTCCATTTCCCGACGTTACAACAGGTGCTGTTTTTTTAGGGGGGGAGACCCCCCCAAGCCCCCTTTTTTTTTGCACGCATTTTTTTGGTGGGGGGGAGACCCCCCAAGCCCCCTTTTTCTAATTGTAGCCTTTAACACACATGCCTTTACTACGTTTCTCGTAGTAAAGGTATGCGTGGTAAAGGCTATTCGTGGTAACCACGCATGCGTTGTAATGCATGCGTGGTTAAGGTTTGCGTGGAAAGGGCCACGTTGTAGTGGCCGTTTCCCCTTGGTGGTTGTATGACGTTACAACGCATTCCGTTGCAACGCATGCCTTTACCACGCATGCGTTACAACGGAATGCTATTTCCACGCATAACCTTTACCACAAATATTCCTTTACCACGCATACTTTTACAACGATTTTCGTTGTAAATTCATGCATGGTAAGGGCATACTCTTGGTAAAGGTTATACCCCTCCCCTGTACCCTTACGTGACCCCCCAGCCCCCAATCCTTCTTATAATTACCCCTGCCCGGAACCCTCAATCCATATATATATATATTTTTTTAAACTAATATTCCCCTTACCTCTTCACGTCGTCTCCTCTCCTTGATCTTCCTTGGTGACGTCGTAAAGAGGAAGCGGAAGTGTCATTCCGTTTCCTCTAAAACGACGCCGATTGCCTCCATTTCCCGACGTTACAACAGGTGCTGGTTTTTTTGGGTGGAGACCCCCCCAAGCCCCCTTTTTTTTCGCACACATTTTTTTTTGGGGGGGGAGACCCCCCAAGCCTCCTTTTTCTAATTGTAGCCTTTAACACACATGCCTTTACTACGTTTCTCGTAGTAAAGGTATGCGTGGTAAAGGCTATTCGTGGTAACCACGCATGCGTTGTAATGCATGCGTGGTTAAGGTTTGCGTGGAAAGGGCCGCGTTGTAGTGGCCGTTTCCCATATCTTCCACCACCCACATTTCCTCTCTTTGTCTCCCCCCCCTGCAGGCTCTTTTCCACCCCTGCAACCCCCCATCTCGCTGCTCCCTTGCATGGATCTGCTCTTTCTGTCTCCCTGTTGTCGGTGTCTCCCTCTTGCTCTGGGTCTAAGACTGAGGATGAAAACAAGCCCTCGTCCCTACAAATGAGTGCTGGCCCCCACCGCCCGGAGCTTCTGAAACCCCTTTGCAAGGGGGTGGCATTTGTCTGCTTATGGAGTTTATGAAGCGGAATTTCTTTGAAAATTTACCCGAGACAAAATGAAGATATAACAAAGGAAGCAACAGTAGGAACCGTTTCTAATGAAATAAGGATTTTGACAAATGATAAACATACATAATATGGTTTAAGGATTAACCTAATGTTTAAGCAACTTATATCTTATGCACCTTGTATATTTGCAGAGTACACTTTCACCTAGAAGGGGATCTTCACGCTGAATAACACCCTTATTATCGCCCAGCTCAACCATATTCATTTTATTAACCTCAGCAGGATGAACGGCTGAGTTGACGCACTGGCATTTGAACTTGTGACCATGGCCAAAAAATGATCCCTGCAGTGGATTCATTAATACCTACGGGAAGAGATCATTCCTTGCATCTTTAAAACAGTCATTATAATAGTATCTTGTCTGTGTACTCTTTCATGCCCCCTTCTGCATCATTTTGTGAAGAATCATTTTCAAGGCGCTCGCCCAGTAATCTCCTCCTTTACAGTATAAATACATTGCATAGCTTATACAAAGCAAACACTTTAACTGTGTTTTCAGCTTGCAATGGAGTTGTGCAAACCTGATATTTTCACTGAGTGACTCATTCATAGATCACCTTTGCACCCACTGGCCAGGGCACACATCGCCTTCTTCTACCTGTGCTCTGGTTAGTGTTATGTTTACATTAGTTGGTCTGCACAAATGATGGTGTAGGTTGTTAAAGATTGGTAGAAAGAACGTCTTATCTGGCCCATTACATCTTTGTTATTGATCTGCGGGATTCAGGCAGATTTGCGGGGAGAAACGAGTCCTCGGATTAAGTGCAAAGATGTCCAGGTTGTATAGTGTAGCACTTAGTACTATAGGGTAACAGTTGTTAAGCAGTTCCAAATGGTATATACAAGGAGGTTGAAGAAAAATGAAATAAGATAAATTGAGTTGGGTCACACAATTTGATAAAGGGTGGGAGTCAGCCTTTGAACATGTATTATTGGTTTTGCATGAAGAATTCATTCACAAGCCCACCTGCCCTCTAGCAGAGCTAGCAGTAGAAGTGCTGAACATGGTACTCTGTAGTTTAGGTCTCCAGCACCCACAGTGCGTGCAGAAAATGATTCAGAAAACTGAGAGGGTGGAGGGGACATTTACGAGTCACAAAATGACCCACACAAAAGTGCTGCCACAGTTTTAGAGCCCAGAGGGTTTGACTCATGGTGAAGGTCTGGGAAGCGCTGGGCAGGGCGGTGAGTGCGCGCGCTGTGCTCCCAGTTTCACCTGACTCTCCATACACAGGCATGCAGTGAGTGCACGCGCTGTGCTCCCAGTTTCACCTGACCCTCCATACACAGGCATGCAGTGAGTGCGCGCGCTGTTGCAGAGGCTGCCCCCAAAGGGGGCTAGAGAGCCGGCGCCATAACTAGCGCCGTGCCCCCGGACAGAACTAGTTTGGGGCTGGTTTTGGTGCGCAAAACGACAGAAAGAGGGAAAAACACCCGCCCCCCCCCCCGCGGCGGCCGCCAAAGAGGCGCCGGCCCCCTCGGCCAATAGGGGCCCAGGCGGGATATGAACCCCCCAATAGGGGAAGACGCCTACCTTGGCTGGAAAGCAAGTGGGGGGGCATATAAGCGCTGCTCCCCCAGGTAAGCTCCTATCTTCACGGAGCGGGGGAGCAGCATCGGCGTCGGAACCTTTTTGTCCCACCCACCCACACCTAAGGAACAGCAATGTCGCAGGGCTGAGGAACAAGCAAGGCTTGGGCGAAGAACTACGCTGATAACGGTTGGTACGGAGGCACACCGGAGGGCGGTGTGCCAGAATAGGTCCACTCTCCTTGGGATGCCTCACGGCTGGGTGAGTCGGCCTAAGGGCGGTGTGTAGGACCACTCACTTTGGGATGCCTCACGGCTGGGTGAGTTGGCCTACCAAAGGGGGGGGGGGTAGCAAACAAAGACGGCGCTCGCAGCCCAGCCCCCGCCGGACGGCAGGGCACAACAAGAGTCGGACAAGGTAGCGAGTTGTGGCCTAACTCCGGGACAGAAGCTACTCCCTCCCCGCGCAAAAACAAAAGAAAAAAGGAGCGCAAACCCAATCGACCAAAGAAAACGACCCAGAAGGGCCAAGAGACAATACCAAGGAAGTTTGTTATAACATAACATGCAAAATATTCAAAGTATATACATGTTTCCTTGTATTCCTAATAAACTGCGGCCAACAAATGACCACCACAAGACAAGCGTGTACGTTGGCTTTTTCATGAGGAGGAATACAGTATGGGGAATGTTGCATATATGTGGGAGTGGGGCGGAGTGCGCGGGTTATGCTCCCAGTTTCACCTGACCCTCCATACACAGGCATGCAGTGGCTGCACGCGTTACTTTCCTGTGCATTGGCTCCCATGAGTCACGTGTGTAGGAATAAGGAGCAGCTTGACGTCAGCATTCTTGTGCCTTGGTTCCTACATCACCCATGGTAGCACATTGAATGTCCAGTCATAGACAGTGCTTGAAAGTAGAGGGATCCCACCGGATCCCGGATCCAGCAGCTATTTATGGGCCAGATCTGAGTCTGGCCAGCAAAGGGAAATGTGTTAAATCTGTCCTGGTATCATTTTCCGACACTGGGACCTAATTCAGCAGCGCACTCATGTTATCTGCATTCTGTTTGAGGCAGCAACCTGCAGGCAGCGAAGAAGCATTCTAATTTTAACACCGGTTGGGCACAAAACAAAGGCCTGATTTAAAAGGCCACCAGCCCTTCTTTTGTTCACATATCATCCTGGCTCGGACCCGCTGGAGCCGAACACTTAGATGCCATTAAAATGAAGGGAAACAAATGCATTAAGTTTATTATCACTTCCCAAGTCCTCAAGAGAAACTATTGGAGTCAGATTTTTAACTTTGTTCAATTCCCTATATAAGAGATGTGCTTGCACTGTAAGAATGCAAGATTTATCTGTTTGTATGCGTAATTACACAAATATTGACTTAACTGGCACCTACTTTTTATTTAATTCTTTTATAATGCTATTCACTCCATTGTAGGGTTTCAGAGCGCTTTATGTCACACACAGTTTCACAATAAATCAAACAAGTGTGCTTCAGGAAATGTTCATAAGGGAGAGAGGGCTATAAGGTGTAGGAATCTCATATCATCTGTATTTGTAGCCATGATATGTTAAGAGTGAATAGTCGGGAGAAATACAAACTCCGGATATAAAACGTAACGCAGAGATTGTGGTTATCTTTAGCAACAATACTTTATTACTTTCAAAAGGAACCCTTCTTTGCAATCTTAGAATAAAAACAGATTGAGAAAAAACAAATAAGGATCTAAGCACATGTCTTACAGTTTGCATGCAGCTCCTTGATACCGGTAAATAGATCACTGCGCTATATTAGGATTTATGAACTGGTAGTAACAAAGTGATCTCAGTGTCCAAAGCAGTAGCCCACTTACCTACCTAAATAAATAACCAATCTGTTACACACGTGCTCTGCAGCAGGTACCTTAACCGTCTGTGCTATTTCAAGAGTCAAACTTTTGACTGGACACAGAACTCTCCCAGAACTGTGATCCCCACTAGAGATATCTTACCACTATTATAATCCCCCAAAATGATAATCAGCAGCAGGTGCCTGAACCCTGTCAGACATTTTACAATGCAGCCTCTTTATGACCAACTAATTCATCTAGAACAGATTTACTGTCTTCACATGTCTTTGTTGCCCAAGTCCTCTGCCACGCCTTGACCCTGAATGTATTGGTTCCTGGAGTAAATTGTTTCCAATTCCAGTACTGGTCGCAGAAAAGATTAGATGTGGCAGGAGCAACTTTCAAAAGGCGGATTGGAGTCGGCGCCCACCACATGTCCTCTGATGCCCCTGGGCACAAATGTGGGACCACGAAGCAAATGCTTGTGCGCAAGTCACTTTGCATCCACACAGGGCATGCGGCACACATGAAACTTGGAAAGTTCTCTTTAAATCATTTTAATCTTGCCCTCGTTCGCATTCTTGGTATAATTGGAGGATTATTATTACATTACAAGATGTCATGGCTCCATGAGCTAAATGCTTATCGTCAGTTTATGGTGTAACCTGCGGGTCATGGGCTGGACATTCTTCAAGACCAACTCAGCCTTTCATCTTTCTGTGCTCAGTAAATTAGATACCATTAAATTGGCTAACTATAATGTCTGTTATTTACAGCGCCTAGACACGGCAAAACCGTGGTATGTCGGATTGAATAAAAAAAACTTTGTTTGACAATAATACAAAACAATTATTCCCGTAGTTTTTTTTTGCAGTTAAAGCATATATTAAGCGAACCTTTTTCCTTCTTTAGTATCCAGGTTTTTCTTATTAATACAACTGTTGATAGATTTCACTGAAGCCTGCCACAAACAAACGGGTTTACTTCATCTTTATTTATTTTTTTTATGTGTTTTTCTGAGTCCATTTAAAGTTATGAAATTTGTATTTTTGAGTAGGTGTGAAGGAAACTGTGGAATTTGCTGTTCCAAATTTCACAAAGGTTTTTTTCAAACATGCAAACTTTAATAAAAGCTGGTGAAGCCCCCAGTTAAATGTCAGTTATGCAGAAGAAAACATGATAAAAACCTACTTTTAGCCAAGGGATTTTCCAATTAACATTTATTACAGGAAGGTTTGCTTGTTACACAAAGTGTGGCACATTTACACTCTTCAGTCCGCAGCACAACTTCACCAGCGTAACGTTAATACCTACTTTTCTTTTCAGGGGAACTGTTAGGAAACAAATCTGTTTATAGGCATTAAGGGGCACATGCATCATGGTAGGGAATTGCGAGCCATAATTGCGATTATTAAGGAATTCCTACATATTCCTTAATTGCGAATTGCGATTCACAATTAAGGAATAGGCCTAGAGGCCGATAGGAATGAATGGGAATTGCATGCGCGATTTGCAAGTACCAAATAGTTACTTGCAAATTGTGCATGCAATTTCAAGGGTGCAAGGGGGCCAAAAGGCCACCCTGATGCACCCCTGAAATTTGCATGTGATCACATGTTGCACACACACATGCCCCACGGGCATGTGTGTGTGCAACATGGCACTTTGAAAAATGCACTTTTGTGCATTTTTCAAAGTTTTCGCAAATTACCATCAACTTTAAATTGATGGTAATTTCCGATCCCAAATTGCGAAATCGCAATTTTAAAGTGCATCATGCATTGCATTTAGGGAATCGCAATTTGTGATTCCCTAAATGCATTCACAATTTAGGTAATCGCAAAATTTGCGATTCCCTAAATTGCGAGATTGCATTTGCGTTGATGCATCCCAAATGCAAAAATACTGGTCGCAAAGGGGCAGATTCTGCGAATCTGACCCTTTGAGACCAGTATTTAAATTTGTTATTTGAGACGAGGGTCTGCTGGTGTTATCTGGTTGTTTAGGCCTTTGGACAACTAGGCAACCACAACTCTATTAACATTGTTACATCACCTTTGACACATCATCTGCGCCGTCCCACAAGGATCCTCTCTAAACCAAACCCTTTTTAACACTTACATGGCACCTCTGGCTACCCTGGTCAGATCCCAAGGCATGAACATAATCTCCTACGCGGATGGCACTCAGCTCATCCTCTCACTCTCCTCAGACCCGACTAACACTGAATCCATCTTCCACAGGTGCATGGCCAGTGTCACAAAGTCGATGCCTCAAACTCAACACAGAGAAAACAGAAATACTCATCTTTGGGAGCAACAACTCCATGTGAGACGACTCCTGGTGGGCAGCGGAACTCGGCCTCGCACCCACATCCACATAGCATGCAAGAAACCGCGGAATAATACTCGACAGCAAACTCTTGATGAGGAAGCAGATCAATGCCCCCTCATCCTCCTACTTTCTTACTCTCCGCCTGCTCAGAAAAATCTTCAAATGCCTCCCCCTTCACATCAGATGCACTGTCACCCAGGCCCTCGTCACCAGCCACCTGGACTACAGCAACTCTCTCTATATTGGAATCACCGCTCAACTACTAAACAGACTCCAGAACATCCAGAACTCAGCGGCCAGGCTCATCCTCAACCTCCCGAGGTGGACCCACACCTCCCCCAAACCTCAAAGCTCTACACTGGCTACGCATCAGCAAACAATGCCAGTTCAAACTTCTCACTCACGCCTACAAAGCCCTTTATAACAAAGGCCCTGTCTACCTCAACCACAGGGTGAACTTTCACCAACCTACCCGCAATCTTCGTTCCTCATCCCTCTTCTTAGCCCACACCCCAGCATTCACAGAAGCAGGCGCGGAGGCTTTGCAGGAGCACCAGTTACAATACACAAGGACACATTCATTTTTGGTAGGCATGGGGAGATTTAGGGATTTGCCCAGAATCACAGGATGTTGAGCTGACATGAGACTCAACATGATTTCCCAGGTCCACAGTTTCCAGCTCTGGCCCTTATGCTACTTACCATGGCAGGGCAGAAGGATGCGCTCTGAAAGGTCAAAGGTGAAGCGTTCACCAGGTCTCTCTCACAGCGGTACCACTGCAGCAGGTTTGTCCCATTGTGTGAAATGCCTGCTCTGTAAACCGTAACACAATGAAGCAATACAAGCACACTAACAGCAACAGGAACCGTGGCTCTCCCAGTGACACAGCAGCAAGGCGGTGTGTAACTGGGGCGGGTCATTTCCAATGGGGCTTTCTTCACCAAAGAGATCTCACGAAAGCCCCCTGAGAAGCGTCTCACCTGCTGGCCTCTATGCTGCTCCCCCACACCCTAGAATGAGAGCAAAGCCTTCACGTAAACACCGACGTGTTTCCGCCTCCACAGGCCCACAGCTGACACACAAGCTCTGCTCTGCACTCCAGGAGATGGAGAGGGGTGTGCCACTTGTGAAAGTTTACTTTGCATTGCATTTATATAGCACGTTCTACTCGTGGAGAGCCCTTGACAGAGTGAGTCTGGTGACAGCACAATAGCATATAAATATATGTTTTTACCGAATATCGTTTATTGTATTAAATGTAAACCAGCATCCACCCTGAAGAGCCATCGCTTGGCGGGAGCTTTGTCTGTGTTTTCAGTCTAAGTGGCTTGTAATTGAAGGCTAGTAGTGTTCCTTTTCTCTGCAGTGCCAGGGTGCAGAACCCTCTGTATGGATACGCAATGATACCGGCTGAGGGGGATATTCTCAAGAACATGTGTTAACTATCGCCAAATTCAGCTTAACGCAACTTCTCACATCGCAGTCTATCGTGGGAAAATAACACTGTGTTAACGCAGTATTCTCAACCGGGCGGCACGATGCGATAGTCTCATGATAACGCGACAAATGCCCGCGTTAAAAGTAACGCGACGCCGAAAAAATGCGAAACACAAACGCCCAAAAAGTTGCGATGTCCCAAATCGCGAAACAAAAATCAGCGATAACCAGCGACAGGCCTGCGATTCCCACGCGACATGCGGGAAAATGCACTATAAAAGCAGAGAAAAAAAAAAGATACAAAAATGTAACTGCGTAGCACCATGGACGCACCCGGACCGAGTGCAGAGGACAACGCGAACCCCACAAGCCCCACAGACGACCAGCCAGGAACCCAGGGGCCGGGGAAGGGCAAGGAGAAGAGGAAGAGGAAGACGGGGTTCAGTCCGCAGGAAAACCGGATCATCATCACTGAGGTGACAGAACACTACCAACAACTGTTCGTCACCTCCACTGTGTCATCGGCAACACAAACGGAAATATGGCAGCACATCATGAACAACGTGAATGCAGTCGGAGTATCGAGGAGGACAATGGAAAAGGTCAAGAGGCGCTGGAATGATGTGAAGGGCAAAACAGAGAAGAAACTCGATGCCAACATGAAAGCAGCAACGCAGATTGGAGGTGGGGGACCAGTAGCACACCAGGAGCTGGATGACATTGAGAAACAATGGATTTAGGCCCAGATCTCTGTACTGGGGTGAATGTATGACATTGTTCTGCATTCTGTCCATCAACTGTTGTTTTTGCATTTGTCACCCCGAGTGGGACAGGTATGCCCAGACGTGGGTCCCGTGCTCTCCATGTCACTGGAATCAAGCTATCCTGGCTGAAGAGGGGTGAAACCCTGAAACCGGTCCTAGGATGCTTGTTTCCAGTCCAGGAAGGACCTGGCTTGGCAGTTTGGGCTGGACTGTTCCCATGAGGCACAGGGTCAAGACTGATTTGCATATGGCTGGGTTCAAACTGGAATGGCATGGTGAGCAAAAAAACGATGGATTTAGGCCCAGATCTCTGTACTGGGGTGAATGTATGACATTGTTCTGCAGTCTGTCCATCAACTGTTGTTTTTGTATTCTCAACCCGGCGGCACGATGCGATAGTCTCATGATAACGCGACAAATGCCCGCGTTAAAAGTAACGCGACGCCGAAAAAATGCGAAACACAAACGCCCAAAAAGTTGCGATGTCCCAAATCCCGAAACAAAAATCAGCGATAACCAGCGACAGGCCTGCGATTCCCACGCGACATGCGGGAAAATGCACTATAAAAGCAGAGAAAAAAAAAAGATACAAAAATGTAACTGCGTAGCACCATGGACGCACGCAGACCGAGTGCATTGGACAACGCGAACCCCACAAGCCCCACAGACGACCAGCCAGGAACCCAGGGGCCGGGGAAGGGCAAGGAGAAGAGGAAGAGGAAGACGGGGTTCAGTCCGCAGGAAAACCGGATCATCATCACTGAGGTGACAGAACACTATCAACAACTGTTCGTCACCTCCACTGTGTCATCGGCAACACAAACGGAAATATGGCAGCACATCATGAACAACGTGAATGCAGTCGGAGTGTCGAGGAGGACAATGGAAAAGGTCAAGAGGCGCTGGAATGATGTGAAGGGCAAAACCAAGAAGAAACATGAAAGCAGCAACGCAGATTGGAGGTGGGGGACCAGCGGCACACCAGGCGCTGGATGACATTGAGAAAATGGTGGCCACAGTCATCAGTCGGGATATGGTGCCAGGAGTCGGGGGTCGTGACACTGCCCAACATGACCTGACAGAACATCAACAGGGTGAGTACCGACCAGGGACTGGGGACGGGGGGAGATGGGCACAATGGCACACATGCACAATTAAGTTGAGCACACTGCACACCCACAATGACTCTGGATCATGTCCCTGATCCCCGTGCCACACTGCAGCACACATACAGAAACTCAGGGAATGTGTGTTGAAATGAATTTATTTGCACATGCTGTGCTTGTGGTCATTTTGTACTGTCTCATGATTGCTAAGGACTGCCACAATGTGACGTGCTCATGTGAAGAAATTGTCAATGATGTTGTTCCTACGGGCTATTCCTGCTGCAGCTGCAGTGGGGTGTGGTCCACCTGCCTCATCCTCCTCATCATTGTCTGATGCATCTGGCACTCGTAACCATGGGGCATTGATGCATACACATATGTTGTGCAACACACAACATGCAACGATCATCTTGCACATGATGTCTGGGCTGTACAGGAGCCTCCCACCTGTGATGTCCAGGCACCTGAAACGTGACTTCAACACGCCAAATGGGTGTTCCACGATGCCCCTGGTGCATTTGTGGGCCGCATTGTACTGCCTCTGGGCCTGTGTGTTCGTGGCTCGGAGGGGTGTCATCATCCAAGGGCAGAGTGCATATCCTTGATCACCTGTGACAGTGCAGAGAGACATGAGTCAATATTTGGTTCTGCATGATGTGTTGGCAGGCTCACTAGTTGATTGGCGTGTGATATGTGTGTCATTGTGAATCCTGTGTGACATGTACTGCTTGTAGCAAATGAGCGCCATCAATGTGTAGTACGTAGCCTCACTGCTGCTCCTCCCTCCCCCCGAGCCTAATTACTTGTGGGCGCTGCGCGGTTGCATCACTTGCACTCCTACGCCACACCATTGTCATGCCTGTATGCGCATGTCCACAAGCCTGACAACGACACTGTGATGTTGTGCGTTGAAGGTGGGTGGCCACGTGTGTGTAGGCCTATGGTAAGGATAGGGCGGACACAGATGTAGAGTTCATGACTGGCTGAACTCGCGATGCGGTCGAGGCAAGACCTTTGGCTAATGCTGCGGCAATAGTGATACACACACAACAGTTGGCATGTATGATCCCGGACCCCGAGCGTGCTTGCACTCATTCATTTATCCCTTCGGCCGAGCCCGCACTACGGGGGCATGTTACATTGCAACTTTGTCCATTGCGGGACGGGTGGCGCCAACACTACAACAGAGACACACGCCTTAGGTACTTCATTGGGAAGCCCAACACTTAACCACGCCCAGAGCCCCGGGGTGATCATCCACACCCCTACGCTGGACTGTCATACGCCAGCCCACTCCGGCAACGCCTACAGGGGGGTACGACACAGCTACATGTCCCAGGTCTCACCCACTGCCTGAGGTGACATGGTTGCGTCCGCTGTACACAGCACAATGCAATGTGGTAGGGCCCGGGGCCCTCATGCATACACAATGACCACACGGACACACTTAGCTAGTTTGTGGAACTGGCTACGGGCACGTGTGCGCGGCCCCTTTTATTGCCAGGGTCACATGTCCAGTGACGCCTGTGCTGGATGGGTGTGGGGTGAGTGTGAGCCAGCCCTCAATGAGTGTTTGGTGCTGGCAACAACTACAACAGTGATCAGACAATCAGAAGTTCACAGTTCAAACAGCAAGGGTCCATGACTTGAGCTGCACGGAGTTAGTGGCCCCGGATGCGAAGCGGCCGGCACATGGGACACCGCCACGGAACGGGGACTACCGCTGCACTGAGGTAGGGCCACGAGAGCTGAGCGGGTCCTCGTCGATGTCCAAGGTGAATGCTGCAGAGGGTTTTGGGGGACAGTGGAAGGTGATCTTCCACGGCATGATACAGAGGGCAGTACCAAGCAGACACAGGCAATATGGAGGAGATGAATGCTACAGACTCATTTTTGACACCAAGTCAGTATCAGCTACATGATGATGAAGACAACCCCCAGGCCATAGACTCAGACGCCACCTAAATTCAACCAGAGAGTGTCCATGAATTTCCGGGCACAGAGTTAGTGGCATCAGAGCTGAAAGGGGATGCAGGCTGCGATGAGGCCTGTACAATGGTATAAACTCTGCCATAAATAAATCATGACTCAGTTCCAAATGTGTGACCTACTTGACCGCAGTGTAGGCCGGAGGCAGCGGTCAGCGCGGGACAACCGCTGTTCACGCAGATCCTCCTGGTACTCTCACACACGACGTTGGAATGCCATGTGGCGATGATTTGTGGTTGGCGGAGGTAGAAGCACCAGAGCTGAGCGTGTGTGCAGCCTGCGACGATGCCGTGCCCTGCCTGGTCCGGACTGGATTGGATTGGTGTGAGGCCTGCTGGACCGCAGTGTAGGCAGTACACAGGTGACCCCGCGGTGCTGGGCCGCAGTGTAGGCCGAAGGCAGTAGTCAGCAAGGGCCCACAGACACGTGTCATTGGGATGCTATGCACAGAGTTGGTGGTACCACATCGAAGGGAGTACAGTGATATAAAATCTGCCATAAACGTATGTACTCTGCCATTGTATAATCAAGACTCAGTTCCAAATGTGTAACCTACTGGACCGCAGTGTAGGCCGAGGCAGCGGTGGAGTACGTCAATGAGAAAGGAGTACTGGGGGCCTGTGTCGCGGAGACCGTGATGGTCTGAGGAGGCTGCCATGGTCGCGGGCCTCGGGCTTGGAGCTTGCACCGGCACGTGGTGGGCCCTCTTTGACACACGCCGGTGTCGGCAGGTGAGCAGTGAGGCCTGGGTGCGCTGGGGCGAGCAAGACGGGTCTTGGGACCAGCGGCCTGGGGTGCAGCAGGTGCACAGGATCGCAGGCACCGCCGCTCACGGCGTCGGCCTCATGGCGGGGTGAGAGGCGCCGCCCCGGCAGACACGTTGGCCATTCTGGAAGAGAACCACGCCCAGAGTAACGGGCTTTTTATTCACACCCCTACGCTGGCCTGGCGTACACCGGGCCAGCCCACTCCGCTCACGCTTACAGGGGGTACGTAACAAGCTACATTTCTGCATCCTTCCCCACTGGCTGCGGTAACATGGTTGCGTCCACTGTCCAGTACACTGCAGACACCAGCAGTGTATGTCGACATGGAAATGTCTGTGGTCTGCATACTCAAATCTGTCCAGCACATCCACGCCACACTTGGCGTTGTGTACATTCACATTCATTGGTCACTTGCCTCCTTCGCACATGCCTGGTTCCCACCTCTCCCCACATTCTGCTATTGTGTGGCTGAGGTGCCACGCCGTTGATGGCTTGTGAACATGGCTAGCCCAGGTTGCCACAGTAAGTTGTGTTGTCGTGTCTGGAATGTGGGGATGTTGGCTGTCATGTTGTATGTGATCTTGTGACGTGTGCATTCCCAGAGTTGTATGTTGGTGGAGTTGAGGTGTGTGGTGTGTTCAGTTGTTACTTACCGACGAGCAGTGCATTTCCATAGGTGCCATCCTGAAAGCGCTGGTTGATGATGGACTGTCGGAAGATGAAGGAATCATGCACACTGCCTGGGTAGTTGGCGACGACATTGGTGAAGAGTCCCCGGTGGTCCACTGTTGCCTGCACATTGTTGGAATGCGTGTTTCCTGTTGCGGTAATTGTGTGCAGTGGTGGCAGGGGGCATGAGGAGTACATGTGTGCAGTCGATTGCCCCCAACATGTGCGGGAAGCCAGCTATGGCGTAGAAGCCTTGCTTGATCTCCAGCTGTTCCTGCGCAGTGTGTGGGAAGTAAAGTTGCTGGGGTACCAAGCTGATGATGGCATCCAAGACAGGTGTGAGGAACTTTGACAGGGCTGGCTGTGAGACTCCTCCGACTATGGCAGTTGTTGGTTGGAAGGTCCCAGAGGCCAACAGGTGCAGCACGGCAAGCAGCTTTGTCTGCGGAGGGATGTTGGTTCTCCGCTGTGTTGGTACCGTTGGCCTGTGGGCAATGAGGGTCAGGATGCGGAGGATGGTTGTCCTTTTGAGCCTGTAGTGGGCAATGACTTCCTCTGGCGTTAAGTCTCTGAGGCTGGTGCGCTTTCGGAAGGTCCGGTGTCTTTGTCTGCGCTGCCTCTGTGGTAGTCCCGGGGGGATCCTGGGGGAGGTGGGGGTCCTGGCGGTGGTGGCGGTGGGTGTTGTGGCCCTCTTGGGGCTCCGAGCTGCATGATTAGTAGCTCCATGGCATCTGTTGTTCTTCTGGTGTGGCTGTGCTCCCTTTTATGATGCAGGTTGTCGTCCGACTTTGCACCAGGTAGGAGCAGGTGTTAAATCCATGCTGCTAACACGCCTTATCGCATGTTTTTGGATCTTATCACCAATCTGGCTGGTCGTTGAGAATGTTGCGGAGTGGTGTTTTTGCGGGTTTTTGCACGGGAACGCCTACTCTGCATCTCATTAGCGTTAGTTGCCGGTGTCATCCGTGGCGATGTTTTTTGCGGCTGCTATCGTGGGTAGACTGGTGATATCGGCTGTTAGCACCTGCTTGTGAATGGTGCGATGCATTTATCGCCACTTTGGTTGCGATAAAGTGCCGCTAACTCAGCGATACATCCTTGCGAATATGCCCCTGAGTCTTTTGTATGGATGTCTCGGTTCGTTATAAATGAATCAAGGAGACCAACACACCTGATAACGACGGCATGTAAAACAACGTCCAGGAATGGAAAGAGGTGTCCGGTGTCATGGCGCCATCTGGAATCAGGAATTGAGTGAATGAGTGGGAAAGAGAGTGACTTGGGAGACGATTGATTGACTAATTGATTGACTGACTGTCTGATTGATTGAATTAAGCTTCCTCTGTGTTGTGGTTCTGACTCAAGTTTCTGTTAGTTCTGGTCTGTGGGTTGACAAACACGTTAAGCTCGTTTCCCAGACCCCCTCCTTCTCTAAGAACACAACCTCCCGAGGCGTGCATTGTAGGTAGATTTTACCGCACACTTGTTTACTCAATGACGCACTTTTACGCACAAGTGCTTGATTTTTCCCCCCAACAACCAAAGGCGCCCCTGCCTTAGGAAACGTTGATTCAGGAGGAGGCCACCGTGCACAATCCCGGCCTCCGTGAAACTAGATCAACTTTTTATCTCCCAAGACCCCCATTCCTTCCCCAGCACAACACGAAGCGCGTGAAGCCCGTTAACAGCCTTGACTGAGCGTGTTTTATTAATTTATTTTTTGTAATTGTTTTCATGTATTTCATTTCAGTTGGGCCAGATGAAAGCAACAAAGACTACTGTTCCCAAAACTCATTTCTTGCTTAAAAATAAAACCCAGGCCCGGAGCACTCTGTCCTTACTGACACGGATTCACCTGGGAACCCTAGGGAGAGAGATGTAAATGAACCGAGGCAAACTTTGCCGCGGGAGCAGCGGAAAGATAGTGTTAGTGGCTGAGAAGAGCTGTAGGGGGCTGAGGAGTAAAAGATGGGGGTCTGTGGAGGCCGCGGCCGAGGGTGGAGGAGAAAGAGCGGTGAAACTAGAAAAGAAACAGATACGAGACAGGCGCACAATACAGCAGCGAAGAAGACATGGTTGTGGGATAACAGAGAAGGGACGTGAAGAACAGGCGAGAGACAACGGACAGAGAAGATAAACTTGCTGCACAGGGGAGAGAGGACCGTGGCAGAGAAAAGGAGAGGTAGGAGGAGGTCTGAGAAGAGGCAAAAAAAACAAGCAGGAGTGACGGGAGGCAGATGGAAGCAGGGGAGAGACAGGCGTGGAGTGCAAAAAGTGGAAGTGAGGCAGAAATCTAGGCAGTAAACTGACAGCACTGTGTCAGAGGAGCGAGAGACAGAGAAGTCAGATGGATTAGCAGGGTGGCACTGTACGCATGGCCACAGGTAGCCAGGAGGCCAGTGTGCTGAAGTGAGCCTGCAGCAGCTGAGTGACGGGATGTACCAGAGATGAGACAGACACACAGCACAGGCATGGTGGGGATGTGGGAGTCTGACAGAGGAAAGACAGGTGTGGAGCAGGTGAAACCCGAGAGGCCAGGAAAAAGATGGAGCACAAACCAGGGCCGGCGCTAGGCATGGGCAATGTGGGCAGCTGCCCAGGGCCTCGCACTAAGCCTACCAGCATGGGGCCCCGCATCGATCGTGTGTCCTGTTGTTTCCCTGCCGATCCAACTAAAAGAAAGGTGTCTCCTTGCAATTAGGGTCCATGGGAGGGGTCCCCTCCCAGGGCCGCTCAGGGATGGTGTCTGGAGGCCTAGGGGAGGGAGACGCTTCCTCTTGTCCCAATTGCAAGGAGACCATTCAGAGACACTGCGGGACGCCCATTGTCCAGCGTTTTAGCGCCCCCACAGTTTTAACTTATAGCCCACAAGCAATTCTCACACCTATTGGGCTGCAGGTGTGAGAATTGATTGTGGGCTGAAAGTTAAAACTGTGGGGGCGCTAAAATGCTGGACAATGGGCTTCCCGCAGTGTTTCTGAATGGTCTCCTTGCAAGGGGTCACTTATGTAAACTAGAGGGGCCTCGCACATTCCCTTTTGGCCCAGGGCCCCGCAAATCCTAGAACCGGCCCTGGCACAAACCATTTACAGTGGTGGCCCGGGAAGGAGGAGACCCAGGGTTTTTGTCGGTAGCCAAGGCTCCTGAGTCTGTGATGGGAAGCCACCGCACTGAATCACTTGGACTCTTCTGGCAGAGGAGCAGCCGAGGCGAGCTCCAGGGGGTGGCATAGGGCGAGTCTAGGTACAGTGCAAGGCTATTATTATTGCGATAAAAATGTTAATGCCTAGCAGAGCTGTGTAATATGAAGCTATTTACATTATAAATGAAAATTCAAATCACCAAACATATACAGCACACTACACAATACACAATCAACCATGAAACAATGGTGTTAATAATGCAGCAGCAAAACTAGGGACTGGACTGCACACTAACATGTCAACAATCTACAGGTGTTCACGCATGGCGACACAACCCTGCAGCAAAAGTGCAATAGCACGACTTTGTGAAAGGTTTCACCCGGTTTGCACACAATGGATGGTCACTAGCACCAGATGTGTCACATCTGTACTCTTCAGAATGGAAGGTTCACATTCCCCCACCACAATGGTTTCTCTGTTATGTGCCAGTGAAGGCTCCCATTGGAGACCCTGTGTTTATGAGCACTTCAAGTACGATAAGAACAAGTGGGAAATGACTGACAATGCACCAGGTGACCTGCAAAGGAAAGGACAGGGCAGTGCCTTGAAGTCTGAACAGCGCATTTATTGGCTCCAGGAAGGGAACTCAGTCTCCTGGATTTAAGGTTAGAGGTGTTGTTGACCCAGAGTGAAGCCATTCTGCTACTTAGGACCTCAGGAATCCCACAGTCTGTGGGCCCATCCTCAGGGAACCAATCTCAAGGGACAGACCATTGTCTGGCCCAAAGAGATGCAAAATCCAAAAGCACAAAGGGCTTCTTTCAGGCCCCACAAGTCCACTCTTGAGCGGGCTCCCTGGCAAGCCGACCTCACTGCATGAGTACTGCAGTGCAGAGTCAATGAAAACTAAACAAAAAGAGAAAAGGAGGGAGTGGGGCCGCCCCTCAGCTCCCCTGCATTTGTATTGGATTTTTCTTGGTCCAGCCCTCCTCTGGTCCATGGTGAAGGGTAGGGAGGGCTTCAAGGAACTATGAGTGCATCTCAATACTGCTTGGGCAGGCTGAGGTCTTTCATGCAAGCTGAGGCAGCAGCAGGGCAGAAGATCCTCAACAGACCATTGTGACTATTCCTCGTCAGGAGGTGATTGACATCACTCAGCTCCACTTCAGGAAGCTCGAGTATCAAGAGGAACCCCATTGGTGCTGGTCCAAAGGATATTCAACCAGGTGGAGGGAGACCCCAGAGTATGCATCCCAGCTGATGGTCACGCTAATGTTCAGTCGCTAAAGCATGAACTTCTGCTGATCACAGTCTCTGCATCCTCTAAATTCAAACAGCCCACATAATCTATCTGGGTGATAGACTCTCCCCTCAGGCAGGGATCTGCAAATGTAATACAATGGTCACCATTTAGAGGCAGATCACCGGGTGCACATATCATGGGGCTGCTTGGGTTGGAATCCAAGAAAAAAAAAACAAGAGAGGAATAGGAGGGGCGGGGAGGGTGTAGTCAGCTGTAAGCAGCCTCAAACCTCCATCTTGCAATCAATATTCTTGTGAAAATTAAATATTGAGCTATAGGTAACCCCGATGATTGGTGCACTGCTAGTGTTTGCAAAGTATTTACATTTGCTCACGTTCTAATTATTGCAATCAGATATTGCAATAGTTATGCATTTATTGTTTGCAAACATCTCAAGCACCCAAGAAATAATAAACATAGAGGGGTCTCCACCCGCCAAAAGCCTCTGGACTTAAATTATTCTGTGGGTCCAGCAGGCAAGTCACCTGGGTGACATTGTGCACCAAAAATAACTCAAATATGAAGCTACCAGCCACAGCTTGTGACCTGGCAGTGAAAGGGATCTACCCCCTTGAGATTACAGGGTAGGAAACCAAGTTAGGATCTCCCTTCTCAAGAATCATTAAAAAGGTGGCCTTGAGGTGCACCAGTTTACAATCCGAGGGGTGCTTTAGGATCAGGGGTCCCACAAACCGTTGCCAAAAAGCAAAAATACAAGAATATGAAAAGCATTCAGGGACGAAGGTAGAACGATGGGGAAAGCACAACTGAACTTTGTGGAATCTTTAATCCTTAGAATGTGGTACAGGGAAGTACTGAGTACATTAGAAGCTCATGTGCACAAATGCTACAGCAGTCTGAGTTGCATAGACTCAGCAAATGGACCTCTGTGTTTCTCTTCAGAGTGTAATTACAGCTGCTGCTTGCCTTTGGTTCAAAACTCTTTTGCTTTTGTATCCTGGCTCCTTATTGGCCGGTGCTCCCGATACATCACTTCCGTTTATATGCCAGGAGCACCGGCCAACTACAGTTTCCTTACACTCTAGGGGGCCTATTACCAACAGCGTGCGTTAATTAACGCAAACCACAGTTAGCGTCGTTTTTTTTATCGCTGGATTCGTTTGCGGAGATAACGCGTTATTAGCAACGTTTTATCTCCAATGCGAAACAAATCCAGCGATAGCGGCGATTCCCAGCATTAGCGCGAGAATTCCTTGCGATAAATTCCCATCGCTAAGGAAAAACTCGCTAATAGGCAGGTGGGGACTTAACCGTAGAATCCACCTCCCATAGACTATAATGGCTAAGTCAGGTTTCTAGCAGGTGTTAAAATCCAGCGCTAATCGGGGTTAACGCACATTTTTTTATCGCTCGCGGGCCTTGCTAATAGTGTGAAGTTGTGTTTGCGACTGTCTGCGTGTATTTTTAGTGAGGAACGCCCACTTTGCATGTCATTAGCGATAAATATCGCTGACATGCAAAGCGGTAAAAACGGGCGCTAATGCCCGAAAACTGTCGCTAACTGCTGTTAGAGACAGTTTGCTGATAGGGCGATAAAAATATCGCCGCTTTAGCGGCAAAAAGTGCCGCTAAAGCGGCGATAGTGCCCTTGCTAATATGCCCCTAGGTTTTTATCTATTGGTTTATGGACTACTTTTTTTTTTTTCCCAAGCACCCCATTCCGCGCTTCACCTTTTCCATTCCGCACTTTATCTTTAATGGGAGTCATGCGGCTATTAAAGTGAAAGCGTGAAGCAACGTCAACTTCTTTTAGCATTTTCTGCCAGCTTGTCTGCTTGTGTCACTGTCTCTGTGATTGCGTTCGCCGTCCGTTTTTCCCACAAAGTGTTAGTCCAGTGCCTGCTTTCATTAACCCAGACAAGTCAGCCCAGTCTTCCGTGTAGCCCAAATGTGCCTCCCCATTAGTTGAGCTACAGCACTACTTATTTCCTGTAACTCCCTCGGGCCGTCGCCGCTGCTCGTCAGTGCTTGTTCCTCTAGCCGTTCCTACATTTTCACACTTCCGATCTAGACGAGAGACGTTTGAAGCCAAAAATATCTTAATTGTATCCCCCTTTTGAAACCAAAACCTTCCCCACTTCAATGCAAAATGCATGAAATTGCATTCCCCCTTTTTTCCCTCGATCTCCAGCATGTGTATTCGCAAATGTTGGCATGTATTCATTCTGTTAATTAAAAAGGGTGATGAGACATTGTTATAATCCAAAACCGACACAATTCACAGAAATTACACAACCACAGAATCCCCAAAGGAACTGCTCAGGACCTTACACATTATGCCAGACGGCATGCCAAATTATATAATGATATCACTGTTGACATGATATTATCGAGTAGTAACTACTTTAATGGTTGTTGGAAGGGCGGAGTATGCTTTTAGGAACTACAAGTTTTTGTATCGAACGTATATAGAAGATATAATATAATATATATATATATATAGTTTGCAGTGTTTGGCATTTGAAGAAGGCAATCAGCCGAAACGCGTCATGCCTCCTAGGCAGCAATAAAGTTGTTCTTCCTGGTCCCCTGGTGTGTCCCTCCGGTTCTTTCTCTGGTGGGAGGAATCTTCGTTGGATATATATATATATATATACACTTTTTTTCTGCCAATTTTCTCTGCCTTCTGGCAGGTTGGATCAGACTTTTACAGCTATTTTATGGGATGCTCATGTTGGCAATACACTGCAATATGGGGGTGGTTGTCAGTGTGGGTGGGGAGGCTTCACTTCTGTTTATGGACTTCCTTGAACTGGAAAGCTCCCTTTGCCACCTCTGGTCAGAAGACGTTGCCAGGTGAACTTGGTCTGTCTCCAGTGTAGTTCCACTGAAGGGAAGTGAGTCAGCACATCGATCCATTGTTTGCAGTAATGATTGTTGAGGTTGATTTTGTTTCCTTCAGTGGGATGAAGCAAACAAGATAGCCTAGAGAGCGGTAGTGAATTAATCTGACTTCCTTGTCCATCTCCGTCAGGGTAAATATTTTGTTATGAGTTGACTCGTTGCAATCGGGGACACTTTTATAAAATTATGGGCATTCAAGCAAAACCACATTCTGGGAGTGGTAGTCCTGGTTGCACTGAATTCAAGCAATTTCACAAAAGTGCTGAGCCACAGTACTTTGTTAAAAAATAATTATTAGTGGTTTTAACCACTATTTCGGTAAAAAATAACATTGACGCATGTATTTCCATTTAGTAAATAAAAGGGATATGGCCCTTTCATGGTCCCTCTCAGTTGGAATTTGAAAAGGGTAGCAGGTGCCCTTTTAGGAGTCAGTAATCATTATCATAAAAGGGTTTTTGTATGTTACAAAAAGCCCTGTTGCAGTTGTAAACCTTTTGCAAATCACAGGATTTGCGAGCACACGAGGGCTTTATACATCTAGGGGCTGATGTATCACAGGGTTTTTTCTATTCTGTGTCTATTGGAAAATGCATTGGCATATATGTACCCTGGTTCCTTGTTCCTTGCCTGACAGTGGCCAGAATTGATTCGGAAACCATGCTGCTTTATAAGGCTGTACATGTTGGTACAAAGAACAGTTTAGTAAGGCTCATTTAGTCCTTTTTTTGCAGGTGTGACACTGAAGAAAAAATATTGCGTCAACTTCAAGGGTCGAGTGCATTACTCTTAGGTCCAGAGAATAAGTTAGCAGACCTATTTGTCTGATAATATTTTTTAAAGATTTTTGAAGATCTGAAATGCTGCGAGAATACTATTGACACTCCCGATTGTTAATTATCCCCTGGCTAGTCTTTCAGTTGCCCGTGACGGAAGTGAAAGCGACCTTTGATAATGTATGCAAACATTTAATGTTATGTTATGTTATGTTATGTAGTTTTATAGAGCGCACAGCTGCCCCAGCAAAGGGGCGTCTCAGCGCTAATAGCAAACAGAAGGGGAGGCTATCGACAGAAAGAGGTCTATAGTGGAGGGAAGAGGTGGGTCTTAATAGCCTTCTGAAAAGCCAGGTAATTATCGATGCGGCGAATGTGTATAGGAAGTGAGTTCCAGAGTTTAGCTGCCAGTGTGCGAAAAGAGCGCCCACCAGCACGGACCCTCCTTACCCGGGGAACAACCGCCAGATGATGACCAATCGAGCGCAGTTGGCGGGTGGGAGTATATGATGAAAGCAGGTTGGCCAAGATGCCAAGAGAGGAATGTAGTTTTCACTTTGTAAAATGTTTTGTAAGGCTGCAATCATTAGAGTTATTTTTGTCATTTTCAATATTCACCAGCATCACTTTTTTTATAATAAGCACAAGAAAATATTTTCTGGCTATTTTACTAATCATTCTTTATCTGAATCTAGAAGTAGTGCTGCCCCCCCACCCCCAACTCCCCTAATCAGTGACGGTACATTGATAAGATACTGGAGTGAAATGTTTGCATTCTTGCATCTGTACATGTACTCTGCACTGAATTACAGAAATAGAGCTTAAAGTAAGTTGCTTTTATAGTAACACAGCTGTTAGATCTGGAATCCTTGGCGTGGGATTCCCCTGTATTTTTGCCTTTGCCTCCTATGTTTTTACTGTGTGTTGGACTTAGTTTTTGCTGGTCTAGATGATTTGGACACTTTGCCACTGCTGTTCAGTGCCAAAGTGCAAGTGCTCCCTCTGTAAATTGTTGTCATGGATTAGTGTTTCCATAATTGGCTTGTTTGGTTTACTGTTAAGTCCTTAGTATAGTGCACTGTGTGTGCCCAGGGCCTGTAAACCAAATGCTGCTAGTGGGCTTGCAGCACTGATTGTGCCACCCACACAAACAGCATTGCAAAAGGGTCTGAGGCCTACCATTGCAGTGCCTGTGTGCAGTCATACTGCCATGTAGACCTGGCAAGTGCACCCACTTGCCAGGCCCTAACCTTCCCTTTTCTTATATGTGCGACCTGGCAAGTGCACCCACTTGCCAGGCCCTAACCTTCCCTTTGCTTACATGTGAGTCACCCCTAAGGTAGGCCCAAGGAACCCCTGTGGGCAGGGTGCAGTGTACGTGAAAGGTAGGACATGTCCTGGTGTGTGTGGCATGTCCTGATAGTGAAATACTGCCAACTCTGTTTTTCACTATTGAAAGGCTGTCTGTCCCATAGGATAGAATGGGGAGTTTACCTATACCATCTTATAAGTATAACTACCCATGGGAATGAGATAGGAAAATGGAGTTTAGTATGCCTGAGCTCAGAATCTAAAGATGCCTCCTTTAGTAAGGATGATTTTTACATTCTGGGTTTGAAAATACCACTTTTAGAAAGTAGGTACTTTCTTGTTTAGCCATCCAGTGCTCCTCTGCTAGGTTTCTGTATTGACTGTCTGGCTTTGGAGTGACAGGGGCTGGGAATGTGCATTCTGTTCAGACAGCCACTTGGGGGGAGTGAGGTATGTCCTGCCCTTCCAGGGTGAGTCAGGGCTGGGCTGAATAGACCTGGGCTGCATTCAGAGTAGGGGGAGGAGATTTCTTTCACACCTGAATGGGCCTGGTCTGCCTTGGACAATGCTGTCTCCACCCCCTGTCAGGAAACTGCACCAGAGAGGACAGAGCTGGTTTTTGCTGGGCAAAGAGCTTCTCTGCCACCAGAGAACAAAGGAATTTGTGCTACATAAAGTGGGGCTCAGACCCCAGACTTTTAGATCACTTTTGGACTTCAAGAGGAATCTCTGCCAAGGAGAAGAGCTGGAAGAAGCTGGAGGAGGAGTACTGCCCATTTGCTGTGTGCTGTCTGGGGTTGGCCTGCAGTAGCTGGTTCTGCCAAGGAGAGGAACTGTGTGTGTATCCTGCTTGAGAAAGTATCTCCAAGGGCTTGGAAGTAGAGCTTGCCCACTGTTCAAGAAGTGTCAGGAACAGCAAAGACTTCACCATCCTTCTGGACACCGTCTCTGGTACCGCTGGTGTCAGCCGCCGCAGAAGAAAAGAGCAGCCGACTCTGTCACCGAGTCCGTCGCCGGTTCCGTGTCCTAAAGGCACCGCCGCACTTCTCAACGTATCCTTGGTCTCACCGACGCCGCTGGGCGACCCTTGCCGAGCCGTTGCTTGCACCGTGTCCTGTGGGCACCGCACTCTACACCGCCTCGCTACACTCTGCCCGGACATCACCAACACCGTCGCTGCCCGACCCGAACACCGACTGGCTCAGTTGCCTGCTTCGTGACCTGCCAGCACCGCATCTATCACCGCCTAACTCCCCATTGTAAGCCTTGGTCTCTCCGATGCCGTTGGAGGACCATCACCAAGCCGCTGCCTGCACCGAACCATGAGGGCACTGCACGCTGCACCGCTTCACTTCCCCGCAACCACGACGGTTACCCCTATCGACTCGTACCATCGGGATCGGCCGCAACGAGAAAGGCACTGTCTACGAGTCTGTCGACGCTTTAGTTGGCCTGTACCGACGCGGTGGGCTAGAACTGTTAGACTCTGTCGTCTTCAGCATCGCGGTAGCCCCAGACGGAGCTACCGACTCAGAAGAACTGTGTTTTTCAGCTATTTCTGCAATTTAAAGGTTATCTTGCAAAGTAACTATTTTTACAGTATTGTATGTTGGATTTTTGTCGTATTTCGTCTTGTTGGTTTAGATAAAGTTTTGTTTATTTTTTTCTAAACGGGTGTGGTGTCCATTTGGAGTGTTTTCACTGTGTTACTGTATGCATGCACAAATGCTTTACAGACTGCCTCTGAGATAAGCCTGTCTGCTCGTGCCAAGCTACCAAGGGGGTGAGCACGGGTTATTTTAGAAGTGTATCCCCCTTACCCTGACTAGGAAGAAGGGTCCCTACTTAAACAAAGGTGCAAACCATTGCCAACTAGAGACCCCCATTTCTAACAACAGCCAAAACTGGAATAGGTGTTGGTCTTCAGGCACACGAGCTGTGATCCATGTTTTTAGTGCTTAAGATGTAGAGCAGTTTCGTTTTTGAGTATTATTGAAGCTTGCTTTTTACCTTCCTGTTTCAGCTCATTTTGTCTGTGGCTCAATAATTAAACAAAATAGTGACATGCCTAAGTCCCTCATTATAAAAACAAAATAATTTTCTAATGGGATTAATTTTTGCATGTGGTCGATGCAAAGGCATTTTCTTAATCTCACTGTTAAAACAGCGGTGTCACATATGCTAGCAGAAAAAGTATGATAAAATATATATATTTTGTCAGTTCCAATAGCTGTAAATTGCCCATAGGCTTTGCGTTATACATTGGGTTCAAGGGTGGTTGACATGGGTATCTGGCTGGTGTTGGAAGAGTGTCTTGACCCATTTTTTTGTGCTGTTGGTGCATTGGTTTCTCTGCAGAAAGCCAGGAAAAGTGTGTGAGACTTTGCTTTAAAGGCATGGTAGAACCTGTTTGGGCCAATAGGCTCCTGCCAGTTCCCTGGCGGTGCTTTCAGCTCCTGCTTTGTGAATACCTATTTCGACCCCTGAAAGTCCTCTAAAAGAGTCCATATAAAAGCAGCTGCTACTGTGAGCATGTTGAAGTGCAAAGGACCCTTTGTTTGCTGCTGCAGTGAATTCATTGATACAGTCAACGGCAATGTGACATGATATCATCAATGGTGTCTTTTCTTATGTCATCTGCGTGCGTTATGAATGAAAGCTTCTGTAATTACTCTCATACCCATAACCATTCATTTTAGTACATACCCATTGCACTTTCATATGCTCATGCAATGCCACAGATGATATAATTAATTATATCACATTAAAGGTCGCGGTTAGCCATCCTGTCCACTATGCCTGGACATAGGTGAAGCGGATAACATAGCTAGTGATAACTGTTCTCTGCACATTGGAAGGCACTACGAGGCATGTGTTCAAAACACAGACTCACTCTGAGAAAGTTCAGTAGACCCTGGTGGGACCCCACCTTGCTGCTGTCCCACTGAATGTAAACATTTTGAAAAAGAAGAGTTTACAATTTTCTTCCAACTGAGAGTTGTTGAACTCTGCTTTATCATTACAAGCCTGTTGGTATCAGTCAGCATCTTATTGCAAGGGAAAAGTCACCTGTATTGGGAACCACAGCACTGCTTCTAGAAGATTAAACCTAACTCTAGCATTTTAATTCCTCATAAAAGTTATTTTGACTTCTATAAACCATCTCCCTCTTCCTCTTCAGGCTTTGAAACGCTTTCTGCAGATTCACTCATCAATCTTATAAGCAGCTGTAGGTCGAGATTCCCTTTGGACTCTATGCCCATTTTTTAAAATCACAGTATAGTTCTTTATATTCTCCTTTCCTATTGGACATTGTGAATATCCCCTTAGCCTACAGTAGCATCACTTCTCATCTCAGGCTGGGCAAAGTTACTTCTCTCATTAAGAAACCAGGTTAAAAAGTAACCACACTTCTAACTCTCAGTCTATTACATTTCTTCCTGCCATATCTAAATGTTGCACGTGGCTAAACAGATATGCTCCTGGCATCGTACCCTGAGGAACTATCCTGAACCAGTAAATATGGTTTAAAAGCTTTGGGATCAAAATTGACACCGACGTCAAAATTTCATTTCAGGTTCTCAGTGGTGTCATCGTGTTCCTTCCAGTATGTGTTGTATATCCAAGCTTCTTGTCTTAACAGCAGGAGAGCCGTAGTCTCAACCGTGATTGGATGAAGGATAGATTATTGTTTCATCATTTTAAAACTCTCCAGAACGAGCTGCTTGCCTGGCTTCGGAAGAGGCAACTCTACTTCCTTTTTGTGTAATCTTAATTGGCTTCCAATTCATCAACATATCTTGTTCAGTGTACTGCGCCTCATACATAAATCAGTTAATGGCTATCTTCCTGCTATCTCAAGCTGTAATATCATAACGTATAACCCTACTCAGATTCTGTGCTCTTCAAATACAGTTCTTTTGAAGCCACCCACTTTAAAAGAGCTAGACTAAATGGAATATCCTTCTCCATGTTAGCTCCCTCCTTCTGGAATCCGCTTCCATTAGATATTTTCTTCATTTTGTCTCATTTACTTTTTTGTAAAAAAAACAAAAAAAAAACGCAATTGTTTATGCAGTAGATGATGTATTCCCTTCTTTGTTTATTCCCTTCTGTGTATCCTCAGCTTCAGGAGACATCTTGAAGTGAGAGTGTGCTATAAAAGTTTTGATATAACATGGCAAGGTGGTAAGTTGGTATACCTGTGATTGGCACGTGGCGAATGGTAATTTGCCAGGTGTGGTCAGGATTGACTCTAGACATGCAGCAGTGGGGTGCACTTCCTGGCCCCAAGGCAATGAGGTAGAGCTTTCTAATAGAGGAGGCGTTGCTGCTCCTCAGCTGTTAAGAAAGGCCAGGGGGCATACAAGAGTATCAAGAATGCCTCACAATCCTTTGTGCTCTCCAGCCCAAGCCTGGACATTTTTACACTAATACCCCCTGTTCCGGGGAGGTGAATGTGAAGAAATCCACTTGTTGAGGTGAAGGAAATACTGACTTCTAGGAGTTTTGGCTACAGACCTTCAGGGGCAGAACAGACCAGAGGGTTAGCATTTGTGCCTTCTTAGAAGGCCTTCCGTTTTTCAGACTCGCTTGTTGGCAATGAAGACTTGTGAATTTCAACTAAGGTTTGGCATGATACAGGCTTGTGAGTTAGCACTGACATCCAACTAGCAAATCAAGTTGTCAGCTAGCTATACATGTTTAATTTTTAGGTCGAGCCTGGGCAGCGCATGCGCTACTCTGTGAGGCATGCTGTATTAGAGTAGGGAAATGAAGCCCCGCCCATTCTCCATCCATATTGTTCATTGGCTTTGCTATATCTGCCGCTCAGCCAGTGTGACTGTGGTGTGGGAAGTTGGTGTGAGAGGTGCCAGCGGAATGTTGGATGAGTGAGGGTGTCAGTTGGAGGATGGGCTGAGCAGCAGGAAGGCTGCTCCTAGTGGGGCTCTCTTCTTACCATCTTACTTAATAAACCTACTTAACCAAACAACAGGAACCGGATCTGCTTTATTCTACTACATATTTTGGCGACGATTTAGAAAAGACCTACGTGTGCAACTGAACTGAGAGAAGAAATTATCAAATCTGAAACTACTTGAAACAAAGCTGAGAATTCTACTGAAAGAAGAAATGTTAAGGATCCATGGAAACTTGAAGTGCTGAGAAAGACAGTATGCCCTCTAGCCCCACCAGTGTCCTATTTCACTGGACAGCCTAACAGCCTGGGCATGCTGGAACCTTTTACATCCTTACAAGCACGTTGCGGCATTGTCATTCCCCGTATTCATCTATGCGCTTTCCTCCCAGCCAGGTTATGAGAATATGGGCTGCTGTGTCATTTTATGTCTGCTGTAAAAGTCATTAGCAGACAAGAAGAACTTCGATGTGCCCTGGTACTTTCAGTATTGTACTGTGTCAATTAGAGGTACCGAGTCACTGTGGAGGAGAGCTTTAAGCAAGGCGATGCATCGTGAGAAAACTATTGGCAATTAGATATGCAACTTTCGGAAGTGTGGTCGCATTCCACCTGGAGGAGACCAACTGGCATATTTATTTTAGCAGTGTTCTTTGCACATGTCAACATTTGGGTGAGTTCTCTGGGATGTACGGTCTGGCATGGGTGCGGCTGCACTCAGCAAGCCTTTGACTGTATGTTTGTTTGAATTTGCTTAGAGCTGTGCTGCGCCAGCCACCGGAGGTAACAATCGAACCTCGGTTGCGAGTGAACGACATTGTCTCCTTACCGTTTTATTGAGCAGTTTGTGTGACACTCAAATTTGCCGCGAGGCTGCGAGACTCTATTCTTGAATTTGCTGATGACTCAGAATGCCTTCAGCGCGAGTGCAGAAACGAAGACGGCGATGCTACGTGGTGACATCACTAATGCGAAGACTAAAACATGAACCTTTTAGTTAATCACATGGTCTCGTGGTCCATGAGGAATCAGCAAGATCGGTGATCAGTGTAAGCCATAATGGATTGCTGAAGCTTACGTAGGATTGACGCTCTCCATTCTCCTCTCCTACTCAAGCTCTGCGACAGACCCGCGACGTCTCCCAGCAACAGAACGCCATCCAGGTGCTTGTGTTGATTCATGGCTCAGCTGCCTACATACGTGGATGTGTCTTTGCTCGTCATCGCGACGGATAGCGGAAAAAGGTGTGCGGTCATTGTGGTGGAATCACAGAGGGATTATAACTGTGTTGTGATGCTTCTATCTCTGGAGATGGTAGGACAGTTTTTTTTTGTTCTTTCGCCTTGGAGGAACTGCTATCTGGATAGTTGTTTTATCCTGACCAGGGGATTATTCCATTTTCCAAGGATTACCACCGTAACATAAGGTGAAATGTGATGTTAAGAACAATGTTGATTCCAATTGAAGCATATGTCAAATATTCATGAAGTGTCTCGGGTGAGAGCTCGCTCACCGAGGTGAAGGATCAGTCTCCTGCATGAGAGTGAATGTTTCTATGATGATTTTGTAATCTTTAATAGTGCCATGCTTCAGGAAGTTTTAGATGTGTTTTCTCCAGCTATTGTTAGTGTGAATGTCTTCCATACTTTAATTTGAGTAGGGTATGGGGTTAAGACACAAGATTGAGGGTACTTTTTACATTGTGTTTAGTGTGCCATTGTTTGGGGCCTAAGAGCATCTGTTGTGTTCAAGGGTTTTTATTTTAGCTACCATGGGGTGTTATGCTATACCTTCTTGTATATGGTCTTGGCAGAGTGAATGGGCGTCTGCGCCCTGTTTTGGGGCTGGTGCTGGGGCAGTGGATACGTTTATTACTCATTTGGGTTTTGTTGCAGTTGTTGAAGGTGTAAGGCAGAGTTTATGTTTGTTGTTCCACTCTACCTACAGGGTGAGGGTGAAGGGCAGGGTTGAAGCCAAATGATATTTGTGAGGTCTTGTTTCTCCTTCACTTTGTTTAGGGTGAAGAGTTGTGTTAGCCCCCTGATGTTTACTTGAAGTGTTTTTTTTAATGTTTGGTGTGGAGCCTTGTTCCACACTTACCACCCTTACTTCGGGTTGGGTGAAGGGCTGAAAGGAAGCCAGATTTTTGAAGAGTGAGTGTTTTTTGCTAGTGATTACTGTTTTCTCTTACTACGTGATTGGTGTAGATTTGTGCTCTTTTACATGTTCCGTGTGGAGCGTCTTTCCACACATACCACCCTAACTTTGGGTTTGGGTGCAGGGCAATTTTTATGCCGTATGTTTGGTGTGGAGTTGTGTTCCACACGTGCCACCCTTACTACGGGTAAGGGTGGAGGGCAGCGTTTATGCCGTTTGTTTGGTGTGGAATGATTTTCCACATTTTCTACGTTTTTTTTAATTGCTCTTGTTTGCATGGTTCCCTACTGTGCCTCGCAGTCGGTACCCTTCATACCACTTTCTTGTTGGCCTGGCCAGCCAGCTTGTTTTTGGTATCTGGGTTTGGTTTGTGTTTTGTGGTGTGGTAGTGTGTGCGTTTTCTTGGTTTGGTTAAAAAGGGAGATGTTGTGTGTATATTCCTTTTATTATCTTTATGGTTTTCTTTGCTTGTATCATTTTATCAATTGTTCTACACATGCATGACATGTTTCCATCTTTCATCTTCATGCTTTCGCATCTGCACTTTGCTACAATGATTATTTGCTTGCATTTGTTCTGATGTCATCGTGTTGCATGTAATAGATTTATTGTCATCCTTTGCATGCACTATTTTTTATGTTATCCTTTCTAGGGCTTCTTTGCCATTTGTATAAAGAAAGGAGATGTGTTATACCTGCTGCTCAGCCATTGTGACTGTGGTGCGGAATGTTGGTGTGAGAGGTGGCAGTGGAATGTTGGATGAGTGAGGGTGCCAGTTGGAGGATGGGCTGAGCAGCAGGAAGGCTGCTCCTGGTGGGGCTCTCTTTTTACCATCTTACTTAACCCCTTCCCTGCGGGGGTAATTCCCCCTCGGGTGCGGGGGGCGGGGGGTGAGCGCGGCGCCGCGGTGCTCGTGCGAGACCAGCTCGTCATGAGTCACAGTGGAGCTGTGCTCATGACGAGCTGGTCTCGTCACAACCCCACCCACTCATTAACTCTCCCTCACAGGCGGGGAATTAATCCCGCGTGGGCGGTGCTCAGCTGTTATGACAAGACCAGCTTGTCATGAGCACAGCTCCACTGTGACTCATGATGAGCTGGTCTCGTCATGAGCATCGAAGCGGTTAATAAACCTACTTAACCAAACAACATGGAACCGGATATGCTTTATTCTACTACAGGCTTGTGTCATAGTCCTTCGTAAATGCTGACTTCTGATTCGTTAATAGCCTTGTTAGACCCTCCCTAGTACCGCCTTGCCTTCATTTGTAACCTCACATGAGGACTGGCCCTTTAACTTCTGTTGTAACACAGTATGTTTATTTTAGTCTGTATGCACTATTTTCTTTAATGAGTTTCTGGTCCTGCAGGCACTATGTGTAGCGCGCCATGCGCGCTTTCACTTTCAAAGCAGCCCTGGACTATCTCGGCCGCTGCTTTGCAATGAAATAGGTCTTGCATTTACGAGAGTCTGAGCTATTGCCATTATAAATGACAGTAGCTTAAACTCTGGAAATGTGAGACCTATTGCATTACAAATATTTTTTTGTAAAAGCGCCCCATACGGCGCTTTCACTTTAATGTCGGCCACACCCCTTTCTTCACATGCGGCTCATCTAAAGATAGGGACGCAGCCGCTATTTAAGTGAAACCGCGGAATGAGCCACTTTTACAAAAAAATAAGCATTTGTTTGTCAACTTAACAAACATATGCTTTTTTTTGTAAAAGCGCCCCATACGGCGCTTTCACTTTGATGGCAAGGAATCGAAAAACAGGAGTAAACCCGTTTACCCAGTCGAGAGAATGGGGAGTATGCAGGAACAACATCGGGACACGGAGGTCCGTGTGGAATAATTCGTATTGGGCGCGGCACTCCTGGCTGGTGTATGTGGAGCTTCACTAGCCCAGCCTCGCCACATGCTTCTGCTGGATTTCTTCCGCTGCATGTTCCCGCCGGATTACTTCCTTTACTTCACGAGTACCGCCTCTTCAATCCCCGGCCTCGATTCTACAATTGAGGTCTGAATGCACACAACCTCGGTACGAAGCTACCGCGCCCAGTACGAATTACTCAACACGGACCTCCGTGTCCCGACGCTGTTCCTGCATACTCCCCTTTGCAGAGATCCTATCTGGATCCGCCATACCGCAATTGCCATCTGGTTGGACTCCTAATTTCTTCACACTTCATCTGGATTGATTCCTAACTACCACAACAGCATTATATTGATTTAAGTAACCTGGTCCTGATGATGACCTGGAATCAAACAGGTCGAAACGCCGTCGACCACTCAGCGTAACCTCTGGCGTTACTGTGGTCAACCTAAACAGCCTAAACAAAAATACCTACCTTATATATATTTCTTCATTGTAACGTTGACTACCTATTTTGTTGTATATTCCCTTGCGCCACTCACGCTGTTTTTCACTCCATTGTGTCACTGCGCCATTCACTGTCATGAGCAGGTTAAGTGCACACTCATGTTTTGGTTACTTTTGCATACATTGTATTGTAGTGCTGATACAACTACTGACAAATAAGAATTTACTTTCTACCTTCAAACTTCTAGTGGTCTCCCTTTCTTCCCCTCTCTGAGTGATTAATACTCTCCTTGTATCTATCCTCTAAATTGATTACTGGTTGAGACATTGTTTTTTGGTTGCATTCACTTTAATGGCGTCCGCGCCCCTTTCTTTAGACGCGGCTCATCTAAAGAAAGGGGTGTGGCCGACATTAATGTGAAAGCGCGGCATGGGGCACTTTTCCAAAAATTGCATTTGCAATGCAATAGGTCTTACATTTGCGAGAGTTTAAGCTACTGGCATTGTCATTTGCAATGACAATAGTTCAAACTCTTGTAAATGTGAGACCTATTGCATTGCAAATGCTTGTCTAATCTGTGATCTGTGCCATAAAAACTGCCCCATCTAAAATGACCATTGTGTCATGGTAAGTTGTTATGTTTAGTTATGCTATGCTATTTTTTGTATGTTATGTCATTTTACATTATGATGTATCATGTTCCAGTTCATTTTAAAACTAACCACCAGTTTTTAGCCTCTGTGCTTTGTTTAGAACCAAAACCCTTACATCCTACAAGCTGGATTGAATATACAAATCTGGATCCGGTGCCCCCAGATCACTCCTAACATTTGACTGGAAGGGATTGCTGCCTTGCTGACACTGCAGAAGAGTACAGTTCATGACTCATGCCACCGACCAGATTGGGTTGTGTCCGGTGGACTGCTTAGCCACCTTAAATCAGTGAGAGATTCAGTATTAAGGACACAGTAGAGTAATCAATGAGACAACTACACCATCCAAGCAAAAGTGTTCACCAGGTGAGTACCATAGTAACATATCTGACAAGTCGCAGGCGGAAGGAGGGTCTGGTCGATGGTATTGTTTTTTAAAGAAAAACATGATTTCCACTCATCCTTGAAGATACAAAGGAAATGGTGCCCCTGTAACTGGCTGAGTAAATCTACTTATGGTCTCTGAGAAAGTAAGGTGGTAAAAATATGATCAATGAATGGACGAGGAAATTGAGGATCTCTGAACTTAACTGAATAGATTGTTAGAGGGCGTAGCAATCCTAAAGCGTAGGGAGGAAGAGGCTGAGCGATGCGGAACAACATACAGATTATTGAGATGCCTAAATATGTTGAGGGACACAGTGTGGTGCCCCTCGTCAAGGAATGGCTGTGAATACAAATCCTCCTTAAGAAATAGCTGTGAATATAGGAATAGGAATGGGTGCGATTACAGGCCCTCCTCCTCAAGGAGGATAGAGGGAATCACTGTCTGGTATCTGCACACAGGTAGTCTGTCACAAATGGGCAATTTAATGCATTGATTATGGCCTGTGCAGGTCTATCAATCTATTTGGACATTCAAAAATAAAAGTCAATGAAAAGCAAGGAAATGAGAGCAAAGTGGGAGCCAACCAATGGTAAGTAACAATAAGTATGGGGCAGTCTGTGAGCCAATTATAATTTTTTTTTATTTACAATAGCTCTCACTGACAGCGCATGCACCCTATAGGCAAAACCTAAAAACGACTTTGGCTGTTTTTTCCTACCAAGGCATATAAAACATACTTTATACTGTCCCTGCTTTTTATAATAATGCGTCCTACCCATGGGGCACCCAGGGAAGACCTTAATGGTGACTTATAAGTTACAAAAAGGTAGTTTTGGACTTTAGAAGTACTTTTAATTCCAACGTCGAATTTGGACATAATTTTATTTTAAAACCAGCCTGCAAGGCCGGCCTGGCTTTAAAATGACACCAGACACCACAGCAGTGCACACTTAAGTGCATTAAGTCCCCTGGGGTCTCTAAACCTACATGACCTACTAGGGACTTACAGGTAGGTTGTCTTGACCAATTAGAATTTTACCAATTACCATATACAATTAGAGGACAGAGCACTGGCCCTAGGCCTGGTTAGCAGAGCCCAGGGCACTTTCAGAGTCAGTAACCAACAGCATCATTCAAAGGGGTGATCAGAGCAAAAAGGATGACTTTCCTACACATTCGTACTGACGAACAACCTGGGCATGTTTTTCCCTGAGAAACAATATGGGAGAAGCCAACCTTTGTCTATATTCTCTTCAGGAGACCCTTTTGATGTTTTATTGGAAAGAAACTGAGGAGGGGGCTGAGCTTAGTATCAGTGAAGATGGCTGTCTTTTGATTATCTACACCTGCGACCATTCATAATTTTGTTAATTGTGACCAGGTATAAGGGCCCTGAATCCGGATGTATGATGAAACAATGAGTGCCTTTACCACGCAGACCTAAACCATGCAGTTTTTACAACGCACTGACTACTACAACGCACGTTTTCACCACGAAACACACTACCACGCATATACATAGGGTATTATTAAAAGTGTCGTTACCACGCATACCATTACTATGGAGCACATCAGCACGCATACCGTTACACAAATAGAGAAAAGCACTTTAATTCACAAAATATAAAAAAAAGAAAAGAAATTCTAAAAATAACAAAAATATACTAATGTTTTCCAAAATACATTCTACAAATAAACATCATAAATGAAACATAAGACAATACAACCTATATTGAAAAAAACACACTCCCAAATATGTTTGCAATGTAGTCGTACCTTTATTTTAACCCCTTACTTTCACCTTTCCCAAATAAAAATGGCTCTTGTTTTAAATCAGGAAGTGAAATAAATGATTTATTTTTTACCAACAAAATAATTAACACAGACAGAATAAAACTCAATGAAAAACTGATATTTTAACACAGATATTTGTTAAAATTTTCATCTACCACACCAAACACGTACAAAAAGGGCGGCCCATCATTTCCCATCCACTACTACAGTGATTACGCTTGAGAGCACACAGAAAATGCTACCGAATCAAGACTTGACTACCACAAAGTACACCATCTACCCGTCCAAGTAAGTAAAACGTTCACAATAAAATGCTTATATTTGCACTGCCTACTTATACGACACATCTACGCTAAATTTACAAGATGACCCAACAAAAATATTCTGGTTTCCTATATTTAAAATTATTTTACATACAGTAATTTTCAGTTTGATAAAATATTGTCTTTCTAACTCAACTAAATACTAAACTCAGGTCGCTTGCTGGACAGTAACTAAGGGGCAAGATTAATATTCTAACTCCACCAAGAACTTACCTCTAAACAGGTGCTAGACAGTGACTAAAGGCCAAAATTACTATTCTAGCTCCACCAGGTAATTCACCCAGGGCAGGTGCTGGACACTAACTATGGAAAAATTACTATTTTAACTCCACCAATTACTTACCTCAGGGCAAGTGCTGGACAGTGACTAAGGGGCAAAATTACTATTCCAACTCCACCAAGTAATTATCTCAGGGCAGGCGCTGGACACTAACTAAGGGAAAAATAACTATTCTAACTCCACCAAGTACTTACCTCAGGGCAGGTGCTGGACAGTGACTAGAGAGCAAAACTACTAATAACACGTCATTTACTCCTTATCTCAGAACTGTAACTAGACAGTGACTAAAGTACAAATTTAATAGTTTAAAAGCACCAAATATTTAACTAAAACAAAATGCTCAAATTCATACAATACATATTAAAAAAAAATAATAACATGTATTTTGTTCCTTATTGAAACAGATACACCTATCTACAAATCAACTAAAAATAAACCCAACTGCAGGACCCAGCCTAAACCACAAAAACACAAATATTCACATAAGTATTGTAAATATCAACAGTTAATTATAAGAAAAACACCATAAACACAAAAGTTTATGAAAAACTAATAAATACCATTTTTCTTTCACAACAGATAACAGCAAAATTGACAAAAGAAAAATGACCTTACAGAATATTTAAAAAAATACACAACGACTACCAATAACATCCCTCAAAAATAAACAACTCACCAATTTGAAGGTAAATAAATAATTTTTCAACAATAACAATAATTTGTTTTCACACATAAAAACTAGTAACTAACAATAAATATTTTTATTTTCAACAGAGAATCCAGGGCCATATGTATCAAAAAATGTTTGCGTTCGCAAACAGGCCTGTTTGCGAATGCAAAAAATGCTTTTCACATGTAACAAACCCTATTTTGCAATTCGGTAACCTGTTACCGAATCACAAAATGGTTTTGCAATTTGGTATTTGGAAAGGGCGTGTTTAGGGTGTCCCTTCCAAATACCAAATCGTAACAGTATGAATGACTGTTTTGTGACCATGAATGTAGTCACAAAACACTTGCAATTTACCACCAACTCCAAGTTGGTGGTAACCCATTCGCAAACTGGAAGGGGTCCCAAAAGGACCCCTTCCCCTTAGTGAATGTATGCAAATACTTTTTTTTGGAGCAGGCAGTGGTCCCACGGACCACTGCCTGCTTTTAAAAAATGAAAGGTAAACTTTTCATTTTTCATTTTGTAAAGCATCTTATTTTCCTTTGAAGAAAACGGGCTGCTTTGCACAAAAAAAAAAGATTGCTTTATTTAAATGCAATCACGGACATGGCGATCTGCTGACACAAGCAAGCCACCATCCCGGTGATTTTTTTGATTCCTAGGGGGTCGCAAATTGAGACCTACCTCATTAATATTAATGAGGTAGGTCGATTTGCGACCCCCCTAGGAATCGCTAATGGAAACTCTTGGAGTTTCATACATTTGTAATAGTGATTACCTAATTGCAATTCCATGAAAATTGCAATTAGGTAATCGCTATTACAAATGTTGATACATGTGGCCCATAATCTTTCTTTTTTTCTCCACAGAAAAAATCATAAAATTAACAAAACCTTTTTTTCAATTTTAGAACAGGCAAACAAAGAAAAGCAAAAATATAATACAATAGCTAAAACATATACTTACTCTTTTTTTCAATGGCATCCCCAGCTAATGAAGCTTACAATGTCAAATTCCAGAGAAGCAAATGTCTACTAAGGTATGCTGGCTACTTTTATTGTTAGGACAGATTCAGTGAGCCTAGGTGTCATTGGAGGTGTCTGCAGTATTTCTCATTCCATTGCAAAGGCAGAGCGGTTACTCTGGACAATACCAAGGGCTCGATTATGATGGCGGTGGGACCGCCACCATCAGGCCATCGGTGGCAGTCCCACCACCTCAGCCCATGCAGGACCGCGTTAGGATGGTGGGCGGGCAGAGAGACCATCTGCCACACACCCGTCGGACTGTTGGACGGACTGCAATCTCTACAGTGGTGGCGGTACCTGCTTAGGCACCGCCATAGAGATTACAATGTCCCTTGCCACTGGCTGTTTCATGGCAGTAAACCTGCCATGAAAAGGCGGGCAGAAAGTGACTTTGGGGGCCCATAGCAGGCCCCTCTTCCCCCCGGGCCCTCAGATATGGGCTCCCGATAGGCCCATTTTGATTTCAAGAGTTTCTCTGAAGGGTTTGTGGCTGACTGTGTCGAACGCCGAAGATAAATCCAGAAGTATCAGGAGACAGGATTCATTCTGGGCTAGTGAAGTCTGTATGTCATCTAGAATGTTCAGTATGGTGGCCTCAGTGTTGTGACCTGGTTGTAAACCCAGATTGGTGATTGTCTAATAGGGCAAATTTCTTAATGTGTTCACGTAGTTAATCGTGGTCGCATTTATCTATCAGTTTCGCCAGGAGAGGCAGACTGGAGACTGGTCGGAAGTTGTTCAAGTCATTCCGGAATACTTGGCCCATCTTCAGGCAATCTGGGATGGATTCTTGTTGGAGTGATGCATTCACAATTTTGGTCCATAAGGGAGTAATGGATTATTGGATCACTTTCAGTAGGTGAGAGGGATTGGGATCTTCAAAATGTGTGGTAGATTTAATTGATTGCATGGTTTTCTGGATTTCCCTCTCAGACGTAGGTCTGAAAGTGTTTCAGGAGGCTCAGTTTTTCCTTGGAATATTTGGGGAGTGTTGGTCGGTATATATGTTGTGTGTTGTGAGGGTGGGGTTGGTGGATTCTTTAGATTGGGTACTTGCTAAGCTGGCAATAGAGTTGCTTATGGTTGGGATTTTGTCTTTAAAAAAGTTGAGAAGGCATTGCAAATGTCAGTCGAGTTGTTAGCCATTGTGGTTTGCGCGAGTTTTTCTGATTGTTGCTTTATTATGTCAGAGAGTTTTCTGGGCTGGTTCTTCACTTGATCAAGTTGAGACCTGATCGCTGCTGTTTTGACTTTCAGGATTGCCTTTTGTAAGAGAATCTGCACATTCTCAGTTGTTCAAGGTGGGTAATGTTTGGGTCCTACCTTCATTGTCATTTCCTCTGTCTTCGTTTTCTTCTTTCATTGTTAATGTTATGGTTGAATTAAGGTACTGATGTTTTTTTCCATTCAACAAACTTTATTTCAGTCATAGGAGGCCATAAAAAGTAAAGAATACATATACATAAATAGCTATGTTAAGACAAATCTTGGAATTTCATTGGTAACAGGTTACAAAATATAGCCAGAGAAGCATTTTGGTTTGTCCAATATCTTTACACCAGTTAAAAACGAGGATGATTAAAACCAGATAAAACATTTAAAAAAGTAAAATACTAAGAACGCCAAGAGTGCAGGGGACATTTTTTACAGTTGCTGAGAGGTGTTAAAGATGGCCCTATGCCTGTGCCACATAGAATTGAGGAAACGGGACACGGCAAAAACTATGGGGGGGGGGGTGTCAGATCTTAAAATTCTATACACCTCCAAACACTGTGTACAGCCCAAGTTTCTACATAATGGTATGAGCCAACGTCGTCTGGCAGATTTGTAGCCAGGGCAAAAAAAAAGAACATGGATGTCAGTCTCATCAGAACTGTTGCAAGCGGGACACCCAACAGAGGGATCTTTTGACCATTTGCTCGTAAAATCATTAACCGGGAGGGTCCCTGTTCTGAACTGGATATACAGCTTCCTTGCCATCGAGAGCTGTATATCATCCAGAAAAGGCTCAAAGAGATACTCGGCTTTTATGTTAAGAAAATCAGCCATTAAGTGCCCGAGTTTGGTGTTCCCCTGCAGATCGACTAGTTTGAGCAATCTATATGCTCTTGCAAGTTGAAGTCGAGATATTATCGGGGACACTTCCTCGGGATTGCTCCACAGGTTAGGCATGCCTATTCTCGCGCATGCTTCTTTAATGTACTTGAACCATGGCAACTTTCCAGCCCCCGGTAGTCCCAGGACCCCCTTGAGTTCTGTTTGATAAGATGCTAGTTCGGGGGTCGCCCACAGTCTGCGCCAGAAGGTCAATGGTCTTAGTCCAATCTCCTCTGCAATGGGTTTGATTCCTAGATCCAGGGGCAGGGGGACGAGGGGAGTGCTAGGCGGTAAGCCTAAGAGCTTTCTCATGAATTGGTTCTATATTTTGGCCAGTCCGCCAGAGGGGCGGTGACCCCATAGTTCCGCCCCGTACATTACAGCACTCCTTACTTGTACTTTATATATTTCAGCAACCGGGCCAGGCGGTTTATATAGGGAATTCCTAAAGGTTTTAGTGATTCCACCCACCATCTGCGCTAGCCTCAAGCCTGCCTTGTCTAGTTGTGGGCCCCATTCGAACGTTTCGGACAACGTGACACCAAGGTAGTCAAAGACAGTCACCCTCTCTAACAAGGTGCCATTTAAGGAGGGGTTTGGGCAAGATGTTTTGGCTGAGTTGAAGACCATAAATTTGGTCTTTGTTGTGTTAATCTCCAGCCCTCGATTTTTACAAAATAAAGAAAAACTGTCCAGGATCCTTTGAATGCCCATAGGGGACTTAGACAACAGCAGAGTGTCATCCGCAAACATCATTGCTGGCACCCTGCCTTGCACCAGCTTCGGGGCATCATTGTCCGCTACTTCGTTTAATTGGGCCACCAGGGCGTTAATAAAAAGGCAAAACAGGGTAGGGGCCAGCACACACCCCTGGCTCACTCTTCTATTAACTGGGAAGCGGGGGGTCAATTCTCCGGATTTCCCATACCTGACTTGGGCAAAGTTGCCTGTATGCAATCGCATAATCAGTGACAACAGGTAGGACGGGATACCCAGCTGCTCAAGAACCTCCCACAGTTTGGCTCGGGGGACCAGATCGAAGGCCTATTTAAGGTCAACGAATATCAAATAGAGGCTGCCACCCTCTATTGACACCGTCTTCCAGTATAATAATTGGAGCCTGAAGAGCTGTTCGATGGTGGAAATATTCTTCCAAAACCCAGCCTGATACGCACTCAGAACTTCACGCTCTTCCATCCAATAGTGGAGTCGCTCAAGGAGGATCCTGGCAAACAGTTTCTGAGTGACATCTATCAGGCTGATCGGCCTATAGTTGGAGGGCAAGAGGGGTGAGCCTTTCTTGAAGACTGGGAAGATTTCGGCCCCTAGCCACGTATCCGGGATCTTCATGCCTAACAGGATAGCTTAAATATTGCCCAGAGATAGGGTCCCCAGATGTTAGGTTCCTCCCTGAATAAGTCCCCAGGGATCTTGTCTAAACCAGGGGCCTTTCCTAGGGGGAGCTTCCTGATTGCGTTTAAAACTTCTTTTAGCGTAATCCATTGGGGGTCTCCATTGGGATTCCCTAAGATTGCTAAAAACACTGCATCTTTGGTCTCTGCAGGTTCCTCAGTAGAATAGAGAGCTTGGAAGTGCAACTTCCATGCAGCTGCAGCGATGTTTGACTCTAACGCTGAGTTCTCTATACTGCCGTCTGCGCTCACTAATGACCAGAAATTCTTCATGTCCCTATTGAAGAGTGCTGCCTTGATGTCATCCCACCTTTCAAGCTCCCAGTTCTTCTTGGCTAACTTGATACTATCTCGATACTGGACCCTACTTGATTTGATTAAGGATCTGTCCTTAAGTTTAATAGCATCTATAAGGGCACCCTTTGCCTTGCGGCAAGAGTTATTAAACCAAGTTTGCTTGGCACCCTTATTAGGCTTAGAATGTGTCAAAGGGTTAAAAATATTGGTCAGGCTTGTTGACAGTTTTTCATGCAGTGCCTCTAGTCTACTAATGGTTTGTGGAGTGTTGAGTGTTGCAGCAGCCATCTCCATTTCCACTAAGGGCGAGATGATTAGAGAATATAATGCGGCTGCCTTATCTGGTGACTGCTTAAGTTTTCCCCACCTGATTTTCCTTCGATTATTGGCAAGTGTTAAGTTGGTACCTGCAGAGGTGCCAATAGTCGTGGGATTATAAAGTTCTGGGGGCTCCAGCTCTACTATCAGGGCGGTATGATCACTGTCAAGTCTTGGCATGACAGCGAAGTCGACCACCCACCGCCAAATGCTTGTCTCCACTAGAATATAATCCAGCAGGGAAGATTGTCCTGGTCTGTTAAAGGTTAGCTTCCCTGGCTGGTCAGACCTGGTGCGGCTGTTACACGCCCTCAGAGAGTGGTTCAAGGTTACTGCATTTATCTGGAGTACCAGAGGAGTCCAGGCCTTTACCGGTGGAATTTGAGGATCAGGGATTAGCCAAAGACTATCCTCATCACTAGAGGGGGCATCGGTGTGGGCAGCCAGGGGCTCGAATTGGCAGTTAAGGTCTCCCCCGATAATCAATCTAGCATTCAGGGGTGCTGTGTCGATGAAGGTGTTAAGTAGGTCTATGGTCGGGGATTCCTGTGTGATGTTTACAGGACGGGAATAGATGTTAATAAGAGCAAGTTTTAAACTGGAGGGGAAAGTAAGTACAATACACTGGATATCGTTGGATGCGGTGTTCAACTGAACCGCAGTACAATCCAGGTGGGTTGCAACCCAGGTGGATAAGCCCCCCGAGGGTCTGCCTCTTCCCTCTGAGGTAGCCCGCATGTTGAAGGTTGCATAGCCCCCCCTCACTATATCCTCTCTTGCCCAGGTCTCCTGAAACATACACACATCGTGGGTGCCTACAAACTGTCCCCAGTCTGGGCAGTGCAGTTTATTTTTTATTCCAGCGATGTTCCAAGATAGAATCCTTAACTTATGGCCGGCGGAAGGATTGCCACCATGTGCATCATGACAGTTGTTACTAGGACTTCGGATAACAACTGGCTGAGCCATAGGAGTTACTTCAGCTTCTTCCGTACTCCTAGCTGGGCTGGGGTTACATGATCCAGAGGAGTTAAAGATGGATTATTGTGCAAGACTACACCTATCCCGTCATGATCTAAGGCTCCCCAGAGAGATGAGGGTTATTGGTCCCCTGGTTCGTCTTCGTTGCTACTGTGGGTATACTGTGTCTGTTGCCCACTAGTGTTCACCCCTGCTACCCACTTGAACCCCCCCGTACCAATGTTAGGGTTGTGGCTGTTTTGCAGCCCGAGTCAATCCACCTCCTCGAGGGGCCCATATCTGTTTTCCACTGGGATGTTAAAAAGAGGTCTAAGGGGTTGGCCTGCTATTGGATAGGGTCGAAATCTGTTTATTGGGGCCCTATGTACTGGAGTCCAAGGCAGGATGTAATTGTCTGGATAGAAAAAGTCTAGAGTATGAACTCGGACCTCAGTGCACGGTGTGTGGGGGCTAGCAAACTGGCCTGCAATTGTTTGTACGGTCAAGGGGTTGCTGAAATTGATGACTATGCAGTCTCCTTGGATTGTTTTGGGATTTTTTCCCACCCATCCCACTCTTCGAACCATTAAAATTTCCCCAGCCCTGTCATAGGTGAACTGCTTGTGCCTAGTTAACCAAAAAAGACACTTGTTCCTTAGGTCTAGCTGCGATTCTTTCTGCCCATTTTTAATCTCAGGGACCCCTGTTAATATGATGACATAAGGGAGTGAGGCTGGGGGTAGGTTTATGGTCGGTGTTGTCAGTAACACTGGTCCTGTATCCTCGGCCTCTGCTGGATGTGGCCTTTCCCTGCCTTCCCTCTGCTCTATATGGATGGGCCCTCTTCTATGTGGGACCTCCCTGTGAGGGGCAGGGCCGGATGTTGCCCTGGGATCATGGGATGGATAGATACCAGGTTTTTCAGAATGCGCCGAGATGTTAGCAGCCGGCATGGCACTAAGAGCCTCTGCCCTTCCGGCACTCAATTGGGCAGCGGAGTTTGGAGCCATTGTAGGCCCCTTCTTGCCTGTAGAAGATTGGGCTATGCTATCTGTCTGGGAGCTACAGTCCTTCCTCTTCCCTAGGACAAGAATGGTACTACCAGGGGAATTGCCCTTGCTGCTCAACCCAGTCAGTTGCCCTTCGCATATGTGCTTGAATATAAGCGCAAGCTCTTCCTTTACAATAGCTCTCATCTGGTTCTCCAACTCCACTATCAGGTTCCTCACCCAAGGAGGACAATCAGAAGCTGTTTGGTTGGTAAGAGGCTCGGTCGTTCTTTCACTGCTGACTATTTCAGCTACGCTGTTTGTTATATCTGGGTTTTTCCTTCTCTTAATTCCTGCCCCATTACCAGTCTTGCGTTTAGTGGTCTTAAGAGAGGTGGTAATAGTGCCACCTTTACGGGTTGTTGGCTTCACTGGGAGTTGTTGAGGTGATGGTGAGGATGACTCAATTGTTCTAGACAGAGATTCTGTTGGTCTCAGTAGAGGACCAGGAGTTGTTGGTTGAGGGATGGGTGGTTCAGGCCCTGGTCTGAATAAGTCTGGAGTTAGAGACAGGCGCCTCGCCGTCAGTTCTATTTCGGTTGATACCACCTCAATAGCCCTCTGGAGCATCCTGTCTATTGAGGTTTGGGGCAAAGGGACCAGAATGGGGACCTGGGGCCCTTTTTTTACTGCACAAATGCGCTTACCCATGTTTACTTCAAGGAAATGGGCACCCCTAGTACAAGCCTATAAGGCGTTGAACCAACTAAGGCACAAGACCAAGATTGTGATTCAAAACGGGAGATATTTAATACACAAGCTGCATGCCAAAACAATGACACTAAAGTTATAAGCTAAAGATAATAAGGGATCAATATATACATATATAATATGTCTCAGTTAATAAACAACTTGATATAGAGCAGTTCCACGAATTGTCCATGTGGGACACTGGGTTACAAGTTCCCTGGATCCGCCACCAGATCCAACTAGTAGGTGCAAGGAACGGACTAGCGCTTCTGCCAGATGAACTAAGTGTGCCGGGTAAAAACGACTGGATTAAGGGTCCCAGAACAGTCTTACCAGGGTCGATGATTCAAGAACTAAGGGGGGTGGCCATGCCCTGCCTCTTCCTGGCAATGACAGGCAAGGACGGGCCTGCCCTTGGCCCGGGCTTCGCCCGGGCGCGGCACGCGTGCGTCCCGCGCCGCGGGGAGCGAGGCCCTGGGTGTCAGCCCCAAACACAGGAAACAGAGCAACAGTGTCCCGCACCGCGGGGAGCGAGGCAGCGCTTTGAGCGCGGTCGTGGCGCCTCCCCCTCGTGAGCGGTGGCGGGAGAAAGTGTCCGTTGCACCCTGGGACTTGTGGTCCACCAGGGTGAAGTGCGGGGTATCGAAAATCCAGGCGGCAGCAATCAGGACTCCCTGGGACTTCGATCCCACCAAGATGCTGGGAGAGATGCCCCGGGTGTCAGCCCCAAACGCAGGAAACAGAGCAACAGCGTCCCGCGCCGCGGGGAGCGAGGCAGTGCTTTGAGCACGGTGGTGGCGCCTCCCCCACGTGAGTGGCGGCGGGAGAAAGTGTCCGTTGCACCCTGGGACTTGTGGTCCCACCAGGGTGAAGTGCGGGGTATCAAAAATGCGGGCAGCAGCAATCAGGACTCCCTGGGACGTCGGTCCCACCAAGATGCTGGGAGAGATGCCCCGGGTGTCAGCCCCAAACGCAGGAAACAAGCAACAGCGTTTTTCCTTTAGCCTTTTCAGTTTTAGTGGAGCAGCTTTCTGAATTATGTCAGTCATACTGCCGTTGTTGAATTGCGTTAGATCATGAACCAATGTTTGGTCAGACTGGGGTGCCAAGGTGGTTTGGGACACGTCCCCGAGTTCCACTCTGTTTACGTTGCTGAAATCTCTCACCCATGTTTTTCCCTTCTCTATTGACCATTAATTTTGGTTTCTTGTGTGGATATTTTGAAGAGAATCTGATGGTGGTCTGACTAGTCTACTGGGGTGATGAGATCGAGGGAGGCACCTTTGTTGTGTGTTGGTCTCTTGCAAGTTTGAGTCATGTTGAGGTAAATCCGGGGGAATGAGAAAGTCCATTATTGGAGCTGCTGTAGGATTGAGCCAAGTTCCAGTTAGGAAGAAAATGTACAGATCATGTGATAGGATCACATCTGCTTTATCAGTTGCATGTTTTGCAGCTGAGCTGCTTTTATTAAGCATATGCATTTCAGGTTTGTAATTGTTTTGAGGGTTACTGTGGTGGACATTGTGTTTATTGTTATCGGGATCAGACTATTGTGATTGACTTGTAGAGGGTTCTCTCTCCAGTTTTTGTGGTTAGATAGCTTGACGATCGGTATGTTGGCTGTTGTGTCGGGAGAGGTTTTCTGTGCTCCATGATAGTGATAACGCTGATCCTTATCTTATCTTTTCTAAGGATCCTCAGGTCGCCAGGATCTTTTTACCTGCTGAATAGTGTGAAGGGAAGAAAATCTTTTCAGTCATGCAATCTTTTCTTTAGAATCTGGTTCACCTATAATGACCACTGACTCCGAATTCAGTTTCGTGGATTTATTACAGCCAAGAATAACTGCACATGCAAGCACCTCAACACGAGGTTAAAGAAATAAATGGGCACTAATACAAATAGCATCCTACGCAGGAGTCTCATCCGACTCAGGATGAAAAGAATTGTTAGCTCCAGAAGTATTAGGCAAGCAATAACAGCTCCAATCTCTACGTTATTCCTCATTTATCTAAACAAGCATAAAACCCATTGGCTGTCCCTACGCTACTTCTAAGATGACATACCTACTTAACGAATTTCCCAGGCAAGAGTAAAAGAAAAAAGGTGTCAGTTGTGAAGACTTCCTAAGAAGTACACTCACAAAGTACTTAATCTCAATTTCAGGATGCTCCTTCACCGAATCCCTCTATGTCCTCCTCTCTGGTCTCCCCTACCTCTACTCTGCCCTCCACCCTCCGGGCACTGACCCTAATACAAAACCCAAATACAATTGAACACGCCTTTTGCCACGCCTCTTCGGCCAGGTCTTCCTTCTTGTACTTTTCCTTCGAAACTCTTACTTCATCTTGGACGGTTGCGATGACCTTGAGTCCCAGGCACCTTCTCCGCTGAAAGTATCATCCCTAAATTCCATTGCACTCCCATTTCCATGTCTCCCATCGCCCTAACTCGTGAAACAAAGAGCCAGTCTTTAGCTAACGAGGCATGTGTCCTTGCACCTGCAACAGAAGATACGTTCAACAGAAACCCTCTACTGTGCTAATTAAATCTACTGTCGGTGCCCAGAGAGCCTTTCCAAGAGAACCATCTCTGCCTGCAAAAGAAGCTAACATAAGAACAAACAGGCCTTTCCTTGGCGTATATGCAGTCAGGCCTTTACACAATTTAAACACACAAAACTTAATCACTTCTATAAGCATTGGTTCATTACATTTCATATGCGAAAAAGTAAACTACACGTACAACTTAATATGGTACCCGTTTAAACTACTGCATCTCGATTACACATGGGCTGATTCATTTATGCATTATTTTAAACACGATTCAGTTAAGCATTACATTTTGCATGATTAAAATAGCATACTTACGCTTCTATTCACTCTAATAACTGCAATTTAGAACTACATCTTACTGGCCATTCATTGATATATATCTGGATATATGCGGGTGCGAACTAACGGTGATTATGATGCACCCCTACAAATTTAACGAGAACATGGCGCTCTATCAGTTCCCCCCTTTGATGACTCCTGTCATCACATTTTATTCAACTCCCTTGGAGAAAGAACCGACCTAAACAGAACTCGTTGCCATTCTCCCTGGTCTGTGATTCTCCAATCTCTTGAGTCTTTGACATTGACTGTCCTGCAGTCTAGCCATTCTCGTCTCATTTTCTCTCAGAGCTCTCTCAACTCTGCCTGCTCGATACCATTTGTAGGCTTTGATCAGACCCCACAGACAAACCACACAAACCACCACGATAAGGAGAGGTCTCAGAACATAGCCAAGGAATCCCTTCCCCAAATTCGCAAACCAACTCCCCACTTGACCGAATCCTTTTCCAACTTTTTCCCAGGCTCCATCTTCAGTCAAGTCCGCTATCTTCGTGTGGATAGTAGTGATGTTACTTATATATTTCTCCAGATCTTTGCTGTGGTCTGGTATATAAGTACAGCACTCTTGAACTTTCAACAATTTACAGACTCCGCCCTCTTTTGCCAATAAGACATCCAAAGCAAGGCGATTCTGTAAAACCATTGTCCTTATCGACAACATCTCTCCCTCTACAAGTACTAACGATTTTGCTGTATTCATCGATAGTTCGTCTATCACAGTCGCCAGTCTCCGGATCTTTACATCATTCAAGATCACTCCCAAACTTGGTATCATAGCTCCAAAGATATCTCCCACTACTACCCCTGCACTCGCACTTCTCCTCACTCTCGAATGCTTTCCACCTTCCAGAAGTTCCAAATCCTCTGTATGGTAAATCTTTGGAAATATTATTCCCAAGTAACATGTACCATACCAGTTCGCAGGCAATCTCACATATGCATTCCTTCCACACACAAAATACACCGTAGGTATCACTTGTACAGGGCCCTGGAGAAAGTTCTTAGCCACACCTGCCATAGTAAAAACATGGTCACACGTACTCTGTCCCACGGGAACCTTTTCATAGTAGGTCTGATATCGTCTCACACACAGCTTTCCTCTCTGCTCTTTGTCCAAAGCTATAGGACCATAACTTCCCTTTGTCCGGTGCAATTTTTCCTCCTCTGTCCAATCCACTTTACTATGCCCTGTGTCTCGTGTCTGTGTCAGTTTTCTATATCTGTCTTCTACCTGATCCACGAATTTTTTCTCTATTTCTGATAATGAACACGTCAAATTATGTCGGTGGGCATATGCTGTGTCCAATTCCAAAGACGGTATGAAGAACTTCCTAAGTCTATCCTCCGACTTATAATAATCATACTTATTCAAATGTTTATAAGCGGGGACTTCAGGATGCACTGCATCGTAATTGGAAAAGAATTCATAGAATATACTTAGCAACAAGCTACATGAAATTCCATATGTCAGTGGAAGATGGTGATAGCTAATACCCTCATACACTGAAGCAGGCAACTGCATACACACATAACAATCTTTCGCATCCATCGCATCCACGTACTCGTATAGCAGCTTGTTGTAAGCATTGAGCTTAAAATCACTTCTAGACAAATCTACATGTAATCTACGACTTTCTTCTATCAGCAAAGCTTTATTGGCTCCTATGTTTACCTCTTTTTGGGTAGGTGTAGTAGGTGTAGGAGTCCCTGGCACCCCCTGCACTGCTAGCTCATGTGGAACTGTATATGAAACTACAATTACTATGATTATAGAAACTATCACACCCCCTATAAGTAGGCCTACAATCAACTTAGATCTACGATTTGGATCTCCAGCCTCCATGGTCTCGAAAGTTCTCAAAAGTTCTTGGTTTCAGCAATGAACACTCAAAAGTCTTTGTTTCTTCCACTCGTGACTTGCTTAACCAGTTCGAGCAGCACTTGAAACCTCTGGAAATCCCCTTTCAACAACAGTCTCTTATTTACATAGTCCAGAAAAAGACTTCCCTAGATTTTCGTTCCTCTTCTGTGGAAAGTCCCTAAGTTTATTCTTCTTCCACTCGGCTCTAGGTTATCTTCTTCTTTAGACTTTTTATTTACAACAGGTTATATTTCATCCACCATAAGATCCTCTGCAAGCGCTTCCAAAACGTGATATAAAAGTTCAAGATGAAGAATTACCATTTCATGTGACTACGGCTCAAATCCAAAGGACGGAAATTCGAGTCGATGCAAAACCAATTCTCAGACTTTACTCAGAAGCGGAGGATTCGGAACGGTGAGGGTCAGTATTCCTTCGACTTCGAGCCCTGGCAACAACAGCACCACCTTCACTACCACATTCGGGCTCTTGCTGACCACCTGCACAGACCTCAGTCTCCCCGTACTCACTACCCCCTGCATCAGTCACTATGTAAGTCCATTCAGGGGTAGAGTATCTCCGGCAGGGTACTCTTGTTCTTTTCGATCTTCGCCGACCCTCTTGAGTCTGCTCTTCGTCACTTGCTTCTGTTTCAGATGTTTCAGACACTGGAGCAAGATCTCTTTCGGGTGCCAACCTCAGATTCAGTCGCCTCTGTCTTTCAGGCCAACTTTCCTCAATTCTGGTCGTTCTTCCCCCTTCCCCTGCTATACCCAGTGCACCACTTCCTCTTTCTGCTGAATCTGACTCTTCTCCACCCACTGCACCACCTCTGTCTTCTGAGTCAGAGTCGAGGTTCGGGTTGTCGAAACCCCCTTCAACTTCTTCTGGTGCACCACCAGCTGCGTCAGCGACCCTTACAGCTTGACTTGTCCTCTCATGTGGCCCTGCCACATCAGCTGGATTTTCATTTACGAGAGGAGCTGTTTCTTCCAAGGGTGCTGAAACTCTGCGGGTATGGGAGGCATGTACCCAGTTCGGCAATCCTCCACACTTCACTGCGGTATTCATTACCAGTATCACCTGGTACGGGCCTCGCCACCGAACATCCAGACAGCTCTTCCTCACGTGCTTTCGGACAAGCACCCAGTCGCCTGGACACAGGTTGTGGCACAGATCACTCGAGGCCGGAACAGCTGCAGCTTGCACCTGCTGGGACACAGAACGGACCACATCAGATAGTCCTTTACAGTAATCGAGAATCAAGTCATCAGTGATGTTTATCAAAGCTGTAGCTGGTACTGCTGGTAACCGCATTACCCTTCCCATTAATATTTCATGAGGGGACAACCCGGTCCTCCTATCTGGGACACTTCGCATGCTCATCAGTACGAGCGGCAAAGCGTCAGGCCATTTCAGGGATGTTGATGAACACATTTTTGCCATCCGGGCTTTCAAGGTTCCATTGACCTGTTCCACCATCCCAGAAGCCTCTGGTCGGTAACTGCAATGGAGTCTCTGATCAACATTCAATGCGGCACAAAGTAACTTCATGATTTCGCTGTGGAAGTGTCTTCCTCTATCTGATTCCAAAGAGGTTGGAATCCCGAATCTCGGGATGAGCTCCCTCAACAATAACTTAGCCACTGTGAGAGTGTCACACCTGCGTGTTGGGTAAGCCTCCACCCACCGTGAGAATACACATACCAGGACCAAAATGTATCTCAACCCATTGCACTTAGGCATTTCTATGAAGTCTAACTGTATTCTATTGAAAGGCCCTCCTGACCTCCCAATGTGACTCAAGGTGACTACTGTTTTCTTTCCGGCATTCATCTGCTGACACGTAACACACCTCTGACAAACTGCTTCAGCAATTGCACGAAATTGTGGATTATACCACGTCTGTCTAAACACACGCATCATTGCATCTCTACCAAGGTGAGTAGGTCCATGTATTAGTCTCGCCATCGGACTCAGTAGGTTTTCTGGCAACACAGCTCTCCCATCACTTGAGACCCAAACATCCACATCCCCTCTTTCACACCCTGCCTTGACCCATCCGTTCCGTTCCTGATCTGAAACTTCATCTTGCAGTCGCTTGAGCTCCTCCCAAGTGTCTGCCATGGTCAACATCATGTTGAGCTCGGTTCTTTCTTGGCTCTCTCCTGTGTAACCCTCTGTGAATATGCATCCTTGTTCAGCACAGAAGCGGGCGACTTCGTCCGCATAATTATTTCCCAAAGACACAAAATCCTCCCCCTTCACATGTGCAGTGCACTTGACAACTGCGATTTCCTTCGGATATTGCAATGCATCTAACAGTTGTCTTACATGTTCCCCATTCCTAATGGGTGAGCCAGTTGATGTCAAAAATCCCCTCTGGGACCACAGCTGTCCGAAGTCATGAACCACACCAAACCCATACTGACTGTCCGTGTAAATCGTGATTCGAATTCGATCAGCGGCCAAACAGGCACGAGTCAAGGCAATGATCTCAGCTACCTGCGCGGAGCGTACTCCTTCTAGGCAAGCAGCCTCAACCACCCCGGAAATGGTACATACAGCAAACGCTGCTCTTAATTGACCAACACTGTCTCTTAAACATGAACCATCGACAAAGAAAATTTCATCTGGGTCCGTCAGTGGTTCATCGACAATGTCCGGTCTCGGTTTGGTGCAAAGTTCAGTCACGTCAAGACAATCATGGTCTGTACAATCTTCATCATCTACATTCGGTATGGGCATTAATGTCGCAGGGTTTAAGACGGAGCACCTTTTCAGAGTCACATTCTCTGCGGCAAGTATGACTTGCTCATACCTTGTTAACCTGTTGTTCGTTAGGTGCTGAGTCTTAGTCCTGGTCATCAACAATTCAACCAAATGTGGCACATATACAGTCAAAGGATGACCCATTACAATGCTTTCACATATTTCAATGCTGACACCTGTTGCAGCAACGGATCTTAGACATCCGGGCAACGCAGAAGCTACTGGATCTAGAGTAGCTGAAAAGTAGGCAACTGGTCTACGGACACCTCCATGGTTCTGAGCTAAGACTGCTAATGCACATCCTTCTCTCTCACAAGAGAACAATGAAAAAGCCTTGTTGTAATCAGGCATTCCAAAAGCTGGGGCTCTACACAACTCCTCTCTCAGTTTTAGGAATGACACCAAGCACTCCTCGTCCCATGGTACCGGATCACTCACATCCTTATGCATAAGCCTCTGTAAAGGCTTTGCTCTCAAGGAAAAGTTGGGTATCCACTGCCGACAATAGCCGACCATTCCCAAAAACATCCTGACTTCTCTCTGAGTGGTGGGCACTGTCATGTTCATTATTGCCTCAATTCGATCTGGTGACACCTTCCTCTTGCCTTTTTCTAATCTGTGTCCTAAGTACTGTACCTCGGTTAGCAGTACTGTAACTTGTTTGGAGACACCTTGTGCCCATTCTCCGCTAAATGGTTCAACAGGGCTACTGTGTCTATCCTGCAAGCATCTTCCGTTTCTGAGGCAACAAGCAGGTCGTCTATGTACTGCACGAGAACTCAATTCTGTGGCAATACCAGACTCTCAAGATTCTTTTTCAAGATCTGATTAAAGATCGATGGACTTTCCGTATACCCTTGGGGGATACGACACCACGTTAACACACGATTTTCCAGCCGGAATGCAAAAAGAAATTGGCTTTCCTCATGGAGCGGTATCGAGAAGAATGCTTGACATAAATCAATGACAGTAAACCACTCGGCTTCGCATGGGATCTGAAACAGTATCACTGATGGATTCGGTACCACTGGACAACAAGGGACCACTATCGTGTTGACCTTTCGCAGATCTTGCACGATCCTGAATTTCCCGCTCGGTTTCTGTAGTCCCATAATAGGTGAATTACATGGGCTACCTCTGATCTCCTTCAGAATGCCTTGGTCGATGAAAGACTCGATTACAGGTTTAATCCCTGCGATCGTTTCAGGCAACAGATTGTACTGGGGCGTTCTAGGGAACTCAGCATTCTGTTTCACCTGGATCTGCACAGGTTCAACCCCCTTGATTAGTCCTATCTCTTTGCCGGTGAAGTCCCACACCTCAGGTGACACGGTATCTCTCAAATCCGGTGGAAGTTCCTCCACGGTCACCATTGGATACAAGTCTATACACAGATGCTGATTCGCAACTTTGAATGTAGCATCATCATCCCTCGTCTGAACCTCCACTCCCCTGGGCGTGCAATAAATAGTGCAGTTTAATTTACATAACAGATCTCTTCCTAGAAGACAAACTGGACTCGTATCGCACACCACAAACTGATGTCTAGTTTGGAAAGAACCTATCCTTACTGGAATTGGTTCGGTCAGTGGGCTGTTTATTCTTTTGTTCGCTACTCCAACAACTTGGATTGATTGTCCCGAGAGGGGTAGGTTGGGGACTACTGCTGATCTTACAGTAGACCGGGTAGCACCAGTGTCGACCAAAAGTGTGGTAGGATGACCATCAATGTCTGCCTCCACAAAAGGTCCTCTCTGGTCTACCTCCAAGACTGCTCCAAGGGTGCAGGCTTCCTCCCCCCTCAGGCACCGTCAGGATGTAGTATCTGGGCTGTACTCATCACACCCTTCGAAAAGGGGCATCTGCTGGTAAGTCCGTATTCCCTGTGAGATCCTTGGTGGCTGTGGGACTTGTACTTGTGGATTATACGTCCCCCCTTTCATTGGTCTGGGCTTCATCACTGTGTTGACTACCTCCGGCACAGGTGCCTGAACCCCTTCTCCCTCCTGTTGTACTTGGTTGGCTGGGTTCAAGGGGCACTCGCGCTTCCAATGCCCGATCTGGTGACAAAGATGACACGCAGTGGTCTTCTTCAGTTTCGCCACATCCACCCCCGTCTTGGGATCTATGGGTTTCCCCTTTCCCTGACCTTGCCCATTCTGGTTCCCTTGGTAATTTCCTTGTCTTCTTCCTATGGTCCCTCCATTAGGCTGTACCTGAGCTGTCTGCATCTGAACGAGCATCAATTTGTCTTTTAGCTTCCGATGCTTTGAGTCCACTTCATCGCTACAATACCTCGCATACCGCAAGATTTCATCTACCGGCTTGTTCTGCCAACAGATCAAATGGTGCTGTATCATGAGGCTGACTTCTGGTCTCAGGCCTAGCACAAACTTTGAGACAAACTGTCCCATATCCTTGGGGTCTAATGCATCTAATCCGCTATACTGTTTAAAAGCTTGCAAGAGTCTTTCATAATATTCGTGCACCGTCTCTTTAGGTTCCTGCACAGTTCGGTCTATCTTAACCCAATCTATATCTTGAGGAGAAATCTTCAGTTTCAACCATGTAATCACTTGCTCAAATTTTTTCATAACAAGGGGTGACGGACCATTCGTGACAGCATCCCTTTCAGGTTCAAAGGTTGGCCACTCAACTGCGATTTTACAAGCTGTCCACAAATCTCCCGGCACCACTATGTCAAACAAGGTGTTCAAATCAGTTCACAGCACCTTCGAGATTTTAACAAACCGCTCAACCTGTTTGTACCACTCTACGGGTTTCTCCCTCAGCCGAGGAAAATCATTTGTAAATGCAGCCAAGTCACCTCTACTCCACGGCACATGCACGTACCCTCCGTTCTGTACTTCCCGTAAAGGAAAGTTTCCAACGCCCGTCGCCCCTCCCCCCGGAGGCGGCGTTTCTCCCACTATTTTCTTCGCTATTTTCTTCTTTGACCACCTTTCCTCCCATTTGTCCAACAAGTTCCATATACGCATCCCTACAATCAGATCTTTAGTATGCGTCCTCAATCCTGTGATCCTTTTCTCCTCTAGTTCCTGATCACTATATTGCAACCTATGCGGTCCTTGCAATGTCTTTGTTTTATTCAAGTCTACCTCATATCTCCTGGCTAATGCTGTCAATCTCTCATGTGCTATCCTGGCTTTCCGAGTTATATCTTTTGCTTTGAAAAGCAGCTCATCTGACCCATAAATTTCTATTCTTTCCAAAGGCAGGCTTCCGCTAATCATTTCGTCCACTTCTGCTTTTAACCTTACCATGTCCAGCAACCTTGCCTGTACTGCACTCTTTAGTATTTCTCGACAAGCTGCGCCATTCTGCTCATCATAGTCACCACTTTGTTCTTGTGACTTGCTCTTTTCTATCGTATTCCTGAAGCTTGGTCTGGTTTCGGAAATTTCTCGTTCCCTATCACCTGGCATTCTATCACTTTTGTTCCTTACTGTTGGTGTCCACATCCTCAAAGCTGACTTAGATTCGTGTAAAGATCTTGGTCTGACCGGTCTCTCATCCTCCTGCCTAAAAGAGGAGTCTGCGGTGGCTGGTAATGGCGTGCTTGTTTCTAGTGGCTTCGGGAAGTGGATCACTTGTACTCCGAAACCATTCCCACCAGCACTGGTTCCCTCTTCCCCTATCATTTGCATTGAACTTCCTTCTCTTATTCGGTCTGGGTCATATACCGGTACTATAGGGCCAATGGTAACCGGTACTGTCAGGGAGTCCGGTAACCGGGTATTCCCAATGGAAGGCTGTGTTCCCGCTCCCTCTGTTCCTGTGGAAATTCTTCCCACTACCCTCATGTTAGTCTGATTCTGCGTCTCGCCAGGTTCTACTGCTGAAGTTGATTTTCCCTCTTCTGAATCTGGATTAAATGGAGGTGGTCTCTCTGCTAGCAACCTATCTAACAGGCTGTCATCTGTATCACTGTCGTCCTCTTCAACCCTTGTTATTTTCCCATCTTTTATTAGCAGTGGGTACAACCTATCTCCTTCGATCGTTTCCACCCTCCACCTTTTCTCCAGTGCATCCCATCTCGCATCTTGAAATGCCCTTATCGATTTCTTCACCCTTTCTTGGCTTTTGTCTCTTTTCCTGTCATACGCTGCCCTGATCCATGCATGTAGCGCCTCAAACTGTGTCGGTCTAGGCAGCGGTCGTAAAGAAGCCATTATAGTCTTTAGCTGGTACAACACTTCCAACCGGAAAGTGCCATAGCGTGGGAAAGTCAATTCTCCTTCCCCTTCTGTCATTTTCTGCCAGTTCTCAAGCCAAATTATAGTATGTAATCCTACATTCGTAGCCATATAATGTGCCGGCGTATCCTCGGGAGGGGCTTCCTCTCCACCCGAGTAACCACATGTCTGTCACCTCTGCAAAGTTCTCGTAAAACTTTAAAACATTTCATGGTAAAGCAGATGTCTGTTCACACCCAATATTTTGTTTCTGCTTCCCGATTCAATCCACCAATACCAGCGCGGCTCACACCAACCGGCCTATCGCAGCGCGGCACTGTCTGACGTCACTCTTCCTCCGCTCGCAGCAGTTCCCCTCGCTAATTCTCTCGTTCTCTTTCGCTCGTGTCCCAATCACACTCTGAAGCAATGGTCCGTACTACCGAACAATTACCTCTCTGACTGTCGGTCCTCCAATGACCGATCAGCCTCTTGAAATTGTTGACCTCAATCTGGCAACTGTCTGTCCGCGACACGACCAGACAATCACCTCTAATACAATCGATAGGATTCAATCGCACAATATTCTGCACACAACAACCTACGACCAGGGTCGGTTATTCACACACTCACACATGTACTCCCTATCTTCAGTGGTTTGATCAATGACGTCTCAAGATCCCCACAATCTCTGGTCAACGATCTCAATTCTGGGTGTCTTCTACACCACAATATCTCTCGGCACCGCGCGCGCTCACGGTCCGATCCTCAATCACACGACTCTCATTCTAACTCGGCAAGACATTACACAACAATCAAACACCGCAATCTAACAAACATCACCCTGTTCATACTCACTCTACCACGAACTGCTACTTCCGCCGCACCATCACTCTCCGTCAGTTTTCAGCGACCGCCGACGTCCTCTTCTTACGATCCACTGGATCACCATCACTGGGGTTCTATGGGGCAACTAATCTCTTATCCTAATCTAGATCTCCCCTTACTATCAGAGGAAACCATCCTACTCTGCTACCAACTGATAACGCTGATCCTTATCTTATCTTTTCTAAGGATCCTCAGGTCGCCAGGATCTTTTTACCTGCTGAATAGTGTGAAGGGAAGAAAATCTTTTCAGTCATGCAATCTTTTCTTTAGAATCTGGTTCACCTATAATGACCACTGACTCGAATTCAGTTTCGTGGATTTATTACAGCCAAGAATAACTGCACATGCAAGCACCTCAACACGAGGTTAAAGAAATAAATGGGCACTAATACAAATAGCATCCTACGCAGGAGTCTCATCCGACTCAGGATGAAAAGAATCGTTAGCTCCAGAAGTATTAGGCAAGCAATAACAGCTCCAATCTCTACGTTATTCCTCATTTATCTAAACAAGCATAAAACCCATTGGCTGTCCCTACGCTACTTCTAAGATGACATACCTACTTAACGAATTTCCCAGGCAAGAGTAAAAGAAAAAAGGTGTCAGTTGTGAAGACTTCCTAAGAAGTACACTCACATAGTACTTAATCTCAATTTCAAGATGCTCCTTCACCGAATCCCTCTATGTCCTCCTCTCTGGTCTCCCCTACCTCTACTCTGCCCTCCACCCTCCGGGCACTGACCCTAATACAAAACCTAAATACAATTGAACACGCCTTTTGCCACGCCTCTTCGGCCAGGTCTTCCTTCTTGTACTTTTCCTTCGAAACTCTTACTTCAGCTTGGACGGTTGCGATGACCTTGAGTCCCAGGCACCTTCTCCGCTGAAAGTATCATCCCTAAATTCCATTGCACTCCCATTTCCATGTCTCCCATCGCCCTAACTCGTGAAACAAAGAGCCAGTCTTTAGCTAATGAGGCATGTGTCCTTGCACCTGCAACAGAAGATACGTTCAACAGAAACCCTCTACTGTGCTAATTAAATCTACTGTCGGTGCCCAGAGAGCCTTTCCAAGAGAACCATCTCTGCCTGCAAAAGAAGCTAACATAAGAACAAACAGGCCTTTCCTTGGCGTATATGCAGTCAGGCCTTTACACAATTTAAACACACAAAACTTAATCACTTCTATAAGCATTGGTTCATTACATTTCATATGCGAAAAAGTAAACTACACGTACAACTTAATATGGTACCCGTTTAAACTACTGCATCTCGATTACACATGGGCTGATTCATTTATGCATTATTTTAAACACGATTCAGTTAAGCATTACATTTTGCATGATTAAAATAGCACAATTACACTTCTATTCACTCTAATAACTGCAATTTAGAACTACATCTTACTGGCCATTCATTGATATATATCTGGATATATGCGGGTGCGAACTAACGGTGATTATGATGCACCCCTACAAATTTAACGAGAACATGGCGCTCTATCAATAGTAAACTAGCAGAGTCTTTATCTCTTCTTTGGAGAGGTGATTTTTCATTCTTCTCGGGCAGTGAAGCTTGTTGTCTGGGGGAGTTGTGTGTGTGCTGTTAAAGGTAAGTTTTCGCTGGACAGGGAGTCCGTGCATTAGGGTGTGTGGACGTGTGTGTGTGTGCATATAAGAAAAGAGATGACCTTCATCTTGAACCATATCATGTTCTCCCTAAGCAGTTGCAGGTTGTGATTGATTTATATTACAAGGAGTTTGTGGGATGTGCGCTAGCAGTTACCATTATCATTCTGTGTGGATGTTTGCAACATTTTGTGACCATGAGGCATTGTTTCCATATACTGCACTATGTCAGTTCGATGGTTCTTAGGGACTGACGCACTCCCTGTACATGAGTAGTTGGACCTCAAGAGGTGTGGGCTGTTAGTAAGGTCTAGTTGGAGACTCTGAGGAGCTATGTGGACTGTTGGGCTGCAATTGCCAATGAGAGTAGTATTTTGGGTGGCAAAAGTGGGTCTAGGAAAGGGGTTGGGGCTTGCAGGGGTATGAGAACGGCATCTAGAATGTTTTGCTCCGGTGGCTGCTTGCCTTTCACGTCTGGATGGAGATTCTGAGGGATGTACAAAGAATCACTGTCAATTCATTTTTGAACGCTTTAACTCTGTTTCCCCATCAAACTCTTACATGCTAGGAAACTCTTGATTACTTACTCCACCCAAGGGTTAAGCACAACTAAGTGCAAAATTCTCAAATATAACGTTATTTGTAAGTGTTTCAGAACTTAGAAAGATGCCACAGATACTTAGCCCTTTGACATTAGCCAGATGTATACAACAAGAGCACTCTGAATTTGGTCCCTTAATATCAATGGCCTTGCAAGTTATGTGCGAAGGTAAAAGGAAAAAGGTACTGTCCTATTTAGGCTACCAAAAACCTGACATTGTCTGTTTGCAAGAAACACATTCATCCATGACGGGAACCGCTAAGCGTAAAGAGACTGGGCTTGCTATGTAGAAACAGCTTCAGGAACAGGGACCCTCAGGACACCTCCAATGCAACCCACCTTCCATACAGAAAAGTCGGCATTGTCATCCTTTTCCATAAAGTACTTCCTGTAAAGATACAGAAAACATTTTGTGAACCACAAAGCCACCATGTCTCTGCGAAGTGTGTCTGCTAGGGCCATACCGGGACCATTGTTTCTATTAACGCATAGATGGAATTCTTCACTAAACTTAACAGAATGATAACAGAAATACAGTTAGTAATAAGTCAACACTGGAATCTCTCAATTGAGCTCATTCTTAATAGTTCAGCCACCTTGACCTAGGTAGCAACAACTATAGGGCACTGTTGTGAGACCTTATGGCAGAGCGCCCTCTCATCTACCTCTCGAGACTCAGGCACCCGACAGACAGACAATATATGTTCTACTCTTGACTTCATGCAACTGAGACCGGAACAGACAACTTGAGCACAACAATGCTGCACAAAAACACACACTGCACCTTAGGCATCCAATGTATCTCAGACCATGTCCAAATTGCTCTGGTAGTTGATTTCCAACTGCAGTTTCCTAAGGACAAGACCTGCCAATGGACACTCTGAGATACAAACTCCTGGAGAAAAAGAAAACGCTACTTCACTACCTAAAGGAATATCTGTCTCAGAACGCGTATTCAGTGCCCTTGACCCACACACTATGGATCAATGGAAAAACCTATGTAAAAGACATGATGATGAGAGACTCGGCATTAGCCTGCAAAGCAGCTGCAATTAAAAAACAGAACCTAGAATCTGAAATCACTTCTCTCACTCAGGTATATTGCATAAAACCTAACGGACACTACACTTTGCTTCCTTAAGACAAAAAATGTGAAAACATGGTGAAAAAGTTGAAAGGTTATTGGCCTTTCAATGAAAACAATAGATGGCAAAATCATGCAAACTACGATTATTAACAGCAATAATGTCTTACTCAGTGGTGTAAATACACCTCTGAGAGCGGGGGGGAGGTGCTGGCGATTCCTGTGCACCACACGACTGCTGCAGTTAAGAGGGGGGCTAGACTGCGTCCCCAAAAACACGTGACTCCCCCTTGCTATGCCCTTGGTCTTACTTAGCAACCCAAGACATTACAAAATAATTTGCATATTTCAATTATATACATAGGAGACACCAATAGACAGCCATCAAAGAAATACCCACAGTAAAAGCTCCGGGGAAGGACGGCTTCCCTGCTGAATGCTACAAGCTAATGCCACCCATTTCACTTCCCATACTGGGAATGATGTTGCAAGAGATAATTACCACTAAGGCATTACCTCATGCCTACAAGAGGCCTACATAACTCGTATACCTAAACCAACTAGAGATCTGCTCCAAAGTGGCACCTATAGAACCAGCTTTCAAATGAACAATGATATTAAAATCCTAGCAAAGATCCTTGCTATGAGAATAAAGAAGGCCATTACGGCAGTGGTGCACAAAAAATAGGTTGGATTCGTCCCTGGATGCTGTGTGAGAAACCACATGCAAACTTTATTCCACTTGCTTTGGAGAACCAGATTTGATACAGATGATAGAGTGGCACTCTACCTCAATGTTGAGCAGGCATTTCATAGGGCGGAGTGGGGCAACCTTTTCCGAACACACTCCAAGATGGGCATCTGCCCCAATTTCATGACCATGATGTAGTGGTTATACTGTAACCCCTCTGCTGTAATCAACTGTAACAGATTCTTATCAGATCTGATCTATATATGCAGATGACCTAGGTGTGCCCACTTTCTCCCCTACTGCTTTCCTTGCACTGAAGCCCCTAGCCATAGCCATTTATCAATCATAAGAGGTATAGGGTATCATAGTCCCTGCAGGAACCTTAAAATTGATCCTCAATATCCTGTTGATGCTGTTCTACCCCAAAACATCTGTGCCAGCACTTATGGTGATTATCACCCAGTTCTCTATTTTCTCTGGCTGCAAAATCAACTGGGCCAAGAGTGAAACACTACCTATGACGATATCTACCACCATCCATTCACTGCATGGCCTACCCTTCTGACAGGGGTGTGCAAAGATGAAATATCTAGGTGTTTCAATGAGCAGTAACCTACAGACGTTGATCAACTAAACATGGAAATGCAGAAGGACGTCTTTATTTGGAGAAACCTGCAGTTCTCCATGTGGGTGTGAATACAGAGTGTTACTATGGTGAAGGCTCCATGCTTTACTATGTATTCAGGTTGATACCCATTCCAATACTTCCACCCCAATTACGTAGTACTGACTGCCAAATTAGAGACTAAGGGCCAGATGTATCAACATTGTATTTTGCGAGTCCTTAATAGCAAATTTTACTGATTCGCTATTATGGACTCGCAAAATGCAATGTATGTAGGTTTTGCAAATAAAATTGCGATTCCTACGCATTCCTTATTTGTGACTCGCAAATTGGGAGTCGCAAATAAGGAATGGCTTCCCATTCATTTCTATGGGCCTAGAGGCCCATAGGAATGAATGGAAATTGCATGCGCATTTTGCGAGTACCCTATAGGTACTCGCAAATTGCGCATGCAATTTCAAGGGTTCAAGGGGGCCAAAAGGACACCCTTTTGCACCCCTGAAATATGCGTGTGTGCACAAGGGCATGTATGTACGCCACATGGCACTTAGAAAAATGCAAAAAAATGCATTTTTCTAGGAATTTGCAAATTACCACCAACTTGAAGTTGGTGGTAATTTGCAATTCCTTAAAGCCAGGTCGCAATATTTTTTTGCTTCCAGCATTGCATTTAAGGAATCGCAACTTGCAATTCCCGAAATGCATTTGCAAAATAGGTAATCGCAAAATTGCGATTCCCTATTTTGCAAATGCCTTTTGAGATGATACATTCCAAAAGGCTTTTTACCATTCGCAAACGGGCCAATTCTGCGAATTGGCCTGTTTGCGAACGGTAAAACGCTTGTTACATCTGGCCCTATATGTGGTAAGGTGACACTCTGAGACTCTCAGGGTCAAAACCTCATGCTCCTATGACATCAGATGGCTTACAGCACCCAAACATGGAACAATTTCATATGGTCAAGCACCTTTCACAACTTTCATCCCACTTTTATCCAGAGCTAGAAACCACAGTTCTTGAAGGTTTTATTCTGGGTGGACTCAAGGGCACTCATCATCTACAGTAAACCTACCCCAGCAGACGGGTTGTGATAACCTTATCCTAACAGGGTCTCTTTGTATGCGGAGAGCCAGCCATAAACGACTACAGCAAAACCCAATTTTACATTTAAAGGCACCTCAGTGGCCTAACACAGAAATATAAATTGATGGAGAGAAACTCAATTGGCCACAATGGGAACACTGTGACAGTAGGGACCCTTGCTTCTATTCCTTGGGTAAGGGAGATACACACTTTAGATAACCCCTGCTCACCACCTTGGTAGCTTGGCACGAGCAGACAGGCTTATCCCAAAGGCAATGTGTAAAGTATTTGTTCTCAAAACACACAGTAACACAGTGAAAACACCACAACAGTTTAGAAAAATAAGGTATTTTTTATCTATACCAAACAAGACCAAAATGACACAATTCCAATATACATGTATCAAAATATCACTTTAGAACAGTTATTGCAAAAATAGTACTTGTAGAAACAAAATAGCTCCACCTGGGGCTATTATGACATCGTGACAGGCATAAATCCAAACTACGGCACCAACCGCAAGGTGCGCTGCTTCGGGCATGGAGTCACATGGACCCCCAAATAACAGTACCGTGGAAAAAAAAGTCTACGGACAATGCACGGTGTCATGGAGGTGAGGCATCGGTGCCGAGGTCGAGGCGGGTTCCCTGGTTGCCACAGGGGAGGCGAGGCTTTGTGTCCGTGAGGATGTGATGCGTTGAGTCCATGACAGAGGAAGTCAGCGGCGTCTGCGGTGAGGCATTGGTTCCGGTGAGGCGATACGAAGTCAAATAGTTTGTGAAGTCACCGTTGTCGGTTATCGGCTCCGCGATAACGGGATGCAGGCGCTGGCGGTGATGGCGTCGGTGTGAGCGCTGGTGTCGGGGAGGCTGATGACTGCAGGCGTCAAAGGGCATCGGAGCTGCGGTGCAAGTGGGGTGGTGCGTTGTGCATTTCACGAGCGATGCCCCTGGCCTTGGTGCAGTTTGCGACATCACTGGCCGGCATCGCTGACGGCATCAGAGTTGTTTTTCTTGCTTAGCAGCACCAACCACACACTTCTCAGGGCACAGGGACTGGAATTGGTGCCCTTGTGAATGCAAGAGTCCACACAGCAGTCCAGGTGCTGGTCAGTGGGTTGCAAGCAAAGTCTTTGTGTCCTTGAGACTTCAGAACAGGAGGCCAGCACACGCAAGCTCTTGGAGATTCTCCTTCAAGTAGGTTAACAGCAAAGTTCCAGTCTTTGTCCTTCACTTGGCAGAAGCAACAACTGCAGCCCAACCCAGCAAAGCACACAACAAAGGGGCAGTACTCCTCCGCACAGTTCTCCAGCTCTTCTCCTTGGCAAAGATTCCTCTTGAGTTCAGAAGTGATATACTTCTCTGTGGTTTAAAGTCCAATACTTATAACCCATTTTCTCTTTGTTCTCTATGTGGCATGGGTCTCTGAGCCCAGTCCAAACCAGTTGTGCAACATCACTACAGGAGGTGGAGACAGCATTGTACAAAGGAGACACAGCCTATTCAGGTGCAGTGAAACTCCTCACACCACTCTAAATGTAGCCAAGGTATATTCAGCCCAACTGTGAGTCACCCAGGAAAGGCAGGACACACCTCAACCCCCCCATGGTTTGTCTACAGTGAATGCAGATCCCCAGCATCTGTTACTCCAAAACCAGACAGTCAATACACAAAACAGCAGAGGCACACAGAATGGTTAAATAAGAAAATATCTACTTTCTAAAAGTGGCATTTTCAAACACACAATTTAAAAACCATCTCCCCAGAAAGATGTGTTATTATATTCTGAGTTCAGAGAGCCTAAACTCCACTTCTCTATCTTATCCCAATGGAAAGTTATATTTGTAAGATGTTACAAAGCAACTCATATGTTAGCCTATGGGACAAATAGCCTTTCAATAGTGAAAAACTAAATTGGCAGTATTTCACTATCAGGACATGTAAAACATACCAGTACATGTCCTACCTTTTACATACACTGCACCCTGCCCATGGGGGTACCTTGGGCCTACCTGAGGGGTGCCTTAAATGTAAGAACAGGGAAGGTTAGGGTCTGGCAAGTGGGTGCACCTGCCAGGTCGACATGGTCATTTTAAACTGCATGCAGGCACTGCAAGGGCAGGTCTGAGATACCTTTACAGAGCTACCCCCCAGAACCCAGATGAAAAGCCTGGGTATCTGGCTGGATCAAGATCTGACTTTCAAGGTCCAGGCACGTAATGTGGTGGCCTCCTGCTATGGCATCCTAAAGTTGCTTCGTAAAGTCCTCTCACTTCTCCCCTTCCAGGCAAGGAAGCTCATGGTCCAGGTGTTCATTCTATTGCATCTGGACTATGGGAATGCCCTTTACTTAGGGGCCCCATGTGCGACCTTCTCAAAACTCCAGACGGTGCAAAACTGCGCAGCCAGAATTCTTCTCGAAATCCCGAAATGCCAATCTGCAAAACCAGCCCTGAAATCTCTCCACTGGCTCCCTATCAGGGAGAGAGTTAATTTCAAGGCTATGTGTATTGTTCACAAGACGTTAGCCGGAAAGGGTCCTTCCATCACTCATTCTATTGTTCGGCCCTATCGTGCTAACAGACGCCTCCGCTCGGACGACCTGCGTCTTGCCGCCGTTCCCAGGATTATGAAAGCTAGAAGTGGGGGTCGTCTGTTCTCTTAAAATGCCGCTAAGCTCTGGAATACTCTCCCACTTCATTTGCGTAAGGAACCCAACTATCTTGCCTTTCATAAACTGTTAAAAACCTGGCTCTTTCCCTAGTCTGGTTGGTTCTCCACTACTTGCCGCTGTCAGCGCTGGGTTGCCCCCTGGTAGCCATGCGCATAATAAATGTCTTTTTCATTTCATTTCATTACTCATGTGGGAGGCACAATCAGTGCTGCTGGCCCACTAGTAGCATTTGATTTACAGGCCCTTGCACACTCAGTGCACTTTACTAGAGACTTACCAGTAAATCAAATATGCCAATCATGGATAGCCAATTATCATGAAAATTTCCCTAGGGAGCACTTGCACTTTACACTGATCAGCAGTGGCAAAGTACTTAAAGCATCTAAGCCAGCAAAAACGAACTCCAGCATCCCATCAAAAATACAAGGGGTAGAGGCAAAAAGTCTGGGGAAACCACGCCAAGGGTGCCATGTTTAACACACATTAATAAACAAGCTATATTTTCAACAGACTGAAATACCCCCATGACAGGTGGGAAACACATCTCAACAAAGAGTATGATGGAGAAGACTGAAAAGTACTGATTCAAAATCATGACAAAAGCCTCTGTGAAGCACAGCTGATGTTCAGTTTTTTCAAGATCCTACACAATTGACATGGAATTCTTTCAAACTGTGTAGGGCAAAAGTCAGCCGTAAATCAGAATGCTCATGTTGTGCACACCCTAAGTTAGACATAATACAAATTCTCTGGTTTGGTCCACATTTATGCCCAAGTTGGAGCTCTATTTGGCAAATCCTTCACATACCAAGGGCCAGATTTCGAGTGTGGCAGTCTTGCACTGCCAGACTCGTGGTGGCGGCCTGCGACTGCCCTATTGTGAGGCAGCCATTTGGACCGTCGACCGCTGAGCTGGTTGCCCTGGTGGCTGTGCAGCGCAAAGGCTATATAATATGCAAGGCCAGACTGCCATGGTCGGCTGAGCATATTATTAGTTTCCCCTCTGACAGCCTTTCAGCCTTTCATGGCGGGCTCACCACCATGAAAAGGCTGGCGGAGGGTAGACAAAGGGGGCCTTACAGGGCCCCCATACCCCGCCTCCATGGGGATGCATTCAGGGGGGGCACCCCCCCTGTTTACTTGCATCCCAAATTCCAGCATGGCATGGACGTCACAGTCCATGCCATGCTGGAACTTCATTTGCTTTCCCATTGCAGTGCCCATTTTCAGGGCACCGCCATGGGAACGCAAAAGAAAGGACCAAAAATGCCCGCCAGACATGAATTGTACTCACAGCATCACCAAAGTTGAAATTGGGCCATAAGTTCTTGCTTCTAAAGCGATCAACTGAATTCACTCTCTCACACAATTCTCAGGATATTGTCAGAATCACCAACCACAAAAAACGATGGCTCAATTTAGCGCTAATCTTTGCCACGATATGCAGATTAAGACACTGGAAATAGTAATCATCACCAAACTTTGAAGAATGGACCAATGCCATGGTATAGATGGCTATGCATGTATGAGTGATATAGATGCTAAACTACCAGTGTTTGAAGACTTTTGGGGGGCTTGTCTACAATAACTGCTCCTTAGAAAAAAGACTCCCATCAGATTGACATATGTTGAACATGTATGGGTTTATTGAAGACCTGTCAATCCCCCTGATACTATAATGTTCTGCTAATACTGAACAGAACGGATCCTGTAATAGCGACTGTTAGACTGATTGAGTGAAAAATGGTTCAGCAATCTGTGGATCTTACTTATTTGTTTTCTCTATTTTATTTCTTCCTCCCCCATGAGAAACTTTAATGTTTTATGTGTATGTTTAGGCCTATGTTACCTGAGTGAGAATCATTTTGATATGTTTTTGTAAAATGGAAAATTCTAAAAAAGAAATTTAATTGGGAAAGGAGCCAGTATGGCAGTGGCAGTTAGGGGAAGGCGTAAGGCTCTCAGAGAGCTATGACCACTGTTCCCCAGAACCTGCGCGCGTGCGCGCGCGCGTACCGGAGTCACCTCGAGCGCGCAGTGTCCTCTATTTAGCGTGCACCGCACACAGCACATGCGATGAGACCGTTCACATCGCCCTTTTCAAAATGGAAGGAGAAAGGAATGCAGTACATTTAAAGCACGATGTGTGCTTTCAGAGGGTTCTGAAAGCAGACATGTGTTTGAAACTCTGCATTTCTTTTATTAATAGTGCAGGGCTGATCGTGGGCCTTTGTGATAGAATTCATGTTAATTGCAGCGCTCGTGTGCGCTGCAATTAACATGAATACTATCTCAAAGGCCCACAATCAGCCCGCACTATTAATAAAAGAAATGCAGAGTCTTCAAACAAGACGTCTGCTTTCAGAGGATTCTGAAAACCAGTGGCGGCTGGTGTAACTTTACAAGTTGTAGGGTGTAAGATAAGACCTTATATTTGTCTGACACATCGAGCTCAACACACAATATATTGAATGCAGGACAGTGGGCACTCCAGAGTTTCATTTCAATATGGAGAGGAAAACAGGATGTCATTTTTATTGTGTGCTGTCTTCAACCAAACTCTTGCTTTGCACTGTGTATTTCAGGGTGTAGTGAGTGGCGACATAACTTTTGACATGTTAACTGTTCACTATCGCCTTGAAAACATGTTTAATATGGTGTACACTCATAACGGATAAATATAGGGTTACATGGATACCACTTGCATTGAGCTATCAAGCAGCCTGAAAGCACATTTTTGAAAAAAAGAGTAGGTGCAGAGACGATTCTGAATCTTGGGTTTGTTTGGTAGGGGGTGAAATGGAGGCACGCTGTCTGCTACTCTTGCTTGTGAAGTGTTGAGGTAACAGTTAAGTGTTGCGTCCTTGATGATCGTGAACTCTCTTCTCTCAGCTGACAGCTACCCATATAAGGAAATTTATACAAAACCATTTCCTACTTTTCAAGCAAATGCTTCAGGTTATTCCATTTTGAACTTTTGTACAAAACCAGTGCTCCAAATATTCAACAAAGTAGTATCCATATTATCAACATTGAAGAACGGAAGAAAAAGCTGGTGCAGACAAAATTCAATACTGTGATTCTGGGCAAATCACTTACTCTCCCCGTGCCTAACAAAAATGAATGTGTCCATCTGTAACGAAACTGGTGCTCATGTAAAGCGCTCTGATACCTGATATCTTTGGGTCTAGTTTGCGCTATATAACACTCTAAAAAGAAAAAAAAAAAAACTCTGACCTGCTTTTTTACGCATGTTTCTGACCCAGAAGGATTATTGATGATGTCAGACAGGAGCACCCTCTCTGATTGACATCAGCCTCTGGCAGCACAGGGCTTAAGCTTAAAGCGAGGGTGTTCTGCGTCACAGGAGGGTGTGGCCACAGAAACCAGGGCTGGAAGTAGGTGTGCCCTGGATAGCCTGCAACATGGCACATGGGCACCAGTGCATGTGCCCATCAAAAGTGCCCTGACTGCCTAACCTTCAGGCAGGATGAGGGTCCTGAAAGTAAAATCAGAGTGATAACAAAATCAAAAAACAGGAGGCAGGAAGGAGTGTGGGGGGCTGAGCCCCAAAGCCCAAATTAATGAACCGCCCATGCGTGAAAGCAGATGTCGTGTTTGAGACTCTGCATTTCTTTTATTATTAGTGCGCGGCTGAGGGGCTGATCGTGGGCCTTTGAGATAGTATTCATGTAAATTGCAGCGCCTGTGTGCTCTGCAATTAACATGAATACTATCTCAAAGGCCCACATTCAGCCCGCAGCCACGCACTATTAATAAAAGGAATGCAGCAAATCTGAAGCACGACGTGTGCTTCATAGCTGCCAAGGTTTCAGATTGGCATGTGTGAGATACAAGGTTTCCCATATAAACTGAATAAAAATAATACCTTAGTGAAGTACTGTTCCATGCAGGTCCTGCTAGATTTACAGATAACTGTTATAGAGTGAGTGTTAATGAAAATCATTCACGTTGTCAGTGGTTAACCTGAAAACAGACATTGTTGCCCTAGAGAGTCTTTGGCTAGCATCTGTTTGTGAATATCAGGATTATGATGTAGTGGAGTTTTGACTATAACACATGCCACCTCTACCATACTAGTACGTCCTCACACAAATTTAAGAAAATTGTGCAAATAATTTCAAGACCTCTTCTTTTGGAACACTGTCACTTGACTTCCTACTGGAATGGATATGTAGCGCCCTTGATAGAGGGTTCCAGGCACAGCTACACAAAATTCCTGACATAGGCATTTTCTTGACCAATTTGTTAAGCTTCTACATTTTTGCAGTGAGTATCTCAATAGTCACTCCAGTCAACTTCCAGGAAAAACGCACAAACTCAGCAGTCAATATCAACGAGTCCATGGTAAAAGAGCCTACATGCCCTTCACAACTGACAACATACAAGACCACCTTTCTGGCCTTCACACTTTTCACCAAACATCTATCATGTGCAGTAGCATATAAGTAATTTGAAGATTCTCTTTCTCAGTTTACAACTAGCCTGGTATCATAGAGGCCTTCCAGAAGGCAGTCCCATATTGCACCTTGATACATGATTAAGCCTATATGTATGAAACTAAATGGAGAGCCAAAACTAACCGCAGGAACAACATAGAGTGCCAAGCAGGTGATCTACCTGTTACTACAAAAAAATATAAACTAGCCATCACTCAGCAAAAATTGTTTTACTGGAAACATCTCAACAATAAGTCAGCGAACTTTCAGCAGCTCTAAAATACACCTCTGTGGACATAATAATCTGCCCTACTCAGACACTATGTGACCAAGTGCTCGAGTTGAGGATCTTTAGTAAAATCTTATTATGGTACCACCATTGGAGTCCTGTGCTTTTCTAAACCCAAAGTGTACTTGCTTGTGTAACTAATTCATGTCATGGCGTGTATATCTAAATTGAAAACCTGCGTTAAGACTCTTCATGTGGCGCTGCATGTGTGGAAATGCACCATCTTTTCACTTTTTTAAGCAAAACTTTGGAGTGATATTTGGCGATGCACCCACACGCGCGTCCTGGTTCCCGGTGCACATAGCCTTGGTTGCAGCGCACAGAGCCCTTACACTGCTGCACACAGAAGAAAAAAATTTGAGGGAACATTGGCTATGACCACTAACTATTTGAAGTCACCATCTTCAAAAGTCCAAAGATGCTGTGTGGGAGAGATGGGACAAGGATGGGGTGATGATGAGGTATTTTTAGATTATGTAAAATCGCTCATTTACTGCACCGTTCAGTCTTTACTTAAAACCCCTCCACAAGGGAGGGATTTGAGCAGTGATGAACTCTTGCTGTGGAACCCTCTGGCTTGAGATCTGTGAGCGTGTATCTCCAGGGTTAGAGTCACTGGCCTCCTCACTCCATTTGAGGGACAGTAGAATGTGGTCTTGGTGTGGACCCTGGAGGAGAGGGTTCCCCTAGAACTTTCATGGCCTGGTCCTGTGGGGGCTACCCCTGGAAGGGAACCTCTGACACCAGCTGGAGACACAAGTGCCCTGCTAATGTTCAGGAGGTCATGGATCCGGAGGATTGCAGGCAGGGAGTGTAACCTGCCTTGAGGGTCATGTAGTGCTGCTGAGTTAGTGTCATGTAGTTTCTAAAAACACATAGGATCTGCAGGTTTGGACAACATAAACTAAGGGATTGGTGTCTAGACTGATTCTGGACAACCCCAAAAGAGAAATTAGCCTTTAGACCAGCTAGCTCACAGTGCCAATATAAGCCCCCTAACCTTACCAAGGAGCGAATAGTTTCTGGCAACCATCGAACATGATAACCCTTGATCCTTCAGAGATCGTGGAAACAGTACAGTACTTTTCGCTCAGTCAATCGTGCTCACTTAGTCTCAGAGAGATACACAGAATAAACTGTGGGGACGTTTTCAATAAGCATTTATTGAACCAGTGTTATCATAATATAAAACATGTTTGCTGCAACAATCATTAGACAGAAGCAAATGTATAAGATTACAAGCACCAAACAGGGTAAATAGAAGGTAGAATTCTACCACGGTGCTAAACCAGTGAATATATGCAGGCATATACACATGACAGTATTCAAGCGTACTCCTACAATGTGGACCCTACCTAAGTATACCTAAGTGCACAATGCATCTATGTGAGTGTAAAGCCAAAAATCCCCTAGGAAAGAGCCAACCCCATTACCTGAAGGGAGAGAATGAAGAACCCTGTCTTGGTCACGAGTTTGACACCCCGCAAGGGATGTCAGACCGCTGCATGTTGAAGCTTCAGCAGGCTGGGACCTCAGTGTCTTGTGTCAGTGTGGAAGCGTCTCCTCTCCTCACTAGTGATGTTGCAGTCGCTTTATACCAAAAAGGTAGCCTCACAAGTTCTATTACAATCAATATGTTGTGAGTATGATTATGTAGATTAGCCTAAATCAATAATTGTAATTATGCAAAGCAGCCTGGCCGCCCTAGGATGAAAGATAGTGATGACTTTTGTACAGAGTATGTTCATCCTGTTATGTACGTCATGTGCAGGGGATTTTTCTAAGAATCCTCATGCATAATAAATGAGGCTAGATTCAAGGAAACCAATCGACATTTATTCAGCACATAACTGGGTAAAAGGTAAGTGCTGGAACCGTTATGCAGAGCAAGGTAGGACGAATGTAGGTAAAAGGTTGTTTTGCTACTTAGGCCTAGGTTGGGGTACATAACATTAGGAACCCAGGCCATGGACATTTTCAAGAGTGCATCCACTGCTGCTGGAGGGAGGTAGCTTGGTGCTGGACCTGCAGGAGAAGGTTTACAGGATGAATGAAAAAAGACGGAGGGCAGGCCATGAGCTCTTCCTCTAGTATAGAAGTTCTGACACTAATACTCGTGGTGGCTCGAGTGTACCAAAAGAAACGAGATGCCACAGAACTCAGCGTTTTTTCTGATAAGCCCCTGAGGGGACACATAACCAGACGGCAGAAAGCTTAAACCAGCGCTCCTTCATGCTCAACATTTAAGTCCATCCACGGGGCTGGTAATCACCCTTGGGGAGGGCCAGTGCCCCCCGTTTTTTTCCAAGGGAGTGTTATGCTCACTTCCTCTGGGGAGGACCCGAGCCAGGGGAATCTCATCAATACAGACATGACATGCCCTCTACAGCACAAACTGCGATGGAGAGGTGACTGCCCCAGAGAGAATGGGCAATTCCAAGAAGGTGACGCTCACTTTCCTGCATCCCCTGCCCATGACCAGAGGGAGCTGGACCGCTTGACCATAGTACTGCCAGCCTCCTCCACCCAGGCCGACTCCAGCGGTCAATAAAACAAAGGGTGGGCTGCTGGCTCTGCCACTGGAACTTGAAGAGTGCTGGGAGACAAGCAAAGTCAGCTTAACTGTACAGGCTTGGGTCCCATATATCCAGGTGCCCTCGTGGGGCACATGCACCCGATAAAAAAAAAAAAAGGCTCACCAGAGAGTATCTCTTTTCTTAAAAAAAAACAATGAAGGACTTAATGCATTAAAAGGGTTTCATTAAAGAGACGATCTCAAGACAAGGAACAGCCCGGAGTAATTTAAGGCACCATAACAAAAAATTCAGATTTTGTATGAAGTGCCGAAGGAGGACAAGGGTACCACAAAATGAATTGATTTGTTTAGGGGGGCACCGAGGTGCAGCAGTGGATCCCAAAAACCCCATATGTAATTTTCAGTTGCTTCCTATGTCTTCAAGATAAAGGATGTGATAACTTTGGGAGTCTTTTTTTTTGTTCTTTGCAAGTGTATCTGGTTTTGAGATGTTTACACTTAATGCTCTGTGGCACTGTGATCTTTGTTCCTAGGCCCTGTAGCTGCTTTGCAGTTAATTTACTGCATAACAGAGAACATTAGACATTTGAATAATATGCACAATTGTTTTTAATTATTGTGGTTCCACACTGACAAAGCATAGGCTGGACTTTTATTAACTGCTCTCACGATGTTGTTTTAGGCATGTGGGGGGGGGGGGGGTATTGAGTTCTATGGTTCAGGGCTTGCTAGTGCCCAGACTGTTAGAAGCCCTTCAGGGCAGTGGGTCCAGGGTTCATGTAGGATGTTACCTGAATTCTGGGTGCCCCCCTGTTTATTTATGAGGCCCTTTGGAAGGTGTCATGATAGGTATATTCACCTGCCATTTCTGTACATATTTGTACCCATTTGTCAGTATTAATTATGAGTGAGTGTAATAACGTAAAAGCATTGAGTGGACACTGATTTAATAAGTGTTGTGTTGCTGCCTTGAGTACGGGTGGGTGTAACCCGTGTAATTTGCTGCAGTGTAATTACACAATATATTAGTAAATTACCTGAGATTACGTGGGATTTAGTGTAGACGATAGCTCAGCAATTAGCAATATTTTCTTAGTGCAAAATATATCGTTGTGTCTAAATTCGACCCGAGGATGCATTTTACACCAAGAAAGTAGCACTAAATGCAACCGACCACGAGCAGCATCAGGCACCTGCCACTTATGCTCACCTAGTTCATTGTTCATGCACGCCTGCAGTAGGACTCTTGGGCCAAACTACTCATAATTATGTGAATGGGAGTAAATGTGTTATTTTCAGTAATTTTGTTTCAAACGAGTAATGTGAAATTACTGAAGTTGTTCTATAAATTGCTTCTGTAGCCCACAGAACCTCCCCTGAGTAAGCCTTGGACTGCTCTGCTGACTACCATGGGAGCCAAATGCTAAAAAAGAGTGCTTGGTTTCCAATAAGGGATTCCGCAGTATGGGGCTTCAGGACACCGTGGCGAAGAGACCCCAGTCATTACAATTGGGGCCAGGTACCCCCAGTCTTTGCAGGGACCTGACTCTGGACATCCCCAAATACATGGTCAGGGACCATGTTATAGTAGGGATAGGGGTGAACTAATCCTGCTTATGCCAAGTCACACCTTCAACTAAGTATGCCGGGCGCAAACTGGGACAGTGTGCTCTATAACTGATAATGTGCTGCCTGCAGGGCAACCATGAAATCACACTTCCCCAGGGGCAGCCCACTAGTCTAAGATGGACTGGCTAATTGAAGCAACCTCTCTGCTTTTCACAGTGCAGGTGGCACATAGCCTACAAGGGGAGCAGAGATCTCCATGCAGGTGGGTGCAGTGAGTGACTGCACCTGCCTGCAGAGGGGCTCCTTGGTTGGCTCTACGGGACTTCCTTCCCCCCTTTCAGAGGGCGCCCTCGGGCGGGGGGGATGCACTGTCTGCTGTGCACCAGTCAGTGAGCCTTCTGATGGCCTCTTTCTCCTGTGTCTACATCCATAACATGACTGTGGGCACAGAAGCAATGGTACAAACCTGTTATGCCACCTGGGACTTTATGTAATATGGCTCGAGGTATTTAAGGTAATTTGATCAACAGAACAGCATTTTCTTGACTTGTAAAAAAATATTATGCATATAGATCTCAATTTAGCGCTCAATCTTTCTTCAAACCTGGTGTGTGACATCAAAACTATGTTTCTTAGTTGTACAAATTATGTCATATGCAATTGGTGATGCAGGATTAATACCCAGTCCACTTCATTGTGGTATTTTTTGGTCCTCGACAATGATGAAATGACAGCAACAGACTTTCTGCAAACAGCATTCATCAAAACCTAATGAAGAAATATGGCCATTTTGATGACAACTGTTCAACAGTTCACACACTTCAGGCAACTTTGACTTCCTTGCCATTTGAAAATACTCTTTGATTATTTGATATTCCAACTTTGAAACCAGTGCTGTACACTATGTAGGAGCTGTACTCAATGTTGCATATGGAAACGTATGCATCTCAATCTTTCTTCAATAATGCACCCATGCTGTGATGTTGGAAGTACACTGTCTTTAATGAATAGGGCTATTCGTTGAGGGGCGACAACCATAATCCTTGTCAAGGTGAACCACAAAAGGGAACATTTTAATCAATAAAATGACACCCAAACAAAAAAAATACAATCAGTAAGACGACATACACAAGTCAACATTTTTTGTGAAAATAGCGCTTATAAGCACAAAGCACCACTCACTGTCATTTGGTCTTCCTAGACTAGGGGAAAGTCACAAGTCCCACGTTCCAGCCGACTGAAATGATGGATATGGTATACAGGTACCAAGTTAGTCCTGCAGAAAATGTTACATTTTCAAAATCTGGCGCAAAGTGTACCATTCGTGGTGGAGGACGACGCGAGGAGCAGGGAGAACTTCACGGACGGTCAACTCGTGTTACTGGTTGTCGCTGGTGGTCGCAGTAGAGCAAAAGGTTGCGTTCAACTGAGCTTTGCATTGGCAGCAGAGTCTCAGCATGAACAGGCCCATTCACGGTTGGTAAGAGCCTAAAATTTCAAGGTTTCACCTTTCTTCTTAGGAGGAACTCTTCTGATGGCAGCCAAGTGTCCATGACCTAGGAAGGTACCTCTTGTGAACCAGGTACTCACTCCGGCCGAGGTCAGCAACGCTCAAGGAGGTCCAGTAGTAGGTCAGGTGGGCAGGTGCAGGGAGGACTCTGGAGCTTGTTGTGTCCCTGTAGCTCAGCCAGGAGATCAGCCAACTGACCCTTGGAGTCACTCATGTTAAGATGAAAGGACAGGTTCAGTCTTCCTTTTCATGGAGCATGTCAGTCCTTAAGCAGCAGGGCAGTCCTCTAGTAGTAGCAGGGCAGTCCTTCTGTTATGTCCACAGATCAAGGAGTGTACTGATGTACTCAATATTTTAAATAGATGGTCATTTATTCCTGATGCTTGACAAGAGATTTCACTTACCTGTTGTTCGTTTTTCATTGAGTATTTCTCATAGTTATGTTTCAAATGATAGTTTATTATTATTTTCTGCTTACTGCAATACTTTTGATTTCTTTCAATGGTGTTTGCCATTCTGGAAACACTTTTGAAAAAGAATTCTCTCTTGCACTGACCTTGGTCCAACGTACCGGCTGCAAATATATTTTTAACTATCTGATAGTTGTCTTCCTCTGAGCATGTTTAAAGCATAGGTCCAAGGGTCGGTCATTTCCAAAATCCACCAGAATCCCCCAGCAGTAGCCACCTCCTCCGCTTAAGTGTTTTTAAAACAGCTGTGGAGCTGCACGGAGCATGTAGTAAAGGACCTCATTTTGTCACAGTCACCTCATTCTCTTCACTCTGGATTTTTGGCTTTAGGAATTTTTGCACTTTTTAATTCTAGAGATTGACAGGGAGTTTGTAGTATACCTCTTAAACACCTGCATAACATTAGTTTCATGTTAATCACCTTTATTGTAAAGCCATGGTAAATAGTGCAAGCAATACATCAGTGGTGTGCAAGTTAAATTTCATATGTGAGGTGCAGTATGCATTTACGTCAAACACATATAAGACAAAAACATATGACTTCAAAGAGAACAATTACATTCAGGTTTTGCTGAAGTCTAAAAGGACTCCATTGGCACATGGCAAGGAGAAGAACTTGTGCAATACAGAAAAAAATATCTTATAGATCAGCTAAGACACACCTTATGTGTACCTTGTAAGCCCTAAAGATTGTGTGCTTAAAATATATAAATGCAGCATACACGACAATGGAAGCAATTGCACAGTTACCAAATGCTTCTTTACTGAGTAGATAAAGTTGTAACCGGTGTAGCTATGAATACAAAAGCTATTTCATATCTAAGTGTCATAAAATGCTAGAAAATTTATACATTTTTCACTCTGTTTTAAAAATGTTATTCACTGGTAGAAGTAGATTGTGTGTAACCTTTTGGAAAGGTGACCTTAGAAAAGTGTACTTTGTGCTTCCTGATGTAAATTGGGTTAGAACTGATTTACCTCACCACCGTGCTCCATAGACTCAATGCACATCCTTCACCGCTCTAATGACCCCCCACTCCTGGAAGACGATGACTTGGCTTCTGGCAGCAGGGAAGAAGGGGTGTTGTCAATAAATGGTCACTTAGTAAAATGTAGTCATCTGGCTGGGAGACAGGACCAGCTGTCAGGAAAAAGGCATCTTTCACACCTCCATTTGACATATACATGTCAAATCCAGATTTTCAGGATCTACAGCCATTAATTTCTGGAGACACCGTAGACTTTCGGGCTCCATCCTAGCAAGAGGGAAACCCAGTCCCTGCACTGACAGAGGGAGGACACTTAATCTGTATAAAGGAGTGGTGTTCTGGTCAGGTTCACTGTAGGAAAATGCCCTTTAAGTGTGGTCAACCCCCACGCGTTTTGCTCCAATGCTGATGGTTATGACTCTGAAAGTGCACTAGAGTCTCCAAGCCAGGCCCTGCAAGCCAGGCCCCAGTGCCAGTTCTCTCTCCTCAAAACTTTTATGTGTAAATTGACATCCTCAATTGACCAGGACTTTACCCCCCATTATAAGTTTCTAGTATATGGTACCAGTGGTACCCAGGACATGGGTGTTAAAGGGGACCCAGGGCTTACCACACTGTTTGTGCCTTACTGACTGACCCAAGTAAACTACTGACAGCAGGCCTGCCATTGCAGACTGCAGGAACAGAGTAAGCTGCTCCATTTTGACTTTGCCTTCACCATGTATGGTAAAATTAATACACTGCTTTTGATATATGTCATCATTAGCGATAATGGGGTAACCCTGTGGCCCTCAGAACCTGGGTATGTGTGATATACAAAAAAGTGGTTCTGTCGGGAAGGAAACAATTGCTTGGTACAATATGGATACAAACTTAAAAACGTCAACAATTATAGATTGAAGGGAATGATTCACAGTCAAAGACTTTTTGTACGGAACACACCACAAAGACACAATAATTTTTTAGCCACACAAAATGATCTTTGTATTGCATGAGTATCATGTACACATATTAATGAATATGGCTGTCAATAAAGCAATACAAAATACGACGATAAGGTGAATTAAAGTGCAAGTGAAGTGACTAGTGATGACTAAATAAATAAGATGCTGTACATAATATACAGGTGGATCAAACATGAGACAATAAAATGACTATAGTATACTGTTCAATCATTAAAGCATAGATACACAGCCCAAATACGACTTTAAATTGGGGTCCGCGAAGTTGCATGAACTAGTATAAATTTAACGTCGACGTTTCGACCCTAGGTAGAAGCGCAACTTGAATAAATGTCAGGGGCGGGTCTTCATCAGAACGGGTTGGAGAAAATAAATGTTGACAGCCGCAAATGTTTTCAGGGATCCTGTATCAAGAATGGATGGGGATCCAATGTGATATCAATCACAAGGAGACCTACACCAGGGGTTGTGGTCTCATAGAATGAATTCCGCATGTGCTCCACCAGCCGGTTGGAGACGGGAAATTAAGTATAAAGGACGCCACCGTCAAGCGATCATTCCTACGGGGAGCCTGGACCTATTCTGTCCGATATTTCTCTGCCAGTTCTCTCTCCTCAAAACTTTTAAGTGTAAATTGACATCCTCAATTGACCAGGACTTTACCCCCCATTATAAGTCCCTAGTATATGGTACCCAGGACATGGGTGTTAAAGGGGACCCAGGGCTTACCGCACTGTTTGTGCCTTACTGACTGACCCAAGTAAACTACTGACAGCAGGCCTGCCATTGCAGACTGCAGGAACAGAGTAAGCTGCTCCATTTTGACTTTGCCTTCACCATGTGTGGTAAAATTAATACACTGCTTTTGAAATATGTCAGTCACACCTAAGGAAGGCCTCCTGAGCCCAGGAGGCAGGGTGCCTTATATTAAAGGTGTGGGCATGTAAGTACAAGATTATATGTCCCTATAGTGGCCTTTACCATCAAAGTACACTATGGGGCATATTCTCAAGAAGCTATCGCCGAGTTATCGGCACTTTAACGCATCCAAAGTCGCGCTAAATTTATTGCCCCATTCACAAGCTGGTGCTAACAGCCCATAACACCAGTTTACCTGCGAAAGCAGTTGCAAAAAACATCGCCACAGATGACCCCGGCAACTAACGCTAATGAGATGCAGAGTAGGCGTTCCCGTGCTAAAAGCCGCGACAACACCACTCCACAACATTCTCAACGAGCAGCCAGATCTGCGATAAGACCACAAAACAGGCGATAAGGCGCGTTAGCAGCAGGAAACTAACACCTGCTCCTACCTGGTGTAAAGTCGGACGACAACCGGCACCAGACAAGGGAGCACAGCCCATAGCCACACATGAAGAACAACAGATGCCCTGGAGCAACCCATCATGCAGGCCTGACCCCCAATAGGTCAACAACACCCACCGCTACCACCCCCAGGACCCCCCCCCGGGCCCTACCCCGGGCACTCCCCACCCCCCATGGACAAAGATATTACACATCAACTCCACGAAATCATGAACCAAACAAATCTCCTGAAGTCGCACAATCACAACACCCAACATACATGTGTGGCCAGAAAAAGGGAAATCATACACCCATATCAAAATATCCAAACAATACGTTACAGAACAAACCCAAAAAAACAATTCTGAAGAAGCATGGCGGGTCGTCTCAGGACATTCTGTAAGTCACAGCCTGCAAAACAGAGAACTGGATCAGAAGGTGTGCCATGCGCCCATCAAAGTACAGAGAGAGAGAGAGCGAAAGAGAGGAAGAGAGAGGGAGAGAGAAAGAGAGGGAGAGAGAAAGAGAGGGAGAGAGAAAGAGAGAGAGAGAGGGAGAGAGAAAGAGAGAGAAAGAGAGGGAGAGAAAGACGGAGAGAGAAAGAGGGAGAGAGAAGGAGAGAGGGAGAGAGGGAGAGAGAAAGAGAGGGAGAGAGAAAGAGAGAGGGAGAGAGAAAGAGAGGGAGAGAGAAAGAGAGAGGGAGGGCGAGAGGGAGAGAGAGGGAGAGAGAAAGAGAGGGAGAGAGAAAGAGAGAGGGAGAGACGGAGAGAGAAAGAGGGAGAGAGAAAGAGAGAGGGAGAGAGGGAGAGAGAGAGAAAGAGAGGGAGAGAGAAAGAGAGAGGGAGAGAGAAAGAGAGCGAGAGAGAAAGAGAGAGGGAGGGAGAGAGGGAGAGAGTGCCGACACTGTGGACCTAGGCCTCACTGCTCACCTGCTGCCACCGGTGTGTCTCCAACCACGTGCCAGTATTCACAGCAGTCCCCCAGGTCCCTCATCTGAAACAGTTTTCAGAGACATGAATGGCAGAGTCCATACAGTTGCACACGCCATCATCGCTTGCCCACCCCTGCACATACAGGCTGCTGCACCCCAGCCCCTCCCGCCGCCCAGCGGTGTTTGCCCGCCCCTGCGCAACCAGGCCTCACTGCTCACCTTCCGCCATCGGCGTGTCTCCAAGAGGGCCCACCACGTTCCGGAGGGATCTCCAAGGCCGGTGCCCGCGACCATGGCACCCTCCACATCATGCAGCCCCGCACTGCGGGCCACCAGGTCCCACACCTGACTCTGGGTCTTGATTACGCAATGGCAGAGACCACATCAGTGCACACGGCATCATCGCAGGCTGCACACCCGATCAGCACTTGAGGTGCCACTAACTGTGAAGCGCGACGCAATGCCACGTGGCGGGAGGGCCACACTGGCCGCTGGCCCAGGCCTACACTGCGGTCCAGCAGGACTCACACAAATCCTTGCCAGTCCGGACCGCCAGGATGGTGCATCATCGCAGGCTGCACACCTGCTCAGCACTTTAGGTGCCCCAATCTCACTGCACCGCAAGACACCGTCCCGTGGCGGGGTGCCTGTGCCTGCCGCAGTGTATACGGTGCCACCAAGTCTGTGCCCCGCTAGCCATGGACCCTTAATGATTGAGTCCCGTTGTGCAGATGCCATCATGTCACCCCCGGCACTGGGCAATGTGAGGTGGCAGGGCCCTAGGCCCTCATGCACACATGAGAACTACACGGGGACACCCAGTCAGAGAAAGTGGAAATGGCGTCCAGCACGTGCGCCAGGCCCTTTTATTGCCAGGGTCACATGTCCTGTGACGCCAGTGCTGGATGGGTGTGGTGTGGGTGTACACCAGCCGTGAGGGAGTGGCTGTGGCATGCTGACAACTAGACCTGTGAGCTGCAGATCCCCACAGTGAAGACCTAGGACATGTAGCGTTGTCATCCCCCCCTGTGTGCATAATCAGAGTGGGCTGTCCTGGCGTATGCCAGTCCAGCGTAAGGGTGTGATCAATGACCCCAGGACTCTGGGCGTGGTTCTGTCCTGGGCTGGACAAGGAAGTGACTAATGGATGTGTCTCCGTTGTAGTGTCGGCGCCACCCGGACCGGATTCGGCAATCTGTCACCCTGTGACAATAGTCCAACAACATGGGCAACATGGACGTAAGGGGGAATCACTGACCCTACATTCATCCATACTTCCACACTTGAAAGATCATAGACATGACACATCTGTGTGGATATGAATGTTTATTACACATTCAAGGGAGTGTTGCAGCTGGAGCAGTACAGGGCCATGCCAACCCCACTTCACATTGTCGGCCCATCCAGAGTCCTTCAGGGAATGACAGGTACATCAGGAGAGGAGGACTTCAGTCCGCAGTCTGATAGCTGTGTCATTGGTGACCAAACAGAATATGGCAGTCCATGTCGAGGTCCAAGGTGAGTGTCGCAGAGTGCATCGGGGGACAGTGGAAGGTGATGATGCGGAGGGCAGAACCAAGCAGAAACAGGCCACATGGCGGAGATGAATGCTACTGCGTCCTCCTGACCACGAGGGCTGATTCATCCGCATCTTCGTCCTCTGCTGTTGCATGTGCCTCACATGTGGGTGGTGGTGTACTGTCTCCAGCACTGTGTGGCACAGACACATGAGAGGCCGGAGATGTGGATGGGGTGATCGCAGCAGCATGCATCAGCGCCAGGCCTTGTGGCAGCAATGCCATGAGGAAGGTCTTTAGGGCATTGAGGGACCCAGCTACCTCTCGCTGGTGTGCAGCCGTGGCAGCCGCTATTTCTGCCTGCGTCCGCTCCATGTTCTCCATGATCCTCCGCATGTGTCCCAACTCCCGGGCGAGATCGCTGGAGGAACTCTGGCTGGACAGTCGTTCTTGTCGCAGAGTCAGGACTCTGGCGATGTCAGCCATGGTCCGTTGGAGGGCATGGAGCGGACTGTGGGTGTCCGTTAGGGACTGTGAGTGGTCCATGATGGGACTTAGACACCCACGTATGGCATCTAGTTTGGCTGCCATGCGGTCGAACCCCACCTGCACCTGTTCAGCCAGCTTCTCCTGGCACCCCAACACACGGCGTTGGAAGGCCATGTGTTTGTCGTGGGGGTCCTGGGAGGCAGCCGTGGTGGTGGGTGCTGCCTGCTGTGTGTACTGTGCAGGGGCGGCTCCTCGTGGCAGCTGGGTTGCCCTGATCCTGGAAGTGGGCTGCGGAGGCTCTCCACGAGCTGTTCGAGGGCGTCTGAGTCAGGTTTGGTGGTCCTCTTCGTCATCAGAGTAGAGAGGTTCGAACTGCTCTGCAGGAGGTGTTGGATTTCCCCCTGCAATGTGAAGGGGAGATGCAGTTTAACATTGTGTACACATGTATGTTGACGCATTGTACATGTCTGCATTCAGACTGCATGACAGTGTACATTGTGACTGTTTGGGGGGAGCTGCCTATTTGATGCGGGACAGTGGACATTCCGACTACATCACGGATGTGAGTTTGTACTTGTACATTGTCAACTCACATTTCCCTGCAGTGCCATATGTGATTGGCCAGTTTCTATGCACATGCGGCACCTGTTGTGTCCTCTGTTCTGTTGTGGACATGTTGCGGTCTGTACCACCTCGTTGTCAGTGTTGATGTGCTCTGCATGTTATGTGTGTGTGCCGCATTTTGGGGGAGTCGCCCCTGCAGCTCCCTTCCATGCGGTGTGCCTCTGGTTTCTGTGCTTATGCAGTGCTGAGATGTTGCATACCTGTGTGCATTAGTCTCTTGGTGGGAGTTGTGGGTCTGGGGCATGGTTTGTCCGCAGATGTGCTATGCTTAATTGTGCATGTGTGCCATTGTGCCCATCTCCCCGTCCCCCCAGTCCCTGGTGGTTGCTCACCCTGTTGCTGTTGTGTCCGGTCATGTTGAGCAGTGTCCGGTCCCCCGACTCCTGCCACCGTCTCCCCAGTGATGACTGTGGACACCATTTCCTCCATCTCGTCCAGCTCCTCCTGTGGCGCTGGACTCCCACCTCCAGTCTGCATTGCTGCCTTCCGGTTGTTTGCGAGTTTCAGCTTGGTTTTGCACTTCACATCATTCCAGCGCCTCTTGACCTCGTCCATTGTCCTCTTCAGCACTCCGACTGCATTCACCTTGTCAACGATGGTCTGCCATATTCCATTTTTAGTTGCCAGTGACACAGTGGAGGTGACGAACAGTGATTCATGGTGTTCTATCACCTCCGTTATCAGGATCCTGTTTTTCTGCGGACTGAACTTAGTCTTCCTCTTCTTCTTGTCCTTGTCCTTGCCATTCCCTGACCCCGAGGTCCCAGGCTGGTCCTCCGTGGGGCTTGTGGGGTTCTGGTTGTCCTCTGTACTTGCTCCGGATGCCTCCATTGTGCTTCGCTGTTGTTTGGCTTTTGTTTGTATGTTTTTTTCTACTTTTATGGTGCATTTTCCCGCATGACGCGTGGGAATTGCAGGCCTGTGGCTGGTTTTCGTAGATTTTTGTATCGCGATTGGCGTCATCGCTACTATTTTCGCGTTGGGGTTTCACGTTTTTGTGGCCGTTTTTGCGGCGTCGCGTTGTTTTTAACCCGTTCATTTGACGCGTTGTCCTGTGACTATCGCATGGTACCGCCGTGTTGTGAATACCACGTTAACACGGAGTTGTTTTCCCGCGATGGACTGCGATGTGTAGGGTTGCGTTAAGCTACACTTGCAGTAGTTATCACACGTTCTTGAGAATATGCCCCACTGAGTGATAGACGGTCCATGGGATAACATGGGCTGACCCCCAGGCAAACCCAAGGTTGGCAGCTCCATTATGGTAACGCCTAGATATGTTGTGCTTGTTATCAAACAATGTGCCTTCTCACCCCTGACACTAATCTCATGTTGGGGCGATATGGCATACACCCAGGTAGCTACCTTAGAGGTCGGCCACCTGGTTACCCCAGTTTCTCTGTGTTCTGGCTGGTAGCCCACACTTGCTGCCACCAAGACAGAATTCTGACCTCCTGCCAGGCAGTGTGATCACTCCAAGGAGTCAGGAACAAAGACCTGGGCAGGAAGGAGGTCACACCTGGGACTCCCAGGACAACTCTGCACCTGGGCTCCACGGGCCAAGGAAAATTGAACTGACTGTCGTGGCCTAGTCCTGGGACCCGCATCACCCCTTTACCCTGCAAGGGTCCCACGCAACTCAACCTGCAAGTGCCCAATTGTTACAAGTATTTTTTCCCATTGACCAGAATGATAAAGTCCCACTGTATTCTTTTGCACTGATTTTATATTGCTTCTAAAATATATAACTCTGGTTATATGTGTGCTATCTGTATGAGAAGTCAGTGCACACCTATTAAACGAAAGATATTTTAGTGCTAAATGACTACCACAGGATTGCGTGCTACCCAGTGTGAGGCAGCCAGCCTCTAATTGCAAATGACTTGTCTGGTGAATGATCCCCAGTATACTGGATGCACAGCTAAGATATATGAATCAATACTTAAACAATCATAGACGACCAACAATAAACGAAATCTTTCAATTTCTTACACTCGGATTTAATGTTAAACCACAAAATCCTCAAAACAATCTTTGTTAGTTGCAGCAACACATGCTGTCTAATGAAATACTCAACAGAATACAAAGCAATTTTTGAAAAAATCAAGGATCAAAACGTGATACAGCTCATTGTTAATATCATTGCAAATTACAACTCAATTACCCAGCCCAGCCCAATGCATTTCGGGATTAATTCCATCCCTTCTTCAGGGGTCACTGTAAGAGAAAACATGATATCAACCATTTGAACTCAGTTTTATGTAAATAAACAATTTATTTCAAGAAACGCGTTCAATGCTCAGTGGAGGAATAAACGTGCCTACACACGTGTTTGCGCACGGCAATACAAGCCAAAAGAATACATAGATCAAACTTGTGATCCAACATAAAAACGATTATGTTAGATGACAGTGATGTGCGAAGCATGATCCATAAAAGTTACACTAAAAACCACTACACCAAAGTGAAAAAACCAGAGTAGAAAGAATTCACCAATCACCCGTGATTAAAGAAAAATGATAAACAGAAATATAGTGCCATGAAACTACACCTGTGCTTCAAACCCACGACAACGTGAAACTACAATGATTGTCAGATCGACCACAAATAAAGTGAACTGTACTCACTTGCTGTGAACTGAGGTGTCAAAACCACACTACTCTTGTAGTTTGAAAACGAAGAACGATGTGTAAGAAGCTAAAAAAGGACAACAACAATGTCTTACTGACACACACCTGGTAAAATAAAATGCATGATTCACTAAATGGACAAGTTGTACGGCCATGACAAAATACTCCAGTCACATCCTCCTCTATTGTAAATAGACAGGCATGATTTCACCCGGAAGAGCATTGAGGCTATGCTTTTAAATACAGCAGAAAGGCACCTGGCATGCAATGCGCCAGTTGGAAAGACGCGATAGTCCTGTGGAGTTTTTTCAAGCTTCAGTTTTTGATCCATAGGTGAGTCGCATTTACGTGTCGAGTTGCAACAGTTTGGTTTGCAGAGAGGAGTGCGAGTGAGAACAGTTGTGGTATACAGTGAGGAGCTCAATTTAGATAAGATGTTATGTCTTGTTTGCAGGTGGGGATATTTCTGGAGTATCGAGACGAGGTGCATCGGATCGCATAACTTCAGTATCCGGGAAGGTTATACACGGAATATCTAGGCATATGTAAGTTTAGTGATTGGATGCATAGTTTACAATTTAGTACCATATCGTGAGCTGGAGTGCGAACTGAGCAGCATGTTTAGGTTTTATGAGCGAATATTTTTGGAATAATGAAACGTGGTAATTAATATCCCTGAAGGGTTGCAATTTGGAGTATAGGGGCAAACTTCGTTTGGGAGTTTGCAGGAAGTAGGTTTGTAGGTATTTACAATAGAGGAGGATGTGACTGGAGTATTTTGTCATGGCCGTACAACTTGTCCATTTAGTGAATCATGCATTTTATTTTACCAGGTGTGTGTCAGTAAGACATTGTTGTTGTCCTTTTTTAGCTTCTTACACATCGTTCTTCGTTTTCAAACTACAAGAGTAGTGTGGTTTTGACACCTCAGTTCACAGCAAGTGAGTACAGTTCACTTTATTTGTGGTCGATCTGACAATCATTGTAGTTTCACGTTGTCGTGGGTTTGAAGCACAGGTGTAGTTTCATGGCACTATATTTCTGTTTATCATTTTTCTTTAATCACAGGTGATTGGTGAATTCTTTCTACTCTGGTTTTTTCACTTTAGTGTAGTGGTTTTTAGTGTAACTTTTATGGATCATGCTTCGCACTTCACTGTCATCTAACATAATCGTTTTTATGTTGGATCACAAGTTTGATCTATGTATTCTTTTGGCTTGTATTGCCGTGCGCAAACACGTGTGTAGGCACGTTTATTCCTCCACTGAGCATTGAACGCGTTTCTTGAAATAAATTGTTTATTTACATAAAACTGAGTTCAAATGGTTGATATCATGTTTTCTCTTACAGTGGCCCCTGAAGAAGGGATGGAATTAATCCCGAAATGCATTGGGCTGGGCTGGGTAATTGAGTTGTAATTTGCAATGATATTAACAATGAGCTGTATCACGTTTTTGATCCTTGATTTTTTTCAAAAATTGCTTTGTATTCTGTTGAGTATTTCATTAGACAGCATGTGTTGCTGCAACTAACAAAGATTGTTTTGAGGATTTTGTGGTTTAACATTAAATCCGAGTGTAAGAAATTGAAAGATTTTGTTTATTGTTGGTCGTCTATATGTGTGCTATACCATTAGTTTTGGTACCTAAATTAAGATAAAAATACACTTTACTTTTATAAATTGGTGTCGGATTTCGCTTGAGTTGTGTCAATTACTTATTATCCATGTTGGTACTCTGAAATGCTTAACACATGTTCCTCTAGTGAAGCCTGACTGCTTTTTGCCACGCTTACAGGACTGAGCTAAGGATTTATTATTGTGAATCCAAGAACCATCTTTGGGGTCTGTGAGAGTATTGCATGGTGAAGCCGAACCAGCATCACCACATAATACTCCACCTTCTTACAATGACTATCCGTAATCCGGATCTTGGTCTTCTGCTGCCAGATGTAAGGGTAACTGTTTCCAGAAGCCACAATGTCACTACACAGTGGAATATGTGGAAGAGACTTGTCCTCGAGAAGCTGCCACCTTCTCAGGGCTAAAAAACCAAAGGCGTAAAAAACCTCCTTGCTGGATGAGTACCTCAAAGGACTGAAGACAACCAGGAATCAGGAGACCAAGAATGTAATTTTTCTGGAGCAAAGAGTCAGGATCAGCAAACAGAGGGAGTGAGGAAACAACCAAAGCATTACAGCTTTGTTGTGACACAGTCTCCAACCAGACTGAGGCCTTTATGTAGCAACAGAACAGAAAAAGCTACTGGGCTACAGGAGTGACCAGGAGAAACACTTTCAGCAGTAGGGGAGGGTTAATATTTTCTTCCACCTGAAAGGATGGGAGAAGGTGCTGTAGCTTCCCAGGGAGGAGGTAGCCTTGACAAGTATGAAAACAAGTCTTGCCTAACTCTTAGCTTTTTGCCATAGTTCAGTGGGACCTTATAATAAAGGTAGCTGGCCTTGTGGAGCCTTACCCTGCTACAGGTTCCAGTTGTGCACTTCTGGTGGATTTTGAGGGACAAAAAAGTCAGAAGGTAAAACATTGGACTAAGTTGATGCAGCAAATCTACCCAATAGATGAAGTACCCATAGGAGCTACAGGCCAGTTTTGCCCTACCCAGAGCTTTTGGTGCAAAAATCAACAGATTCAACAGAGTGCACCAACAAAATATTTCATTTCAAGGTATTTTTACTGACTTTGCCTGATTAAGGACTTGGAGTTCCACAAAAAGACAAAAGGCCTAAATTAAAGTTTAGCAAATGCAGGACTTTTGACTCAAAGAGGCAATGTTCCGTCTGCCCCGTTTAGAGTGTACAGAGCCTCTATGAGGCCAGATGTCATAAGATACACACTTTGTTTACTGATGCAACCCACTTGGTTCACCCAACTGCCTCTCAATTGCACTCAGCTTAAAACTGTGCCTAGACTCCAGTCACTCTTGAACTGAACTTTCAAACTTGTGATTTGTGCTTTCTCTATGTTTTTTGCCACAAACATTTAAAAAATCATATCCCAGGATCTCCTTACCCAGTTTTAATTGGCCTGGTATTTTTTGCTCATTACATTTTTCTCTGTTTTTCAAAATTGGTGGGAAATATTATTTATAGCTTTCCCAACTTTAAAATTGCTGGCACTGCTTGAACTTAAAATATTTGTGATTCTCAATTAGCAGGAGGACTACTACCCTCAATGTGAGAACCTAAATTATTTTCTGGTGGATCAGCAAGGTTTAATGTATCTTAAGTGGCTAAAGTTGAAAGGTGCTAAGAGGGGGTAATGTTTTAAGAATAAGAGACCAAATAAAAAATAGGTCTCTTTAGGGAATTCCCACCACCGTTCTGAAGTAAAGACATTAACCCCTAAAAGAAAGATGTAAAAAAAAACGTGATGACCATATTCTGTGATGTTAATGAGTAAGCACAAGCTATGTTGCTTAGAATGTCTTTTCTTGTGTGCACAGGCTCTCATGTTTCCATCCACCCAGCATGAGATCCATAGGGGTGGGATCACTAGCCAATGCTAGGTTACACTATGACAGCTCTCTCTACTTGACGAGTGCAAAGAAGAGCTACACAAGCTCCTGAAAACTCAAACTACTAACATTAGAGCGGCGTGTGGTTTATAAAGTTGCAATCATGAATCCACTGTTAGATGTGCATGCATTGGCTAAGGGTTGATTTCAAGTCAATTTGCAGCATCCATAAGAGTATCTTTGATCAGGTCCCTGAAAAACGAAATTACTGTTCCTGGAAGAATAGTGAATGTTAAGATGCTACAGTAAAGGACTCCTGAGACCTTGATCATTTTGTCTCTCAAGTACTGAAGGCATGAGTTTTGCCTGAAAAGTATTCCATGGATGGCACTCATGGTCACTGGGTCTGAGATGTGAACCCTCACTAAGGTCAAATCAAACGTGAGGACAGTATTGTTTGACAAAACCCAACTGATAGTTTTGGGCAGCAAACACCTCAGTGATTTGAGATGTACAAGCTTTCTTCCCTTCATCCAACCATGAATATATGATTGTCTGTATACTTTACTGGAGTGAAAGGCTAAAGTCTTCATGCAGTACTAAGAAAATTCAGTGGTAGATCTGGATATTTTTCTTCTTAACTCTTATGTTTCTCTGTTTTAAAAAAAAAAGGAATAATCATTTTCTCAGACTGACCTTGGACATCTTACAAGGGCCATGGCAGCGGACAACACCAGCAGCATCCAACCCTCGTTCTTCACCCTGAGGGGCATTCCTGGGCTCGAAGCCTACTACACCTGGATCGCTCTTCCCTTCTGCTTCATGTACATCACTGCACTGCTAGGGAATGGCACACTGCTGTTTTTCATCAAGCTTGAGCCTACTCTCCACCAACCCATGTACTTTTTCCTTGGCATGTTATCTCTGGTTGATTTTGTGCTATCCACTACCATCATGCCGAAAATGCTGTCCATCCTTTGGTTTGAGTTCACAGAGATCTATTTTGAAGCCTGCATCACCCAGATGCTCTTCATTCACACGTTCGCTGCCTTGGAATCAACAATCCTGTTGGCCATGTCCTTTGACCGCTATGTTGCCATCTGCAATCCCTTGAGATATAATGCAATTTTTACCAACTCAGTTGTCATCAAAATAGGTTTGGCCTCTTTTATTAGATGTGTACTTGCTACAACTCCACTCACCTACCTCCTTAAAAGGCTGTCCTACTGCAACTCAAACATCATTCATCACTCGTTCTGTGAGCACATGGCTGTGGCCAAGCTTGCCTGTGATGACATAACCCTTAATAACCTCTATGGCATGATTGTGGCTCTGCTGATTGTTGTGGTGGATGTGATATTAATTTTAATAACTTACCTTCTCATACTCCGTGCTGTCTTCCTCCTGTCATCCAAAGATGACTGATTCAAAGCAATTAACACATGTGGATGCCACATCTGCGCTATCTTAGTGTTTTACATTCCAGGTATTCTTTCCACTCTAATACACAGGTTTGGCATGAATGTGCCTCTTTGGATTCACATCTTGCTGGTGACCAGCCATCACATGGCGCCTACTATGGTAAACCCTATAGTGTACGGAGTGAAAACAAAGCAGATCCGTGATAGCTTTGTGAAACAGTTTCGAAGACTACGAAAGGACACAAAACACACAGGCCATTGTGGACTGGACCCAACCCTTCCAGGCAAAATTCACTAGACTAATAAGAAAAATGCTTAATATTGTTCATTCTCGGTGGTTCCAAGCAAGATTCATTAGCCCACATTAGTCTACGCAAATGGCATCTCCAACAGCTTGCGGGACTCGCTATTGGTCCCAATCAACGGAAAAGGATCTCAACCCCTTCCCCCGCCAAAACATTTTATTGATTAATAACCCTTCTGGACTTTGAGGGAAAATGCTATGCCAAACTCCTGCTGAAAGACATAGAGCAGTGGGCCAAAGAACGAGGGATTGGGGCAGTGTTGTCACAGTTAAATGAAGAGGGCCTTGATCAGCCAGTTATCATCATTAGTAGGCAACTTCTTCCCGAGAGCAGAGGTGGAGTGGCGTTGAGAGGGAGGCTTTTGCTGTGGTTTGTTCCCTGAAAAAGCTAAGACCCTATTTGTTTGGGACTCACTTTTGTGTTCAAACTGACCACAGGCCTCTCAGATGGCACATACAGATGAGGGGGGAGAATCCCAAGCTAATGAGGTGGTACATTTCCCTACGGGGAATGGACTTTACAGTGGAACACTGACCTGGGGTTGCCTATGCCAATGCCAATTCTGATGGACTTTCCATTTTTATCCACTTAGCTGATGAGGACTACCAGGGTGTAAGTTAGTAACTCATCACCTTTTGTTTGGGGGGCTATGTTGAAAGTCATCTTGTGCCCTGTGCACCCCAATTGTTTGCTGACTGATACTGGTGGTAACTGGCTCTGACTGTCCCTGGGCTCTTCCTAACCAGGACCAGGGTCAGTGCTAAGCTGAAAACACACTTAGGATACACTAAAAACACCTACATATACTAGGGTACATTATTGTTTCGGCTACCCCTATGATTGGCATGGCCTCCCCTATAAGGCCCTAGTACATAATAGGGCAGGGGGATCAAAACTCCCTTTAAGTCCCTAGTAAATAACAGGACATGGCAGTTTAGAGGCCAGCAGCCCTTTCTGCACTTGCATGTGTGCACTGCTGAGAGCCTGAGGTCATTTTAAAAGCAGCCCTGTGTTGCAGAACTGTTTTTAAATGTAAATTGTGCCCAAACTCGACTTTGGTATTAGGGGGACTTACAAATTAATACACTACAATTTTGCCATATTAGGTACCCACAGGCTCGTCCCTAGGTGCTCCAGACGTGAGGGGCCTGCTACTTATAAGGGGGACCCTTATAAAAGAGGTTTGATATGCCTTGGAATAGAGAAATTGCACATTTTACTTCCCTCATTGTAGTAAAATGCTTCCCAAAATCGACTTTTGTGCTAGAAACACTGTGGAGTGAGGATCTACATTACTTTTGCATATTCAGAACCCCTAAAGTCTCCCCTCAGTGTCTCAGGGGTGGGGGATCATGTGGTTGTGAGCAGGGTCCTCATAAAAGTAGTTTTATAGGCCATGTTGCTGGAGAAACTGGACATTTCATTTCCCCCATTGTAGATCCCCAGCCACATAGGTTAACATTGCAATAGTTTATGAATCCATAACTACTGCAAGAGACAACTGAAAAATATAATTTGAGGACTTAGGAGAATGGTATTGATAAATCCAACAATATGCTGTTGTTGAATAAGTTATAAGACTTTCTTGTCTGTAAGCCAAAATTCAGCCTTCCAGTGGCCTGCCCAGATTGGTCAGAGTTAAGTGGATTAGCCAGGCTGCTTTGATGAAGTGATAAGTGGCACCCAGGGAGAACAGGCTATCTCATGTAAGAGGACCCTACTCCACAGGAATGTCAGAGCAGGGGGAAGGGTTGTAAAGCTTCAGCTTCAAAGGCAGAAGGAGACAGGCAGAGACAGCCTGGATTATCTACCCCCTCTACACTCTGAATCTAGCCAGATGGCAGGCTTAAGGAAGGAATTTACAGATGTAGGAGGGAGGGGATTATTGAAATGAGCCCCCATGGAGGTTGGTTTAGCTAGCTTTTGCTTCTCTGCTGAGACTTCAGCCATATTGAATTTTGGAGAAATAGTGGGCTTTCTGGGAGACCATTGTGGCACACGTTGGAGGAAATGGTCATGCTCTGGGATGTTGCCATCCCCCTCATTGGAGTGCCCTCCTGTCTGACCCCAGAGAACCATGAATAAGTATCTGAGAGTTGAGAGCATCTCAGACCGGCTGCTTGAAACTAGAGAAAAAGAAGGGTCCATGCGGAGTGAGGATCTACATTATTTTTGAATATTCAGAACCTGTCTGCACCTGCTGCACAATCTGGAACTACAGCCCTGCTGCCCTATCTAGCTTCAAGAGGAATAAAGAGTGAACTCCCAGCAAGCTATAGGTTAACAGAGCTCACCTGGACCAACTCCACCATGACTCCAGTGGATTTTTCCAAGTGGATTGTGGGAACTAACTGGACATTTCACCACAAATCATTACCAAAGGGAAATTAAACACTATGTCCGTAGAAACTGGAGGATAATCACCCCTGAAACCATGGGCCCTGCATTATCTAACACCCCCTTACTACTCACTGGAGAACCTAATAAGGATGCGGAAACCTTTAATCATTGGTTTACCTCTGCCATAGACAAAATAGCCCCTATGAAAGTGATGAAATCAACCAGGAACAAACCCTCAGCTCCCTGGTTCACACCTGAACTACAAGCAGAAAAAAGCCGCTGTAAAAAGCTCGAACAGCTATGGCGCAAAACCTACTGCACTGAGATGAAAAACATGTATAGGAAAGCAGTTAAGCACTTTCACGGGCTGAAACGCACTTGCATTAAGGATTTCATTGCCAATCAAATTAGACGATCAGACAGTTCGACCAAAGAAGTCTTTAAAATTGTTCAAGACTTCTTGCAACCAGAGACAATGAAAAGCAACATAACCCCGTCCGATACGCTCTGTGAGAATCTATCAATTTTCTTTCAGGAAAAAATGCAAGATATTTACTCCTCATTTTCGGAGATTAATACCTCCGACACTCCTCTTACATCCCCCACAAACACCTGGTCGGAATTCATCCCTTTTGACCCCGACTTCTCTCTCAGTCAACTGGAAAAAATAAAATCTGGATCCCCTCTGGATCCCTGCCCCGCTAGGTATTTTAACCTACTTGCCCCTTTGATTAACCCTCCTCTGAATCAGCTCTGGAACGCTTCTCTAACATCGGGCACCTACTCGTCCATCTGGAAAACTGCACTTGTCCAACCCATCCTCAAAAAGGAGGATGCAGATCCTACCGTACTAAAAAGTTTTAGACCCATCTCCCTCTTGCCAGCACCAGCCAAAATCCTTGAGAAAGAAGTACAGAAGCAGTTATCCTACTTCCTAGAAATCAACAAATCATTACACGACTCTCAGTCTGGATTCAGAGCTGGCTACAGCACCGAGACAGCTCTGTTGGAGGTAACTGAAACAATCCGGGAAACCTTAGATAAGAACAACTGTGCAATGCTGGTGCTGTTCGACCTGTCAGCAGCATTTGACACTGTGTCACATAAGATCCTTCTTGACAGGCTTAGACAATTGGGAGTTTTAGGGACCACTCTGGCCTGGTTCAGTTCTTTCTTGAAGGGCGGTCCCAGAAAGTAAGGCTGCATCCTTATGTTTCATCACCCCGATTGGTGAAATGTGGAGTTCCTCAGGGCTCGGCTCTCAGCCCCACTCTTTTTAACATTTACCTTGCGCCCCTAGCTACTCTCATAGAGCAACATGGCGTGGGTGTCATCTCATACGCTGATGACACCCAGCTAGTGTTCTCTTTTAAAGACCATTCAGAGGCCGCATTCACACACTTTAAGGAATGTCTGATTGACATATCTACCTGGATGACAAAGAATTGTCTGCAGCTGAATGCCGACAAAACTGAGGTTTTGTTTTTTAACCAGCCTTCCCCCCACTCTGATCTCTGGTGGCCTTCACAGCTCAATCCCCTCCACAGCCTGTGTCCTCAGCTAGAAATTTGGGCTTTAAGGTGGACAACACTCTCTCATGCAAATCCCAGATAGGACTCGTGTCATCATCCTGCTTCTGGAAAATGAAGGCATTACGAAGATTTCTTCACTTCCTTCCAATGGACTGCAGGAAAACTATTGTCCATGCACTAATAACATCAAAACTAGACTACGCTAATAGTCTATATCTGGGTTTACCAACGTATCTGCTAAGGAAACTGCAGATAATACAGAATGCAGCCGCAAGGCTTATTAGAAATGTCCCTCTAAGGCACCATATCTCTCCCCATTTACGTAGTCTTCATTGGCTGCCAGTGAAAAAACGCACAGAATTCAAGGCGCTCACTCTTGCCTATTGGGCAATAAACGGAGTTGGCCCCCTCTATCTCCGGAAAAGAATCCGTAAGTCCTATCAAGCAAGAAACCTAAGATCTAACCATCTTGAACTCCTTATCATCCCTCGTTTTGCTAAGGCTAGAATAGGAGGAAGGTCCTTTACCGTCAGAACCACAACTCTGTGGAACTCCCTGCCCGTACACATCAGAAAGGCTAACACGGAGCTAAGCTTCCGGAAATTCTTGAAGACATGGCTCTTCAGTCTTCCTTAGCACCCGTGGAATTTCTACTCTTATCCCTCCCACCTCTCTATCTGTCTTAAGCGCCGGGACACTCCCGTTGGGGGTAGCCGTGCGCTCTATAAGCTACATAATAATAATAATAATAATAATAACTAAAGTCCTAAACTTTCAAGGACCATCTTGGAGCTTTCAGACCCTTGGAGTAAGTTTTGGACACTTTGGGACCCTCAGAGGAACTTCAGGAAAAAGTTCCAGACTTTTGGAGCAACTTTGGAAAAAAGCTCCATAAGTGGACCGACTCAACCTGGCCAGCCGAGCTTGCGACCCTCAACTGCGAATCGGCCTGCCCTCCAGGTTCGTCCTACTGAAAAGCTCCGGCAGTCCGACTTCCAAAGTTTGACTGGGAGCTTGTCCGAGGCCAGGCTGGCGAACCCTTACTGAACCTGGCCAGGTGAAAAATCGAGGTACCCCTGGAATAAAAGGTCAGCAAATGTTTCTAAGTCTAATGGTAAAAGTTTTGACCGGCTCAACAGCGAGAGTCAAGCCACCGACCTTCTAACTCGTGCCAGCCTGGATCCCTGGTTCATCCCGCTGGAAAGCGCTGGAGGTCTGACTTCCATAGTTTGACCGGGAGCTCTTCAAAAGGCAAGCCGGCGAACCCTCATCGATCCTGGACTTGTGGAAAGCCTCGAGTGAATCTGGGAAAAAAAGTTCCAGGAAAGTTTCTAAGTCACAAAGTTAAAACTTTGACCGAGGCCTAACGCGAGGGGTAGCCACGCAGGGCTCCATCGCGGTCAGGCCGAAACTTTGACTTTGTTCCGGTCTAGCGCGACCTTATGTCCCAATAGGCGCTCTAGCTTTCTATGTGATGTATAGTGCTTAATCTTTGAAAATTCATATCTCCGGTTCCCTACATTGGATTTGTTTCTGATTTGGTGTCACTTTAAAGATAAAAATATTTCCTATTTTTATAAATTGGTGTTGGATTTTTATTGTGTGTTGTGTCTTAATTCTTTACTGAATTGTTGATTTTAAATGCTTTACAAACCTTTCTCTGAAGTTAAGCCTGCCTGCTCACAGCCAATCTACCAAGGGTTGAGCATGGGAATAATTTTCTGAGACCTATTCTGAGCCTTAGACTGTGTTACTGGCCTTATTGCCAGTGGTAGATATATATTTACCACTATTAATAATCAAAGTCAAAAAGTAAAGTTTATTTAGACCATTGGTCTTTGAACAGCATAAAAACATGACATGACCTAAAATGTATTAATAATCCACTTTCCAACAAAAGCATTAAGGTACATTACAAAATAATGACAGAGGCACATTTTTGGTGCCACAAATAATGTCATCAAGAACTTGCATTTCATTTTAAATGCTATTAGCTCAAGTAAGAATAGACTGTATATTTTACCTTTTTCATTGCATTTGGATATTATAAATTTGTAATGATTTCAATTAATCATACAGTAAGTAATTTGGATCCTTTAAACTTTGATCCCTGGGAAAATGCAAGACATTTTTCTTCCTCAGTGGTGCATAACTTCCTCAAGACTTTATCCTCAGTGGTTCTTAGAATACTGAAGGCTCAACAATGAGTATCAATCAGATAAGACTCCTTAGTGGGATCAAACCTTTCAATACTAAGGACTGTAATGCTCTATAGGATTGCTGGTGGGAACTCACCGATCACAGGCATTCCCTGTGCTAAATCTATCCCCCTGAAGTCCTCCCTATTTGTAGTTACAAGATTAACATTAAAAAAATAGGTTTGATGATATAACTCTGATGATCCTAATCTCCAAGTGCCATCATATTGAAAAAAGAGGTATACTGGTAAGTGGCATGCACATCACACAAAATCTTACATTCTGGAATGCTTTAATGCCAGGCACACAAACTGATCATATCGAGAGGAACCCGCTCACTTCAAAACTCACGCAACCTCCTCGTGGAGATTTCTAGCTTCAAGGAAGAATAGAACAGTTAAAGAAATTTCATTGGGGAGCTCACCCAAGAAGTGGAACTTCAACCCCCACAAACACATCTAGAATCAATCCCTCCTATAAAGTGTCCAAAAGTGATGAAAGTCCTCTTATTGCAAAGACACCACAGCCTTGACTGTTCTATTTGATTGATTTCTCTACTGATTTCTTCATCGTTTCATCTGCCTGATTACCAGTGCCTGTGGACTCTTTGACTCTTACTCTGACTTGGTTCATAGAAGTACTACTCTCTCGTGAATGTTACACAGTTACAACCTAATAGCTACAATGCGTATTGAAGTGTGTTTGTTTTTCCACATTCAGTGGACACTATGTATGCTACTATGCAAAGTTCTTTTGTAGTCATTTGGGTATTGTACACGTTATAAAACTGCAAACCACAAACTACTGAGAAATAATGGAACACACACTTCTCTGGAAAAAAATCAAATTGTCATGAAACTCTTTAATGATGACATCATGTAGAGGGAAATTCTCAGGTACCTCTTTTTTACCATCACAGCCAAGATGTCTAAAATTCTTGTTACTATAAAAAGCACCAACATAAAAATCGATACAAAAACTAAAAGCAAAAAAAATGCAATCTTGATCAGAAAGAAATATGAAGCTATAGGAACTAACTATACAATCCACAGGAAGGCCCCGGGAAAACACCCAAAAGTAGTATTGAAATTGATAATGTGCTATTTTCTACCTGTTAAAAGCCGATTTCCTGGATACCGAAATTTCCAATTAACACGCACAGTGTCATCACCTAACACAGAAGACAGCACACATCAACCAAATCATAAAACACTTGAAGTGACTAAAAGACAAAGCAAGGATAAGCTATAAACCCTCAACACTAATCACAAATAAATCTAGGGAGAACCTGGAATATCCCCAAGACAGATCTCCCTTCACTTTTCAACACTCAAAATGCATCTCTACACCCAAAGTGTCCATTAAGTACCACTCTTCCGCAAATGGAGATACCCATCCCAAACCTCATGCCAATCACCTGCAGCAGGATCTTCAAAGAGTGACATAAAAAAATGAACCAGCTACCGCCCAGTGCCTCTAGGTGCTATTCAAGGACAAATAAAAATGAAGAGAATACTGATGTGAATCACCACTTTAAAGTGTTCATTTATACTTTTTTGATCATGCAAGTTTTGGGCTGGGATTAATAGTCCACAACAAAGATCTACTTTCTTCACTTTACACAGTCAATCTGCATTAGCTACCTTCCTGGAGAGCACATACTACTCATACATTAAACTCAGTTCCCATTACCAGAGGCCAGAGCTAAGCCTTGTAGCATTAGTAACCGTGAAGACAAGAGAATAGTTTACAAGATCAACCAGAGTTTGTGAAAAATATATATGTTAGTACGATCAGGACAGGATAAAAAGGTACGTATGGAGTTCCAAGGCAGGAAACAAATAAAAAAAAAATATTTGTATTAAAACTGACAGCAGTTAGAAAAAGTGAACAAAATTAAAGGTTGATGTTCATTGTGCCACTACAGTGAGAGAACAACCCTATGCAAATCATTGTTGGTCGCGCCCCACAATGCATCCTTCAGTCTGTACTGTTATGTCATAGCCTTTCTGTACAAGAACAAACCAGCACAGACATGTTTCGGCTTTGGTGTGCATCATCAGGCGGTGCACCCTGAATCCTATGCCACAGTGAAATGCAACACTCACATCAAGGCATACCCATCCCTTTACAAATCTATTAGCATCCCCAAACATTTCTGACAAAGCTGTTGATAACATATTATGGACTTTTTTAAGACAACATTAAAAAAGTGTTAACCGTTAAAGAAACAGGTCACGTGCACCACTGATTGGAATCCAGGTCCACACTATAAATATACCATCAATAGAATAAATAAATAAAATAGTAAGGTATTGCGATACAAGACAGTTTCCAACTTTTATGGAGGTTGCAGGAAACATCTTGAAAGTTACTTATACTTTTAATGCATAGCCATTTCACCCAATTGATGTTGGAAATATTAATAAGTGAATATGATTGTATTGGAATTTATTTCTCTAACATTTTAAAAATAAAAAGCTTATTTCCTTAGAAATGGGGAACAACATGCCAAGCTGGGAGTACCGGGTCTAAATCTGCATGTTTTTTTCACCTCCCAGGGGAAATAACGGGTCCAAACCCACACAAATGTAGTAGGTGGTGAATGGTGTGGAGCCTTTAATTTTTGGCCATGGTCGGGAGTGCAGCAGGATTTTTACTTCAGCTGGAGGGAGACTTTACCGCTCCCCCATGCTTCTGAATGTAGATGATTGAGGGCTGGGTGGAGCAGATGACTGCAGCCCCCACAGCTCCACTTTAGACTCCGGGCCCTGTTTCTCAATTGTTTGAAAAGAACGAGTCCAGAGATTGTGGAGCCAATCATTTTTGACCTGACAAAACTAGAAAAACTTTAGATATGTGGAGACAGTATTCCCTCTAAAAATACTGCTCTGGGAAAACTGGAATCAGGGCCTTAGCAACTACGATGCAGAAAATTACTAATTTCTTCAGATATTTAGCATGAGAGGAGTTGTTGTCTAGCACATAAACTGTTGGCCTTGGCACAATCACACCTGGGGTGCAATTGCAGCTTTGCTCTTGACAAGTTATGACATAATTCTGGACATCTCGCTTCATCTTCACATGCCTAAATTGCAAATATGTGCTTTGTAAAATGTTCAGAGTACTGTCATTTCTCATAGATTCAAAAGCCTTTCGTAGGAAGCCAAATAATCATATCATTTCGTAACTTTCTACATTTTTGTGTTTTTTATTTGGATCATAACATTCAATATTTTGATGAGATTACAGTTATGGAAGCCAGTATTAACAAATGCATCAATAATATTTCTTATGTATATCAAAGGCTAAAATTCATTCCACAGAAGTTGACATCATGAACACTTAAGCCACGGGGGCGTGGCTAGCTGCCGAGCATGGCGGCCGCGTCCTAACGGAGCTCCCGGCTGGGACCAACATAATCCTGCCATTATACGCGGAATCTGGGGTAATCTTGCCTAAATCCTCCCCCTGCCCATCAGTGGGAGCACAGAAGTCGCTCGACAGCTGCAACGACCGCGCAGAGCCCTGCGACTGCTGGACAGAGCCGAGGGTGCCTGCCGTCGCACTGCGTGAGCTCTTTGAGGTAGAGGGCGAGGCCTACCGAAAGGAAGCATCCGGGGGCTATTCTTCATCTGCTTTGGACTACCACCCCGAGCGGCTGCTGGAAAGACTGCTGCCGACCCGGGCCCCGTCCAGTGGGACGCGCGACCTGGCCGTACTGCGGAGGAGGGATCCCCTGCCTCGGGGAGACCCAAGCGCTGTACCCTGATCGCAGACGAGATGCCACACACTTCCTTCCTGCCTGCGAGGCTGCTCCTGTTGCCTGCTCCTGCTCATGGTCCCTGCCTGTGGAGTCCACTCACCCACCCAATCTGCCCGGGTCCGGCGACTTCACTCCAGTGCCTACCTTGAACCCAGAGGCGCGCCGCCATTACATGTTGGGCGAACTGCGTCACTGAGGCCTGTGCTCGCGGTGTGATTCCTCCCTCCCTGCGGACGCCGGACCTGGGCGCTGGTGACAACGGGACGCCCTCGCTCGGGGTGTTGGCCGGCGAAGCTTCTCTACACTCCCCTCCCCCCCTTTTTTTCTCGCCGGAGCCGTGCCGATGCTGGATGCAGCGAATCCGGGGGAGGACATGACTGTCTCTTGACATTGAGGTGAGGCGGAGTATGTGTGAAATGATGGCTGGAGGGCCGGTATGCACCTGATGTCTGTCTCCCTCCCTCGCTTCGTGGAGTGAAACAACCGGGACTTGTCCCTTCTCTACACATGTGTGATGTGCATGATACAACATAAGGACTATTGCTCCACCTCCTAATTGTACCGGAATTTGTTACAGGACCGGCCGGCCCCAGGCCCCTATCCGGACTGATCATTGGATCATTCCTTTTGCCTTGACTCCAGGGTTTACATCTGAACTATTAGTTGGCTCCGTCCACTTGTGAGACTGAAAGTACCACATGTACTATATGGTGCACACCCTCTAACGACACTATATAGAATACTACCACTTGTTGATAGCTATATCGCTCATTGCAAGACTGTGTTCCCCTCTGGCATCATAAGACCTCTGAGTGCTTCCCCTGGCTTCTGAGTGTGTGACAGAGGGTCCCTCTTGCTCCCACCACTGGGACCTTGTTATTTGTTTTGCGCCCACCGCCGGCCCCGAAATATGACCCGAGACTAGATGGTCACTCCTTGCACAGTGAAAGTGAATCATTCCTTCTCACTCCGACGTGATATTCATAGAGGCTGGTGGGCACAGACCTCATACTCAATAGTCCACTGAACTGTTTCGTCGGACCCCAAGAGAGTCAACCAGTAAGTACGCCTAACTCAACTATTACCACCCTTCTACAGCCGCAAAAACGTTCTAGTGAGTATTGCTGACACACTTACCAGTGCAGCCCCTGCACTTTGTACCAACATCCCTACCAGCTTTTCCAATTCACATACCCACAACACATGTACCGCAATGGGGCGCACGAAAGGGAAACAATCTGATATGCCCTCGACGGAACTGCCAATTCAGGGGGACTCAGACTCGGCTTCCCAAACGTCCTCAAAAAGCTGCGTTCCAACGACGGCCTTGACACCCCTTCCTGATAAGCTGGATCAAATTCTCCAGGAAATCAGAGATTCGCGCCAGTCTATAGAACACCAGATTGGCTCTCTCACCTCTGGCTTTACCCTCCTAAGGGCGGACCACAATAAACTCTCTGACACGGTCAAGGACCGTGCACAAACACTACAGGAAATTGTACCACAACATAAGGAGCATTCTAACCAACTGTCGCAAATGCAAAAACAATTGACTACCTTTCTCGACAGGGTTGAGGATGCAGAAGGTAGGGCCAGGCGCAATAATATTCGCATTATTGGAATGCCGGAACGTTCAGAAGGCCCCAATGCGACCCAGTTTGAGGAGACATGGCTAAAAGAGCATATAGCCCCGGAGGGTCTCTCTACCTTTTTTTGTGTGGAACGAGCACACCGGATTCCAACAGGCAGACCAACAGCAGGAATGCCGACCAGGCCACTTATAGCCCGTATCCTCAATTTCAGAGACCGGGACTGCTTACTTCAAAAGGCTCGAGAAAATGCTCTTATACATTATGAAAACACTCGGAACTCTCTCTATCCGGATTACACTGTGCAAGTGCAACGCCAAAGAGCATCCTATCAACCACTAAAGCGGAAACTCCAGGTCCTCAACCTGAAATATGCCCTATTATTCCCAGCACGACTGAAAATTATTCACAATCAAAAATCCCACTTTTTCGAATGCCCTGAGGCAGCAAATGACTGGTTGGAGTCCACTCTTCCCTCTCAATCTCTGGATAATCTGGATCAACGTATACGACGAGTCCAAACACAGCCGAAAGGGCCTGGGCCCCGTTGCAATAGAACAACGAGAACCTTGTCCACCAAAAAAACATCACCGGAACAAACCCTACTGGAACAGGAGTCGGCACTGGCGGCAGTTGCCTCCATGCGTGACCCTACACAGCTCACGTCTCCGGAACACTCGGACGACAACATGGAACCTTCTGACTCAGAAAGCAATTACATTTTGTTCCCTTCGATCACCCCGCAGATCGTAAAAGACTTATTTGGTTAATACTATCAACCAATATCCATGGAATATTTACAATTGTGGACCTAACCCACCATGGTGAAGGGAAGTATGACATTACTGCTGCATTCATAATTTGTGTTTTATATGTTTTGTTTTTCTCCCCAGATTTCTGCTCATTTTTCAACATATTATAGGGTCCCACCACGAGTGTAGCTCTATTTGCAGTTGACACGTCATGCTGAGCGTGGTACCCGCCCCCTCTGCAGTTGCTGCATTGTGTAACCGTTTGGAATCAGTTAGTTATAGAATGTGTTTGGACCAACATAGTTTATTCGTTGGCCCTAGTATTGGGTGTTGTAGTTTATGGAGGGTTTATTGGTTCCTGGCTTGTCCTATTTTATCCAAGGCAATGTATTCCTTGTGCTTCCCCAGGGCATTACCTACTACCTGTCTAATATGGAATGGCTGCGTTGGGTAAATACAAACTACTGACATGGAATGTCCGGGGAATGGCGTCTGTCCACAAACGTCATAGAATTTATGCCCAACTGAATAGGCGAAAAATTCAAATAGCTCTTATCCAAGAAACACATTTAACTAATTCAAAAGTGACCAAAATGCGCAAAAAATGGAAAGGACAAATTTTTAACACATCCTACTCTGCCTTTGCAAGAGGGTCATTGATATGGATTAGACATGGGGTACCCTTTGTTCTTGTGGAACAGCGGATAGACACGGAGGGGCGGTATGTGCTGCTACAGGGTAGGTTAGATGGTATTCCGATAGTCACTGGTAGTGTATATGCCCCAAATTATGAACAAAATACCTACCTCACCAATTTGAACACAGTTTTGTCAGACTGGGTGATCTACCCGTGGGTTATTGGTGGAGATTTTAATTCTATTTTAGATGTTCACTTAGATCGTTCTCACCCCCCGGTCAGGGGAGCGGTATCCCCAAAAAATGCAGACTTTCTGCATGCCTGGGCCGTGGGTTGGACCCTACAAGATGTGTGGCGCCTGCAGCATCCCACTAGTCGGGAATACTCATTTTACTCCCCCCCGCATCAGCTGCACACCAGGATTGACAGAATTTTCAGTTCTCTGTCCTTGATATCCCAGATTTCTGAATCCACATATCTCGGGAAAACATTGTCCGACCACAACCCGCTTGAAATACTCATTGAATGGGGGAGGATACCCACCCCAGTCCCAACCTGGTGGCTTTGGCCACAAACTCTTGAAGACGCGGTCTTCCGTGATACCTTAGGCACAGCCATCACTAACTATTTTACAGAAAATGACGACTCGGCATTTTCCCGCCTAGTTGAATGGGATGCCTTTAAACAGTAATTAGGGGCACGACAATAGGGGCAATTGTGGGAGCTCGGCAGGAAACACACAAGAACCTTGCCATAGTTGAAGACTCCCTTAATAACTTAGAAAATGCGGCCATTGCAGATCCGACTAAACAAACACAGTTACAGGAAGCTAGGATCCAACACGCTGAACTACTCGAACAACTTCGCCGAATAGACTACAGTACATACACTCAGCATTGTAATAAAGACGCAGATAAATCAGGGACCCTCTTGGCACGTCTTCTCCGTGATGCTCCCCCCCCCCCCAATCCCGATACCAGAAATATCTCTCCCAGATGGTACTGTTGCTCTTACTCAAGCAGAGATTAATCCCGCCTTCTGTACATACTACAAAAATGTATATAGTGCTCCACCTGCTTCATCTCATGAACATATAGCAACCTTTTTAAATGACCTCACATACCCTAAACTGGCAGCAGACGCTCAAGCAGAATTAGAGGCTCCTATCACTAAAACTGACATCAAAGAGGCCATCAAGGACCTCCCCAAAAATAAGACCCCGGGCTTGGATGGCCTGCCGGCCGAATTTTACTCGGTGTACGCTGAGAAACTAGCCCCGTGCCTAGAGAACCTATATAAGACGGCCTTAGAGAAGCGTACTCTCCCGTTAACAACCATGCAAGCACTAGTTATCTCTCTCCCTAAACCGAATAGAGATCTCCGGGACATGTCAGGCTATCGCCCCCTTTCATTGTTATCTACCGAGTATAAAATACTTAGTAAAATATTAGCTAAACGTCTCCTCCCCTACCTCCCAAAATTGATCCATTTCGATCAATGTGGTTTCATACCTTGCCGCAATACATCCCTTAATATCAGACGCCTCCATTATATAATGGAAACTGCTGCGGATCTCTCATGCAAAACTGGTTGTATCTCCCTCGATATGCAACAAGCATTTGATACACTCAACTGGACGTATATGCTGGCTTCTATGGAAAAATTTGGCATTCCGAGAGGTTATTTACATTGGGTTGAAGTTTTATATACTGCCCCCACACCGCAGGCCAGGACTGGCTCTCATATTTCCCCTGCTTACTCCATAGAAAGGGGCACTAGACAGGGATGTCCCCTGTCGCCATTATTATTTGTCCTGGCGCTAGAGCCCCTACTCATTAAACTCCGCAAAGAGGCTACTGACCTGGGAATTCCAATTAGGAATACGTCACATGTGGCGTCCGCGTATGCGGATGACATTATACTTTATCTAAAAGACCTAACTGCAGATTTGAATCCTATCCCGTCTATATTTAAACAATTCGAACAGGTATCTGGCCTCGCAATCAACGCAAATAAGTCACATGCTTTCTATATGCAGTATAAAGACACCCCAGACCCAGTTACATTTGGCGCCCTCACCCTACCGACCGCCCCACACACTTTTAAATACTTGGGTATACAAATATATGACCTACTAGATGGCAATTTGTTGAAAACAATAGGGTCACTTCGGACACAGGTCTCTTTTTGGACTTCGTTGCCATTGTCTGTGATGGGCAGAATTGCCATCTCTAAAATGGTGATGCTCCCTCGACTCTTATATTTTTTTTACTAATTAGCCAGGATATTTAGTACGCTTGACACACTCCTGTCAGAACTTATCTGGGGTATGGGACTGAAGAAAACCACGAGGAGCCGATACAGGAGAGGTATGTATAAGAGGACTTTATTTCAATCGCTCTTAGGGATACAACGAGTTTTTTGTTTCAGGCGTGACAGTCTTTCCTTCCTTTCCTCATCCGGGAGGTAACGTGTGGCGTCCGGTGTTCCTCTTCTTCATCCGTAGTCGGGTGAGGACAGCCGTCATGTAGAAATAAACAATAAAAGAAAACGGGTGTCACGTCTGTGTTCTCGATACACGAAATGGTGGGGAGTAGGGAGTGAGGGAGTAACACCGGGACCGTCACCAGGGGATAGTGAAGACGTGCAGTGGGGCCGTTTAGCACACTAGACCCATCCCTCCTTGTTAAGGGGCCTAGCGCCTGTGTCCCCCTTATTGAACCACCCCCGGATTTGGGCCCGTACCTCTGGGAGCCACACTCCTCCAGGAGTGTGGCTGGCGTTCTCGTGGTACCGGATGGGGTCCGGCTCCCCTTCACGGAGGTCGGGTTGGTTCCTCGGGTCGGGCTCTGGTCTCGCCGAGTCGGTCTTTCCCACAAGAGTCGTGGAGGGGTCTTCTCTCTTCGGTTCGACTGCTGCTCCGCTGGACACTACGCAGCCGTGGTTCCAAAAAGCAACACTCTTCCGGTTCTGGGCTCCGTTTAAAAGGTACACCTCTTCCGCGTCCGGGTTTCCTATTGGGTCATGTGATTCAGTCACATGGGTCGTCATCGATCCGAAGAAGGGAGAAGCTGCAGAGTTAAAGGGACCGCTACAGTCCGATCTTTGTACGTCCCACGGCGACTGTAAGTAAAGAACAGGAGAGACATAAGGGGGCATCTGATCACTGTCCTCTTCCTCCTCCAGTGTATGGACGGGCACTTTGCAACACACGCCTTCCCCAGACAGTTCACGATCGGGGAACTGACCGACACGGGACAGAAAATCAGCGTTTACATTACAGCTACCCTTCCGGTGTCGGATTTCAAAGGAGAAGGGTTGTAGGGAGAGGAACCACCTCAGAACCCTGGTGTTATTTCCCCTGTTGCGACATAGCTATTGAAGGGGAGCGTGGTCAGTGTATAAAAGAAAAGGGGCGCCCTCCAGGTAATACTGCATTTTTTCCACCGACAATTTGACCGCCAGGCATTCCTTTTCGATTACGGGGTAGTTCCTCTCACGGGGAAGGAGTTTGCGGCTGATAAAGGCTACAGGTTGTTCAACCCCCCTCTGTCTCCTGGGACAGAACAGCCCCCAACCCTGTGTCTGAAGCATCTGTTTGCAGGATAAACAGACGCGTAAAGTCGGGAGTGATCAACACCGGACTAGATGTTTTGGCCAGTTTCAGATCAAGAAAGGCTTGGAGGACTCTTGGAGAGGGTGTTAGGAGATCCCTTTCTTTCACGCCCTTCTGCAGGAGATCGGTCAGGGGGGAGGCAATCTGGGAATAATGGGGAATAAACCTGCGATAATAACCCAATAGCCCTAGGAAAGCCCTGACCCCTTTCTTGGTTGTGGGAAATGGTGTATTTGTGATGGCCTGTATTTTGTCATGTTGGGGTTCGATCACGCCATCCCCCAGAAGGTAGCCGAGATAGCGGACTTTGTGGTAGGCGACCCTGGATTTCTTGGAGTTGATGTGTAACCCCGCCTCTTGGAGAGCCCGGAGGACGTTCTGTAAATGGACTAGGTGTTCGTCCCAGTTGGGGCTATAGATGACGATGTCATCAAGGTAGGCGGACGAGTAAGCCTGATGTTTTCTTAGTATCACGAACATTAAGAGCTGGAAAGTAGCGGGTGCCCCATGCAGCCCGAAAGGGAGAACCGTGAATTCGTACAAGCCTGATGGAGTGGAGAAAGCAGTTTTGTGTTGGTCCTGAGGAGACAGGGGTACCTGCCAATAACCTTTGGTCAGGTCTAAAGTGGTGATGTACTTGGCTTCCCCTAGTTGTTCAATTAACTCGTCCACCCTTGGAAGAGGATAGGAGTCAAAGTGAGTGATAGAATTCACGGCTCTGAAGTCTATGCAAAACCTCACACTCCCATCCGGTTTTGGCACGAGGACCACCGGGGAAGAGCAATCGCTCTTGGAGGGGCGTATGATGCCTGAGGCAAGCATGTTCTGTATCTCATCTTCTATGGTGGTTCGTCGTGCTGCCGGGATGCGGTACGGTCTTTGCCTTATGACTTTTCCAGGGGTAGAGGGGATGGTATGCTCGACCAAGTGGGTACGCCCAGGTAGGTCAGAGAAGATGGGAGAAAAGAAGGAGAGCATGGTCTGTAGCGAGTCCCTCTGACACTCTTGAAGGGTTTCATTAATGTCCAGTAAGGGTAGAGTGGTCGGTGTTGTTTTGGACTCTGGTTTTAATAGCATGTTGGTTTTTGGGGGAGGACCCAACCACTTTTTCAGCAGGTTGATGTGGAAGATCTTTGTCTTATTTTTGGAGAGGCGTAAACGGTAAGTGGTCAGTCCTATTTTGTCTATCACCTTGTACGGGCCCTTCCACTCCGTTCGACCCTTGGGAAGAGAAGACGGTAACAGGACCAAAACCCAGTCCTGTACCTGGAGATGACGCCACCTCTTGCCTTTGTCGTAAAATACCTGCTGTCGTCTCTGAGCATTTTCAAGGTTGCTATGAGCGAACTCCCGCAATTTGGACAACCGGGACCTCAACCCCTTCGAATAATCAAGGAAAGCCTGGTTCTCCTCTGGTGTTTCCTTTTCCCATGCTTCCTTGGTCATTTTGAGGAGAGTACGTGGCTGTCTGCCGTACAGGAGCTCGAACGGGGAGCAACCAAGGCTGCTCTGTTTTTGGCAGCGGATGACGAACAAAGCCAAGGGTAGTAAGGCATCCCAGTCTGGTCCTTCCGCTGTCATCATTTTTTTTAACGTGAGCTTGATCATACCATTGTAGCGCTCACACAGGCCATCCGTTTGCGGGTGGTATACCGAAGTCCTGATTTGGGTGATGTCCAAGGTTTTGCACACTTGACCCATCAACTTCGAAACAAACGGGGTGCCCTGATCCGTGAGGATCTCACAGGGGAAGCCTACACGTGAGAACAACTCCATCAATTTCTCACAGATGGTAACGGTGTTTGGCGTTCTCAGTGGGAAGGCTTCCGGATATCTTGTGGCGTAATCAATAATGACTAGGGCATATTGATTACCTCTTCGAGATCTGGGTAACGGACCGATAAGGTCCATACCGATACGATCAAACGGTTTCCCGATGATCGCAATGGTTGTAGGGGAACAGCGGGAGGGCGGTATGGGTTCTTACGTTGGCATACTTCGCATTCTTGGCAATACCGAGAGATGTGTGCATGAATACCTGGCCAATAGAAGTGCTCGAGGATGGTCTGACTAGTTTTCTGAGCCCCTGTATGGCCCGCTAGTAGGTGGCTATGAGCAAAGAACATGACCTGCTCTCTGAAACTTTGGGGTATGAGTAACTGTTTAGGACTAGTGGGACTTCCCTTCCTATAGAGAAGATCATTCTCTTTTATAAAGGCTGGATAGGTAGTAGTGGGTAAGGATGCTTGTTGCCATGCTACTTGGAGAGAGGGGTCGTTTCTTTGGGCATACCTAAAGTTTTTATCCCCCTGCCAGGGTGCCTGGGTAATGAATACCGGTGTCATCATTGGATTCCCTCTTATCTTCTCTCTAAGTAGCCCCATAAATTCTGGATGGTCAGTCCCTAATATAAGCCTTTCGGGTATCTGTAAGACCCTTCCATCAGGCAGCCTCACACTCACTTGGGCAGCTGAGTAAGATTTAACATCCACGTGAACACATCTAATGGGTATTTGTCGGTGGGGTTGTATATCTTCTGGTTTAACTAGGGAGCTCTGTATGACTGACTGTCTGCAGCCGGAGTTAAGAAGTGCCTTTACGCAAACCCCATCAATAACTAAACTTACATAATACCCAGTGCCTAGTTCTTCGGTATACATGACATGTCGGGGCAAGTAGCTGATATCCATGGGCTCTTCGCTGGTCTTTTTCTGGGGACAGAAGCGGGCTATATGTCCCCAAGTACCGCAGTCAAAACATTGTGGCCCTTTTGCTGGGGGGGTCTCGGTTTTGGGGGTCGTGTTTTAGCAGCTTCCACCAGGGGTCTGACAAACCTCTTGTCGATTTTCCCTGCAACAGCGCGTGGTTTATGCTCTCCCTCCCAGACAGGCGCTCTTGGTTGAGCCCTAGAATATGTGGTAGCCATTTCCACCGTTTGATCTACAGTAAGGCCGGTATGTTGTTTTAGCCATTTCTGGGTGGGGTAGGGTAAGGCCTCCAGGAATTGCTCGAGGTAGATCATTGCCATTATCTCTTCCTTTGTATGGTCTTGAGGCCTCAACCACTTATCAGCGGCGGTTTTCAATTTATGAAACAATGTCTTTGGGGTATCCCCGGGTTTGCCCCTCTCTTTCCTAAAACGCGCTCTGTAGGCTTCGACATCAAGCCCCAGGTGGTCCAGAATTACTTCTTTGACTTCTGCATAGGTAGAAGTGCCTGTGGGATTGGCCGCCTGATAGGCTGCCTGTGCCTCCCCAGTCAATAGGGGAGCCAAAAAGAAAGGCCACTTGTTCTCAGGCCAGCCTGATGCTCGGGCAGCGCTTTCAAAATTGAGGAGGAACGAGTCTGGATCTTCCCCCTCAGTATACTTCTGTAAAGAAATGGTGGGGAAAGCGGCGTGAGTGCCTTGTCTTAGGGGTATTTGTTTCGCAAAGTCGTCCTGCCGGTCAGACACTTTATACAGGCTTTCCAATTGTTGATTAATGGATGTACTGAAGAGTTCCCTATCAGCCTGAGCTGACGACATATGCTTCTCCAAGGCCCACTCGAGTTTCTCCTGTCCTATAATCAGCTGTTGGATGAGGTTTTCCATGTTGTATAGTCCAATGGAAGTGAATCCCACTTCTGACACCACGTGTAGAAAACCACGAGGAGCCGATACAGGAGAGGTATGTATAAGAGGACTTTATTTCAATCACTCTTAGGGATACAACAAGTTTTTTGTTTCAGGCGTGACAGTCTTTCCTTCCTTTCCTCATCCGGGAAGTAAAGTGTGGCGTCCGGTGTTCCTCTTCTTCATCCGTAGTCGGGTGAGGACAGCCGTCATGTAGAAAGAAGCAATAAAAGAAAACGGGTGTCACGTCTGTGTTACATGAAAATGGTAGGGAGTAGGGTGTGAGGGAGTCCCAAGAAAGTATCCTGCAATGCTAAATTCAAATATATACAATATACGATTTTACATAGGGCATATCTCACACCGCACCGTCTCAACAGCATGTACCTGAATGCGCAACTCTCTTGTCCTAGGTGCCGGGAGGCAGACGCGGACCAGCTCCATATGTTGTGGGAGTGCCCGCGACTGCGATTATTTTGGCACACAGTCAGTCACAGAGTACAAGAGATTACTGGCACGGATGTCTGGACGACGGCAGATAGTTGCCTGTTGGGACTGCATAAACGCCCAAAGGGGCAGAAGGTCCAGTTTAGATTTGCAGACATGGCAGTGCTACTGGCGAAACGTGCCATCACCATGAGATGGAAATCTGCTTCTCCTCCTACACCACTTTCTTGGCACACAGACCTGTAACGTGGGGCACTGCAGAGAGAGCAATTATTAGGCAAGAAGAATTTTGTGGTCTGCGTAGGATCCCTATCTCTATGGAGTGGGATCAGATGTTGGAGGCATTTAAAGCCATTGATCGCTTGACTCCTCCGGCAACTCCGGTCAGGCCCATTTTACTCACACCTTCTGTATCCCTAGTAGCTCACCCGACTCAACCTGTATAATGCTATATTGTTTTCTCATGCCTAGGGAATTATAAATGTGTATGCTTTGTATATATATTTGATTTCACACAAGCAAGCACAATCTGCTGTTACAGTCATATACAATCAGGACTCCAGAGAACCGGGGGGTGGGGGGTAGTTTTCGTTTTATTGTACTAAGTTATAGACAACTACTTGAATATGAATCCTACAATATTTGGCTGATTTTATCTATATGAGCGATCCTACAATCCTACATCGCATTGACCGCTATATCATTTGGAGTCATTATGTATAAGGAACCATAATTATGCTCATAACCTGGCTGTACCATTTGTATGATGGATTGCTCTGTCAATACTGTATCCTTCATTGCCAAACTATATTTTACAAATGCACTACAAGATTTGAAAATTCAATAAAATTGTGTTTCAAAAAATGAACACTTAAGCCACTGCCAACACGTGTTTTGTGGTATAACCGCTTCCTTAGGGCTGTTAAAAAATATACATTCATCGATAAGTGACTTGTAATAACAGTAATAATGACAATATTACTCTTACATAGTTATTCAACAAGATAGCTCTCTAGATTTGAATCATCTGCATATTATTTGCATTGAAGCAAAATTACTCAAACGCTTAACAAAATTAAAAATATAGGTGAACCACCTGTGGAATGGAAAAGTAGGAAGGAATAATTTATGAAATGCATATTACTACATCTATTAGGATTAGAAGGGCAATACATTTTCACATCATTACCAAAGGTTAAAGCTACAGGAAAAAAAGGATGATTTTTATTTATTCATTTTTTTTATTCAAGTAGAAAAAGTTCATTACATATATTGATCATGATTAGCGTGAATAAAATCTTCAAAGATTGACACAGGGAAAATAGAAATATACATATACAAATCAACAAAAAGCCCATGATTCCATGGAAAGGACAATCATAAACCATCTATAGCTAAATTCATTACAACCTATAAGTACGGCTTACTCAGGCAATGCACACCAGATTTATCCAATTCTTTTCCTAGCCCCTATTCTTGAGGCATATAGGTACTTGAGCTGTTTAACGTGTATCATCTTGCTTAGCCATTGACTGAAGGTAGGCGCCTCAGTAGATTTCCATTTTTGTAAAATTAACGATCTGACAATCAGTGATAAGATGAACACAAATTGCTGTTGCAGCACGGTAATTTGTCCAGATGGGGGAGTCACTTCTAATAAGGCCCAATAAGGGTCTGGGTGTAAATCAACCTTAAGCTTGTGACTAACAAATAGGAAAATATGCTCCAAAAAGTGACAAAGAATTGGACATGTGAAACATATGTGTAGCCAATCACTCTTAACATTGTCACATCTAAAGCATGCAGCTGAGCCAGTGGAATAAATCTTTTGAATTTGCAACAGGGTATAGTACAACATCCATTTTGAAAAGAAGGACATCCTCTTACAGTTCTCTCCATGAAGAGCTCTATGGGCTATTTGATTATACCATGCCCTCAATTGCCATTGCTCTTACAATCTGTGGAGGCCGCAACCTTGACTAAAAATAAAGGTGCCAAGTCTTTTCACAATTTTTGATACAGTTGACGATACCAGTTGCCAATTCCTTTAACACACGTCACAAAGTAGGCTTTGCTTATATTCTCGGCTAGTTTACGGCATGTCTGCCTGCTATCTCAAAGAAAATGGCTAATTTGTAGATTGTTGAATACATATTTAGGGGTAATCATGGGGCGATTAGAATCTAGCTGTTGCCAGGATTTTACTTCACCAGCATATATAAAATCTCCAAGTTTACAATATCCTGCACTATCCAAGCCCTCTATGGCTGAAGTCTTTAACTGTACACCTAACATATGACAATCTCTTACATGTAGAGACATATGACACTGGGGAATCTGAAACTCATGTCTTCTCAAATCTGAAAGCCAAAATATGAGGCAGCTTGTATCTGGTTCGCTTTGGTAGTCTTGGTATCTTTAGGAAAAAGGGAAGCTTGATATCCACTTCACTTAGCATGATTTTAAGACAAAAATAATTAGAGTGAGCCTTAGTGGTTGCTGCTCGAACAAGCCAATCGAAAATGGCGGCCAGGTAATACATGTAATGTGAGGAAGTGCCAGCCCTCTGTCTTCTACTTTTAGCTGTAGTGTCTTCAATTTGGTACAAACCTTTTTAACTTGCCATAAAAAGTGGCATATCATTTGGTCAACCTCATTAAAAAATGATTGATGAATTTTGATCATAACATTTGAAAAAATGATTACAAACAAAGGAAGTATAGCCATTTTTATTAGTGATGCCCGACCAATAATGGTGAGGGACAGTGAATGCCATTGGTGGAGTAGCCCACGAGTCTTATTCAAAATGATAGTATAATTTAAACGGAACAAATCCGCAAAGTTAATTGTGACGTGGATCCCCAGATATCTAATGGGATGAGTATGGGAATAGTGTGTCCTTATTTTGATGGAAAGAACTGAGGGGGCACAATTAAACAGCAAGCTTCAGACTTGGAATGATTGATTTTATACCCACCAATGCCTGTGAACTCTTGGATCTTAGCAAGTGCTTTTTGGATAAACTGCTCCTCAGCTGCCAAATATACAAAAATGTGTACACCCCACGTGGCCATCAATACACATCTGCTTTCATAACACAGCATCCACTTGAATCCAGTATGTTTGGAGAATTAATCTCCTGTTTTATTTAATGAGCTCGTTATTGTCAAAAATGTGTTCATTTTATCTCGATCTCTTCGTCTGCAGTACACAAAACATTGACTATGTATACAACATCTAATCCAATTAACAAAAAACAATACTGCATAAACATGAGTACAAAGAAAAGAAAAATGTTGATAAATCAAACACCTTTTTCACATAACAAATCAAAACAACTTTTAAGACAAAATAGAAAATCTCGTAAGGTTCGTGAGAAGGTGCAATGTCCGAATTGTTTTCAACTCACTGCACCATAGTTTTCTCCTCTGGGGATAAAGGTGCATCTTAATGGTTCCTTCTCTGTTTCAACCTGACCAATTATTTCTTTTTCAGTATAACTATTGAATATCCATACGTGATATGCTTGATTTATATATAGAGAAGGTCCTCAATCTTCTTCCCCAGAATTAATGCCAACGCGTTTCGACCTCTATGTTTGCTGGGGATGCATGAGCTTTTATAGCGAGGTCATGATCAGGGCGCAACATTCAGTCTGGACAACAATATAGAAAATGAGAGAAAAAAATTGGATATCGGTCTATTTTTAAAAGCTGTTTTCAATTACATCTGTGACAGGTATCTCTAGTGCAATTACTTTTATACTTCCTATCTAGAGTCCCATGCATTAAATGGAGGCCAGTGTTCATTGACTCACAAAAGTGTTTGCACAGATCTTTATATGCATGAGTAGAAATGGTGAATACATGCAGGTGCCCAAATTTAATGTTTACTATATTTCCTAGTGCAGTGCCCTTTATTTCCTAAAGTTCTCTGCTCTCACAAACATTTGTGAAAGTTCTGCATATGTAAGTGAGGCATAGTGAATGCATGCACTGACCCTGTGGTCAGTTTTAGGATTTACCTTTCCCTTAGTGAATAGTGCTCAGTGATGTTATATGAAAGAAACATTTTTTTAAAAGTGTGGAATCAGTTATATGTGAATCAGGCTCACCACGAGTAGCACGAAGCTCCGCATTGGTAATGCTGATGGTTTTAATTTTCTGTTTTCATCAGTAACTGTCCTTGGCTGATACACTGGAGAAATAGATAAAAAGACAGAACCTGGCAAAATATTAACGTTCTTCTTAACAAGCACTTCGCTCAGTAACTCTCCATGCAAAGTACTCAGGTTTATCAACTTACTTTAAAAGTGTATTATGCTGGAGGCGAAGTTTTGACATTGGGAGCTAAAAGCCACAGGTCCTGATGGTGTGAGCATAAGCAGTTCCTCATTGCCACGACCAGTATTCGCGAATTGATCAACGAGTGCTCGGAAAACATGGCGGGTTTCTATTTCCTGTTCCTCATGATAAGGCCGAATTTTGCACCCTAATTTCACTTATGTATCTCCGGCCGATGATCTTTTATTGCCTGCTAAAAAATGTGGAGGGAACAATACACTTTACCAATTATACAATTTCCCTCCCATCCGTGTCCAATAACGACGAACTCCGAATTTAACTTTTGTAGATTTATTACAAAGCCAGAAACAACAAAATATAGACACACCTCAAAATCAAGGTATAGAGATACATGAAAACTAATACAGAGCCCAATCTACGAATATATAGTTCATACGATGAAATAGGCATAAAATGATGAATTCCAATATGAGAACACAGCAGAGTATAGATGCTGCATCCAAATCTCTTTTCATTTGTATTTCGGAATTTAGAATAATCTGTCCCTACTCTGTATCTAAAGTGGCATCCCTTTTCTTCCCTTCCTAGTAAATTCCCCAAAAGGTGTCAGCACGTGTTGACTTCCAAAGAAGTACACTCACATCAAATGGGTCAGGTAGCTTAGGGCTACAGAGCTCGTTCTAAGATGCTCTCCTCTCTTAGTCAAAAGCAGAAGAAGTTCTCCAGATCTGTCCATGTACCTAATTCAAAAAGGCAAAGTTACACCCCTGATGAGTCACATGTTACATTGCTCAGTGAACACCTTCTTCATTAACCTTCCACAAACTCAATTAAATTTACACGACTGTCCGCCGACCTTGGCTCCCAAGTTCTCCAGGCACAGAAGGTGTCCTCCCTTTCTCTTGTCCGAGCGATTCAAAGACATTCCTTTCCTCCCATGTATCTTCTTAAATCTGAATGAACGAGGTCAAATTCCTGCACCTGCAGTAGGGGTGAAACTAAAACATTCTACACACATAAATTTAAATTAGCTCCTGACCTTAAGAGCAAACGAGGAGAAATGAAACCTTGAAGGAACGAAAGTCAGACCTACGATTCTGGCTAACTTAAAACACTCTTTAATATGCATTCGCTACACAGGCTTTTATATGAATCTTATGACAGGGAATACATCTGGTTACTTTTAATCAACATATACGTGTACAATTACATGATTTCTCTAAATACACACAAAATATTAATCAGTTCTGTAAAGCACGTCATGATTTTTCTTCACAGATTTTCAAACGATGATATAAAACTTCATTTTAATATGCACGAAGTTCAACCACACATTGAATATATACGAGTGCAATTCGTTCATGAGTATAATGCACCCCTTACAAATTTTAAAGCGCTGTGCGCTCTATCAGTTCCCCCCTCTGATGACAAGTGTCATCAACACAAAACCTTTCCAGTGTATGTTCTCCTCACAGAAAAGGCCAACCTAAACAGAAGTTGTAGCCTGCCTTCCCTGCCTGAACTTCTCCAGATTCTTGAGGTTCTGATAGTGACTGTCCTGCTGTCTTTCCATCTGCCTTTCACGTCTCCTAAGGGAACTCTCAGCCTGTCGTGCTCTGTGCCATTTAAATGCTCAGAAAGCACCCAACAATACGATAATACAGATTACAACTATTATGATGGGTTTCAGAATGTAACCAACAATTCCCTGCCCCAAATTTCCAAACCAACTTCCAATCTTTCCAAATCCTTGGCCAATTTTGCCCCAAATCCCATTTGTTGCCAAATCATGTATCTCATGATGTATCTCAGTGATGTTACTTATATACTTCTTTATATCCTTGCTATTGTCTGGTATATAAGTACAGCACTGTTGAACCCTCAATAATCTACAGACTCCACCTTCCTTTGCCAGTAAAACATCTAACGCAAGACGGTTCTGAAGCACCATGGCCCTTATAGAGACCATCTCCCTATCAACAAGCAATAAGGCTTGAGCTGTATTCACTGACAACTTGTCCACTAATGTTGACAACCTTCTAATCTTTACATCATTCAAAACCACTCCCAAACTTGGTATCATTGCGCCAAACACATCACCAACAATTTCTCCTGCACTAGTACCACTTTTCTCTCTATGTGATCGTTTCCCTTCCAATGGCCACAAATCTTCCACGTGGAATATTTTAGGAAATACCACAGCCAGATAACATGTTCCATACCAATTTGGAGGTAATCGAACATAAGCATTCCTTCCACATACAAAATATACATTAGGCACTATGGTCAATTTATCCAATAGCGCCATCTTTATTGACTCCTCAATCAAGAAAATATGTTCACATTCACTCTCTCCTACAAAAATTTTGTCATAATATGTCTGTGGTTGTCTAATGCATAATTTCCTTTCTGCTGCAAATCTAAAGCTATTGGACCAGAACTTCCCTTTGCCTTATGATCTAACTCTTCCTGGGTCCATGGAATTACTTCATGTTTGGGATCAGGCCTAAATAATGTCTGTCTATGTCTATCCTCTATTTGGTCCACAAATTTCTTTTCTGTTTCAGATAACATGCATGTCAAATTATGTCTATGAGCATATGCTGTATCCAAAGTCATTGTGGGTACGAAATATTTTGACATCCTATCTTCCTTTTTGTAATAATCATACTTATTCAAATACTTCAACACAGGAACTTCAGGGAGCACTACATCATAATTAGAGAAATAGTACACAAAATGGGCCTTACCATAAAACATACTCAGAAGCACACTGCATGCAATGCCATAAGTTAGGGGCAAGTGATGATATCTAATGCCCTCTTCAACTGATGCTGGCAATTGCATACACACATAGCAATCTTTCGCTTCCACATACTCCTACAACAACCTCGCATATGCATTCAACTTAAAATCTCCCTTTGAAAGATCTACGTGTAACAAATGACTAGTTTCTCTTATCATGTCCTCATCTGATTCTGATGCACCCTCTCTTATGTTTGGTGTAGGAGGTATAGATGTCCCTTTTACCCCTTCTTCCAATTCATTGGACTCAACTATGGATGTGATAATCACTACTGTAATAATTACTATTACTCCCACTATGAATGAATGAGTAGACACTTATAAAGCGCATGGCTACCAAAGGCTTCCCAGCGCTAAAGACAGAGCCCAAACCGCGAAAAACGGGAAAATCAGGAGAACAGAAGAGTCTTCAAACGTTTACGAAATAAAAGGTGGTTGGCCTCAAGCCGAATATGATCTGGTAGCTGATTCCAGCATTTTGCAGCGATGACAGAGAATAGACGGCCACCGCTCCTAGCTCGGTTAACTCTAGGGACATTAGCAAGGTGTTTTTTCTCAGAGCGAAGGGATCTTTTAGGAAGATACGGGGAGATAATGGATCGGAGAATTGGCGGAGCACTATCCGACATTGATTTATGGGCGATACATAGGGCCTTAAATTGGATTCTTTCGGCTACTGGCAGCCAATGCAAAGAATTAATATAAGGTTTGGCAGATTCCCTATTGTTGGCCTGCATAAGGAGTCGAGCTGCACAGTTTTGAACTGTTTGAAGTTTCTTTATGGTCGAACAGGGATAGGGATGACTATGACTATGAGTGTGCCTATCGTACATTTCTGCCTACGGCTCGAATTTCCGGACTCCATGTTGAATCAGTTTTCCAATTTGGTGCAGGAATGAAATAACAAAGTCTCTTTTTCTTCCTCTTTGGATTTATACACAAAGTTCATAACAGATTTTCTTTTTGATGTTGAATTCTTCTTTATTCAGTTTGATAATGATAATCTAAAGTTCATGAATAGTCATCCCTATACCTCTTTCTTCTTCTATTGATAAGTCCCTAAATGTATTCTTCTTTCACTCGGGCCTAGGTTATCTTCTTTAGACAATGTTCATATGCTTTCTTTCCCTTTATTCAGTTCAGTTTTCATCATAAATTATATCAGTGCCCAGAACATCAACCACAAGTTCCAGAATTTCCATACGAAATGCTGCCAATTCTTGAGCTGTGGGCTGACAACCAAACATTGGGAATGTAAGTCGATTTAGAATTAGGAGTCTCAGTCCACTTAGTCTTGGAGGATCAGGTACTGTCAGAGTCAGAATCCCGAGAGCCTCAACTCCTGGTACCAGCAGTTCGATCTTAATAACCAGTGTGTTCTCCCCACGTAACACTCTCCCGGACCTCAGTCTCCCGGACTTCACCGGTTTCTGCATCTGTGACTAGGTATGTCCACTCAGGAGCAGCGTATTTTTGACTCGGCACTCGTTCTCTTTTTGATCTTCGTAAGCCTTCTTGATTTGATTCTGTTTCACTTTGCTCATATTCAGAAGTTTCAGAGATGGGAGTAAGATCTTTTTCTGATGTAAGCCTCAAATTCAGTCTTTCTTTTCTCACTGGCCACCCTTCACTTCTAGCCTTTGTTCTCCTCCCCACTCCGTCCTGTTCCACTTCTGTCTGATTTACCAGATTCGATTCTGCTTCGATTCCAACGCTTTTGTCACTTTCAATGTTTATGTCAGAATGTAATGCAGCGTGATTTCTTCCAGCTTGACCCAAAGAATGATCTACTTCAGTAGCAACCCTCACAGCTTGGCTTGTCCCCTCTTCCGAGTTTCTACTCTCTGATGTGTTTCTTTGATCAAGGGGAGCTGTTTCTTCCGAGGGTGCTGGAACACTGCGAGTGTGAGAGGCATGGATCCAGTTCGGTAAGCCTCCACACTTTACAGCTGTGCTTGTAAGCAGGATCACTTGGTAGGATCCGTGCCAACGTGCATCAAGGCAGCTCTTCCTCACATGCTTTCTGACCAAGACCCAGTCCCCCGGACTTAGGTCATGCAGGAGTTCTCTCAAGGTGGATGCAGTCGCAGCCTCGACCTGGTGGGACACAGAATTAACCACATCAGCCAACCCCTTGCAATAGTCAAGCACCAAATCATCGGTGATGTTTATCAATGCTGTCGCTGGCACTGCAGGCAAACGCATCGCCCTTCCCATCAATATCTCGTGGGGGGACACTCCTGTTCTCCTATCTGGAGTGCTACGCAAACTCATCAGCACCAAGGGCAGCGCATCTGGCCATTTTAAAGACATCGATGAGCAAACCTTTGCCACTCTCATTTTAATCGTTCCATTTATCTGTTCCACTTGACCAGAAGCCTCTGGCCTATAACTACAATGCAGTCTCTGATCCACTTGTAAGGCAGCACACAACAGCTTCATGATCTCACTATGAAAGTGAGTTCCTCTGTCCGATTCCAATGAGGTCGGAAATCCGAACCATGGGATGACCTCCCTAAGCAACAATTTTGCTACTGTGAGACTGTCACACCTCCTAGTCGGATACGCCTCAACCCAACGTGAAAAGACACACACCACCACCAAAACATATCTTAGTCCATTGCACTTGGGCATCTCTATGAAGTCTAACTGCATTCGATTGAAAGGACCTCCTGACCTTCCAATATGACTCAAAGCAACCACTGTTTTCTTTCCTACATTCATTTGCTGACACGTAACACATCTATGACACACTGCTTCAGCATACACACAGAACCGTGGATTGAACCATGTCTGACGAAACACCCTCACCATGGCATCTCTTCCAAGATGAACTGCTCCATGTATCTGCCTTGCCATAGGACTCAATAGACAGTTAGGTAACACTGTTCTTTCATCTGTTGACACCCAAATGCCATCACCTCTTCTCTCACAACCTGCTCTAACCCATGCTGCTTCTTCCTCTTCAGAAACCTCTTCTTGTAGTCTTTCAATCTCATCCCAGGTATCGGCCATAGCCAACATCATGCTGAGCTCGGTCTCTTCTGTGCTCTCCCCCACATATTCTCCATTGAATATACAAGCATGTATAGCACAAAAACGAGCTACTTTGTCAGCGTAGCGGTTTCCTTTGGTGACAAAATCCTCCCCCTTCCCGTGTGCTGCACATTTCACCACCGCTATTTCTTTTGGTTTCTGTAACGCTTCTAACAGCTGTCTCACATATTCTCCATTTCTGATAGGAGATCCTGATGATGTTAGGAACCCTCTCTGTGACCATAACTGCCCAAAGTCATGAACTACTCCGAACCCATACTGGCTATCTGTAAAGATAGTCACTCGGACTCGATCAGAAATGAAACATGCAAGTATTATGGCAATAATTTCCGCCACCTGTGCAGAATATACTCCTTGTGAACAAGCGGCTTCCACAACTCCAGAAATAGTACAAACAGCAAAAGCTGCTCTCAAACAACCTCCATTGTCTCTTCAACACGAACTGTCAACAAAGAGGACCAGATCAGATTCAGGTAAAGGTTCATCGACAATGCCAGGTCGGGGCTTGGTAGAAAGCTCAGTCACATCTAGGCAGTCATGCTCCTCACAATCTTCACCTTCTACAGGTGGATATGGCATCAGTGTGGCAGGGTTTAACATAGAACATCTTTTCAAAGTTACATTTTCAGATGCTAGTATCACTTGCTCATACTTGGTGAGCCTGTTGTTAGTCAGGTACTGTGTTTTGGTTCTCGTCATCAGGAGTTCCACTGAGTGCGGCACATATACTGTAAGGGGATGACCCATCACAATGCTTTCACATCTCTCAATGCTGACACCAGTTGCAGCAACGGATCTGAGACATCCGGGCAACGCAGAATCCACTGGATCTAAGGTGGCTGACAAATAAGCTACTAGCCTACGGGCACCCCCATGTGTCTGAGCTAATACTGCCAATGCACACCCATCCCTCTCATGATAGAAAAGCAAAAACGCTTTATTATAATCAGGCATTCCAAGAGCTGGTGCACGGCATAAGCTTTCCTTTAGCTCCTGGAAGGCCCTCAAACAATTGTCATCCCATGGTACCGGATCACTGATGTCCTTCCGTGTTAACCTTAATAAAGGTTTTGCCTGCAGAGAAAAATTTGGGATCCACTGTCGACAATAACAAACCATTCCCAAAAACATTCGGACTTCCTTCTGCATCTTTGGAGTACCCATTTGCAAAATCGCCTCTATGTGATCTGGTGACACCTTTCTCTTTCCTTTTTCAATTTGATGCCTCAAATACTGTGCTTCAGACAAACAGTACTGAAGTTTGCCAGGTGACACCTTATGTCCATTCTCTGCCAGATGATTCAACAAAGCCACAGTATCTATCCTACAAGCATCTTCGGTCTCCGAGGCAACCAAAAGGTCATCTATGTATTGCACAAGAACCGAATTCTGTGGCATTGTCAGACCCTCAAGATTCTTTTTCAAAATTTGATTAAAGATAGAAGGACTTTCTGTATACCCTTGTGGGATACAACACCATGTTAACACACGGTTCTCCAGCCGGAAAGCAAATAAAAATTGGCTCTCCCCATGGAGGGGTATCGAGAAAAAAGCTTGAGATAGGTCAATGACCGTAAACCATTCAGCTTCACAGGGTATTTGAAACAAAATCACAGCTGGATTCGGTACCACAGGACAACATGGAATCACAATCTCATTAACCTGTCGCAAATCCTGTACTATTCTATACTTGTCGCTGGGTTTCTGCAGCCCCATTACAGGTGAATTACAAGGGCTTCCTCTAATCTCCTTCAGTACGCCTTGCGCAATCATGGATTCAATCACTGGTGTTATTCCCGCCACTGTCTCAGGTGTTAACTTATACTGTGGCGTCCTTGGAAAGTCTGCATTTGGTTTGACCTGTATCTTGACAGGTTCGACTCCTCGAATCAAACCTATCTCCTCCCCTGTAAAATCCCACACCACGGGATTCACAGAGTCCCTCAAATCCACTGGTAGCTCGTCTTTGGTCAGTACAATGAACATCTCCGCACACAAATTTTGACTTGCCATTTAAAAAACAGCATCGTCGTCACAGGTCTGTAGTTCCACTCCCTTCGGAGTACAATAGATGGTACAATTTAACTTGCACAAGAGATCACGTCCTAATAGACAAACTGGACTCGAATCACACACCACAAATTGGTGTCAGTCCTGAAAAGTTCCTATTCTCACAGGTAACTCATTAGTTAGAGGATTAGTCATCTTCTGATTCGTCACTCCTACCACTTGAATTGACTGTCCAGAAAGTGACAAATTTGGAACTACTGCTGACCTCACAGTAGATCGAGCTGCACCAGTGTCAATTAAAAACGTGATCGGGTGACCATTGACATCACCCTCCACAAAGGGTCCCCTCTGATCTACTTCTAATACTGCTCCCAAGGTGCAGTCCTCCTCGCCCCTCTCACAACTTCATCTTGATGTATTTGGATCATAGTTGTCGGTCAATTCAATGAAAGGCATTTGCTGGTACACATAGTTTCCTGTAGCAATCCTAGGGGGTTGAGGCACCTGCACCTGAACTTGAGGTTCCAAACCACCCCATACATGGACTTAGGTCTAGTTGATCCAGCGGTATACCAACAACAGATACTCTAATACCATATACTCACCTGGGCCCATGAACACTTGCACATAACCCGCTGGGTTTAGTTTATATATTTCATATTTCCGGATTAGTTATTTCTTATTCCAAACTAACCTTTCACTGATCAAAACGTTCTTTCCTCTGGTCGATGGACCATTAGTTGAACTAATTGATGGTGATAATTAACATAACTCTTAACTGTTCATTAATTAAAGTAAATAACCACAGACCCGGGAAGTTTCAAAATCTTTATCTAAATTAAATGAATGTGAACCATCTCAAACTTCAGTACAAACACCCTCATTCGTAAGAGTGTAAATTCAATCAATTAATCATTAAGCAAAATATTTCAGACTCATACAATAACTATGCCCGGAAAGGAGAGGACAGAGAGAAAAGAGCATCTACAAACAACATGAAATAATAATTACCAAGGATGGTGTGAAGACCAAACCCCCTGGCCAAAGGGCTGGTAAGGGTCCCCCAGGATAGATCAGGAGACAAAGACTTCAGAACAGGAATCAGGACGGGATACTTAACCTCTCTAAATACCGACGACTGCGTAGCACCCCTCTCTGACACTCTCTTCCTCCTCGAGTTTCTTCCGCGATCTTCTTGTCTAACCCAATTATTAAGATAGATGGTTCTGCATTCGGCTTCTTCATCAGCAGCTTACAGCGTCTCTCCCAGCATCAGCACCACCCACAGCACCGACAGCATCCCGAGCTCTGCACTTCATCCGTGCTCCGCTTAGCTAGCTAACTAACTAAAAGCTACCTCAATTATATCCTACGTTCATCATGTACCACCCACTAAAGTTTCAATATCGTAAAAATACGAAATCTAATTGGTCAGGCAAGGGGGATGATCATCACACCATGCTTACATATTGCTTATATTCTATCACTCCATTGTTTGCAAAACCCATCCCCTTAAACTTTATTCATTTCTGTCGTTCCCATACATATCCAAACTTTATTAGTTACATTTATTTCAAAATCATGAATAAAAGTCTTCTTGGCTGAACTCTTCACCCTTCGTTCTCAGGGCACATCATTCTCGTCCTTGGACGGCTGTCAAAAGCTTGGTCATCCTTCCGGGTTAACTCTCTTGTAGGCATGCGCAAATTTGAATCAGTCGGCTCAGTTCAGATAAACGTGAAAGGCCCAAATGCGCACTAATAATAAAGTCAAAAGGAGAAATATTAATTTCACAAAATAAATTGTCACACTGTATACCACCCATCTCTACTCTAACCCCCTTTATTTATTAATACTTTCCCCGCATTAGCATTAGTAAAATAGCTGGTTTTCATTCCGGCTAAGCAGATGCCATGCACGTAAGTCTTTAAGCCTCCATTTTAATGCCTACTGCACATGCGCTATAATTTCCCTCCAAGCATTAGTTTTGTCACACTGCGTAGATGCAGTTGACGCATGCGCGGTAAAGATTTCCTGTTTAAAGCTGGATTAGTCCGTTTTCATTGTTATTTACATTAGTACACACATATGCAAGCTTCGCTAACCCGTGTGTTTTCTGTGGTGCGTGTTAATATTTACAAGACATTGTTAGTCATTCGTTAGCGAGTTAAATGAGAAGATTGCTTCCGAGCAAGTCTCTTTCTTTACGAGTCCTTGCTCCATCAATCCCCTCTCTGATGGCATTTTAAGCCATCACAAAATTACCTATCCCATCCCATATGCCAACTTTAGCACATCTCAATTTTCTATTTCTTTTCTCATTTTCCATTTGTTACTTCTTTCCCTTCTAAATCTTTCATCTTTTTATATATTTCTCCTTTCATTTCTTCTAGTTGTATCTCCTCATATTCTCTTTTTTGTTTCTTTCCTTTTCCCTCTCTTTCTAGATATGTTCTTCCTTTCCCTCTGTTTCTACAATATTTATATGTGAACATTAATATCATTACTATTGTCATTATCACAACTAATGGTAATATTATTTGACCTAGAAAACTTTTCCCAAAATCAGTAAACCATTTCCCTATTGATGTTATACTCTTTGTTAGTTTTCCCCACACACTGTCAACCTCCAGTTGGGTCAAGTCATTATGCATTCTTGTAATGTTTCCAATATACTTTTTAATTTCTTTACTCTTGTCCGGAATATAAGTGCAGCAATGTTGAATTTTCAACATACCACAGACTCCACTTTCTTTTGCTAGTAAAATATAAAGAGCAAGACGGTTTTGTAAAACCATAGACCTGATTGCAACCATTTCTGTGTTAATCATTAAGAATCCTCCCGCTGTGTCTGTAGAAAGACGATCAACTATGGTTGATAATTTACAAATTTTCTGTGAATTTAGAATGACTCCAACTGAGGGTATCAATGCACTAAATATATCCCCTACTATTTCAGTTCATTAGATTTTCCATTGATTCCATTGATTCTGTCCACATGATATATTTTCGGGAAAACTATTCCAAAATAACAGCTCCCGTACCATCTTGCAGGTAACCTATAATAGACATTGTTCCCGCAGACATAATAAACTCCTGGAAATACAGGATCAGTTCCCCCTTTTAGTCCCCACCCTCCAAAAATTAGGAAGTTGTGTTCACACTCACTGGAACCAATGTAGTTATTATTATAATCTGTCTTTAATCTATGGAGGCAGAATTTTCCCTTTTCACAAAATCCAGGGACATCGCAGCATGAGCTTTACCTTTTTCCTAAATTCCCTCTTTCTCAGCCCATGGAGGTACATAGGACTTCTGTTCAGCAGCTTTCTTTGTTAAATCCTGTCTCCTTCTACTAAATTCAAAAACTCTTTTTCTTCTTCGCGTAATATACAAGTCAAGTTATTTTTGTGTGCTTGAACTAGATCTATTGAACTCATAGTTAAGAAAAATTCACCCATAAACTGCGCATTCCTACTACTAACTACTGGATTCATATTCTTTCTAATAGGCAATTCTGAAAATACTACATCTAGATTTGAATAAAAATACTGAAGTCTCCCTGTAGCATAAAATAAACTTGATAAAATACTACATGACACACCATATGTTAAAGGTATATGGTGATACGTCACCCCTTCTGATACTGATGAGGGTAACTTCATACAAACATAACAATTACTAATCTCCATTGTATTAACGTACTGAAATAACAATTTAGTAAACACATTTGAAGACGTATTATAATCTGATTCATTGTGATAATTTGCCTCATCTTCTACCCCTATTTCTATTTTAGTTCCCTTTATTCTATCTACCTTTTCATTTATAATTGTATTATTCTTGTCACTTGTTTCTATTAGCAAAGGTACTCCTACTGTTAGGAACAACCATACTAATACTACCACTAAAATACTACAAAAACAAAATCTAAAACATTTTTTTTTAAACCTCGTTTTGGTCTTTCTGTGACTTTAACTTCTGCCATCTTAATTTGAGAAAATTTCTTCTCTCTTTTTTTTTCTTTGTCTGTTTAATTTTTCTTTTTATTTTAAGGAGGTCTCAATTTGCTTTCATCAATCTGTGCAACATGAACCCTTTCTGTTTCTTCACTTAAATCTAAGTTTTCAAATTCTTCGAGTATAACGTAGGTCCACTCAGGGCCTTGTATTTTCTGTTTAAATGTCTCAATCTTGGGCTTCTTCGTGTAAGTTTTACTAAGGTTTGTTTAGATTGCGTTTGACTCGTAACTTCATTTACTTGTTCTGGTTTCTTTTCTGATTTTCTCAAATAATACCTTAATTTCTTCACTTCTTCTGGCCAATTATCTCCCTTTCTAACTCTTTTGACCTGAACTGCACTTTCACCTTCCTTATCTCCTTCTAGAGTTCTTTTATTTTCACTTAATTTAGGCACAATCTGTTCTTGTTCTCTATTTTCTATGTTTGGACCTTCCTCTACTTGCACCTGTTCAGGTCTTATTATAATTTGTTCTTCTTCTTCTGCCTGAACTTGTTCTTCTAGTTCTACCTGATCCTGTTCAGGTCTTATTTCAGATTGTTCTTCTTCGGCCTGAACTTGTTCTTCTAGTTCTGCCTTTCCATCCTAAGGTGTCTGAATGTCTTTGTTTATTTCTACCTGAGTGTGTTCTTCTTCCCCTGTCTCTTCCTGTCTACTTTCCTGTCTTTTCAGTTTTGTTATTCTTCTTGTTTCGACAGCATCATCAGGTATTTCAATTACTGGTATCCACTCTTCCTGACTTGTACTTGGCTGTTCGTCATGTAGTTGTCTTTCAGAATCTATCACTCTAGATTCTTCAATTTCACAGCTTTCAACTTCTGACGTTTCAGCCTGTTCAGTCAGTGGTTGCTCTTGTTGTTCTAATGGGCTCGGAACTCTTCTGGTATGACTAGCATGAATCCAATTGGGCAAACCTGCACACTTCACTGCTGTGGTAGTGACTAGTATGACTTGACGCGGTTTATCCCACCTTGGTGCTAGACACGACTTCCTTGCGTGTTTCTTCACTAACACCCAATCTCCAGGATTCAAATCATGTGCTTGGTCTGGCTGTCTTTCAACTGCGTCTTCTCCAACCTGGTGAGAGACAGAACGCACCATTTCAGCCAATCCTTTGCAATAGTCCAATACCAGATCATCAGTTATAGTCATTAATTTATTTCCAGGAATAAATGCTTGTCTCATTGCCCTTCCCATGAGTACCTCATGAGGACTCATTCCTGTCTTTCTGTCAGGAATACTTCTGAGACCCATCAATACAAAAGGTAATGCATCTGGCCACTTCAGCATTGTGGATGCACACACTTTCCCTAGTCTTGACTTGATTGTGCCATTTAGCTGTTCAACTATTCCAGAAGCCTCTGGACGATAAGCACAGTGCAGTTTTTGTTCTATGTTAAATGCAGCACAGATTAATCGAATTATTTCATTATTAAAATGAGGTCCTCTATCTGATTCCAAAGTGACTGGAAAACCAAAACGAGGAATCAACTCCCTCAACAATAGTTTAGCAACTGTAAGACTGTCATTTCTTCTGGTGGGGTATGCTTCCACCCATCTTGAGAACAGACACACTATGACAAGTACATACTTTAGTCCATTACAAGGAGGCAACTCAATGAAATCTAACTGCAACCTGGTGAAGGGTCCTTCTGCCTTTCCAATCTTTCCCCAGCTAACCACTGTCTTCCTGCCTGGATTTTGCTGCTGACAGGTTAAGCATCTTTGGCACAGGCTCTCTGCGACTACCCTGAATTTCGGATTGTACCAACTCTGTCTGAATAATCTGATCATTGAATCTCTCCCTATGTGTGTTGCTCCACGATATACTCTTGCCATTTTAGAGAGTAAACAATCTGGCATGACTGGTCTTCCATCTAAGTACACCCATACTTCATCTTCCGACCTTTTTGTACAGGCTGCTTTTATCCAAATTTCTTTTTCCTTTTCCTCAACTTCTTCCTGCAACTGTCTAATCTCATCCCATGTTTCTGGAATTGAGAAAAACCTAAGTTGGCAGCTGGTTTCACCCGTTTCAATTTTTCTGTTTATGGCCATTGTATTTCTTGCACAGTATCGAGCAATTTGGTCAGCATATCTATTGCCGGCTGCCACATAGTCATTTCCTGACTGATGTGCGGCGCATTTGACAACTGCTACTTCTTTTGGCAATTGTAATGCTTCCAGCAGATCTTTCACATTTTTACTGTTTCTTATAGGAGATCCTGAAGAAGTCAGAAATCCCCTCTGCATCCAGAGTTGGCCAAAATTGTGCACAACCCCGAAACCATATTGACTGTCCGTAAATATGGTTATTCTCCAATTTTTCCCAATTTTGCATGCCTTTGTTAAGGCCACCAATTCGGCTACTTGTGCAGATTTGACTCCCGGTAAACAGGATGCTTCAATTACCCCCGATATTTTACACACAGCATAAGCAGCACTTAATCCTCCTTCTTCACTTCTCAGACATGACCCATCCACAAATAACTCATGATCACCTTCTTTTAATGGGGTTTCTTTAATGTCAGGGCGGGGCTTTTTACACAATTCAGTCACATCCAAACAATCATGATCAATTTCATCTCTTTCTTCCTCATTGCATGGATCTGGCAATAATGTGGCAGGGTTCATGACCGTACATCTTATCACTGTCACATTTTCTGCTCCCAAAATCACTCTTTCATACTTAGTCAGCCAACTAGGTGTAAGATGTTGCGTTCTTGTTCTTGTCAAAAGAATTTCAACTGAGTGTGGAACATATACTTTTACAGAATGTCCCATCACTATTGACTCACTTTGCTCCAGACTCATACAAGTAGCAGCTACTGCTTTTAAGCAGCCAGGTAAGGCTGAAGCCACTGGATCCAATGGGGCAGAAAAATACGCCACTGGACGTCGGCTCAGTCCATGTCTCTGTGTTAAGACTGAAAGTGTACAATTTTCTCTCTCACAGCAAAACAATGCAAATTCTTTTGAATAATCAGGCATGCCCAAGGCAGGAGCCTCACACAAACAATTCCGCAATTTCACAAAGGCTTCCAAACATTCATCATTTCAATCAATTGGATCTTTAGCTCTCTTTCGTGTCAATTGTATCAATGGTTTTGCTAGCATGGAAAAACTGTTAATCCACTGCCTACAGTACCCAACCACTCCTAGGAACATTCTCCTCTCTCTTTGTGTCTGAGGTAGTTGCATCTCTTTAATTATTTTTATTCTTTCTGGTGTCACTTTTCTAACTCCTCTATTTTATGCCCTAAATATCTAATACTTGTTGACAGAACTGTAATATTTCTGGAGACACCTTGTGTCCTCCTTCAGCCAAATGGTTCAGTAATGCAATTGTGTCAGTGACACAATCTTCTCGTGTTTTTGATGCCACCAGTAGGTCATCAATGTACTGAACCAGAACCGAATTTCCAGGCATGACTAATGACTCTAAACACTTTTTCAGAATTTGGTTAAAAATTGAGGGACTCTCTGTGTACCCTTGAGGAACTCGGCACCATGCGAAAATATGATCCTCAAACTTAAAGGCGAAAAGATACTGGCTGTCTGGGTGCAAAGGAATAGAAAAGAATGCTTGGCACAAATCAATTACTGTAAACCAGTTTTTTTCCCCAAAAATATTAACAATATACACTTCCTTCCCGCCCCCCCCAACAGACATAACACTCGACCAGTCCTTAAACATGGCCCCTCCGTCCTTGGTCACCCTGGGTACTTTTCCTCCTCTTGATTCCCTTAGATTGGATTTTATCATGCACCAGGTGAAATCTGGCTCACCTCTAGACCCGGCGCCCCCGAATGCCTTGCTGCCTTTGATTAGCAACATTCTCCCCACTACACTTGACCTACTTAATGCCTCCTTGTCCTCGGGCACAGTTCCACCCCCTGGAAATGCGCCATGGTCAAGGCCCTCTTAAAAAAAACCAATCTGGATCAGGAGGACACCGGTAATTATCGGCCGATCTCTTTACTACCATGGCTGAGCAAGGTCCTGGAGAAACATGTCAATACTATACTGACAGATTTTCTGGAGAGCAACCATCTGCTTGATCTCTCTCAGATGGGGTTCCAACCCATGCACGGGACCGAAACCTCACTCCTTGCAGTAACCGAAGAAGCCAGAATGATCTTGGACCAAGGGGGTGCGGCAGCAATCATTCTCCTTGATCTAAGTGCCGCATTTGACACTGTAAACCACGAAATTCTAATACAACGACTCTCCAAATTGGGAGTAACAGGAAATGCCATCAAGTGGTTCAAGTCATTTTTGGCAGACCGCAGTTTTCAGGTTTTCGAGGGCGAAATCACCTCCCCCAGCAAACCTCTCGGCTGTGGGGTGCCTCAGGGCTCCTCCCTGAGCCCCACGCTGTTCAACATATATGAGCCCCCTAGCTGAAATCGTTCGCCGGTCGGCATAAAAATCATCACTTATGCCGACGACACTCAGCTAGTGGTGGCACTCAATCGGCTTAACATAGCCCTTAACAACTTGAGCGAATGCTTGGAGGAGGTGGTTAAATGGATGACAGCATCCTGCCTAAAGCTGAACGGAGACAAGACGGAGCTCATGCTCCTAGGCAATGCCCCCAAGTATATTATGAATTCACTTTGGCCATCTTGTCTTGGCTCTGCCCCAGTGCCCAAGGACACGATCAAGAGCCTGGGTATATGGCTGGATAACACCCTCAGTTTCAATCACCAAGCAACCAAACTCGCGGCCACTTGCTATGGTCTACTGAGGCTGCTTCAGAAGGTTCTCCCCTACTTCCATTCCAGGCGAGACAGATCATGGTCCAGGGCCTTATTCTGTCACGCCTGGACTTTGGAAATGCCCTTTATCTGGGAGCCCCGCAATCCACTCTGAATAAGCTTCAGGTCATTCAAAACTGTGCCACTCGAACGCTTCTTCAGACTCCCCGCCGATCTCCTATCAGTCCTGGCCTCAGAAGCCTACATTGGCTCCCAGTCCGGGAGAGAATTAAATTCAAGGCCCTCTGTATCACCCACAGGGCCTTCTGGAAGACAGGCCCCGCCATAAATCAACCGTTGGTCACTCCCTACCGGCCGATTAGACAGCTTAGGTCATCTTCCTCCCTTCTTGCCAATGTACCCAGGATAAAAAGAACTAGATGTGGTGGCCGTTCGTTCTCGTACAACGCGGCCAAACTATGGAATGCTCTCCCCCAGCATCTGCGATCAGAGTCTAATATACTCTCATTCCGTAAGCTCTTTAAGACTTTTCTGTTTCAATAAACCAGGACAGCCCTAAGTGTCTTTCATGCCCGTATAGTCTGCAGCGCTAGGACGCCTAAGGGTAGCTATCGCGCTCAACAAATTGTCATTCATTCATTGTCATTCATTCATTCATTCCAAGGTATCTGATAAAGGATTACTGCTGGATTTGGTACTATTGGGCAACATGGTATTACAATTTTGTTAATTTTTCTTAAATCCTGCACTATCCTGTATTTTCCGCTAGGCTTTTTCAGTCCTATTATTGGCGAATTGCAAGGACTACCCATTATTTCTTTTAAAATGCCTTGTTTAACCATTCGATCGATTTCTGGAATAATTCCTGCTTTCACTTCTGGACTCATCTTGTACTGGCCCGTGTTTGGATAAACTGCACCTTCTTTCACTGTCACTTTAACTGGGTCTACATTTGACATCAGCCCAATATCTTTTCCTGTAAAATCCCACACTTCTGGATTGACTGTGGCTCTCAACTCTTCTGGCAATTCATTTTCAGTCATTAATGAAAACATCTCATCGACTTCTGTTCCTTGCTTAACTAGCATCATTTTGTATATAACATCTTCATCAGGGGTCTGGAAAGCGACACCATCTGGTGTACAATAGATCGTGCAATTCATCTTGCACAGTAGATCTCTTCCCAACAGATTTACGGGACTGGAATCGCAAACTACAAACCGATGCATTTCTTTAAAGTTTCCAATGTGCACCTCCATTGGTTTTGTGACTGGGGTTCTAATCTGTTGATTTGACACTCCTACAACTTGGATGGATTCTCCCGAGAGGGGTAGGTTTGGGATGTCTGTTGTTCTCACAGTAGACCGGGTAGCACCAGTATCCAATAGAAAAGTGATGTCTTTACCTTCTACTTTCCCATCAACAAATGGACCTGAGTGATCTACCGGCAAGGATGCACCAAGCACGCATTCCTCTTCCTCCCCCCTCAGGCACCGTCATTGTACAAAGTCAGAATTTTCCTCATCATTCTGCAAAAAATATTGTGTAACTGTTCTATTATTCTTACCACTTTCTCCTTGAAATCCGGTGTTCGTACTGAACTTTTGGTGGTTCACAAAGTTTGGCATAGGAGCTGGTGGCACCTGATATTGTGGAGTAACTACCTGCTGCTGCTGATTCATAAGTACTTCATTCTGCATCTGTGGGATTAAATTTTGATTTGGCCCATTATTATTCTGAATACTCTTACACTCGTTCTTCCAATGTCCAAGCTTTCCGCACACATGACAAGGAAACTTCTTCTTCGCTTCTTCTCTGTTCATTTGTCCTCTAAATTTACTGCCATTCGCCACTTGATCATTCTGACTCTGCTCTTTCACTTGATTATCAGTCTGAGTATTGGTTTTATTCTCCTGCTGTTCTGCCAATTTTACCTGTGCCCACATCATTTTCTCTTTTAATTTTTTATGCCTTGCCTCAATGTCGTCTCTGCAGTATTTTGCATACTTTAAAATTTCATCCACTGTCTTACTCTGCCAACACAACATGTGCTGTTGGATCATCTGACTAATCTCTGGTTTCAAACCATATACAAACCGATACACAAAATGTCCCATATCCTTATCACCAATATTCTCAAAGCCACTATACTACTTAAACACCTGCAGTAACCTTTCATAATACGCATGTACAGACTCATTTGGTTCTTGAGTTGTCCTATCTATCTTTACCCAATCTGTTTCTTTAGGAGGAATTTTCCCTTTCAAAAATGTAATCACTTGGTGATATTTCTTCATCACCTCCTCTGAGGGTGCTCCCGTCTTCGAGTCTCTAGCATACTCCTCACTTGGCCAATCAATTGTAATCTTACACTCCGTCCATAAATCAGCAGGTACCACAATGTCAAACAAACCATCCAAATCTTTCAATAAAACTTTTGAAACCTTCACAAATCTTTCCACCTGTTTATACCATTCAACTGGTTTTTCTCTCAATCTTGGAAAGTCATTTGTAAATGACAAAATATCCTATCTACTCCAAGGAACATGAGCATATCCACCTCCGGGAACTTCTCTCATTGGACACACTTTCTCAACCTTTTCTGTTTCCCTTACTGGAAATGCAGATGATGCTTCTCTCCCTTGAACTTCCTCTTTCTTTCTTATCCATCTAATTCTCCACTTATCAATGTCTCCCCATTTTCGCAAAATATTCATCAACTCCTTTATCTGTAGTCTCTTTCCAGATGCATTAACACTTTCTAAATCTTTGTCAGTAAAATCCACTCGATATGGTTTCTGCAACAACTTCGATTTCCCTATATCTATTCCAATTTCTGAAGCAACTTCTGTTAATTTCTCATGAAATACTATTGTTCTTCTGGTTATACTCTTACCTAAGAATAATAACTCTTCATCATTATAAACATTCAATCTATCTATGCCCACACTTCCTACTATCATTTCTTCCAATTCCACTTTCAATCTGCTGATGTCTAAAATTTTTGGTGGTGGGTTCCGATTATCTATTTCCTGTGCCCATCTCTCTATATCTTCAGGGGTAACTACTGTTGCACCTCCAGTTCCTATAGGAACCAAAGATCTCTTCTCTCTCAAATTTATAGGCGTAACTCTTTTCAGAGTTTCAGTTGAAGGTTCCACATTAGTGGGATCCATTAATGAAATAACTGATTCATTTTCACTGACCTGGTCATTACTTCTTTTCTGGGACTGTTTAACGGAATTGCCACAGTTTGTGGTTTCTGGCAAATCTATTTATCTCCATACAATGGAATTACCGGTCCAATAGTTACTGGTACTGTCAAAGCTTCAGCATTCAAATTTAATTGACTTATTTTCTGAACTAATTCTTCTCTAGTTTTATTTAAAACATCTCTCTCATTATCCTGCAACATCCTATTGAATGATGTATCATGTAAAATTTGTGGGGTTAAAGGCATTCCTATCACTGGTGCACTTGGGGTAACCTTACTAGTTGCTTCTTGATACGGTGGTGGATTTTTAATTAAAATATCTTCTAATAACTCATCATCCGATTCACCATATCCTGTTGTATTCATGTGTTTAATTTTCTCCTTACACTCTCCTCCAGACTGTTCCTCAGCCACTAACACTGGATATAAACCTTCAGATACCATAGCTCTCCTCCACTGTTTCATCTGCCCTTCGCGTGACTCATGCCAATATCTGGGGAAAAATCCTTTATATCTCCCACCTCTGCATTTCTCGCGTTCATATGACTCAGTCTCCCATTCTTCTAAAGCCTCGTATTGAGTTAACCTAGGTCTAGGTTCCAAATCATTCATTCTCATTCTCAAATTCTGAAGAATTCTCCCATTAAACGTACCATTTTCAGGAAACGCTAGTACACCATCACCTTTCGTATATTCTATCCAATTTTCCAACTAAACACAAGTATGATATCCTCTTTCCATCATCATAAAAGATGCTGGTGTCTTCGGTGGCGGAATACGAGTTCCCTCCCTAGTCAACACAGGCTTATCTTTCTTAAAGAAATTCTTAATTTTCTTTATAAATGACATTTTTCTCTTTTCTCCATACATCCTAGATGAACGATATATAAAATTGTATTCTGCAAACCCTTGAAATCTTCTGTCTGTGCGTCTCACACTGGCAGTCAAATCAGAATCCTGCATACAATTTCTCTTTCTACCAATCCTAGCGCGGCTTCTAACTGATTATCCAATCAAACGCAGGCTCACGCTCGTGGTCTGACCAATGCTAGCGCGGCCTTTTGTGATGTCAGTTCTGCTCCTTACTACTGACCCCTCCTTTACAAGGCTGCTTCTGTCACACGCCCGCTGTTTCTACCAATCCCAGCGCGGCTCACTGTGACGTGAGTACAACTCCGGCGACTGACCCTCCCTTCACAAGGTAATATGGAAACTTATTTCTTAATACTTTTCATCAAATTCTTTGTTATTAACAACATAAAAACATTTGCTACTCTGTCTGTTCCACTAAACAAAAGGATAGCGGGGGCGCTAGAGGGCGCCAGGCAAGATGGCCACACATTAGTGCTGCTCGGCCCGGCTGATCTCCTATCCGCCCAGAATCCGTCTTAAAATCGACGCATCATAACTGTACGGTGTCTGCTCTGCACGGCAATTTCCCGCTGCTGCGGATCGGGCAGTTGCGGCTCCCCGGAGTGCATCGTGAACGACGATATCAGCCTCACAAGCATCTGCCGGCTGAGGGCAAGATGGCGACCGCCGTGCACGGAGGATGTCCGACTGGCTGTCTACTGTGCTGTATGCTCTGCTGTGGGGATTGAGCAGCCGCGACGGTGCCGGGCTCCCGTGATCCCCTGCCTGACAGAGAGCTGATGGATCGCACAGCTGGTGGGGCAGCAGACGCACTTGGGGCCTGCCCTTGCACAACCGGGAGACTGTCCCAGGCGCTGGCACAGAGCGTGGCGGCCTGCTGGGGCCCGCTTTGAACTTGCACTGAGGCTCTGTTCTGCAGCGGGTGAGCGACGGCACCTGGGGAGGCCAACGAGACTGCTGGTACCTCCGTAGCTGCAGGGTGCTGAATCCCTACCTGGGTCCCGGGGCTGGAGCGGATCTCATCCCGCATCGCTGCACATCTCGGTGCAGTCTTCACGCTGAGGGCCGGCCCGGGACCGGGCGTAATCCTGTGGTGAGGACCGGCGCAGAGGGAAGCTGCTGGCGCCTGCTGTGGGTGGCGGTGAGTGGGGCGCGGCCTGCTTGGGCCTGTGTCTGCGGAGGCGGGTGTGGGCCTGAGCGCTGGGACGCGCTCTGCGCGCTGCGGCCTGCGTGCGTGGTGAGTGGCGGTTGGGACACCGGCGAGGCCTGCACGGGGAGTGTCTCGGCTCCAATCCTGGTCAGATCTCTGCGGCGGACGACTGGTGGGCCTGTCTGCGGCAGTCCAGCATTACCCCCCTGCATTTTCTTGGAAGGATCCGTGGTGGGCTGTTTGATTGTCTGTCCCCGCTCCTGCAATCCAGCTTCTTGGGCCTGATCTGGTGCGTGAGCTGCACACCATTATTGAGGGCGGGCTAGGGATCGCCTGCTTCAGGACTAATTGCTTTTTTGACTTACCTGCTCCCTGCGTACTGTCGGGTGACCTGCATCCCCAGAGATATAGGGGTGAACTGCTGTATGTTGTGAGCTCACCTGCTCCTTGAATCTAGTTGGGCCATCTGGGGGCCAGATTGTGGCCATTGCTTGAGCACTAGCTGGGGGTACTCACTCCCTTGCTGGTTAGACTTGCCTGCTCACACTACTCACGCTCTCGAGCACTGATCTGGATCTGCTTGCTGGCTTGCCAAAGACGCCGTCTCCACAAGCCCTGTAAGGAGTGTACATCGTAGAGGTTGCATCTCATACTGGGCCCATTCTCTGATAAAGAGCTGTAGGTGTGGCTGGAGATAGCTGATATATTCTTGTTGCTCTGCGTCTGCCTTCTCCGTTGCTCATCATGGGGAAGCCGGATAAGTCGCAGCCCCGCCTCACGTTTGAGGCACGAAAGTCAGGCAGGGTCCCACAAAAAGCGGCTTCTGATTCTGAGGCTGATGGGCAAGGGGACCCACCCAATCTGGAATCCACATTGCTAGCAATGCAAAAGAGTCTCCAGTCCATCGAGGGCAGTATGTCCACTATAAATCATCGGCTGGACTATATGTCTACGCAATTAGAAAAACAAAATACGAGAATGGGGGAGGTGGAACAAAGAGTATCTAGCGCGGAGGATGGACTCAGCGATGTAACCAGTAAGACCCTCAACATGGAAAAGGTCCTGGCCCTCTTACAGGCCAAGAATGAGGATTTGGAGGCCAGGTCCAGACGGAACAATGTTTGCATTACGGGCCTTCCCGAATCAACAAATACGGGCAGGATGGAACACTTTATTGAATCTCTCCTTAAAGAATTATTTTGCCCTGAGCACTTGTCCTCAATATTTGTAGTAGAGCGAGCCCATTGCTCTTTGGCGGCACGACCTGTCCCGGGGGCTCCACCTCGTCCCATAATAGCTCGACTATTGAACTACCGGGATCGGGATGTCGTCTTGCGGTTGGCCAGGGAGAAGGGTACTATAAGTTATCAGGGGAACACGTTGTCCTTTTTCCCTGACTTTACCGTCGCAGTCCAAACTGCGCGGCGTGAGTTTGGGGCAGTAAAAAAATTCCTCCAGACTGAAAACGTTCCCTACGCCATGTTATATCCCGCGCGTCTTCGTGTGGGATCAGAAGGGAACTTCAAAATATTCTCGACCCCTAAGGCGGTGATGGAGCATGCAAAGCAACTGAAGAGGCACAGACGCGAGACTGAGACTGAACAGGGAGAGGAGGAATGATAATGTTGTGGTGGGGGCTGCGGTTGTGCGTTTCCTTTTTCTTCTTTTTTAAATGAATACTTCTGATGGCGGGGCTCACTTTCTGTATTAACTGCTTCTTGTATTTCCGTGCAGGGCAACTGCCTATATGTTATCTGCAAACTAGATTGGATGCTGTATAGTTAAAGTATTTACTCTTGGATTGTAACACAGGTACTAGACCTGATCAGCCACCTCCTACGTTGTGGGAGTGTAGGAGCACTCTGATGCCCCCCTGTATGGGAGTTCCCACACTATGTTGTTGCTTTGCTGGGGTTTCTGGGGTTTGCTAAGTCGCTACTGGGATGGCTTTGGCAAGTTGGGGGGTGCCGAAGTGGGTGGGGGGTTTGGGTTGGGGGGTCGGCATTTGCGAGTTGTATCTTGGTTGTGTCTGGATGCAATGCCTTCGAGGGTGGGTTACACACTGCTTACATTGGGCTGACTTACATGCAACATGGGTAGTGAGTTCCGATTTGTGAGATGGAATGTGCGCGGTCTCAATAGTCCCAAAAAAATCTGCACTGTGTTAGCTTCGCTAGATAGGTGGAACGTACAGGTGGCCTTGTTACAGGAGACGCATCTAACTTCACAGACTGAAAAAAATGTAGGCACCAGATGGGCTGACGTTCGAATGACATCTTCTTACTCATCCTACTCCAGGGGGGTGATGACTCTGGTCAAGAAAGGTACACCTTTCCAGATTCACGGCACGGACAAGGATGAGCAGGGCCGGCTGGCAATTGTGCATGGTACGCTGGATGGCACGAGTGTTCTGTTGGTGAACGTGTACGGTCCTAACATAGACGATGCCTCCTTTTTCGCGGATGTCTGGCGCAGGATATCTACCTTCCCGAGCGCTGAAATTATCTGGGGAGGGGATTTTAATACATGTCTGGACATTAACGAGGACAGGGGGGGGAGCGGGGCCCCGCGACACAGACAATCCACTGATACACTTGTGGGGCTTTTGGACACTGGTGATGTGCATGATATCTGGCGCCGGAGGCACCCTGGGGTCAGGGAGAGCACTTTTATTTCTACGGTGCATGGGTCCTGGTCCCGCCTGGATTATTGGTTGGTGTCAGAGGCTGCATGCACCTGGGCGGTAGACGTTCGGCACTTGGCCAGAACCCTTTCTGACCACTCGCCGGTTCTCCTAGCTTTGCGAGTCCCAGGGGGAGGGAGGCCCCCATTTGCGTGGAGATTGCAACCTTCATCCTTAGCGGATCCGGTATTTAAACACACCATAGGGGAGGCCATTCATAACTACTTCCGGGAAAATGTTGGCACTGTGGACAGTGTCGGGGTTACCTGGGAGGCGTTCAAGGTCACTATTCGGGGGGTTTGTATGGGGGCGCAGGCCGGAGTTCTCAAAGATTTGCGCCGTAGGATTAGGAAATTAGCAGAGGATATCGCTGCTTTGGAGCGCGAGTATGCCAGTTGCCCTGCCACTGAAAAACTGGCCGCAATCCGGGAGTTAGTGTCGGAACATAACGAGACGGTAGATCAAGAAATGAGGCACAGATCGCGGAGATGCACTGCTAGATATTATGGGGAGGGGGGCCGACCTAGCCGTTCACTAGCGCAGAAAATGGCGGCGCCTCGTAGCCAGGCCTACATTACCGAATTGGTGGATGAGGCCGGAGAGACGCACTTCGGTAATACAGATATTAGCGGGGTGATACTGGATTTCTACTCTAAATTGTATGGGGAACGCGATCAGCCGCCTATTGGTGAGATTAATGGCTACCTCGATGATATCACACTGGGCTGGCTGTCCCATGATCAACGGGAGTATCTCACCTCGCCATTTGACGTGGAGGATGTGAAGCAGGCAATCGTGTCCCTCCCTACTTGCAAGGCAGCGGGGCTTGATGGTTTGCCAAGTGAGTTTTACAAGGCTTATTCGGACGCTTTGGCGCCGCAGCTGCTGGAGGTATTTGCGGAGGCGTATGATTCTGGCAGGCTGCCTCCATCCCTCACGGAAGCCTTAATTGTAATGCTCCTGAAGCCTGATAAAGTGGCGAATGCCTGTGACTCATATAGACCTCTCTCCATTATTAATATAGATGCCAAAATTCTGGCCAAAATGATTGCCACAAGGCTCCAGCCCCTGGTCCCCAAATTGGTCCTGCTGGACCAATCAGGGTTTGTGCCTTCCAGGTCTACGATGCACAACCTCCGTACTATTTTTTCCACCTTGCACTATTTCGACCGGGATTTTCAGGCAGTGGCCGTGCTGCTGGATGCGGCAAAGGCATTTGACTCCCTTCAGTGGGGGTACATGTTTACCGTCCTACTGAGAATGGGTATGCCTCCGTTTTTCTTAAAATGGGTCCGCCTCCTCTATGAAGCACCGATGGCACGGGTTTGCGTAAATGGCTGGGTCTCTGAGGCTTTTCCCATCAGGCGCGGCACGCAACAGGGATGCCCGCTATCGCCCATGCTGTTTGCGCTGGCATTGGAGCCATTCGCCTGTAAGCTGCGGCAGCGGCACGCCCAAGCGGCATTGCGGTTTCGTCAACGACCCTTAATGGTGTCGTTATATGCTGATGATATGCTGCTATATGTGCGCGAGCCTGCCACGTATTTGCCGGAGTTACTAAGAGAATATGTCCGGTTTGAGCGTTTTTCGGGGTTAGGCATCAATTGGGCTAAATCCACGGTGTTCCCCCTGACAGCCGGCACTCAGGAGATTGAGATGGACTTTCCGTTGCGATGGTCAACTGACCCGGTGAAATATCTGGGCATATGGCTGCACAGAGACCCTGCAGTGGTCATCTCTGCTAATTATGGTTGCACCATGGATAGAATCTCTGATCAGGCGGCGCGCTGGGCTAAGTTACCCCTCTCTCTTGCGGATCGCATTGCGATAATAAAAATGACGTTCTTGCCCAAGCTGCTGTACCTGTTTATAAATATCCCTATCAGATTGAATGCTGCGCTTTTTACCACATTGCAGTCGGTCCTGCTCGCGTTCGTTTGGGGGGGTGGGAAGCCCCGATGCAGTTGGAGGGTTTTGACGCTACCATTTGAACGTGGTGGTTTTGAGGCCCCGGACCTCCGTTTATACTACTTATGCGCTCAGGCGCAATATGCGCATTTCTGGTACTTCCCACAGAGGTTCCAGCCACACACGGCAATTGAGGCGGACGCGGTCCTCCCGGTGCCCCTGGCTGCAGCAGCCCTGATGGGTGGAAGAGGGGGTCCACGGAGTGAAATCAGCCCGGTTCATTGTACGGCTTGGGCGTGGAGTGCACTAGCTAAGAGGGCGGGGGTGGATTATCTATACGCCCCCAAACTGCAGATCGCGGCACATCCAGATATATCAGCTGCACGGGAACAAACTGCATTGCAGGTGCTGGGTAAGGTAGGGATCACTCACCTGGGGGATTTGTACACACAGGGCCAGTTTCGGGCACTTTCAGATTTGCAAAGATGTCATGGCGCTAGCTTTATGCTGGGATTTACCTATGTGCGGGTGCGACAGGCCATCTGCGCTATCTACCCTGAATTTCCGGCAGAACCGCGCACTCTGCGAGCACTGCAGGCGGTGCTGGCGGGGGGGAACGCGGGGGCCTGATCACCAAACTATACAATGCCTCTCTTAGGGAGACTGAACTGGCGGAGTCCCCCGCATATGTCAGATGGGCGACGATAGTGGGTACATCTATGACACTGGTTGACTGGAAATTTTGTTGTGAATTAACGGGACGATTGACAGCGAATTGCAACCTCAGAATAATACATTTTAAATATATACATCAACTCTATTATACCCCGCTTCAGCTAAGACGCTTCGGGCTGAGGGACTGTGCACGCTGTGTGCGTTGTGGACAGGATGACGCAGATTTTTTGCACTTGGCCTGGCACTGTGCAGGGATTGCCGAGTTTTGGACACAGGTTACACAAGTGCTTACGGAGGTTGTCATGGAGCCTGTGGCATGTGTGCCTGCGGTATGTCTGTTGGGATGGGTTCGTAAGCTTAAACCTTGTAACAGACGATTGGTTGCCATCTCCACGTTGTTTGCTAAGCGTGCGGTTGCACAGAGGTGGGGGCAAAGGCTGTTCCCACAGTGAAAGGGTGGATGCGTGACCTGTTGTATTGTAGAGAACAACTCGACACCTATGCGGAGGAACTGCCGGAGGCATCTCGCCCCAAGGACTTCTGGGCCCCTCTTACGGGGTATCTACTGGGCAGACCAGACCTATGTTAATACATTGTATACTGTACTGGGATGTTTATGGAGGGTGCAGGGACTGTTGGACTTTGTACTGCATGCTACCCGATGGGGCTGTCCAGGACTTAGTGAAGTGCTATTCCAAGTGCCGAGGGGGGGGAGGGTTGCAATTGCGGGGATGATTCAAGTTGGGTGGTGTTCTAGAATAATAAGTCGGTTTGCATTGATATCCTGTAATGAACAATTGTTGCTGGCATAATGCACCTCATGTTGAGGTGGCTTTTGCTTCTTACTTCTTGCAAGCTACACAATAAATAAATTTTAAACACTCTGAAAAAAAAAAAAAAGGATAGAATTTTTCACTTATTCTGGAGTCTCAGAATTGCTCCTCTTCTACTGTGAGTAAAAACCTCTGTTTACCCTTCACTCAAGCTCCAGAGAACCTGCTACTCCTCCAATGTCACCCGTATTGGGAAATGAGACCAAAGTTTCACCAGCGAACCCCTTTTGCTATCATTCGTACTCCACTTTTATACGAAATAGTCCCTAGTTTACTACTGCCAGCCCTACCTAGCTTCTCAGTGTTATTCCAACAGACGAGTAACCTCACTGCAGTATGGCTTCTGTCACCACCCGTTATTCATTTCCCGGGAATTCTGGACAACATAAAACAAAGACGCTAACTCTTTTGTTAAAACATAAATCAATAATCAATAATCTATACTTATCACCAAACTAGTCAATAATAACCATAACTCTGCTACCAGAAAACTGATCCAGCGGTATACCAACAACAGATACTCTAATACCATATACTCACCTGGGCCCATGAACACTTACACATAACCAAGTAGACCGCTGGGTTTAGTTTATATATTTCATATTTCAGGATTAGTTATTTCTTATTCCTAACTAACCTTTCACTGATCAAAAAGTTCTTTCCTCTGGTCGATGGACCATTAGTTGAACTAATTGATGGTGATAATTAACATAACTCTTAACTGTTCATTAATTAAAGTAAATAACCACAGACTCGGGAAGTTTCAAAATCTTTATCTAAATTAAATTAAATTAATGTGAACCATCTCAAACTTCAGTACAAACACCCTCATTCGTAAGAGTGTAAATTCAATCAATTAATCATTAAGCTAAATATTTCAGACTCATACAATAACTATGCCCGGAAAGGAGAGGACAGAGAGAAAAGAACATCTACAAACAACATGAAATAATAATTACCAAGGATGGTGTGAAAACCAAACCCCCTGGCCAAAGGGCTGGTAAGGGTCCCCCGGGATAGATCAGGAGACAAAGACTTCAGAACAGGAATCAGGACAGGATACTTAACCTCTCTAAATACTGACGACTGCGTAGCACCCCTCTCTGACACTCTCTTCCTCCTCGAGTTTCTTCCGCGATCTTCTTGTCTAACCCAATTAAATTAAGATAGATGGTTCTGCATTCGGCTTCTTCATCAGCATCTTACAGCGTCTCTCCCAGCATCAGCACCACCCACAGCACCGACAGCATCCCGAGCTCTGCACTTCATCCGTGCTCCGCTTAGCTAGCTAACTAACTAAAAGCTACCTCAATTATATCCTACGTTCATCATGTACCACCCACTAAAGTTTCAATATCGTAAAAATACGAAATCTAATTGGTCAGGCAAGGGGGATGATCATCACACCATGCTTACATATTACTTTTATTCTATCACTCCATTGTTTGCAAAACCCATCCCCTTAACCTTTATTCATTTCTGTCGTTCCCATACATATCCAAACTTTATTAGTTACATTTATTTCAAAATCATGAATAAAAGTCTTCTTGGCTGAACTCTTCACCCTTCATTCTCAGGGCACATCATTCTCATCCTTGGACGGCTGTCAAAAGCTTGGTCATCCTTCCGGGTTAACTCTCATGTAGGCATGCGCAAACTTGAATCAGTCGGCTCAGTTCAGATAAACGTGAAAGGCCCAAATGCGCACTAATAATAAAGTCAAAAGGAGAAATATTAATTTCACAAAATAAATGGTCACACTGTATACCACCCATCTCTACTCTAACCCCCTTTATTTATTAATACTTTCCCCGCATTAGCATTAGTAAAATAGCTGGTTTTCATTCCGGCTAAGCAGTTGCCATGCACGTGAGTCTTCAAGACTCCATTTTAATGCCTACTGCACATGCGCTAGAATTTCCCTCCAAGCATTAGTTTCGTCACACTGCGTAGATGCAGTTGACGCATGCGCGGTAAAGATTTCCCGTTTAAAGCTGGATTAGTCCGTTTTCATTGTTATTTACATTAGTACACACATATGCAAGCTTCGCTAACCCACGTGGTTTCTGTGATGCGTGTTATTATTTACAAGACATTGTTAGTATTTCGTTAGCGAGTTAAATGAGAGTATTGCTTACGAGCAAGTCTCTCTCTTTATGAGTCCTTGCTCCATCATAGTCACCATGTTCAGTCCATCAGATACCTGTACAGTTTCTTCATTTTGTATTTGATTGGCAGGATTTGAGCAACACTCGCGGTTCCAATGCCCGATTTTGTGACAATAATGACAAGCAGTGTTACTCCTAGGGTTAACCTATTCAGTTCCTATACCTGCATCCATTCCTTGTCCTCTTCCCTGTCCCTGGTAACTTGTCATGTTTTGTCCAATTCCGCGACCACTCCCTTGCCGTCGACCCATTGTTCCTCCGTTTCCCTGTACCTGGTCTGGTCTTTCAGCATTCCTCAACTGCACCATCATCAACTTATCCTTAATTTTCTTATGCGTGGACTCTACCTGATCACTACAGTACTTAGCATAACGCAGAATTTCATCCACCGACTTATTCTGCCAACATATCAGATGTTGCTGAATCATCAAACTTATCTCGGCTCTCAATCCTAACACAAATTTTGAGACAAACTGTCCCATGTCTTTTTGTTTGAGGGCATCAAGGCCACTATGCTGTTTGAAAGCCAACAAGAGCCTTTCATAATAATCATGCACTGATTCCTTTGGCTCCTGTGTGGTACAATCTATCTTGAGCCAATCAATAGTTCGAGGGGCTACTTTGGACTGCAGCCACGTAATTGCCTGTTCATATTTTTTCATTACTTCTGCCGATGGGCCATGATTTATGGGATCCCTAGTTGGTTCCCAAGTGGGCCACTCAATTGCGATCTTACAAGCCGCCCACAAATCCCCTGGGACTACTATGGCCGCACCAATTGGGAGCAGTTCCCGTGCCCAAACAAAATGTAAGAAATTTAGGGATAAAACTTGACCATACTTTAACTATGAAAGACCATATCGCTGCGACTACCAGCTCCTGTTATTATAACTTACGCCTTCTACGCAGAATCTTTCCCTTTCTCCCTACCAACTCCCGCAGAACCCTGGTCCAGGTGATGGTGATCAGTAGACTGGACTACGGGAATGCTCTGCTGGCCGAAGTGGGTGAGACTCTGCTTGCAAAGTTACAGGTGGTTCAGAACACCGCAGCAAGACTTATTCTGAATTGTCCTGCAGGTACCCCTTCCACGCCTTTGCTGGGGGAATTGCACTGGCTACCTGTGAAGAAGCGGTCCTATTTTAAAATTTTCTGCCTCTCTTACAACGCCTTGAGAGGCAAAGGCCCACTCTATCTTCAAAGAAAACTTACCACTTACGTGCCTTCTCGAAATCTTAGATCAAGCACCCAATCCCTTTTGTGTGTGCCCCGAATATGTCAAACTCGCACTGGAGGCAAGGCCTTTTCTTATCTTGCCCCAAGCTACTGGAACAAGTTACCCATAGCACTCCATGAGATTCCTATCTACAGTAATTTCAGAAAACAACTAAAAGCTTATCTGTATTAAATTCCTCTGGTTGTCCTCCCTATCAGGTTCCTCAAAAGCACCGGGATGCCCCCGGGTGACACGTGCGCTATAGAAATAGCATTAACATAACATAACATAACAATATATCAAATAGGGTATTCAAATCTATCCACAGAACCTTGGAGATTTTCACAAACCGATCAATTTGTTTGTACCATTCCTCAGGCTTTTCCCTCAGCCGAGGGAAATCATTTGTGAAGGATGCCAAATCATCCCTGCTCCAAGGCACATGGACGTACCCTCCATTCTGTACTTCCCGTAACGGAACATTTCCTACTCTCTCTGTCATCCCTCCAGGAGGCGGGGTATCTCCTATTCCTCTCCTCAAGGTCTTTTTCTTAGACTACTTCTCTTCCCATCGATCAAGTGCTTTCCATGCTCTCATTCCTATGACTAATTCTCGAATGTGTGCTTTCAACCCTACTACTCTCTTCTCCTCTAATTCTTGGTCTGTGTAATTCAATCTGTGATTTCCCTGTAACATTTTTGTTTTTGTCAAATCTACTTCATACTTCCGCGCCAGCTGGACCAATGCCTCATGAGCTCTTTTCGCCTTTCGAGTGACGTCTTTAGCCACAAACAGCAATTCATCTGGTTCATATAAATCTATTCTTTCCAATGGTAGATTTCCATCTATCACCTCATCGACCTCTGCCTTCAGTTTCAGTACATCCTAGAATCTTGCCTTCACTGCAACTTCAATTCTTCCTTGATTTGTCACATTGCATGGTCCCTCTCTTTCACAACTTCGGCTTCTCCAACCTTCTCCCGTCGCCTCATCTTGTCTGATGGGCCGACCTTCTCTCTCACAACTCTGACTCCTTAATCGACTTTCCAATCCAACATTCGGGGCACTAGGTCTTATTCTAAACGCCTCTTGTCTCATTCCTATTTCGGCTGTACTCCTCATACTTTCCCATACTGGTGGAACCCACATTCGTATTTCTGATCTAGAATTTGCCAGTCCTCCTGTTCGTCTCACTTCCGATCCTGTACTCACCCTTGAAGGGTCTGCCGTTGCTGCCAACGGGGTACTAGTCTCCACAGGCCCCAAGGGCACACTTGTTCCCATAGTAAGACTCCCTCCAGAGATGGTATCTTCACTTCTTCCCATTTGTTGTTGCCTCCCACTATCTCCCATACTCGGATTGTATATTGAGACTACGGGTTCAATGGTAACCGGTACCGTGAGGGCTTCTGGCAACCGTATGTCACAATTAGGTCCTCTCATTTCAGTATTTTCAAGTTCTGATCCTAATGAAATTCTTCCCACTACTCTTGAACTTACTCCTGTTGGATCCGTTCCCACTCCTTCTGGGCTTCCCTCTACCATTTCTCGCTTTCCCTCTTCAGACTGAGGATTGTAAGGTGGAGGACGCTCTGCCAACAGTCTGTCCAACAGACTGTCATCAGTATCGCTGTCATCTCCAGTGTTTCCTGTCTTTGCACTAGCTCCCTGTAGGAACAATGGATACAATCTCCCTTTATGGTATCTACCCTCCATCTCTTCAGCTGTGCATCCCACCTGGCATCCTGATATGACTTCATGGCTTTTCTCATCCTTCCTTGAGAGTTTTCTCTTCGCCTAGCTTGTGCTGCCCGCATCCATGCATCTAATGCCTCAAATTGGGTGGGTCTAGGTGGAGGTTTTAATGAAGACATTACACCTCTCAATTGATACAACACATCCAATCGAAATTACCCATATCGTGGGAAAGCCAATTCTCCTTCCTTTTCTGTAATCTTATGCCAGTTTTGAAGCCACACTATTGTATGCAATCCTACATTTGTTGCCATATAGTGTGCTGGGGTATCCTCTGGTGGGGCTTCTTCTCCGACTCGAGTCACTACTCCTGAATCTCCTCTACATAAATCTCGCAATACCTTAAAACATCTCATTTTGAACTTAATTCGATACAATACACAATTTTATTTTCAAAATTTTTTCGCCGAGAACCCACCAATTCCAGCCTGACGTTACACCTACCAGCCTATCCCAGCGCGGCACACTCTGACGTCACCGTTCCCTCTCCACAGCGGTTCACCCTCCTTTACAATTTCAGCTCGTACATTCGCTCTCACATTCACACAACCAAGTAACTGATTACAAAAAGCTACTAAACCAAGTAACTACCTATCAGGCAGCCACAGCAACTTACAGTTACATAAAACCAAGTAATCGTGTGTCTTCTAAAAGATGGATAGTATACTCTCACCCAAGAACATTCACACTCCGTGACCCACGACCTGCGTCAGTCACTTGAATCGCTGTGGTCCACCCCTGGCCTGAGGTTTTCCACACGTGGCTCTATAGAACCCACTCACACAAAGTTCCCTACCCCAAGTGAGCCGTCGATAGCGCTCCACGACACCCACATTAATGATCAGACGATTACAGCTACAAAACTATCCCGGGATCTTGGACTTCTCTTGAGTCCGTTTACCAAAACCTCTTGATCCGCACGTGTTCGGACCAGTAAACCAATAACCTCACTTTCACTCGACTATCATTCCAACTCCTCAAGACATCACACAATCAATTCACCACAATCTAACACACACACACTACTCATACTCATGCTACCGCTGTTTCCGCCGAACCTTCAGCTTCCGCCGACCTCCGTCAACGCCCACTGTCCTCTGCTTTCAATCATGGGTTCTCTTTTGGGCTCTGTAAGTCTAATTCTATTCTAAATTTTCTAAAATCTCCCCTCACTTCTAAAGGCAACCATCCTCGTTCGCTACCAATTGATAAGGCCGAATTTTGCACCCTAATTTCACTTACGTATCTCCGGCCGATGATCTTTTATTGCCTGCTAAAAAATGTGGAGGGAAGAATACACTTTACCAATTATACAATTTCCCTCCCATCCGTGTCCAATAACAACGAACTCCGAATTTAGCTTTTGTAGATTTATTACAAAGCCAGAAACAACAAAATATAGACACACCTCAAAATCAAGGTATAGAGATACATGAAAACTAATACAGAGCCCAATCTACGAATATAGTTCATACGACAAAATAGGCATAAAATGATGAATTCCAATATGAGAACACAACAGAGTATAGATGCTGCAACCAAATCTCTTTTCATTTGTATTTCAGAATTTAGAATAATCTGTCCCTACTCTGCATCTAAAGTGGCATCCCTTTTCGTCCCTTCCTAGTAAATTCCCCAAAAGGTGTCAGCACGTGTTGACTTCCAAAGAAGTACACTCACGTCAAATGGGTCAGGTAGCTTAGAGCTACAGAGCTCGTTCTAAGACGCTCTCCTCTCTTAGTCAAAAGCAGAAGTTCTCCAGATCTGTCCTTGTACCTAATTCAAAAAGGCAACGTTACACCCCTGATGAGTCACATGGTACATTGTTCAGTTAAAACCTTCTTTAGTAACCTTCCACAAACTCAATTAAATTTACACGACTGTCCGCCGACCTTGGCTCCCAAGTTCTCCAGGCACAGAAGGTGTCCTCCCTTTCTCTTGTCCGAGCGCTTCAAAGACATTCCTTTCCTCCCATGTATCTTCTTAAATCTGAATGAAAGAGGTCAATTTCCTGCACCTGCAGTAGGGGTGAAACGAAAACATTCTACACACATAAATTTTAATTAGCTCCTGACCTTAAGAGCAAACGAGGGAAATGAAACCTTGAAGGAACGAAAGTCAGGCCTACAATTCTGGCTAACTTAAAACACTCTTTAATATGCATTCGCTACACAGGCTTGTGTATGACTCTTATAACAGTGAATACATCTGGTTACTTTTAATCAACATATACGTGTACAATTACATGATTTCTCTAAATACACACAAAATATTAATCAGTTCTGTAAAGCACGTCATGATTTTTCTTCACAGATTTTCAAACGATGATATATAAACTTCATTTTAATATGCACGAAGTTCAACCACACATTGAATATATATGAGTGCAATTCGTTCATGAGTAATATGCACCCCTTACAAATTTTAAAGCGCCGTGTGCTCTATCACTCACATTGCCTACTGCGCAATGTAGTTTGCGGATAATTTGTGCGTTTTATCCTTTAGTGGTGGCGACATTTCTAACAATCCTTGGATTGTTTTAACTGTTAAATCACATAGAAGGCGAAGCTAAATAGAAATTGTATTTGAGACATGATTTAGGTCCCAAAAAAGTTCCTAGGCATAATGTTCCTGATATAAAGTATTAGTCAACCATCCCTACTCTACGGGTTTGGATGACAGTCTGAGATTATGTGACCATGCTGACTATTCTTTAAGTGTCAAGTCATATAGTTTTCTTATGTATTGGCACCCTTGAGCTACATCGTGGAAAACCTGGTGGTTGCTGTAAAGTTCTACCCTTAACAAAGTACTTGCTGACATTAGAAAACATAATGTGCTGACAAATACCTCGTCTTTATTATACATGAATCATCCTAAATTGTTTTTTTTACATAAAGTAGCAAGTGGATATCACATACTGTACATTTCTGTATGGTTCAAATCCTTCTAAGCATTAGAACACATTCAATATCGCTGATAGTTTGTTCAGACCTGTCTCAGCAGTTCTTAACTTCAGTATTAAGACTGCCTTCTGTCATATCAACTGTGAATCATCACCATATTTTGAGACTATTTGTCTTAACACATTCCATTTCAGATCTTCAATGTTGTGATTCATTTCAAGTGTTGTACTAGTGGTACTGACATGTTGCGGCAACGTATGCGTGATTTATGTTGGCAAATAAGCTGTTGAACCTCTTGGTTTGTTTTACCTACATAAGCTTTCCCACATGGGCACAATACACCGTAAATTAAATTTTTGGATTTGCAATTGGTGAGTTTGTTGTGTTGTATTAAAATGTTATTGTATTTGAATGTAGAACCTTCTAGTGTGGATGCACATGCCACGCATGTGTCACATTTGTGGTGCCCCACTATGGGTGGCAAACCTAACATGGTTCACACATTTCTCTGTAGACATTGTATCTCTGTATTTGAGTAGACTAATTTATCTCTGAGAATTTTAGTCCTCTTCAAAGCTAACAGTGGCATCTATTTGAGAGGATTCAAGAAGGAGACTGATCGCCAATGTTTCTGTAACCAACCTTTTTGACGTCGTCTGTTGTAACTGAATTAAATGTAGGTACACACACTAGTCGGTCTATCATTTTTTTCATCTTGGGTTCTAGTAGACTCTCTCTAGGCGTGTACCATGTTCTTTTAATTGATCTTTTCAAGAGTTGGTAAGGATATTGTCTCTCTTTCAATTTTTGGACAAATTTGTTGGCATTTTCAAAATAATCTTCCTTTTTTGTGCAATTTCTGCGTAAATGAAAAAATTGACTATATGTTAGATTTTCTCTCAGATCATGTGAGTGATGACTTTTGTAATGCAGGAAGGTATTTCTGTCTGTCTCTTTAGTGTATAGGGTAGTGAAGATTTTGCCTTCCTTGTATTTGATTGTTAAGTCCAAACAATTTATGTCGTTTTTGCTCCATTGTGCCGTGAACTTTATCTCTTGTGTGCGGTTATTTAACCACTCAATGAATTGCAAAAATTGGACTCCTTCACCTCTCCATATCAAAAAAACATCATCAATAAAACGTTTCCAAATTATAATATTGGTTTTAAAAGGATTGTTGACATATATCCACTGCTCCTCATATTTAGCCATAAACATTACTGCCATTTCTGTGACAAAGGGACAACCCATTGCAGTACCAGTCGTCTGCAAATAGAAAGTCTTGTTGAAGCAAAAGAAATTCTTTCTGAGGCAAATTTGTGTTAACTCTAGTAAAAACGAAGTCAGTACACAGTGAGGCCTGGGTCTTGTTTCTAAAAAAATAGCTTTGAGTCCTGAATCTTGTGGGATGTTAGTATACAGACTCGTAATGTCACTTGTAGCAAGAAGTTCCACTTCTGAATCAAAGTTTAACTGATCCAATTTATTAATCACATCAGTTGTATCTTTTGAATAACACAGAATTTCTGTAATCAAACGTTTTAAAAACACATCCACATATTTTGCTAAAGCTTCTAATACAGAATTGACTCCTTAGATGAATGGCCCTCCAGGTGTTTTTATTTTTATCTTTGTGAATCTTTGGGAGCATATATATCACTGAGGTTCTTGGATTCCTATTCATAAGGAAATGCTTTTCTTTTTCTGTAAGCCACCCCCCATCAAGATCCTTTTCAATTGATTTATTGATTTCAGCCCTTATGGCATTAGTGGGATCTTCGTCAAGTTTGCAGTAAGTCTCTTTATTATGTAAGTGTTGTAGAATTTCTTTCTCATACTTCTCCCTATCCATAACAACAATGGACCCACCCTTAACTGCCGGTTTGATGACGATACCCGGATCGTTCTATAGTCGAGTTATGGCAACCCTTTCTTCAGATGAGATATTATGTTTAACATATTTCCGTTTGGACTCAATAATATCCAATTCACGTAAAACAGTTTTCTCAAATGATATTACTTTGGTTGGCATTGAATTTGTGGGAGAAAAGAGGGTTGAGCGTTATTTTAATCCAGAAAAACCATCTGTGGCTGTATTATCTCTTTCTGCAAAGAAGATTTTCAATCTTACCTTACCAAAGAATTGCATCACCTCTGGTCGTGTTTGTGTAAAATCATGTCATCCACAATTTTTTCAATTTTTGCTGTGTTTTTGACTGAAGCCTTGCCTTAATGCTACAGCCAAGGGCTCAATAAAAAGAGCAAAGACAATGGGCGACATAGCACTCCCTTGTCTTGTTCCCCTCTTGATTCTAACATGCCCTACTGCTTGCAATTTGATCACTATTTTAGTGTCAGCTCTCTTATAAAAATTCTGCAGTAGCTGTGCCAATTTCTCAGGGAACCACCTAAATCTCATTAGTATAGCTAACAAGACCTCCCCCTGGACTAGATCAAAGGCTTATTACAGCATCTACGATGATGATAGCTGCCTTGATGCTGTTTGCCGAATGGTGATCAATAGCATGTACCAGATAGTTGGTATTGATGGAGATCAACCCAGTTGGTATAAAGCCATTTTGATCTGGGTGGACCAAAGTCTGTGCTAATGGGGCCAATCTGTTCGTAATTATTTTAGCAAAAAATGTATAGTCGTTATTCAGTAAGCTAATTACAATAAGCTTACAATAACTGCTTCAGTAAATGAACTTGGCAAGTCACTACCTTCTAAAATTTCATTGAAAGAGTCACCAAAAATGTAGCCACTTAATTTTTAAACAGCTTATATATTTCAGTGGGTAGGCCATCACTCCTGCATGCCTTCATGTTGGGAGATGATTTTATTGCATCCCCCACCTCAACTAATGTAATAGGGGCGACAGTGGCGTCTTGCGAATAATTTGCTAAGACTGGCAGCTGTATAGGGTGAATAATCTCCCCGAGATTGTCACAGGTAGGCTTATCAGTTAATGTGTAGACCTCTGTGTACTGGTTCATGAAAACGTTTCTGATTAATTCAGGCTGAGTGAACAATTTATTTCTCTGCTGCATAAAAGATAGCTTTGATGGTACCATTATTTCTTCTCTTCTTGACTGCCCATGCCAAATACTGCCCCACGTGTTTGATTTTTTCATAACTTTTCTGAAAGCATGTATTTTGATTTTCAATTTTCTAACGCCATAAAATGATCTTTTAGATTTTGACGTGCTTGTAGCAGGTTTGATCTAGTTGTAGGTGTATAAAGTTTAGAATGTAGCAAAATCCAACTTGTACTGTAAAAGCCAGGCCAGTGCTTTCCTTTGCTTACTCGCTTGTGCCTTAAAGGAAATCGCTTCCTCACGAATGAAAGCTTTCAATGCACCAGAGACTGCGAAAGATGGAGCTGTACCAGTGTTACTTATCAAAAAGTCATCTATTACCATACACATGCTGGCAGCCCAGTTTTCATCAGTTAATAGTGACCCATTGAAGCACCACATAGGCCGATCAGTCCTCCACCTGCAAATCAACAACGGAAGTCGAATGATCTGAAAAGTAGGGGAGGGCAGAACTCTCGGTGTTTCATCTAGTCACCTAAAAACTCTTTTGAGATGCATCGGAGTTCCGAGAGAGGCGGAGTTTGGTACACTGTGCTGCTTGTGCTGATTTTTAGCACCAGGAGCTTGTCCAACTGCACCACATGGCACGCCAGAGAGCACTGCTTCTTTCTGCCTTCGAGTAGATTTTCTACTCGAGTGGCTGCTTTCTCAACGTGAGTGGCAGCTTTCTCAACGTGAGCAGCAGCGACCTGCTATGACTGCCCGCTTTTCTCGCTTGCACTCGCCAACTTAATGTAGGCAAGCCGTGCACATCAAAAAGCTCTGCCATGCGGTGGATGGCAGAGTTTTTCTGAAACAAATCTCCACGAACTCCGCCGCAGGAGGAGAGCTTCCCGCCCAACCCTACCGAAAAGGCATTGGCTAATATACCTGTTTTACTTCTGTTCCAATTGTGGGCTATCAAAAAGAAATCAATCCTAGAAGCAAAATTATAACGCTTAGAGAAACATTTATATTCTTCCCATGTGAGGGTAGTCAGCCCACCATTGCTATATTAATGTGAAGTTGCATCTCAGTTTAAAAAAAAATAAAAATGATCTTGGCCGATTTTGCTGTTTATTTGGTCATGAGAAATCTACTCTAACATCTTGGGTAACGTTAACTTCCCCTCCTAGAACCCCTTAGCTCCCTTGATTGCATCATAAGCTTGTATATTTCAGTATTAGAGGATATATCCTCATCGATAGGGCCATAGTAGCTTATAGCATGGGCCATTTGTTGATAGATCATAAGGCTCACTCAAATCCATCTTTCCCCAGGATCCCTTATCACCTGTTGAACTTTACATGAAAGATCTCAAGAGATCAATACTGCCACCCCTCTGACTGCTGCCTAGGCTGATGCAAAAACTGCATGCAAAATAAACCCTGGAGTACTGGGCTGCTTTACTGTGGATTTGAGATGGGCCCATTGCAAGAAAATAACCTGTGCTTTAGATGCTTTTAAGCATGCCGATATGGACCTATATTTGTCGTTTTTATTGACTCTGTCAGCATTGCAATCAATCAATCAAGCATTTGTAAAACGCGCTACTCACCCGTGAGGGTCTCAAGGCGCTGAGGGGGGGGAGAGCAGCTACTGATTGAACAGCCAGGTCTTGAGAAGTCTCCTGAAGGTCAGCAGGTCCTGGGTCTGTCGTAGGTGGATGGGGAGGGTGTTCCATGTCTTGGCGGCGAGGTGGGAGAAGGATCTGCCGCCGGTGGTTGTTCGGTGGATGCGCGGGACGGTGGCGAGGGCGAGGTCAGCGGAGCGGAGTTGGCGGTTGGGGGTGTAGAAGGTGAGTCGCTTGTTGAGGTATGCTGGTCCGGCGTCGTGGAGTGCTTTGTGGGCATGGGTGAGGAGCTTGAAGGTGATCCTCTTGTTGACGGGGAGCCAGTGCAGGTCCCTCAGGTGGGCGGTGATGTGGCTGTGGCGGGGGATGTCAAGGATGAGGCGTGCGGAGGCGTTCTGTATGCGTTGGAGTCTCTTCTGGAGTTTGGCCGTGGTTCCCACGTAGAGGGCGTTGCCGTAGTCCAGCCTACTGGTGACGAGGGCCTGGGTGACCGTTCTTCTTGTTCCGGTGGGGATTCATCTGTAGATCTTCCGAAGCATACGGAGGGTGTTAAAGCAGGAGGAGGAGACGGCGTTGACTTGTTGGGTCATTGACAGAGAGGAGTCCAGGATGAACCCCAGGTTGCGTGCGTGGTCGGTGGGTGTCGGCGAAGTTCCCAGCGAGGCCGGCCACCAGGAGTCGTCCCAGGCGGAGGGGGTGGAGCCAAGGATGAGGACCTCCGTCTTGTCCGAGTTCAGTTTCAGGCGACTGCTCTTCATCCATTCGGCGACGGCCTTCATCCCTTCGTGGAAGTTGGTTTTGGTGGTGGCGGGGTCTTTGGTGAGGGAGAGGATCAGCTGGGTGTTGTCGGCATATGAGACTATGTTGAGGTCGTGCGATCGGACGATGTTGCCGAGCGGTGTCATGTAGACGTTGACGAGGGTCGGGCTGAGGGATGATCCTTGGGGTACGCCGCAGGTGATCTTGGTGGCTTCGGATCGGAATGGAGGGAGGCGGACTCTCTGGGTTCTGTTGGTGAGGAAGGAGGTGATCCAATCCAGGGCTTTGGCGTGGATCCCTGCGTTGTAGAAGCGTGTGCGAAGGGTGTGGTGGCAGACGGTGTCGAAGGTGGCTGAGAGGCGATACTTATGCTTCTAAGATTCATAATCACCTAATTTATTAGGTGAAGGTCCAGCTATTTACTGAGAGGTATTCTGGATCACGTTAATCCGGAAAATTTGCACCCCACCTTCTTCTGCACTTGCATGTCCACAATAATGCTGTTCTAGCTTCCTATCAACCACTTTTTTCATGAATACACTGCATCTGAGGTTTTCTACTTGTGCTTTGTTTACCACCTGTAGCCTTCACCCACCTCCCCCCTTCCCACCTCGCCCTCGCTCCCTCCTGTGGTTGAGTGCCTTGACAATGCACTCAGACCTGCATCATCAGGTGCTCGGGAGCATGCTGGGCTATTTCGTGCCTCTAAAGCTGCTAAAGTGAAAAAGAAAAAGGATGAAAAAAGGAGTGCCAAGTAAAAAAAAGGAAAGAAGGAAAAGGAGATGAAAAAAAAAAATATATATACTTAAACCCCTGACTTAAAGTACTCTAACTCATTCTTAATTTCTCTCTCCTCCACCTCCACCTGCATGAGATTGATTTATTTAGAGGTTTTATATAGCGCTGGCTGGACCCAGAGGTATCAGAGCGCTTTACATGGGTAAGAAGGTGGTCACGGTATAAAACAATCAGTCAATAGCATGTAAAACCAAAATGTCAACAAATTAGAAACAGCTTGAGTTTACATAAATCAAATACACAGGTAGGGAGAGCGGGTGCTATATACATAAGTAAAACAAGGAAGTGGGAGATCAGATTTCGTATGGTGGTATGGGAAGGGGAAAGGCATGAAGGGCAGCAGGGGGTAGCAGGTTAGACGTGAGACAGGGAGGAAGCAAAGGGGGGAAATGTGGTAGGAGGGGGGTAGTGGGAAGGGGAGAGGATGAGAGAAGTGGGTAAGGGGGAACGCTGAGCCAGTAGAGTGTAGTGGAAGGGGAGGGGGGAGGAGAGAGAACGGTAGGAAAGACGGGGGAACCAGAGAAGTGGAAGGGGAAAGGGCGAGTTCAGGGCGCTGGTTAGGATCCCCAATATTTATTGAGGAGGTGCATTTTGAGGTCTTTTTTGAAGCTGGAGTAGGAAGGGTTGCATCGTAGGTCTTTTGGGTGGGCATTCCAGATGTTTGGGGCATTGCCGGAAAAGGAGCGGGACTGAGTGGATTTCTTTTTTTGCAGGGGTGGGACTAGGAGGAGAGCGATGGTGCTTCTCATGGGTCGTGTGCTGCCTGCTTTGCAGATTTTGTTGGCCAGGTATGGCGATGTATTTTGATGGAGGACTTTGTGTGTAATGCAAGCAGTTTTGTAGGCGGACCTGCCTTCAATGGGGAGCCATTTAAGGGTTTTGAGGGCATGAGAGATGTGGTCGAAGCGCTTGCAGTTGGTGATGAGCCTTGCTGCAAGGTTGAGCACAGATTTGAGCGGGGCAAGGTGGACCTTGGGGATTCCGGTGAGGATGGCGTTGCCGTAGTCAATACGCGAAAGGACAAGAGATTGGACAACTAATTTAAAGTCATCAGTAGGGATAAAGGGCTTAATTTTCTTTAGATGACGGAGAGTGAAGAGGGCTCCTTTAGCCGAGTTTTTGATGTGCACATTGAGAGTTAGGCTATTATTGATGGAGATACCCAGGGATTTTACAGAGTTGGACAAGGATAGGGAGCAGTTGAGGGCATTGAGGGCGGAGATCCAGGTTTGAATGGGGAGATGGTTGTTTTTAGGGGAGAAGAGAATGATTTAAGTTTTTTTGGGCTTAAGTTTGAGATGATTTAATTGGAACCAGGATTGAATCTTGGTGAGGGTGTTGTTAAGGTGTAGGATGTCCGCGTGGGTTTTGATCTTATGGTAGAGTTGGGTATCATCGGCATAGAGGTGGTAGTTGATACCAGCTTGTTTAAGAATGAGGGTGAGGGGTTCCATGAAGAGGTTAAAGAGAGAGGGAGAGAGAATAGATCCTTGGGGGACTCCTAGGGAGACCGGAGTGGGGTTTGATAAGCAGTTGTGAATTTTGATTTGCTGTGATCGGTGTTGGAGGTAGGAGACGAACCATTTATGTGTCGTACCATTGAGGCCGAATCGATCTCTGAGAACATTAAGTAGGGCAGAGTGGTTGACTGTACCGAACGCAGCGGAGAGATCAAGGAGGATCAGTAGGCAGGTCTCGCCATTGTCGAGGGAGTGGTGGATGTCATCGACAATGTTATGCATGGCAGTTTCGGTGCTGCAAACTTTCCTGAAACCTGATTGTAGGGGGTCCAGTAAGTTGAAATTTTTGATGTGTTTATCTAATTGGAGCGGGACACATTTTTCGAGGGCTTTGGAAAGAAGGGGGAGGTTAGAGATGGGGTGGAGATTGTTAAGGTCATTGGGGTCGGCCATAGGGTTTTTAAGAATGGGAGTGATTTGTCCAAGTTGAAGGGAGGTAGGGACACAACCCGTGGCAAGGGAGGTGTTGATGATATAGGTCCAGGATGGGGTAATGAAGTGTTTTAGGTCTTGGACAAGGTTGGAAGGGAGGTGGTCTTTGGTGTGGGAGGACGGTTTTAGTTTGGCAATGATGTTAAAAACTTCATGCTCAGTTACAGGGTGAAAATTATGCCAGGAGGCATTGGGGCATATTATCAAGGGCTTTATCGCCGCTTTAGCGGCACTTTTTGCCGCTAAAGCGGCGATATTTTTAACGCCCTATTAGCAAGCTGTCGCTAACAGGCGTTAGCGACAGCTTTCAGGCGTTAGCGGCCGGGTTTTACATCGCCTTGCATGTCAGCGATAATTATCGCTAATGACATGCAAGGTAGGCGTTCCCCACTAAAAGCGACTGTAAACAGTCGCTAACACAACTAACCCCTATTAACAAGGCAGGCGAAGCGATAAAATAAATCGCGCTAAGCGCGTTTATCGCTAGATTTTAACACCTGCTACTGAGGATGACTTACCTGTTTAAAGTATAGGAGGTGGATTGTCAGGCTGAATCCATCCTTGCGTTAATGCGAGAATATCGCTGCTTTTCCAGCGATATTCTCACATTTTGCCGCTATCGCTGGAATTTTATCGCTATGGAGATAAACCTTGTTAATAGGGTGTTATCTCAGCAATATTTTCCAGCGATAGGCAGCGTTAAAAAAATTCGCGCTACGCGCGGTTAGCGATAAATATCGCTATTCCTTGATAATATGCCCAATTGTTTTTTAGTTGTGAGTTAGGTAGATTGGTTTTTAGGAGGTGTGGTTATGGGTAAGTGTAGGGAGTGGTTTGGGGGAGGTATTGTAGAGAGTGTGCTGAAAGGTAAGGGAGAGGAAAAGCAGTATGTAGGTTCGAAGTGGGATCAGGGGGTGTGGTGATTGCGGAGTGAGTTTTTGAGGAGATGTCAGGAGTGAGTTGGGGTGTGGTTGGGATCAGAGTTGAAAGGAAGGATTGATCTATCTTCGTGATTTTTTCCGAGAAGAAGTGGGCAATTTCTTCACATCTAGTCGTCGAGGCCAGCGGAATTGGAGGTGCGGAGGAAGTTTGGTTACGAACAATGTTGAACAGTTCTCTGGGTCTGTTCTTGGCCCGATCGAGTTGAGTTCGGAAAAAGGATGCCTTTTCGTTAAAAATGTGTTTCTTGTATGTCGAGCTAGCTAATCTGAGGAGAGCCAGATGTGAGGGAGAGGGATGCTGTCTCCATGTTCTTTCAGTAAGTCTGAGTATACGTCTTTCTTTGTTGAGCTCTGAGTTAAACCATGATTTGGAAGGGATATTTCTTTGATTTTTTAGTTTCAGCGGGGCCAATTGGTCTAAGGTATCGGTGACTGCTTTATTAAAGTGTTCAGTAAGCTCATTTGCATTTTGTGAGGGAGGGATGAGGAAAAGTTGAGCATGCAGTTTGGACTCGAGTACATCAGGGGGGATAGGAGTTAGATTTCTGGTCCATTTCTTAGGTTTAATGATTTTAGTGGGGGGGGGTGCCGTGTTAGCTATGGTGAACAGTATGAGGTGGTGGTCAGACCAGTCGATGGGGACAATATTTGACAAGAAGGCCAGATCTTTATTGGTAATGATACCATCCAGGGTGGCTCCTTTGGTGTGGGTTGGGGACTGACATAGTTGTTTGAGGTCATTGATCTCGAGAAGATTGGTGAGGAGGTTGATTGTGGGATCATCGGTATCATTCCAATGGAGGTTAAGATCTCCAAGGAAGAGATTTTTAGAGTTGGATATTGAGGCTTGTGTCAGAAGGTTGGATAACTCATCAACGAAGGGATGAGGATCTCCAGGAGGGTGGTAGATATTATGTAGGCGAATAGGGTGGGAACCTTGTACTTTTAGTTCTGCTTCAAGGTATTCGAAGGTGGAGTGTTCGGATTTGTTAACAAGGGAGAGCTGAATTTCGTCTTTGAAGATGATGGCTAAACCACCACCTATTCTGTCAGGTCTGTCTTTTCTAAGGATAGAATATCCTGGAGGGGAGAGTAGGTCAAGTATGCTCGTAGAATGGTCATTAAGCCAGGTTTCCGTGAGGAACGCGACGTCAATGGATTCGGTAAGGATAGTTTCGGAAATTTCAGTGGCATGTTCTGACAGCAGATCGACAGTTCACAAGCATGCAGGCGAGTGGTTTAAGGTTGCATTTGGGTGGTGGGCAAGAGTGGATGGTGGTGAGTTGAGGAGGGGGTCTGGGTGAGACGGGAGAGAGGGGGATTCTGTTCGTCCCCAGTATAACGGGGATGTTAGAGTAGTGTGGTAGAGGATTATTGATTGATGAGCTGGGATAGTAGGAGTTGCATAGGTCAGTAAGGTCGGACAGGGAGAGATGGCAGGAGGTGCGGAGAGGTCTATGCATACGGCAGCGGAGAGGAGTAGTTCTCCAAGGTTTGTAGTTGGTGGTGTTTTTTCTGCCTGCGTAGGGGGAGTTTGCCCGACAAAGGAGGGTTCTGGAGCTGTGGGTATTAAAATCTATTCTAAGACGAGTGAGATCTCTTGTCAATGTGGAGAGGTCGCGTTCTATGTTGCGTAGAGACTGGGTTATTAGAGTGAGGGGGGACATAGTTGGAGGGGTGGAGGCGGATAGGGGTGTTCAGTATTAGCTGCAGAAGGAGGTCCATTATTTGGAGGGAGTGAGAGGTCAGGGGGGTTAGGAGGAGTGCAACGGTCATAGGGCGTGAGAGGATGCGTGAAGGGGGACAGGGGATTCGAGACCTCAGGGAAAGAGGTTTGAGATGTTGGAAGGGCGTGATGATTGCGGAGAGGGACAGCTTCAGGGTTAGGGGGCGATGTGTATTTCTGGTAGTGAGATTGTGGTTTCGGAGAGGAAGATGATGGGGTCGGAGGTGGCATGATAGGGGATTCAGGGTGGAGAGGAAGGGATTCAGGTTGGGGGGAAGGTAGGAAGGAAAGGGGTTAGAAATATAAGCATTAGGGGAAGGAAGGGACAGGACGTTAGAGTGCGTGTGGGGTTGGGAACGGGGGTGTGTAGGGGGATATCAGGAAGAGGGAGGGTCGTTAGGGGGCGTGGATATATGGAGGTCAGCGATTGAGGAGTGGCGTTAGCTGTAGAGATGTCAGGGGAGGGGGAGAGTGAGGTTATTGATTGGTGGATGGTGTTGTCTGTAGGGATGGTATGGGGGGAGGGTGGGGTAGGATGTAAGGGAGAGAACGGAAGGGCATTGTGTGGTTGGGAAGAGGGAAGGTTAGGAGCGGATTTGTAAAGTTGGAAAGTCAAGGTGCTGAAGTGGTGTTCAAAGGTGGTGAGGTGGGATTCTGCGGCTTGAATGAGGATGTTACCCGTTTTGAAAATGGAGATGTCAATTTCACCAGGAAAAGCTGGGGAGGGCGTGGTAGATAATTTAAAGCCATAGGGAATTTTGATTGAGTTGGTGACTGGGAGATATTGTAGGAAGATGCTTTTCCATTTGGAGGGGCGTTAAGAGTAAAAGATGTAGTTGGTTTTAATGGGGGAAGTGAGGCTGATGTAGTTATCGACAATAAGTGTTTCAGGGTTTCGGATGAGGATTTTGTGTTTAAAATTTTTCTTAGCGTATTTTGATAGATTCGGGGGGTAGAGAATAGACCATGAGTTAGGGCCATGTTTGGAGAGAGTAGAGTCATGGGGGGTGAGGGTAAGATTGAGGGGGGGCTTGCTGGGTCAGTGAGGTGATGGTGAGAGTTGCGAGAGGGTAATGCGGGCAATTAGGGGGTGGGAGGACAAGAGCGAGGTCAGCGCTAGAAGGGAGACGGTTGGGAAAGTCAGGTAGGGGCTGGGGCAAGGGTATGCAGTGACAGTGGGTACAGGAGGAGAGGGGGGTCAGTGCAAGAGAGGAGAGGGGGACAGGTCGGTGAGGTTCGTTGGGAGACGGAGAGGGATTAAACAATCATTATAAAAGTGGGAGGTTCGGTGAAAGGAGATGAGATGAGAGGAGGGGGGGTCGGTGCTAGGGAGGAGAGAGGGGGAATGGTAAAGGGGGTAAGAGGGGCGGGAGAATATTAAGGAGGGGAGCAATAGGTGTGAGTATAGGGCAGTAAATTATAAATGCATTTACAAGCATAAATGATAAGAGAAGTCATGGCATAAATAAAATAAAGATAAAAATAGTATTAGGAGGCCTAGTTGATCAGTACAAATTACAAAGCAATCATAGTCATAAATAGTCATAAAAGTTGCAGGTAACGGAAGAATATAAAACATTAGAGGGCCTAGTCGGTAGTCAGTGCTGAGATATAATTCTAACAGAGATTTAAATCAGAGCAGAGGGGCACAATATAAACAGTAGAGAGCCGTTACAAGGTGGCTGACAAATTGTAGGAGTTATCAGTAGTCTTTAACTTTGTGATTAATTAGTCCTTAATACTTTTGATTCCTATTTATAAATTCACCATTGTGAATGTTTCCCCGATGGAGGAGGAGTGGTCTGACAGGAAATGACAGAGGTGTCTTTCTCAACGGCACTCTCCACGGACATGGAATGTGCCAAACATAAATAAGGAGTTCTGTGTTGTACGCACCCACCTACATTGATTTCCTGCATATTCCATCTCACCTGGCAGTGAGGAATGAGACGCCCAGGATTATTGGTCTGTGCAGCTGTCTTCTGGAGAAAGAGGATTGTGCTCCTGTTCCTGTTGGTGCATATTCTATCTCACCTGGCAGTGAGGCATGAGACGCCCAGGATTATTGGTCTGTGCAGCTGTCTTCTGGAGAAAGAGGATAGTGCTCCAGTTAATGATTCCAGTTTGAGATTTGTTAATGAATTGTAGAAAGGCATTAGTCTGTTCAACTGAAACAAAAGTCTGAGATTGTCCCTTAAAAAGGACTGTCAATTTGGATTGCTGAACAATCCCCGCTGGTGCTTTTTTGTCGCTTGAAACTGTCAATCATTGATTTGAATTCTTTGTGCCGACATGCTGCAGATAGGGACGTATCGGAGAAGATCTTTAAAGAGTAGTTGTCCAAGGTTTGAAATGCTTTGTCTCTTATCGCTCTTGTCAAGACTCATTCTTGCGCTGTTCAGACAGCTGGTCTTTCTCTCCTCCCGCTGTCACTTTAAATATGTGATAAAAAAACATGGGGTAGGTTGATATCATTTTTGACAAGGCAGTGGTCAAGGCTACTGATTCAGAGGGAGTGCTTCCAGAGTCCAAAGTCACAAACGCAGTTGATGACTGGGAAATTGAGTTTCGGGGTGGCATTTTTGTTACCGTCACTTGTTGATCCATAGGTGCATCCACTGTAGCACCCTCTTGCCTGACATCTCTCAAAGCTCCTAAAGAGGGAGACTGATCTAGCCTCTATGAACAGACTGGATTCATGTCACTTATTCTTTCCGTTAGTGCCACTGCATTCCTGAGAGCCACTGCCCCTTTGTTTGCTCTACACTGTAAGTTGCTTACTTAGGGAGATAGTCTGTTGTTTATCCTCTGGAGTTTTGATGCTCGGCATCATGGAAGTCACTATATGGGTACAATGCCTTTTGCCACTTTACCAGGGATTCAAGCTTTTCCTGAGAGTTCACACAATGAGTGCCGCTTCATTAGGCTGTGAGAAGCACAGTCTGATTTTTGCTTGATGTACAGCGCATGCTGAGATGCCTCAGAAGGTCACAAGCCACATCGCTGCTAAGCAGGCTGCCTCCACAATCCTCAGTGAATCTCAGCTCTTGAGGGGCATCTACCGTACTCCCACAAGATGCCTACAAATGTTATAGTCTCAGTGAATTGGAGCGTCGGACATCGCCCAGTACAATGCAAAATGGGAGCTGTCACCGTAAACTGAATTAAACCTTTAAGCTCAGGTCATGACTCTGGGTTCTGTCCAACGCCTCACCTTTGATTTTGCTCCTTATATTCTTCTGATTGTACCCCCCCTCGACTGCCTCTGTGCCAGGTCCTCACTGTGCACCCCAATTAAGGCCAGCCCCTACAGTTCACTCCTGTCTAGTAATGCAGGAATAGCAGTTTAACATTACAGTCCCTATACACCCACCTCCGGGTGATGACCACACGTACCATTTAATGTTGTTTTGGCTGCTTAGGCTGTCCTCAGAGAAATACCCAGCCTCCTGTTGCCTCAATTGCAGAGAATCTGTTGCCAGAGTAGTCTCAGGTATGCCACTGCCACTACTCAAGAAAGTAAATGATGATGTTGATGAGTTTGAAGAATCTATACTAAGGTTGGAGCCTTACTATAAGTAAAACCATAAAAAAATACTATTCTTATAGTTGGAGACAGTGAGAAAATGACAGCTTAAATGAATTCCTCACTGCATTGAGAAGTCTGTGGAAAACTTACAGCTTGCGTTCCAACTCTGGTGAAATGATTAGAGATAATCTTATGGCGAATACCAATGTGAAGAATACAAGAATATGGTGGGGGGTGAGTGAGAGTGTGTTAATATCAAAAGATTCAAAAGATGGAGAATTCATGTTAAATACAGAAGACATATACAAGGGTTGGCCCTCTTCTAAGACCATAAAGGGATCTCTCCATTGGTTTTCCCAAATTCCACATGAACTGAGTGCGACTAATGGTTTAGTTTTTTTTAAATGATAAATGTTTCCCACCAAGTGGCATATGCGAGAACATTATAAAAGAAAGTCATCAAAGTCACATGGGGTTTTCAGTGTTAAAAGGTTTGTTGAGAAAATGATATTGGTGGTCTAGTATTGATGTGGATGCAGAGAGGTTAGTAAGATCATGTAAAGTTTGTGTTAATTCTGGTAAACATTGCAAAACCAATGTTCCACATATGAAATGTGTGACCTGGCCAACCATGACTTGGCAAAACTTGGTCTAGATATTTCTTACCCCATTAAAAGCTAGCTTCCAAATAGGCAATATGTTTTTGTACTCCTCAAGTATCACTCCAAATGGCATAAAGTTGGGTTCACAGATAAAGTCACCACAACTGTAGTATTAGAGTTCCTTATGGAGATTGTCAACAGGGAAGGCTCTCAGATGTCTTGCTTATAGACAAAGGTGTCCAGCTACTTTCAAGAGAGATGAAGGAATTTCTAAAACAGCACAATATAAAACACATCAGAACAGCTTTGTATGACCCTTAATGTAATGGGGAGGTAGAACGCTTTAACAAGAACCTTAATAAGAGTGTTGAACTTGTTTATATGGGTAAGGCCCCTTATATTTTAACTATCCGGATGAGATCATGGGCATACAGAATACCACCTAATTCCATTACAGGAGTATCCCATTCTGGTTGTTAAAGGGAAGACCTTCTAACAATTTTTGCTCCTTGTGGCTATAATCTAGATTACCAATCTGAGGTAAATGTTGCACCAATCAAAAATATTTTTCCATTCAAAAAAGACATAGCTAAGTATCAAGAAAAATCAAAAGCTAGCACGATGCCCTACATAAGTCATTAAATACGAACCTTCATGTTGTAGACCTTGTTAGAAGTTGCGTTCCTAAAAAAGAATGGAGAAAGGTTAGAGCAAGTACTCCAAACCTACAATAGTCAATGTCAATGGAAAAACTGTTATTACACAAGATGGGAAGTGCTGGAATAAGAGAAGAATATCAAAGTGTGGGAATAAAGTGAAAAATACTGTCATAAGTGATAAAATGTATGATGGTAATGGTGACAAATCAGGCCACATCCATATCCCAAAGAGTTCAAGAGAACATACAGACCAAAACTAATTTAACCAGATACTCTCACATAGTGGTGATATAACATAGACACAGTTTCCTGAGTCTTGAAGCGTTGGACGAGTCTTCTTCCATAGTGGAAAGAATAAAAACTGTAGCCCGCATCAGAACTCTCTCTTGGAAGGTTCTTCAAAAGTTCTGATACAGACACTTATTCCAGACAAAGAAATGAGATATGCTGCATTTTACAATTACAATACAACGTCTTGATTTGAGATAATGTATTGTTCCCTCTTCCATTTCTCCATGCGTAGTTATGGTTACTCCTAGAATGTTGAGTTCTGGAGATTTCAGGAGAAAGAGTTGAAAGTATTCTACCAATGCCAACTTGGGAATTTAGAAATGAAATAAAGGCTTTCTCTTAACTTTACCTCAGAGTTGTCGATTTTACAACAATGGCCTCAAGGACCAAACCATAAACCTTTTATGCAGGTGGACTAATGACTGTGTGAGAGAAAAACATAACATGTTAAGGTGGTTCTTTGAATATTACGACATAAACTTGTGCATATATTTATTTTATTCATTTACCTATTTGTCAAAAAAGCCAAATACATTTCAAGCCCATGCAATTTGGCAACGTACATCAATAATGAGCTAACAGAGAAAAACAGTATTTCCTCATTCTGTATTTCCCCGCGTTAGCTACTGAGAGCCAGACCCATTGGTTTTGTTAGTTCTGGTGGTGGAAGTGTTGGCAATGGTAATGGTGGTGGCAGTGGAAACAGTGATTGTGGTAATGATGATGGTAATGGTAATGATGATAATTGTAGTGGTGGTAGTGGTGGTGATAATGATGGCAGTGTTGATAATTGTGCTATTGAAGTTAGCAATAGTGAAAGTGAAAGTGATGGTGGTGTTAACAGTGTTGATGATGGTGTTAGTGATAATGTTAACAGTAGTAATGGCAGTGGTGTAAATTATGGTAGTAATGGCAATTGTAAAGATGGTGCAATGGCACTGTATGTTAACTGAGTTAGCGATCACGGTAGTGATGACGGTAGTGGTAATTGTGGAAGTGATGATGGTAATGATTGCGGTAATGGTGGTGGTGACATTGATGGTAGTGGTAAGGGTGGTGTTGGTAATGGTAATGAGTTGGCGGTACTGGTAACGCTGGTGGTAGAGGCAATTGTGGTGGTAGTGGTAAAGGGGGCAGTTATGGCGGTGGTAATGGTGGTGTGGTGATGTGGTGGGAGTGTTTTGGGTGGTCATAATATTAAGGGGCATGTCAGTGGTTTTGGTATTTTTGGTAGCAGTAATGGCGCTGATAAAGGTGGTAGTGATGATGATGGGGGTGCTGATAGTTTTGGCTAGTAATGGTGTTGGTAATGGGCTTAATTGTGCTGGTGGTTGTGGTAAAAGTGGTGCTAAAATTGCTGTTGTTGTGATGGAGGTAATTATGGTTGTAATGGTGCAGTATGATTGTGGTGATGGTGGTGGGAATGGTGGGAATGATGGTGGTAGTAGTACTGCTGGTGCTAATGGTGGTGGTATTGTTGGTAGTAATAATGGGTTTTGCAATTTGTAGTAGAAATAGTGATGTGGTAATGGTGGTTGTAATGCTGATAGCTGTGGTATTGGTGGTAATAGTGGTAATGATGTTGGTAATGGTGGTGGTATTGATAGTGATGAGGTACTATTGGTGTTTGCAGTGGTAATGTTAGTGGCAGTGGTGATAATGATGATGATGGTACTAATGGTGGTCATGGTACATGAGGATTAATGGTGGTGGTAATGGCAGTATTGGTAATGTGGAGTAATGTAAAAAAAAGAAAAAACACCTAGCTGCTGTGCTGCTCCCGAATGCTAGTAAAAGCTGTGAGGTAGAGTAATGAGGCAGACAGCAGCATCAAGGGGAGAGGAGTTGTATTCTTTTCTGCTACAGGGAACACCTAGCTTCTGAGCACAACAGCGGGGCAGGATGGAGCATCGAAGAGAACAATTTTTTATTGGGATTGTCTGATTATTTAAAGTATATTGTGGGCAGGAATCGATGATGGTATATTGGACTGTTTCTTATTCCACTGTAAAGCCCTAGACATCCCATTGTATATATGGATCACTGTAAATATTGCACCTCGCTGCACCTTTTGAGCACTGTGCCTTTTGCACTTCACTTTATTTTTCTTACATTCATATGTTTGTTTAGGAATAAATGGAGCAATATTGTTTTATAAGATAGCAAGTGTAATTGTTTGGTATATATGCAGATAAAAATAGACCCACGGAACCCTGATTGTTTAATTGCATATTGTACCCTGGTTCTGATTGGGCATAAGGGGTTGGTCCAGTGCATTCTTACATAATGTACTTATGCAGCACTCAAATAGCAATAAAGTGAAAACACATAACACATGAAAAATCCCAAACGAATTTTGAAAAATATTATTAAATATAAATGACAGGAAAATAACAAAAATTCATTCCAATAAGTAGAACCGAAGATATGAATTATGAAGGTTTTACAGAAAATAGCACCAGGAAGCACCAAGTGCCAATTGTGGTTATCATCATGCGCTGGACCGGGTCAAAGTCAAACGTTCAGGCCTACTGCGATGGAGGATTGGAGGTTAGGTTCATCCCAGTGGAAAGTTCATCTTCTAACTTAGGCCAGTACCATTTAAGGAGCCTCAGTTGGACCTTCACATTGGTGGTGTGGCTGTTGTTGGTGCAGAGATAGTTGCTGGTTGGAGCTTTGGGTTGGCAAGAAACATGGGGCGGTTGTTGTCGACGTGAGGAGAACCATGTTAGTGAAGTCCGGAGGCTGTAATCAGGAACGTCGCGTCAGCAGTCTGATGCAAGTGTGCGTTGGTCTCGGTAAAGTCTGCTCATGTTCATGAGGAGACTGGGGAAGATTCTTTTCATCATGAGGAGCCCAGAACCTCTGGATGTTCACCTGGAGTCCAGTTCCTACATTTTGCAGGTTGAAGGAGTACCATCTGACACCAGCCAAGTGTCCAGGAGCTGGGAAAACGCCTTTTGGGGACTAGGATTCACTCCAGCAGAGGCCAGTAGCAGGGTCCAGGCAGGTCCAGTTGGTGCTGGTCAGCTTGTCAGTTGCAGGGAAGGCCTCTGGAAGCTTGTTGTGTCCCTGTGGCTGCAACAGGAGGTCAGACAACTGACCCTTGGAGTCACTTTTGGGATCCTGGGCTCAAGGCAAGCAGGCCCAGTCTTTCTTTTTCAGACAGCACCACAGTCCCTCTTCTGAATCTCCACAAATCCAGAAGTGTTCTGATTCTAGGGATTGAGGTTGCCACTTTTATATGCAGTGCCAGCCTGTGTGTGTGGGGCAATCCCTAGCCTACTCCCAAACTAGTTCTGGCCAGTTCTTCCCTGTTGCCTGGATTTGGCTCAACTCTGTCTTTGGTAACAAAGGGGAGACAGGCCCAGTCATGAGCTGCATTTGCCAGTGACAGGGCACGTAGCTTCAGGAGTCAGGAAGGGGGTGCCCATAGTGCTCAGGCAATTACTTCAAGCTCAGGGAGGAGTGGAAGAAGTATTCCTCTATCTTCTCCCAAACTGAGGTTAGCACTTATAAAGTGTAATAAGGTTGCCCAGTATTAGTGTATGGTAGAGCTAGCCTTGTTACCGTTAAAAACGACTTTAGTAGTCTTTTCACTGTCAGGAAATGTAAAGCTTAAGAACACATATCCTACTTTTAAACATCATGCACCCTGTCCTGTGAGCCTTTCGGGCCTACCTTAGGGGATGACCTATAAGTAGTAAAAAATAATGTGTAGGCCTGGCAAAAGGTTTATTTTGCCAAGTCAAAATGGCAGTTTTAAAACTGTTTACATAATGTTCATAGACATAGTTTACAGGGCTACTTTACTATTTGGCACAGTATGTTCTGCAGTCCACTCGTAGTATTTCATTTATAGGCCCAGAGTACAAGTAATACCATATACTAGAGACTTAAAAATAAATTATTTTACCAAGTTTATGAGGGAGATCACAAATACCTTTGCACTGGTTAGCAGGGGTACTGTGAGCAGAGAACTAAAAGCCAACAAAAATGGGTTCAGCACAGGAAGGCAAAAATCTGGGGTGACCCTGCATACCAACATCAACATCAGCACCAAAACCTGGTGCCTGAAAACATACATTGTTTGAGCAACTTTATTAAAACATACATTGTTTGAGCCACCTTCAACTACTCCTTCATCATTTTCTTTTTAGCATTGCAACAATCACTGCAATACTTTGAGTAGGCAAGAATTTTGTCTTTCGTTTTCACTTGCCAACACATCACACACTGCTGAATATAAACACTAAACTCAGGACACAATCCTAACACAAATGTAGAGGCAAATCCCTCAATGCCTTCTTTTGTGATGTCATCAACTCCATTACACTGTCTTTAAATCTGCATCAATCTCTCCTAATATGGATGTACTGATTCATCATGATTTTGTATTGCTCTCATGAACAGTCAACTTATTTCTGGGGAACCTATATTTTCAAATGCTCGATAACCCGATTATATTTCTGTCTAACAATTGGGGGAGGCTTGTTAAGAGGGGCTACCGGCTTGTTAAGAGGGGCTACCATCTGTGGTTCTTCTTCTCACAATGTACTGTAGTCTTGCACTCATCCCACAAATCTCGAGGCACAACAATTGAAAATAAAGCATTCAAACCTGTCCAAAGTACCCTTGGAATTGTTCTTTCCACCTCTGTATACCAGTTTTCAGGCTCCTCTCTAAGCTTCATGAATTCTTTGTAAATGTGAAAAGATCACTTCTTGACCTAAGTACATGTACACATGCTCCTTCCTGCACTCCTTGCAATGGATACTCCTTTAAGAACCACTTCACATTCAGAATCACTTGCATTCACATTTTTCTTCATTTTGCTCTTTTTCAGTTCATCACAGCTTCCCATTCTTTGAACTTGTCCAACAACTCGCTAAGATTTTCTTGCAAGGTATTAATATCTTGTTTTTATAGTATACTTTCTGCCGATGTCATTCTAAAGGTTTCACTAGTTTTGTTCACGCTCAAATCTACATTAATTCGTTAGCCAATTGCTCAAGCTTCTAACATGCATTATGTACATGCTTTATTGCTTATGCACCCAAAAATGCTGTATTATATGTCGAAATTCTTTCACTGTATATTCCTGCTTCTACCATTCTTTCTGAATCCCCATTAAGTTTTAAAGCATTTATCTCCATAACTTCTGTCTTACTTTGTGAAAACGAACTAGCCTCCACCTCAACTCTCCTCATGCTCGGCTCTCCTTCTCCTATCCCTTCCGTCTGCACTTGTGTAGGAAAGTAGGATCTGCTTTCATGGTAAACCCCACTTTTTGCTAGTGTCATTATCTTTTTCTGACTAATCTCACTGGTATCCTGTTACTCAGGACCCCAGTCCCTGTGCTTCTTCCCTAAATTGGAGCTTGGTGAGTACGTATGTAAACCCCAGATTGGCTACTGGTGTACCCTTGTAAGTCCCTAGAATATGGTACTAAGGTACCCAGGACACAGGCACACCAGGGGCCCCCCATGGGCTGAATCATGTATTATGCCACCCATGGAAGACCACCCAAATTGTGACTACAGGCCTGCCATTGCAGTCTGTTTAAGCTGGTGCTAGCACCACTTACAACAGATACAAGTTTTCTTATATCTGAGGCCACTGCACTTAAAACCTATAAGTCACCCCTAAGGCAGGCCTTTCCATCCTGAAAGCAGGGTGCTCGGTTATAAGTGTGAGGGTGCCCCTGCATGAGCAGGACACCCCTACAATCCACAGAGTACATTCTCCTGGGTTGTAAGTGCATCAGCCATTATGATACATAGAGTGGGTATGCGTCATTACGTGATGGCTAACTCTAAACTGGCTGTAACGAACACTGGTGTGTTTGGTATCAAACATTTTGGAATCATACGCCAACACCATAATCGGTGTTGGAGGTATGATTCGATGCACTATGGGGCCCCTTTGGTAAACCCTCAGTGCTCCCGGTACCAGTCTTCTAGACCTGGATAGCAAACTATGGCTGCTGCTGACCAGAGACATGATTCTGTCCTCTTGCTGCTGAGCCAAGCCCAAGCAGGGGAAGGCAGGACAATAGACTTCCTGTCACAGGACAGGACTTAGTGTATTGGGCCAGGGTGGGGGTGCTTGCCAGCACCATTAGACTGCTTTGAAGGGCACATTTGGTGCCCTTCTTGCATACTCCAGTTGAAACCAGTTCAGGGAGCCGTCGGCTCCCGCTCTGGCACGAAACTGGACAAAGTACATGGGAGTATCCTCCCCACTGTCCAGCCCCTCCTGTGAGAGGGACCCCTGAATTGTCCCAACCCTTTTGTTGTATTCCTCTTAGGGTGTCCATAAACGGGCTTTCCAGTATCATGTCCTCATATAGGCACAATTCGCCCTGCCCTTATATAGGCATAAAATCCCAGCCCTTATTTAGGCATTAAACCGTGCACTCCAAATACAGGCATGGTCTCTGACATCCGTCCACCCTAACGTCACAACGAGTTCATGAAGAACAGACCCTTAGGCTGCGGGAGTTTCCCTAGCCCAGGACAATTGATTTCTTCAAGGGCTCATATATTATGCATGAACCATTATTCCTTAGGGGTTCATTCATGACGTCTTCCGCTGTCCGACTCACGTCAATACTAACATTCTTAGGTATTTCTCAGGTATAAATATACCATCCCCAGCCCCTGTAAATCAGAGGAGACCTCGACTTCAGAGGAGCCCGTTTCCCGGCCTGACGCACTGAGAAGACGCTGTCATCCCTGCACGCAGAGAGTCCAGCTTCCAGTGATCTGACTTCCCTTGCGGGGTGTTGGAGTTCGAGTCTGGCAAAGAGATTCCTACCTCTCTCATTCTTCAGGTATGGAGCTGACAAGAACCTAGAGGGACTCTTGGCATACTAGGCATACTAGGCTTAACATACTCTTAGTATACCATAGTAAGGAATACTTCACCTACTTCATACCTCTCCCTACACCTAGGTTAGGTTAGGTACATTGGGGTAGAACTAGATTAGAAACGCATCGTATGAGTACTCGCATTTTTAGTCTGTGTTATTTATGTAAAGGCATATATACTAAAAGATAATGCTATCGCAGTATTATTTATTTCTACTGCTCACACTGTACATTATTTATCTCGCATACTGTCTTGTGATCGTAACAGCACATTTTACTTACACCAGAAACAAGACTGTTCAATAAATCTTTTATTGAAACGCCCGTCTGTTCTTTCTGTGTAACTTGGAGAAAACTAAGCATGCACAATTGAGCTGAGTGAAATAGTTATCTATTGTTTCCACGACTCTGGGACACGTTCTGATTCTAAAGGGAAACAAAGTGGTCATGTTTTGCGGCTGCCAGAAACTACTCCCTTCTTGTTATCCAAGGAGTTTCTAGTGGCCTCTGAGCTAGCTGGCACAAGTAATTAAGTTTAATATACTCGATAGGGACATAGTGACCTTAGTCCTATGTCAAACCTATAGGATATATTATTCCAATGCGCAGAGCCTATTAGGGAAATAGGAGCTACACTACATGGCGCCCAACGGTTTGGTAAGGCGGTAATTCAACGTTAGATACTGAGTAACTCAGCCGTGCTTTTTCTCTCAGAGACCCCTACCCATATACTCCAAAAGACGTCTGGAGTGGGCAGGGTTAAGTATCCACCAAGGCTACATAGGGAAGCACCCTATATATTAGCTGTTTGGTTTGCTCAACGTTGAAGGATACAGTGTTCCAAAATATTGTGCACCTTATCTTTGTTTCCTTGAAACTTGTTCTACATTTTTCAAAAAACAAAATGACTGAAGCCGGAAACGGGGAAGCTGCGGCTGATCCAGCCCAAGCAGCAGTTTTTAACATTACAGGTTTAATTGAAACCGAGGAGGGTGTTATAGACATCCATCCAAACTTAAGAAGAGCCATCACTCTAAAACTCATAAAACATGGCCTACCACCAAGAGGAGGTAGAGCAGTTTTCGTGATAGAGGCACATGAATCCTTTCAGACAGAGGTATTCTATTCATGGGTAATATTTCCTGAATCCAATCCAGTAACACACATGTTTCACTTCTACAAAGAAGATGATCCACCAGAGGAATACATTCCTTTCGAGGATATTGAAATTCCATTAACATACCAAGAGCATCAGCTCTGGTTTAATGGCGCCCTAAAACATCACAGAAACATTACCAGGCTCGGTCCACTAGGTAGACCAGGAGCAACATGGCCGATTCTAGCCGGCTACACACCTCATCCTGAACTGGATATAATGTCAGATGAGGAATTACTTACTCAACTCACAGAGTTAATAAAAATCTACAGACAATTGGTCCAATATGTCATGTGGACTTTTACAGTCCAGCAACCATTAACAATTCCAAATCCAACTCCCCAACAGGGGAATACACTAAAAATTACACCACAGACTCTATACGTAGTCATGGGTAAAATGCCCACAAAACGTGAGCAAATTCCATTCTGGATAGCTCAAAAAATTACTCAAATCGAAGCAGTATTTCCAAATACTAGCCCGTATGAGAAACACAGAATACTGACAATCAGTTTACCAATGGGGATCACACCACAACTGGAAGACTGCACCACTTGGGGCTCAGTCTTTGCTGCCATCTATACTAAAACACATGGCATTCCGTCAATTGCGGTAATACCTGATGTCCTGAAACAAATTCAAAACGAATACGGGGCAGAACCTGCTCTAAATTTAGGTATGAAATTACTGAAAAATTTCGACCAGGTCTCAACAATAATATTATCTAATATTAAAGGGGAGGCAGCAGCAGTGGCGATCCGCCAAAAATTAAGGGAATTTGATGTTACAGAACATCAAACTGAGCTACCCAGAATAATTGAACAATCTTATGCAGAATTAGGCAGAGATAGTTTGGGTGGAAGACCAGTGAAGCCGAAGCTATCTGAAAGTCCTGAGAACGACTCAATTAAACAAACTCCTACATCTTCTAAAAAGAAGTGGGAGACTAATAAACAAAATTCAAATGAGAAACGTTCTCAATCCCGAGGTAGGTCTCCTCAAAAGGAGCCCTCTGAAAGGAGGTATAACCTCAGGAATAGGGATAATTTGAGAAAGCCTGACAGGTATCAAGATACTGATACACGTTCCTCTCATCCCTTTCAGATCTCATCACAGACTTCGGAAAGAAGAGGACGATCGGAACATAGAGAAGAACGCGTGAAATCGAAAGACGACAAACACGCTCCAAAGACCAAAGTAAAACCTCAATTCTCCAAAAAGAAAGTAGCAGGTCTAAAGATCAGACATGCCGAGAATACTGAGAACACAACTCAAGAACGGAGAATGGGCTCAGACAATGCTGGACAGTGCAGCAGAAGTCACAATAGCTCGCCAGAACATGAAGGAACTTCTGGAGATAGTGGACTTGAATGAGTACATTAAAGTAGAGACTGTAGACACCAGGGTTAGTACTCCACAAAAGTTATATGAAATAACTCTCCGGATGGAGGGAGACAAACCTAGACAGGTGAAAGCACTTTTTGGGAAAGACTATCAAAGGGCTATGACATACTTCTAGCAGAAAAGGACTGGCCACCACAATTTGTCAGGGAGTGCCCACATGGCGAGGACATTATTATGCCTGCCTTCTCCAACCATATTCCAATTCACCTAAGATATACATATGCCAGGAAATGGGCAGTGGCCCAGGCCCCAGCATTATATAAAAATCATGTAGGATGGGATGAGGACTCACCTCACCATAAAATACATCTGAAACATGAACCAACTACACAACGGCAGTACCCAATAAAGCAAGAAGCTAAAAACAGGTCAGGGAGATCTTAGATCAACTTGAATATCAAGGGGTGATTGAAACATGCACCTCCTCAATGAACAATCCTTTGTTTCCTGTCTCCAAACCAGACAATACATATCGTCTAGTTTTGGATTACAGACACCTAAACACTTGTTCTAAAACTTTTGCAGTGTAAAATGCACATAGCACAGCATTAATGAATAACATTGTGCGTAAGAAATACAAAACAACATTGGACATCTCAAATGGTTTCTTTTGTCAAAACATAGCACCTGAAAGCAGGTACTTAACAACATTCTCCATAATGGGGACCCAGCGTCACTTTTGTGGACTCCCACAAGGGTTCAAGAACAGCCCAGGTTTATTCTCAGCGAGGGTAACGGAGTTACTACAAATTTATGACAATGAGGCATTGTCCTATGTTGATGACATCTATCTGACAGACGATGACCTGGAAAAACACTTGAACAGGGTGAGCACCATTATACTGGGTTTCGCCTCTGAGGGCTACAAGTTCAACTTTAAAAAGTCCAGAATTGCCCATCTCAATGTCCTATTTCTAGGATATGAACTTTCAAGTGAAGGCAAGAGCTTGGCAGCTAACTTTTTACAAAAGTGTGCGCTGCTCCAACCTCCAAAAACGCTAAAAAACTTACAATCCATCCTGGGTTTCCTAAATTTTGGAAGAACATACATTCTAAATTATGCAGAAAGGGTTAAACCTCTCTACGCATTAATCAAACCTGATTTTTCGATCAGAAACTGGACACAGGAACACACAGAAATCTTGCGTTCACTCCAGGCTAACATGTTAGCAACAAATCACTTACAAACACGCGTAAGTCAACGCAATTTGGTGATACGAATAATTTCGGGTCAATGTGGATTCACCTACTTAACCTTCAATGAGGGTGAGAAAATACCAATCGCATACAAATCTCATTTGTACACACAAGCGGAAATGCGCTTCAGTTCAACTGAATAAATTCTAACAGCAGTTCAAACCGCTGTAGCAAAAGAAAGAGCCTTAGCCCAAGGGAAACGCATTATTGTCGCAACCCCGGTACCAGCTTTAGAAGCGGTCACAAAAGCAAGCATTCCAAATGCTAAAGCATTACATCCAAGATGGATACAATGGGTTAATTCTCTTGCTGCAACAGATGTTGAATATGTTTTTGATCCAGATTTAAAAACACAAGCATTCCTGCAATATGAACAAGAATGTCCTCTGCCTACTGAAATTCTGACTCTCGATCAGGACGAATTCATAATTTACACTGACGGATCAGCACAACCCACAACAGGGAGTAAGCAAGCTTATAGTGCAGCGTGTGCAATCGTTAAAGGTCGCATGCGAAATAGCATCTTCAGACCTATGGTCACAAAAACGCAGTCTCTAGGAGATTGTACAGCTCAGCGAGCTGAACTACAAGCATTCAAACTGGCACTTGAAAGTACAGATCGAGAATTCCCCACACTAATAGTGTGCGATTCCTTTTACTGTGTTCAGTCGTATAATGAATATATACAAAACTGGCTTGAAAATGGTTTCAAAGATGTGAAAGGTGGCACAATAAAGCACAAAACGCTTTGGGAACAAGTAGTTCAGTTGAAAAACGAACTACCAAAGGCTCACGTGATCCACACACTGAGTCATCAACGTGATGGCGTTCACGTTGCAGGGAATTCATTGGCTGATGAAGCCGCAAAGGGGGCTGTCCAGACGGCTTCCGTAGCTGCGATCACTCGTTCAAAAACAAAAATAGACGGTGAGATAATGTTGGCTGTCAATGCTTCAAGCAAAGGCAGCAGTGCAGCGTTACCAAAAAGTTTCCACTCAAGTACTCTTATGTAATTGATGCAAACAACGTTCCTTTTGCTCGAATCCCTTGAGTGGGGGATAGGGTAATTCCAAACATGGAACGTAGAGCAGCCTTGACTTATGAAACACATTTGGGGGAGGGTCTGTCACATCAAGGGATCTCTAAAACAATTTTGACGTTAAAAGAGATGTACTGGTGGCCTGGGATGAATATAGAAATTCACATATTCATCAACAACTGCTTAGACTGTAAATTACAGCGAGAGGGCCACCAGACACCATGCTGCGAATGCGGCAACCCAGTACAGACACCATTGTTAGACAGCATTAGACTATCTACTCGCCTGCGTCCTACTGGACAAAGGCATTCCCACAAATACTGAATCTAGGTTCCTATGGATATGGCCTCAGTGCTCAGCTGACGCTCGAACTGTTATAAAAGATTTGCGAGTCTTTATCGGCACATACGCAATAGGCACGCTACATTCTGACCAGGGTCCTGCGTTTAGCTCTCGGGCTTACAAAGATGCCATGGCCAGTCTGGGCGTTGCATTGCGGTACTCCTCTCCATTCCATCCTGAGGGAAATTCGGTTGTGGAAAGGAAAAACCGGGACATAAAGCAGTCTATAACAGCTAGGGTATTAGGTTCGGGTGATGGGTGGGTCAAACACCTTAATGGGGTCCAACGCTCATTGAACAATCTGCCAAGAAGTTCTCTAGGGGGGTCACTCCATCTGAGGTCCTATTTGGGACAAGAATATGGGTACCAGACCTTGAACACATAGGCACAGTGGTGGAAAATAAACCGTTTGATATCAAAGATCGTTTGGCTGTTTTACAGGAACTGAATGAGTTAAGAACGAAACAAAGCAACGTATTCCTACAGCCAATCACCACTAGGGAAAAATCGGCGGTCCCAGCAAGGCCTGTCTGGATTCCCAAAGTTGGGGATCTAGTCAGAGAAAAAATTGCGGACAAGAAGGAATTTGGACCTTCTTACAGACAACCAGTACCTGTCCTAGCAGTTCAAGGAACAAGAACTGTACTTCTGCCGCCCCTTGCTGGAAGAAAGGAGAAAAGATTTGTGTCCATCGACCTGATCAAACCACAGTATGTGGCCAATACTAAATAGTAGGCCTCGTGGACTCCGACCTAGTAGCAGACGCACTCCTCTCGCTACTATCCAAGAGGTTCAGACTGAAAGACTGATAACAATCGAGAATTCAGCTGTAACAGATGGAGGACTAAGCAACAATGCTATGGAACTCATCCCTCTTGAAAATCAAGTAACAGTTCGTCCAAATACACCTGTCTACACCAATGTAGCAAGTGATGAACTGGTTCCAGTGATTTCTACAAATCCTGATGCAATTCCAACAATTGATAGAACTGCTTCTGGCTATTTCATTAACTTTGATACGTTCTCAGAAGAGCCGAGTGAACCTGAAACGACGCCAGCATCATTCAAATTCAAGCAGCAAGTACAAGACTTTCTTCACTTTCTGAAAAAGACTTATTTGGTTTCTCCATGGATTGAACTCTGGATTACATCTGGACTTTTTGTTTTCCTGCTCTGGCTAGCTTTGGTTACAACTGTGAGCGTGCTTATAAGTGGCAGATACATCCATGTGAACACTGAAGGAAAAGGCGTGAACGTACTTTTGAGACCTCATAAATCTTCCCATCGTGAAGCAAGAGACTTGTCATCAGTGAACATCACAGCTGTTCCTATACAGGATGGTATAGTGTGGGACAAAACAGATTTTGACATCTTCGGCCCGACGGAACAATTGAACATTCCACATTTGTTTAAAATTTCACTAAGTGATCTAATTTCGTCCAGTACCTATTCTGATGATTGGGACTTTGAGACTGTTAACAACATAATGTTTGACCTAGAAAAATCTGCTGCATTTTCTAAAAATGAATATTTAGAGGGTTCATCAGACTATGAACAACTGTAATGTTATAACCACTATGGTCATCATAATTTGCATAAATCTGCATATCCAAGAAATGTGTTTATGTTTAACCAATGGGAACATTGTCCTACACCACCTAAAGGTAGTTCAAAAACATTTGCCAACAAGTTTCCATATTTTTCAGGTTACAATACATCTGATCCAGAAATGTTTTACTATAAAAATGTAAACAAGACAGGGCTGAAAATTATGTTAACAAATACAAAACAGATTTACTCTGCATTATTTAATGCCCAACTGTCTAGACAGGGTTTCGACTTTTGGAAAGACACAATAGACACAAAAACAGTCTGGGGTACTAAAGATTGGCAAGTGCAGGGGATAGAAGCTTTATTTAGAGCCTGTATCATCCCTGAACAAATAATGTTTTTGAATGAAACCATCCAACAAACATCTTGTCTTGGATTACCCAAGATCAAGGAGATGAACACACCTTCTGTACCAACACCTGCAAGTGATAACGATACACAGGCAGTGGTGACAGTTGACAATATACTACAACTCAACAGATCTAATCCTGATTGGAAAAAATGGTTGATCTGGCCCACAGACATGAATAACTGTCATGAAAGATTCCTGAATAAAACTCAGGGCTTTACTATTAATACGCCAGACCCAAGATACGTCCAAAGACAACATCCGGGGGTAGTAACAACATACAGTGTAGGAAAATTATGCCTCGATTGGCTGCATAAGTCTACACTACAGGATGTGAAACAACACTTAACCTTACTTAAAAAGGACGCAGACCGTAGGGAATTCTTGCTTGGACCAAGAAAACCGCGTCAAAAACGTTTCATATATGCCGGCATTTATGCTGCCTATAATGAAGCATGGAAAGTATCACAGATGGAGGCCGCAGAACGAATACGTGAACTTGATCGTATTAATTTAGAGAAAACACTCTCTGTGGTCGACAATGGGTTAACAACTTTTTCCTCCAGAATATATTCATTGGATGGCATTGTATCCTCTGCTATCGACATACTAGAACAAGATTTGGCGATGTTACAACACGGTGAGTCTCAATTACGTTCTATTGTGTTATTAAGCTGGACGCCTCAATCTTTGCGAGCGGGCTATGTGCCTTGGCGTTTTATCAACACGTCAGCTCTGTTTGCAGAATACAATCTGACTGATAAACAGATCGAATTGGCACAAAGAGGAGCAAGGTATACAGTGCTGAGCATTGAAAAACTGGAAAAATTACCATTCACAGTGGCAGAAAAACCAGCTACAGAATGGCTTATTCATGGCAAAATAACATTACCTGTGACTACTTTTCAGTTTCAGTATTGCCTCAGACAAATGCAAGCAGGCAAATATGAAAGGTTGGGTAAGGAATACATTAAGACATCTTGGGATTTACCGTATACATATAGATGTTGGAGTGGGGATCGTGAAGTGTTTTTGAGCGGTACACACTGTAAACGTGCACTGAGCGGTTCACTTATATGTCAGGACATTTCTTTACACGGGGCTTGTAATGGTTCTGTGGCAAATTTGTCTTGCCATCAGCAGGGTACACCAGCTGCTGTGATTAATCCAACGTTTGGACAACTTTCTAATGGGAGTTACCTCATGTTGAATGATCAGAGTTGCTGCGGCATGCTGCCAGGCATCCCATATCTAGTAACGGTCAACTCCAGGGTCACTTGCTGTATGCAAGTATTGTTTGCCCCAATAGACACAGTCAGGGAGTCGCCTCTATGGCCTTCGCTGAACGTCTCTTTTATAAGATTTGATACTTTGAGCAGAATGAAAGCCATGCTTTTACAGCAAACAGTGCCTTTGACCTCGGCCAAAGAAACCTATGATCTACAAGTAGCAAGGACTTCGGCTGAGATACAGACTGTAATACGTACAAACTGCCCTATACATTTCGTAGAAATGATAGGACGTATCTTCAATATGTCTGATACAACCGGAATTGTACATGTATTTAAGAGCATCTGCTCCGGTCTGTTAGCACCTTTCCAGGCAATACTCGGAATCATCCCGAACTTTGCACATTCGGTGTTTGGTGGCATACCATTAATTCTAGCACTTGTTGCCAGAATTCTATTTCTCTTCCTGCTATTGCGCTATGGCCAGCCTATTACCAGACATCACTCCGAGCGAAATGGAGAAAGCTCTCCTTGAACGAAAGTGTTGTGAGCGAATAGTACAGCTATTGGGCATGACTCGTCTACGGGACTTGAATACCACGTGGTTCCTGTCATTCAGACCAATCTGGCAAGATTGCATCTTACCTGTTCTACGATGCCTGCTATGCGGTGAAGAATGCGTGTTAGACACTTGTCTCACATTTCCATCAGCAACGCCAACGGATGTCGATACTCTGCTGGTCCCGATAACGGCCCATGCTCTGTGTTGTCCCCAGAGGCTACCAATCCTGATGTCAGCATTCATTGAGATCTCACAGACGCTTCCGGCTGCTGCTGAGGTACGAGAAAGATCTACAGGCACACAGGTAACAACGGACGCGAACATTGCTGCGGCAACCTATGCTGGAAGCGATGCTTCTCATCTCTGTGCAATTAATCTACTACACGAGGTGTTCCAACTGACACCAACTTCAGTGGATGATGTTTTGTCTATAGAAATAGATGATCTCATGTTTACACCAGACCCGTAACCTGACTCTGATTCAGCATACAGTGTTCCAGAGATGCAGTAACAATTTGGCCTTCATTTTCAAAACAACTTGGAACTCTACCAAAATTGAACTTTTTTCCCATTTTTCGAACGAAAATGGCACTTCAATATGCTTAAAGTAGAACTAGCCTTATAGTACAGACTTCACGGTACTTCCACGGACACTTAGTCATCTTGTGTGTCTAAAACAGTTCATTAATTTTCATGACATGAAATGACTTTGATTTTTGAGAAACTTATCGATCATTTTCTGTCACATGTAAATATTACTGCTTATTTCATTCCAATTGCATTTATTTTCGAACTTTATGCCTGAAATGAAAAAGCATTTGCTTCAGATGTACAGTACCTTTTGCATTTTTTACTATGTTTTTTAATGCTTTTAAGAAATATTTTTTAAATATGCGGTACTCCATTTAATGTTTAGCATTTTAAATGTTTAGCATTTTAGTATTATCGTACACACGAAAGTGGAGTGGGTGTTGTATTCCTCTTAGGGTGTCCATAAACGGGCTTTCCAGTATCATGTCCTTATATAGGCACAATTCGCCCTGCCCTTATATAGGCATAACATACCAGCCCTTATTTAGGCATTAAACCGTGCACTCCAAATACAGGCATGGTCTCTGACATCCGTCCACCCTAACGTCACAACGAGTTCATGAAGAACAGACCCTTAGGCTGCGGGAGTTTCCCTAGCCCCCAGGACTATTGATTTCTTCAAGGACTCATGTATTATGCATGAACCATTATTCCTTAGGGGTTCATTCATGACGTCTTCCGCTGTCCGACTCACGTCAATACTAACATTCTTAGGTACTTCTCAGGTATAAATATACCTTCCCTAGCCCCTGTAAATCAGAGGAGACCTCGACTTCAGAGGAGCCCGTTTCCCGGCCTGACGCACTGAGAAGACGCTGTCATCCCTGCACGCAGAGAGTCCAGCTTCCAGTGATCTGACTTCTCTTGCGGGGTGTTGGAGTTCGAGTCTGGCAAAGAGATTCCTACCTCTCTCATTCTTCAGGCATGGAGCTGACAAGAACCTAGAGGGACTCTTGGCATACTAGGCATACTAGGCTTAACATACTCTTAGTATACCATAGTAAGGAATACTTCACCTACTTCATACCTCTCCCTACACCTAGGTTAGGTTAGGTACATTGGGGTAGAACTAGATTAGAAACGCATCGTATGAGTACTCGCATTTTTAGTCTGTGTTATTTATGTAAAGGCATATATACTAAAAGATAATGCTATCGCAGTATTATTTATTTCTACTGCTCACACTGTACATTATTTATCTCGCATACTGTCTTGTGATCGTAACAGCACATTTTACTTACACCAGAAACAAGACTGTTCAATAAATCTTTTATTGAAACGCCCGTCTGTTCTTTCTGTGTAACTTGGAGAAAACTAAGCATGCACGATTGAGCTGAGTGAAATAGTTATCTATTGTTTCCACGACTCTGGGACACCTTCTGATTCTAAAGGGAAACAAAGTGGTCATGTTTTGCGGCTGCCAGAAACTACTCCCTTCTTGTTATCCAAGGAGTTTCTAGTGGCCTCTGAGCTAGCTGGCACAAGTAATTAAGTTTAATATACTCGATAGGGACATACTGACCTTAGTCCTATGTCAAACCTATAGGATATATTATTCCAATGTGCAGAGCCTATTAGGGAAATAGGAGCTACACTACACTTTCCTTAGGGTACTTAAGGGCTTACCTGTGGGTGGTTCCTTAGATTCATCATGGGACAAGATTCAGATCCGAAACCACTTCATCTTCAACCTTCTGGGCACTTTGGCCTTCATTGGGCTTCGCTTTGGGAACCGAGACTGCAACTGGGAATACTCCTGCTGCTCCTGGTCTCATCGTCCTGCCAGTCTTCTGCATGGTCTGTGCTTGTGCTCCATACAGGTTCTTCTCCAGGCCTGTGGACATCCAAGACACCCGAAAGAATCTTCCTTTGAGTGAAGGAGTTACTCCCCTGCATCTGCAGGCACCACAACGAAGCTGACCGGTCTGCTGTTCCTGAGCTCCCTTGGACTCCGAAAGGTTCAGCAACACAGGTAGTGATTCTGCAATTCCCTCGAGGCCTGCACTGTCTTCACAGCAAGTTTGAAGCCAGTATCCCTTGTCGGAACCGCTGGAGCAGTACCCTGTGCACCACTTCAACTTGCCGTTGCCAAGGCTTGTTGACTTTTTTCTCCAGAGATCTTTGGGCTCCTAGAAGCTCCAGCCTCAAGCATCTCTTATAACTAAGATCTTTATCCTCACTGCATCCTCTGCATCGTGGGCCTTCATCATTGGTGAGCTGCTCAAGGTCCTCTTGCGACGCCGGTGGCTCCGCCTGTGGGTCCTCTTGAGGGTCTTCTTTGGCTCCAGTGGGCTCCCCTGCTTGCTCGGGCCTGTTCTGACTTCCCTGCACATGGTGAGTCACTTGGACCTTGTTGTTCCCGACACTGCACCTTTTTCGTCTATGTTTGTTGCCGTTGCCAAGGCTTGTTGGTACTCCCGATGGACACCGACCCCCTGGCTCTTGACATCCAACGTGGACAGCTCGTGAATGGCTCCTGGTCTTCCACAGCGTTGCCTGGTCCGCACAGCTGCAGCGCCAAGTTCACCATCAACTCTCCTGCATCTCCGACATCGGTGGGCCTTCGTCTTCTGTGCCTCCTGGTCACTTCTGAGTGGCATAGACTCTGTCCCCTCTGCTTGCAGGTACCTCTCCTCTTGAATCCACCTTTGGGTTCCACCGGACTCTTTCACCTTCTTCGCCTGCGGCATCTTCACTAAAGTCCTCCATTGTGGTCTACGGCGGTTTCCGATGTCACTTCGCACCTATGCACCGGCTTCCCTGGTGTAGGTATCCTGGTTCCCGGGGTATTCACGGGTTGGGTGACTCACAACCTTCCATATTCCACAGAGTTTCTTCAGGGTCCCCTGCGAAGGGTCCTTCTTCTTGAAAACTGCTACCGTAACCTTCCCATTGGATTGTATTGAGCATGCAATCATGTTCCCACTCTGCGCAAGGCCTCAGTGGGGTTCCCGGATACTTATCTTGGGTGGGTCTTTGGGTCCCCGACTCTTCTAGGTCTTCTGGGTCCAGTCTCGACTTAAGTTGTGGTTCACATTCCCCTTTATTAGTATATGGTTTGGTCCCCCCCTGGAGACCATTGTGTATTTATGCTACTTACGTGTTGTATTACTAAAGTATTGTGTGCATTGTGGTTATATCTCTGGGTAGGAGTTATTGTAATGTGCTAGTGAGTGTTTATAATAAATACATATTTTTTTAACTACACTGTGTGGTTCTTTTTTCATTTAATCTATACTATATGATTAGATCTGGTAAAACAAGCTGCTTTAAACTCCTTCTGGACTAAGCCTGAAGGCAGCTTTCCACAGCTACCACTTAGAGAGCTTTCTAAGGTTGTCTAAGACCACTAAAATCACCATAAGGGTTGTCTGAATTAGTGCAGGGTGCTACACTTACATAAGTGAGCACCATCTACTAAGCCAGCCTCCTACAACTTGCACATGAGCCTCCTAATACGCAGCTGGTCTCACTTCATTCTACAATCTGTCCATAAACACATCCTCTCACTCAGTCACTTTGATTCTTTTCTATCTCATTCTGTTTCTCATATTTGCTTTTATTTTTATCATCTTTTGTTTTCTTTATGTCTGATCATCAGTAATTGCAAGAAAAGCCCCCATTGTTTCCTGCACTTCTTGATACCATCTCTTCTTCTGTAAACAGAATCTTATATCCAACCAATGGTTAACAGCTTTACCCATGTGTCCATAAGCATGTTCATATGTGCTTTCTCATTTTCCATGTAGTCCACTCATTCAAGACTTTGAACTGTGCAGGTCTGGGCTACGGCTTCATCTTAAACATGACATGCCTCATATTCAAGATCTTTTTCACTTCGAAGATAGCATGCACAGGAATTCTTAACTTTTTATTGTGAGCAGTAATTTTATTACATTCTGTAAACCACAGGCCCATGTGCATACCTGAGGTCAGGAGCATCTCATGGGCTGGGGTACCGACAAGGGTGGAATATCTTCCTTTGAGGTGGAAAACGCAGACTTATACAAAAGTAAACCCAATTTAATCTCAACCTAGCTTCACAGTAAGTATAATACTAATACAGGTGGACAGAATACGAATTTAAACTGAGACCTGAAACACAATATGAAATGTTAATAACTTAAACAACACCTTTGCATGTCCCCCGGGATCGCAGATGGAAAATCAAACTCACCCAAAAAGGGTGATAGCACCATAGTTTATGTGTTAAATCAATAGACAGACTGGCACAGAATCTGTACATTTCGGAAAGCAAGAACATTGTGAATGTAAATCAACAAATAGACCGAATGTGGAGTCTGCATTTGAGAAAGTAAGCCAAAAACCGGGCACATATGCGAAAGAGGACACATTGTATAGGTTTCAGGCAGAGAAAGCCACAAATTCAACATGGTGAGACCTGACACATTAGGGCTCTATTAATAAAGTTAAACACATATAAACCTATAGATGTTCATGAAAATATGATGCTTTAAACACAAAACGTTACGGAACGCCTACTTTCATGCATAATTATATAAGGCATACGTAGGAACTGAGGGACATAACATGACACTTGTGCAACAAATAAAAACAATAGACAGCACAACTGAGGAACAACTCTTAGAGCAGACTTACGTAAAGAACACTAAATTTGCTACAAATACAGAAACATTCTGCACATGGCTTTCTTCTTGAGAAACACAAAATAATACATTTCAGCTCTACAAGTGAATAGTACTGTAAAATGAATTCTATTTCTCTCATTAGCTCGTTTATGTAATTTAAAACCACATTTCTTTTCGGTCACTGAAAAATGCATGTCAATGCAGACTGACTTTGGCCCAGTCATTACACCTGAAGACTGGTTATGCTAATTAAAACCCATTTAAATCAATCATTATTTATATATATTAAGAATGCGTTCACTATGCCCTAATTATCTAGCCTCGGCATAAAGGAAAAATAATTACATTCCAGCTAAGTACCTGCCACAAAGAATTAGACTGCTATTCCTCATTTCATAGTGAGAGTAATATCTGGCATTGGTGGTACCTTCTTTTTAGAACAACTCCATTTTTCACTCAATTTAACAGTAAGTATCTTCAGAGCCACCCTGTGGATGTTACACCCATGTTTAGGTCTCGCCTAGCGGTGCAGCGCATGCGCTGCTTGCTTTGCGAGGCATGCAGTATACGCTATAGCGGGGGGAAGCTCTGCCCACTTTCCACGCATCTTTTTCATTGGCTTAAATTGTAAATGCTGCATTCTGATTTGTTTTCGGCTTGTTAGTCCCTCCTCCTGACGGCCATGTCATCATTTTTCTCCTTCTATGGCTATTGGCCCCTTTACTTTAAAAACTCTTTTGTTCCCCTGCCTCCCCCCGTCCCCTCCCACAGTCCGTGACTTCTCTGCCCACCACCACCCCCCCCCCCCACTCCCGTTCGTGCCTTCTTGGACGCCCGCACTTTTGTTTACAATACAATAGGTCTCGCGTAAATACGAGACCTATTGCATTTTTAAATGCTTGTTTTCTCCTGGGATTGGCTGGCTGAATTCGCACTCTATTTTGCCTGACCTGTCCAGAACACATGCGCAATACAGACGGCTATCTTACGCATGCGTCCAGCAGCCGCCATAGATTTCCATTCACTCTCGCGCACCCCTCGATAGCGGCCGCCGCTATTAATGGCCTTTTGATTGTGGCGCCTATGCGTGCGATGCCTGTGTCTTTGTCACCCGCCTGTCTCGGGGCGCAGTAAATGGCAGCTCTTTGTACTCCAGGCATTCCTGCGGATAGTTTATGTTGTGAATCACCCCGTTCACAGGCAGGTCTCGGAAGGTGAGAGTGGCAGCTCATTCCCGGGGTTTGCTTGCTGTATGCTCTCGGTCTGTTTGTGTGCCTTTAGTTTTTGAAACATTTTGCTCTCCGCTTCCCAGCAGAGGAGCCGGACGGGCATATTCGCTGGACCGGACGCATGGACTCGCGGGACCGGACACGTGGACTCGTGGGACTGGACGCGGCGGTGTTTCACCTGGGCGCAGGCTGGTAAAGTCTCTTGTGGCGTGGCGTGGGTAGCTGTACTCCTTGAACATGCAATAGAAACGGGAGAGGCTGCACGGATCGCATGGCACCAGTGTCACATCTCTGTTGCATGAAAAAAGAAACTGCATGTGTGTGAATTCTATTAACCTGTGTTACACTGGTCTAGGAAAAAGTGTAGTAAAACACGACCACTTGGCAACATTGTAAAAGTACTAATTTGTGACAAAGTTCTCCACACACTGTTTTAAAAATAAGTTTACCAGATGGCAACGAGTACATTATGCTCCAATCCTGTGCTTTTATTTAACAACCTAGTGCATTATGGGTGTTGTATTCTTGGTTTTTTGCCGCTGCACCTATTGAACTAAGCATACACCTCAAAAGTGCAATTTGTATACTGGAAGCCCAGAGCTGGAATGTGGTGTCCCTTATTACATGGCTGCGTCTGAGGGTTCCTTTGACTAACGCGTAATTCTGTGTGACTTCTCCCCCATCACATGTTCACAGTCCATGCGGCCTTTCACACGCCTGAGATGGTTAAAATAAGTACCATATAACTATATGCGATAAACATCTGTAAGATAGTACCAAGAACCTTCCGGTTGAATGTGCGCTAACAAGGACACATGCTATGTTATTTCATGCTATGGTGTTATGTTATGGGGTCCTCTGTAGTAACTTTAGAGCCTGGCTCGGATACAGCCGCAAAAGCAGCCATAGTGGATGAGGTCTGAGGCTGGAATGAAAGCTTCTGAAAGTGAGAAAGGCGCTCCGTCCTGGTTGAGAATAGCGGGGTCCCCTTCCTGTTCCGAGTGAATAAATATGCTGTAAAATGAAACCCCTTCTACCACAATATACTCGTCTGAATTTGAAACTGCCATTGACTTCACAAACGCCAAGGGACGGCTACAATCACACAATTTATTAAAGTGAGGAAGCCAGGATTAATCCTAGATTTCCTTTTTTTATATTATGAAGTTCAGCCACTATATGTTTATCATTTGTTCCCCTTTTTAACTCCAAAGGTAAATGCTTTATTTTTAGTATCTCTTAGCTCTTGAGGTTAAAGCATGGTGGCAGGCAGAAGACACTCAAGGGTCCAAAATGTTTTCCACTTAAGCAAGTTAGGCCTCTGGCTTCAGCCTTGAGTAGCTTGGCCACTCCTACTCAACATTTGTAATCAACAGCAGTACCATATATGCATCATAATCTACTAAAACCCTAATTGCAAGTTGTGAGTGCTTCCTGTACATAGCATTGCCAAGTGGACAGTGACTGGCAGTAAAATAGGACAGTAATAGCGAGCAGAAATAGAGGCATGTTAGGGGTCCCATGTTGTGGTTACAGTGGCAGGCAGTGAGATTGGACAGTGAGCGGGGTCAGACCGAGGCGGCCCCCGTTGCTCTTACTGTGTCTGGCAGAGAAGCAGGGCAGTGAGAACTTACTGAGACAGGCCACAACAGATCCGAATGTACACCTAATAACAAACTGTGGTGCTGCACCCTTTTACTGCCTAGTGCACAGTAGAAGAGTTAATGTTGCTGTTCCCACAAGAATGTGCTGCATAGCTAAATACTTATAAGGTTCCAAAGGTGAGACCGAATGCATTGCAAATGCTTGTTTTAGGTTATGACACCAGTTTACTCCCCGACCAATCAGTGAGTGGAAAGGCATGGCTGTCCAGTGACCACGGACATTTTGAAACCCTGGTAACTTTCCAGTGTTAACCCCCTGCCCCACCTTCACCACATCACCAGCCCCCATTTTGATTCTCAAGTCTGGGGTGAGGGTAAAGAGCGTAGACGGTGGGACACTGGCTTTCATACCCCTGGTCACTTCCATTTCCTGTCACTGTCCCCCTGATCTCAGAGACTAGGGGTGGCCAGAACTACCCAGGACAACCCAGGGGTGGTAGCTGCAACTTACTGCCGACTACCCTGAAATGATGTCCTTGAAGGTACCATCTTTTGGACGTCTTCTCAAACCTCGACATAGTATTTACATCCCCCACTAGGACCCTTTTGGACTCTAAACCGAGTCCTTTGTTTCGCATTATCTTTCTCCACATAATTTACGAACGTAGGGAAAATATGCATTTAATATAAATATTTCAACTGAATGTTTAATCCTTTGGTAGATAGAGGCATGCACAGCGCCTGGCCTTACATGCACCGCACATCGTGATATTCTAGTAATCTTTCCTGGCAATCTCACGATCAGAAATACAACAAAATAAAGTGGACCAGGTTTGCAAAAGTTTAATTAAAACGTTGTCTAATTACAATGATCAGAATCAGAAATATCACCCTGATTTGGAAGCAGATGAGGTGTGCGGCGGCTCGGGACTCCCCGCAGACTGATCAACCTCAGAGGTATTCAGTCGCCAGGTATAAATTCCGTGGCAGGCGAGGCAGTCCTGCAGATGAACTCAGTGCACTGAAGAACACGTCATCGCCAGTGTCCAGCCCAGCGGAGCCTGGTAAGTCTTTTCTGCACTTTGTTCGAACCATTCCCTTTAAGTGATAGAACTTTTAAAATGTTGAATAGTAAGTTCTCTCAGAACTCGGTCTCCAGGCTGAATGGAGATACAGAATGTCCACAAACCCTCAATGGTGGGGACCCAAATTGGTGCAGATTAAGTACTTTCTTTTTTTGTCAAAACTGTTTTTATTGGCATTTTATCATAACTCATCACGTGGTACAACGGAGGGGATGACATAGATCCCAACAACAAGGTATACACCTTCAAAATACAAGTACAGCTCAGGCAGAAGCTGAGTTAAGTAAAAAAAACACGTATATAGTATAATACATCAATCCCCTCACTGTCGTCTTAGCTCGAAGTACGAGGCCCCCAACATAAGGTAAAAGAGCTCCCCTCTACCCCCAGATTCCCTTACCTTGTACTTTCTTTTCTTCTTTTTTTTCCAGTAACAATGATGCGATTTTATGGAAGATAAGAGACCGCGTTGATCTGTGAGTGCAGAAGAGATGGGCGTGCATCCGGGGGTGCTGCCAAGGACGTAAATGAGAGAGAGCCAGAGGTAACAACAACTGCCCTTTGGCACTTCCGGTACAGCTTTTGGTACCTCTGGTTCCAGGGGGTAAGAAGGTTGGGGACAGAGAATAAAATAAAGGGTTCTCAAAGAGCGTACTTGTAATCTGCACTTACCACTGTTTCCACCCCTAAGCCCTTAGAAGCAAACAGTGGGCACCTGAGAGGCAAAGTGTGCGCCACGAGATTAAAGTTGCAGTGTAATTGAGGGTCAAAGGGTGCCTGATATCACTTCCGCCGCCCCAGACCCTTGCTGAATGGAATACATGCTCGGGATCGTCAATTTTCAGGTAGGAACCCAGGTGCAGTGTAGGGAGAGCTCACCTGACTGGTACAAACAGCCTAGGGCACTGGGTGGAAGTGTCAGGGGTGGATGTGCCAAAGGCACACACAATGGCAAACCTTTGGGGTATTCGCATCCGTTGTACGTGGCCCTTCCTACCATGGAAGGGGACGGAAAAACCCCCCAGCCCCCTCGATGAATGGGGTGAATATTGCGCCGGTGCGCTCACTGAAGAAGAACACTGAGTAACTCGTTCAAAACAAAACCTGCGAACTGGCCGCATTGTGAGCGTTATTACAGGCTCGTTGTGTGGAGGAGCACTCAGGAAAACCTACAACTTGGGTAGATCTCTAGTGCTTAATTTGTGCAGGTGTTAGCAGGTGGTGAGCACTGACACTCATTTTTGGAGACGGGCACTTATTTTTTATCCGACTTTGACCCAGAGCAAGAGAGGGAAAAACACAAGGGAGAAAGAAGGAGGAAGCGAAAGACAGAAAAACCCTGGCCAAGTGAAAGTAAAGAAGCAGGAAGTGTCTGGTGGTGGACTCAAGAGGAATGAGAAGGAATCAAGGCCGCGCAGTCCTGGTGTTTGGCACCAGCATTCCACGGAGCCGGCGCAAGCTTCTGAGCAAATCTTTAGCCTTGAGCAGTTATTCTTTTACACATTAAAAACTGTAGATTTCTGTAGCTACTTACGGCCAATATGAACCTCCTACACATCTGAGATCTACACAAAACATAGATGTAAGCCTACGCTTTTTGGTCTTGTGTTGAGACTATATAAATGATGGTGACTTGGTCCCTCTAGCTTTTGTGTAAGGGGTGTGCATGGGAAGAGTGTTCCAAACACTTCATCAACAACAATAACAGGTTCCCTTCCCAGCTCAAATATTCAGTTGGAAAGGGACCCTGTTATTGTTGACATATATACCCCGTCCCTTTTCTTTGCATTAGGGTATCTCCCTTGCGGTTTTGTGATTCCAAACACTTGATCCCACTACCAGTGGCTTCCGCCATTCCGTTCTTTACTTCCGGGTCTCTGGCAAACTGTCCGGAAGTGGAACTGAAGTTACGTGGTGGGATGCAAAGCATAATCATTTTTTTAGAGTCAATTTAGAGTTTATTAATTCAGAGCTGCTAGGAGCATGACACTGTTTTTTAAATGTTATATTTGATTTGGCTTACAGCAGAAGATTGGAGGGTCTAAGTCAAACACAAGACTTCCTGTGATGAAGCTGCAGCATGTTTGTGTTGCCTCTTGCACGCGGCAGACTAAAGTGTAGGATCTCAATGCAATCAACTTAATGCCCTACAACTGCACTTGTTTATGTTTGTTTGTTTTATAAAGCACATCTATCACCCCACTGGGGTACCATGGGGCGAAACACAGGTCATAAACAAACTTGTAGCTGCTGTTAGGGCTTTAAGTGGGCCAGGTCCTGCAGCAGTTCTAAAAAGCAGGTGCTGAGACGGTTCCCTATTGGGCTCTCCATTTTTGCCCTCACCATCAGGATGATTTTTTTTTTAACTCTGCAGCAGTGGAAACCTTCGCTGCCTTTGATGTAACTTCAAAGAGACTCGTTTTAGTTCTTTCACAGTCTCATTATTTTAAAACTGAAGCATTTTCAATATCTTATGCAACAAAGCCATTCTTGTTGCTTATTTATCTTATGCAACTAACAACCATTGAGTAAGCCAATAGTCCTGGCTTGTTGTAGATATAATGTTACTTGTTGTATCATTTATTTGGATGCAGTGACAGGGGCAGCAAACTACCACTCGGGGGCACACTATGCTAAGCACATATTTTTAGTTTACCTGTTTTTAAGTCACGCCCTTAATTACACCAGCCACGCCCCTTTGAGAGACCCCCCCCAGTTTTTTCATTCCACTTAAAGCTGTAGCTGCTGTCTGGATTCTAAGTAATTAGGTCCAAGGAAAGGAGAGGTCTTCAGCCTTCTCCTAATTTTCAGGCGTTCTAGCTCTCCTTCAAGGACATCAGGGAGACCATTCTACTTTTGGGCTGCAACTACTGAAAGGGCTCTGCCTCCAACTATTTTGGGATTAAGGCTCCCAGTTTTCCGTTTTTACTGATTTTTACAGAGAAATACATACAGAAAACCATGTGTTTCCTGTCTGTATTTATTTTTAAAAGCGGAAAAATACAGAAAACTGTGTTTCTTCTGGGCGACTCGCCATGCTGTTTTTCGTGGTTTCCAGGACAACAGGAGAGCGGATAGACAACATTGGAAGTTAAACAATCATTGGAAATGCAATCGGTCTCGCATTTGTTCGAGTTAGAGCTATTTGCATTGTAAATGGCAATGTCTTTTATCTGTGTGTTATGGAGTGTATGAATGTGGTGTGTCCTGGAATTATGTTGGTTGGATTGGATTAGTTAGCTGTGAAATTGTGTGGTGTTGAATTGTGTGGTGGATTTGTGTAGTGGAATTATGTGGCATGGTGTGCTGTGGAATTATGTGGATAGTAATTATGTGGTATTGAGCTACTGGAATTATGTGGAGTGGGATCATGTGTTATGGAGTATGATTATGTGGAATGGTATTTTGTGTTGTGGAGTTTGTTGGAGTTTAATTATGTGGTGTGCTGTTGAATTTTGTGGCTAGATGTGGAATTGTGTGGTTTGATTGGATGTATGTGGTGTGTTGTGTAATTGTGTTGTTCAGTTGTATTGTTTGGTTTGGTGTCGAATTATGTGGTTTTGATTGGAAATGTGTGGAGATGAATTGTGTGGCGTGGAAGTGCATGGTAGCTTTGTGTTTTTGGTGATGACAAAGAAAAAATAGGAAGGAGCTAAGCTCGAGATCTGTGTGTTTGGGTGTTTAAAAAAAAAAGAGTTTTAGGTACTGGCGTTGTAAATGTATTTTACCTATGTGTTATGAATTGGAGTGGATGTATGCGGTGTGTAGTGAAATTATGTGTGTTGGATTGGAATTGTTAGTTGTGGCATTGTGTGGTGTTCAATTGTGTGGAGTGGATTTGTGGTGTTGAATTATGTGGCATGGTGTGCAGTTGTATTATGTGGATAGTAATTATGTGTTTTTGGGTGTTTTGGAATTATGTGGAGTGGGATTGTGTGTAATGTAGTGTAATTATGTGGAATGGTATTCTGTGTTGTGGAGGGTTATAGAGTGGAGTATATGTGTTGTGCTGTTGAATTTTGTGGTATGGTGTTGAATTATGTGTTGTAATTGGATATATGTGGTGTGTAGTAGAATTGTGTTGTAGAATGAAATAATGTGGTTTTGTGTTGAATTATGTGGTGTGGAATGGATTAGTGTGCATGCACAGTAAGAATTCTAGATTTATCAGTGGGTTCTCTGAGTTTTCTTTACAGATTCCATCACTGCCCTACATAACTCCAAATCAGCAATTTTAATGATCCCAACTTAGCATGCCTCTGTTCATCCGTAGCCAGTGAATCACAGGTCAGCTTCCACCTCCATGAAAGGCCCATCCTCTTACCCCCAAGGTAAGGGTGTTGGTTTCACACAAACATTTCAAAATGTAATTTTAGCACACTCATAATTTTTAAAAGTCAATCATAAGTAAACCAATAATTTAATCAGGACTGTCTTTTAAGCAACTTGTCTGATATGAACTCCAAACGTTAGAAAGCAACAAAGCAGAGATGTCAATTCTACACATGCACATCCCCCCCTTTTCGTCCGTCGGAAAGTAATTCCTCTAGATGTAAGTAGAATGTAGTGCTCTCAAAGCATATAACCTCCCTCTGCTTACAGGAGGCTAGATCAACACTCAAGATGGAAAGACCCACTTGAGGTTTAGACAATAAATAACATAAATGCTGAGGCACAAAAGGAAGTCCAATATTGTGTAGCTGGCTATTAGCCACTCAAGTAGATAAGAAGTCCATATAGCAATCCTGATTTCTCTTTATGTATCCTTTATTCCAAAATTAAGATTTTCATAACATCCGAAACAGGCAGCCGACACGTGTTTCGTCCGAAAGGACTTTCTCAAGGCTACAAGTACGATGGATGTACTATCTTTAGTACACATGTTGCGTACCTATATTGTTTTAATTGTACATATGGATATTGTGATGTGATCAATATATTTTAATTGGATATTTATTGTCACTTGCAGCCTTGAGAAAGTCCTTCCTTTTGTGCCTCAGCATTTGTGTTATGTTATTTATTGAACTCCAAACGTTAGCTGCTAAGTCTAAGAGCAACTAATGATGGCAACATAAAAAAAAGAATTCCACAAAACTAATGGCTAATCATATATGTAGGTCCACACAAATCAAGTCCACCACCCACTGCCTAAATCAAACACTAGCAATGGATGAGCCACTCACAGCTGTCACGTGAAAACCAGAGAGTTACGAACGTCAAGTTAGTGGCTTTCACAGGCATACCTTTCTATCTTTCTGATCCTTGAAGTCCAGAAGTTATGTGAAAAGATTTATTACAGACCAGGAATTAAAGAAAAAAGTCAGATATAGTTAACTAACCTCCCTAAACAACTGCCCATCACTATCTGATGTCACGCTCCTGTCCTCCATTTCTATTTATTGGGACTTTATAGACAGAACATTAGCTTTACATCGCCGAATAACAATTGTCTTAAACCACAGCTCCATGGTCTAGGAGGGCGGGATATGTGCTTTCAAGCATCCAGAAACTCATGTTTACGGTGTTTATTTATTTTGAATACCATGATCATGCAATACTTAGTTCAATTCAGTTGATGTTAACTAAGACTGCAGCTCCCAGAAAGCTGTTGTTACTGGAAGGGATGCACTGGTCTACCATAGGGAAGTTAAAAGAAAACGTGAAGTCGGGCCATATTAGATGCCCAAATGCCATAATGCTGCACCTACTGTCTTACCTGCCCTGTGATACTGGTGATGAGTGCTACGTTCATGGGCTTTCCGTTGCCCCCGGGGAACTGCTGACTGCAGACTTGGATTTCTTGTTCTGGCCATGATGGGAGGGCTGTCGGAGCATTAGTGGAGGTCACAGGTGTTGCGCGTGCAGGAGACGAAGCGACGTGTAGGCTGGAATTTAATGAACTATTTCCACTTCACAGGGGAGGGACTTGTGGAGGCCAAGTCTCCTAGTGAAGCACCAGTAGCAGGATGGGCCTGGGCAGTGCCACTCCGGGCCTCAGGTGTGCCAGGAGTGGGGCAATCAAGAGAGCTATGGAGCAGTGCACCTAGCACAGGCTCTGCTGCTTCTTTCAGATTAAAAAGAGCCACTCTGCGGCAAGCAACCAGTGACATCACATGATACTGGCATGGAGGGGACAACACTTCCGGATTGGCGGCAGCAGCCCACGGACGCCGCATGGTCCTGCCTCTGGCACTGTAAACAGGGGGAGACGCCGAGGTGGGCAGCTCTCTCTGCAGCTCTACTGACAGGGCCTGCTAGCTACTTAGAAAATCCTATCCTATCCTGTAGCTGTGAGTGGTGGGAGGGAGGGGCTTATTCTCATGTATTGGAGTTTGCACTTGATACAGCTGTAGTACTTTGTGCATTTAATAAGTAATACACATCACACTTGCTACAACTTCACAACCTGTAACGTTTCTGTTGAGTTTAATAGACACTCAGCTGATTGAGTTTGACCCTCACCTTGGAACACAACTCCCCTTCACGTTTAGTCGGAAACTTCAAATCTGACTCCCATGGCCTCTGGGACTTTGGGACCTACTGTGTGACTTATCGAGTGGGCTTTATTTTTTTATGGACATGCCTTTTTTTTAGATATTAAACCCTATATCTTGGTACAATCAGGCAGTTCCTAAGGGTTAAACTGTACTGTGGCCGAGCATATTACATAACTGTCAATAAAACATTTTATGAGCAAGGCTGGGTTTGATCAATTCCCACAGGTGATCTTAAAAGAGTGCTGTTAGCATCTAAAGTGGCAAGCCCACTGATACCAGTGTCGCTCATCAGGGTGTGTGCCTTATTATACAGCCGTGTGCTGTACAGAATAATGATTTCACTGTTACCTTCTGACACCGGAGAATCTCATTTCCTCCTTCACTGTGTGTACAGTGGAAACTGTAACAAACCGTCATCATCCGCACTCAACAAGCGCTTGTTTAATGAACAGAAAAAATGGAAGACAGTCTTTATACACACCCTTCTTAATCTTGTCTCCCATTCCCAGGTACGAGATTAGATCACGAAGGCTCGAGTTTTACATGATTTATCTAATGTTGTAAAAGAAATGGGCATCAGTTTTAAACCACTTGCTGTTTGTCCAGCGATCGTTGGATCTGTGTTTTTATAGAATCAACAAGCCCCTTCAGATGCCATTATAGCAAACTTTATTATTGTGGCTGAATGTGGCACAATATATGCAGAGGTGCAGACTTTGGAACCGGAGACCTGGGTTCGAGTCTCGGTGTCGGCTCTCCCCTCCTTGATATAACAAATTAATACTAATTCAAATTAAATAATATCACATAAAAACGAAATGAAACTATGCCATATTTGTAAATAGTTGAACCCGAGCGCGTGAACAAAAGCCCTTGTCATTCGGAAACATTGTATTGCGACGGGATGGCCAACCAAAAGGATAGGCTGCATTCCCAGGCGGGAGGAGGGGGCAATCGCGCTGTGAAGGAGCCTGACGGGATGAGATGGACGCCTGCTGGGATGACCAAAAGAAACAATTTGTGAAATCGTCATGGGTCACAACAGAGAGAGAAAGGATGGACAAACACCAATAAAATGACACCCTTTCAGAATGCCACAGGTAACAACCAATGGCAATTGATCGGCATGACAAAAGCCAACAGAAGAGATAACAACAGGTCTTACAGACAGCTCATGCGCTGTCTAGGCTCGACCTAAAAACAGTTTGAGACTTCCTTAAATACAGGCATATGTTAACATATAGTTGTATTATAATGCTGATATTTACCTGTGGGTGTAGTGTTTTGCTCTATTTGGCTGCTTAAAATGCTAAAGAACGACAGGCAGCAAAGTATAAGTGCATGTTCATCATTTAAATAAGTGTGGAAATATACCGTTTACGACTCCATTTATTTGCAAAACACAAAATAAATGTGGACAAATACCACTGAGATGGCCCAAAAATAAATATGGATAAATACAGATGGAAATGTTAAAAACATAAATACAGTAACACAGGGAACCCTGCTTACGATTAACTCGGGGGACTATCAGGTTAATCGTGAAAGCTGATCTCAGCGTGCCTGTGGTACAGTGTAATTGCAAGTGGGATATGGGGGCTTAAAGACTTGGTTGGTTTACTGATTTATGTACTAAGCAGAAGGATTTAAACAGGACTCTCTCCATCTCTTCATCAGAGAATGGGATTTGATGGCACAGTGCTTAAATGGTTTGCCTCATTCCTCTCGGACAGATCCCAAATGATCAAGATAGCGAACAGTCTTTTGTGTCCATTGGCAGTAGGTCAAGGCGTCCCTCAAGGTTCTATCCTTGCACCCACTTTGTTCAATCTCTACCTGGAACCATTAGGGAACCTCCTAAGTAAATCTGGGATCCATTACCATCTTTATGCGGATGACACTCAAATCTACCTCAAGGTGTCTTCTGCACACGATCTCTCACTACTCAACTCCACTCTCAACTCTATTCACAACTGGATGTTAGCTCACCAACTCATTCTAAATCCCTCCAAAACTGAATTCCTCCTCCTTTCTACCTCTCTCTCCCCTCCTCCTGTTCAATCTTGGATGGATCAGCTGAACTTACTCAACAACAAACCCATCATTGTCGACAGCACTAAATCCCTAGGTGTCATACTTGACAAAAGACTCAACTTAATCTCCCATATCAACTCTATTGCTAAGAACGCACGTTACCAGTTGCGCCTTCTGTGGGGGATTCGTCGGTTCTTCCCGGAGAAAGACTTAAAAACCTTGGTACAATCGCTGGTTCTCTCTAGACTGGATTATTGCAATTCTCTTCTGACGGGCCTACCCAAATCCCACCTCTCCCCTCTCAAATCCATCCTCCATTCAGTAGCTTGCTTCATTTCAGGGTCTAAACGAAGCGACCACGTCACTCCTATCCTGTCTTCTCTTCGATGGCTTCCGATCGAGGCAAGATCTATTTACAAAACTGCCTGCATCACACACAAAGCCTTGCACACTTCCTCCCCTCGTTACCTGGCGAATAAATTTAAATTGTCCGGAGGCTCTCGACCTTCTCGCAATGCGGAAAAGCTTCTGCTTGAGCCCCCCTCCTTCAAAAGGGAAAGATCGATGGCGCAATCCTTCTCAGGCAATGCGGTGAGAATCTGGAACCTGCTTCCCCCATTGCTCCGTGCCACCTCCTCTACCCGGATCTTCAAAGCTGACCTCAAATCTCTTCTCTTCCAAAGACACTTTGAGAACTAATACTTTCATTCTCAGGCCCCTCTAGGAAGTTCGCTCATCATTGTAAATTTGTATTTTTTCTTGTACATTCCTCACCCTTGCGTGCTGTGTTGGATTTTGTGTTTGTGTACCCTTCCTTTTAAGTCTCCTGTTTATCTTTGTATTGTTCTATTGTGTAACACTTTTCTCTTATAACGTAACTGGTTCTATTGTACAGCGCTCTGACACCTTCGGGTAATGTCCGCGCTTTATAAAAATGCACTAAATAAATAAATATTTTATTGACAGCCAATTAAGCTTTGCCTACACGGAGAAATGTGGAAGCTGAGCTGTGCCCTGTTAGACAATCTTGCTGTGAAATTCTTGATCAATTTTAGTTTCTTATCGAGATAAGCTGATAAGCCAGGTTAATGGACCTGCAGTAATCCAAGCGAGATGACACAGTACATTTAGAATAGTTATCCTTTGAGTAGGGCTAGACAGATGGAGAACTCGTTAAAGTGAGTGCAGGTGACTGACAGGTTTTAGTTACCGTGGATACTTGTTCTAATGGAGCCAGTGCAGATTCTTTTTTAACACCAAAGATCTTAACTATTTGCACCAATACCAGAGGAGGTCCTACACTCTCTGGCCAAACAGTAGATGGCAGTGGTGCCAATGGGTTCCACTATACCTAACATTTCTCTTTTTCAACTGTTTTGAATGTGGTTTTGATAGTTCTAACTCCTCCAACATTGCACTTTCTCTTGGCAGTGAAGCAGATTCAATGATGCCTCAGGACTATCCTTTCTAAAGCTAGCTACTATCTGCATGTCATCACCATAAAAGAAAATCTTCAGACCAAGAGATTCAGTTACCTGGACTAGTGGAGTTAAGTACAAATGGAAGAGCAATGGTAACAAAATCGATCCCAGAGGAACTCCACATTTAAATTATCCCAGTGAAGACACGTGGGGCGCTAATTTAACTAAAATAAACTGTTTGGTAGGAAGTCCTTGAACCATTTTAGAGTTGTTCCTCTTTTCCCTAACTTTGCAAGCGTGGTCAGGAGAATAGCACGATTTACAGCATCAAAAGGTGCCATTAGATAAGGCAGTATCAGAGCTGTGGTGGACTCTTCATCTGCCACATATCTTCGCTCATCGAGCACTGATATAATGGTCAGTTCTGTTCTATGTCCTTTTCGGAAACCCAACTGTGCTTGGTAAAGGAGATCGCTTGAGTCACAAAGCTCAATATTTGTTTGAATACTGCTCTTTCCAAGATTGTGCTAAAGAAGGGCAGTTGAGGACTGTCCTGTGGTTTGACAGTATTTCTAAATTAAAACCAGTCTTTTGTAGCAGTGGAGACACCCAGGCTATTTTTAGTGTATATTGAACAATATCTTCCTTCAGGGATGCATTCACTATTGCTGTGGTCCAGCCAGAGAAAGTTGACAGTTATTCTTTGTACAACTTTGCTGTTGTGGGTCAGCCAGGGACCCCAAGGGTTTGTATTGTTTCAGTAGCAGAAGAAAATCACAGTTTGTGAGATGAATAAACTTGGTGACTTCCCTCTCCAATTAGGACTAAAATAAGGAGGTACAAGCAAATGTGATGTTTTTGTCCCATAATTTTAAGCTATGAGAAAAGACACTAGATGTCATCAAAGTCAAATCAACTGAGTGTTTATGCTGTCTTTAAAAGGTTTTGATTGCTTCAAGGCACGAGGTGCAGGAACTCTTTTCTACAGAACGAGGCATGCTTGAAAAAGTTAGTTAATGGGCAGACTTATTTCTGATATTCAGGGGAGGAGGGTTAGGTACTCAGGGACCAACTCCCTATCCATCCAGTGCCACTGGGGATGCCCCAAGTGAAGTCGTACATGTTGATGTCATTGAAGCGAGTCCCACTGAAAAGAAGTGTAGCTGTAGTGGTGTGTATATGTTTCTCTATTACAATAAATTATTGAGTTTCTACGGCTAAGTTAATTATCAATATATAATATGTGACTTGTGGTGAAAACACTGATTCATGCCTTACTTTGGGCTTTGAGAGTTCTGTATTGACACAAAAGTGTGCCTGAAGGGAGGAGGGTACCTGGTGAGTTACTTATCTAAAATACTGGAATTAAGTACACTCTGAGTTTTCTAGCACAGTGAGGGAGGAGGTCAAAAGCCGCCTTTGGCATGCCTGGGCATAAGTAAAGGAGAATGAGTTGAGAGGGTGCCCAACAGGGAAAGGTGTGGGTGTTAACAGAGGTGATTGGGCTGTTGCTGGAAGGGTAGAACAGGATAGAAAAATGAGAGAAGGAATGAAGAGTACCTATTAAGAGATATAAAAATTTGAATTTTTTAAATCATGCTTTCAGGAAGAAAAGAGTTATAGGTTACCACTGGGTTGATTTATTTATAGGGTCTGATTATGAGTTGCATGGCGCACTCCCTCCTGCACCATTGAATTACAAGATACTGACCCTGGAATGGGGAATAACCATGCTGATCCAGAAGCACCAGGCCCAGATTTCTTGGTTACCCCTGATTCCAAACACTCTTCCGTTCCCATAAATCATCTGTTCTGCTCAAGTGGTGAATGGGAGTGTGGGGCAATTTGAGATGGTAGTGTAAGGGCTATTTGAGGTAGAAACTTAGGTATGGGGTTTGGTCAGAGTAATAGGGGGCAGGACAGGCTCAAGGTCGGCTGGAGGAGCATCACACACTCTCCTCATCTTGTAGGAGGAGGTTCAGAGTGGCTTGGGCTTGCTTGAGCCCACAGCACCTGCTGGATAAACACACAATGTTTACTCGCTGGCTTTTCTGGCCAATAATATTGGACTTGGTGTTTATGCACCTGGCAACCCCCTATGCAGGAACATTGGGCCAGTAGTAATCAGCTGGACTAGTACCCAATACGGGGGATACCGCCCCAGCCATCTTGTAACCAGCCCCTAGTCTAATGGGACAGTTAGTATTAGCTGTAAGTCTTGGAATGTGAATGCCTTTCAGCATCATAGTTATGGAATTTATTTCAGTTTTCATTACCTTCTGTTCTTTGTATGCAACCAACATTGATAACAGGAGCGTCTATCATTGGAGCTAGCCATTCCTCAGAGACCATACATACTGTGTGGTGATCTGAACTGTCTAATGGATTTCTGGTTGGACCGATGAGTATCCCATATGTCCAGGCTCAGGATTAGACAACCAGACCAGTTAAGCATCTCTTCTCAACATTTGTTTTCATAGAAAAATGACGGAACAACAACCCGTTGAGTGTTTGTACACTATCTTCAGTGTTGTGCATATAGTTTCTACTTACATTAGTTATCTCTTGATGTGTTTTTTGTCTCAAATACTAAGATCAACTTCTTAAATAATACAGATACTGCTTTTAAAAATTGCACACTGGCTGTTCACATACCTCAATGGACAATCAAGAGACTTCCCCTTCATGACATGATACTTTTTTAGGCTATGTGCTAGGCAGTCGAAAGGAATTCATAAAAATGGAATATGGAGAATACACAGGTAGCTAGTTGAAAGTAGTAATTGGTGGACAGTGTTGGCCCGATGCACAAAATATTAGCAATGCATTAAATATTTTGCAAACTGGTGAGCGATCCTTCAAATGAGCTATTGGTATGTACCTGGTCGGTGTTTCTACATAGTGATTCGCTAATATACCAAATCACTATTTAGAAATCTCCAAATAGCAAATCCCAATTTGGGAATCACAAACAAGGATTCATTATTGATATGTACAAAGGATTTGCAGTTAAGGGGAAGAAGGTGGTGACGAGGTGGATTTTAAAGAAAGAGACCCAGATTGGCAGAGATCAGTGTTATGGTCCAGAGAATCCTTTTTTGCTCTTCAGCAAAACGGGAAGGAGGAGGAAGGCTAGAATTTACAAGCATCGTGTCACCACGTTTGACCAAAGTGAGGAAGAAATATATAGAACCTATATATTGATCAGATGGGTTATTTTAGAGCTAGTAATGTGTTCTGTTTGCCTACTAGGTTCAGGGAGGTATAGGGGCATTGTTACTTTTATAGGGGGGTATATCTCAAAGTGGACTTTCCCCTGAATTTAGAGATTTTTTTGGATGCACCTTTTAAATAAAATACATGTTCATATATCTTTCCCTAACACTCAACAGGTCTTGCAGGGCACAGTGCTAAAAGTCTGTCATGCAGCTTATTCCCCTAATGTGATTGGTTGTGTAAATGGCACACGTATACTTTTATGTCCACTATCTGCAACTGAGTAGCTATATTGCAATCGTACAAACCAACATTGGTTATCTCATCAAT